>OU753582.1:0-1360336 GCA_916701695.1 Agrochola macilenta
GGCGGTACGTAGGCTGAGTGCCAAAAATACCGCCCCAGGACCCGACGGCTTACCTGGAAAAGCCTGGGTCCTGGCCTTAGAGGCTCTCGGGCCTCGACTTAGGGGGCTCCTAAGCGCATGTTTGGAGAGGGGCCAGTTCCCACTTCGTTGGAAGACGGGGAAACTGGTCCTCATTAAGAAGCCGGGGCGCCCAGCGGACTCTCCGTCCGCTTACCGGCCCATCGTGCTGCTCGACGAGGTGGGCAAGCTCTTCGAAAGAGTTATTGCGGACCGCCTTGTCGGGCGGCTGGTGCGGGTGGGGCCGGATTTGGCGGACAGCCAGTTTGGTTTCCGCAAGGGGCGCTCCACGGTGGATGCCATCATGCGCGTTCGAGCCCTCACGACGGGGGATGCTGTTGCCCGGGGTGGGGTAGTCTTGGCGGTGTCTCTTGACATCGCCAATGCGTTCAATACCCTGCCCTGGAGTTGCATTAGGGAGGCACTCCGGTATCACCGGATGCCGACCTACCTCTGTCGAGTGGTCGAGGCCTATCTGACGGACAGGGCCGTCATCTACCCCGGTCACCACGGAGAGTGGAACCGGCGAGAGATGTCGTGCGGTGTCCCACAGGGATCGGTTCTGGGGCCGTATCTGTGGGACATCGGCTACGACTGGGTGCTGCGCGCCGACCTCCCTGAAGGCGTCAGCGTAGTCTGCTACGCTGACGACACGCTGGTCCTGGTGCAGGGGAGGTCGCATGAGGCGGCGGCCGAACTGGCGACACGTTGGGTTGGGACAATCGTCGATAGGATCCGGCAACTGGGACTCGAGGTGGCCTTGCACAAGTCCGAGGCCATGTGTTTCTATGGTCCTCGGAACGCGCCACTGTCGGGTTCCCAGATAACGGCAGGAGGGGTTCACATCGGTGTCGAGTCGACGTTGAAGTACCTGGGACTCGTCCTCGACACCCGGTGGAACTTCGTGGAGCACTTCCGACGTTTGGCTCCCAAACTGGATAGGGCTGGGGCTGCTTTGAAGCGGCTTCTGCCCAACCTAGGGGGTCCAAACGCCTCCTGCCGGAGGCTCTACGCGGGGATCGTGCGGTCCATGGCCCTTTACGGGGCACCGGTGTGGGCGCGTTCACTGAGGCTGCGACCGGCCCAGCGGTTGAACGCGTCCCAAAGGGTCATGGCCATCAGGCTGGTCCGGGGATACCGCACGGTCTCCCGCGAGGCGGCGAGCCTCCTTGCCGGACTACCGCCATGGGATCTGGAGGCGAAGGTCCTCGCGCACATGTGGGAGTTGCGCGAGGAGGCGAAACGCCGGGGTATAACTCCGCTGCCGCAACAAATCGCGGCACAGCGGACAGAGCTCCGGCGGGATCTCATGGCGGCATGGAGTGTGCGATTGTCGCAACCCAACGCTGGGCACGCCACAATTGCGGCGGTAAGGCCCCTCTTTGAGGAGTGGCTGGAGAGGCGCCACGGCGTCCTCACCTTCCGCCTGACGCAGGTCCTCACCGGACACGGCTGCTTCGGGAGGTTCCTGTTCAGGATCAAGCGGGAGGAAACGCCCGGGTGTCACCATTGTGTGGATCGCCCGGAGGACACGGTGGAGCATACGGTGGAGGTCTGCCCGGCTTGGGCGGAGCACCGCCGTGTCCTCACGGAGGCGATCGGCGGCGGCGATCTCTCGCGTCCGGCCCTGGTTCAGGCCATGGTCCGGAGCGAGAGTGCATGGGAGGCCGTCACCTCCTTCTGCGAAGCAGTTATGCTCGCGAAGGAGGAGGCGGAGCGCGCGAGGGAGATTGAAGCTGCACGCCCTCGCGCCCCTAGTCGCCGCAGGAGACGCCCCGGGCGTCGGGAGTCACAAGCTGACTTCCGGCCACCGTAGGCGCGGGCCTGCGGACGGTGAGCGATGGGCAGCTCGCCGTCCGATAAGGACCAGGCCCGGGTCGACGGCGCGTCGTGTTCCACGCGCGCCTCAAAGGGATGTCAGCAACAACTGACGGGGTCCGGAAGGACCAATGCCTGCTGGGGTTGCGGGTTTGTCTGAGAGGGATATCGCGGCCCCAGCACATAGGCAACGGAAGGAACACGGGTGGGTTTTAGTCAGTAAAAGTCTGACACTCCCTCTCGCTCTGCCCAGAGCGGGAGGAGTCATTTGATGATTTCCCACCCAAAAAAAAAAAAAAAAAAAAAAAAAGCGATACAGCATTTACATCAAATCGTTATAACTTTGCATCCAGGTGACGCATTTTGAAGCTGTTTTCAGCCAATTTGATCTTAAATAGGTTCCGTCCTACTATCTGACTAAGTTTAATTGACATTTACGCGAAAAATATTTTTCGTTTCAGGACTTAGAATTTTTCTTCAATATTTTCTTTACAAATTACTAAATTAATTTTTATCTCGAAATTTTCTCTCCAAACCACATTTGTTATTAGTTTAAATAGATACTTGCCTGCCTTACCTGTACTCTGGTGCGCGTTCCGCGAGCTCGAGTCCCGTTTGGTAGTCGTTATTCCCGGTTTTTACATACTTTTCGGTCGAAAATCCCGTTTTTTGACCAAAAGTCAAAATTTTTATTCAGCCTAAATTCCAGTAACCCCACAGAACGCTAGCCCGCGCGGAGACGCGCCTTTTGACACCTCGCACGTGCGCCTAGCCAGCATAGAAATTTGAAATCTTTAAAATCAAGTAAATTCAATAATAGACGAAATCCACCTTAGCGATACAGCATTTACATCAAATCGTTATAACTTTGCATCCAGGTGACGCATTTTGAAGCTGTTTTCAGCCAATTTGATCTTAAATAGGTTCCGTCCTACTATCTGACTAAGTTTAATTGACATTTACGCGAAAAATATTTTTCGTTTCAGGACTTAGAATTTTTCTTCAATATTTTCTTTACAAATTACTAAATTAATTTTTATCTCGAAATTTTCTCTCCAAACCACATTTGTTATTAGTTTAAATAGATACTTGCCTGCCTTACCTGTACTCTGGTGCGCGTTCCGCGAGCTCGAGTCCCGTTTGGTAGTCGTTATTCCCGGTTTTTACATACTTTTCGGTCGAAAATCCCGTTTTTTGACCAAAAGTCAAAATTTTTATTCAGCCTAAATTCCAGTAACCCCACAGAACGCTAGCCCGCGCGGAGACGCGTCTTTTGACACCTCGCACGTGCGCCTAGCCAGCATAGAAATTTGAAATCTTTAAAATCAAGTAAATTCAATAATAGACGAAATCCACCTTAGCGATACAGCATTTACATCAAATCGTTATAACTTTGCATCCAGGTGACGCATTTTGAAGCTGTTTTCAGCCAATTTGATCTTAAATAGGTTCCGTCCTACTATCTGACTAAGTTTAATTGACATTTACGCGAAAAATATTTTTCGTTTCAGGACTTAGAATTTTTCTTCAATATTTTCTTTACAAATTACTAAATTAATTTTTATCTCGAAATTTTCTCTCCAAACCACATTTGTTATTAGTTTAAATAGATACTTGCCTGCCTTACCTGTACTCTGGTGCGCGTTCCGCGAGCTCGAGTCCCGTTTGGTAGTCGTTATTCCCGGTTTTTACATACTTTTCGGTCGAAAATCCCGTTTTTTGACCAAAAGTCAAAATTTTTATTCAGCCTAAATTCCAGTAACCCCACAGAACGCTAGCCCGCGCGGAGACGCGTCTTTTGACACCTCGCACGTGCGCCTAGCCAGCATAGAAATTTGAAATCTTTAAAATCAAGTAAATTCAATAATAGACGAAATCCACCTTAGCGATACAGCATTTACATCAAATCGTTATAACTTTGCATCCAGGTGACGCATTTTGAAGCTGTTTTCAGCCAATTTGATCTTAAATAGGTTCCGTCCTACTATCTGACTAAGTTTAATTGACATTTACGCGAAAAATATTTTTCGTTTCAGGACTTAGAATTTTTCTTCAATATTTTCTTTACAAATTACTAAATTAATTTTTATCTCGAAATTTTCTCTCCAAACCACATTTGTTATTAGTTTAAATAGATACTTGCCTGCCTTACCTGTACTCTGGTGCGCGTTCCGCGAGCTCGAGTCCCGTTTGGTAGTCGTTATTCCCGGTTTTTACATACTTTTCGGTCGAAAATCCCGTTTTTTGACCAAAAGTCAAAATTTTTATTCAGCCTAAATTCCAGTAACCCCACAGAACGCTAGCCCGCGCGGAGACGCGTCTTTTGACACCTCGCACGTGCGCCTAGCCAGCATAGAAATTTGAAATCTTTAAAATCAAGTAAATTCAATAATAGACGAAATCCACCTTGATTTGAGAGTGGCGGTACGTAGGCTGAGTGCCAAAAATACCGCCCCAGGACCCGACGGCTTACCTGGAAAAGCCTGGGTCCTGGCCTTAGAGGCTCTCGGGCCTCGACTTAGGGGGCTCCTAAGCGCATGTTTGGAGAGGGGCCAGTTCCCACTTCGTTGGAAGACGGGGAAACTGGTCCTCATTAAGAAGCCGGGGCGCCCAGCGGACTCTCCGTCCGCTTACCGGCCCATCGTGCTGCTCGACGAGGTGGGCAAGCTCTTCGAAAGAGTTATTGCGGACCGCCTTGTCGGGCGGCTGGTGCGGGTGGGGCCGGATTTGGCGGACAGCCAGTTTGGTTTCCGCAAGGGGCGCTCCACGGTGGATGCCATCATGCGCGTTCGAGCCCTCACGACGGGGGATGCTGTTGCCCGGGGTGGGGTAGTCTTGGCGGTGTCTCTTGACATCGCCAATGCGTTCAATACCCTGCCCTGGAGTTGCATTAGGGAGGCACTCCGGTATCACCGGATGCCGACCTACCTCTGTCGAGTGGTCGAGGCCTATCTGACGGACAGGGCCGTCATCTACCCCGGTCACCACGGAGAGTGGAACCGGCGAGAGATGTCGTGCGGTGTCCCACAGGGATCGGTTCTGGGGCCGTATCTGTGGGACATCGGCTACGACTGGGTGCTGCGCGCCGACCTCCCTGAAGGCGTCAGCGTAGTCTGCTACGCTGACGACACGCTGGTCCTGGTGCAGGGGAGGTCGCATGAGGCGGCGGCCGAACTGGCGACACGTTGGGTTGGGACAATCGTCGATAGGATCCGGCAACTGGGACTCGAGGTGGCCTTGCACAAGTCCGAGGCCATGTGTTTCTATGGTCCTCGGAACGCGCCACTGTCGGGTTCCCAGATAACGGCAGGAGGGGTTCACATCGGTGTCGAGTCGACGTTGAAGTACCTGGGACTCGTCCTCGACACCCGGTGGAACTTCGTGGAGCACTTCCGACGTTTGGCTCCCAAACTGGATAGGGCTGGGGCTGCTTTGAAGCGGCTTCTGCCCAACCTAGGGGGTCCAAACGCCTCCTGCCGGAGGCTCTACGCGGGGATCGTGCGGTCCATGGCCCTTTACGGGGCACCGGTGTGGGCGCGTTCACTGAGGCTGCGACCGGCCCAGCGGTTGAACGCGTCCCAAAGGGTCATGGCCATCAGGCTGGTCCGGGGATACCGCACGGTCTCCCGCGAGGCGGCGAGCCTCCTTGCCGGACTACCGCCATGGGATCTGGAGGCGAAGGTCCTCGCGCACATGTGGGAGTTGCGCGAGGAGGCGAAACGCCGGGGTATAACTCCGCTGCCGCAACAAATCGCGGCACAGCGGACAGAGCTCCGGCGGGATCTCATGGCGGCATGGAGTGTGCGATTGTCGCAACCCAACGCTGGGCACGCCACAATTGCGGCGGTAAGGCCCCTCTTTGAGGAGTGGCTGGAGAGGCGCCACGGCGTCCTCACCTTCCGCCTGACGCAGGTCCTCACCGGACACGGCTGCTTCGGGAGGTTCCTGTTCAGGATCAAGCGGGAGGAAACGCCCGGGTGTCACCATTGTGTGGATCGCCCGGAGGACACGGTGGAGCATACGGTGGAGGTCTGCCCGGCTTGGGCGGAGCACCGCCGTGTCCTCACGGAGGCGATCGGCGGCGGCGATCTCTCGCGTCCGGCCCTGGTTCAGGCCATGGTCCGGAGCGAGAGTGCATGGGAGGCCGTCACCTCCTTCTGCGAAGCAGTTATGCTCGCGAAGGAGGAGGCGGAGCGCGCGAGGGAGATTGAAGCTGCACGCCCTCGCGCCCCTAGTCGCCGCAGGAGACGCCCCGGGCGTCGGGAGTCACAAGCTGACTTCCGGCCACCGTAGGCGCGGGCCTGCGGACGGTGAGCGATGGGCAGCTCGCCGTCCGATAAGGACCAGGCCCGGGTCGACGGCGCGTCGTGTTCCACGCGCGCCTCAAAGGGATGTCAGCAACAACTGACGGGGTCCGGAAGGACCAATGCCTGCTGGGGTTGCGGGTTTGTCTGAGAGGGATATCGCGGCCCCAGCACATAGGCAACGGAAGGAACACGGGTGGGTTTTAGTCAGTAAAAGTCTGACACTCCCTCTCGCTCTGCCCAGAGCGGGAGGAGTCATTTGATGATTTCCCACCCAAAAAAAAAAAAAAAAAAAAAAAAAGCGATACAGCATTTACATCAAATCGTTATAACTTTGCATCCAGGTGACGCATTTTGAAGCTGTTTTCAGCCAATTTGATCTTAAATAGGTTCCGTCCTACTATCTGACTAAGTTTAATTGACATTTACGCGAAAAATATTTTTCGTTTCAGGACTTAGAATTTTTCTTCAATATTTTCTTTACAAATTACTAAATTAATTTTTATCTCGAAATTTTCTCTCCAAACCACATTTGTTATTAGTTTAAATAGATACTTGCCTGCCTTACCTGTACTCTGGTGCGCGTTCCGCGAGCTCGAGTCCCGTTTGGTAGTCGTTATTCCCGGTTTTTACATACTTTTCGGTCGAAAATCCCGTTTTTTGACCAAAAGTCAAAATTTTTATTCAGCCTAAATTCCAGTAACCCCACAGAACGCTAGCCCGCGCGGAGACGCGTCTTTTGACACCTCGCACGTGCGCCTAGCCAGCATAGAAATTTGAAATCTTTAAAATCAAGTAAATTCAATAATAGACGAAATCCACCTTAGCGATACAGCATTTACATCAAATCGTTATAACTTTGCATCCAGGTGACGCATTTTGAAGCTGTTTTCAGCCAATTTGATCTTAAATAGGTTCCGTCCTACTATCTGACTAAGTTTAATTGACATTTACGCGAAAAATATTTTTCGTTTCAGGACTTAGAATTTTTCTTCAATATTTTCTTTACAAATTACTAAATTAATTTTTATCTCGAAATTTTCTCTCCAAACCACATTTGTTATTAGTTTAAATAGATACTTGCCTGCCTTACCTGTACTCTGGTGCGCGTTCCGCGAGCTCGAGTCCCGTTTGGTAGTCGTTATTCCCGGTTTTTACATACTTTTCGGTCGAAAATCCCGTTTTTTGACCAAAAGTCAAAATTTTTATTCAGCCTAAATTCCAGTAACCCCACAGAACGCTAGCCCGCGCGGAGACGCGTCTTTTGACACCTCGCACGTGCGCCTAGCCAGCATAGAAATTTGAAATCTTTAAAATCAAGTAAATTCAATAATAGACGAAATCCACCTTAGCGATACAGCATTTACATCAAATCGTTATAACTTTGCATCCAGGTGACGCATTTTGAAGCTGTTTTCAGCCAATTTGATCTTAAATAGGTTCCGTCCTACTATCTGACTAAGTTTAATTGACATTTACGCGAAAAATATTTTTCGTTTCAGGACTTAGAATTTTTCTTCAATATTTTCTTTACAAATTACTAAATTAATTTTTATCTCGAAATTTTCTCTCCAAACCACATTTGTTATTAGTTTAAATAGATACTTGCCTGCCTTACCTGTACTCTGGTGCGCGTTCCGCGAGCTCGAGTCCCGTTTGGTAGTCGTTATTCCCGGTTTTTACATACTTTTCGGTCGAAAATCCCGTTTTTTGACCAAAAGTCAAAATTTTTATTCAGCCTAAATTCCAGTAACCCCACAGAACGCTAGCCCGCGCGGAGACGCGTCTTTTGACACCTCGCACGTGCGCCTAGCCAGCATAGAAATTTGAAATCTTTAAAATCAAGTAAATTCAATAATAGACGAAATCCACCTTAGCGATACAGCATTTACATCAAATCGTTATAACTTTGCATCCAGGTGACGCATTTTGAAGCTGTTTTCAGCCAATTTGATCTTAAATAGGTTCCGTCCTACTATCTGACTAAGTTTAATTGACATTTACGCGAAAAATATTTTTCGTTTCAGGACTTAGAATTTTTCTTCAATATTTTCTTTACAAATTACTAAATTAATTTTTATCTCGAAATTTTCTCTCCAAACCACATTTGTTATTAGTTTAAATAGATACTTGCCTGCCTTACCTGTACTCTGGTGCGCGTTCCGCGAGCTCGAGTCCCGTTTGGTAGTCGTTATTCCCGGTTTTTACATACTTTTCGGTCGAAAATCCCGTTTTTTGACCAAAAGTCAAAATTTTTATTCAGCCTAAATTCCAGTAACCCCACAGAACGCTAGCCCGCGCGGAGACGCGTCTTTTGACACCTCGCACGTGCGCCTAGCCAGCATAGAAATTTGAAATCTTTAAAATCAAGTAAATTCAATAATAGACGAAATCCACCTTAGCGATACAGCATTTACATCAAATCGTTATAACTTTGCATCCAGGTGACGCATTTTGAAGCTGTTTTCAGCCAATTTGATCTTAAATAGGTTCCGTCCTACTATCTGACTAAGTTTAATTGACATTTACGCGAAAAATATTTTTCGTTTCAGGACTTAGAATTTTTCTTCAATATTTTCTTTACAAATTACTAAATTAATTTTTATCTCGAAATTTTCTCTCCAAACCACATTTGTTATTAGTTTAAATAGATACTTGCCTGCCTTACCTGTACTCTGGTGCGCGTTCCGCGAGCTCGAGTCCCGTTTGGTAGTCGTTATTCCCGGTTTTTACATACTTTTCGGTCGAAAATCCCGTTTTTTGACCAAAAGTCAAAATTTTTATTCAGCCTAAATTCCAGTAACCCCACAGAACGCTAGCCCGCGCGGAGACGCGTCTTTTGACACCTCGCACGTGCGCCTAGCCAGCATAGAAATTTGAAATCTTTAAAATCAAGTAAATTCAATAATAGACGAAATCCACCTTAGCGATACAGCATTTACATCAAATCGTTATAACTTTGCATCCAGGTGACGCATTTTGAAGCTGTTTTCAGCCAATTTGATCTTAAATAGGTTCCGTCCTACTATCTGACTAAGTTTAATTGACATTTACGCGAAAAATATTTTTCGTTTCAGGACTTAGAATTTTTCTTCAATATTTTCTTTACAAATTACTAAATTAATTTTTATCTCGAAATTTTCTCTCCAAACCACATTTGTTATTAGTTTAAATAGATACTTGCCTGCCTTACCTGTACTCTGGTGCGCGTTCCGCGAGCTCGAGTCCCGTTTGGTAGTCGTTATTCCCGGTTTTTACATACTTTTCGGTCGAAAATCCCGTTTTTTGACCAAAAGTCAAAATTTTTATTCAGCCTAAATTCCAGTAACCCCACAGAACGCTAGCCCGCGCGGAGACGCGTCTTTTGACACCTCGCACGTGCGCCTAGCCAGCATAGAAATTTGAAATCTTTAAAATCAAGTAAATTCAATAATAGACGAAATCCACCTTAGCGATACAGCATTTACATCAAATCGTTATAACTTTGCATCCAGGTGACGCATTTTGAAGCTGTTTTCAGCCAATTTGATCTTAAATAGGTTCCGTCCTACTATCTGACTAAGTTTAATTGACATTTACGCGAAAAATATTTTTCGTTTCAGGACTTAGAATTTTTCTTCAATATTTTCTTTACAAATTACTAAATTAATTTTTATCTCGAAATTTTCTCTCCAAACCACATTTGTTATTAGTTTAAATAGATACTTGCCTGCCTTACCTGTACTCTGGTGCGCGTTCCGCGAGCTCGAGTCCCGTTTGGTAGTCGTTATTCCCGGTTTTTACATACTTTTCGGTCGAAAATCCCGTTTTTTGACCAAAAGTCAAAATTTTTATTCAGCCTAAATTCCAGTAACCCCACAGAACGCTAGCCCGCGCGGAGACGCGTCTTTTGACACCTCGCACGTGCGCCTAGCCAGCATAGAAATTTGAAATCTTTAAAATCAAGTAAATTCAATAATAGACGAAATCCACCTTAGCGATACAGCATTTACATCAAATCGTTATAACTTTGCATCCAGGTGACGCATTTTGAAGCTGTTTTCAGCCAATTTGATCTTAAATAGGTTCCGTCCTACTATCTGACTAAGTTTAATTGACATTTACGCGAAAAATATTTTTCGTTTCAGGACTTAGAATTTTTCTTCAATATTTTCTTTACAAATTACTAAATTAATTTTTATCTCGAAATTTTCTCTCCAAACCACATTTGTTATTAGTTTAAATAGATACTTGCCTGCCTTACCTGTACTCTGGTGCGCGTTCCGCGAGCTCGAGTCCCGTTTGGTAGTCGTTATTCCCGGTTTTTACATACTTTTCGGTCGAAAATCCCGTTTTTTGACCAAAAGTCAAAATTTTTATTCAGCCTAAATTCCAGTAACCCCACAGAACGCTAGCCCGCGCGGAGACGCGTCTTTTGACACCTCGCACGTGCGCCTAGCCAGCATAGAAATTTGAAATCTTTAAAATCAAGTAAATTCAATAATAGACGAAATCCACCTTAGCGATACAGCATTTACATCAAATCGTTATAACTTTGCATCCAGGTGACGCATTTTGAAGCTGTTTTCAGCCAATTTGATCTTAAATAGGTTCCGTCCTACTATCTGACTAAGTTTAATTGACATTTACGCGAAAAATGAGCACCGCCGTGTCCTCACGGAGGCGATCGGCGGCGGCGATCTCTCGCGTCCGGCCCTGGTTCAGGCCATGGTCCGGAGCGAGAGTGCATGGGAGGCCGTCACCTCCTTCTGCGAAGCAGTTATGCTCGCGAAGGAGGAGGCGGAGCGCGCGAGGGAGATTGAAGCTGCACGCCCTCGCGCCCCTAGTCGCCGCAGGAGACGCCCCGGGCGTCGGGAGTCACAAGCTGACTTCCGGCCACCGTAGGCGCGGGCCTGCGGACGGTGAGCGATGGGCAGCTCGCCGTCCGATAAGGACCAGGCCCGGGTCGACGGCGCGTCGTGTTCCACGCGCGCCTCAAAGGGATGTCAGCAACAACTGACGGGGTCCGGAAGGACCAATGCCTGCTGGGGTTGCGGGTTTGTCTGAGAGGGATATCGCGGCCCCAGCACATAGGCAACGGAAGGAACACGGGTGGGTTTTAGTCAGTAAAAGTCTGACACTCCCTCTCGCTCTGCCCAGAGCGGGAGGAGTCATTTGATGATTTCCCACCCAAAAAAAAAAAAAAAAAAAAAAAAAAAAAAAAAAAGCGATACAGCATTTACATCAAATCGTTATAACTTTGCATCCAGGTGACGCATTTTGAAGCTGTTTTCAGCCAATTTGATCTTAAATAGGTTCCGTCCTACTATCTGACTAAGTTTAATTGACATTTACGCGAAAAATATTTTTCGTTTCAGGACTTAGAATTTTTCTTCAATATTTTCTTTACAAATTACTAAATTAATTTTTATCTCGAAATTTTCTCTCCAAACCACATTTGTTATTAGTTTAAATAGATACTTGCCTGCCTTACCTGTACTCTGGTGCGCGTTCCGCGAGCTCGAGTCCCGTTTGGTAGTCGTTATTCCCGGTTTTTACATACTTTTCGGTCGAAAATCCCGTTTTTTGACCAAAAGTCAAAATTTTTATTCAGCCTAAATTCCAGTAACCCCACAGAACGCTAGCCCGCGCGGAGACGCGTCTTTTGACACCTCGCACGTGCGCCTAGCCAGCATAGAAATTTGAAATCTTTAAAATCAAGTAAATTCAATAATAGACGAAATCCACCTTAGCGATACAGCATTTACATCAAATCGTTATAACTTTGCATCCAGGTGACGCATTTTGAAGCTGTTTTCAGCCAATTTGATCTTAAATAGGTTCCGTCCTACTATCTGACTAAGTTTAATTGACATTTACGCGAAAAATATTTTTCGTTTCAGGACTTAGAATTTTTCTTCAATATTTTCTTTACAAATTACTAAATTAATTTTTATCTCGAAATTTTCTCTCCAAACCACATTTGTTATTAGTTTAAATAGATACTTGCCTGCCTTACCTGTACTCTGGTGCGCGTTCCGCGAGCTCGAGTCCCGTTTGGTAGTCGTTATTCCCGGTTTTTACATACTTTTCGGTCGAAAATCCCGTTTTTTGACCAAAAGTCAAAATTTTTATTCAGCCTAAATTCCAGTAACCCCACAGAACGCTAGCCCGCGCGGAGACGCGTCTTTTGACACCTCGCACGTGCGCCTAGCCAGCATAGAAATTTGAAATCTTTAAAATCAAGTAAATTCAATAATAGACGAAATCCACCTTAGCGATACAGCATTTACATCAAATCGTTATAACTTTGCATCCAGGTGACGCATTTTGAAGCTGTTTTCAGCCAATTTGATCTTAAATAGGTTCCGTCCTACTATCTGACTAAGTTTAATTGACATTTACGCGAAAAATATTTTTCGTTTCAGGACTTAGAATTTTTCTTCAATATTTTCTTTACAAATTACTAAATTAATTTTTATCTCGAAATTTTCTCTCCAAACCACATTTGTTATTAGTTTAAATAGATACTTGCCTGCCTTACCTGTACTCTGGTGCGCGTTCCGCGAGCTCGAGTCCCGTTTGGTAGTCGTTATTCCCGGTTTTTACATACTTTTCGGTCGAAAATCCCGTTTTTTGACCAAAAGTCAAAATTTTTATTCAGCCTAAATTCCAGTAACCCCACAGAACGCTAGCCCGCGCGGAGACGCGTCTTTTGACACCTCGCACGTGCGCCTAGCCAGCATAGAAATTTGAAATCTTTAAAATCAAGTAAATTCAATAATAGACGAAATCCACCTTAGCGATACAGCATTTACATCAAATCGTTATAACTTTGCATCCAGGTGACGCATTTTGAAGCTGTTTTCAGCCAATTTGATCTTAAATAGGTTCCGTCCTACTATCTGACTAAGTTTAATTGACATTTACGCGAAAAATATTTTTCGTTTCAGGACTTAGAATTTTTCTTCAATATTTTCTTTACAAATTACTAAATTAATTTTTATCTCGAAATTTTCTCTCCAAACCACATTTGTTATTAGTTTAAATAGATACTTGCCTGCCTTACCTGTACTCTGGTGCGCGTTCCGCGAGCTCGAGTCCCGTTTGGTAGTCGTTATTCCCGGTTTTTACATACTTTTCGGTCGAAAATCCCGTTTTTTGACCAAAAGTCAAAATTTTTATTCAGCCTAAATTCCAGTAACCCCACAGAACGCTAGCCCGCGCGGAGACGCGTCTTTTGACACCTCGCACGTGCGCCTAGCCAGCATAGAAATTTGAAATCTTTAAAATCAAGTAAATTCAATAATAGACGAAATCCACCTTAGCGATACAGCATTTACATCAAATCGTTATAACTTTGCATCCAGGTGACGCATTTTGAAGCTGTTTTCAGCCAATTTGATCTTAAATAGGTTCCGTCCTACTATCTGACTAAGTTTAATTGACATTTACGCGAAAAATATTTTTCGTTTCAGGACTTAGAATTTTTCTTCAATATTTTCTTTACAAATTACTAAATTAATTTTTATCTCGAAATTTTCTCTCCAAACCACATTTGTTATTAGTTTAAATAGATACTTGCCTGCCTTACCTGTACTCTGGTGCGCGTTCCGCGAGCTCGAGTCCCGTTTGGTAGTCGTTATTCCCGGTTTTTACATACTTTTCGGTCGAAAATCCCGTTTTTTGACCAAAAGTCAAAATTTTTATTCAGCCTAAATTCCAGTAACCCCACAGAACGCTAGCCCGCGCGGAGACGCGTCTTTTGACACCTCGCACGTGCGCCTAGCCAGCATAGAAATTTGAAATCTTTAAAATCAAGTAAATTCAATAATAGACGAAATCCACCTTAGCGATACAGCATTTACATCAAATCGTTATAACTTTGCATCCAGGTGACGCATTTTGAAGCTGTTTTCAGCCAATTTGATCTTAAATAGGTTCCGTCCTACTATCTGACTAAGTTTAATTGACATTTACGCGAAAAATATTTTTCGTTTCAGGACTTAGAATTTTTCTTCAATATTTTCTTTACAAATTACTAAATTAATTTTTATCTCGAAATTTTCTCTCCAAACCACATTTGTTATTAGTTTAAATAGATACTTGCCTGCCTTACCTGTACTCTGGTGCGCGTTCCGCGAGCTCGAGTCCCGTTTGGTAGTCGTTATTCCCGGTTTTTACATACTTTTCGGTCGAAAATCCCGTTTTTTGACCAAAAGTCAAAATTTTTATTCAGCCTAAATTCCAGTAACCCCACAGAACGCTAGCCCGCGCGGAGACGCGTCTTTTGACACCTCGCACGTGCGCCTAGCCAGCATAGAAATTTGAAATCTTTAAAATCAAGTAAATTCAATAATAGACGAAATCCACCTTAGCGATACAGCATTTACATCAAATCGTTATAACTTTGCATCCAGGTGACGCATTTTGAAGCTGTTTTCAGCCAATTTGATCTTAAATAGGTTCCGTCCTACTATCTGACTAAGTTTAATTGACATTTACGCGAAAAATATTTTTCGTTTCAGGACTTAGAATTTTTCTTCAATATTTTCTTTACAAATTACTAAATTAATTTTTATCTCGAAATTTTCTCTCCAAACCACATTTGTTATTAGTTTAAATAGATACTTGCCTGCCTTACCTGTACTCTGGTGCGCGTTCCGCGAGCTCGAGTCCCGTTTGGTAGTCGTTATTCCCGGTTTTTACATACTTTTCGGTCGAAAATCCCGTTTTTTGACCAAAAGTCAAAATTTTTATTCAGCCTAAATTCCAGTAACCCCACAGAACGCTAGCCCGCGCGGAGACGCGTCTTTTGACACCTCGCACGTGCGCCTAGCCAGCATAGAAATTTGAAATCTTTAAAATCAAGTAAATTCAATAATAGACGAAATCCACCTTAGCGATACAGCATTTACATCAAATCGTTATAACTTTGCATCCAGGTGACGCATTTTGAAGCTGTTTTCAGCCAATTTGATCTTAAATAGGTTCCGTCCTACTATCTGACTAAGTTTAATTGACATTTACGCGAAAAATATTTTTCGTTTCAGGACTTAGAATTTTTCTTCAATATTTTCTTTACAAATTACTAAATTAATTTTTATCTCGAAATTTTCTCTCCAAACCACATTTGTTATTAGTTTAAATAGATACTTGCCTGCCTTACCTGTACTCTGGTGCGCGTTCCGCGAGCTCGAGTCCCGTTTGGTAGTCGTTATTCCCGGTTTTTACATACTTTTCGGTCGAAAATCCCGTTTTTTGACCAAAAGTCAAAATTTTTATTCAGCCTAAATTCCAGTAACCCCACAGAACGCTAGCCCGCGCGGAGACGCGTCTTTTGACACCTCGCACGTGCGCCTAGCCAGCATAGAAATTTGAAATCTTTAAAATCAAGTAAATTCAATAATAGACGAAATCCACCTTAGCGATACAGCATTTACATCAAATCGTTATAACTTTGCATCCAGGTGACGCATTTTGAAGCTGTTTTCAGCCAATTTGATCTTAAATAGGTTCCGTCCTACTATCTGACTAAGTTTAATTGACATTTACGCGAAAAATATTTTTCGTTTCAGGACTTAGAATTTTTCTTCAATATTTTCTTTACAAATTACTAAATTAATTTTTATCTCGAAATTTTCTCTCCAAACCACATTTGTTATTAGTTTAAATAGATACTTGCCTGCCTTACCTGTACTCTGGTGCGCGTTCCGCGAGCTCGAGTCCCGTTTGGTAGTCGTTATTCCCGGTTTTTACATACTTTTCGGTCGAAAATCCCGTTTTTTGACCAAAAGTCAAAATTTTTATTCAGCCTAAATTCCAGTAACCCCACAGAACGCTAGCCCGCGCGGAGACGCGTCTTTTGACACCTCGCACGTGCGCCTAGCCAGCATAGAAATTTGAAATCTTTAAAATCAAGTAAATTCAATAATAGACGAAATCCACCTTAGCGATACAGCATTTACATCAAATCGTTATAACTTTGCATCCAGGTGACGCATTTTGAAGCTGTTTTCAGCCAATTTGATCTTAAATAGGTTCCGTCCTACTATCTGACTAAGTTTAATTGACATTTACGCGAAAAATATTTTTCGTTTCAGGACTTAGAATTTTTCTTCAATATTTTCTTTACAAATTACTAAATTAATTTTTATCTCGAAATTTTCTCTCCAAACCACATTTGTTATTAGTTTAAATAGATACTTGCCTGCCTTACCTGTACTCTGGTGCGCGTTCCGCGAGCTCGAGTCCCGTTTGGTAGTCGTTATTCCCGGTTTTTACATACTTTTCGGTCGAAAATCCCGTTTTTTGACCAAAAGTCAAAATTTTTATTCAGCCTAAATTCCAGTAACCCCACAGAACGCTAGCCCGCGCGGAGACGCGTCTTTTGACACCTCGCACGTGCGCCTAGCCAGCATAGAAATTTGAAATCTTTAAAATCAAGTAAATTCAATAATAGACGAAATCCACCTTAGCGATACAGCATTTACATCAAATCGTTATAACTTTGCATCCAGGTGACGCATTTTGAAGCTGTTTTCAGCCAATTTGATCTTAAATAGGTTCCGTCCTACTATCTGACTAAGTTTAATTGACATTTACGCGAAAAATATTTTTCGTTTCAGGACTTAGAATTTTTCTTCAATATTTTCTTTACAAATTACTAAATTAATTTTTATCTCGAAATTTTCTCTCCAAACCACATTTGTTATTAGTTTAAATAGATACTTGCCTGCCTTACCTGTACTCTGGTGCGCGTTCCGCGAGCTCGAGTCCCGTTTGGTAGTCGTTATTCCCGGTTTTTACATACTTTTCGGTCGAAAATCCCGTTTTTTGACCAAAAGTCAAAATTTTTATTCAGCCTAAATTCCAGTAACCCCACAGAACGCTAGCCCGCGCGGAGACGCGTCTTTTGACACCTCGCACGTGCGCCTAGCCAGCATAGAAATTTGAAATCTTTAAAATCAAGTAAATTCAATAATAGACGAAATCCACCTTAGCGATACAGCATTTACATCAAATCGTTATAACTTTGCATCCAGGTGACGCATTTTGAAGCTGTTTTCAGCCAATTTGATCTTAAATAGGTTCCGTCCTACTATCTGACTAAGTTTAATTGACATTTACGCGAAAAATATTTTTCGTTTCAGGACTTAGAATTTTTCTTCAATATTTTCTTTACAAATTACTAAATTAATTTTTATCTCGAAATTTTCTCTCCAAACCACATTTGTTATTAGTTTAAATAGATACTTGCCTGCCTTACCTGTACTCTGGTGCGCGTTCCGCGAGCTCGAGTCCCGTTTGGTAGTCGTTATTCCCGGTTTTTACATACTTTTCGGTCGAAAATCCCGTTTTTTGACCAAAAGTCAAAATTTTTATTCAGCCTAAATTCCAGTAACCCCACAGAACGCTAGCCCGCGCGGAGACGCGTCTTTTGACACCTCGCACGTGCGCCTAGCCAGCATAGAAATTTGAAATCTTTAAAATCAAGTAAATTCAATAATAGACGAAATCCACCTTAGCGATACAGCATTTACATCAAATCGTTATAACTTTGCATCCAGGTGACGCATTTTGAAGCTGTTTTCAGCCAATTTGATCTTAAATAGGTTCCGTCCTACTATCTGACTAAGTTTAATTGACATTTACGCGAAAAATATTTTTCGTTTCAGGACTTAGAATTTTTCTTCAATATTTTCTTTACAAATTACTAAATTAATTTTTATCTCGAAATTTTCTCTCCAAACCACATTTGTTATTAGTTTAAATAGATACTTGCCTGCCTTACCTGTACTCTGGTGCGCGTTCCGCGAGCTCGAGTCCCGTTTGGTAGTCGTTATTCCCGGTTTTTACATACTTTTCGGTCGAAAATCCCGTTTTTTGACCAAAAGTCAAAATTTTTATTCAGCCTAAATTCCAGTAACCCCACAGAACGCTAGCCCGCGCGGAGACGCGTCTTTTGACACCTCGCACGTGCGCCTAGCCAGCATAGAAATTTGAAATCTTTAAAATCAAGTAAATTCAATAATAGACGAAATCCACCTTAGCGATACAGCATTTACATCAAATCGTTATAACTTTGCATCCAGGTGACGCATTTTGAAGCTGTTTTCAGCCAATTTGATCTTAAATAGGTTCCGTCCTACTATCTGACTAAGTTTAATTGACATTTACGCGAAAAATATTTTTCGTTTCAGGACTTAGAATTTTTCTTCAATATTTTCTTTACAAATTACTAAATTAATTTTTATCTCGAAATTTTCTCTCCAAACCACATTTGTTATTAGTTTAAATAGATACTTGCCTGCCTTACCTGTACTCTGGTGCGCGTTCCGCGAGCTCGAGTCCCGTTTGGTAGTCGTTATTCCCGGTTTTTACATACTTTTCGGTCGAAAATCCCGTTTTTTGACCAAAAGTCAAAATTTTTATTCAGCCTAAATTCCAGTAACCCCACAGAACGCTAGCCCGCGCGGAGACGCGTCTTTTGACACCTCGCACGTGCGCCTAGCCAGCATAGAAATTTGAAATCTTTAAAATCAAGTAAATTCAATAATAGACGAAATCCACCTTAGCGATACAGCATTTACATCAAATCGTTATAACTTTGCATCCAGGTGACGCATTTTGAAGCTGTTTTCAGCCAATTTGATCTTAAATAGGTTCCGTCCTACTATCTGACTAAGTTTAATTGACATTTACGCGAAAAATATTTTTCGTTTCAGGACTTAGAATTTTTCTTCAATATTTTCTTTACAAATTACTAAATTAATTTTTATCTCGAAATTTTCTCTCCAAACCACATTTGTTATTAGTTTAAATAGATACTTGCCTGCCTTACCTGTACTCTGGTGCGCGTTCCGCGAGCTCGAGTCCCGTTTGGTAGTCGTTATTCCCGGTTTTTACATACTTTTCGGTCGAAAATCCCGTTTTTTGACCAAAAGTCAAAATTTTTATTCAGCCTAAATTCCAGTAACCCCACAGAACGCTAGCCCGCGCGGAGACGCGTCTTTTGACACCTCGCACGTGCGCCTAGCCAGCATAGAAATTTGAAATCTTTAAAATCAAGTAAATTCAATAATAGACGAAATCCACCTTAGCGATACAGCATTTGGGGTGCAAGCAGAAAACCTCCCAGTGTGCCTGATGGCTGCTGGTCCCTTATGGATACGTCCGAGGGGAAGAGCAGTCGTTGGGCCGGTGCACTCTGGGCATGGACAATACTCTCTTCGAAAAAGGCAGCGGAGTTTTTCGGAGAGGGTATTGTTTATGGCGAATTTCTGCAAGGGGGAGAGCGTTATGCTCCTCCTGGGTGGATGGTGGCCTACTCCCCCCTCTGCTGCTTGCAGAGGGTCGGTCGAGTGGGCGCAGGTTAGGACCTGAAGGTCCGTGGGAGAGGAGGGGCCCTATATGGGCCAAGAAGGAGGATTCTCCATGTTGGAGAAGCAGGGGCGGGGCTCGTTGTGCACTCACCCTGCCAACGAGCTGGCAGCGGGAGAACTTGTTTTCCTGACTGCACCCGTCGAAATCGTAATCCGGAAAGAGATCACGGTCATGTTTTGTGACTCGGAACGGGACGAGGATCTTGGCTTAAACGCCCGGATCGCGAGGACGTAAACCTCTATAAAAAAAATTCCTCTAATACCAAGTTTTGGTGCGTGGCGAGGGTATGGATGGCTGAGGAGTAGTGCCATCGGTAACTTATAGTTGCAGGTGGTGCATCAGTCGTTAGCGCACCCCCAGCCGGGGACCAGTGGAATCCTTTGGTTGGGTTAAAAATGTACACTTACCTAGGGACAGGGGGTAACCCTAGGAATGACCTTTTAAATCCCCCACACTCGTGGGAACAACAATGACAAAACTGAAAAACAAAACGAAAATTAAAAGTGTAGAGGTGGTGAGCGATACGGGGTCGGAGTCCGACGCCGTATCTGGCGAGAGTGGCTCTATTAAGAGCCTAGAGCGTGTGGAGATGAGGGCCGCAACCAAAAAGAAAATAGAATTCTTTAAGCGGTCCAAAGTAGGGGACGGCCAGGGGTCGTCCTCTGACGGCGGGACCAATACCCGCAAAAAACTAAAAAAGCGGGGCGGGGTTCGGGATCGGGGTGTGGCCAGAGGGCTCTCCACCCCGGAGGACGGCGAGCCGAACAGAGGCCTAGGAGAGTCCAGCCGCACCGCGGCCCTCTCTGAGTCCTCGGGCGGCGAGCCGGACGTCGCTGGCAGCTCCGAGTTGCAGGAAGCGGCCAGCAGCTTCGAGGAGGTCGTTGCAACAGCGGTCAAGGCTGTGGGCATGATGAGGATCCAGTCCTCAAGGGACAAGGCCATGCCCGCAGCCACGGCCTCCATAATGGCGGCAGCGAGGGCCTATCAGGTGAAGCCCCCGTCGGACGCACTGTCCGAGATGCGGGCGGAGGTCAGCCGCTTGACGGCCGCTATGGAGCTTCTCCGAAAGGAGAACGAGGAGCTCCGAGCGGACCTAGTCCGGCTTCAAGGAGCTGGCCTCCGGGAGGTGCCCCAGGGGGGAGTGGTGCATGGGCAGGGCCTGCCCTTGCAGGCGGAGGACCGGGTTCTGACCCTGGTGCAGCAGCAGATGGCAGCACTTAACAGCCGGTTTGCTGTATTGGAGGGCATTGTCCTGCGCCCTCCGCTAGCGGCGAGCAAGCCGGCAACTTTTGCTGCCACCGTGGCTGCTTCGGCCAAGCCCGCGGCCAAGCTTGCGGCCCAGACCGCGGCCAAGTCTGCAGCCAAGCCAGCGGCCAAGCCAACGCCTCCAGCGAAAGCGGCACCACCGGCGAAAACGGCACCTCCGGCGAAAGCGGCGCCGTCCAAAGCCAAGCCCAAAAAGGCAGCTGCGCAGAAGGCCATGGTGGCAGAACGGTCGCCCCCGCCCCCACCTCCTAATTCCTCTCCGGCCGATGCCGAATGGCAAGTAGCCGGGGAGAAAAGAGAGGCGGGTAAGGCCAAAAGGGCGGCCAACAAAAAGGAGAGGCGGCAACAGCGCAAGAAGCGTAGCGCCGCGGCTAGGCTCCGCGCCCCGAAGTCCGCAGCTGTAGTGATCACACTACAGCCGGAAGCGGAGAAGAAGGGCGTGACCTACCGTCAGGTGCTCGCCAAGGCGTGGGCGGCAGTAAACCTGCAGGAGATCGGCGTCACCGATGGCTTCCGAATGAAGGTCACTGCGACGGGGGCTCGGATGCTGGAGATCCCCGGTGCGGCCAGCGGCCCGACCGCCGACGCCCTGGCCGAAAGGCTCAGGGCGTCCTTCAACGCGGAGGAAGCCCGAGTCTCCAGGCCCACCAAGTGCGCTGACATGCGCATCCTGGGCCTGGACGACTGCGTGACGGCGGAAGACGTGGTGGCCGCCGTGGCTAGGACTGGAGGGTGCTCTGTCGAGCAAGTGAGGGTGGGCACCATCCGTCCTGACGCCACAGGCATGCAAACCGTCACGGTGAGCTGCCCCGTGTCGGCGGCCCAAAAAATAACCGGGGAGGGCCAAAGGCTCCGGGTGGGCTGGGTATCCGCGCAGGTGAAACTGCTGGAACCCAGACCACTGAGGTGCTTCCGCTGCCGGGTGGGGCACCACGTGGGAGCACAGTGCACCTCGGAGGTGGACCGCAGCGAGGAATGCTTCCGCTGTGGTCGGCCCGGTCACAAGGCCGGCTCGTGCAATGCCACGCCGCACTGTTACGCATGTGCGGCGGCTGGCAAGCCGGCCGATCACCGGGCTGGGAGCAAGGCCTGCGCTCCACCTGCCAAATCCAGGGGCAGGGGCAAGCCTTCCGCCACCGCCGTCACCGCCGCAGCCGCCACCATTGCCGCCGCCGTTGCCGCCTCTACCGGCGTAGTCGCCGCTAACACCGCGGCAGGGCCATCAAAGGGGGCCCAGGAGGAGGCTCAAATGGACTGTCATTGATGGCCCCATTACGCCTCCTCCAGGCGAACATCAACCACTGCGCCGCCGCTCAGGATCTGTTGCTCCAGAGCATGGCGCAGTGGTCGATTAACATCGCCGTGGTCGCTGAGCCGTACTTTGTCCCGCCCAGGGATCACTGGGTGGAGGACCTGAGCGGCTCAGTGACCATAATTTCGTCGGCCGCCGCCGGTACCCCGTCCCTCGAGGCCGTCAAGAGGGGACCGGGTTGCGTGGCAGCACGGTTCGGGGAGATTGTCGTGGTAGGAGCGTACTTCTCCCCGAACCGAACTCTCGCCGAGTTCCACAACTCCCTTGGGGAGTTGAGAGTCGTCGTCGTCGGGTACCATCCCCTCCCCGTGATCGTCCTCGGGGACTTCAATGCCAAGAACGTGGCTTGGGGTTCCCGGTACACGGACACACGGGGCAGGATGGTGGAGGACTGGGCTCTGGAGTCGGGCCTGGTCGTCCTAAACCGGGGTTCTGTCCCCACGTGTGTGCGGATGCGGGGTGAATCAGTGGTGGACATCTCGTTCGCCAGCCCCGCTCTGTTGCCGCGTGTCATCGACTGGCGCGTCATGGAGGGGGTGGAGACCTTTTCCGATCACCGGTATATCCGGTTTGACGTCTCCGCCCAGACCTCGGGCACGCCGGTCAGACAGACCCCGAGTGGTCCGCGGTGGGCGCTGAAGCAGCTGGACCGGGAGCTTCTCCTGGAAGCCTCGATCGTGCAGGCCTGGGTGTCATCACCGAACAGGCCTGCCGACATCAATGACGAGGCGGAGTGGTTCCGGGAGGCCATGTCCGAAATTTGTGACGTGGCTATGCCCCGGGTCCAGCCCGGACGTGCTCGGCGCCAGGTGTACTGGTGGTCGCGTGAGCTTAGCGCTTTACGCGCGGCGTGCGTCGATGCGCGCCACCGGTACTCCAGGCACCGCAGGCTTCGTATCCGCCCTCCGGATACGGAAGCCATTGAGGCGGAGCTGTACGAAGGGTACAGAGCGGCGAAGACCGCCCTCCGAGCGGAGATCGAGCGGGCCAGAGGAGAGGGCCGTAAGGAGTCGCTGGAGACTCTGAACAGAGACCCGTGGGGGCGCCCATACAAATGGGTGAGAGATCAACTCCGCCCATGGGCTCCCCCGCTGACGCAGAGTCTCCGGCCCCAGCTCGTGGAGGAAGTGGTGAGCGCTCTGTTCCCTTCGCGAGGGGAACATACTCCCCCGCCCATGGCTCCGCCTCCTGCGGTGCCCGATGCGGACCACAACAGTGACGACGACGACGAATCTACGGAGGTGACCGAGGTAGATTTGAGAGTGGCGGTACGTAGGCTGAGTGCCAAAAATACCGCCCCAGGACCCGACGGCTTACCTGGAAAAGCCTGGGTCCTGGCCTTAGAGGCTCTCGGGCCTCGACTTAGGGGGCTCCTAAGCGCATGTTTGGAGAGGGGCCAGTTCCCACTTCGTTGGAAGACGGGGAAACTGGTCCTCATTAAGAAGCCGGGGCGCCCAGCGGACTCTCCGTCCGCTTACCGGCCCATCGTGCTGCTCGACGAGGTGGGCAAGCTCTTCGAAAGAGTTATTGCGGACCGCCTTGTCGGGCGGCTGGTGCGGGTGGGGCCGGATTTGGCGGACAGCCAGTTTGGTTTCCGCAAGGGGCGCTCCACGGTGGATGCCATCATGCGCGTTCGAGCCCTCACGACGGGGGATGCTGTTGCCCGGGGTGGGGTAGTCTTGGCGGTGTCTCTTGACATCGCCAATGCGTTCAATACCCTGCCCTGGAGTTGCATTAGGGAGGCACTCCGGTATCACCGGATGCCGACCTACCTCTGTCGAGTGGTCGAGGCCTATCTGACGGACAGGGCCGTCATCTACCCCGGTCACCACGGAGAGTGGAACCGGCGAGAGATGTCGTGCGGTGTCCCACAGGGATCGGTTCTGGGGCCGTATCTGTGGGACATCGGCTACGACTGGGTGCTGCGCGCCGACCTCCCTGAAGGCGTCAGCGTAGTCTGCTACGCTGACGACACGCTGGTCCTGGTGCAGGGGAGGTCGCATGAGGCGGCGGCCGAACTGGCGACACGTTGGGTTGGGACAATCGTCGATAGGATCCGGCAACTGGGACTCGAGGTGGCCTTGCACAAGTCCGAGGCCATGTGTTTCTATGGTCCTCGGAACGCGCCACTGTCGGGTTCCCAGATAACGGCAGGAGGGGTTCACATCGGTGTCGAGTCGACGTTGAAGTACCTGGGACTCGTCCTCGACACCCGGTGGAACTTCGTGGAGCACTTCCGACGTTTGGCTCCCAAACTGGATAGGGCTGGGGCTGCTTTGAAGCGGCTTCTGCCCAACCTAGGGGGTCCAAACGCCTCCTGCCGGAGGCTCTACGCGGGGATCGTGCGGTCCATGGCCCTTTACGGGGCACCGGTGTGGGCGCGTTCACTGAGGCTGCGACCGGCCCAGCGGTTGAACGCGTCCCAAAGGGTCATGGCCATCAGGCTGGTCCGGGGATACCGCACGGTCTCCCGCGAGGCGGCGAGCCTCCTTGCCGGACTACCGCCATGGGATCTGGAGGCGAAGGTCCTCGCGCACATGTGGGAGTTGCGCGAGGAGGCGAAACGCCGGGGTATAACTCCGCTGCCGCAACAAATCGCGGCACAGCGGACAGAGCTCCGGCGGGATCTCATGGCGGCATGGAGTGTGCGATTGTCGCAACCCAACGCTGGGCACGCCACAATTGCGGCGGTAAGGCCCCTCTTTGAGGAGTGGCTGGAGAGGCGCCACGGCGTCCTCACCTTCCGCCTGACGCAGGTCCTCACCGGACACGGCTGCTTCGGGAGGTTCCTGTTCAGGATCAAGCGGGAGGAAACGCCCGGGTGTCACCATTGTGTGGATCGCCCGGAGGACACGGTGGAGCATACGGTGGAGGTCTGCCCGGCTTGGGCGGAGCACCGCCGTGTCCTCACGGAGGCGATCGGCGGCGGCGATCTCTCGCGTCCGGCCCTGGTTCAGGCCATGGTCCGGAGCGAGAGTGCATGGGAGGCCGTCACCTCCTTCTGCGAAGCAGTTATGCTCGCGAAGGAGGAGGCGGAGCGCGCGAGGGAGATTGAAGCTGCACGCCCTCGCGCCCCTAGTCGCCGCAGGAGACGCCCCGGGCGTCGGGAGTCACAAGCTGACTTCCGGCCACCGTAGGCGCGGGCCTGCGGACGGTGAGCGATGGGCAGCTCGCCGTCCGATAAGGACCAGGCCCGGGTCGACGGCGCGTCGTGTTCCACGCGCGCCTCAAAGGGATGTCAGCAACAACTGACGGGGTCCGATGGAGGACCAATGCCTGCTGGGGTTGCGGGTTTGTCTGAGAGGGATATCGCGGCCCCAGCACATAGGCAACGGAAGGAACACGGGTGGGTTTTAGTCAGTAAAAGTCTGACACTCCCTCTCGCTCTGCCCAGAGCGGGAGGAGTCATTTGATGATTTCCCACCCAAAAAAAAAAAAAAAAAAAAAAAAAAAAAAAAAAAGCGATACAGCATTTACATCAAATCGTTATAACTTTGCATCCAGGTGACGCATTTTGAAGCTGTTTTCAGCCAATTTGATCTTAAATAGGTTCCGTCCTACTATCTGACTAAGTTTAATTGACATTTACGCGAAAAATATTTTTCGTTTCAGGACTTAGAATTTTTCTTCAATATTTTCTTTACAAATTACTAAATTAATTTTTATCTCGAAATTTTCTCTCCAAACCACATTTGTTATTAGTTTAAATAGATACTTGCCTGCCTTACCTGTACTCTGGTGCGCGTTCCGCGAGCTCGAGTCCCGTTTGGTAGTCGTTATTCCCGGTTTTTACATACTTTTCGGTCGAAAATCCCGTTTTTTGACCAAAAGTCAAAATTTTTATTCAGCCTAAATTCCAGTAACCCCACAGAACGCTAGCCCGCGCGGAGACGCGTCTTTTGACACCTCGCACGTGCGCCTAGCCAGCATAGAAATTTGAAATCTTTAAAATCAAGTAAATTCAATAATAGACGAAATCCACCTTAGCGATACAGCATTTACATCAAATCGTTATAACTTTGCATCCAGGTGACGCATTTTGAAGCTGTTTTCAGCCAATTTGATCTTAAATAGGTTCCGTCCTACTATCTGACTAAGTTTAATTGACATTTACGCGAAAAATATTTTTCGTTTCAGGACTTAGAATTTTTCTTCAATATTTTCTTTACAAATTACTAAATTAATTTTTATCTCGAAATTTTCTCTCCAAACCACATTTGTTATTAGTTTAAATAGATACTTGCCTGCCTTACCTGTACTCTGGTGCGCGTTCCGCGAGCTCGAGTCCCGTTTGGTAGTCGTTATTCCCGGTTTTTACATACTTTTCGGTCGAAAATCCCGTTTTTTGACCAAAAGTCAAAATTTTTATTCAGCCTAAATTCCAGTAACCCCACAGAACGCTAGCCCGCGCGGAGACGCGTCTTTTGACACCTCGCACGTGCGCCTAGCCAGCATAGAAATTTGAAATCTTTAAAATCAAGTAAATTCAATAATAGACGAAATCCACCTTAGCGATACAGCATTTACATCAAATCGTTATAACTTTGCATCCAGGTGACGCATTTTGAAGCTGTTTTCAGCCAATTTGATCTTAAATAGGTTCCGTCCTACTATCTGACTAAGTTTAATTGACATTTACGCGAAAAATATTTTTCGTTTCAGGACTTAGAATTTTTCTTCAATATTTTCTTTACAAATTACTAAATTAATTTTTATCTCGAAATTTTCTCTCCAAACCACATTTGTTATTAGTTTAAATAGATACTTGCCTGCCTTACCTGTACTCTGGTGCGCGTTCCGCGAGCTCGAGTCCCGTTTGGTAGTCGTTATTCCCGGTTTTTACATACTTTTCGGTCGAAAATCCCGTTTTTTGACCAAAAGTCAAAATTTTTATTCAGCCTAAATTCCAGTAACCCCACAGAACGCTAGCCCGCGCGGAGACGCGTCTTTTGACACCTCGCACGTGCGCCTAGCCAGCATAGAAATTTGAAATCTTTAAAATCAAGTAAATTCAATAATAGACGAAATCCACCTTAGCGATACAGCATTTACATCAAATCGTTATAACTTTGCATCCAGGTGACGCATTTTGAAGCTGTTTTCAGCCAATTTGATCTTAAATAGGTTCCGTCCTACTATCTGACTAAGTTTAATTGACATTTACGCGAAAAATATTTTTCGTTTCAGGACTTAGAATTTTTCTTCAATATTTTCTTTACAAATTACTAAATTAATTTTTATCTCGAAATTTTCTCTCCAAACCACATTTGTTATTAGTTTAAATAGATACTTGCCTGCCTTACCTGTACTCTGGTGCGCGTTCCGCGAGCTCGAGTCCCGTTTGGTAGTCGTTATTCCCGGTTTTTACATACTTTTCGGTCGAAAATCCCGTTTTTTGACCAAAAGTCAAAATTTTTATTCAGCCTAAATTCCAGTAACCCCACAGAACGCTAGCCCGCGCGGAGACGCGTCTTTTGACACCTCGCACGTGCGCCTAGCCAGCATAGAAATTTGAAATCTTTAAAATCAAGTAAATTCAATAATAGACGAAATCCACCTTAGCGATACAGCATTTACATCAAATCGTTATAACTTTGCATCCAGGTGACGCATTTTGAAGCTGTTTTCAGCCAATTTGATCTTAAATAGGTTCCGTCCTACTATCTGACTAAGTTTAATTGACATTTACGCGAAAAATATTTTTCGTTTCAGGACTTAGAATTTTTCTTCAATATTTTCTTTACAAATTACTAAATTAATTTTTATCTCGAAATTTTCTCTCCAAACCACATTTGTTATTAGTTTAAATAGATACTTGCCTGCCTTACCTGTACTCTGGTGCGCGTTCCGCGAGCTCGAGTCCCGTTTGGTAGTCGTTATTCCCGGTTTTTACATACTTTTCGGTCGAAAATCCCGTTTTTTGACCAAAAGTCAAAATTTTTATTCAGCCTAAATTCCAGTAACCCCACAGAACGCTAGCCCGCGCGGAGACGCGTCTTTTGACACCTCGCACGTGCGCCTAGCCAGCATAGAAATTTGAAATCTTTAAAATCAAGTAAATTCAATAATAGACGAAATCCACCTTAGCGATACAGCATTTACATCAAATCGTTATAACTTTGCATCCAGGTGACGCATTTTGAAGCTGTTTTCAGCCAATTTGATCTTAAATAGGTTCCGTCCTACTATCTGACTAAGTTTAATTGACATTTACGCGAAAAATATTTTTCGTTTCAGGACTTAGAATTTTTCTTCAATATTTTCTTTACAAATTACTAAATTAATTTTTATCTCGAAATTTTCTCTCCAAACCACATTTGTTATTAGTTTAAATAGATACTTGCCTGCCTTACCTGTACTCTGGTGCGCGTTCCGCGAGCTCGAGTCCCGTTTGGTAGTCGTTATTCCCGGTTTTTACATACTTTTCGGTCGAAAATCCCGTTTTTTGACCAAAAGTCAAAATTTTTATTCAGCCTAAATTCCAGTAACCCCACAGAACGCTAGCCCGCGCGGAGACGCGTCTTTTGACACCTCGCACGTGCGCCTAGCCAGCATAGAAATTTGAAATCTTTAAAATCAAGTAAATTCAATAATAGACGAAATCCACCTTAGCGATACAGCATTTACATCAAATCGTTATAACTTTGCATCCAGGTGACGCATTTTGAAGCTGTTTTCAGCCAATTTGATCTTAAATAGGTTCCGTCCTACTATCTGACTAAGTTTAATTGACATTTACGCGAAAAATATTTTTCGTTTCAGGACTTAGAATTTTTCTTCAATATTTTCTTTACAAATTACTAAATTAATTTTTATCTCGAAATTTTCTCTCCAAACCACATTTGTTATTAGTTTAAATAGATACTTGCCTGCCTTACCTGTACTCTGGTGCGCGTTCCGCGAGCTCGAGTCCCGTTTGGTAGTCGTTATTCCCGGTTTTTACATACTTTTCGGTCGAAAATCCCGTTTTTTGACCAAAAGTCAAAATTTTTATTCAGCCTAAATTCCAGTAACCCCACAGAACGCTAGCCCGCGCGGAGACGCGTCTTTTGACACCTCGCACGTGCGCCTAGCCAGCATAGAAATTTGAAATCTTTAAAATCAAGTAAATTCAATAATAGACGAAATCCACCTTAGCGATACAGCATTTACATCAAATCGTTATAACTTTGCATCCAGGTGACGCATTTTGAAGCTGTTTTCAGCCAATTTGATCTTAAATAGGTTCCGTCCTACTATCTGACTAAGTTTAATTGACATTTACGCGAAAAATATTTTTCGTTTCAGGACTTAGAATTTTTCTTCAATATTTTCTTTACAAATTACTAAATTAATTTTTATCTCGAAATTTTCTCTCCAAACCACATTTGTTATTAGTTTAAATAGATACTTGCCTGCCTTACCTGTACTCTGGTGCGCGTTCCGCGAGCTCGAGTCCCGTTTGGTAGTCGTTATTCCCGGTTTTTACATACTTTTCGGTCGAAAATCCCGTTTTTTGACCAAAAGTCAAAATTTTTATTCAGCCTAAATTCCAGTAACCCCACAGAACGCTAGCCCGCGCGGAGACGCGTCTTTTGACACCTCGCACGTGCGCCTAGCCAGCATAGAAATTTGAAATCTTTAAAATCAAGTAAATTCAATAATAGACGAAATCCACCTTAGCGATACAGCATTTACATAAAATCGTTATAACTTTGCATCCAGGTGACGCATTTTGAAGCTGTTTTCAGCCAATTTGATCTTAAATAGGTTCCGTCCTACTATCTGACTAAGTTTAATTGACATTTACGCGAAAAATATTTTTCGTTTCAGGACTTAGAATTTTTCTTCAATATTTTCTTTACAAATTACTAAATTAATTTTTATCTCGAAATTTTCTCTCCAAACCACATTTGTTATTAGTTTAAATAGATACTTGCCTGCCTTACCTGTACTCTGGTGCGCGTTCCGCGAGCTCGAGTCCCGTTTGGTAGTCGTTATTCCCGGTTTTTACATACTTTTCGGTCGAAAATCCCGTTTTTTGACCAAAAGTCAAAATTTTTATTCAGCCTAAATTCCAGTAACCCCACAGAACGCTAGCCCGCGCGGAGACGCGTCTTTTGACACCTCGCACGTGCGCCTAGCCAGCATAGAAATTTGAAATCTTTAAAATCAAGTAAATTCAATAATAGACGAAATCCACCTTAGCGATACAGCATTTGGGGTGCAAGCAGAAAACCTCCCAGTGTGCCTGATGGCTGCTGGTCCCTTATGGATACGTCCGAGGGGAAGAGCAGTCGTTGGGCCGGTGCACTCTGGGCATGGACAATACTCTCTTCGAAAAAGGCAGCGGAGTTTTTCGGAGAGGGTATTGTTTATGGCGAATTTCTGCAAGGGGGAGAGCGTTATGCTCCTCCTGGGTGGATGGTGGCCTACTCCCCCCTCTGCTGCTTGCAGAGGGTCGGTCGAGTGGGCGCAGGTTAGGACCTGAAGGTCCGTGGGAGAGGAGGGGCCCTATATGGGCCAAGAAGGAGGATTCTCCATGTTGGAGAAGCAGGGGCGGGGCTCGTTGTGCACTCACCCTGCCAACGAGCTGGCAGCGGGAGAACTTGTTTTCCTGACTGCACCCGTCGAAATCGTAATCCGGAAAGAGATCACGGTCATGTTTTGTGACTCGGAACGGGACGAGGATCTTGGCTTAAACGCCCGGATCGCGAGGACGTAAACCTCTATAAAAAAAATTCCTCTAATACCAAGTTTTGGTGCGTGGCGAGGGTATGGATGGCTGAGGAGTAGTGCCATCGGTAACTTTTAGTTGCAGGTGGTGCATCAGTCGTTAGCGCACCCCCAGCCGGGGACCAGTGGAATCCTTTGGTTGGGTTAAAAATGTACACTTACCTAGGGACAGGGGGTAACCCTAGGAATGACCTTTTAAATCCCCCACACTCGTGGGAACAACAATGACAAAACTGAAAAACAAAACGAAAATTAAAAGTGTAGAGGTGGTGAGCGATACGGGGTCGGAGTCCGACGCCGTATCTGGCGAGAGTGGCTCTATTAAGAGCCTAGAGCGTGTGGAGATGAGGGCCGCAACCAAAAAGAAAATAGAATTCTTTAAGCGGTCCAAAGTAGGGGACGGCCAGGGGTCGTCCTCTGACGGCGGGACCAATACCCGCAAAAAACTAAAAAAGCGGGGCGGGGTTCGGGATCGGGGTGTGGCCAGAGGGCTCTCCACCCCGGAGGACGGCGAGCCGAACAGAGGCCTAGGAGAGTCCAGCCGCACCGCGGCCCTCTCTGAGTCCTCGGGCGGCGAGCCGGACGTCGCTGGCAGCTCCGAGTTGCAGGAAGCGGCCAGCAGCTTCGAGGAGGTCGTTGCAACAGCGGTCAAGGCTGTGGGCATGATGAGGATTCAGTCCTCAAGGGACAAGGCCATGCCCGCAGCCACGGCCTCCATAATGGCGGCAGCGAGGGCCTATCAGGTGAAGCCCCCGTCGGACGCACTGTCCGAGATGCGGGCGGAGGTCAGCCGCTTGACGGCCGCTATGGAGCTTCTCCGAAAGGAGAACGAGGAGCTCCGAGCGGACCTAGTCCGGCTTCAAGGAGCTGGCCTCCGGGAGGTGCCCCAGGGGGGAGTGGTGCATGGGCAGGGCCTGCCCTTGCAGGCGGAGGACCGGGTTCTGACCCTGGTGCAGCAGCAGATGGCAGCACTTAACAGCCGGTTTGCTGTATTGGAGGGCATTGTCCTGCGCCCTCCGCTAGCGACGAGCAAGCCGGCAACTTTTGCTGCCACCGTGGCTGCTTCGGCCAAGCCCGCGGCCAAGCTTGCGGCCCAGACCGCGGCCAAGTCTGCAGCCAAGCCAACGGCCAAGCCAACGCCTCCAGCGAAAGCGGCACCACCGGCGAAAACGGCACCTCCGGCGAAAGCGGCGCCGTCCAAAGCCAAGCCCAAAAAGGCAGCTGCGCAGAAGGCCATGGCGGCAGAACGGTCGCCCCCGCCCCCACCTCCTAATTCCTCTCCGGCCGATGCCGAATGGCAAGTAGCCGGGGAGAAAAGAGAGGCGGGTAAGGCCAAAAGGGCGGCCAACAAAAAGGAGAGGCGGCAACAGCGCAAGAAGCGTAGCGCCGCGGCTAGGCTCCGCGCCCCGAAGTCCGCAGCTGTAGTGATCACACTACAGCCGGAAGCGGAGAAGAAGGGCGTGACCTACCGTCAGGTGCTCGCCAAGGCGTGGGCGGCAGTAAACCTGCAGGAGATCGGCGTCACCGATGGCTTCCGAATGAAGGTCACTGCGACGGGGGCTCGGATGCTGGAGATCCCCGGTGCGGCCAGCGGCCCGACCGCCGACGCCCTGGCCGAAAGGCTCAGGGCGTCCTTCAACGCGGAGGAAGCCCGAGTCTCCAGGCCCACCAAGTGCGCTGACATGCGCATCCTGGGCCTGGACGACTGCGTGACGGCGGAAGACGTGGTGGCCGCCGTGGCTAGGACTGGAGGGTGCTCTGTCGAGCAAGTGAGGGTGGGCACCATCCGTCCTGACGCCACAGGCATGCAAACCGTCACGGTGAGCTGCCCCGTGTCGGCGGCCCAAAAAATAACCGGGGAGGGCCAAAGGCTCCGGGTGGGCTGGGTATCCGCGCAGGTGAAACTGCTGGAACCCAGACCACTGAGGTGCTTCCGCTGCCGGGTGGGGCACCACGTGGGAGCACAGTGCACCTCGGAGGTGGACCGCAGCGAGGAATGCTTCCGCTGTGGTCGGCCCGGTCACAAGGCCGGCTCGTGCAATGCCACGCCGCACTGTTACGCATGTGCGGCGGCTGGCAAGCCGGCCGATCACCGGGCTGGGAGCAAGGCCTGCGCTCCACCTGCCAAATCCAGGGGCAGGGGCAAGCCTTCCGCCACCGCCGTCACCGCCGCAGCCGCCACCATTGCCGCCGCCGTTGCCGCCTCTACCGGCGTAGTCGCCGCTAACACCGCGGCAGGGCCATCAAAGGGGGCCCAGGAGGAGGCTCAAATGGACTGTCATTGATGGCCCCATTACGCCTCCTCCAGGCGAACATCAACCACTGCGCCGCCGCTCAGGATCTGTTGCTCCAGAGCATGGCGCAGTGGTCGATTAACATCGCCGTGGTCGCTGAGCCGTACTTTGTCCCGCCCAGGGATCACTGGGTGGAGGACCTGAGCGGCTCAGTGACCATAATTTCGTCGGCCGCCGCCGGTACCCCGTCCCTCGAGGCCGTCAAGAGGGGACCGGGTTGCGTGGCAGCACGGTTCGGGGAGATTGTCGTGGTAGGAGCGTACTTCTCCCCGAACCGAACTCTCGCCGAGTTCCACAACTCCCTTGGGGAGTTGAGAGTCGTCGTCGTCGGGTACCATCCCCTCCCCGTGATCGTCCTCGGGGACTTCAATGCCAAGAACGTGGCTTGGGGTTCCCGGTACACGGACACACGGGGCAGGATGGTGGAGGACTGGGCTCTGGAGTCGGGCCTGGTCGTCCTAAACCGGGGTTCTGTCCCCACGTGTGTGCGGATGCGGGGTGAATCAGTGGTGGACATCTCGTTCGCCAGCCCCGCTCTGTTGCCGCGTGTCATCGACTGGCGCGTCATGGAGGGGGTGGAGACCTTTTCCGATCACCGGTATATCCGGTTTGACGTCTCCGCCCAGACCTCGGGCACGCCGGTCAGACAGACCCCGAGTGGTCCGCGGTGGGCGCTGAAGCAGCTGGACCGGGAGCTTCTCCTGGAAGCCTCGATCGTGCAGGCCTGGGTGTCATCACCGAACAGGCCTGCCGACATCAATGACGAGGCGGAGTGGTTCCGGGAGGCCATGTCCGAAATTTGTGACGTGGCTATGCCCCGGGTCCAGCCCGGACGTGCTCGGCGCCAGGTGTACTGGTGGTCGCGTGAGCTTAGCGCTTTACGCGCGGCGTGCGTCGATGCGCGCCACCGGTACTCCAGGCACCGCAGGCTTCGTATCCGCCCTCCGGATACGGAAGCCATTGAGGCGGAGCTGTACGAAGGGTACAGAGCGGCGAAGACCGCCCTCCGAGCGGAGATCGAGCGGGCCAGAGGAGAGGGCCGTAAGGAGTCGCTGGAGACTCTGAACAGAGACCCGTGGGGGCGCCCATACAAATGGGTGAGAGATCAACTCCGCCCATGGGCTCCCCCGCTGACGCAGAGTCTCCGGCCCCAGCTCGTGGAGGAAGTGGTGAGCGCTCTGTTCCCTTCGCGAGGGGAACATACTCCCCCGCCCATGGCTCCGCCTCCTGCGGTGCCCGATGCGGACCACAACAGTGACGACGACGACGAATCTACGGAGGTGACCGAGGTAGATTTGAGAGTGGCGGTACGTAGGCTGAGTGCCAAAAATACCGCCCCAGGACCCGACGGCTTACCTGGAAAAGCCTGGGTCCTGGCCTTAGAGGCTCTCGGGCCTCGACTTAGGGGGCTCCTAAGCGCATGTTTGGAGAGGGGCCAGTTCCCACTTCGTTGGAAGACGGGGAAACTGGTCCTCATTAAGAAGCCGGGGCGCCCAGCGGACTCTCCGTCCGCTTACCGGCCCATCGTGCTGCTCGACGAGGTGGGCAAGCTCTTCGAAAGAGTTATTGCGGACCGCCTTGTCGGGCGGCTGGTGCGGGTGGGGCCGGATTTGGCGGACAGCCAGTTTGGTTTCCGCAAGGGGCGCTCCACGGTGGATGCCATCATGCGCGTTCGAGCCCTCACGACGGGGGATGCTGTTGCCCGGGGTGGGGTAGTCTTGGCGGTGTCTCTTGACATCGCCAATGCGTTCAATACCCTGCCCTGGAGTTGCATTAGGGAGGCACTCCGGTATCACCGGATGCCGACCTACCTCTGTCGAGTGGTCGAGGCCTATCTGACGGACAGGGCCGTCATCTACCCCGGTCACCACGGAGAGTGGAACCGGCGAGAGATGTCGTGCGGTGTCCCACAGGGATCGGTTCTGGGGCCGTATCTGTGGGACATCGGCTACGACTGGGTGCTGCGCGCCGACCTCCCTGAAGGCGTCAGCGTAGTCTGCTACGCTGACGACACGCTGGTCCTGGTGCAGGGGAGGTCGCATGAGGCGGCGGCCGAACTGGCGACACGTTGGGTTGGGACAATCGTCGATAGGATCCGGCAACTGGGACTCGAGGTGGCCTTGCACAAGTCCGAGGCCATGTGTTTCTATGGTCCTCGGAACGCGCCACTGTCGGGTTCCCAGATAACGGCAGGAGGGGTTCACATCGGTGTCGAGTCGACGTTGAAGTACCTGGGACTCGTCCTCGACACCCGGTGGAACTTCGTGGAGCACTTCCGACGTTTGGCTCCCAAACTGGATAGGGCTGGGGCTGCTTTGAAGCGGCTTCTGCCCAACCTAGGGGGTCCAAACGCCTCCTGCCGGAGGCTCTACGCGGGGATCGTGCGGTCCATGGCCCTTTACGGGGCACCGGTGTGGGCGCGTTCACTGAGGCTGCGACCGGCCCAGCGGTTGAACGCGTCCCAAAGGGTCATGGCCATCAGGCTGGTCCGGGGATACCGCACGGTCTCCCGCGAGGCGGCGAGCCTCCTTGCCGGACTACCGCCATGGGATCTGGAGGCGAAGGTCCTCGCGCACATGTGGGAGTTGCGCGAGGAGGCGAAACGCCGGGGTATAACTCCGCTGCCGCAACAAATCGCGGCACAGCGGACAGAGCTCCGGCGGGATCTCATGGCGGCATGGAGTGTGCGATTGTCGCAACCCAACGCTGGGCACGCCACAATTGCGGCGGTAAGGCCCCTCTTTGAGGAGTGGCTGGAGAGGCGCCACGGCGTCCTCACCTTCCGCCTGACGCAGGTCCTCACCGGACACGGCTGCTTCGGGAGGTTCCTGTTCAGGATCAAGCGGGAGGAAACGCCCGGGTGTCACCATTGTGTGGATCGCCCGGAGGACACGGTGGAGCATACGGTGGAGGTCTGCCCGGCTTGGGCGGAGCACCGCCGTGTCCTCACGGAGGCGATCGGCGGCGGCGATCTCTCGCGTCCGGCCCTGGTTCAGGCCATGGTCCGGAGCGAGAGTGCATGGGAGGCCGTCACCTCCTTCTGCGAAGCAGTTATGCTCGCGAAGGAGGAGGCGGAGCGCGCGAGGGAGATTGAAGCTGCACGCCCTCGCGCCCCTAGTCGCCGCAGGAGACGCCCCGGGCGTCGGGAGTCACAAGCTGACTTCCGGCCACCGTAGGCGCGGGCCTGCGGACGGTGAGCGATGGGCAGCTCGCCGTCCGATAAGGACCAGGCCCGGGTCGACGGCGCGTCGTGTTCCACGCGCGCCTCAAAGGGATGTCAGCAACAACTGACGGGGTCCGGAAGGACCAATGCCTGCTGGGGTTGCGGGTTTGTCTGAGAGGGATATCGCGGCCCCAGCACATAGGCAACGGAAGGAACACGGGTGGGTTTTAGTCAGTAAAAGTCTGACACTCCCTCTCGCTCTGCCCAGAGCGGGAGGAGTCATTTGATGATTTCCCACCCAAAAAAAAAAAAAAAAAAAAAAAAGCGATACAGCATTTACATCAAATCGTTATAACTTTGCATCCAGGTGACGCATTTTGAAGCTGTTTTCAGCCAATTTGATCTTAAATAGGTTCCGTCCTACTATCTGACTAAGTTTAATTGACATTTACGCGAAAAATATTTTTCGTTTCAGGACTTAGAATTTTTCTTCAATATTTTCTTTACAAATTACTAAATTAATTTTTATCTCGAAATTTTCTCTCCAAACCACATTTGTTATTAGTTTAAATAGATACTTGCCTGCCTTACCTGTACTCTGGTGCGCGTTCCGCGAGCTCGAGTCCCGTTTGGTAGTCGTTATTCCCGGTTTTTACATACTTTTCGGTCGAAAATCCCGTTTTTTGACCAAAAGTCAAAATTTTTATTCAGCCTAAATTCCAGTAACCCCACAGAACGCTAGCCCGCGCGGAGACGCGTCTTTTGACACCTCGCACGTGCGCCTAGCCAGCATAGAAATTTGAAATCTTTAAAATCAAGTAAATTCAATAATAGACGAAATCCACCTTAGCGATACAGCATTTACATCAAATCGTTATAACTTTGCATCCAGGTGACGCATTTTGAAGCTGTTTTCAGCCAATTTGATCTTAAATAGGTTCCGTCCTACTATCTGACTAAGTTTAATTGACATTTACGCGAAAAATATTTTTCGTTTCAGGACTTAGAATTTTTCTTCAATATTTTCTTTACAAATTACTAAATTAATTTTTATCTCGAAATTTTCTCTCCAAACCACATTTGTTATTAGTTTAAATAGATACTTGCCTGCCTTACCTGTACTCTGGTGCGCGTTCCGCGAGCTCGAGTCCCGTTTGGTAGTCGTTATTCCCGGTTTTTACATACTTTTCGGTCGAAAATCCCGTTTTTTGACCAAAAGTCAAAATTTTTATTCAGCCTAAATTCCAGTAACCCCACAGAACGCTAGCCCGCGCGGAGACGCGTCTTTTGACACCTCGCACGTGCGCCTAGCCAGCATAGAAATTTGAAATCTTTAAAATCAAGTAAATTCAATAATAGACGAAATCCACCTTAGCGATACAGCATTTACATCAAATCGTTATAACTTTGCATCCAGGTGACGCATTTTGAAGCTGTTTTCAGCCAATTTGATCTTAAATAGGTTCCGTCCTACTATCTGACTAAGTTTAATTGACATTTACGCGAAAAATATTTTTCGTTTCAGGACTTAGAATTTTTCTTCAATATTTTCTTTACAAATTACTAAATTAATTTTTATCTCGAAATTTTCTCTCCAAACCACATTTGTTATTAGTTTAAATAGATACTTGCCTGCCTTACCTGTACTCTGGTGCGCGTTCCGCGAGCTCGAGTCCCGTTTGGTAGTCGTTATTCCCGGTTTTTACATACTTTTCGGTCGAAAATCCCGTTTTTTGACCAAAAGTCAAAATTTTTATTCAGCCTAAATTCCAGTAACCCCACAGAACGCTAGCCCGCGCGGAGACGCGTCTTTTGACACCTCGCACGTGCGCCTAGCCAGCATAGAAATTTGAAATCTTTAAAATCAAGTAAATTCAATAATAGACGAAATCCACCTTAGCGATACAGCATTTACATCAAATCGTTATAACTTTGCATCCAGGTGACGCATTTTGAAGCTGTTTTCAGCCAATTTGATCTTAAATAGGTTCCGTCCTACTATCTGACTAAGTTTAATTGACATTTACGCGAAAAATATTTTTCGTTTCAGGACTTAGAATTTTTCTTCAATATTTTCTTTACAAATTACTAAATTAATTTTTATCTCGAAATTTTCTCTCCAAACCACATTTGTTATTAGTTTAAATAGATACTTGCCTGCCTTACCTGTACTCTGGTGCGCGTTCCGCGAGCTCGAGTCCCGTTTGGTAGTCGTTATTCCCGGTTTTTACATACTTTTCGGTCGAAAATCCCGTTTTTTGACCAAAAGTCAAAATTTTTATTCAGCCTAAATTCCAGTAACCCCACAGAACGCTAGCCCGCGCGGAGACGCGTCTTTTGACACCTCGCACGTGCGCCTAGCCAGCATAGAAATTTGAAATCTTTAAAATCAAGTAAATTCAATAATAGACGAAATCCACCTTGATTTGAGAGTGGCGGTACGTAGGCTGAGTGCCAAAAATACCGCCCCAGGACCCGACGGCTTACCTGGAAAAGCCTGGGTCCTGGCCTTAGAGGCTCTCGGGCCTCGACTTAGGGGGCTCCTAAGCGCATGTTTGGAGAGGGGCCAGTTCCCACTTCGTTGGAAGACGGGGAAACTGGTCCTCATTAAGAAGCCGGGGCGCCCAGCGGACTCTCCGTCCGCTTACCGGCCCATCGTGCTGCTCGACGAGGTGGGCAAGCTCTTCGAAAGAGTTATTGCGGACCGCCTTGTCGGGCGGCTGGTGCGGGTGGGGCCGGATTTGGCGGACAGCCAGTTTGGTTTCCGCAAGGGGCGCTCCACGGTGGATGCCATCATGCGCGTTCGAGCCCTCACGACGGGGGATGCTGTTGCCCGGGGTGGGGTAGTCTTGGCGGTGTCTCTTGACATCGCCAATGCGTTCAATACCCTGCCCTGGAGTTGCATTAGGGAGGCACTCCGGTATCACCGGATGCCGACCTACCTCTGTCGAGTGGTCGAGGCCTATCTGACGGACAGGGCCGTCATCTACCCCGGTCACCACGGAGAGTGGAACCGGCGAGAGATGTCGTGCGGTGTCCCACAGGGATCGGTTCTGGGGCCGTATCTGTGGGACATCGGCTACGACTGGGTGCTGCGCGCCGACCTCCCTGAAGGCGTCAGCGTAGTCTGCTACGCTGACGACACGCTGGTCCTGGTGCAGGGGAGGTCGCATGAGGCGGCGGCCGAACTGGCGACACGTTGGGTTGGGACAATCGTCGATAGGATCCGGCAACTGGGACTCGAGGTGGCCTTGCACAAGTCCGAGGCCATGTGTTTCTATGGTCCTCGGAACGCGCCACTGTCGGGTTCCCAGATAACGGCAGGAGGGGTTCACATCGGTGTCGAGTCGACGTTGAAGTACCTGGGACTCGTCCTCGACACCCGGTGGAACTTCGTGGAGCACTTCCGACGTTTGGCTCCCAAACTGGATAGGGCTGGGGCTGCTTTGAAGCGGCTTCTGCCCAACCTAGGGGGTCCAAACGCCTCCTGCCGGAGGCTCTACGCGGGGATCGTGCGGTCCATGGCCCTTTACGGGGCACCGGTGTGGGCGCGTTCACTGAGGCTGCGACCGGCCCAGCGGTTGAACGCGTCCCAAAGGGTCATGGCCATCAGGCTGGTCCGGGGATACCGCACGGTCTCCCGCGAGGCGGCGAGCCTCCTTGCCGGACTACCGCCATGGGATCTGGAGGCGAAGGTCCTCGCGCACATGTGGGAGTTGCGCGAGGAGGCGAAACGCCGGGGTATAACTCCGCTGCCGCAACAAATCGCGGCACAGCGGACAGAGCTCCGGCGGGATCTCATGGCGGCATGGAGTGTGCGATTGTCGCAACCCAACGCTGGGCACGCCACAATTGCGGCGGTAAGGCCCCTCTTTGAGGAGTGGCTGGAGAGGCGCCACGGCGTCCTCACCTTCCGCCTGACGCAGGTCCTCACCGGACACGGCTGCTTCGGGAGGTTCCTGTTCAGGATCAAGCGGGAGGAAACGCCCGGGTGTCACCATTGTGTGGATCGCCCGGAGGACACGGTGGAGCATACGGTGGAGGTCTGCCCGGCTTGGGCGGAGCACCGCCGTGTCCTCACGGAGGCGATCGGCGGCGGCGATCTCTCGCGTCCGGCCCTGGTTCAGGCCATGGTCCGGAGCGAGAGTGCATGGGAGGCCGTCACCTCCTTCTGCGAAGCAGTTATGCTCGCGAAGGAGGAGGCGGAGCGCGCGAGGGAGATTGAAGCTGCACGCCCTCGCGCCCCTAGTCGACGCAGGAGACGCCCCGGGCGTCGGGAGTCACAAGCTGACTTCCGGCCACCGTAGGCGCGGGCCTGCGGACGGTGAGCGATGGGCAGCTCGCCGTCCGATAAGGACCAGGCCCGGGTCGACGGCGCGTCGTGTTCCACGCGCGCCTCAAAGGGATGTCAGCAACAACTGACGGGGTCCGGAAGGACCAATGCCTGCTGGGGTTGCGGGTTTGTCTGAGAGGGATATCGCGGCCCCAGCACATAGGCAACGGAAGGAACACGGGTGGGTTTTAGTCAGTAAAAGTCTGACACTCCCTCTCGCTCTGCCCAGAGCGGGAGGAGTCATTTGATGATTTCCCACCCAAAAAAAAAAAAAAAAAAAAAAAAAGCGATACAGCATTTACATCAAATCGTTATAACTTTGCATCCAGGTGACGCATTTTGAAGCTGTTTTCAGCCAATTTGATCTTAAATAGGTTCCGTCCTACTATCTGACTAAGTTTAATTGACATTTACGCGAAAAATATTTTTCGTTTCAGGACTTAGAATTTTTCTTCAATATTTTCTTTACAAATTACTAAATTAATTTTTATCTCGAAATTTTCTCTCCAAACCACATTTGTTATTAGTTTAAATAGATACTTGCCTGCCTTACCTGTACTCTGGTGCGCGTTCCGCGAGCTCGAGTCCCGTTTGGTAGTCGTTATTCCCGGTTTTTACATACTTTTCGGTCGAAAATCCCGTTTTTTGACCAAAAGTCAAAATTTTTATTCAGCCTAAATTCCAGTAACCCCACAGAACGCTAGCCCGCGCGGAGACGCGTCTTTTGACACCTCGCACGTGCGCCTAGCCAGCATAGAAATTTGAAATCTTTAAAATCAAGTAAATTCAATAATAGACGAAATCCACCTTAGCGATACAGCATTTACATCAAATCGTTATAACTTTGCATCCAGGTGACGCATTTTGAAGCTGTTTTCAGCCAATTTGATCTTAAATAGGTTCCGTCCTACTATCTGACTAAGTTTAATTGACATTTACGCGAAAAATATTTTTCGTTTCAGGACTTAGAATTTTTCTTCAATATTTTCTTTACAAATTACTAAATTAATTTTTATCTCGAAATTTTCTCTCCAAACCACATTTGTTATTAGTTTAAATAGATACTTGCCTGCCTTACCTGTACTCTGGTGCGCGTTCCGCGAGCTCGAGTCCCGTTTGGTAGTCGTTATTCCCGGTTTTTACATACTTTTCGGTCGAAAATCCCGTTTTTTGACCAAAAGTCAAAATTTTTATTCAGCCTAAATTCCAGTAACCCCACAGAACGCTAGCCCGCGCGGAGACGCGTCTTTTGACACCTCGCACGTGCGCCTAGCCAGCATAGAAATTTGAAATCTTTAAAATCAAGTAAATTCAATAATAGACGAAATCCACCTTAGCGATACAGCATTTACATCAAATCGTTATAACTTTGCATCCAGGTGACGCATTTTGAAGCTGTTTTCAGCCAATTTGATCTTAAATAGGTTCCGTCCTACTATCTGACTAAGTTTAATTGACATTTACGCGAAAAATATTTTTCGTTTCAGGACTTAGAATTTTTCTTCAATATTTTCTTTACAAATTACTAAATTAATTTTTATCTCGAAATTTTCTCTCCAAACCACATTTGTTATTAGTTTAAATAGATACTTGCCTGCCTTACCTGTACTCTGGTGCGCGTTCCGCGAGCTCGAGTCCCGTTTGGTAGTCGTTATTCCCGGTTTTTACATACTTTTCGGTCGAAAATCCCGTTTTTTGACCAAAAGTCAAAATTTTTATTCAGCCTAAATTCCAGTAACCCCACAGAACGCTAGCCCGCGCGGAGACGCGTCTTTTGACACCTCGCACGTGCGCCTAGCCAGCATAGAAATTTGAAATCTTTAAAATCAAGTAAATTCAATAATAGACGAAATCCACCTTAGCGATACAGCATTTACATCAAATCGTTATAACTTTGCATCCAGGTGACGCATTTTGAAGCTGTTTTCAGCCAATTTGATCTTAAATAGGTTCCGTCCTACTATCTGACTAAGTTTAATTGACATTTACGCGAAAAATATTTTTCGTTTCAGGACTTAGAATTTTTCTTCAATATTTTCTTTACAAATTACTAAATTAATTTTTATCTCGAAATTTTCTCTCCAAACCACATTTGTTATTAGTTTAAATAGATACTTGCCTGCCTTACCTGTACTCTGGTGCGCGTTCCGCGAGCTCGAGTCCCGTTTGGTAGTCGTTATTCCCGGTTTTTACATACTTTTCGGTCGAAAATCCCGTTTTTTGACCAAAAGTCAAAATTTTTATTCAGCCTAAATTCCAGTAACCCCACAGAACGCTAGCCCGCGCGGAGACGCGTCTTTTGACACCTCGCACGTGCGCCTAGCCAGCATAGAAATTTGAAATCTTTAAAATCAAGTAAATTCAATAATAGACGAAATCCACCTTGATTTGAGAGTGGCGGTACGTAGGCTGAGTGCCAAAAATACCGCCCCAGGACCCGACGGCTTACCTGGAAAAGCCTGGGTCCTGGCCTTAGAGGCTCTCGGGCCTCGACTTAGGGGGCTCCTAAGCGCATGTTTGGAGAGGGGCCAGTTCCCACTTCGTTGGAAGACGGGGAAACTGGTCCTCATTAAGAAGCCGGGGCGCCCAGCGGACTCTCCGTCCGCTTACCGGCCCATCGTGCTGCTCGACGAGGTGGGCAAGCTCTTCGAAAGAGTTATTGCGGACCGCCTTGTCGGGCGGCTGGTGCGGGTGGGGCCGGATTTGGCGGACAGCCAGTTTGGTTTCCGCAAGGGGCGCTCCACGGTGGATGCCATCATGCGCGTTCGAGCCCTCACGACGGGGGATGCTGTTGCCCGGGGTGGGGTAGTCTTGGCGGTGTCTCTTGACATCGCCAATGCGTTCAATACCCTGCCCTGGAGTTGCATTAGGGAGGCACTCCGGTATCACCGGATGCCGACCTACCTCTGTCGAGTGGTCGAGGCCTATCTGACGGACAGGGCCGTCATCTACCCCGGTCACCACGGAGAGTGGAACCGGCGAGAGATGTCGTGCGGTGTCCCACAGGGATCGGTTCTGGGGCCGTATCTGTGGGACATCGGCTACGACTGGGTGCTGCGCGCCGACCTCCCTGAAGGCGTCAGCGTAGTCTGCTACGCTGACGACACGCTGGTCCTGGTGCAGGGGAGGTCGCATGAGGCGGCGGCCGAACTGGCGACACGTTGGGTTGGGACAATCGTCGATAGGATCCGGCAACTGGGACTCGAGGTGGCCTTGCACAAGTCCGAGGCCATGTGTTTCTATGGTCCTCGGAACGCGCCACTGTCGGGTTCCCAGATAACGGCAGGAGGGGTTCACATCGGTGTCGAGTCGACGTTGAAGTACCTGGGACTCGTCCTCGACACCCGGTGGAACTTCGTGGAGCACTTCCGACGTTTGGCTCCCAAACTGGATAGGGCTGGGGCTGCTTTGAAGCGGCTTCTGCCCAACCTAGGGGGTCCAAACGCCTCCTGCCGGAGGCTCTACGCGGGGATCGTGCGGTCCATGGCCCTTTACGGGGCACCGGTGTGGGCGCGTTCACTGAGGCTGCGACCGGCCCAGCGGTTGAACGCGTCCCAAAGGGTCATGGCCATCAGGCTGGTCCGGGGATACCGCACGGTCTCCCGCGAGGCGGCGAGCCTCCTTGCCGGACTACCGCCATGGGATCTGGAGGCGAAGGTCCTCGCGCACATGTGGGAGTTGCGCGAGGAGGCGAAACGCCGGGGTATAACTCCGCTGCCGCAACAAATCGCGGCACAGCGGACAGAGCTCCGGCGGGATCTCATGGCGGCATGGAGTGTGCGATTGTCGCAACCCAACGCTGGGCACGCCACAATTGCGGCGGTAAGGCCCCTCTTTGAGGAGTGGCTGGAGAGGCGCCACGGCGTCCTCACCTTCCGCCTGACGCAGGTCCTCACCGGACACGGCTGCTTCGGGAGGTTCCTGTTCAGGATCAAGCGGGAGGAAACGCCCGGGTGTCACCATTGTGTGGATCGCCCGGAGGACACGGTGGAGCATACGGTGGAGGTCTGCCCGGCTTGGGCGGAGCACCGCCGTGTCCTCACGGAGGCGATCGGCGGCGGCGATCTCTCGCGTCCGGCCCTGGTTCAGGCCATGGTCCGGAGCGAGAGTGCATGGGAGGCCGTCACCTCCTTCTGCGAAGCAGTTATGCTCGCGAAGGAGGAGGCGGAGCGCGCGAGGGAGATTGAAGCTGCACGCCCTCGCGCCCCTAGTCGCCGCAGGAGACGCCCCGGGCGTCGGGAGTCACAAGCTGACTTCCGGCCACCGTAGGCGCGGGCCTGCGGACGGTGAGCGATGGGCAGCTCGCCGTCCGATAAGGACCAGGCCCGGGTCGACGGCGCGTCGTGTTCCACGCGCGCCTCAAAGGGATGTCAGCAACAACTGACGGGGTCCGGAAGGACCAATGCCTGCTGGGGTTGCGGGTTTGTCTGAGAGGGATATCGCGGCCCCAGCACATAGGCAACGGAAGGAACACGGGTGGGTTTTAGTCAGTAAAAGTCTGACACTCCCTCTCGCTCTGCCCAGAGCGGGAGGAGTCATTTGATGATTTCCCACCCAAAAAAAAAAAAAAAAAAAAAAAAAGCGATACAGCATTTACATCAAATCGTTATAACTTTGCATCCAGGTGACGCATTTTGAAGCTGTTTTCAGCCAATGTTATCTTAAATAGGTTCCGTCCTACTATCTGACTAAGTTTAATTGACATTTACGCGAAAAATATTTTTCGTTTCAGGACTTAGAATTTTTCTTCAATATTTTCTTTACAAATTACTAAATTAATTTTTATCTCGAAATTTTCTCTCCAAACCACATTTGTTATTAGTTTAAATAGATACTTGCCTGCCTTACCTGTACTCTGGTGCGCGTTCCGCGAGCTCGAGTCCCGTTTGGTAGTCGTTATTCCCGGTTTTTACATACTTTTCGGTCGAAAATCCCGTTTTTTGACCAAAAGTCAAAATTTTTATTCAGCCTAAATTCCAGTAACCCCACAGAACGCTAGCCCGCGCGGAGACGCGTCTTTTGACACCTCGCACGTGCGCCTAGCCAGCATAGAAATTTGAAATCTTTAAAATCAAGTAAATTCAATAATAGACGAAATCCACCTTAGCGATACAGCATTTACATCAAATCGTTATAACTTTGCATCCAGGTGACGCATTTTGAAGCTGTTTTCAGCCAATTTGATCTTAAATAGGTTCCGTCCTACTATCTGACTAAGTTTAATTGACATTTACGCGAAAAATATTTTTCGTTTCAGGACTTAGAATTTTTCTTCAATATTTTCTTTACAAATTACTAAATTAATTTTTATCTCGAAATTTTCTCTCCAAACCACATTTGTTATTAGTTTAAATAGATACTTGCCTGCCTTACCTGTACTCTGGTGCGCGTTCCGCGAGCTCGAGTCCCGTTTGGTAGTCGTTATTCCCGGTTTTTACATACTTTTCGGTCGAAAATCCCGTTTTTTGACCAAAAGTCAAAATTTTTATTCAGCCTAAATTCCAGTAACCCCACAGAACGCTAGCCCGCGCGGAGACGCGTCTTTTGACACCTCGCACGTGCGCCTAGCCAGCATAGAAATTTGAAATCTTTAAAATCAAGTAAATTCAATAATAGACGAAATCCACCTTAGCGATACAGCATTTACATCAAATCGTTATAACTTTGCATCCAGGTGACGCATTTTGAAGCTGTTTTCAGCCAATTTGATCTTAAATAGGTTCCGTCCTACTATCTGACTAAGTTTAATTGACATTTACGCGAAAAATATTTTTCGTTTCAGGACTTAGAATTTTTCTTCAATATTTTCTTTACAAATTACTAAATTAATTTTTATCTCGAAATTTTCTCTCCAAACCACATTTGTTATTAGTTTAAATAGATACTTGCCTGCCTTACCTGTACTCTGGTGCGCGTTCCGCGAGCTCGAGTCCCGTTTGGTAGTCGTTATTCCCGGTTTTTACATACTTTTCGGTCGAAAATCCCGTTTTTTGACCAAAAGTCAAAATTTTTATTCAGCCTAAATTCCAGTAACCCCACAGAACGCTAGCCCGCGCGGAGACGCGTCTTTTGACACCTCGCACGTGCGCCTAGCCAGCATAGAAATTTGAAATCTTTAAAATCAAGTAAATTCAATAATAGACGAAATCCACCTTAGCGATACAGCATTTACATCAAATCGTTATAACTTTGCATCCAGGTGACGCATTTTGAAGCTGTTTTCAGCCAATTTGATCTTAAATAGGTTCCGTCCTACTATCTGACTAAGTTTAATTGACATTTACGCGAAAAATATTTTTCGTTTCAGGACTTAGAATTTTTCTTCAATATTTTCTTTACAAATTACTAAATTAATTTTTATCTCGAAATTTTCTCTCCAAACCACATTTGTTATTAGTTTAAATAGATACTTGCCTGCCTTACCTGTACTCTGGTGCGCGTTCCGCGAGCTCGAGTCCCGTTTGGTAGTCGTTATTCCCGGTTTTTACATACTTTTCGGTCGAAAATCCCGTTTTTTGACCAAAAGTCAAAATTTTTATTCAGCCTAAATTCCAGTAACCCCACAGAACGCTAGCCCGCGCGGAGACGCGTCTTTTGACACCTCGCACGTGCGCCTAGCCAGCATAGAAATTTGAAATCTTTAAAATCAAGTAAATTCAATAATAGACGAAATCCACCTTAGCGATACAGCATTTACATCAAATCGTTATAACTTTGCATCCAGGTGACGCATTTTGAAGCTGTTTTCAGCCAATTTGATCTTAAATAGGTTCCGTCCTACTATCTGACTAAGTTTAATTGACATTTACGCGAAAAATATTTTTCGTTTCAGGACTTAGAATTTTTCTTCAATATTTTCTTTACAAATTACTAAATTAATTTTTATCTCGAAATTTTCTCTCCAAACCACATTTGTTATTAGTTTAAATAGATACTTGCCTGCCTTACCTGTACTCTGGTGCGCGTTCCGCGAGCTCGAGTCCCGTTTGGTAGTCGTTATTCCCGGTTTTTACATACTTTTCGGTCGAAAATCCCGTTTTTTGACCAAAAGTCAAAATTTTTATTCAGCCTAAATTCCAGTAACCCCACAGAACGCTAGCCCGCGCGGAGACGCGTCTTTTGACACCTCGCACGTGCGCCTAGCCAGCATAGAAATTTGAAATCTTTAAAATCAAGTAAATTCAATAATAGACGAAATCCACCTTAGCGATACAGCATTTACATCAAATCGTTATAACTTTGCATCCAGGTGACGCATTTTGAAGCTGTTTTCAGCCAATTTGATCTTAAATAGGTTCCGTCCTACTATCTGACTAAGTTTAATTGACATTTACGCGAAAAATATTTTTCGTTTCAGGACTTAGAATTTTTCTTCAATATTTTCTTTACAAATTACTAAATTAATTTTTATCTCGAAATTTTCTCTCCAAACCACATTTGTTATTAGTTTAAATAGATACTTGCCTGCCTTACCTGTACTCTGGTGCGCGTTCCGCGAGCTCGAGTCCCGTTTGGTAGTCGTTATTCCCGGTTTTTACATACTTTTCGGTCGAAAATCCCGTTTTTTGACCAAAAGTCAAAATTTTTATTCAGCCTAAATTCCAGTAACCCCACAGAACGCTAGCCCGCGCGGAGACGCGTCTTTTGACACCTCGCACGTGCGCCTAGCCAGCATAGAAATTTGAAATCTTTAAAATCAAGTAAATTCAATAATAGACGAAATCCACCTTAGCGATACAGCATTTACATCAAATCGTTATAACTTTGCATCCAGGTGACGCATTTTGAAGCTGTTTTCAGCCAATTTGATCTTAAATAGGTTCCGTCCTACTATCTGACTAAGTTTAATTGACATTTACGCGAAAAATATTTTTCGTTTCAGGACTTAGAATTTTTCTTCAATATTTTCTTTACAAATTACTAAATTAATTTTTATCTCGAAATTTTCTCTCCAAACCACATTTGTTATTAGTTTAAATAGATACTTGCCTGCCTTACCTGTACTCTGGTGCGCGTTCCGCGAGCTCGAGTCCCGTTTGGTAGTCGTTATTCCCGGTTTTTTACATACTTTTCGGTCGAAAATCCCGTTTTTTGACCAAAAGTCAAAATTTTTATTCAGCCTAAATTCCAGTAACCCCACAGAACGCTAGCCCGCGCGGAGACGCGTCTTTTGACACCTCGCACGTGCGCCTAGCCAGCATAGAAATTTGAAATCTTTAAAATCAAGTAAATTCAATAATAGACGAAATCCACCTTAGCGATACAGCATTTACATCAAATCGTTATAACTTTGCATCCAGGTGACGCATTTTGAAGCTGTTTTCAGCCAATTTGATCTTAAATAGGTTCCGTCCTACTATCTGACTAAGTTTAATTGACATTTACGCGAAAAATATTTTTCGTTTCAGGACTTAGAATTTTTCTTCAATATTTTCTTTACAAATTACTAAATTAATTTTTATCTCGAAATTTTCTCTCCAAACCACATTTGTTATTAGTTTAAATAGATACTTGCCTGCCTTACCTGTACTCTGGTGCGCGTTCCGCGAGCTCGAGTCCCGTTTGGTAGTCGTTATTCCCGGTTTTTACATACTTTTCGGTCGAAAATCCCGTTTTTTGACCAAAAGTCAAAATTTTTATTCAGCCTAAATTCCAGTAACCCCACAGAACGCTAGCCCGCGCGGAGACGCGTCTTTTGACACCTCGCACGTGCGCCTAGCCAGCATAGAAATTTGAAATCTTTAAAATCAAGTAAATTCAATAATAGACGAAATCCACCTTAGCGATACAGCATTTACATCAAATCGTTATAACTTTGCATCCAGGTGACGCATTTTGAAGCTGTTTTCAGCCAATTTGATCTTAAATAGGTTCCGTCCTACTATCTGACTAAGTTTAATTGACATTTACGCGAAAAATATTTTTCGTTTCAGGACTTAGAATTTTTCTTCAATATTTTCTTTACAAATTACTAAATTAATTTTTATCTCGAAATTTTCTCTCCAAACCACATTTGTTATTAGTTTAAATAGATACTTGCCTGCCTTACCTGTACTCTGGTGCGCGTTCCGCGAGCTCGAGTCCCGTTTGGTAGTCGTTATTCCCGGTTTTTACATACTTTTCGGTCGAAAATCCCGTTTTTTGACCAAAAGTCAAAATTTTTATTCAGCCTAAATTCCAGTAACCCCACAGAACGCTAGCCCGCGCGGAGACGCGTCTTTTGACACCTCGCACGTGCGCCTAGCCAGCATAGAAATTTGAAATCTTTAAAATCAAGTAAATTCAATAATAGACGAAATCCACCTTAGCGATACAGCATTTACATCAAATCGTTATAACTTTGCATCCAGGTGACGCATTTTGAAGCTGTTTTCAGCCAATTTGATCTTAAATAGGTTCCGTCCTACTATCTGACTAAGTTTAATTGACATTTACGCGAAAAATATTTTTCGTTTCAGGACTTAGAATTTTTCTTCAATATTTTCTTTACAAATTACTAAATTAATTTTTATCTCGAAATTTTCTCTCCAAACCACATTTGTTATTAGTTTAAATAGATACTTGCCTGCCTTACCTGTACTCTGGTGCGCGTTCCGCGAGCTCGAGTCCCGTTTGGTAGTCGTTATTCCCGGTTTTTACATACTTTTCGGTCGAAAATCCCGTTTTTTGACCAAAAGTCAAAATTTTTATTCAGCCTAAATTCCAGTAACCCCACAGAACGCTAGCCCGCGCGGAGACGCGTCTTTTGACACCTCGCACGTGCGCCTAGCCAGCATAGAAATTTGAAATCTTTAAAATCAAGTAAATTCAATAATAGACGAAATCCACCTTAGCGATACAGCATTTACATCAAATCGTTATAACTTTGCATCCAGGTGACGCATTTTGAAGCTGTTTTCAGCCAATTTGATCTTAAATAGGTTCCGTCCTACTATCTGACTAAGTTTAATTGACATTTACGCGAAAAATATTTTTCGTTTCAGGACTTAGAATTTTTCTTCAATATTTTCTTTACAAATTACTAAATTAATTTTTATCTCGAAATTTTCTCTCCAAACCACATTTGTTATTAGTTTAAATAGATACTTGCCTGCCTTACCTGTACTCTGGTGCGCGTTCCGCGAGCTCGAGTCCCGTTTGGTAGTCGTTATTCCCGGTTTTTACATACTTTTCGGTCGAAAATCCCGTTTTTTGACCAAAAGTCAAAATTTTTATTCAGCCTAAATTCCAGTAACCCCACAGAACGCTAGCCCGCGCGGAGACGCGTCTTTTGACACCTCGCACGTGCGCCTAGCCAGCATAGAAATTTGAAATCTTTAAAATCAAGTAAATTCAATAATAGACGAAATCCACCTTAGCGATACAGCATTTACATCAAATCGTTATAACTTTGCATCCAGGTGACGCATTTTGAAGCTGTTTTCAGCCAATTTGATCTTAAATAGGTTCCGTCCTACTATCTGACTAAGTTTAATTGACATTTACGCGAAAAATATTTTTCGTTTCAGGACTTAGAATTTTTCTTCAATATTTTCTTTACAAATTACTAAATTAATTTTTATCTCGAAATTTTCTCTCCAAACCACATTTGTTATTAGTTTAAATAGATACTTGCCTGCCTTACCTGTACTCTGGTGCGCGTTCCGCGAGCTCGAGTCCCGTTTGGTAGTCGTTATTCCCGGTTTTTACATACTTTTCGGTCGAAAATCCCGTTTTTTGACCAAAAGTCAAAATTTTTATTCAGCCTAAATTCCAGTAACCCCACAGAACGCTAGCCCGCGCGGAGACGCGTCTTTTGACACCTCGCACGTGCGCCTAGCCAGCATAGAAATTTGAAATCTTTAAAATCAAGTAAATTCAATAATAGACGAAATCCACCTTAGCGATACAGCATTTACATCAAATCGTTATAACTTTGCATCCAGGTGACGCATTTTGAAGCTGTTTTCAGCCAATTTGATCTTAAATAGGTTCCGTCCTACTATCTGACTAAGTTTAATTGACATTTACGCGAAAAATATTTTTCGTTTCAGGACTTAGAATTTTTCTTCAATATTTTCTTTACAAATTACTAAATTAATTTTTATCTCGAAATTTTCTCTCCAAACCACATTTGTTATTAGTTTAAATAGATACTTGCCTGCCTTACCTGTACTCTGGTGCGCGTTCCGCGAGCTCGAGTCCCGTTTGGTAGTCGTTATTCCCGGTTTTTACATACTTTTCGGTCGAAAATCCCGTTTTTTGACCAAAAGTCAAAATTTTTATTCAGCCTAAATTCCAGTAACCCCACAGAACGCTAGCCCGCGCGGAGACGCGTCTTTTGACACCTCGCACGTGCGCCTAGCCAGCATAGAAATTTGAAATCTTTAAAATCAAGTAAATTCAATAATAGACGAAATCCACCTTAGCGATACAGCATTTACATCAAATCGTTATAACTTTGCATCCAGGTGACGCATTTTGAAGCTGTTTTCAGCCAATTTGATCTTAAATAGGTTCCGTCCTACTATCTGACTAAGTTTAATTGACATTTACGCGAAAAATATTTTTCGTTTCAGGACTTAGAATTTTTCTTCAATATTTTCTTTACAAATTACTAAATTAATTTTTATCTCGAAATTTTCTCTCCAAACCACATTTGTTATTAGTTTAAATAGATACTTGCCTGCCTTACCTGTACTCTGGTGCGCGTTCCGCGAGCTCGAGTCCCGTTTGGTAGTCGTTATTCCCGGTTTTTACATACTTTTCGGTCGAAAATCCCGTTTTTTGACCAAAAGTCAAAATTTTTATTCAGCCTAAATTCCAGTAACCCCACAGAACGCTAGCCCGCGCGGAGACGCGTCTTTTGACACCTCGCACGTGCGCCTAGCCAGCATAGAAATTTGAAATCTTTAAAATCAAGTAAATTCAATAATAGACGAAATCCACCTTAGCGATACAGCATTTACATCAAATCGTTATAACTTTGCATCCAGGTGACGCATTTTGAAGCTGTTTTCAGCCAATTTGATCTTAAATAGGTTCCGTCCTACTATCTGACTAAGTTTAATTGACATTTACGCGAAAAATATTTTTCGTTTCAGGACTTAGAATTTTTCTTCAATATTTTCTTTACAAATTACTAAATTAATTTTTATCTCGAAATTTTCTCTCCAAACCACATTTGTTATTAGTTTAAATAGATACTTGCCTGCCTTACCTGTACTCTGGTGCGCGTTCCGCGAGCTCGAGTCCCGTTTGGTAGTCGTTATTCCCGGTTTTTACATACTTTTCGGTCGAAAATCCCGTTTTTTGACCAAAAGTCAAAATTTTTATTCAGCCTAAATTCCAGTAACCCCACAGAACGCTAGCCCGCGCGGAGACGCGTCTTTTGACACCTCGCACGTGCGCCTAGCCAGCATAGAAATTTGAAATCTTTAAAATCAAGTAAATTCAATAATAGACGAAATCCACCTTAGCGATACAGCATTTACATCAAATCGTTATAACTTTGCATCCAGGTGACGCATTTTGAAGCTGTTTTCAGCCAATTTGATCTTAAATAGGTTCCGTCCTACTATCTGACTAAGTTTAATTGACATTTACGCGAAAAATATTTTTCGTTTCAGGACTTAGAATTTTTCTTCAATATTTTCTTTACAAATTACTAAATTAATTTTTATCTCGAAATTTTCTCTCCAAACCACATTTGTTATTAGTTTAAATAGATACTTGCCTGCCTTACCTGTACTCTGGTGCGCGTTCCGCGAGCTCGAGTCCCGTTTGGTAGTCGTTATTCCCGGTTTTTACATACTTTTCGGTCGAAAATCCCGTTTTTTGACCAAAAGTCAAAATTTTTATTCAGCCTAAATTCCAGTAACCCCACAGAACGCTAGCCCGCGCGGAGACGCGTCTTTTGACACCTCGCACGTGCGCCTAGCCAGCATAGAAATTTGAAATCTTTAAAATCAAGTAAATTCAATAATAGACGAAATCCACCTTGATTTGAGAGTGGCGGTACGTAGGCTGAGTGCCAAAAATACCGCCCCAGGACCCGACGGCTTACCTGGAAAAGCCTGGGTCCTGGCCTTAGAGGCTCTCGGGCCTCGACTTAGGGGGCTCCTAAGCGCATGTTTGGAGAGGGGCCAGTTCCCACTTCGTTGGAAGACGGGGAAACTGGTCCTCATTAAGAAGCCGGGGCGCCCAGCGGACTCTCCGTCCGCTTACCGGCCCATCGTGCTGCTCGACGAGGTGGGCAAGCTCTTCGAAAGAGTTATTGCGGACCGCCTTGTCGGGCGGCTGGTGCGGGTGGGGCCGGATTTGGCGGACAGCCAGTTTGGTTTCCGCAAGGGGCGCTCCACGGTGGATGCCATCATGCGCGTTCGAGCCCTCACGACGGGGGATGCTGTTGCCCGGGGTGGGGTAGTCTTGGCGGTGTCTCTTGACATCGCCAATGCGTTCAATACCCTGCCCTGGAGTTGCATTAGGGAGGCACTCCGGTATCACCGGATGCCGACCTACCTCTGTCGAGTGGTCGAGGCCTATCTGACGGACAGGGCCGTCATCTACCCCGGTCACCACGGAGAGTGGAACCGGCGAGAGATGTCGTGCGGTGTCCCACAGGGATCGGTTCTGGGGCCGTATCTGTGGGACATCGGCTACGACTGGGTGCTGCGCGCCGACCTCCCTGAAGGCGTCAGCGTAGTCTGCTACGCTGACGACACGCTGGTCCTGGTGCAGGGGAGGTCGCATGAGGCGGCGGCCGAACTGGCGACACGTTGGGTTGGGACAATCGTCGATAGGATCCGGCAACTGGGACTCGAGGTGGCCTTGCACAAGTCCGAGGCCATGTGTTTCTATGGTCCTCGGAACGCGCCACTGTCGGGTTCCCAGATAACGGCAGGAGGGGTTCACATCGGTGTCGAGTCGACGTTGAAGTACCTGGGACTCGTCCTCGACACCCGGTGGAACTTCGTGGAGCACTTCCGACGTTTGGCTCCCAAACTGGATAGGGCTGGGGCTGCTTTGAAGCGGCTTCTGCCCAACCTAGGGGGTCCAAACGCCTCCTGCCGGAGGCTCTACGCGGGGATCGTGCGGTCCATGGCCCTTTACGGGGCACCGGTGTGGGCGCGTTCACTGAGGCTGCGACCGGCCCAGCGGTTGAACGCGTCCCAAAGGGTCATGGCCATCAGGCTGGTCCGGGGATACCGCACGGTCTCCCGCGAGGCGGCGAGCCTCCTTGCCGGACTACCGCCATGGGATCTGGAGGCGAAGGTCCTCGCGCACATGTGGGAGTTGCGCGAGGAGGCGAAACGCCGGGGTATAACTCCGCTGCCGCAACAAATCGCGGCACAGCGGACAGAGCTCCGGCGGGATCTCATGGCGGCATGGAGTGTGCGATTGTCGCAACCCAACGCTGGGCACGCCACAATTGCGGCGGTAAGGCCCCTCTTTGAGGAGTGGCTGGAGAGGCGCCACGGCGTCCTCACCTTCCGCCTGACGCAGGTCCTCACCGGACACGGCTGCTTCGGGAGGTTCCTGTTCAGGATCAAGCGGGAGGAAACGCCCGGGTGTCACCATTGTGTGGATCGCCCGGAGGACACGGTGGAGCATACGGTGGAGGTCTGCCCGGCTTGGGCGGAGCACCGCCGTGTCCTCACGGAGGCGATCGGCGGCGGCGATCTCTCGCGTCCGGCCCTGGTTCAGGCCATGGTCCGGAGCGAGAGTGCATGGGAGGCCGTCACCTCCTTCTGCGAAGCAGTTATGCTCGCGAAGGAGGAGGCGGAGCGCGCGAGGGAGATTGAAGCTGCACGCCCTCGCGCCCCTAGTCGCCGCAGGAGACGCCCCGGGCGTCGGGAGTCACAAGCTGACTTCCGGCCACCGTAGGCGCGGGCCTGCGGACGGTGAGCGATGGGCAGCTCGCCGTCCGATAAGGACCAGGCCCGGGTCGACGGCGCGTCGTGTTCCACGCGCGCCTCAAAGGGATGTCAGCAACAACTGACGGGGTCCGGAAGGACCAATGCCTGCTGGGGTTGCGGGTTTGTCTGAGAGGGATATCGCGGCCCCAGCACATAGGCAACGGAAGGAACACGGGTGGGTTTTAGTCAGTAAAAGTCTGACACTCCCTCTCGCTCTGCCCAGAGCGGGAGGAGTCATTTGATGATTTCCCACCCAAAAAAAAAAAAAAAAAAAAAAAGCGATACAGCATTTACATCAAATCGTTATAACTTTGCATCCAGGTGACGCATTTTGAAGCTGTTTTCAGCCAATTTGATCTTAAATAGGTTCCGTCCTACTATCTGACTAAGTTTAATTGACATTTACGCGAAAAATATTTTTCGTTTCAGGACTTAGAATTTTTCTTCAATATTTTCTTTACAAATTACTAAATTAATTTTTATCTCGAAATTTTCTCTCCAAACCACATTTGTTATTAGTTTAAATAGATACTTGCCTGCCTTACCTGTACTCTGGTGCGCGTTCCGCGAGCTCGAGTCCCGTTTGGTAGTCGTTATTCCCGGTTTTTACATACTTTTCGGTCGAAAATCCCGTTTTTTGACCAAAAGTCAAAATTTTTATTCAGCCTAAATTCCAGTAACCCCACAGAACGCTAGCCCGCGCGGAGACGCGTCTTTTGACACCTCGCACGTGCGCCTAGCCAGCATAGAAATTTGAAATCTTTAAAATCAAGTAAATTCAATAATAGACGAAATCCACCTTAGCGATACAGCATTTACATCAAATCGTTATAACTTTGCATCCAGGTGACGCATTTTGAAGCTGTTTTCAGCCAATTTGATCTTAAATAGGTTCCGTCCTACTATCTGACTAAGTTTAATTGACATTTACGCGAAAAATATTTTTCGTTTCAGGACTTAGAATTTTTCTTCAATATTTTCTTTACAAATTACTAAATTAATTTTTATCTCGAAATTTTCTCTCCAAACCACATTTGTTATTAGTTTAAATAGATACTTGCCTGCCTTACCTGTACTCTGGTGCGCGTTCCGCGAGCTCGAGTCCCGTTTGGTAGTCGTTATTCCCGGTTTTTACATACTTTTCGGTCGAAAATCCCGTTTTTTGACCAAAAGTCAAAATTTTTATTCAGCCTAAATTCCAGTAACCCCACAGAACGCTAGCCCGCGCGGAGACGCGTCTTTTGACACCTCGCACGTGCGCCTAGCCAGCATAGAAATTTGAAATCTTTAAAATCAAGTAAATTCAATAATAGACGAAATCCACCTTAGCGATACAGCATTTACATCAAATCGTTATAACTTTGCATCCAGGTGACGCATTTTGAAGCTGTTTTCAGCCAATTTGATCTTAAATAGGTTCCGTCCTACTATCTGACTAAGTTTAATTGACATTTACGCGAAAAATATTTTTCGTTTCAGGACTTAGAATTTTTCTTCAATATTTTCTTTACAAATTACTAAATTAATTTTTATCTCGAAATTTTCTCTCCAAACCACATTTGTTATTAGTTTAAATAGATACTTGCCTGCCTTACCTGTACTCTGGTGCGCGTTCCGCGAGCTCGAGTCCCGTTTGGTAGTCGTTATTCCCGGTTTTTACATACTTTTCGGTCGAAAATCCCGTTTTTTGACCAAAAGTCAAAATTTTTATTCAGCCTAAATTCCAGTAACCCCACAGAACGCTAGCCCGCGCGGAGACGCGTCTTTTGACACCTCGCACGTGCGCCTAGCCAGCATAGAAATTTGAAATCTTTAAAATCAAGTAAATTCAATAATAGACGAAATCCACCTTAGCGATACAGCATTTACATCAAATCGTTATAACTTTGCATCCAGGTGACGCATTTTGAAGCTGTTTTCAGCCAATTTGATCTTAAATAGGTTCCGTCCTACTATCTGACTAAGTTTAATTGACATTTACGCGAAAAATATTTTTCGTTTCAGGACTTAGAATTTTTCTTCAATATTTTCTTTACAAATTACTAAATTAATTTTTATCTCGAAATTTTCTCTCCAAACCACATTTGTTATTAGTTTAAATAGATACTTGCCTGCCTTACCTGTACTCTGGTGCGCGTTCCGCGAGCTCGAGTCCCGTTTGGTAGTCGTTATTCCCGGTTTTTACATACTTTTCGGTCGAAAATCCCGTTTTTTGACCAAAAGTCAAAATTTTTATTCAGCCTAAATTCCAGTAACCCCACAGAACGCTAGCCCGCGCGGAGACGCGTCTTTTGACACCTCGCACGTGCGCCTAGCCAGCATAGAAATTTGAAATCTTTAAAATCAAGTAAATTCAATAATAGACGAAATCCACCTTAGCGATACAGCATTTACATCAAATCGTTATAACTTTGCATCCAGGTGACGCATTTTGAAGCTGTTTTCAGCCAATTTGATCTTAAATAGGTTCCGTCCTACTATCTGACTAAGTTTAATTGACATTTACGCGAAAAATATTTTTCGTTTCAGGACTTAGAATTTTTCTTCAATATTTTCTTTACAAATTACTAAATTAATTTTTATCTCGAAATTTTCTCTCCAAACCACATTTGTTATTAGTTTAAATAGATACTTGCCTGCCTTACCTGTACTCTGGTGCGCGTTCCGCGAGCTCGAGTCCCGTTTGGTAGTCGTTATTCCCGGTTTTTACATACTTTTCGGTCGAAAATCCCGTTTTTTGACCAAAAGTCAAAATTTTTATTCAGCCTAAATTCCAGTAACCCCACAGAACGCTAGCCCGCGCGGAGACGCGTCTTTTGACACCTCGCACGTGCGCCTAGCCAGCATAGAAATTTGAAATCTTTAAAATCAAGTAAATTCAATAATAGACGAAATCCACCTTAGCGATACAGCATTTACATCAAATCGTTATAACTTTGCATCCAGGTGACGCATTTTGAAGCTGTTTTCAGCCAATTTGATCTTAAATAGGTTCCGTCCTACTATCTGACTAAGTTTAATTGACATTTACGCGAAAAATATTTTTCGTTTCAGGACTTAGAATTTTTCTTCAATATTTTCTTTACAAATTACTAAATTAATTTTTATCTCGAAATTTTCTCTCCAAACCACATTTGTTATTAGTTTAAATAGATACTTGCCTGCCTTACCTGTACTCTGGTGCGCGTTCCGCGAGCTCGAGTCCCGTTTGGTAGTCGTTATTCCCGGTTTTTACATACTTTTCGGTCGAAAATCCCGTTTTTTGACCAAAAGTCAAAATTTTTATTCAGCCTAAATTCCAGTAACCCCACAGAACGCTAGCCCGCGCGGAGACGCGTCTTTTGACACCTCGCACGTGCGCCTAGCCAGCATAGAAATTTGAAATCTTTAAAATCAAGTAAATTCAATAATAGACGAAATCCACCTTAGCGATACAGCATTTACATCAAATCGTTATAACTTTGCATCCAGGTGACGCATTTTGAAGCTGTTTTCAGCCAATTTGATCTTAAATAGGTTCCGTCCTACTATCTGACTAAGTTTAATTGACATTTACGCGAAAAATATTTTTCGTTTCAGGACTTAGAATTTTTCTTCAATATTTTCTTTACAAATTACTAAATTAATTTTTATCTCGAAATTTTCTCTCCAAACCACATTTGTTATTAGTTTAAATAGATACTTGCCTGCCTTACCTGTACTCTGGTGCGCGTTCCGCGAGCTCGAGTCCCGTTTGGTAGTCGTTATTCCCGGTTTTTACATACTTTTCGGTCGAAAATCCCGTTTTTTGACCAAAAGTCAAAATTTTTATTCAGCCTAAATTCCAGTAACCCCACAGAACGCTAGCCCGCGCGGAGACGCGTCTTTTGACACCTCGCACGTGCGCCTAGCCAGCATAGAAATTTGAAATCTTTAAAATCAAGTAAATTCAATAATAGACGAAATCCACCTTAGCGATACAGCATTTACATCAAATCGTTATAACTTTGCATCCAGGTGACGCATTTTGAAGCTGTTTTCAGCCAATTTGATCTTAAATAGGTTCCGTCCTACTATCTGACTAAGTTTAATTGACATTTACGCGAAAAATATTTTTCGTTTCAGGACTTAGAATTTTTCTTCAATATTTTCTTTACAAATTACTAAATTAATTTTTATCTCGAAATTTTCTCTCCAAACCACATTTGTTATTAGTTTAAATAGATACTTGCCTGCCTTACCTGTACTCTGGTGCGCGTTCCGCGAGCTCGAGTCCCGTTTGGTAGTCGTTATTCCCGGTTTTTACATACTTTTCGGTCGAAAATCCCGTTTTTTGACCAAAAGTCAAAATTTTTATTCAGCCTAAATTCCAGTAACCCCACAGAACGCTAGCCCGCGCGGAGACGCGTCTTTTGACACCTCGCACGTGCGCCTAGCCAGCATAGAAATTTGAAATCTTTAAAATCAAGTAAATTCAATAATAGACGAAATCCACCTTAGCGATACAGCATTTACATCAAATCGTTATAACTTTGCATCCAGGTGACGCATTTTGAAGCTGTTTTCAGCCAATTTGATCTTAAATAGGTTCCGTCCTACTATCTGACTAAGTTTAATTGACATTTACGCGAAAAATATTTTTCGTTTCAGGACTTAGAATTTTTCTTCAATATTTTCTTTACAAATTACTAAATTAATTTTTATCTCGAAATTTTCTCTCCAAACCACATTTGTTATTAGTTTAAATAGATACTTGCCTGCCTTACCTGTACTCTGGTGCGCGTTCCGCGAGCTCGAGTCCCGTTTGGTAGTCGTTATTCCCGGTTTTTACATACTTTTCGGTCGAAAATCCCGTTTTTTGACCAAAAGTCAAAATTTTTATTCAGCCTAAATTCCAGTAACCCCACAGAACGCTAGCCCGCGCGGAGACGCGTCTTTTGACACCTCGCACGTGCGCCTAGCCAGCATAGAAATTTGAAATCTTTAAAATCAAGTAAATTCAATAATAGACGAAATCCACCTTAGCGATACAGCATTTACATCAAATCGTTATAACTTTGCATCCAGGTGACGCATTTTGAAGCTGTTTTCAGCCAATTTGATCTTAAATAGGTTCCGTCCTACTATCTGACTAAGTTTAATTGACATTTACGCGAAAAATATTTTTCGTTTCAGGACTTAGAATTTTTCTTCAATATTTTCTTTACAAATTACTAAATTAATTTTTATCTCGAAATTTTCTCTCCAAACCACATTTGTTATTAGTTTAAATAGATACTTGCCTGCCTTACCTGTACTCTGGTGCGCGTTCCGCGAGCTCGAGTCCCGTTTGGTAGTCGTTATTCCCGGTTTTTACATACTTTTCGGTCGAAAATCCCGTTTTTTGACCAAAAGTCAAAATTTTTATTCAGCCTAAATTCCAGTAACCCCACAGAACGCTAGCCCGCGCGGAGACGCGTCTTTTGACACCTCGCACGTGCGCCTAGCCAGCATAGAAATTTGAAATCTTTAAAATCAAGTAAATTCAATAATAGACGAAATCCACCTTAGCGATACAGCATTTACATCAAATCGTTATAACTTTGCATCCAGGTGACGCATTTTGAAGCTGTTTTCAGCCAATTTGATCTTAAATAGGTTCCGTCCTACTATCTGACTAAGTTTAATTGACATTTACGCGAAAAATATTTTTCGTTTCAGGACTTAGAATTTTTCTTCAATATTTTCTTTACAAATTACTAAATTAATTTTTATCTCGAAATTTTCTCTCCAAACCACATTTGTTATTAGTTTAAATAGATACTTGCCTGCCTTACCTGTACTCTGGTGCGCGTTCCGCGAGCTCGAGTCCCGTTTGGTAGTCGTTATTCCCGGTTTTTACATACTTTTCGGTCGAAAATCCCGTTTTTTGACCAAAAGTCAAAATTTTTATTCAGCCTAAATTCCAGTAACCCCACAGAACGCTAGCCCGCGCGGAGACGCGTCTTTTGACACCTCGCACGTGCGCCTAGCCAGCATAGAAATTTGAAATCTTTAAAATCAAGTAAATTCAATAATAGACGAAATCCACCTTAGCGATACAGCATTTACATCAAATCGTTATAACTTTGCATCCAGGTGACGCATTTTGAAGCTGTTTTCAGCCAATTTGATCTTAAATAGGTTCCGTCCTACTATCTGACTAAGTTTAATTGACATTTACGCGAAAAATATTTTTCGTTTCAGGACTTAGAATTTTTCTTCAATATTTTCTTTACAAATTACTAAATTAATTTTTATCTCGAAATTTTCTCTCCAAACCACATTTGTTATTAGTTTAAATAGATACTTGCCTGCCTTACCTGTACTCTGGTGCGCGTTCCGCGAGCTCGAGTCCCGTTTGGTAGTCGTTATTCCCGGTTTTTACATACTTTTCGGTCGAAAATCCCGTTTTTTGACCAAAAGTCAAAATTTTTATTCAGCCTAAATTCCAGTAACCCCACAGAACGCTAGCCCGCGCGGAGACGCGTCTTTTGACACCTCGCACGTGCGCCTAGCCAGCATAGAAATTTGAAATCTTTAAAATCAAGTAAATTCAATAATAGACGAAATCCACCTTAGCGATACAGCATTTACATCAAATCGTTATAACTTTGCATCCAGGTGACGCATTTTGAAGCTGTTTTCAGCCAATTTGATCTTAAATAGGTTCCGTCCTACTATCTGACTAAGTTTAATTGACATTTACGCGAAAAATATTTTTCGTTTCAGGACTTAGAATTTTTCTTCAATATTTTCTTTACAAATTACTAAATTAATTTTTATCTCGAAATTTTCTCTCCAAACCACATTTGTTATTAGTTTAAATAGATACTTGCCTGCCTTACCTGTACTCTGGTGCGCGTTCCGCGAGCTCGAGTCCCGTTTGGTAGTCGTTATTCCCGGTTTTTACATACTTTTCGGTCGAAAATCCCGTTTTTTGACCAAAAGTCAAAATTTTTATTCAGCCTAAATTCCAGTAACCCCACAGAACGCTAGCCCGCGCGGAGACGCGTCTTTTGACACCTCGCACGTGCGCCTAGCCAGCATAGAAATTTGAAATCTTTAAAATCAAGTAAATTCAATAATAGACGAAATCCACCTTAGCGATACAGCATTTACATCAAATCGTTATAACTTTGCATCCAGGTGACGCATTTTGAAGCTGTTTTCAGCCAATTTGATCTTAAATAGGTTCCGTCCTACTATCTGACTAAGTTTAATTGACATTTACGCGAAAAATATTTTTCGTTTCAGGACTTAGAATTTTTCTTCAATATTTTCTTTACAAATTACTAAATTAATTTTTATCTCGAAATTTTCTCTCCAAACCACATTTGTTATTAGTTTAAATAGATACTTGCCTGCCTTACCTGTACTCTGGTGCGCGTTCCGCGAGCTCGAGTCCCGTTTGGTAGTCGTTATTCCCGGTTTTTACATACTTTTCGGTCGAAAATCCCGTTTTTTGACCAAAAGTCAAAATTTTTATTCAGCCTAAATTCCAGTAACCCCACAGAACGCTAGCCCGCGCGGAGACGCGTCTTTTGACACCTCGCACGTGCGCCTAGCCAGCATAGAAATTTGAAATCTTTAAAATCAAGTAAATTCAATAATAGACGAAATCCACCTTAGCGATACAGCATTTACATCAAATCGTTATAACTTTGCATCCAGGTGACGCATTTTGAAGCTGTTTTCAGCCAATTTGATCTTAAATAGGTTCCGTCCTACTATCTGACTAAGTTTAATTGACATTTACGCGAAAAATATTTTTCGTTTCAGGACTTAGAATTTTTCTTCAATATTTTCTTTACAAATTACTAAATTAATTTTTATCTCGAAATTTTCTCTCCAAACCACATTTGTTATTAGTTTAAATAGATACTTGCCTGCCTTACCTGTACTCTGGTGCGCGTTCCGCGAGCTCGAGTCCCGTTTGGTAGTCGTTATTCCCGGTTTTTACATACTTTTCGGTCGAAAATCCCGTTTTTTGACCAAAAGTCAAAATTTTTATTCAGCCTAAATTCCAGTAACCCCACAGAACGCTAGCCCGCGCGGAGACGCGTCTTTTGACACCTCGCACGTGCGCCTAGCCAGCATAGAAATTTGAAATCTTTAAAATCAAGTAAATTCAATAATAGACGAAATCCACCTTAGCGATACAGCATTTACATCAAATCGTTATAACTTTGCATCCAGGTGACGCATTTTGAAGCTGTTTTCAGCCAATTTGATCTTAAATAGGTTCCGTCCTACTATCTGACTAAGTTTAATTGACATTTACGCGAAAAATATTTTTCGTTTCAGGACTTAGAATTTTTCTTCAATATTTTCTTTACAAATTACTAAATTAATTTTTATCTCGAAATTTTCTCTCCAAACCACATTTGTTATTAGTTTAAATAGATACTTGCCTGCCTTACCTGTACTCTGGTGCGCGTTCCGCGAGCTCGAGTCCCGTTTGGTAGTCGTTATTCCCGGTTTTTACATACTTTTCGGTCGAAAATCCCGTTTTTTGACCAAAAGTCAAAATTTTTATTCAGCCTAAATTCCAGTAACCCCACAGAACGCTAGCCCGCGCGGAGACGCGTCTTTTGACACCTCGCACGTGCGCCTAGCCAGCATAGAAATTTGAAATCTTTAAAATCAAGTAAATTCAATAATAGACGAAATCCACCTTAGCGATACAGCATTTACATCAAATCGTTATAACTTTGCATCCAGGTGACGCATTTTGAAGCTGTTTTCAGCCAATTTGATCTTAAATAGGTTCCGTCCTACTATCTGACTAAGTTTAATTGACATTTACGCGAAAAATATTTTTCGTTTCAGGACTTAGAATTTTTCTTCAATATTTTCTTTACAAATTACTAAATTAATTTTTATCTCGAAATTTTCTCTCCAAACCACATTTGTTATTAGTTTAAATAGATACTTGCCTGCCTTACCTGTACTCTGGTGCGCGTTCCGCGAGCTCGAGTCCCGTTTGGTAGTCGTTATTCCCGGTTTTTACATACTTTTCGGTCGAAAATCCCGTTTTTTGACCAAAAGTCAAAATTTTTATTCAGCCTAAATTCCAGTAACCCCACAGAACGCTAGCCCGCGCGGAGACGCGTCTTTTGACACCTCGCACGTGCGCCTAGCCAGCATAGAAATTTGAAAAATTGCCCTCCCACCCTCCCTTTACTCACTAGCCAGGTAAACTTTAGATTCTGGTAAATTATAAAAACTTTATTTTTATTTTATTTAAAGCTCTTTCGGCTACATCTTAGTTCTTTTCAGTTAGACTAGGCCTAAACCAACGTGTTTTTACGTCTTTGGGCATCATTTTGACGGAGTTCTGTATCTATTTTTATTTTTTGTACCCATTATTGACCTTACGGTCGTGTGGCCGTAGGAGAATTTTGTTTTATTTTTAGGATACACTCTGTATTTGTCCCCCCTTTACAGGGACCTAGAGTTATCGCCAGTGTCCTCTGACCAGTCGGTTTATGAACACCACCTTCACACAGAGCACTAACATGTTCCGTACACCGGCAAAAGACGCGGGCTCGTCGGTTTCCAAGGCCTCTTCGAGTTCGACAGAGAAAGCTGGACCCTCGCTTCACTGTGTGAGGCGTAGCATCGGGGAATGGGAGGCCGGGAAAGCTGAGTCTCAGGCTAAATCCCCGGTCAACCTTAAGCGTGACGCCACTCCACCTGCCGCCAGCACTCTGGAGACGCGCCGAGGAAATGTGGGCACCGCAAGACCATCAAAGAGGACAGAGTCCGGGTACCCCAGTCTTACAGCGGAGGCGAGAGCTTGTCTTAATAAAGCTAAGTTTAATATGGCCAGCTCTCGCAACCTCAAGACTGAGATCAAGACGGCGGTGCTCGACGCCATTAACAGACTCTATGAGCTGGTGAAAGAGTCGGAGCGAAACAAATTGCCTATGACACCCGCACCTGTGGTCATTCCAGCAGCTATACCTACACCCGCGCCATTGATACTGGCCTCAAATGAGCCGACGGAGCTGATGAAGTGCCTTGTGGCAGGCCTCAAAGACCACAAACAGGCATTGGATGAGTGCCAACAGCACACCCGGGCTCTGTCGGAGCAACTGCAGCAGGCCCCTCACTACGTCGCAGGCCAAGGTCCGACTTTCGCGGAGATGGCCGCCGTCAGTCCGAAGCAGAGCATCCAAAAGCCTCTTCACTCGGTGGTCGTATCATCTACCAATGATCAGGACACCGGTGAGGAGGTTATCGGGAAGCTCAGGACGGCGGTCGATGCCAGAAATGAGGGCACTAGGGTGGAACGGCTGCGCAAGGTGAGGGACCAGAAGGTGGTGGTCGGTTTCAGGACCAAGGAAGAGATGAGAAACGTTTCAGAACGGATAAGGAAGACGGGCAATCTGGTGGTGGAGGAGATGAAAAATAAGGATCCGCTCGTCATTATCAAGGACGTCCTCTCCTGCCACACAGATGACGAGATAGCCCAATCCCTGCAGCGGCAAAACTGCCACCTGGTCGGGGACATTCCTGCAGAGGATTTGAGGATGGGGGTGAAGTACCGTCGAAGGACGAGGAACCCCCACATGTGCCACGTCGTTCTGCGGGTGTCCCCGACTGTGTGGCAGCGGCTGACACAGGCGGGTCGCGTGCACATTGACTTGCAGCGAGTGCGAGTGCAGGATCAGTCACCACTGGTGCAGTGCACTCGCTGCCTGCGCTTCGGCCACAGTCGAAAACTGTGCACGCAGCCCGCCGACCTCTGCATACACTGTGGAGAGCCCCACATGCGGGCTGATTGTCCGTCAAGGATGGCAGAGGAGGCTCCAAAGTGCCACAACTGTCTTTTGGCCAAACTTGAAAAGACTGGCCACACCGCCTTTGACAGTGAGTGTCCGATACGCCTTAAATGGGATGCGTTGGCACGCCTGTCGGTGGCGTACTGCTAAAGTGCGGCCAGCCTTTTCCGGAAGTAAGATCCGATCGGACCACAACGGTATTGTTTTCAAAATTAGCATACAAAAACTTAAAACAAGAAGCTACAACTCAACACAATCGAATTGGTGCCAATTTCATAAGAAATTGGCCCAATTAAAATCCGACTTAGAATTAAATGCAATAGAACTTGACACAATTAAACATAAAATAGATTTAGTAATTAGTATAAACGATAACATAAATACAGATAGTATAGAAAAGATTTGCGGCAAACTTACCTTACCGTTGTGGTCCAACGGACTCATTGATGCACAGGTCTGGAGTGCACAGGTCATCGAGCAGTACCTGAAACTAAAAGAAAATTATTATCTCGAGATAGTAGCAGTACCGTTCGAGAATTGGAAATACCCCAGACAAAAGCAGGTACTTAAAATAGCAGATGTGAGTCTGCCAGGATTGACAGAATGTAAACACAGAAAATTTAATGTAAAAAAAGTAGCTAGTAGTCATAGAATAAAAGTAAATGTAAACAAGTAGATTATAAATTATGTCTATATGATATATTGATTATATATTAGCATAGCCATATTATAAATATAGAATAGATTAAGGAAAAGATGAAGTAGGTATTAGCATAGGTAGACTCATAAATAAAAATAAAAAATAAAATAAAGAAAAACACAAAAATAATATAGAGAAATAAGACGATAATTATTAGATAGGTATGTAAAATTTTATCTTAAAAAAAAAAAAAAAAAAAAAAAAAAAAAAAAATTATTTGTTATTAGATACAGAAAATATTTGATTTAGCGAAGCAACTGCTTCCAGGAATTCTCCACTTCCTAAAACAGGACTGACGAAAAAATCAAAAATTTAAAGTAACGAGAAAAAATAAGATCATCGCTAACTAAGGGCTCTGACAATGCCAGAGGAACACTGAGCAAAGGCAGGAGTGGGTTTTAGCCGGTAAGAGTCCGGCACTGCCCAGACTGGCTCACCAGTGAGACAGTCTGGGCGTCCATGAGGATTTCCCACTCCTGCTACATTAAAAAAAAAAAAAAAAAAAAAAAAAAAAAAAAAAAAAAAAAAAAAACCTAACCTAACCTTTTTTTTTTTTTTTTTTTCCCGGGGTGGAAAATCCTCATGGATGTCCTCCGCCCTGGGGCGGGCGGAGGGGTCTGTCAGACTCTTACTGACTAAAAACCACCCCGGTGTTCCAACTCACACCTACGCCGGGGGTCGCGGGAACTTGAAATCTTCCGCAACCCCCGGCTGGTGCCGGCCCGCCACTGCGGGCAGGGGGGGGAGTGAGGTGTTTGACTCCCCCCGCGACGTCTCAGAGGGGCGCGCGTGGAACACTACGCGCCGCCACCTCGGGTCCTGATGTGTGGGGGGCGACGGACGTCCCCGAGTCCGTCACCCCTGGACCCATTTAGGGGGGCTGGAAGAGGGCGTTATCCGCCCTCCGCCGACGCCCGGTGCGCCTGCTGCGGGCCGGGTGAGTGGACGAGATCTCCCTCTCCCTTTCCGCAGCCTCCTTCTGCGAGACGACTGTCTCACAGTAGGAAACCACCGCGTCCCAGGACTCGCCGCCGCCGACCATCGCATTCACTACGGCCGGCAGCGACAAGTCACTGCCTACTTCTGAGATGAGGGCACGGCGCGGCTCCTCCCAAGCGGCACACTCTGCCAGCGTATGCCGCGCCGTGTCCTCCCGGCAGTCGACGCAGTGGTGACACCGGGCGTCCGGCTCCCTGTTTATGCGACACAGGTACTTCCCGAAGCAACCATGCCCCGAGAGCACCTGCGTCACCCGAAACGACAGGGAGCCGTGCCTCCTCCCGAGCCAGCGGTCGAGCACCGGCCGGACCGCCTCGACGATGTCGAGGCCGGCGGTAGGGCGTGAAAGCCTGTCCCGCCATTCCGCCACCAGGACCTCGCGAAGCTGAGACCGATGCAGCTCCATGTGTCGCTGCATCGGTCGCTCGCCCCGCGCCCTCGCTTCCTCGCGCCACCGATACGATGACGCGAGTACTTTCGCCTCTAGGTCCCAGGGCGGGGATCCGGCCAGTGCACAAGCCGCCTCGTAGGAGATCGTGCGATACCCTCTGATGACTCTGACGGCCATCGCCCTCTGCGGCTTGCGCATTACGGCGATGCTACCGGCCGTCAGGTCAGCAGCCCAGATCGGGGCCCCGTAAAGGGCCATCGATCGCACGATCCCCACGTAGAGCCGCCTACAAGCGGCGCTCGGGCCCCCCAGATTGGGAAGCAGCGTTGATAGCGCCCCAGCGGCGCCCAGCAACTTGGGCGCCAGCCGTCGGAAGTGGGGCCCGAAGTCCCACCGGCTGTCGAGCACCAATCCTAGGTACTTCATGGTGGACTCGACAGCGATCCGAGCCCCCCCGACCACGATGTGTGAGCCGGGTGACGGCGCCCGCCGGGGGCCATGAAACACCATGGCCTCCGACTTGCTGAGGGCCACCTCCAGGCCTAGGCGACGTATGCGGCCCACCACCTGTGAGACCGCAGCCGTCGCCAACAACGCTGCCTCCCTGTGCGAGCTCCCCCGGGCAGTGACCAGCGTGTCGTCCGCATAACACGTCAGGTCTACCCCGGCACCGAGCTCGCCCCTCAGCACCCAGTCGTACCCGATGTTCCACAGGAGCGGCCCTAAAACCGAGCCCTGTGGAACACCGCACGACATGCGGCGCTGGTTTCCGCCATCACGTCCCATGTAGGTGACACACCTCTCCGACAGATAAGCCCCAACGATGTGGCGGAGGTAGGGAGGCACCCCATGATACCGCAGTGCCTCCCGAATACAACTCCAGGGCAGGGTGTTGAAGGCGTTGGAAATGTCCAAGGACACCGCCAACATCACCCCGCCCCGGGACACCGCTTCCTCCGCCAGGACTCTTACCCGCGACACAGCGTGGATCGTGGAGCGCCCATGCCGAAACCCGAACTGGCTGTCGTCCAGGTCCGGCCCCTCTCTGCACAAGTGGCCGACGAGGCGGGCTGCGATTATCCGCTCAAACAGCTTGCCCACCTCGTCAAGCAGCACTATGGGCCGGTACGCGGACGGCGAGTCCGCAGGGCGCCCCGCCTTCCTGAGCAGGACCAGACGACCAGATTTCCACAAAGTGGGAAACTGGCCCTGCTCAAGGCACGCTGTGTAGAGTCCTCTCAGTTGGGGCTCAAGCTCCTTCAGAGCGAGGGCTAACACGCAGCCGTGGATCCCGTCGGGCCCCGGAGCCACGTTCTTGGCCCGGAGCCGCATCACGGCTGCCCTCATCTCTGCCTGTGTCACCTCTGGGACGCTGATGGCGTTCTCCTCTGTAGACTCTGCGGCCACGGCCACAAGGCCACCGCAAATAATTGCCCTAGAGTGAAATCACTTAAACTCAAAATTACCAGCCGCACTGATTATGGATAAGTCACTCATAAAAATAGTACAGTGTAACATAGATCGCTCAAACAATTGTTTCAATGAATTTATAACGTACTTTTATAATGGCCAATACGATATCGCCTTTTTGTCCGAACCCTATATAGGATGTGGCAAGGAGGTCAAGCCTATATCGGGCATCGACATCTTCCAATATTCTAACGGATGCAATGTTAAGGCATGCATCCTCGTCAAAACTGGGTGTGGTGTGGTGTTGGGGGAGTCTGGAATGTCTTCAGCTAACTTAAGCGTGATTCAGCTGCAAATCGACCACCAGAAATGGTACCTGGCGTCTGCTTATGTAGAGCCAAGAGATGACACCTCCTGCACACTTGAAGCAATAGACTTCTTCCTCAAAGCCACATCGCAACACAAGTGCATACTGGGGGGAGATTTCAATGGCTGGCACCCTGCCTGGGGCAGCGATAAATCAAACCCCAGAGGAATCAGCGTTCTGGAACTCGTCTACGCCAACGACATGTACATCTGCAACACCGGATCCACCCCGACTTTCGAGACAGTAACGCACGGGCGCGACCGATCGTCTATCATCGACGTAACGCTGGCGTCCGCCTCAATGCTCGACTCGGTGCGTGATTGGAGGGTCAACCTAGACTTTTGTACGTCTTCGCAGCACAACGCCATTGATTTCTGCATCGCCACCCGTAGACCTGTAATAAAAGAAAATAACAATGATTCCACCTTCTTATTTAAAACCAAAGGGGCCGACTGGGCAGCGTTTAAGGACGCTGTGCTGCACAGAATGACGGTCTCAGACGTGCTCGATAGGGATGTGCCCAACCTCGATGTCAAACTGCTGGAGCGCCTCGTCCAGTAAATCACTGATCTGATACGCGACAGCTGCAACGAAACCATGCCTACCAAAGGTCAGAACCGCAGGTACAAAGCTCCATGGTGGACCGAGAGTCTCGAAACCAAAAAAACAGAAATTATCAACCTCCACAGACGCATCCACATTGCGAAACGGCAAGGTTCACCACTTGAAGCCCTTCTGGAAGAAAGCCAGAATAAGAAAGCGGTGTACTCGGAAGAACTGAAAAAAGAATCGACCAATAATTTCCGTAAATTCTGCGAAAAACAACAGAAAGAGAACGTCTGGTCGCTTACCAACCGACTTCTCAAAGAGACTGCACCCAAAAGACCACCTATTACCCTCAAAGTAGGAGACAAATTTACCACTGATGGAGAGGAGACAGCCACCGCCCTACTGAACCACTTCTACCCCGACGATACCTGCGATCATATGCCAACACAAGCAGAACTCCGCCGCCAATACCATAGCCCTACGACCAACACGGTAGACGACCTTCCATTCACGGAAGAAGAGGTTCTGGAGCAACTAGAACAGATCAGCCCCAGCAAAGCCCCTGGCCTCGACAATCTCACCTCCGATATATGCCTTCAATTTACAGCACATTACCCGAGCTTGGTAACCGACATTATGAACAGATGCCTTGCTCTACAGCATTTCCCCCGAATATGGAAGGAGGCCTATGTTAAGATCATTCGCAAACCGGGAAAGGATGATCCAACCGATCTGAAATCATTCCGCCCCATAGGTATAATTCCAGTGTTCGGGAAACTCCTGGAGAAGCTGTTCATTAAAAGGGTAGCCCACCACGCGGAGGTGGGAAACAAACTTAACCCTCAACAATTCGGCTTCCGACAACAAAAGGACACCACCCAGGCCATCCATGCAGCACTTAACTACGTACAGCACGCAAAACAAAATCACAAACTTGCAATAGCAATATCTTTAGATATAAGAGCGGCATTTGATAACGCTTGGTGGCCTGCCCTCTTTCATCGCCTTAAACACATTGGAACACCGCAAAACATCTATGGACTTATCAAAAACTACGTGCAGGACAGAACCGCTACGCTGGACCACGCGGGAGTCCGAGGGCGCAAAACACTGACAAAGGGTTGCATCCAAGGATCCGCGTGTGGCCCAGTCTTATGGAACCTGATCCTGGATGAGCTCTTGGACATGCAACTGCCATCGGGCTGCCACATACAAGCCTTCGCGGATGACGTCCTGCTGGTGGTTACAGCGGATAAAACCGAATCAGTGGAGCAACTCGCCAACAACATCCTCGCCAACATCAGCGAATGGGGCAAACGCGTGAAACTGACCTTTGGCCCGGCAAAAACCCAAGTCATCGCCTTCACGCCCAAAGCGAAAACCGCGCAACTCCAAATGGACGGCATCAACTTGGCATTTGTACCCGAAATCAAACTGCTCGGCGTCATCCTGAAAAACTGCGGTTTAATAGCCACCTAAAACATGTGCTGTGCAAATCCACTCGCATATTCAACAAACTAAGAATGTACACTAGGTGCACATGGGGCGCACACCCGGAAAATGCCCGCACAATCTATTTGCACGTCATAGAACCGATTATCACATACGCTGCTGGTATATGGGGGCACATAGTCAGCAGAAAGATCGTCAAGAAGCAAATCGCCAGCCTCCAACGGGGATTCGCAGTGAAGGCTATCCGTGCCTTCCGGACCGTCTCTACTACTGCCGCCCTGGCACTCGCAGAGCTCATGCCCCTCGATCTCAGGATCCAAGAAGTCCATCACATCGAGACGATCCGTTTGACAGGCTCCAGTCACCTTTTGCCAACGGACATAACTCCTGAACGCCCCACACCCGTACGCGAGCTTTTACACCCCGCTCTTAGACTACCCAAGTCGGTCACCAGCACCCGGACACATAGACAAACTGAAGTCGAGGCGACTCAATTGACACCCATACAACACAATATCTACACTGACGGCAGCAAACAGGACGATGGTGCTGTCGGAGCGGCCTTCGTTTGTTACGACCCGGGAGGTACAGCCGTTACCAAAAAAACATACAAACTCCACAACACCTGCACAGTCTTCCAGGCTGAACTGTTGGCCATCCTGGAAGCTTGCAAATGGGCCCACACAAAGTCACATACTTACACCACCATCTTCTCCGACTCTCAGTCGGCTATACAGGCGATTGCAGACCGGAGCAACACACACCCGCTGGTTACTAAAATTCACAAAATCATACACGATCGCACATACACACGCACAGACACACCACCACCACAAATAGTAATCACGTGGGTGAAAGGACACAGCGGAGTTGCGGGCAACGAAGCCGCAGATGCAGCCGCGAAAACGGCCACTCGGCTTCACAAAGCGCCGGATTACAGCGCATACCCGATGTCGTATGTCAAACAACAACTGAGAAAATCCAACCTGGCTAAGTGGCAAGCCAGATACGCATCAAGTGAGCAGGGACAACACACTAAATCAATATTTCCTACACTCTTACAAATCCACAAATTCCGGAAAAAATCTGAACCAAACTTCTATATCACACAAATTTTGTCAGGTCACGGATTCCATAAGCAATATCTCCACCGTTTTAAAATAACTTCAGACAACTGTTGTCCCTGCCACGACAACACTGCACAAACTATTGACCATCTCCTCAGGGATTGCCCCAGATTCGCCATGGATCGCATGCAGTAAGAGGCAGTCTCTGAGAGATTCTGAATCCCGACATACGACATCGGGATGCTAACGCGAAAACAAGAGGTCTTGATTGCATATAAAAAATATGCAACAAAAATTTTGAGCCAGCTCAAGAGCTTCAACGGCACGTGAGTCTACACCATTTACGATTCAATCACCATGATCAAATCTATATTGTATTTATATCATCCATCATCTTATTTATTATATAAAACAACATCACAATCTTAGCGAATAATAAAATGTCAGAGTAACTGTATCAAATAGCAGGAGCTGTCCAAAAAACTGAAAACATTAAAATAATCAATCTCCACCAAAATAAAACACATGCGAATCAACCAAATATAAAAAAAAAAAAAAAAACCTAACCTAACCTTTTTTTTTTTTTTTTTTTTTTTTTTATTCGCTGAGAAATGCTTTATGCATCCCCGGCTCGTGGGGGACGAGTCGGGGTATGTGGGACTCCCTGTCCTAGTGACAGTATACCCACTAAAACTCAGCGGTGTTCCCGCATCGCCGTGATGGGAGGGTCATGGGAAACTGGCTCAGCCTTTACATCCACAACCCTCCCGGCGCATGCCCGCCTAGCTGGCGGGCCCCACATGCCCCCCGGGTTGGGGGGCTACGGGAATGGCCGGGAACACCTGGCCATTCCCGTCCGGCACTGGTGGAGGCCTGTGCGATACAGGCAAGGGTGCCCCCGCACCCGTTGCCTGCTGGCCTCCACCTGGGAGGAGTCGGAGATGACTATCATACTGACGTCTTCTTCGACCCCTCCTCCGCCTTCGGAGCGGCGCCTCGGCAGGATCGTCCTCCCGAGCGCGCTCCGCCGCCTCCTTCTGGGACATGACGTGTTCGCAGAAGGAGGCGACTGCCGCCCAGGACCCCTCGTCCCTCAGCATGGCGTTAACCAAGCCGGGGAGCGAGAGGTCCGGTCCGATCGCCGCGACGAGACTGCGGCGCGGCTCTGACCACGACGGGCACACCTCGAGGGTGTGCTGTGCCACGTCCTCCGCCGCGCCACAGTCGCGGCACGACGGCGTCTCCTCCCGTCCGATTCGGTGCAGGTACGATCCGAAGCAACCGTGTCCGGACAGCACCTGCACGAGACGGAAGGAGAGAAACCCGTGCGGACGCTCGAGCCAGTCTCGCAGCACTGGCCCAATCGCGTCGAGGGTTCGGCGGCCGAAGGCTGCGGTGGCGAGGTCCCCCGTCCAATGGACGACGATGGCGTCCCTCGCCTCCCGCCGGACGGCCTCCCGCTCTTCCGGGGCCGAGCGAACGCCCCTCGCCCTCCGCTCTGCCGTCCATTCATACACTCTGGCGAGCACCCACGCCTCGAGTTCCCAAGGAGGGGTGCTGGCCAGAGCGCATGCTGCCGCATAGCCCACCGTGCGGTAGGCCCGCGCCGCCCGCTGGGCTATGGCCCTTTGAGGTGCCCGCAAGGCCGCGGCGTTCTCTCGTCTGTGGAGGGACTCCTCCCAGATTGGAGCCCCATAGAGGGCCATGCTCCTCAAGATGCCGGCGTAAAGTTGCCGGCATCGCGCACTGGGCCCCCCCAAGTTGGGAAGCAGCCACGAGAGAGCGCCCGCGGCCTTCAGCAGGCGCGACGACAGCCCGCTGAAATGCGGGCCGAAGCGCCACCTGCTGTCGAGTACAAGGCCCAGATATTTCATCTGGGCCTTCACCTCAATCCTGACGCCCTCCACGAAGATGTGGGCGTCAGGTGGTGGGTGGCGCTGCCGAGGGCCGTGGAAGAACACGGCCTCGGTCTTGTGCAGCGCCACCGTTAAACCAAGGCGGCGGATCCGCCCCGCGACCAAGGATCCGCCCGCCGAGGCCAGGTTGGCCGCCTCTCTGAAACTCTCCCCCCGGGCGGTGAGGAGAGTGTCATCCGCGTAGCAGACGACACTCATGCCACGGAGGAGAGTTCCCCGCAGTAGCCAATCATAGCCGACGTTCCAGAGGAGAGGTCCTAAGACTGACCCCTGTGGAACGCCGGCCTCAACGGCGTACCGCCGGACTCGGCCAGTCCTGTCTACCAGGAGGATCGCCCGATCCTCCAGGTAGCTGGCCAGCAGACTGCGCATGTACCGAGGCACTCCGTGGAATCGGAACGCCTCGAGGATGGTGCAGTGGGGAACGGAGTTGAAGGCGTTGGCAATGTCGAATGACACAGCCAACAATCCGTCCCAAAATTAAAAAGTCCGGCCCGATACGCCGCAGATGGCCCTTTAGGCGGGCAGCGATTATCCCCTCGAACATTTTACCGACCTCATCGAGCAGAACGATGGGCCGATATGCCGAGGGGGAGTCTGCTGGGCGGCCCTGCTTGTGGAGGAGGCACAGCTGCCCCTCCTTCCACGGTTTCGGGAACCTCCCAGACGCAAGGCATGCGCTGAAGATGTCCCGAAACCTCTCCTCCATTTGAGTGGCGGCGATCGCCACCACTCTTGCCGGGACACCGTCCCCGGAGCTGTCTTCTTGGCGCGGATATGGAGAATCGCCGCGCCAAGTTCCGACTCCGTGACAGGAGGGGCCTCCTCTTCCTCCTCAGCTGGCGGAGCTGTCCCAAGCGGGGGGTCCATCACTGGTGGGGTGAAGTTTCCCTGCACGGAAACAGGGACCGAACCACCCCATCCAGAAACGAGGGCTCGAGGGTCTCGGCAACGGGGGGACCAAAGGGGCGCAATTTGTTGCGCGCCGCCTTGTACGGTCTTCCGAACGACGTCCCGTCGACGCGCAGTTCCGCGGTCTTCATCGGCCTGGACACCCGAACGTCCTCCGGATTGAGGACCTCCCTCAACTTGGCGGCCAGGACGTCCGCCTTTTCGCCGCTAGAGGCACCCGACACCTCAAGCAGTCGAGCCCCTGTAATCGCCTGCCTCACTCTGAGGCCAGACGGTATACCGAGGTCGGGGAACGCGACTTTGGCTTTTGCCTCTATAAGGACCGCCTTATAGGAGACGCCCCTTTGGACGGCTCCGGGCTGCAGCGTAATAACTACAGCCGCAGAGCGTGGGGCTCTCACCCTAGGCGGCCCTTGAGCCTTCTTGGGTACCTGTGCCGGTGCTCCAGCGGGTACCGGTGGTGGCGGCGCCGTCTTCTTTTTGCGGCGGCTCTTGACGACCGTCGTCCAGGAGTTCGTGGTGGACCCAGGTGCATCTGCCGAGAGTGCTGTTGCTGGGGGTGCGGCTGTCCGGGAAATGGTCGCGGACGTGCCCCCTGCAGTCTTTTTTTGTCTGCGCGGGACCCGGTTTAGCGGGCTCCTCCTTCCTCCTCCTATCCGCAGCGAGCGGTGGCCGGAGAGTCACTGCTGGGAGGAGCCTCGACTCCAGGCCCTGCAGACGGGCATTCATCATACCCCCACACTGCAGCATGCAGATACGAACGATCTTCTCGATCTCTGCATCTGCAGGTGCGGGGGCACGGACCGATGACGGGGCCGACGACGGGGCCGGCGGTGTCAGGGCAACGACGGGACCGGTGGCCGCAGGACGCCTCTGCTGCCATTCCGCCCTCTGCGCGGCAAGCTCCCGTTTGAGGTCCTCCAGCTCAGATCTGAGACGGCTGTTCTCCTCCCACAGCTTCGCCGTCTCGTCTGAGCTTGTGCGACTAAGGAGGACCCCAACTGCCTCCTTGATGTCGCCAGCCGCCTCCTTCAGAGCGCGCGTGAACGTGCCCTTCAGGCTGCCAGACTTTGTGGTAACCTTCATGACGACGTCCACGCCGTCCAAAACTTGGCGACTAAGCGCCACCGCCGACAGGCTCTCCCCGGTAGCCGCCTGAGCAGAGCGTCGCTCTCGGGCCAGTCGAGCCATTTCGCTGACCTCGTCAGCCGCCACCGCCTTCCGCTGCATCCGCTTTGCAGAGCTCACCTCCGCCTTGTTGCTTTGCAGCAACAATGGAGACGCAGCGGAGTCTTCGCTTCTGTCCCCCGGGGTCCCCTCACTTTCAGCACTCCCCAGCTGCATCGGTACCGGCATAGCGGGCTGCAAGAAGCGACCCCGTAAGTTACGGTCCGGTAACCGACCCCTCCCCCTCTGCGCGGTACCAAATTTTGGTGCCGCCAGGTCCTCCTCCTCGGAAGACAGCTCGCTGCGCGAGCGCTTCCCTCCCAGCTGCGTGTCCTGGTCGGACAATCGGTCCTTTTCCGGACATGAGCCTCCTCGGCTTTTGTTGCCGTCAACGACGGCAATCGGCTTTGTTGCGGCGCACAGGCGCTCCAGGCTAACCCGGAGCTCCTTTTGTTGCGACGCAAGGATTAGTTTTCGAAGGTCGGCGGTGGTCTGCTGGCCTACGGGACTAGTGGTGCCCCCCCCCAGATACGGTGGGGCTGCCTTCCGTAGAAGGGCGGGATTGTACCTCCTTGAGGAGGTTGCCCGCCTGGGGAATCTTTCCATTAGCCTGCATTTTCATTTTTTTCCCTTTTTAAGGGTGAGGTCCCTTTTTGCGCTAACGACCGGATAACCCTCCGGCCATTCATCCCCTCGGCACGCTAGACCTTGGGATTGGGACTTCCTAGTGTACGCCAACTCGCCTCCCTCTGTAAGCAGAGGGGGCCACGGCTGGTTGGACGGGGTGGTGGAGGGAAGAAGGGCGTCTTCATCCTGCGAGTTCTGGGGGGGGGGGGCCGCTGGAGTGGCAGAGGACCCAGACGCTCCTTCCGCGCTTGTGGTGGGGGTATGAGGAGCCGCCTTGGTCCTCTTGCCCTTGCCTTTGCCCTTTGCGGGCTGGGCATCCTATGCCGGGCCTGCTAGAGGCGCAGGTTCCGGCTCCCTCGGCGGTGGACGCTTGTCCGCCGCTAGCGGTGGGCGCAGCCGCTTTTCAGGCAGGAGCCGGTTCTCGATGCCTGCCAAGCAGGCACGGATGAAGGCCCTCTCCTCCATCACCACCCCGCGAATTGTTGCCTCAAGGCTGGCAGTTGAGGAGGTAAAATGAAGGTCGTTGCTATGGTTACGGGGAGCCCCCGCGATGCTCGTCATACCGCATTTCGATTAAGACTCGAAAATCTGTTACTGCGCATCGAAGGTTCAACCAACGTGCCGCGATCTGTACAAGTTGTTGTAGCTACAGCAACTTATAGCAAATAATTTTACCTTAGATGTAGTTCGAATTTGAAAATCACAATGTACCTACATTATCTTATTATATAAGTTTTAAATTTCGCTAAACAATAACTAACTTTTAAGCATCATTACAATGCGAAAATCTTCATCATCTGCCGAGCCTGTTCCCAACTATGTTAGGGTCGGCTTTCAGTTTAACTGTATGCAGCTCACTACATGGAGTGCCAGTGAATCACGTAGGGCGACTGCGTATCAGACCTCAACAAACCAGTTACTTGATAACACGATACCCATTTGTTAGACTAATTGTCAGACTTTCTGGCTTTTGACTACCCGTACCAACGACCATACGGCAGGGCTGTAAGGTCGTTGACCCGTACCGACCCATGTGGTACCTAACGACTGTCCGAGAGTTACAAATCAATTCGAACCAAAGGCTTTAATTAAGTGCTTACCGAAACACGGGATTTCAATGATGTCCTAGATAAATTTAAAAAGTATTTACATCATTATGAATTAAAAAAATAACACAATGATACTTGCTCAGTTGCGAACCCGCAACCTCATGCATGAGAGGAGAAAGCCTTAACCACTGGGCTATTACGATAAATAATAATAGTAGGAAGTAGATACAACTGCGCCAAAAAAAGTTCACGTTGGCGTCGTTAGTTACCTATCAGCTGATGAATAAAATGATGGGCGGAGATAAATAAACCTTACATAGCACGGAAGCAGTTCCTGTTGCACAATTGTGAAACTATGTTCGCGAGCGCGTGCGCGGGATTTAGGTAGGCACCTAATAATAATAATAAGGCATGTAGGTACTCGGCGCAGTCGGCGCGCTCTGTAGGTAAATTCAGCCCCAAGGACGGTTTTCGTTTTTATTTGTAGATTAAATTGGTTGATTTAAGATTTTCCTTCCTACTTTTTAACGGGCTGAGGACCGACAGAAATACATCAAGATAATTTGTGCTAGTTAAGTAGGTAGGTACCCATGTGTTAGGGATTTTAAGTGATTCATTTTGTCTGATAGGTATTTTTGGCGTAGTTAAAAATTTTAAATCAACTTATTTACACTAATCAAGTTGATTTAGCTAACATCGTATTTACAAATTATTGTCTATGTACAAATAAATAAATAAATTACCTACTTATGTTACCTGGAGATATTGTTCAGTTTCCACCGTCACACTCCAGGCACAGTCTAGCACGACGTTGCTGATTTTTCTTCAGCTTACGTAACACAAACACATTCGTTTTTATTGTGTCGAAAGCACTGATCACTTTTGCACGTAGTTGGGTAACACTGGTGATTTCGTCTGTGTACACCATAGATATAAGAAAGAAGATTTCTATGGTGTACACCAATCTTTTAACGTCTCCCCACAGATAAAAGTCCAGGGGCGTGAGGTCCGGAGAACGCGGAGGCCAAGCCACTGGACCACCGCGACCAATCCAGTGGGTGCCAAACCTGTCACTCAAGTACTCACGTACTTGCCTACCGTAGTGAGGAGGTGCACCGTCCTGCTGGTAGTACATGTTGCGTTCCACTCCCAGGGGAACTTCTTCCAACATTTCCTCCTCTGAACCTCACTTGAAAAGAATGCCGTTTAGTCACGTGCGGGTTGTGTTCGCGGTGAGCCCACCAGTGTTCGTTATGAACATTGTAGACGCCAACTCGAGTAAATAAACACTCGTCCGTCCACAGGATGTCGGCGTCTTGGTGTTCCAGCAACCAGCGACAAAATGTAACTCGCGCGGCGTTATCACGTTGGTGGAGATCCTGTACCTTGCGGTAATGAAAAGGATGCTGCATTTCTTTGTGCAGTAGCCGCCACACTGTGGAGTGGTGCGCTCCAAACCGTCGACCAGCCTCCCGCGTGCTTGCTCGTGGCTCTCGCCGGAAGAATTCCAGGATATCTTCCTGCAAGGCGACAGGCAGGCCTTCGTTGCCGCGACCTTCAGCATGCTGGGGAACGTCGAACTGCCGATGATCGCGCAGTCTCTGCGTAGCAGCCAGCATTACCCTATGTGAGGGACGTTGCCGATTGGGGAATAACTCCGCGAACATTTCGGTGGCTCGAGATACATTGTCTCCACTGATGGCATACAAGCGGACCATCTCCACCAACTCTACATTGGAGTATTGGTCCGTCATTTTTACAACTAGGTAGTAGGTACCTATCGCGACCGTTAATCGAAGGCGCACTTGAGGGGCAGAATTTGCAAGCGTATGCACATACCGGCGTCATCAATTACACTAATAAATTGACCCGATTTATGCGGCTGCGATGACCGCGGGGGCGTGGCTAGTCGAAGAGGGAGCGGGCGGTGGTTGGTGCTTTGGATTTATGAAAGAAATGTCGGTTGCGTTTGTTTGTGTGTATGAAAGCGCAGTGTCTAATATTTCATATGTGCGAAAGTTTACCTGACGCTTCCCTAGATGGCGTTGGGATCGAAATAGATCGCGCTATGGTTTCGTTACCGAGCAAACCATATAGTTTTTAAGATTATATTTTTTGTGGTCGATTCCTAGTGATTCCTTGTGAATTAAATTGTCCTAATTGAAACAGTGTGTGTGTGTTTCATTGTGTTCTCGCCTTCGGACCTTGAAATCCTGTTCATGGTCCTTCTAGTCGGATTGGCGTGAAGGTGTTTTTGTTAGTCATCGGTGGTGGTGGTGATTAGCACCCCGCAACGTCAGTACTGGGCAGTGGATTGCTGTCCAGAGCATCCCTACAGCGAGGCGTCAGCGGTGACGTCATCAAAGCAGAGGAACCGGCTGGGTGCCGGAGGAGCGACGTTGTGTGGAGGAACCTGGCAGAAGAGTTCGCGGAGCGGCCACCAGAGGGCGCAACAAGTGCGGCGTGAGACGTCGAGTATCAGTGTCAGTGAGTGTATAGTGGAGAAATCGTGAGTACATTTTCGACCTTATTAATAGGAAGAATTTAACTTCAACAATTCAAGAAAGTGCATAGAAATTTGAACCTTAAATTCACTAGATAAATAACTTTGTCATTGGTAATATTAGTTTGGACTTGTACTAATTTTAAGCAAAAAGTGGTTCAGACGGGGAATCCATGCCCGATTTTACTCAGAAATACAATTTTAAAAGACTTGTAAAATTTTAAACATTATCTGGGACTTAGAAAAATATCGTCGTGCTTCAAAGAAACTTAGAATTTATTGTGGTAATTGAATGTGTTTACTGGACAATAAGTTTATTTGTAGTAGTAATAACTAGTTGCAATTAATTGTGTATTTTAATATTTGTGACATAACCTACTTGTGTTTTTTAAAATTAAGAATGGAGTCGCTTTTCGACATTCAGGAAGATATTAAAGCTAAAATACTCAAGGCAAAATCTAACTTTAAAAAAAGTCCTAAAGAGCGTCTAACTGTTTGTTATATAGAAACTAGGATTGAAAACTTAGAACAGCAATGGCAATTATTCTACAAAACACATGTAAAAATAATTAGTGAGGTAAAAAAGTCTGATTTATTAAGCTCAAATTATCACAAGAATGGCTTATATGAGGAGGTCGAAGACTTTTATATAGAGTTTAAAAGCGAGCTGAAAGAAATATTAAACAATATGAAAATGTCTAGTGAAACGTGTAATGTTAGTCCAGGAGTTAGCAGTAGTACAGGATTTAGAAACTTTAAGTTACCTGAGGTTAAGATACCTATGTTCTCTGGAAATTATAGTGAGTGGCAGACGTTTAGGGATTTATTTGGAGGGTTAATACACAATAATAAAACTCTAGACGATGCGCAAAAATTATATTACCTTAAAGGGTACTTAACTGGAGATGCAGAGCACCTAATAAGGAACATTAATGTAACATCGGATAATTATATGGCCAGTTGGGAAAAATTAGAGGCAATGTACAACAATAAAAGATTTTTAGCGAATGGAATTTTAAAACGTTTATTTAATCAAAAGGGTTTAACAGTAGAATCAGCCACTGAAATAAAAAGATTACTTAGCACCACATCTGATTGTTTAGGCTCAATCAAAAATTTAGGGATAGATGTTACTTCTTGGGATATCCTAATAATACATATTGTTAGTGCCAAATTGGATAAGGACACCAGGAGAGCCTGGGAATTAAAGGTAGCTTCGGATGCAACAGATGATTTGCCTACTTTTACCCAATTTACAGATTTTTTAACTGGTCGCTTTCGAGGTTTAGAAAATTTAGAAAATAAACCTCATGTTCAAAAGAGTTCGCAATCATTCCATGTGGTAGAGAAAGGAAAAGCGGAGTTATCTTGCCCTTTTTGTTCTGCCGCTCATAAGGTAACTGCTTGTAAAGGTTTTGCTAAAGAAAATAACGATACTCGACGTGATTTCGCACAGAAAAATGGGCTATGTTTCATTTGTTTGGGTAGTAACCACTCTGCCAGATTTTGTAGAAACACCGTCAAATGCCATTTATGTAAAAGACGCCACCATACTTTACTCCACCCTAGCGGTGGTTCTGGGTCTGTTGGTGAGGACAATGGCGTTGTTCGGAAGGAAGCAGCGGCAGCTGCTACTAGGGATAGTACCTCAATGGAGGAAACTCAAAAGGCCGCTATACAAGCGGAGGGATCTACTAAGCCAATAGTTTCATGCCTTTCGACAGGGAATCGTAAGGATACGGTTTTAATACCTACGGCTTTAGTGAAAGCAAAGTCAAAGGATGGAACATATCGGGTGGTTCGCGCATTAGTAGATCAAGGGTCACAAGGATCCTTCATCACTGAGTCAATGGCTCAATATTTAGGGTTAAAGAAAACTTTAACAAAACACCGTGTTACAGGTGTAGGTGGTAATAAAACAGTTATGTCTAATTCTTCAGTAGTTGTTGATATACGGTCTCGAATGAATCCAGATTACAGCGTTCAAGTAAATGCATACGTTTTGAAGTCCATCACATCCCTTCTCCCAGTTGTGACAGCAACCAGGGTAGAATGGGTAAAGTTGAGTGAAGACGATTTGGCAGATCCTGAGTATCACAGGCCTAATAAAATTGACGTTTTACTAGGTGCAGAGATATTCAGCCAAATTATCCAAGATGGAATCAAAAAGAGTACCAGTGGATCGCTCGTAGCACAACAAACAGAATTCGGATGGATTCTTTCGGGTGTTGTCGGTACAGAAAATTCGTCCGACATCAATTCATATCCCAGTATCACTGTCATGCATTCCAATGTTCAGGCTGATGACTTCTTGCGTAAATTTTGGGAGCTAGAAGCGGAGCCATCGGGAACTGAAAAAATATTTAGTAAAGAGGAAGCGGAATGTGAGAATATTTTTACAAATACCACAAAGCGAGACGAAACCGGGCGTTATCTTGTAAGGTTGCCGTTCCGGGATGGTAACCAAAGTTGTAAGGATGGTGAATCTAGGTTCATATCTGAAAAAAGGTTAAAGAGTTTAGAATTTAAACTTTCAAAGAATCACAAATTAAAGGCGGATTACACTGCGGTGATGCAGGAGTATATAGAACTTAACCATATGGTAAAAGTATCTCCAGAAGAAAGGAATAAAGGGTTGTACTTACCTCATCACGCAATACTCCGGGAAGATAAGCTGACAACTAAGGTGCGCGTGGTATTTGACGCTTCCTGCAAGGGGATAAATGGGGTATCGTTAAACGATGACTTGATGGTTGGCCCGACATTGCAAGCAGAAGTACGACATACGGTTATGCGTTGGAGAACACATCCAATTTGTATAGGGGCTGATATAATTAAAATGTATAGACAAGTTCTTGTCAATAGAGATGATACAATGTTTCAAAGGGTTCTTTGGAGGGATAGTCCTGAAAAAGAAATTGAAGAATTTGAGTTAGTGACGGTTACATTTGGTACTTCATCGGCGCCTTTTCTAGCAGTGCGTTCTTTACATCAGGTTGCCTATGATGAAGGGAAGGATCATCCATTAGCAGCAAAAATCATTCTTAATGACTTCTACATGGATGATTTAATGACAGGGGCAGAAAGTGTAGAGGAAGGATATAAAATTCTAACAGAAATAAGCAATATTCTAGCTAAAGGGGGATTTCCATTGCAAAAATGGATAAGTAACAGCGAAGAATTACTACATAAGATAAGAGAAAGCAAAAGGGATAAGGCTGAGGAAATAAAAATAAAAATAGATAATATTACAAAAATACTCGGACTTACCTGGGATCCTCGCGCTGATGTTTTCCAGTACTCTGTAGAACTGCCTGTCCCGACGGAACCTGTAAGTAAAAGGAAAATTATATCGGATATTTCTAGGCTTTTCGACCCGTTAGGTTGGTTGGCACCTAGTATAATTTTAGCTAAAATTTTTATACAAAAGCTTTGGTTAGCAGGTATAGGTTGGGACGAAGAATTGCCCAGTCGTTTATTAAAAGAATGGATTACTTACCGTAAGGATTTATATTCTTTAGTGAATGTTAAAATCCCACGTTGGCTTAACACAAAATCCAGCAATGTAAAGACGGAGCTACACGGTTTTTCGGATGCCTCAAAAATGGCCTTCGCTGCAGTGGTATACGTCAGAGTTATAGATGTAGAGGGTAACGTAAAGGTGGCGTTGGTTACCTCAAAAACCAAAGTGTCTCCCATCAAACAGGTGTCAATACCTAGATTGGAACTCTGTGGAGCTGTTTTATTAGCCAAGTTGATGGTGGACGTTGCTAAAACTCTAGATGTAAATGTATTAGATGTGCACGCTTGGACGGATTCTGAAGTTGTTCTCGCATGGCTTAATAGTCATCCAAGTCGTTGGAAAACGTTTGTGGCCAATCGCGTTGCAGAAATCTTAAACACATTGGATACACAATATTGGTCATACGTTCCATCCAAACAAAATCCAGCGGATTGTGCCTCTCGCGGCGTGGCTCCAGGGGAACTAGGCAATACTGCGATATGGTTTAATGGACCAGAGTTCTTAAGGCAATCAGTGATAGAATATAGAAAACCTAAACACTTGATAACTAAATTGGAAGAAGTGAAGGTCCATTCGGGGATCCTTGACATTTCCTTATGGGACAGATTTTCATCGCTTTCAAGGATGATCAGAGTAGTAGCCTACTGTAGGAAGTTTTTGCACTTAAGAATCAATTGTGCTCACAAGGAAAGAAATAAACAGTTGTCTACAACAGAACTCGAAGAGGCGATGGAAGTATGTATTAGAGCGAGTCAAGAAGAAGAACTACAAGAAGAAATACAAGAACTGAAGAAGACGGGATCTTTAGGAAAAAAGGGAAGAAACTACAAATCGTTAAACTTATTTTTGGACTCAAAGGGAGTAATTAGAGTGGGAGGTAGATTAGAGATGTCTCAGTTGAGTTATGATCGCAAACATCCAATACTTATACCTAAAGACGCCTTCCTCACGAAGCTTCTCATAAGCGAGGCGCATCAAAAAACGATGCATGGGGGGCCTCAAGCTATGATCGCTTACTTGAGATTGCGGTATTGGGTTGTAGGGATTAAACCTTTAGTAAAGGCCTATTTTAGAAAATGCGTTACTTGCATTAGGTATACTAATAAAACCAGAAGCCAACTAATGGGACAGCTACCATCTCCTCGTGTTACACCAAATAAAGCTTTTTTGTACAGTGGCGTCGATTACGCTGGCCCGATAAACGTCAGAGTGTCTAAAGGACGCGGTAACAAGTCGTACAAGGGGTACATAGCGCTCTTCATCTGTCTATCTACGCGAGCGATTCATATCGAGGCAGTTAGTGACCTAACGTCCAAAGGTTTCTTGGCCGCTTTTAAGAGGTTCGTGGCGAGGCGTGGACATTGTGCAGAACTACACAGTGACAACGGCACAAATTTTGTTGGCGCTGCGCGAGAGCTGCAGGAATTATTTAATGAAGAAAAATCAAAATTGATTCCCGAATTGGTCGAGTCCTTGGCAAATAATGGTACAAAGTGGAACTTTATTCCACCTCACGCTCCAAACTTCGGCGGTCTATGGGAGGCAGGAGTAAAGTCCACAAAATACCATCTCAGAAGGGTTATAGGGAACTCCACATTAACGTTCGAGGAACTAACGACGGTGTTGGCACAAATTGAGGCGTGCCTCAACTCGAGACCACTTTCCTGTGTGGATCAAAATGAGTTATCGGTGTTAACTCCGGGCCATTTTCTGGTTGGGGAACCACTCGTCCTTGTACCTGATTCGAATTTCGAAAAGGCTAACATTTCTAGTCTCAGACGGTGGCAACTTACCCAAAGAATGTTACAGGACTATTGGCGGCAGTGGTCACAAGATTACTTAAATCAATTTTTACAACGCCATAAGTGGGCTCATAAAAATCCAGAACCAGGCATAGGTGGCATAGTTCTGATAAAGGAGGATGATTTACCTCCTGGCAAGTGGTTGCTGGGGAAAATTGAGTTAAAACACCCTGGCCCTGACGGAATCACTCGAGTTGTTACTATTAGAACTAAAAATTCCCTGATAAAGAGACCTATTACTAAATTGGCTATTCTTCCTGTAGCAACTTAACTTTGTGTTAGTAAGGTATAAATTAAGAATGTGTATTTTTTCATAATTGCTGTATGCGTGTAATTATGAAATTTTAAGTTAGTTAAGTTTAAGTTAAAGGTTATTGTTATATTAAACCTATGTATCTGTGCACCCCATACCCATATTGCTAGACGTGTTGCATGGTGGGCGGTTTAGATTATGAGAAGGACATTCTAAAATAAAGTCCTTGGTGGGCGGTATGTCTAATATTTCATATGTGTGAAAGTTTACCTGACGCTTCCCTAGATGGCGTTGGGATCGAAATAGATCGCGCTATGGTTTCGTTACCGAGCAAACCATATAGTTTTTAAGATTATATTTTTTGTGGTCGATTCCTAGTGATTCCTTGTGACTTAAATTGTCCTAATTGAAACAGTGTGTGTGTGTTTCATTGTGTTCTCGCCTTCGGACCTTGAAATCCTGTTCACGCAGTTTAAGGACACGTACAGGTTGGCCGCGTTTTAAAAAGGGGACTTCACACTTACCGATTTCCGTAAATAAGAATAAAATGAAAAAAAAATACCTGACCATTTTATTGTTGATTCGGATCGAGAATCACTAACATAATTACCTCCTAAAATGTTTTGCAGATCCAAAACTGCACCTTGTATATAAATGATTTACCTCATTTACTGAAAAACCGACCACAAATGGTGTTATTTGCTGATGACACATCACTGATTTTTAAGATAGACATGCACAGGAGCTTGACGAAGTAAATAACGCTATGCTTAAGGTCCATAATTGGTTTACTGTAAATAATTTGGTATTAAATGAGAAGAAAACTAAATGCATAAGATTCACGTTACCAAATGTTAGAAGTAGTGAATGTCAGACCGCCGGGATGTCGTGAAGAAGCGACGCTATAGGAATATAGCGTCGCGGCGCGCCTACAGAAAAATTCATAGCAGCCATTCACACAGACGCACTTTGCCTGCGTCAATTCCACAGGCCGCCCGAGGCAAATATCTTGAAGGGCCCGTATTAGCGGGCCTTGCTTCCGCGGGCGAAGGGCGAAGCCCTGGCCCCGCACGCCACGCCCCCTGAACGGGGGCGTCGCGACATCTCGACGAAAACCCTTAAAGTCCGGTTAAGCAGCTACGACCTCCTCAGAGGTTAACTGCGAGATGCCCTATTTAAAAAATAAAAAAAACCCTAGTTTTTTAGTGCGCGACATATTATACCTCGTTAGTAATCAAAGTGGTGTTTCAATGCAAATCCCCTACAATACCATAGGGATATTTTTAGACCTTGCCAAGGCTTTTGACACAATTTCTTGTACTTTGCTTATAAACAAGCTGGAAATGCTGGTAATACGGGGAATACAATTGCAACTATTTTCTGATTACCTTACCGACCTCCTTCAGTGTGTAAAAATAGGTCAATGGATGAGTTCTGAACTTAAAAATAGCTGTTATGGAATCCGAAAAGGCAGTATTTTGGGTCCTACTTTGTTTTTGATCTATATAACTAACCTGTGCAATTTGAAACTCCAAAAAGGTGTAATTATGTCATATGCGGATGACACAGCTCTACTGTTTGCAGCTGAATCAAAGGCTGAGGTCTATGAGGTAGCACAGAATGGTTTTAATACTGTGTCTAATTGGCTTCATAAAAATCTCTTAACTTTAAATACAGATAAAACCAAGTACCTATTATTTACAATGAGAAACACTAATCCAACGCTTACTAATCTAAACATTCAAGCGCATAACAATTGTAATTTACATTATGCTGACATTGCATGCACTTGTCCCACTTTAGCTAAAACCGGTCATATCAAATATCTAGGCGTCACGATTGACACAAACCTGAATTTCCGCAAACACATCGATTTATTATGCACCAGAGTACGTAAACTAATATACATTTTTAAAAATTTACGTAACATTGCCGACGGTAAATTAATTAGGCAGGTTTATTTGGCGTTGTGTCTATCTATTATTACCTACTGCATAACTTCCTGGGGTGGGGCCGCTAAATCAATTTTACTCCACCTAGAACGCGCCCAAAGAGCAGTTTTAAAGGTTGCTACTTTTCGCCCATTTAGTTTTCCTACACACCAGCTTTATATGGCATGTAAGGTGCTAACAGTTCGTCAATTATTTGTTTTGAATGTAGTTTTATTCCAACACACTGAACTCTATTTTAACCCAGTACCTTCAGAGAAGAGAAGAAAAGATTTGGTTTGTGCTAACTCTTAGAGTAAACATGCTTTTGCTAATCGTTTTTATTTATTTTTAGGGCCCTACTTGTATAACCAGTTAAACAGAGTGCTAAAGATTTATAGTTTAAGTTATAATAGGTGTAACTTATTAGTACAGGAATATTTGTCAAAACTCAATTACGCAGACACGGGAAAACTACTAGAAATTTTAAAATAATAGCTCTATCTATCTATTCTACTTATATTAAGTCTCTTCCTTTACCTAATTAATAACAGTGTCTACTTTATGTACTTTAATATTATTTGTTAATTTATTTAAACAAAATATATCTTAAATAATCTAGTTTTAAAATAATATACCCAAATTATTAATATTTACTCTTTAAGTCATTGAAAATATCATGTCTTCTTTTTAATTTAGCTTATTAAAAAACCTATTGTTGTCTTCTTTTTAAATGTTTGATGTAAATTGATGGCCTGAAACACAGGTTTTTCATAAACCTAGATCAGGCAGGTCTACATTACAGTTAGAATTTAATTTTCCTCGATTGTAATTAATCTAAATCATAATTTAACTTTATACTTGAATAAAAAATTTATTATTATTAAAATATTATTAAGAAAGGACGCAAGCCACCTCCTCCGGGCGGAGGAAGAAAAATCGGGGTGGAAAAGGGGAGAAGAAGCCCACCCCCCCGACGACCCAAGAAGACGCCCCTACGGCCGCCCCTGCCTCAAACATCGCGCAGGTTGCACCGAGGGAAGAGAGCAGACAACTAGTGGGCGAACCTACTAGTAGCGACAATATGTCGCAGCGGCAGAGCAAGGAAGCTCGTAGGTTCGCCCAAAAGCCGCACGGCGCCGCCACTACCGCGGTCAAAGCCATGAAGGCACAGCGGCCAATCACAGACGGGGAAAAGTTCCCTGTAGTGACGAGTGGCGGCGCTGACGTCGCCTCCAATAAGACGAAACAACATCACAAGGAATTCACAACCTGCGCGATTAAGCTTCTAATGGATCTTATTAGAGCCATTAGGCAGGGCCGAGACATCGAGACGGTCATCCTCGACGGCCAGGCCACTTTCCTGTCACTTTGTGATGGCTAGGCCGTTGAGGATCATACACTGGAATGCTCGCGGCCTTAGGGATAAGGTCGCCCCCCTCCGCCACCTCCTTCGGGAACAAAATATCGACGTGGCGCTAATCAGCGAGACGTACCTGGAACCTGAGGATAGGGTCAGGTTCCCGGGTTACCACGTCTACAGGAAGGATGAAAGGTCGGCTCAGAACGCCCGCTACCGTGGTCTGGTGGTATTTGTGAGGCGAAGAGTCATCCATCAAGAGCTTCCCTTGCCGTCACTTAGCACGTTTTACGCGCTGGGTGTGCAGTTGCATGTTGCCGGCGAGGACATAAACGTTTACACGTGCTATAAACCGCCTGCGGCTCATCTAGACTTCGTAGAGCTGCGGGCGCTAATTAGCGCGCTAAACTACAATGCGACCATCCTTGCCGATGACTTAAATTATAAGCACCCGGCGTGGAATTCGATGCCGATGAATACCGAGGGGAGGTGGCTCTTCGCGGACGCGGAAGCCTTCGGGTACTCAGTGTCCGGCCCAGAGACGCCGATCCATTACCCAGACGCTCAACGCTACATACCGGATGTGCTGGACGTTGTAGTCCACCGAGGGCTACACTGCCAGATTACGCAACAGGTGATAGACGACGAGTTACAGTTGGACCACCAACCTGTACTCATCGTCCTATCGGGCATGCCGAACCGACTGAAGCCACTAGCGCCACGTCGATTAATGGACTGGACATCCTTCGGAGAGAAGCTAGACACCACCACGCTGACTCGGCCCATCGTCACCTCTGCGGACGTTGACCAGACGGCGGGTGACGTCACTGCTTGCATTCAAAGTGCCTTGGAAGCGGCGACTACGACACTGCCGCAGGGGAGAGGGCTATTGCCGCCCCTGCCGGCCTACCTAACGTCAATGATAGCCGTGAAGAGGCGCCTACGCAAGCAGTGGCAACAGCTAAGATGCCCGACGCTGAAGACACAGCTCAATCGTCTCGCGGAGAGAGTGAAGTCCGAGTTGTCGGCTCACACCGCTGCGGGCTGGGAGGAACGCATCGACGCGACAACAGATAGTTGGCCATCGGTGCACAAACTCTGCCGCCAGCTAACGAACACCCCGGCCCCAGTGCGCCCACTGCTCAACAGCGACGGGGCGCTCAAGTACGTAGCGGAGGACCGGGCGGAGGTCTTCGCCACCCATCTGGAGCGTCAGTTCCAGGCGAACCTGACTAGCGACCGCGAGCATGTCGCAACAGTCGAGAAACGCCTAGGGGACTACTTCGCACCGCCGATAGCTCCCGAAGAAGAACCTATCTTCTTCTCGCCTGGCGCAGTTAGACGCGCCATCCTACGGACGAAGCCTAGGAAGGCTCCCGGTGCGGACGGTATCACAAATACAGCGCTGCGCCACTTGCCGTTCCGTACAGTAGCGGCCCTGGCGCGCCTTTACACTGCGATACTGTGCACCGGGACCTTTCCCGCCTCTTGGGAGGAGGGGCACGTCATCATGCTGCCCAAGGCGGGCAAGAACGTTCTGAAACCGGAGAGCTATCGGCCAATAACGCTGCTGCCGACGGTCTCCAAGGTGTTCGAGGTGCTCCTGTTGCGACATCTCCTAGCCCACATCGAGCCTCGTCCGGAGCAATTCGGGTTCCGGGCTGAACACAGCACGACGCTCCAGCTGTCGAGGGTACTGCATCACCTCACAGCCGCGAAGAACAAGAAGGAGTACTCGGTGGCAGTATTCCTCGACATGGAGAAGGCCTTCGACCGTGTGTGGCACGACGGCCTTATATATAAGTTTGCCACCTCAGGCGCGCCCCGTCGCGTCGTCAAGGTGGTGTCTAGCTTTCTCTCCCACAGGACCTTCAGGGTGGTCGACGGGGCGCTATCCAGCGCCCGCCAGGTGCTCGCGGGCGTGCCGCAAGGCAGCTGCGTGTCGCCTGCGTGTTACTCACGTTACACCGACGACATCCCCACCACTTCAGACGCAATGCTCGCGCTGTATGCCGACGACGCCGCGTACATCACTACATCGCTTAATGCGAAGTACGCGGCGGTCAAGATGCAGCGCGCCCTCAATTTGCTCCCCGAGTGGCTGTCTAAGTGGCGGCTTTCGGTTAACGTGGGTAAAACGCAGGCGCTGATCACTAGATCTGCGCCCCTCCCACCGCCCCTGAAACTTCACGTCGTATGTTTACAGTAAAATGTGTGAATCTAGAAAAACCTTTAAGACCAGTTTGAGATATTGTCAAGATAACCAACAGCAGATAAAAATGGATATTTTAGCTAAACATCACACTGAAAAGAAATTCGGATCATTTTGGAAATCCACAAACAGTTTGAATCCGAAGTTGAGTCCCCCTGTGAGCGTGGCGGGCGTACATGAGCCAGCAGATATAGCCAATGCATTCCGGCTCCATTTTCAAGTTGAGTCACCTCTTATTAGACCTGTGCAGGTGGTCGATTCTGGGGCCAGGTCCGGCGACATTTCTATTGTTATTACGGCACAAGAAATTGCAGTAATTATAAAGAGAATGGAGAGGGGTAAATCCCCGGGTCATGATGCCCTCAGCATCGAGCACCTGAGGTATGCGGGGGGACACTTACCACGTGTGCTTTCTTTGTTTTTTAACATTTGCGTTAGTCACAACTACTTACCAGACGACCTAATGTATACAGTGGTAGTGCCTATTCAGAAAAATAGAACAGGGGATGCCTCTGACATTTCCAATTACAGGCCCATCTGTCTGGCCACTGTCATAGCAAAAGTTTTGGATAGTCTGCTTGATAAACAACTGGCCAAACACCTCAAACTACATGATGCCCAGTTCGGTTTTAGGCCTGGGCTGTCTACTGAGAATGCAATCTTGTGCCTCAAGCAGACTGTTCAATACTATACAGACAGGAAGACTCCTATTTTTGCCTGTTTTCTGGATCTGTCAAGGGCATTCGATCTCGTATCTTACGATATTTTGTGGCGTAAACTGGAACTTGAAACTACTGTACCACCTGAGATAGTGTCAATATTTAGATACTGGTACAGTCGGCAAAGCAATGGCGTGAAGTGGGTTGGTTCGCACTCGGACGTGTATCGGTTGGAGTGCGGGGTGAGACAGAGGGCTCAGCTCACCTCGGCTCTTCAACCTATACATGAACCAGCTGATCCTTGAGCTCAGCAGCACCAATGTCGGATGTCATATTGACGGGGTGTGCATTAATAATATAAGTTATGCTGACGATATGGTGTTGCTGAGCCCATCGATCGGAGCTCTGAGGCGGCTGATCGGTATATGCGAGTGTTATGCGGAGAATCATGGGCTCAAATATAATGTCACAAAGAGCGAGCTAATGGTTTTCAAAGCAGGCAACCTGACATATTCGTGTATTCCTCATGTTGCACTGTGTGGAGAATCCCTGCGAAGAGTGGACAAGTTTAAGTATCTAGGCCACTGGGTCACGGAAGACTTTAAAGATAACTGTGACATTGAAAGGGAACGTAGGTCGCTGGCTGTCCGTTGTAACATGCTGGCCCGCAGGTTTGCACGATGTACGAGGGCAGTTAAAGTAACGCTTTTTAAAGCTTACTGTCAATCCTTCTACACGTGCAGTCTGTGGGTTAACTTCACTCAGCGCTCATACAGCGACCTCGTGTTCAGTATAATAATGCACTGAGAGTACTGCTGCGGCTGCCGTTGTAGTGCGTCAGGGATGTTTACGGATAATAATGTTGATGGCTTTGCCGCGATTATTAGAAAAAGATGTGCATCCCTGATGTCACGGGTACGTGGCAGCACCAACAGTATACTCAGTGTGTTCGCAGATCGGTGGGATTCCTCGATAATGCGGAGGTGGATGCAGCTCCACGCTGAATATTATTTTTTTATGTTTATCCGTGTCTGTACCTATTAATACTAAATATTAAGTAAAATTGTAACGCACCCTATGGACTCTGTCCGAAATAAAATAATTCTACTCTATTCATAGGTACTTACGTACCCTCATGGATCGGACAGGGGTTTTTTTACATGTTGATTAAACCCTGCTGGTTTGTTTTTTATCCCATTTTACATTCCTTCTTTTACTCTTCTTGAATATTTTATGTAGAATAGCTTTCGACTTACTGGCACGTCGATCCAATGGACATTCGACGGATAGGACTATCGTTGCAATGACTTTTCGGCGAAACGGAGGCTCGATCTAATGGTTATTCGAAATTGTGTTCGATCTGATGACTTCGGGGAATTACCCATCGGGCATATGACATTCGAAATCAAGCAGTAATCCCAACCTGTTAACTAGTAATAATTAACCAACTTAAATTTGCGGTTTGAAAAACATGATCTCCCATACATTCCGTATGGCAGAACATGTTTTTCAACTACAATGATATGTTTTTTCTTGGGATAAGCTCATCCCAACTACGGAACCCTTCATTGTGCGTGGTCCGACACGCACTTGGCCGGTGTTTTTTATTATTTTTTTTTATCCACAACTGGTAAGCTCTTGGCCTGCTTCTCACCTGATGGTAAGTGATCTGCAGGCCGAAGGTGGTCAAAGTCAAATTGAAAAAAAAAATTGTCTTTGTTCAATATTTTTTTCAATTAGGCACTTAAAAGGCACTTTCAAACGTCAAAATTTACAAAAAACAGCGGCCAAGTGCGTGTCGGATCACGCACAATGAAGGGTTCCGTAGTTGGGATGAATTTATCCCAAGAACAAACAACATTGTAGTTGAAAAACATGTTCTCCCATACGGAATGTATGGGAGATCATGTTTTTCAAACCGCAAATTTAAGTTAAAAACATGGTGGAAGCTAGCCAGGCGGACTTAGAACAAGCCCTACCACTATCCAAACGGAGCAGAAAATTTTGCCCCGACTGGGTATCGAACCCGGGACCTCTCTGGGTGTGAGACAGGTGATCTAACCACAAGACCACGAAGGTGGTTAAAATGATTGATTAGCTGTCTTTAATAATGTATGTAGGGTGAGGTGGATGACCGAAATAAATAATCTTCACTTCTTGAAAATTCTTTTATTTCTTTAAACTTCTTCAGTATTCAATCGTCTTATTCCTCATAGAGCTCGCCCAGTAACAGCCTACAGTTTTTCTCTCTCCGTCCCACACAATATTCACACAATATTATTCCCACATACATTTAATATTTATACATATGTAACTGCATTCATATTCTATTTTAAATCTATTTCTCAAAAAAATAAAATAAAATAAATAATTTCTCATAAAATTATGATGCGTTCCGAATTAACATTCTACATGACATGTTTAATACGATTATAATATAATTATGTATACACCACTGCATAAACTTCTACAAAATTAACTAGCAAACTATTAAAATTTAAATATAATATCCTTACGTAACTAAAACTATTAACAAACCAATGTGTATTGGTTTCATACAGGTATTGGTACATTAGAAATATAATAGCATCAATTATATAGGTAGGTGGTCCAAATGGTGACGTCTTAAAAAAAAAAAATCCTTCATAAATACCCTGTTAACCGAAAATACTCCATGTATGTTCGGCGATTCTTGATAGTTTTTGAGTTATAGTATTTTTTTTAAACTAGAAAAAGCTATGAGAACCGGTTTAAAAATAAAAAATAAAAACATTTTTATTAAATATTCTTTAAGACATAAAATAATTTGAAAATACCGTTCAAAAAAAAGTTTTTACCCTTGAATATTTCAAGATTTTTTTACGTGTACGTACTTTACAGCTACTATTTACTGGGTACGTCTTTGATTGACTTGAATGTGCCCTGGCGGCTGAGAGTATGTCATGCTCACTCAAATGTCTCGCTGGTGGTGGCTTGTGTGTTGGATCATTAAGTTCCCTTCAAAATGGTTGAGCTAAATGGTGCTGATCCATGCGTCATGTTCGTGAACGGGCGCCGTCAGTGGGGACTGGTCATCTCATATTTGCTATGGCTTATTTCAATTTTTGAATTGTTTTTGTTTTTTATTACGGACGCTTTTAATGTGCACGTCTTTCTACATTGTTCTCACATGTATAATTACAACATGAATGATGTAACCAATTTTTTGTAAAAATATTCTGTTTTTTTTTTTATTTTTTTTTTTATTTACTTTATTGGCCAACCAACAATTGTTTACACTGTAAATAGCTGAAGTAACATGTACCATAATGTAAGGTTAGTGTAACAATTTCTTACAGGTTAGCACCGCATGCCCCATAAACATATAACTTGTGCCACAAGCACTAAACTATAAAATCAATATATTAACTAAAATTAACAAGTATGAAAGATATTACGTGATGGAATATAAAACTAATATTAAAAGCAAAACTAAAATTCAAAAGAACAAACAGAGACACAACAAAATAGAAAAAAAATAAAATAAAAAAGAATATTATATTATACATTATTAGTAATTGTTCTGTGAAACTTGGCATATGAGTCTAAGTGCACGTCAACAAGATCGCTGACGCTATTTAACAATTTGCAAAGACGAGGAATGACAGAGTTTGCACCAAGTATTGTTCTGCGGAGCGGAGGGTGTAAAGGAGTAATAGGAGCACGAGGGAGTCTAGCAGGAGCCCGAAACTGAAACTTGGATAGTAATAGGGGACAATCAATTTTGCATCGAAGTAGCTTATATACGAACATGGAATCAATGATTATTCTACGTTTCTCCAATGAGACCATCTTAAAATAAGATAGTCGGGCATCATATGATCGTATTTTTTTTGCATTTCCGCTGGCATAGGCTAGATGCCAGAGGAATCTCTTTTGTATTCGCTCCAGGCGAAGAATGTGCGTGGAGTAATGAGGTCTCCAAATCGTACTGCAGTATTCTAAGATACTGCGAACGATACAGTTGTACAACAAGATCTTTGTCTGACTGCGCTTAAAACCAGCAACATTTATTACATGTATAATTACAACATGAATGATGTAACCAATTTTTTGTAAAAATATTCTGATTTAAAAGAGTGTCCGTGGAGTTTCTTGCCCGTTCTTGGTCTTCCGTTTCTTCTCCATAGGAAACTACTACGCGTTGGAATGGGCAACTAGCTTCATATTTCTGACTGACCGACCTCTTGACAATTCAAAAGTACCTACCTGTAATTGATTTATTTGAAATAAATGCTTTGAGTTTGAGTTTGGTCACCCATCCACTGACCAACCCCGGCAAGCGTCGCTTAACCTGATGGATCGACCCGTGCGGCAGTTATTACTTAGCCACGAGCTCCTCATACCCAGATACATATAATTATGCGGGTGAAAAACATGACCTGTTTGCCGATGCGCAGCCGGGTAAAAAAGGTTATACCTAATTAAATTTATTAAAATGATTTATTATATATTTTAGTCGGAGGAGCTCGTGGCTAAGTAACAACAGCCGCACTGGTCGATCCATCAGGTTAAGCTACGCTTGCCGGGGTTGGTCAGTGGGTGGGTGACCATCTTTACATACCGAGAATCCTCAGTGAGTCGGAAAGCACGTTAAGCCGTAAATCCGTTGGTCCCGGCTGTCATTCGTGGATCTTTGACAGTCGTTACGAGTCGTCAGAAGCCCGAAAGTCTGACACCAGTCTTACCAAGGGGTATCGTATTACCCAGTTACTGGGTTGTGGAGGTCGCTCCATGTACTGGTATTCAGCTGCGTCCGGTCAGACTGGAAGCCGACCCCAACATAGTTGGGAAATGGCTAGGCAGAGAGATTATATATTTTAGTCTAGAGGCATTTGTAACAAGAGAATCGGCACCAATATAAGGGTGTATTTTAGTAGAAAACTGGTAACCGGTGCCGATATACCAGCGTTGGTTGACGCCGACAAGCGCTGGTTGGCAACGCCGGTCGGCCCTGGCCGTTTTCATAGTTTTTGCCAAATCAGCGCGAACCGTCACTGATAAGCGCCGACAGTTTCTTATCAGTATTAGTCGGCGCCGGTTCGCACTGGTTCGCGCGACCTACCTAGCTACTAACGAGGTGTCCCAATCCTACTTCTATGCCTTGAAATTTCACTCTGGCGCTTTCCAAGATTCTCATCTGGGATTCTTCGTTCATGTCAATTAGGCTATTTTTTTCATCGTGAACAATATTATTATCTGTTGTTGCGAAATATGTCTGTAATATTTGAACTGACGAATCATTCGTAATAATTATAGTTTTTTTGCTTCGAACTGCTTCTGCAACGTTTTCAAAAGTTCTTTTTTCTATTCCTGACTTTTGTATTTTATTGCATACTAAAATTAAAACTTTATCTTTATTTGTATTGGTCAATTCTCTACGTAATGCATTACGTTGTTTCGTTGGTAAGTTTACAATATCTTCAAGATCTAACACAACATGGTCTTTATTCTTCAAATGTTGCATCACTTTAACAATTGTCAGTACGCTATTCTCCGCAACGATGACAGTTATACTCGAGTGCTGATCCTGCAAGTTCAACGACCTCACCGCGTCTTCAGTGAATGTATAATTATATTGTTTTATTTTTCTTATGTATGGTACGCTTATTGAGACCATCAGTGGGTCTTCAATAATATAGCTTGTGGCTCTTTCAAAGATTTGATTGTTTTTGGTAAGATACGGTGCCTCTTTTGGTAGCATCCACCATGTTTGAATCTCATTGTGATATTTAAGAAACATGGCGTCAGTTTTCGCTTGGATGTAGACGCTATATTCAAGATTCTCTTCTATTTCGTCTTTCAATTTCACCTCCACACCTTTCTCATCAGCTTGGTTGGAGTAAATTAGCAGTTTGTTTAAGAAATCTTTCGCTAGATTTTCTTCATGTTCACTAAATTCCAATAAAAGTTTAGGAAACTTGTGACCTTGAAAACAAAATTTATATTCGCTTAAATTGGGGATTTTATCATTCAATCTGTTTTCGTTCATCGATTCGATTTCTTTATTCAAATTTTCATACAGACTTCTAGCATCACTTTCTAATGCATCCCCGTTATCCGTTATCTTCATCAGTTTGGTGTTATCGTCAAGCACAAATATATTTCCGATGGCACCAGCTATACCTCCATTGAGCCGCAGGAATCCATCATCCAAAGATTCATTTATAGTTACCATCTTACTGGATTTATACTTGTCTAATAAATCGGTGATTTTTGAGGTTAAATGTTCTATTCTGCTCTTTTTACTTATTGTTATATCTTTATTCCCGAAAGCAGCAGGGACTTTCAGCGTAAACTCTGTAGATAATAATATTTCTGTTGCAGCCAGTTCCACTGCTTTGTCAACAGTCAATCGGGAAACATTATCTTGGTTCAATTGTGCTCTGAAATATTCTGCGTATCGTTTATTAATTTCTAACAAGCCATTCTTGTATGTTATAACGGTCCCTATCAGTTTACTGAGTTTCTCAGCATCAGTTGGGTCGTCTATGAATTCAGACAGTAAATTCTTTATATGTGTGGGCTCTTTTTTTTTTTTTAGAATCTCCATAAAAAGTGTATCTCTGAATAGTGTTAGGTATTCGTCATTGGTGTTAAAGAACTCGTGACGAAAGGTAGCGTTTCGATGTCCATTAGGTTGAATTTCTGAAATTTCGAGAACTTTTTGCGCCAGGATGACGTGATAACGTAGCATAATATTTTCATTTTTGTCATTCAGCATCTGCTGGAATTCCACTTTACCCATTATACACTTGGCTATCAGTTCAGCCAGTGAGGTTATTTGGTCTTTAATAGCTATTTTGCAGAGACTTTTTGCAATCTCTACATCCTGTGTTTGATTGTAAGGTTGCTTGACCGTACCGCCTGTATTAATTAAATCATTCAGAATGCAGCAAAAACTACTTTCGACTTTCGGCTCATTACTATATTCATCTCTTGCAGTCGTGTATATAACGAATAAACATTCTGTTTCATCAAATGTACCACCAAAAAGCAAGTCGTTATTACTCGGAACAAAATGTTGTTTGATTTTCAAGTAACTGATGAAGTAAGTGGCCAAATCGATTTTAAGTGTCTGTTTCTTGTTTTCCCTATGCTTAGCTTGTATGAAGACCAAGACAGGCTTACTAAACCCTTCTACATCCAGTGTTGCTTTGAAACAAATGTCGTCGAATGCCCCTACGTCGTCAACATTTGAAGCCAATTGAAACTCTGCAATTCTATCGTCGTGAATGGCTCTAAAGTATAACAAGCTAAGTAACTTCGTTTCATACAGGTGTCCGGAAACTCCTGCCGTTCCTGCACGCCTTTTAAACATGGTTCAGCTCCTCGTTAGTCCCGGGGGCTCTTCACTTGGCACACACACACCAGCTCAGAGGCAGGCGGCACGCACAGTCACGGGGAGCACTCAGCAGCACCAAGCTATCCTGCAAACGAAAACATGTTGATGTGACTGAAATATCTGAAGTAAAACATGTTGATGTAATTGAAAAATCTGGCGTAAAACATGTTGATGTGACTGAAATATCTGAAGTAAAACATGTTGATGTAACTGAAATATCTGAGGTAAAAGACACAGACCGCGACCGACAATCAAGATATTTTAACAGTTTTTTCGATCGCTTCAGTAAGGGGAACCCCCAAAATTCCCGCAAAACCCCCATTCCAGCGAAAATGCAGATCAGATTATGTTAAAAGGAATAAAACTACGTCAATGAATTATGTACTAAAATACGCAGAATTTAATGTTCTACAAGTAAAAAAAATATATACAAAATCTTATGAAGTTGTCAAAAAAATACACAAAAAAACGTTTTTAGGGTTCCGTAGCCAACTGCAAAAAACGGAACCCCTATGGATTCACTATGTCTGTCTGTCTGTCTGTCTATCCGTATGTCACAGCCACTTTTTTCCGAAACTATAAGAACTATACTGTTGAAACTTAGTAAGTAAATGTATTTTGTGAACCGCATTAAGATTTTCACCCAAAAATAGACAAAAAACAAAAAATTTTGGGGGTTCCCCATACTTAGAACTGAAACTCAAAAAAAAAACATTTAACCCATACGTGTGGGGTACCTATGGATAGGTCTTCAAAAACGATATTGAGGTTTGTAATATCATTTTTTTTCTAAACTGTATACTTTGTGCGAGATATACTTCCAAAGTGGTAAAATGTGTGTGTAACTTCTAAAATAAGAGAATTATAAAACTAAAAAACTTTATACAAAAAAAAATACAATCAACTTCCGAAAAAAAACACTACAAAGTGAAAAATAACATTAATTTCGGAAGTCGGTGTCTTTGGTTTTGAATTATCGTTTTATGCCACCGACTTCCGAAATTAAAGTTATTTTTCACTTTGTAGTGTAAATAACAGTGACAGGAAGTTATCATCATATCATCCACATAAACCAAGTTTTTTTTTTTTTTTATGTAGGGCATCTCGTAGCTGACCACTGAGGTCATGACTACTCAACCGGACAATCCTGTGGCTGCCTTAAGCTTCTACACTCAAAGCCTCCAGCCAGGGGCAAAAACTATGCTAATTAAAACTAGGCGAACGCTCGCTAAGGGCACCCCCTGTGGGGTACGAACCTCGGCTTAGGGCGTTCGCTGGGGGGAGGACAGCAAGAGGGACAGGCTGGATCAATGATATATTATTATTATTAATCGGGGAATTTAAAGCTACAGGCTCAGCATCATCGACGCGGGCTGGCGCATCGTCGAGCAAGGGTCGGGGGGGAGTATCATTTACTCGGGAGGGTCGCGATCGCGGACCTCGGCGGCGAGGTCGGAAAGTGTGTCGGTGTGTGTGTTTTCTAATTGTACTGGTTTCCCTATTGCTCTCCTGGAGGAGGGTTATGGGGTCGTCTGGGTCGGAAAGGATTTGCCTCGGGCGGCGGACTGTACTGATTTGACTAGGGAGATAATTGGCGGCCTCGACAACCAGAGGGTTGCGATGGGTGGCGGCGGAATCAAAGAAACGCTTGGAATTGCGTTTTAGAAACTGGTGGATTGTGGGGAGTCTAAGGTCGAGGTGGAGGGTCTCGTTCCTACAGAACCAAGGGGCTCCCGTGGCCTTACGAAGGAATCTGTTCTGTATTACCTGCAATCTATGGATTTGACGGGGTTTAGCTTGGGCGAATACGGCGCCCGCATAGGTCAGGATGGGGCGAATGCACGTTGTGTAGATTCGCAATTTGCACCTAAGTGACATTTTGCTACGTGCATTCAACATGGAGTGGAGTCTTCCGAGAGCGAAAGCGGCCCGCGCGCGGGCCTGCTTTATGTGGTCTGCGAAAGTGAGGTGTTGGTCGAGGACCACACCTAGATACTTGGCTCGCTTCTCCCAAGGGATCGGCTTGCCGAGCATGGTGATGGGTCTGGGCAAGGGGGGTCTGTATCGAGCCAGCAGTTTGGAAAAGATGACTTTTGCCGGGGTTTACTTCGAGCCTCCATTTCCTAAACTAGGCGCCAAGGTTATTGACTGCGGTTTGGAGAATGCGGGCTATCGAGTCGGGTCCAGCGCCCTTGTAGTAAATGGCCGTATCGTCTGCGAACAAAGCCAACTGTGCCTTTTTACTCTTCGGGATGTCGCTGGTGAATAGAGTGAATATGACAAGTGGGGGCAAGCACAGAGCCCTGAGGGACGCCTGCGCGGATGGGACGGGGAGAGGATATTGCGCCTTCGATGCGATAGCGGAATGTGCGATTCAACAAAAAGTCTCGTAAGATGAGCACGAGACGATCTGGCACACCGAGTTGGTACAGCTTGTATATTAAGCCGTTGTGCCAGACTTTGTCAAACATAAACCAAGTGGGAAAAATACGTATTATTGAAGCTTACTCAAAAACTATCCAAGCAAAATTAATAAAATTTTTATGGAACCAATCCGGGAGCATACCCTTTCAAAAAAAAAAAAAAGAATTTTCAAAATCGGTTCACAATTGACGGAGATATCGACGGACATACGTAAAAAAAAAAAAAACATACATACGCGTCGAACATATAACCTCCTCCTTTTTGGAAGTTGGTTAAAAAAATAATATGATGTACATTACCATGTAAACTTCCACCGAAAATTGGTTTGAACGAGATCTAGTAAGTAGTTTTTTTTTTAATACGTCATAAATCGTAAACCGCAATTTACCTTTTATTCAATCAACTCAAATATAAAAATCTCTCATCAAAGTTACAACGAACTACAAGAACTTTTATATTATGTTACTTGCTGCTACGGAACCCTTCATGGGCGAGGCCGACTCGCACTTGGCCGCTTTTTTTTTGGATTCTTATTTACGATAAGATAATTATAAAACTAAAGGAGATATCAATATAAATAGAAAAAAGACTGTCAATGATCCATGAATGACAACCGGGACCAACGGCTTATCGTGCTTTCCGAGGCACGGAGGAGTCTCGGTATGTATAGATGGTCACCCATCTACGGACCAACCCCAGCAAGCGTAGCTTTAAACTGATGGATCAACCTGTGCGGCTCTTATTACTTAGCAACGCAATAATAAGAAAATTAATTGTACCTACTTAATGCAGTGAACAATGTTTTGAAAACTTCGAAAATAATTAAATAATTGTCAGTTTCATTTAAGTTCTTGATTATTTGACGTTACGTTGTAAATCTTGAGTTAGTGAAGAACTTCTCGGCTTGTGCTTTCAAAATTGACTTTGACGCTGTAGTAGTGCAGTCGCGGCCTGCAACAAATACATTGATGGACGATCGTGTACGTGAGTCCATCAGTATAGTACTTTTCTCAAATAATGCGCGAAAATTCAAACTAAGTAAATTAATTATAATTCCAGAATCAATGACGAACAACGATAATTTTACAAGCGCCAATATGTTCATTTGTTTCTTCTTCAGCTCTATTTGCAAGCCAAATCGAAATTTAAATAAAATCTTTGATAAGTTGCCCCCTTGGTTGAAGTAAAAAGTTCGTTACATCTTTAAATAACACGACAGATAAGAATTAGTTTTCATAGTAATTTATTCTAACTCAAAGTTAAAGATCAAAAATACACCACAAAATTCAGTACCTACAACAAAACGTATGAATGGCGCCTGCATCCAGCACATCACCGGCCAGGGTCATGGAAAGTCGACTGAACGATTGTTCGAATGGAGTTTATTGCGCAACAACCTTTTATCGCCAAACGGTACTTCGACTGAACGATTAATCGAATATTTATTAATCGATGGACTGCTCTTTCGAATGAGTATTAATTATGTTTATAAAGTTTAATAATTGAAATAAAATTATAAAAGGTCGCGTAATGCACAAGATCTACCTTTTTTTTTTATTAAGACCATAATTGTTGGATTGTTTTGTTAGTGAGATATAAAGTGGAGGAGACCCATAGATATAAGAATATATTTCTATGAGGAGACCTAAATACTGATGAATGTGTTACTAGTTCCGTTTTGTGAGCGATTGTTTAAGAATGTAAGTAACCTGAACAACACTTCCATCAAATAGGTAAGTACTCTTGGAACAGACATTACAATCATATAAATATCACGTAGTGTGCGCGTGCGCGGCACACTAGCGTACCTACTGGATATCTATGGTACCTACACAGCGCTTATCTACCGCGGGGCCGGGTGCGGCCTACGGTGCCATTTTCGTAAAATCATTCGTTAAACTTTACAGTTAGGAAATCGGTACATACCTATCAACTCGTGATTTGGGTGCACTAAATAACACACTGCTCACAATATTCTAGCTGCTGTAGGTACCTGCTGCAGTCTCTGTTCAGCAAAGAACGAACTCGCAAAGTTGCGCGACACAATAACAAAAGCCTGTTAACCACCGACAAAGTAGTACTGATAACTATATTTAGAACTCTGACACAGAGCGCTTAGTGTAGTGTAGTCAGAGAGTGCAACATGTTGGTACCTAAATCGAAACTCGATTAATCGATTATCTTTCAGAACAAATAATAATCGATACCTTTTTCAGTAAAAAAGCGCAACGGGGTAACTTAATACCTACCTGAATTAATATGCGTAACATCTTGGCACCCAGTCACTGGGTGTACTGGGTTATGGAGGTCGTCTCTCCATGTACAATATCTACCGGATATTTGCCAGCATCCGTACCCTTATAGCGTAATACACGATCGATAACAACCTGAATCGTTTTAAAACAGATTGCTAATGGCATTATAAGTTCAAAAAAAAAATCTGCTCAACAACGTAAATAACGCAATAAATGTTGTTGAACTGTCAAAATGAAAGAGATTAGACTTAATCATTTTTGAAAAATATGTTACGCAATTAGATAGGAGCCGGGCAGACTGAAAGCCGACCCCAACATAGTGATGACTGACAAAAGTGAAGTGACAGATAACGTCCAATCAAGCGTTGTCTAGAGAGCTAGTATCTGTCTGGGACCGCGTTGTTCTTCTAAATTATACAACGGATTATGATGCGGCTTTCCCATCATTTAGTTAGAGAATGTATTCCGGAAGGTGTGTGTGTGTCATGTGTCATCTATCTTCTTCTTCGATCTACGAGTAAGTATATCTATCTATATCTCTATCTTCTATCTAATAAAATGTTGATGTAATGTTCTGAATGATAAAGACATCAATGTTAGATAATTATCTATTAGTTAAATCAAACTAGGTGACAGTTTGATTTAAAAAAGTTTATTGTATGCAGAGCGAGCTTCGAGTTAACCACTGTATTCGATAGATGGCGTTGAGCAAATGTCACTTTCTGAATCGCGGTGTTAAGATTTTCGGTAGAAGATTGAGACTCATCCGTATATTGATGACAAAAGTTTTGGAATAAAAAATAAAAAATGTAATAAAATTGTCGGAAATAAAGTAGTTTCGTAGATTCTGTTCTGGAGTTCTGGAATCTGGACCAGTTTCATGTTTTTGTTTGGTTGTGCACTTGTTCATAATCTAACCTTGACCTTGTGCCAATGATCATATACTCACTAGCGTAGGTCGTCAACTCGTCGACTCGTCGCCCAGCATAAGCGCGGCGCGGCGGGCGTCTGTTTGATAATTTTTGAGTGAGTTTTAGTTCCACTATTATTAAAATATTATTATAATTCAATTGAATATTAAACAAACCCTGTCACGCTTATTTACTGAGTTACCAACGCACCGTGAAATCGGTATCAATAACAACTTGTTCTGAAAAAAATCTAGTTTCGATTTCATGATTCGTGTAGGTAGGTACTACACTAATCGTACTGTGCGCCAGTGACGCACAGGTAAAATGTAAAGTAACCAATGAGTATTTGACATTGAAGTGGTTGTTGTGTCTTTTTGTTGTGATTTTATCCTTTGTTGGACAGACTGAAATACCTTCAGCCCTAAGACGACCCTCTGACGCAGTATTGTGACTAGTGTTTTATTAAGTGAACCCAAATCTCAACACGAGCCGCACCAGGATAAGGTAAGTCGTGCATTCAATCTTCCCCCGCCAGCGCCACGGCGAACATAATACGATGTCATACAAACAGTAGTAGACCAGTAGGTCGCCAAGATGAGCATCACGCTTTCACTGTTATAAAGTTATCAGATCCAATGTAGAGCCAAGCCCCTAAATCTACAAAGCCTAACTCTACAAACCTTACATCTAATAAACTTCAGGCCAGTTCAGGCTTCGTTATCGATATAACATTTACCATGCAGTTTCGTCACGCGGACGCCAGTCGACAACCAATCGCATATTTAGAGCCGCTCTAGATTCCGAGAGATTCCGCTCTATACGTCATCTGTCATTCTTTACGTTTGCGCGGCAACCAGTACGCTGTAATTCCCAAAAAATATTTATTAAAGTGTTTAAAAACGAGTTTAAAGTGTGTTTAAAGTTGGCATAAGTTATCATGCCGAAACGAAAACATGGTGTGAGTGTTCTAGGTTTCACACTATGTGCACTGGATTGGAGGGCACTACTACTTTGTTCACTGAATAAAACTCTGATGACTTGACGAATATCGTTTACTGTTCACTATAAGATCTGGATACAAACTGAATTTATGACTGAATATATTATTGAGGTACATTGGGTCGCGCACTAAAAAACTCTGGGTTTCACTTTTTTTTTTTTTTTTTTTTAAATAGGGCATCTCGCAGTTAACCTCTGAGGAGGTCGTAGCTGCTTAACCGGACTTTCCTGTGGCTGCCTTAAGCATCTACACTTAAAGCCTCCAGGCAGGGGCATAAACTATTCTAATTAAAACTAGGCGAACGCTCGCTAAGGGCACCCCCTGTGGGGTACGGACCTCGGCTTAGGGCGTCGCTGGGGGGAGGACAGCAAGATGGGACAGGCTGGATCAAACATAGATTATTATTATTCGGGGAATTTAAGACTACGGGCTCAGCTTCGACGCGGGCTGGCGCATCGTCGAGCAAGGGTCGGGGGGGAGACTGGGTTTTTGTCAAGATGTCGCGACGCCCCCGTCAGGGGGCGTGGCGAGCGGGGTCAGGGCTTCGCCCTTTGCCCGCGGAAGCAATACAGTGGCCCGCTAATACGGGCCCTTCAATATGTTTGCCTTGGGCGGCCTGTGGAAATGACGCAGGCAAAGTGCGTCTGTGTGAATGGTTGCTATGAGTATTTCTGTAGGCGCGCCGCGACGCTATATTCCTATAGCGTCGCTTCTTCACGACATCCCGGGCGGTCTGTCCCCGCCAGGTGAGACCCCCAGTTGCCTGGGGGAGGCCCAACGAAGACGACCAGCGACAGAGATGCCGACTCGACGCACCTACAGGTAGATATGTAGCTTTCCCTCGCCCCGCTCACAGATCTAGCCGTTTACGGATTGAGGGATAAGCAGTCGTGTTTGTGTGAGCGGCTTGTGTTGTAGTGTAACACCGCTCAGTGTCAACGTGCTTCGCGGCCCGCGTCGCGCTCGCACGTGTTGTGTAGGCGTCTGTGTAGTATAGGTTGTCTGTATATGGTTACGCGACGTGCCTATATTAACCTAGAACACGCCGCGCAACAGATGTATGTGTACATCTGTAGAGTCTTATTATATCGAGTGAGCCGCGTGTAACCTGGGTGCAGTTTACTCGAGGCGTCAATCCGGTGGGATGGGGTCACGTGTCCGCTACCAGGTCGCGGGGCAGGGGTCGCGCGTCAGGTGGGCGCGCGTGCAGTGGCGCTATCTGCCTGACATGAGGCCAGGCAGAAGCGTCGGCACGCGCGAACATCACCTTCGCGAGTCGCCTCACAAACTCATCCAGGCTCTCAATCCCGAGATCCCGGTGGAGTACATCGTTCCTCACAAAGCGAGGAGCATCGACTATGGTTCGCAGCGCAAGGTTTTGTTGCGCGCGGAGCAGCCTGCGGCTCGACTCCTTTGTGAGGGCGAACCACGCTGGGGCGGCGTACGTCAAGATTGGGCGCACGTACGTTTTGTACACGCCCAACTTGACGCGCGCCGGGATGCGGGATGAGAGCACGGGCCTGAGGAGGTTGCGGGTGACCTTACCATCGTGAGGCGGCGGTCGATGGTCACACCCAAGTACTTGACCCGGGGCGACCAATCGACGGCGGCTCTATGTAGCTTCAAAGGTGGTGGGAGAGGCGCCGATCCAGTGACCATTGCCTGCGTCTTACTCACGTTAACCGACAGCCGCCACTTCGACAGCCAATCGGGAAGTAGGTCGAGGGCGCGCTGCATTTTGACCGCCGCGTACTTCGCATTAAGCGAGTTAACAATGTACGCGGCGTCGTCGGCATACAGCGCGAGCGTCGCCTCTGGAGTGGTGGGGATGTCGTCGGTGTAACGTGAGTAACACGCCGGCGAGAAGCAGCTGCCCTGAGGCACGCCAGCCATCACCGGGCGGGCGCCGGATAGCGCCCCGTCGACCACCACCTTGAAGGTCCTGTGGGACAGAAAAGAGGAGACCACCCTTACAACGCGACGGGGCGCGTCGGACGTGGCCAACTTGTGTATTAGGCCCTCGTGCCATACACGGTCGAAGGCCTTCTCCATGTCGAGGAATACTGCCACCGAGCATTCCTTTTTATTTAATGCTGTCGTCAGAAGGTGCAGTACCCTCGACAACTGAAGCGTCGTACTATGCTCCGCCCTGAAGCCGAATTGTTCCGGGCGTGGGGCAATATGCTGTTGTAGGTGTCGCAGCAGGAGTACTTCGAACACCTTGGAGACCGTCGGCAAGAGTGTGATCGGCCGATAGCTCTCCGGCTTCGCTATGTTCTTCCCCGCCTTGGGCAGCATTATGACGCGCCCCTCCTTCCACGAGGTGGGAAAGACCCCCGTGCGCAGTATCGCCGTAAACAGGCGCGCCAGCGCCGCTACCGTACGGAACGGCAGATGGCGCAGCACTGTGTTGGTGATACCGTCAGCACCGTTGGCCTTTCTGGGCTTCGTTCTTAGGATGGCGCGTCTAACTGCGCCAGGCGAGAAGAAGATAGGGTCCTCCTCTGGAGCTATCGGCGTTGCGAAATAGTCTCCTAGGTGCTTCTCGACTGCTGCGACATGCTCGGTGTCGGCGGTCGGGTTAGGGCGGAACTGACGCTCCAGGTGCTCGGCGAAGACCTCCGCCCGGTCCTCCGCTACATACTTAAGCGCACCGGGGCTGGGGTATTCGTCAGCTGGCGGCACAATCTGTGTACAGACGGCCAGCTATCCGTAGCTGCGTCTATTCTCTCCTCCCTTTACCTTCTCCGCGAGACGGTTGAGTTTGGTCTTTAGTGTCGGGCATCGTAGTTGTTGCCACTGCTTGCGAAGGCGCCTCTTCACGGCGATCATTGCATTAATGTGTGCCGGCAAGGGCGGCAAAAGCCCTCTCCCTTGCGGCTGCACTGCAGTCGCCGTTTCCAGGGCGCACTGTATGCAAGCAGTGACGTCATCCGCCGCTTGATCTACGTCCGCGGAGGAAACAATAGGCCGAGTCGGCGTGGTGGTCTCCATCTTTTCTGTGAACACCGTCCAATCGGTGATTCGACGTGGCGCTAATGGCTTCAGTCGGGTCGGCATTCCCGATAGGACGATGAGTACAGGTTGGTGGTCCGACTGTAACTCGTCGTCTATCACATGTTGCGTGATCTGGCAGCGTAGCCCTCTGTGGACCGCGATATCCAGCACGTCCGGCATGTACCGGGTTGCATCTGGATAGTGGGTGGGCGTCTCCGGGCCGGATACCGCGTACCCGAAGGCTTCCGCGTCCGCGAAGAGCCGCCGCCCCCCTGTGTTCGTCAACATTGAGTTCCACGCCGGGTGCTTGCAATTTAGGTCGCCGGCAAGGATGGTCGCGTGTTTGGACGCGTTTACAAGCGCCCGCAGCTCTACCACATCTAGGGGAGCCGCAGGCGGTTTGTAACACGCGTAAATGTTGATGTCCTCGCCGGCAACGTGCAGCTGCACACCCAGCGCGTAAAAAGTGCTGAGTGACGGCAAGGGGAGCTCTTGATGGACGACTCTACGCCTCACAAGTACCGCCAGACCACGGTATCGGATTTGTTGTGCCGACCTTTCATCCTTCCGGTAGACGTGGAAACCCGGGAACCTGACCCTATCCTCAGGTCCCAGGTGTGTCTCACTGATTAGCGCCACGTCGATGTCTTGATCCCGAAGGAGGTGGCGGAGAGGGGCGACCTTATCCTTAAGGCCGCGGGCGTTCCAGTGTATTACCCTCAACGGCTTAGCCATCACACAGCGCTAGCAATGTGGCCAAACCGTCGAGGATAACCGCCTGTATGTCTCGGCCCTGCCGTATAGCTCTGATGAGGTCCATCAGAAGCTTAATTGCGCAGGTTGTGAATTCTCTTTTGGATGTAGCTGAGTTTGTTTCGGGCTGCCTAGCGATGGTAGCGCCGCCACTCGTCACGGCTGGGAAGCTTCCCTGCTCTGTGATTGGCCGTGACACCTTCGCATTTCTCGTTGCGATGGTGGCGGCGCCGTGCGGCTTTTGAGCGAACCTACGAGTTTCCTCTGGTTGCCGCTGTAGCGGTTTGTCGCTACCTGTAGGTTCGCTCAACAATGTTATTTTTCCCTTTGTTGTCGCAACCTGCGCAATGTTGTCGGCAGGGGCGACCTTAGGGAGCTCTTCCTGTGCTGCCGCCGCCGGGGGGGGGGGGGCCTTCTTCTTTCCCTTCCCCCCGCGCTTTTTCTTTCTCCGCCCTGAGGAGGAGGCTTGGCGTCCAGGTTGGGTGGGCTCGTTTGCCGCCGCCATAAGCGTCGGCCCGTCTGCCTCCACAGTGGCCATTTGAGGTAATGGCCCTGTTGATCTTCCTGTTTTGGCCGTTATGGCGACGGTCCCCGCTCGCTTGTTCCGGGTTTCCCTCTCGAACACGGGGCATTTGATGTTACTCGCGGGGTGCGGATCACCGCAGTTGACGCAGGTGGCCGCCTCTTCCCGCGGGCGCGGGCAGTCGCGTGCCGCGTGCTCGTCTCCGCATCGCACACAAGCGAGCGGTCGGTGACACTGGTGCGAACTGTGTCTGAACTGTTGGCACCGGTGGCACTGTGCGGGCCCGCGTTTTCCTCGCCAAGCCTCGATCTTGACACCACGCATGTACATGAACACGGTGGTGTCATAGATTTGTCTGACGTCCGGGGTCTTCTTTAGTATTGCGTGGAATACGCAGCCGGGTCGTCCTTGTGTGTCCTTGATATGGCGCACGTACTCAGGCTGGTATCCCAACTCCCGGAGTTCCTCCTCAATCTCCTTCGGGTCCGTGTCCGCCGGTAGGCCCCGTATGGCGATCTTGAGGTTTTTGTCCGCTGGTAGCGAATACGCAAACCAGCTGACTCCAGCGCTCTTCTCCAGGCCAGTCAGGTAACGCTGGACCAGCTTATACTCTTCCTCTGAGTCCGGGGTGAACCTTACCCCGGTCCCATAAGGACGAGCATTTGGGGGCCGGCCCAGTATCCCGTGAATGGCCCGGAAATGAGACGCCCAGTTTGGTAGCGTCTCCACTACCAGCGGCGGGTACCTAGGCTTCTTAGCGTATTTCCCCTTCCCTTGCTGCGACGATTGCTTCGCCGTAGCTTCGGCACTTGTTGCGGCGATGGGGGGGGGATTATTGTGTTAGGTGCGGGGGGCAAGCTTGTAGTACTCGCCCCCGCGATTACCTTGGGTATTGGCGGCAGTGTAGGTGACTGCGGCGGTGTCGGTGACTGCGGCGGTGTTCGGCGGACTGCGCCGGCAAAGGTCGGCGACATTGGTGTACCCCGACCCCGCGGCGCGCTGTCGCGCTGTGGCCGCGGCGGGTCGAGGCAATATCGTTTCGCCTCCTCCGACGCGGTCTCGTCGGAGCTCCTCCTGCGTCGCTGGGGTCTGGCCTCAAGCTCAAACTCGAAGCTGAACCCCAGCGACGGTGTTGGTGACGCCGGCGACAATGGCCCGGCGGCAGATCCACCCGCGGTAGGCCGCGGACCGGATCGCGGAGTCATGTCCGGAGACATGTTTTCGGGACCGGATGCGGCCGAGCCCACAGACGCCAGCGACATGCTCGACCCCACACGGGAGGAACATGCCGACAGCATCGCGGGCGAGTCGCAGGCGGTTACACGGGGGGGCGCCGGCGAAGCGGGCGCCTTCTCGGTGGTCAGTGCCGGTCGGTACGACGGGCCAGCACTAGCTGGTCGCTCCTGCTCAGCCCTCACCGGACCCGCCAGCGAGAGGCGGGGGCCGGGAGCGGCGGTGCGTGGAGCGGGCACAGCTTGGTGACGAGGGGCGCCAGAGGGCGCGGGCGGCGATACGAACCGCGGCGGCGGAGCCGCGGCACGGACCGGGGGTGCGCGAGGCCGCGCCGACGGCGCAGGGGTACGCAGCGCGGGTAGCGCGGGGTACGCCTGCACCGTGGCACGGCGCGCGGCAGTCGTAGTGGGGTGCCCGGGCGCGCGCATGTAATGCGCGGCCCGGGTTTGTGTTTGGCCCCGGGGCCTGGATAGGCACCGGGCGAAACGCAGGGGGGCGGACCGCTACCGCGTGCCTCTTCCCCTTCTTCTTGAGTCCGGCCGGTGGCGCACCGGGCGACGCCGGGCCATTGTTAGGCATCGACGTCGCCCGGTCCAGCACCGGACGGTCCTCTTGTTCCCCGGCATCGCGGCCCAACGAGCCGCGCGTGCCGGGTTTCGGCATTTTGCTGGGCGGGGCCTCCACGACCGCAGCGGCGTGTACACGCCGAGCAGCTCGGGGCGGCTCCCCCTGTGTCCGCACAGGTACCCGACGGTGTCCTGTACAAACACAGAGAGAGACGGGTTAAAATTTGCGGTCCGCGCGGAACTGAACCCTCGTGTGGATAGTGCCAGTGGTTCGGCCACGGGCTAATCCGACTGGGTTTTACATTTTGGTTCGAGCTTAACTAGTATTCTACTATGGTACAAGTAGCGGGTGGTTCTTGTATTAAAAATAAATGATTTACAATTCTTAACCAATGATAGGTAGGTGAGGCCTGACCATTTTAGTCAAGCATGAACTTTATTCTCGACAAGTTGTAACCTGCTCCCTGAATGATACCTTTTTACGTAGTTTATGTTCGACAAGTTGCAACTTGTTCTTGGCGATGCCATCTGGCTAGTTTCTCGTCGACAAGTTGCGACTTGTTCGTGAGTGATGCTAATGTTCTGTTTATGTGTGTTTAGGTGACTGTTAGTGATTTACAGTCAGTTTACCTTCCTTACCTTACCTTCGGTATGTGTTAGGGTGCTAACTACTCATTCAACAAGAGGCATAGGTATCAATCAGGCTTAAAAGTATTATATAGTATTATTATATCCGGCGCTATTATCAGACCCTGGACACAACCTATTGTCAAAACACTTGTCAATACATAACCAATGAGTCCAAACGCGATGGTGCTGTCTTGTTTGATTGAGGAGTTCCTATGGCCACCTTCCGGCTCCATAATCAGACCCTGATCACCACTTAGGGTCAAAGCACTTGTCAATACATAACCAATGAGTCCAAACACGATGGTGCTGTCGTGTTTGGTTGAGGAGTACTCGTGACTACCTTCCGGATCCATCATCAGTCCTGAACACCACCTATTGTCAAAGCACTTGTCAATACATAACCAATGAGTCCAAACACGATGGTGCGCAGCTGTCTTGTTTGATTGAGAAGTTCCTATGGCCACCTTCCGGCTCCATCATCAGACCCTGAACAGCACCTAGTGTCAAAACACTTGTCAATACATAACCAATGAGTCCAAACACGATGGTGCTATGTTGTTTGATTGAGGAGTTCCTATGACCAACTTCAGGCTCCATCATCAGTCCAGCTCCATGGAATATTTTTTTCAAAATGTCTCAGTTGTTATATAAGAACGGTAAGTTTCAGCTCAATCGGATGCCAGGAAGTGTTTGAAAAATGGATGACAATTGGAGTAACCGGAATCACATACGAACAGAGCAAGCTAATAAAAAGCTTGTAAAAAGGACGACTTTGATGAATCGGTGTTGTATTATACCAGAGTCGTTTCATGTAATCTTGGATCGGATTATTTGAAGATGATATTCTTTTCCATGTGTGCAGGACGCCCACTCAAACAATAGTAGGTTTGATTATGTAACGTAAATCACATAGATCAATGTTGTAAATAAGAATATTTAAATATAAGTTTGTTCCCATAGTTATATGTTGCATTGTAATGAGCATAGGGATAGTTTTGATCTCCCATACTTATAAGCCTGATTGATACCTATGCCTCTTGTTGAATGAGTAGTTAGCACCCTAACACATACCGAAGGTAAGGTAAGGCAAGTAAACTGATTGCAAATCACATGCATAAACATAAGCAATAATAGAACTGCCCACCAAGCAGGTCCTAACTTAACAAGAACACACAGGTAAATCACTAACAGTCACCTAAACACACAAACAGAATATTAGCATCTCTCACGAACAAGTCGCAACTTGTCGACGAGAAACTAGCCAGATGGCATCGCCCAAGAACAAGTTGCAACTTGTTGAACATAAACTACGTAAAAAGGTGTCATTCAGGGAGCAGGTTACAACATGTCGAGAATAAAGTTCATGCTTGACTAAAATAGCCAGGCCTCACCTACCTATCATTGATTAAGAATTGTAAATCATTTATTTTTAATACTAGAACCACCCGCTACTTGTACCATAGTAGAATACTACTTAAGCTCAAACCAAAATGTTAAACCCTAGACGTCTCTAAATGGTGTTGCGACCAAAAAATCGCATACACCAACGCTAGAAACACCCAACAGGGTATTAAAGTAAATGTCCCTACGTCCCACGATTATAGGGACCTCACTAGTCTTCTGAGACAGAGAAATGTGGTATTCCACACTTTCTCTCTCCCAGAGGAAAAACAGACCCGCGTAGTCATCAAAAGGATGCCGCGCGAAATACTAGCCGCCGATATTTTAGCCGACCTTCAGTCGCAAAATATCCCCGTAGACGAAGTCCACCGTATGCACCGCGCTAGAGGCGGAGAGCAATACGACATGGTACTTGTTATCTGTCCCCCAGTTCAGGGTTATCACCCTATTTTTAAGGTAAAATCCATCTGCCACCTCACGGGTGTCGAGATCGAGAAACCCAGGAAAAATGGCATAGTAGGGCAATGTCACAATTGCCAACTTTACGGTCACTCGCAAAAGTTTTGTCACGCGACACCCAGGTGCGTAAAGTGCCTGGGCGCGCGCGCATGGCACTACCGAGTGCACGCGACCTAAAGATCGATCGTTTTGCCTCACGCCACCTAGCTGCGTGCTATGCGGGCAAGAGGGCCACCCTGCCAACTACCGTGGCTGTCTCAAAGCTCCCAAGTCGTCGTCCTCAAAATTGACCAAGAGAGCAGGCGCCCATCAACAGAGTCCCATCCTCTCAACTTCCTGAGAGATTAACCCCTCAGAGGCCCAGTCCGTGGAGTCACCTCCACCACCAGCAGGCTTTCCCAACCATGTGCACCTTCCAACCCCCACCCCCACTATCCCCCCCCTTATGGGCCCCCGTAATCACGCCCCCGCGCTTCTCACTAAGCCCGCACCTGCTCCTATAGCACCGCGTCCGCAATCCGCAAACACTACCGTAGCCTCTTCTAGCATGCCTCAAAATTTCCTTTCCTCCGCGATGACATTTCTCTCTCCTCGCGCTTTCCAAATGGCCAACCAACTCGAGGCCGCTCTAGATGCCTGTGATCTCATAAAGATCCAAGCTATTTACAACGCGTACCCAGACATTACGCGTGCTCTGACATCCCGCGCGTCCCATAGAACCCACAATGTCTAACACCATCTTAGCTAGGTTCAAACCCCGATCCCTCATGTTAGGCATCTTCAATGCAAACGGCATTAATGGTCAACGCGACGAGATCGCGAAATTCCTCCGCGATCACCACATAGACGTCTTCCTCTTACAGGAATCCTTCCTCAAACCTAATAAACGAGATCCGTCAATCGCTAACTATCGTGTAGTTCGCAACGATAGGACTCTTTGTCACAAGGGCGGCACCCTTATCTATTATAAAAAAGACCTCTATTGCATCCCCATGGATCCTCCCCCGCTCTCAGTAATAGAAGTCTCCATCTGCCACCTAGGCAAGTCAGGCCGATCACCCTTATATCGGTCTACCTTCCTCCCCAACCCACTTCAGAGGACCCCCGACTCTTTGCAAACGATCTCTCTATCTTATTTGGCCTGAGTGACTCCTAGTCATGGCGGGCGATCTCAACGCCAAGCATCCCTCCTGGAATAGTACCAGAACCTCCACCAGAGGACAACACCTGTTTGACCTCTCTGCCTCTATGATCTTTGATGTCATCGCTCTGATGACCCCAACTCACTACCCTCATAACCCTAACCATACACCCGATGTCCTAGACTTGGCGCTCCTTAAGAACGTCAATCTACGTTTAGACTCAATAGAGACGGTACACGAGCTTAACTCTGATCACCGTCCCATAATCATAAGACTGGCCCCACGCATAGGTCTCTCCGACCCCAATCAACCTCCCGTCACTAAAAAGGTAACGGACTGGAAGAAAGTAAGCACCCAGCTGAAATCCAACACGTCCCCCCAATTAGATAACATCCCCGATCAGTTTGACTCTATCTCGGACACGATGGCCGCGATCGACTCATTCACGGATCACATACAATCTGTCGTGAACGAATGTTCAATGGAAGTCACAGTGACGGATGACCGTCGCTGGAAGCTACCTGACGATGTACGTAATCTGTTGACTGAGAAGAACGCGTCTATCCGTGCATACAGTAGCTTTCCCTGCGACGCGAACAAAGCCCATATGCGGTACTTACAGAGAACTGTAAGGAAACGCGTAGCGGAGCTGCGTAATGCGGGCTGGGATAAGATGCTAAGCGAGTTAGAGCCTACCCACCTAGCCTTCTGGGAACTTCAGAGGAAACTCAAGTCCCCGCAAGTCACTTCCATGCCCCCATTAGTACGCCCCGATAAGAGCATTGCATTCGACGACGTCGACAAGGCCGAGTGCCTAGCCGACAGTCTAGAAGCTCAGTGCTCACCCAGCTCCCTACCAGTAGACCAAGCTCACCTCGCAGAGGTAGACGCGGAAGTCGAACGTAGAGCCTCTCTCCCTCCCGTAGAAGACCCTGAGAATCCTCTGCCCCTGTCACTCCAGACGAAGTGCACGATATCATCAAGGGTCTTAAAGCTCGTAAAGCCCCCGGTTCAGATGGACTCACCAACAGAGTGGTCCAGCTTTTCCCTGCCCACTTGATAATGCTATTGGCCACCATCTTCAATGGTGCCCAAAGCAACAATACCTTCCCACAAACGTGGAAAGAAGCCAACGTCATCGGCATCCCGAAGCCAGGCAAACCCAAGTCTGAGCCTTCTAGTTACCGTCCCATTAGTCTGCTCAAGGTTCTCGGCAAAATCTATGAGAGGCTTATTTATAAGCGTCTCAGAGAATACGCCGAGACCAAGGGCCTCATTCCCAACGAACAGTTCGGCTTTCCAACTCAGCACTCTAGCGTGCATCAGGTCCACCGCATCATCGAGGACATAAGTGCTGGTTTCCAGCGCGGCTTGATGACGGGTGCTATCTTCTTCGAGATAGCGAAAGCTTTTGACAAAGTCAACACAGCAACAGTGGCACAACGGCTTATTATATAAGCTCTACAAACTCGGTGTGCCAGATCGTCTCGTGCTCATCTTACGAGACTTTTTGTCGAATCGCACCTTCCGCTATCGCATCGAAGGAGCGCTCTCCTCCCCCCGACCCTTACGCGCGGGAGTCCCTCAGGGCTCCGTGCTATCTCCTCTCATTTTCACGCTGTTCACCAGCGATATCCCTAAAAGTAACAAGGCGCAGTTGGCTCTGTTCGCAGACGACACGGCCATTTACTATTCAGGCAGAAGCTCCGACGCGATAGCTCTCACTCTGCAAACCGCAGTCGACAAGCTCGGCACGTGGTTCAGAAAGTGGAGAATTGAGGTCAATCCCGATAAGAGTCAAGCGGTTCTCTTCAAGAAACCGAGACTCAAAAAACTTATTAACACGCTCCCCCGACCAATCACCATGTTTGACAAGCCGATCCCCTGGGAGAAACGAGCCAAATACCTAGGTGTGGTCCTCGATTTTAAACTCACATTCTCCGAGCACATAAAGCAGGCACGCTCGCGAGCCGCTTTCGCTCTCGGTAGGCTCCACTCCGTTCTCAATGCACGAAGCAAATTGTTACTCAGGTGCAAATTGCGTACCTACACGGCGTGCATTAGACACATTATGACCAGATAAGCCAACCCTATCATCTCCATAAGATGCAGACCCTCCAAAACCGTTTCCTTCGAATGGCGACGGTTTCCCCCTGGTATGTTAGGAACGAGATCCTCCATCTCGATCTTAAAATCCCCACAATAGCCCAATTTCTAAAACGCAATGCAACGCGTTATTTTGATAAAGCCGCAATACATCGCAACCCTCTGGTTGTGAAGGCCGTCCAAGGCATGTTCTCAACGACCCAGATGACCCCATAACCCTCCTCCAGAAGAGAAATAGGGCCACCAGTACAGTAAAGAAACACACACACCGACACACGTTCCGACCTCGCCGCAGAGGTTCGCGACCGCGTCCCTCCCGAGTAAATGATACTCCCCCCCGACCCTTGCTCGACGATGCACCAGCCCGCGTCGAAGCTGAGCCCGTAGTCTTAAATTCCCCGAATAATAATAATCTATGTTTGATCCAGCCTGTCCCACCTTGCTGTCCTCCCCCCAGCGTAGAGCGTTTTAAGTCTAGAAGCTTAAGGCAGCCACGGGAAAGTCCGGTTAAGCAGCTACGACCTCCTCAGAGGTTAACTGCGAGATGGACTATAAAAAAAAAAAAAAAAAAAAAGTAAAACCCTAGTTTTTTAGTGCGGGACTCAATGTACCTCAATAATATTCAGTCATAAATTCAGTTTGTATTCAGATCTTATATTGAACAGTAAACGATATTCGTCAAGTCATCAGAGTTTTATTCAGTGAACAACGTAATAGTGCCCTACAATCCAGTGCACATAGAGTGAAACCTAGAACACTCACAATAATTAAATGACTTGGCTAGAACCAAAATTCGAAGACATGTAACATCCACCAACCCGCACCGACCCGCTTCCCCTCCCAGAGAGGAGGCCGCTGTCCCCGCAGTACGCTATTGGCTGTTATGCTATGGCACCTCTGCCATCTTGAACGAACCCTTCTCCTTTTCTGTCTTCTGCTTTGAAGATTTCAGTTACAGAGCTTGTTCTCTTTGATTGCAGGTACAGGTCGTCGGCCAGACATTTGACTTAGTTTGGTGGCTCCCCGTGACTGCCGCCTGCCTTTGTGCAGGTACTGTGTGTGCCAAGTGAAGTGCACCCGGGACTAACGACGAGCTTTACCATGTACAGCAAGCGACCAGAGACGTCAGGGATTAGCGGAGCGCTGTACGAAACGAAGTTACTTAGCTTGTTATATTTTAGAGCGATTAATGACCGTGATATTGAAGAATTTCAATTAGTTTCAAACATTGACAAGTTAAGGGATTTCGATGATATTTGTTTCAAAGCAAAACTAAAGGGATTTAAAAAACCTGCCATTGTGTTGATACAGGCTAGGCACAGAGAAAACAGGAAATTAAAACTTAAATTCGATTTGGCACGTTACTTTAATAGTTACATGATAGTCAGACAACTTTTCGACCCGAGTAACAACGACTTATTTTTTAGAGGAACATTTGATGAAACAGAATGTTTTTTCGTTATATACACAACCGCCGAAGTTGGCTTTAGTGATGACTTGGTCAGAAGTGGCTTCGCCGCCAAACTGAATTATCTAATTGATACGGGAGGTACGGTCAAGCAACCGTACAAAGACGAAAACAGTATAGAATATCTTACCAAAATAGCTGTGATACATCAAGTAACCTCATTGGCTGAACGGATAGCTAAGTTTATAACGGAAAAAGAGAATTTCTCAATGATGCTGACTGACGAGTACGTCCTCCGTTATCACGTGATACTAGCGCGCAAAGTTTTCGACGTTTCAGAAATTCAACCTGATGGATATCGAATCGCTTTCTTTTGTAACGACTTCTTTGACACCAATGAAGAACATCTCATTCTATTCAAAGATACATTGTTCAAAGAAATTCTTAAAAACCGAAGGATAAATCCCGCTGATGTAAATAGTTTACTATCTGAATACTTTGCCGAGCCCACGAATGTTACAAAACTGAGTAAGCTTATAGGGACCATTTTAACATACCACAATGGTCAATTAGAATATCATAAACAATCCATAAAATATTTCAGACCAGTTATGAAACCAATGGACGTTTCTCGATGGACTGTTAACGAAGCAGTTGAACTGGCTGCAAAAGAAATATTATTATCTTTGCATTTTAAAGTCCCGGCTCCATTCGGTAACAAAGATTTAACACTAAGTGGCAGTGACGATAAAATAAACAAAGGAATAAATTATTTAACGACGAGATTCAACCAATTATTAGAAAGATATGAATCCAGTAAGATGGTACCTATAGATGAATCTTTAGAAATGAGATTCCTGCAGCTCAATGGAGGTATAGCTGGTAGCATCGGAAATTTATTTGTGCTTGATGATGATACCAAATTAATGAAGATTACAGATAACTGGGTATCACTAGGAACTCTTGCAAAAAGGCTGTATACAAAATTAATTGATGAAAACCACAATTTGCACGAATATAAATTCTGCTTTAAAGTAGACAAGTTTCCAAAACTTTCATTCGACTGTAATGAATATGAAAAGAATTTAGCGAGCGATTTCCTGAACAAATTACTATTTTACTGTAACCAAGCTAATGAGATAGGCGTGGAGGAAATATTAAAAGATGAAATCGAAGATTACCAGCATAATCAACCCAACTACTTTCAAGTTAAAGCTGACGCGATATTTTCAGAATATCATTGTGTGATACAGGAATGGTGGGCACAACCACAACATTCGCGGAGTCTTACACGAGACAGTGACTTATTTCGGCGTTCAATAAACAACATTATTAAAGACCCACTGATGAGCTCATTAAACTTAACGTATATGAACAAACTACGACAATATAATTACATATTCACTGAAGACGCGGTGAGGTCCTTGAACTTACAGGATCAGCACTCGAGTACTGTCATCGTTGCAGAGAACAGCGTACTGACTATTGTTAAGGTGATGCAACATTTGAAAAATAAAGACTATGTTGTGTTAGATCTTGAATATATTGCTAACTTACCGACGAATGACCGGAACGCATTACGTACCGAGTTGACAAATACGAACATTAACAAAGTTCTTATTTTACTTTGCGATATAATAGATTCTGGGAACCAAATTAAAACTTTAGAAGATATTGCAGAAGCAGTTCGAAGCAAAACAACTATTATTATTACGAATCAATCAACTTTAGAAGTATTACATAAATATATTCCAAAAGCAGATAACATTTTACACGACAAAAAACTTAGTCTGATTAACATGAGCAAAGAATCGCAGGAGAATATACTTAAGACTGCCACAGCAATACTTCCAGGCGTCGAAATAAGATTGGACCTCCTTTTAAAGGGCTGGCCCATGACTGGCCCTAGGTAAGCCGAGTTATCTACTTAATAAGAATATTACATTTTCATTGACAGACAACACACAGCCTGAACCGCCCAGCTATGGGCTGCTGTGGAGCGGCGCTTGTTGTATGCGCTAACACTATTAAGAAACAGGTTACTGATTGTTCGTGTAGCCTGCACCTATTTGTTCAAGAGTCGGGACTGGAAGTTTGTCTCTTTATGCAAGCACCGCCTCACGTCTCATGTGACATTGGCGGCGCCTCTATGTCGCAGCAGTTAGGGTTGCTAACGTGTTCCGTGTGTGCAGGTCGGTTGATACAGCGGTCGCATCTACTGTTGCTGACAAGGACACAGGAACAGACTCTCATCCAACTGGTACGCTTATTAGTCTACCCTACATTTTTTTTTTTGCCAACCTTTTTGTCTTGTGGTCTTCAACTAAACTATAAAATAAAAAATTCCAAACTTACAAAAACTTATAAAAAAAACTTACAACAAAAATTTTGTCCATGGTTCCTGTGAGCGTTTTTCTTGAGGACCTACCTCGAGAAAAACGCTCACAGAACCCATGGACTAAATGTTACTTTGGACTTTTTTTATATGATACTAGCTGATCCAGCGAACTTTGTTCCGCAATCAATCAAATATTTAAAAAACCCACCCTACCTACCATACCTACCCTACCTACCCTACCTACCCTACCTACCCTACCTACCCTACCTACCCTACCTACCCTACCTACCCTACCTACCCTACCTACCCTACCTACCCTACCTACCCTACCTACCCTACCTACCCTACCTACCCTACCTACCCTACTAAAAAGTATCCTATGTTAGACTCCTGGTTCTCCCCACCAATGTTCAGCTAAATCGGTTCAGCCGTTCCTGAGTTATAAATAGTGTAACTAACACGACTTTCTTTTATATATATAGATATTTACATTATTACGTATTTTCATTTCATTTTGTGCTCAGAACATGAAATGGGGCCACCATTTCATGTTCTGAGTTTTGACTAAACTGTTCAAAGTTTCACTTTGAACAGTTTTATTTTATTTTATTTGGGAAAATAAACGGTTACACATTACAATATTTCAAAATAATTAGAGCTAAGTAAAGAGTGAGCAAATGTATAACCCACGACATTTTCCACATAATATTAAAACAGGATATTAAAAATTATTACGATGTGCGATTACAATTACATCATAATTGTATGCATAATGTGGTTAATGATAAATCTAAAAGGCATGCAAAAATAATAAAAGAATAAATACAGTCTATAGTTTAAACATGCATCGAAATTCTCCAACAGAAACAGCAAAGATGTCAATATTATGGAAGGTCTTATTATACTGATTGGTAAGGCGTCGTAGGGGCGCTCGTAAGCCTGCGTTCGTATGACTAGAAGATACAGCAAATAGATGTCGTGCACGCACCCCTCGGCTTATGGTTGTTCTAGGTACTACGTAACAAATCTTATTACTAATATCCATACAATCATATGTGTTGTTACTGAAGAACTGTAATATATTTATTGTAAATGTTAAGTACAATGCATTTCTGAATGAGGGTAAACTTAATTATCAATTGAAATTCCTTTCACAAAACTATCAAAACTGCAACTTATTGAAGTAAGTAGCTACAACAGCCTTATAGAACAACTCTTGTACAAAATTAACGATGTCCAATACTACAACAAATATCTTCTTTATAACAATAATAACATAGTAATGACAAAAAAAAGAATATGTTCAGATTATATTATCAATTCCAACAACATAAGTTCTTTATACAGCTCCCATACAAAACTTTAGAGATTTAATCTCAAGGGTGACAGATTACGTGATCTTATCAAGTCCGCTTGACATCGCTTGACACATGCTCCGCATTGTGGCAGAACGGCGCGACACACGAGAGGTTATACAAGAAAATGCTCAAACTATATCATGTCCGGTAGACAGTATCTTGGAACCTGTAAATCTACCACATAAAGGCACTATTCCATATTATTTTCCAAAGGCTGTTAAACCACAAATGTCACCTATAAACACTTCTGCAGACAACGTAATGGTAAGTAAAGAAAGTTTATTCGTAACTAATAAAACACATAACAAAAGTAGCAGTTTAAAATATAGTAGAAGTAGCTTTTCAGTACTGCATCAAAATAATGCAGGGGCTTTAAATAAATTACAAGATATTGATTTAACTATCAATGAAATGCATGATTCTCATATTAATATAGATGTTTTATGCTTGAGCGAACACTTTGTTATAAGAGGGGAAGAAAAATACCTCAAACTTAATAATTTCTATGTTGGTGCCATTTATTCACGTCCTGATCAGCGGCGAGGGGGAACATGCATACTATGCAAAAATCATCTCCAAATTACTGAATTAAAAGAAGTAAAAGAATTTTCCATTGATAAACACTATGAGATTTGTGAATTAGAAATTAAATCTATACATGTGATCATAATTTGTATATACAGAACACCCTCATCTAATCTAAATATATTTTTTGAAAACTTGAACAAAACCTTACTGAAACTCCAAAATAAAAAAAGTAAAATAATAATAGCTGGAGATTTTAATATTAACCTTTCAAGTTATGACACTAATTGTACAAAATTTAAAGAACTCATCTCATACTACGGTATGCGGTGCCACATTCAAGAAGTCACCAGGTTGAACACATGTATTGATAACATCATCAGTAATATTCCAAATATAACAGGTAAAACTGATAATGTTTGTTTATCTTATCATAATACAGCACAGGTTGTTAAATTCGAATATGATCAAAAACCCATATCAGGCCATTCTTCATGACCGTAAATGACCTGAGTAAAGACAATGTCAATAAATTCATTGAACACATGAGTCAATTATCTTTTGCCAATGTTTACAACATTTCCGACACTAATAATGCTTTTGATAACTTTCATGACACAATCACTTTATTTTATAAATTATGTTTCCCTCTCATAAAAGTTAAAAACAATTTAAATATAGTAATTTAAAATGGATCACAAAAGGAATTAAAAAGAGTAGTAACACTAAACGAACATTAAGATTTAAATATTATCTAAACAAAACCAATGAAAACAAAACTATGTTTAAGGTATACTCTAATGTATTCTTATCTTACAATCTTTATGTAATCTAAAGCACATTGCATACTCAAAAAACAAGGGTAAATCTTCATGGAATATTGTTAAACACAGTACTGGTAACGAAAAATCTCGCGATTACATTAATAGTATAGTTGACGATGATATTACTGCAACATCAGGCTTGGATATCGCAAACCTATTTAACAATTTCCTTATAGATATTGTTGAAAACAACGCAATCTTTCAAAACAACACTTATGATCTAAATGTTAAAAGCAACGTTATTAGCATATTTTTAAAACCTACTAATCCTGCTGAAATTTTTAGCATCCTAAAAACATTAAAAAACACAAAGTCGTCTGGCTATGACGATATATCTACAGATCTTCTAAAACAAATCGCTCAATATATCGCAGAGCCTCTTTCATATATTATAAATTTATCATTAGAACAAGGTTGCTTCCCGGAAAAACTCAAAATATATATAATAAAACCGATGCACAAAAAAGGATCTAAAACAGACAAAAATAATTATCGACCTATTGCGCTGATACCAATTCTATCAAAGGTCTTTGAAAGAGTTATGTACAAGAGAGTCCTTTCTTTCTTGGACAAGTATAACATGCTTGCAAAACAGCAATATGGTTTTAGGAAAAACAAATCCACCTCATTGGCAGCGTTTAACTTAGTCAAATCGCCCACATCATCACACCACATCGCATCGTTTCGTTATTACCCTATGTAAAATGACTACATTTTTATCTGTATTTTTTATGGTGTACATAATAAAGAATATTATATTCTAATCGATCCTAAATAACATAACTAAAAAGTTACAACTTCAGCTGCTCTGTTTTTAGATCTTAGTAAAGCTTTCGATTATGTAAATCATTCCATTCTCATTGATAAACTGAGTAAAATGGGTATAAGAGGTCCAGCCCTAGAATGGTTTAAATCTTATTTAACAAATAGAACTCAGATCTCGAGAATCACAAAAATTGATGACAAAGCAAATATTATCACCGACTTTAACTCTCAGCCCCGACCAAATTACTTCGGAGTTCCACGGGGAAGTTTAGGAGGATTTTGAGGATCTTAGGGCCACCACTATTCCTTGTATATGTTAACGATCTCCCTCAAGCTATAGAACAGGATTGTGTTCTGTTTGGTGATGACACAACGGTTATCCTTGATTGTAAAAATGAGGAATCATACAAATCTGATATAAATAACACCTTGAATAAAATTATTACTTGGTTAGATAAAAACGCTCTAAAAGTTAACGTAGCAAAAACTAAAATAATCAATTTCAAAACGCAGAAAAGTAAATATACACGCTTTAAAATATCGCATAGAGATCAAATAGTAGAACAATTACATAAAACAAAATTTCTTGGTATAACAGTCTCGCGCCGTACACTACGGAGCACGGTCATGTGTGGTTGCCGGTGACTCGTGCATTAAAGGCAATGGCCTCGTCTACTGTGAAGTGTTCGAACTGTAATGTAGTGATTAATGAACTTTTAGCGTTTCTTTCAAACGTGCTTGATTATATGGATGAAGACAGCATACACCAACTGGTAGCATCGTCATTCAACGTAGAAGGCATTTCACAGGCAAAATGTTTGCTTTTTGATTCCGTTCCTGATGCAAGAAAAATGCCGGTGAGGCATAAAGATGGGAAGAAGCGGATGTCTCGAGACCTGGATGACATAATTTGTCTCATGAAAGGAATTGATGCCGAAGTTCTCCCTGTATTCGTGGCAAAGGACCTTCATAAAATGCCTAGTGTGAGTTTCGATCACATTGATTGCACTCGTTTGCTAAAAGACATAGCGAAGCTTCGGAATGAACTCAGTTTGTTACAAGAAAACATCGTAACAAAAGAGATGCTAGATGCGTTTAAAAAGGACATGAGACACGCGTCTATTGTTATTAACAACTATACATCCCAAGATCAATATGTCAATAAAAGGAGAGGAGCGTGTCTGCAGGAGAGCTACTATGAACTGTGCAGCGGTCCTGTTGGCTTGCAGTATGTTCCTGTTAGGGCTAATAATGCTTCGTCATCGACGTCGTCCGGCGCGAAACATCACTCAATGCCTTCAAAGAACGAATCATCGCCAGTAAGCGCGCAGCCTATCTCTTTCCAACGCGAGCAATCGAATGAAAGGGAGACAAACGATAGCAGACACGTGGAAGCCAGGACGGAGGTTCCGAACAACGCGAGCCGTGTGAGCGGGAGCGGCAATGGTTCCAGTCCTAGGAGGGGCGGCGCGAGAGAGACAGCGACGGGCGGTGAGGCCCAGCCACAAGGTACTGCGGTTTCGAATGCACCGGATAGTGAACTCGACTGCGCGCGCGCTTCGTTATACAAATCAGTTATAGTGCCCAGTGTTAATTCGAAAACAGCTGTTACTACTGTGTTGCCTTCTTTGTTATTAAACAAAAAGGTTAGTGAAGTTGTTAAGAACTGCTCACAGGTAACTAAAGAGAATTCAGAATGGCAAGTTGTCCAGTCAAAAACTGCCAGGAGATATAAACTAATCGGTCAAAAAGGCCGGGCTTCTATAGCGCCGGACGGCAAGTTTAAAGCTGCCGACATAAAAGTTACTTTATTTATCTCTAACGTTTCGAAGGATACCTGTGAGCAGGACATTGTTAGCTACATAAAGGATAAGACCGGCGAAGATGTTTCTTTGAAAATTATAAAAATGAGAGCGAATCAAAAATATAACGCTTATAAATTATTTGTTTCAAAGAGTAATTTGAATTTGTTTCTGAATGACGACTTTTGGCCGGTTGGCATTACGTTTCGGCGTTTCGTGCATTTTAGGTACGGGCCGAAACAAGGAGACTGTATTGTTAAAGTTTAATTGTGTTACACTATGGATAGTAGTCATATGTTAACTGATAATAATTATAAATTCATTAGTTTTAATTGTAATTATTTTAAAACTTCCATAGATATTCTTAAACAAAATCGGTACACTTTGGACTTTGAACTGCTACTTCTCAATCGCAATCTGAAGTTAGAAATAAGGCAACCAACTAGACCAAGAAGCAAATCTTGTCTGGATAATTTTGCGCATAACGCTCAGAAAAAATGTTATAGTGAGGTAATCGACTTTGCCCTATCAGACCATTCTGCACAATTATTGAAAATACATGTTAATAAAACATGTGTAGTCAACTCGTGGCGCGTAAGTAAAAGAGATTTGTCTAAAGTTAACTTGATCAAGTTCAAAAAACACATAAAAAAATTATCATTTTCGGAAGTACTAGAGACTATGAATCCTAATGAGGCATATGACAATTTTATAGAGCTATTTCGTCTTTTATACAACCTATGTTTTCCAATTAAATTAATTAACATTAAATCGGACAAGAAAATCAAGTGGATTTCTCGAGGAATTAGAATTTGTAGTCACAAACAAAGACAATTATTATGGAAGTATAGAAAATCGCCTTCAATAGAAAATAAAAATAATTTCAAACTATATTCACAACGATTCAAAAATATTGTAAAACTTACACAAAAAGCACAAAATAACCACATTATAAAAAAAGCACCGAATAAGTCTAAAGCCTCATGGCAAATAATTAATGGTAGCAATCAGACGAAAGAGCCCATCATGCAAATCAAGATAGGCAACTCTATTATTAGGGATGCGAAAGAAATTGCAGACTCATTCAATAATTTCTTCGTCGAACAAGTCCAAAACTCTGCAAATAATAATAATAACGAGGTCATTAGGATAGACAACAATCCAAATTCAATATTTATGTCTCCGGTAATTCCGGCTGACATAATAAGAATTATTAAAATATTGAAAAACAAAAAGAGTTTCGGATATGACGGAATAGCAATTTCAGTTGTGAAATATGTTTCTGATATTATAGCTCTTCCCTTGTGTCATATAATGAATATCTGCATAAACGCAGGAATTTTTCCAAATAGCCTAAAAACAGTAATTATAAAACCGTTACATAAAAAAGATAGTAAAGAAGACATGTCAAACTACAGACCAGTCGCCCTTGTCTCGGTATTCTCCAAGATCTTGGAAAAAATAATATATGAATCAATTTTTTCATTTTTAGATAAATATAACATTCTTAGCGATGAGCAAAAGGGCTTCAGAAAGAATAAAAACATTAACATGGCGATATATGACTTAATACATAATGTAATGACGAATGTTGACCAAAAAACACCAGTTTGTGCTATATTTACTGACATGACCAAAGCTTTCGACTACGTTAATCATAATATCCTACTACAAAAACTTGACAGCTACGGCATTAGAGGAAATGTGTTGAGCCTTATTAAATCGTACCTTAGTAATCGTAAACAGCATACAGAAATCTCAAGAGTATGTTCTAGACGTAAATTAGAATTCAAATACCTATCTGATAGTAGAGAAGTCAAATTCGGAGTTCCACAGGGGAGTGTCATTGCGGCTCCATTATTTCTTTTATATATCAATGATCTTCTGAGAAAAGTGCAACAGCCGATGGTGTTATTCGCTGATGATAGCACAGCGATAGTAAAATGCGTGGAAAAAGCAAATTATGAAAACGACATTAATGACACATTAAAATCAATCATTAATTGGCTAAACACTAATAATCTAATTATTAATTTACAAAAGACAAAGATAATGCATTTCTTTCAACGTTTGCACCCAGATCCTTTAAAAATCGAATACAATGGTCAAAATATTGACAAGACAAATGTTGCTAAATTCTTAGGGATAGTAATTGACAGCCAATTATCTTGACAACAGCAGGCAGAAGAAGTCTGCAAAAAATTAAGTAGAGGAGCTTATATTCTCTACAACTTGTCGAAAAAAGTTAATATTGACACCATCATCATAGCTTACCATGGTCTGGTTGCCTCTATCTTAAGATACGGAGCTATATTCTTTGTTTTGCAGAAAAGAGCCGTTCGATCAATTTATAAATTAAGCCCGAGACACTCTCTCAGAGAGAAATTTAAGGAAATTAATGTAATGACTGTGCCTTCTCAGTATATTTTTGAAAATCTTTTATATACCCATAAAAATATAAGATTGTATAAAAAATACAGTGATCTCCATAAGATAAACACTAGGAACAAACACAAATTTGTAGTACCTACAACAAGGCTCAAGAAAATAGGTAGCTCGTTCAGATGTCAATGTATACGCTTTTACAATAAACTCCCAAGCCACGTACAAGATCTAAGCCTTAATAAATTCAAATCATTCATTAAACGTAAGTTGTGCCAGAAAGTGTTTTATACCATTAAAGATTACGTTGAGGACAAAAAGGCCTGGGATTAAGCTGCTCCAATTTTATTTTTTTATTTTTTTTACAGTCAGAAATTTGGTTTTTAATTTTTTTTTTTCCATCATTTGTACCACTATATAAATATTTACTTTGTGAAGTATAATATATATATATATTTTATTTTTTTTATATATATTATTGTGAACGTGAGGACTATGTGGATCATATATTTTTTAATTTTTTTTCTCAGTAATTATTAATGATAATCTGGCAATTTGAGTACTTTATGTGGCCTACCCAAATGTCCTTTCTTTGGTATTGTTCGTCGAGTCGTTGAACTCCTTAAGTTCTGAGTTGAGCTACACGATTACTGACAAATGCGTGCACTGACTGGACAGGTCCACTCAAATCTGTATAATACTTTCCTCAAAAGACCATTCGAGACACAAATCTACATGGTCCTTCAATGATCTAACCAAGACTATTTCTGGGTTTTATATACACATTGACATTAATGAATTTTATATATACAATGACATGAATATTTACTTTTTAAAGTATTATATTGTTTTAATAATTGTGAATGTGAAGACTATGTGGGTCATTCCTTTTATTTTATTATTTAGTTTTTATCACGGTCTGGCAGCTTGAGTAATTTATGCGGCCTACCCAAACGTCCTTTCTTTGGTATTGTTCGTCGAATCGTTGAGCTCCTTAAACCCTGAGTTGAGCTGCACGGTCACTGACAAATGCGTGCACTGACTGGACAGGTCCTCTCAATCTGTGTGGTTCTTTCCTCAAAAGACCATCTCAGACACCAATCTACATGATCTTCACATAATCTGATCAAGATTATGTCTGGACTTTAAAAGAGACTGTGACCTCTGAGTTTGTTTCGGCCTTTCTTCTCGGAGTAGTCAGATAGGAAACGCCGACCTCATCTAGTTTAAAAAATATGATTGACGTGTAAAAGTGTTTTGTCCAAACCCACTTACAGAAATAAAATCATTTATCATTTATCATTTATATTTTGGGGGAACTGCAGTGAACGAGAAAGGGTATTCAGAGCCCAAAAATATTGCATTAGATCAATGATCGGCATCAATTCAACAGACAGCTGTATTCCTATGTTTAAATCCTTAAAATTATTAACCTTTCCATCGCTTTATATTCTGGAGGTAGCATTATTTGTTAAAACGAACAGAAATCTTTTTGAAACAATGATAAATCATTCTTCAAGACCGGCATTAATGAGATCCCAATACAAAGGTCTATTACATACAGGCAGTTTCAAAACAGCATTATTACGAAAAAATATTATGCATATGGGACCAGTTATTTACAATAAAATACCTAATGACATTAAAAATGATACATCTCATTCTTTCAAAAAGAAATTAACGAAACTACTAGTTGAAAAATGCTATTACGCTGTTAGTGAATTTTTAAATGACAACACCCTATGACATTGCTCAGTAATATTTCATTTTGTTAAGTTTGATTCTAATTTTATATACTATGACTATTATTTTCCCGGTGAATTCAACTTTCAAGAAGTTAGGTTTAAAGACATTAAAAACTGATTACCTGACACTTATTCATTAATATAGATTTGCAATAATTATGATTGTGATAGTGCTTAATGTTGCATGCCATACGGTAGAATGTACTGGATCTTTTGTTTTTCTTCTTTTTACACCATCAAAACTATGTTTTGTTACCTACATTCTTTGCAAATAAATTATTTCTGATTCTGATTCTGAGAAGATGTGAAAAAATTATGTAAGTCTGCGAATTTAGTCTGTCTCCAGGAGACGTGGTTACTCAATCACGACCTTCCGCTGTTAGATACTGTATCTCCGGATTTTGACTACATAGGTAAGAGTTCAGTAGACAGCGGCGAATTACTGGTTGGTAGAACATATGGCGGTGTGGCCATACTATGGCGAAAGGGCATTTTTGATGGTGTTTCTGTGATAAATTGCAACAATGACAGACTTTTAGCTATCAAGGCAACTGTAGGGGGTCGCTCCATACTAGTCTTTTGTGTATACATGCCAGTGAAAGCGAGAGAAAATTTACCTATTTTCACAGATATTCTTAGTGAGATCTGCTCAATTGAAGAGTGTAGTGATATTCAAACTATAATTATTTTAGGCGACTTAAATGCTCAACTGGCCAATTATTCTTTACCGAGCGCGAGCTTAATAGTTTTTGCTCGGACAGATCGTGGGTGTGCGCAGACATTGAATTTTTGGGGATTGATTCAAGCACGTTTACCTATTTTGACGCGTTTCATCGAAAGGGCAGTTGGTTGGACCATTGTATTGTCTCACGGGCGGCCTGGCAATCTACTGTTGACGTCGGAATAATTGAGGATATTTTTGTTTCTGATCATCTACCTATATTTATCGAGTGCAATTTGGGTTCAATTAGGCCTGTCGGCGCGATCCAAAATACATCTCGCTGTGCTGTAATATGGGGGGAAAGAGATGAGGCTCAAATAAGTAAATATCGAGATTTATGTAGTAAAGGCTTGCGAGACATTGACTTCCCCACTGAATTTGAAACATGTGGTTTTGGGCCTTGTACTTTAACTGACCATAAGTTAGTCTTAGATGAAATGTGTAAGACATTTGTTGATGTATTAAGTGTTGCGGCTGTACAATCTAAAAGCAATGTGAGACTTAGACGGAATAATAAACGTGTGTGCGGATGGAATGAACATGTGAAGGAAGCGCACCGGGAGGCTAGGCTAAAATACCAAAACTGGATGAATCTGGGTAGACCAAGTACTAGTCCAGCTTACGACCAGATGTGCGAGTCTCGAAAATTTTTTAAGGGGCGGCTAAAATGGTGTTAGAAACATCAGGACCAAGTTAAAATGGACGTAATAGCTAAACAAAGAGCCGATAAAGATTTTACGAAATTTTGGAAGTCCACTAGTAAGCTTGATGTTAAGCCTGGCCTCCCTGCGAATATTGATGGCCGAGATGACCCACAGGATATAGCCAAGTTGTTCATGGAGCACTTTAAAGTACGCTCTCCTCTGGGTCCTTCGACCACTATGCCAGATGGTGGGCCCACGGTGGCGAGCGAGGAACCTATACTTAAATTTACAGCGAAGCAACTTAAAAAAGTTATAAACAGTATGCGTAGAGGTAAATCTCCTGGCCACGATGGGCTCAGTATTGAGCACTTAAAGTATGCTGGCGTACACGTGCCGAGGGTATTGTCCATGTTCTTCAATATGTGCATTAGTCATTCGTACTTACCGGATGATTTGATGAAAACTACAGTGGTGCCCATAGTGAAGACAGGTGACATATCGGACAAGGAGAACTATCGCCCGATCTCTCTCGCGACCACTGTAGCAAAAATTTTGGATAGTGTGCTTGAGTCTTGTCTGGACAAGTACATAAACATACATGACGCACAGTTCGGGTTTAGACCGGGGCTGTCAACTGAAAGCGCGATTCTGGCTCTTAAGCACACTGTCCAATACTACACTGAACGGAAGACTCCGGTATACGCCTGTTTTTTGGATCTCTCCAAGGCCTTCGATCTCGTTTCGTATGAAGTGCTTTGGAGAAAGATGGAGGACAGGGGTATACCGGCGGAACTATTGAAAATATTTCAATATTGGTACTCGAACCAGACTAATTGTGTTAGGTGGTCTAACTGCCTCTCAGAGACGTACAGGTTGGAGTGCGGTGTGAGACAGGGGGGGTTGTCCTCTCCGAAGCTATTCAACCTGTATGTGAATGACCTCATAGTCGAGCTCAGCGGCTTGCGTGTCGGTTGCCGGGTGGGGGGTGTGTGTGTGAACAGCATCAGCTACGCGTACGATATGGTGTTGCTGGGCCCGACTGCGAGGTCAATCAGGGAGATGCTGAAGGTGTGCGAGAGATACGCTGCGTCACATGGTCTAAGCTATAATGGAAGGAAAACCGAGTTCATGGTCTTCAGGGCCGCTGGCAAGTGCCCAGAAACCATTCCTTCAATTACTTTGAACGGCGCTAAAATAAAGCAGGTAACCAAATTTAAATATCTGGGCCATATACTTGTCGACGACCTTAAAGACGATGATGACGTGGAGAGGGAGCGCAGGGCGTTGGCGGTCCGTAGGAACATGTTGGCACGCAGATTTTATCGCTGTTCCGAGCAGGTAAAAATAACCTTGTTTAAAGCGTACTGACAAGGCCTGTACACGGGAAGTCTGTGGTTCAGCTGTTCACGGGGGAAGCTTAATGCCTTGCGCGTCCAATACAACAATGTTTTCAGGATGATGTTGAAACTCCCTCGTTTCTGTAGTGCGTCGGGGATGTTTGCCCAATCGCGTACGGATGGTTTCCATACCATCATCAGGAAAAAGGTGGCATCCCTGGTGAGGAGGATGCGGGGGAGTAGCAATAGCATCCTGAAAGTTGTGGCTGAGGACCCGAGAGCTCCTGTGCTGAGGCATCTCATGCGGAATCATTGTTCGCATGAAATGCCTCCTAAGTACATGACTCACTAAGGTGGTCTCATAAATATTTATTTGTAAATTACGTATCTGTAAGTACTACTAACATTACAATCTAAGTCTGTTTTGTATTACTAACACAATATGGATTATTGTTGTCCGAAGTAAATGAATGAATAAATAAAATAATAAATAACACTTGATGAAGATTTCACCTGGAAGCAGCATATCAATGAAATATGTATGAAAATCAATAGGTTTGTTTTTGCATTTAAAAAAAGTTATAAATGAGACATCCAGAGAAACTGCTTTAATGGTGTATCACGCCTATGTTTGCTCCATCATCCAGTATGCCATAATTGTCTGAGGAAACTCTTCCGAAATTTCTAGAGTTATGTTAGCACAAAAAAAATGCATACGAGCAATTTTCAATATGGACTGGACTGATTCCTGCAGGCCAGTGTATAAATCACATAACCTTCTCACAGTTCCTTGCATTTATATACTCGTATATGAAATCGCTAAGTTTGTTAAAACAAATTATTCACTTTTTGAATTTAATAATAATACAAATAAACGAAAAGTCACACAATATATTTATTAAAAATGCCTGTACCTAGGATCGAACTATTCCGACGCAGTTGCGTATATATGGCGCCACTTATTTATAATTAAATTCCAAATTTTATAACTGATCTTCCTTACAGAAAATTCTGCGTTGTACTAAAAAAATGGCTCATTATTATTCAATTGGTGAATTTCTAAAAAAAACTTCTTGTCGGTCCTATCATTTCAGGAATGCATTGTATACTTAGAATATATTATTAAATCTGCGATTGTAGATATAATTTTGATCTGTTTTTTTTATGTTGTGCCAAATGTATTACATATACCTACTTTTTTATTATTACTATATTTCTGTTGTGTAACTTAAAGTGTACTTAACTTAAAGATTTTCATTAAATAATTTCAAATATAGTAAATATTTTCAACTTGAGTTATAGATAATTGCTTATTAAAAGCCTTACTAATAATATTTGCATGCCAAAATATGGCGAAATGTGTCATCGCACAAGAATACTTATATAACACCTTTGTAACCGCATTTAAAGCAAATAAATGACTTTGACTTTGACTGAGAGGTCAAACAAAAACATTGTTTCCAAAGTAATACGTCTGGCTTTAAGTTTTTGTAGATTAAACTTGTTTAAAAGAACACTATAAGATGCATAGGTGTGAAAACAACGGAAATGCACGGCTTTCAAAAATTTACTTTGAACTTTTTCAATCTTTCCTCTTTCCCCTCGGACCTCGTTCACGAGCTGACGTGTTTTTGGACGCCACACAGTTTTATTTTAATTATTAAATCAGTATTTACCATTTAATTTCGAAGCAAAAAATAGGAGTGCATAAACGTAAGGAGATAAGCTACGCTACGCGACGTAATCTTGTGGAAGGACAAGCTCCGCCCTGCTGCGCGTGACCATCTTGCTGGAAGCGTTCCGCCCACTATCCGAAGCCAATAGAAGGTACGCGCCCATCTGGCCCCACCCCTGCAAACGTCACTCCAGTGAAGTGAAGCTTTACTTGCCACTGCTTTTATGCGCGCCTAGTACTTGGCGGTGCTTATTAACTCAATTTTTGACGAATAATAGTTTTTGAGCATTATAAATACAGATTTATTTTTGCTGTTGATAAGGAACGGATATCAATTAATTTTCGTCGATTTCGCCATTGCTGCTTTTTGAGCTCCTGCAAGAATTGTCTTTTACCTCCCTTTATACCTGTTCTCCTGGTACTTACGTGGTGGTCCCTACGGAATCATGCCCATAAATCGCACACCTCCGATAGCAATGCCAATCTCAACTACAATTACGTCCGAACGCTTAGCGCCTGTAATGGCGCATGACGCAACATTACACCAATGCCAATCAGCGCCTGATCTTTCTAAAATAGCAACAAACATCACGGAGCGTAAAAAGAGGAAGCTCGAAGGCGAGGAAGATATTGCGCCTGTAACTTTGTCTACTTTTAGTACTTTCTCTGACAAGCAGGAAGTTCGCTTTGAGGACCTAATGGAAAAGATTGGTAGCATTATTGTTCAAAACTCAGAGTTAAAGCACAGTGTCGAGGTCATGTCCTGTAAGTACGATGAGTTCCTGGGACGTATTGCCACGCTAGAGGCGGAACGGCTGGACGACAAAAAAAAGATTCAACTATTAGAGGAAAAGTTAGAACAATTGGAGCGTAAATCTCGCTCGACGGGTATAGAAATCCGAAACATTCCTAAGACTGATAAAGAGACAAAGGAAGACCTTTGCAGCCTAGTCCGTAATATGGGGACGTCATTGAATATTGATATTGATGGCTCCAAGATAAAAGATATTTATCGACTAAAATCGAAAGACAACTCCCACCCAATTATTGTGGACTTTACCACGGTTGTCACTAAAGAAAAAGTCATCAGTGGAGTTAAGAATTTCAATAAGACTAAGGCTAAAGAAGCCAAACTTAATTCCACTCATCTGAAAATAAATGGCTCTGTGGCTCCCGTATATGTTGCTGAATGCCTTACATACCGAGCACAAAAACTTTTTTATCTTGCCAGGGCTTTCCAGCGGAGCCATAGTTATCAGTTTTGCTGGACTTCCAATGGCATGGTGTACCTTCGGAAAAAAGTCAATGATCCACAAATCCGAATAACTTCGGAGTATGATGTGGAAAAACTAAAGTGTTCCGAGTGACTAGTCTTAGAAATTATTCTGTCATATTGTATTTCTAAAATGTTTTATATGCATGCGTCAATATTTTTTCTGTTAATCTTTATCATGTCATGTCCATCAACACAAAACAAAAAACTTCACACACACATTAACATATTTTATGAATTGAAGAGTAAACCTGGCCTATTTCCCTGTACTAATGGCTTTGTAACGTTTAACTTGAACCAATACTTTGGTTGCCTTTTTTACTTTTGCCCATTTCCTATAAATAATCATTTTTGGTAATTTAGATAGCTTAACAAGTGATATAGATAATTGCGCTGTCTCAAAAGTATCTATCTGTGATCTTGAAGACTGTCATGAGTTGATCTCTTATTCGCCTGGCAAACGTCTGACCATCCTTATGCAAAACATTCGCAGCATAAATTGTAATCTCCCTGGACTTGTATTATTACTGGACAGGTTAAAAATGAATTGTGACATTATAGTTCTCACGGAGTGCTGGTTATTGAAGGCAAGTGTAATTCCTACTCTATCTGGATTCCAATCGTTCTCCACTTTAAAAAATTTAAAACAAAATGACGGAGTTATTATTTATTACAAAGACCATCTTAAGTTAGTGTTTGAGGAACCATCCTTTCAAGAAGGAAACTGTCTTATAACGCGAATAGGCAAACAGATGACTATAGTTTCTATATACCGCTCTCCCTCATATAAAAACGTTGATCCTTTTCTAGACTCTTTACACGAAACTCTTTTACAAGTAGAAGGTTCCAACAACTTGATGTTAATAGGAGACATTAATATTTCCATCAACAACTCGAAAATTGATCAAACTGGAGAGAAATATTTGACCCTTACAGCGTCTCACGGATTATTACCAGCACATACAGAAATTACCCGTAGTGCGAGTGGAACATGCCTTGACCATGTATTATTAAGAAGTTCTTACCGTTCCCATACTTTGATTCCGACAACTACTTTAACAGATCATTACCCTGTGCTTGTATGTTTAGATCTTAATTTACCACGAACTTTTACAAACATTATGTACAGTGTAACCAATGAGGAATCCTTAACACAAGACATACTAAAAATCGATCTAACTCCGATATTCCAGTCCAATGATCCCGATTTCTCTATCAACTACCTGACCAGCTCAATACAGGCCGCAATAAATCAAAACACTGTTGTTGTCAAAACTTCAAGGCGGAAAAAGATTATTAAACCATGGGTAACTCCTGGGTTATTGAGATGCATGAGAAATAGAGACAGGCTACACTATGAACTAAAATCCTCACCAAATAATGACACTCTGAGAGTTACATATTTACGATACCGGAATTTTTGTACTGAAATTTTAAAGAAAGTTAGACATGAATATGAGAAATCGGAGGTCGAAAAAACAAAAAATGATCCAAAAAAGCTCTGGAAAGTTCTTAAAGAAATCTCTAACATGAATAAAGTTCCTAGTCACTCGAATCAGCTTTTGGAAGTAAGCTCCTCACCCAAAAAATCACTGGACTCTATAAATCAGTATTTTGTAAACGTAGGCCAGACCTTAGCTGAAAACTGCTTGAATCTGCACAATACTACTACTACCTCACCGCTACTGACGGATGCTTTCAATACTAATACACAACTGAATTCGTTTGTGTTGGAGTATGCAAGTGAAGACGAAGTCTCTCGCCTTATGATGGGCCTAAAAACGGAATGCACGGTAGGCCGCGATAATATATCAAATAAATTTTTGAAAAGACATGTTGACTTTCTTGTCCCACCGCTTACTTACATCTTTAATCAATGCCTCCGTACAGGTCTGTTCCCTTCCCAATTGAAAAGCTCCGAAGTCCGTCCAATTTTTAAAGGAGGCGATAAAAATGATATCTCCAATTATCGTCCGATCTCTATATTACCCGCTATCTCAAAAATACTGGAAAAGATAATTAACAATAGTCTCACAAAGTATCTGGAAAAAAATAATTTGCTTGCAAATAATCAGTTTGGCTTTAGAGCAAATAGATCTACCGATGATGCTGTTTATTGCTTGACTGAATTTGTTAGTACTAACCTCGACAGGGGGCGCAAGTGCTTGTCTATCTTCCTGGACCTGAAAAAAGCGTTCGACACCATTTCTATTCCCATCTTGATTACCAAGCTAGAAAAGCTTGGTGTGAGAGGAACTCAACTCCGACTTCTCGAGAGCTATCTGGCTGGTCGGACGCAGTGTGTTCGAGTGGGGAGTCACGTGAGCGCTGATCTTCCGGTGTCTTTTGGCATTCCCCAGGGCAGCATTTTAGGGCCTACTCTCTTTCTCATTTATATTAATGATCTGACTAGTATCAACATTCCCAAAGGCGACATCATATCATACGCTGATGACACAGCTCTTCTTTTCTCTGCCAATACCTGGGATGAGGCGTTTAATGCTGCACAAAATGGGTTTAATATGGTAAACCAATGGCTCAGACTTCATCTTTTAACCTTAAATACGGATAAAACGAAATACCTGACTTTCAGTATTCGTAACTCAACGCCGGCAGGGAGCAATTACAACATTGTCCCTCACCAATGTTCTCTAGATATACACTGCACTTGTAAGCCAATAGAGCGTGTCAATACAATAAAATACTTAGGGATCCTCTTCGACGGCAACCTCAGCTTCAAAGACCATATAAAATTACTCAGCGCGCGAGTCAGAAAGCTTATTTATGTGTTTAAAAAGCTGCGTCAGGTGGTTGATGCTAGGTTGCTGAAACAAATCTATTTTGCCTTGTGCCAGTCAGTATTAACATATTGCATTTCATCCTGGGGAGGAGCTCCAAAAACAGTAATTAAACCTATTGAGATCGCTCAACGCACGATTCTGAAGATTTGCACTCATAAGCCTCGACTATTTTCCACTACATTGCTATATAAATATTGCGAAGTACTTACTGTTAGACAGCTCTACCTACTAACTATAATTCTGAAGCAACATCAAGGCTTAGCATATGACCCCAACCTTAACCATAGGCGTAAGAAACAATTAGTGTGTACTCGTGAACATAAACCTAAAACTTCTTTTATTAGAAGATTTTTTGTATTTTTGGGGCCCTATGTCTATAATAAAATTAACTCCGTCATAGATGTTTACCCTCTCAATAGGGTTCGTTGCAAAGCCATTGTAAAAAAGTACTTATTGACCTTAACTTATGATGATACAGAACGACTATTAATCGTTCTAGAGTAAAAAGGGTCCTTTGACTCCTTTGTGCAACTTTTAAGGTATTTACTCTTCATCTACATATCACTGAAACACACACATTTGCTTACACTCATCATTTTACACATCACCACACGTACACACATCATAACACTCACCACCCCTACACAATTACTTCCCCCTCTCTATACATGCACACCAACACACTTAGTTTTTAGCTTAGTTTACTTTATTTTATTTTTACTTGTTTTTCTTTAATCTACATAAAGCTGTACTTGTTAGCTTAATTCCTTATGCAAATAATGTACTGAGAGGTTTGGCGCTGCATGCCGAGATACAGGTTTTACCTAGTTCGGCTGCAGATGCTCCTATTTTGTATTGTATTTTAGCTTACTAGTTTTTAAGTTGTTTTTTGTACAATCCTTTTCTTTGCAAAATAAATTATTATTATTAAAAAAAAAAAAAAAAAAAAAAAATCGCCTCTGAGTATTTACCATAGAATTTTGGGATTATAGGGGGAATTTAGGGATTCCACACCGCAACAGCGTACTCCAACTGCGACCTGATCAACGATTTATAAAGATATAGAATAAATATGTATATGGACGGACAAATTCTGTAGCTGATCTCATCACGAAACCATACATGCGGAAGGCATTGTTCACTATTCTACTAATATGAGCGTCAAGGTGTAGTTTATTGTCCAATAGAACTCCAAGGTCACGAACCAGTGTTTCTCTTGTTAGAATTACGTTATTTAGGGAGTATGGATGCATTAGGATGTTTTTATTCTTAGTAAAACTTATACAACAACACTTAGATATGCTAAGTTGGAGTTTGTGATTTAAACAATATGCAGAGAACCTGTCTAGGTCTTCCTGCAAGAGGAGACAATCATGTAAATTTTTGACAGGCTTATAAATTTTTAGATCGTCTGCTTATAGTAAAATTTTTGAATTTTTAAAACATGTATTGATATCGTTAATAAATATTATGAACAAAAGAGGTCCCAAAATAGAGCCCTGGGGTACTCCAGAAGTTACTCTTAGAGTGTTGGAATTGAAACCATTTACCACAACCCTCTGAGTTCTATTAGAAACGTAAGAGGAGAACCATCTCAATAGATCACCACGTATACCATTAAATATTTTTTTTAAGAGCAGCTCATGGTCAACTTTGTCAAAGGTTTTCCGGAAATCAGTATAAACAGTGTCAAATTGAATGCAAGAGTCCATATTGTTGAATAAGTAGTCCACGAAAGTCACCAGGTTAGTTGTAGTTGATCTTCTTTTGACGAATCCATGTTGTTGCTGAATTATATTGCTATGTATGAGAGGATATACTTTATTATGTACTAATCTCTCGAAAACCTTTGACAAAGCTGGCAATATTGATATAGGACGATAATTTTGGACATCCTGTTTAGGTTCTGACTTGTAAATAGGGGTTAAAATTAGCAAGTTTCCATGCTCGAGGAAAGATTCCTTGTGAGATTGATAAATTAAATATAATATGCAATGGGATACACAGATTAACCGCAGTCGACTTTATAAAGGTTATTGGTAGACGTCTGATCCTGGCCCCTTAGAAGGATCCAGTGCTTTGAGCGCACTAAGTACTTCATCGATAGTAAGCTGAATGTCAGTTAATAGAGTGCAGCTCTCAGAACAGTCATCATCCAAGGATGGAATATTACTAGAAGTGGAAGGCTCATAAACAGAGTTAGTTGACTGGTTGTTATAACTCATAGTAGAAGGAATTTTAGTACTATTTTTTCGGTTAGAAATTAAAGTCCAAAAGTGTTTAACGTTGTTCCGAATACTATCTTCGACAGAATTAGTGTATTTTTTGTAGCAGTTCTTACATGCATCTTGGAATCTGGAGCGGTATAGTGAGAACTGCTCGTAATCCGAAATATTGCGATACATTTTCCATCTAACCCAAGCTTTGGTCTTATTTCTATAAATGTGTATAAGAGGTTTTGAGAACCAAATTGGAAACTTATTAGATTTACAAGTAGTCAATGGTACATGTTTTTTAATAATACTAAAAATTACATTATAGAAAAAACAATCATGGTCAGGGACAGGGAAAATGTGAATACAATCGCAGGTCTAAAGTTGCTAGGAGTTATTGCTAAGAGATTAAGTTTGTAGTGTGATGTAGAAGCAGACTATTAAAAAAAAAAATTAACGTACCTTTTATTTTCTTTAAAATGGAGTTCATGGTTCCTTTCGGCGTTTTTCTATAGGACCTGTAATTAAGAATTTAGGTTCTGAGACTGACTAGAAAAATATCACCCTGTGCATTCAGCATAATCATAATTAATCTGCCTGCTCTACTGGCTCAAGCTCAGGCTTTCTGATTGCTACGTTAAGATTAACAATCTTGTTTTAATAATACAACTTTTACCAACAGGAGATGAAGAGTGGAATGTTCCCGGCAAGAGCCAGGATCCTTAGTGCGGACCGGAGCCATAATTACCAAATCTGGAGCTGGCGACCGCGTTTCGGTGAGCAACGGCAATAAGGGGGTTGCGAAGATGCGCCCAGCGCGATCACCAACGCCACCCACACCACCGCCCACTTAGACTATTGACACCTACACCACCGCCCCACAGTATGAAACCATGGCTATCTGCAGAATGTATAAGAAATGTGTGGTCATATTTAAGGGTGTGGTACAGCCATTTCTCCTTGGGACCAACTTTGTAATCGTGAAAAAATAATTAAACCGGGCGTCACTAAACGTTTAACGGATCCGGTACCAATATACCGGATCCGGTCATCGGATCCGGTGATAGCAATTTTTGACAAAATAATCGCGCTGTTGCATGAGTGCGTAGTGCGTGTGCGTGCGAGTATGTGCCACCCCGCGAGGCTACTCCTCCCTCGGGTCACAAATGTGTGTTTTATTTATACATGCCATGTTTCCTTTGCCATTACAGATAATAATAAATCTAATGCGACAAAGTAACTTAACTGTTTTGTTTGTCGCTGCATGATTATTTGCTGACTATAAAGCCGACAAGTGTAGAAGCTGAAAGGGCCTTTTCGGCCGCAGGCTATATTTGTAGCTCTATTACAAGTAGATTGGCTGATGACGCAATTAATACTTTTTGTTTTCTACGATCCTTTTTTCAAAATCAAAAATTGTTTGTTGATAATGACAATAAGTATTTATAAAGAAAGAAAATACATTTATTTAGCACAGACTAAAAAGAACACAATATAATTACACAGCAGATAAAAAAATTAAATCAAAAAGTATAAAGTGTGATGTAAAAATAAATTACATGGGGAGTGTGCCTCACGGCTGCGCCAAAAAGGCCCAGTTCAGCAAAAATGCCAGACAACTATAATAAGTGCCTGACGCTGGTTTTCAACTGGACCTGAGTATGATGTTACCGATGTAAATCAGTTTTATTATGATGTAACGTTTGTATGCAGCATACTTAAATTAAAATAAATTTGTGTCAGTTAAAAAAATAATAACGAATATGTAGGATATCATACGTTGATTAAACCAAAGAGTTATATTTCTAATACAAACTCATTATTGTAATAATTGTCAGTAAATAGTGACGACCCAAGGTTACATAAATTATGTCAGATTTTACAAAGTTAAGAAAAAAAAAAAAGTTTGAACATGAAAAAGAAAAGTTGATTTTATTAAGCTATTGCATAGCTTCTATCGCGGGCCTTGAGCGTGGAGACCGAATCCAGAAATTCCGTAACGAAAATAACCTAACACCCCCCACTCCGACCGGCACAGCGGTGATACTTTTTTTGAAGTTATACTTTATTTTAATTTTATTAACAACCTGTTTACTCTTACTCGATTAAATCATTAACAGTCCATTGTGGAACGAGAAAGGAAAATTATCCTGATTTGATCAATCCGGTCGGATCCGGCAGGATCGATGAGAATCCAGCCGAATCCGGTTGGGTTGTCGAAATGACGCCGGAATGCGATCACTAGACGGCTGATTATGTTTTCACGATTACGATGTTGGTCCCATGGAGATAGAACTGAAACTCAAATCATTTATTTCAATATAACCAATTACAGGCACTTTTGAATTGTCAAGGGATCAGTCAGTCAGAAAGATGGTAGTGTCCATTCCAAAGCGTGGTAGTCCTATGGAGAAGAACGGGCAATGAACTTGTGATGTTTCTTGCATTAGGCCGCCTAATGACGGGTACAGATTGATGAAACACGTTAACACAAATTCTCTTACTTAGTTGTTGAACGTGCTCGCTAAGGGGCCCAGTTCAACGTGCTCGTTAGGGGGCCAGTTCAACGTGCTCGCTAGGGGGCCAGTTCAACGTGCTCGCTAGGGGGCCCAGTTCAACGTGCTCGCTAGGGGGCCCAGTTCAACGTGCTCGCTAGGGGGGCCAGTTTAACGTGCCCGCTAGGAGGCCAGTTCAACGTGCACCTAGGCGGCCCAGTTCAACGTGCTCGCTAGGGGGCCAGTTCAACGTGCTCGCTAGGGGGGCCAGTTCAACGTGCTCGCTAGGGGGCCAGTTCAACGTGCTCGCTAGGGGGCCAGTTCAACGTGCTCGCTAGGCGGCTCAGTTCAACGTATATCTATACATATAAAAAATCAAAGTCGTTTGACCACGTTGTTCTTCTTAACTACGGTACGGCTTTTGATACGGTTTTCACGGGATCCTGCCGTTTAACCGAAAACATTTTTCCCAAATTTCACTACCCAAACAAATTTTAGCAACCTTTTTTTATACCAATGCAATGTTTGGAATGATTTTATTACGCACATTTTTATTTGGTAAAATGTTTACTTGGTAGTATATTATCAAGGATAATGTCATTTAGCCATTTGGTCTTTAATCAAATGATTTATTACAGCAAACAATCTTTAGACAACAAACGTTTGGTCAGTTAGTTATGGAACTAGTTAGAGCAGGTTAATTATTAAAAAAAAATGGTTAGGTTAGGTTAAAACTGTGACCTCCTACGTACGAGCCAGGCGAACGTAGCGAGCGGTGCCGCGGCAGCGGCCGGCGAGTGCCAGAAACGACTAGATTATATTTAAAAAAAATATGGAAAAAAAACAGGCTACCGAAATTGAACTAAATAGACGAGATTAATTATTTAAAAAAATGCTACTAACAAAAAAAAACAAAATTAAAAAAAAAAATATGATTATTACCTGTTTAGAATTTGTCCCAAGTGGAAAAAACACCCTTGTAATAAAACGTCTTTATTTTGCGTAAAATGGGTTATTCCAACTGAAATATTTGACTAAATAAAAATTGGTAAAAGTACTAGTTGGTAAACAAGTTATTGTTAAACGTTCACTTGCAAAACATTAGGTTTGCGTTCCAATTATTTGGGAAGAGATTTTTTGCTAAGTAATAATTTGGCAAATGAAATTATGCGGAAAATTGTTTGGGAAGTGATAATTTGGCAATTTCTTTTCGATGAAACAAGGGAGATCCGGTTTTCACCATAATTTAGAGAATTTATTCCGAAAGGTTTGTGTGTAATAGGTCTATTTATCATAATCTTATAGAGGGGCCGGGCGGGTTGCTAGTATGTTTTACGGTATTTAAAAATGGTTTAGTTTTAAAGTAGTTGTAAAAATATCATTTAGCCGGAAAGTTAAATACTTAGGTAAACTAAACAAGCATTGCATCCATTATTATTGCAATTCAAAATAATTGCGACATTGTCAATTATTTTCTGAATGCATCTTCCTAAGGACTAATACGTTATAAATAGATTATAGAATATTGGTAGTAATAGTTACATTACCTAATGGATTTTATATTAATTAGGAATGATTTTTGCAATAAGTACTGGATCGATACGTACCTAGGTACAGCTATACATACAATATTGTAAAAAGTACCGTGGTAGCAGCTATTCATTCAAGGATCTTTTGGCGCTCGAATGACGTTGACAGTGTTAGTTCCGATGTTGGCGACGCGCCAAAAGATAAATTTTACTCCCTGTATATTATCGAGACTATTACTTGTATATGTATAATCACTGTAAGTGCATTACCTACCTACATATTAACGAATAAATTATTTATTTTGCAAATATCAATCAAATTTTTTTTACTAGCCTGCTCTGTCCCTCTCCCGGCCGAGGTGGTCCACTCCTTCCATCCTAAGCGAGCACGCACATCCTCCTTAGTTTTCAAGGAACATATCCAGTTCGTCCCTCCATCTCCTTCGTGACTGGCGACCCTGTCAGTCTGTCACTGCTCAGGGCATCAGCTCTATGCTATTTGCGCCCAGCGCCCAACCTCTTTGAGGTCTATAATTCTTTCACAATACGCACGAAACCTTAAAAAAAAAAATAGCGACATTTTGAACTGTCATTTTGTGTAAGTTGAACACTACTCTTTGACACCCTAAAAATTTATAGTAATTTATTATGCAGCGGTGACTGTAGTTTTGGAAATCCGTGAAATGAGCAAAATATAGTTGAGAACGTGTCGGGCAATGGAGGGTGTTACTGAGACTTGGCGAGTTAAGGTATGTTTCGTCTTATTGTACTAGCACGACCAGCCTTAGGCTGCCTGTCCATTGGAGCGGAGTGGAGAGGAGCGGAGTAGCGGTGTGCCAATATTAACCAATGGAATTGCATAAAACCTCCGCTCCGCACACTCGTAACTCCGCTCCGCTACCTCGCTCCGTATCAATGGATAGACACTGTCCGCAACTCCGCTCCACTCCGCTGCCATTCTCCTCTCCACTGCCTCGCTCCGCTTCAATGGACAGGCAGCCTTAAGCTGGCAACAAATTATCGGACACGTCCGTAAGCCGCGTCTGACAGTTGCGGCCGACAGACGTCCGAACGCTCAAGGGCACGCGACTTACGACCGATGGTTTGCACAGTGTAGTGCTAAATGTACTATCCAGATGCAAATAAGCCGCGGCCTACGGACGCGTCGATAATTTGTTCCCAGATTTAGCCTTAGCCGCAAGTTGTGAAGCAGTATGGGAGCGCCTCAGGACTCAGCACTTACCAGAAGGCGCCTTCGAACATATCATGCATGAGTCCCAAAGTAAACAAATATCCTGTAGTGCCACCCGCGTTGATATGGCTCGTTTGGGAATATTTTACAATTTTTGGGGAAAAATATGTTCTCCTAGCTCATTATGGGCAAACAAATACCATCACAGCAAGCCGAGAACTCTCCTGGAAAATCAATTTCCCTCAGTTAATTGTGACACCTTGTGCGCTGGCCCCATTGAATGTTAGTACAAGCCAGTGTGCGGAGCACCCCTCCTTACTACTACCTGGCCCAGGTCACATTCAATAATAAGTGGAAAGTGATGAGACCACTGCACATCCCGTTCTACCCATGCAGCACTCGTGACAATACAATGGTCCAACCTCCTGCTACACCCATGCGCCTCACTTACAAAGGTGAACGTATCAGATTCAGCGCCAAGCATTTTTATATCAACACAGGTCCAGTCCTGATCATTACAAAAAGCCAGCATTTCATTACAAAAAAGCTCTTTAGGATGCGCATTGTAATCACCTAAAATATAAATTGCTTCTGTGTCTCTATTGCCGTCAATAATTTATTTTTTACTTGAAACATTGTGTAAACTTAGGTAAATTTTCAGAACAGTTAGTAGGCAGGCATATACTCGTATGTTGGACTAGCCAGAGCAAAAGGGAAATTAAAATCGTTCATTTAAACAAATAAGCATGATTTATTTACTGGGTTCAAACCATAAATAAAAGCACAAATATAAGAACTATGGCAATACATTTATCTATATATCTACGTAGTCTGGTCATAAGTTTTGTCACATACCTATGGAAAGTTAAATAAATGACACAATGAGTTACGCACTACAACCATTTATATATCAAATAAAAGGGTATAAAATACAGATTTAAACCACATTAAAATTATTCGAAATGTCCTCCTCTTGCTTCGATACAAGCCTTCAATCTGCAAGGCCAGTCATCAATCGAAGCACGCACGACATTCATGTCAATATCGGCGACTGCTTTAATCAGTGATGCTTTAAGTGACTCCAAGTTGCGATGGGGTTTAGCGCAGACCTTCTCCTCTAAGTGCTGCCATATTTTGTAATCCAAGGGATTCAAGTCTGGACTGGATGAGGGCCAATCCTCATGCCTGATAAAGTCGATTCCACGGGTCGTGAGCCAGTTTTGGGTACTTTTCGCCTTATGAACCGGCGCAGAATCCTGCTGGAATACCCAGTGCCTGTTTTCGAACATTGTTTGTGAAAGAGGTTCCACAATGTTTGTTAGGACTGTGTTTTGATATACGAGGGCACTGGTTTTCACTCCTTTTTCACAAAAAAACACCTTCGTTGGACCCAAATAGGACACCCCAAGCCAAACCATGAATGCCGAAGGGTGATGACCACGCTGAACACGTGGCACACATTTGTTCGCTTCTTCACTAGGAGTGTGCATACACTTTATCATTTTGTTTATTGAAACTCTCCTCAACATTAAAAAATTTTTCGTCCGAAAAAAGTATTTCGCGGTATTTTTTTCCCGCGTACCGCTTTAACAAAACCCGGCTTCTTTCGAGTCTGATTTTCTTCAGCCGTGCGTTAAGAAGATGTGCTGTTTTTTTTCTATAAGCACGCAGTCCTAGGTCTTCATTTAAAACCTTTTTAATAGTAGTTCTGCTTAGTCCCATCTGCAGAGCCAACATTTTTTGCTTGCGGACAGGATTTCGTTGGATTCGCGCCTTCATTGCTTAGATAACCGCTGGAGTCCAAACAGTACGAGGTCGACCGCTCCTTTGTTTATCTTCTAATCTTGAATCTTCCCTGAATCGTTTGATAGTACGATAAATAAATCTCAGTGGAATTTTCAATTTTTCAGCAGTTTGAAAATCTCAGTTGGCGCGTGACCGCAACGATGCAATGCAATTACTGCGACTCTGTCTTCTTTACGCGTCCACTCCATTTTAGAAAATGAACAAAATTCCAGAAACCCTTTGTTTTTATTTTCTTTAAATATTCAAATTTCGAATGCCCATAATATTTTCCTCGGCTTGCATTCTAAATTCGAAATTTTACCTATGACAGAACTTATGGCCCGACTACGTACATAATCAACAAATACTAAAAACGCCGATTCATAAGGTATTTATTTAAATATGGGTGATTTTCTGCAACTGCAAAAATTACTTTGTAATTCATGGTATCATTATGAAATACTCAATATTTCAACAAATACTAAAAACGCCGATTCATAAGGTATTTATTTAAATATTGGTGATTTTCTGCAACTGCAAAAATAACTTTGTAATTCATGGTATCATTATGAAATATTGAGATATCAATTTAGACAATTTAATTTTGAGATTTTCATTAAGATGAAAAATTGTATTTTCATTTATTTGCTAAATAATGTACGGTGGTACGGAACCCTTCGCGTGGGAGTCCGACTTTATTACCGGTTTTATTTACGTAATCAAAAGATTACGGCGATACGTTGAGTTAAAATGTGGCATGACGTCACAAGTATGTAGATTTAATACTTAGTTGTGAGGTAGCAAACTCCAATTTTTTGTTATTAATATGATAAAGCAAAAAATACATGTCAAATATTTTTCTACTATCTGACTGACAACCCATTTTTTTTTTTTTTACCCTGGTCTTGCATCCCCATTACTAATTTGCCAGCCCTTGACAAATAGCTGCCAGAAGAATAACTGTCGTCTCTTTCCTTTGTTCCCACTAGTACCACCCAACTGTACCACCGGTGGTACTAGCGGGAAATTTCGTTCTCTATAGTACCACCATTTATATTAATTAATATTAGTGGTACTAGTGAAACTGTTTGTTCCCAACCTTTGTTCCCACTAGTACTAACGAACTGAACCACCGGTGATACTAGCGATAGTACCTACCACCACTTATATTAATTAATATGAATGGTACTAGTGACACTGTTTGTTCCCAATAGTACTACCTACCTATATAAAGAAATTAATTCATATTATCACTTTAATTGCAAAACAAAAGTAAACAGAAATCAAACTTATCTCTCGGCTAAAGTAAAAATAAAACATATCGCAACAACGTTTATATGCGAACTAGCGAAGTTTCTCTAAAAAGTAGCCGTTTCAACTCATAAATAAATCTCAGTGGAATTTTTATATTTTTCAGCAGTTTGACAATCTCAGTTGGCGCGTGACCGCAAGGATGCAATGCAATTACTGCGACTCTGTCTTCTTTGCGCGTCCACTCCACTTTAGAAAATTAACAAAATTCCAGAAACCCTTTGTTTTTATTTTCTTTAAATATTCAAATTTCGAATGCCCATAATATTTTCCTCGGCTTGCATTCTAAATTCGCTCTGGGCGGAGCGAGAGGGAGTGTCAGACTTTTACTGACTAAAACCCACCCGTGTTCCTTCCGTTGCCTGTGTGCCGGGGCCGCGATATCCCTTTCGGACAAACTCGCAACCCTGGCAGGCATTGGCCCTTACGGATCCCGTCAGTTGGTGCTGACATCTCTTTGAGGCGCGCGTGGAACACAACGCGCCGTCGACCCGGGCCTGGTCCTAATCGGACGGCGACCTACCCATTGCCCACCGTCCGCAAGTCCGCGCCTACGGTAGTCGGAAGTCGGCTCGTGACTCCCGACGCCCGGGGCGTCTCCTGCGGCGACTAGGGGCGCGAGGGCGCACATCTTGCATTTCCCTCGCGCGCTCCGCCTCCTCCTTCCCGAGCATTACTGCTTCGCAGAAGGAAGTGACGGCTTCCCATGCACTCTCGCTCCGGACCATGGCCTGAACCAGGGCCGGACGCGAGAGATCGCCGCTGCCGATCGCCTCGATCCGTGAGGATACGGCGGTGCCCCGCCCAAGCCGGGCAGACCTCCACCGTATGCTCCACCGTGTCCTCCGGGCGATCCACACAATGGTAACACCCGGGCGTTTCCTCCCGCTTTATCCTGAACAGGAACCTCCCGAAACAACCGTGTCCGGTGAGGACCTGCGTCAGGCGGAAGGTGAGGACGCCGTGGCGCCTCTCTAGCCACTCCTCAAAGAGGGGCCTTATCGCCGCAATTGTGGCGTGCCCAGCGCTGGGTTGCGACAATCGCACTCTCCATGCCGCCATGAGATCCCGCCGGAGCTCTGTCCGCTGTGCCGTGATTTCTCGCGGCAGCGGAGTTACACCCCGGCGTTTCGCCTCCTCGCGCAACTCCCACATGTGCGCGAGGACTTTTGCCTCCAGATCCCATGGCGGTAGTCCGGCAAGGAGGCTCGCCGCCTCACGGGAGACCGTGCGGTATCCTCTGACCAGCCTAATGGCCATGACCCTTTGGGACGCGTTCAATCGATGGGCTATACCGGATGGACCGCACGATCCCCGCGTAGAGCCTCCGGCAAGAGGCGTTTGGACCCCCTAGATTGGGCAGAAGCCGCTTCAAAGCAGCCCTAGCCCTCTGCAGTTTGGGAGCCAAACGTCGGAAGTGCTCCACGAAGTTCCACCGGCTGTCGAGGACGAGTCCCAGGTACTTCATCGTCGACTCGATATCGATGTGAACCCCTCCCGCCGTTATCTGGGAACCCGACAGTGGCGCGTTCCGAGGACCATAGAAACACATGTCCTCAGACTTGTGCAAGGCCACCTCGAGTCCCAGTTGCCGGATCCTATCGACGATTGTCGCAACCCAACGTGTCACTAGTTCGGCCGCCGCCTCATGCGACCTCCCCTGCACCAGACTACGCTGACGCCGCTAGGGAGGTCGGCGCGCAGCACCCAGTCGTAGCCGATGTCCCACAGATGCGGCCCCAGGACCGATCCCTGCGGGACACCGGACGCCATCTCTCGCCGGTTCCACTCTCCGTGGTGACCGGGGTAGATGACGGCCCTGTCCGTCAAATAGGCCTCGACCACTCGACAGAGGTAGGTCGGCATACGGTGATACCGGAGTGCCTCCCTAATGCAACTCCAGGGCAGGGTATTGAACGCATTGGCGATGTAAAGAGACACCGCCAAGACCACCCCACCCCAGGCAACAGCATCCCCCGTCGTGAGGGCTCGAACGCGCATGATGGCATCCACCGTAGAGCGGAAACCAAACTGGCTGTCCGCCAAATCCGGCCCCACTCGCACCAGCTGCCCGACAAGGCGGTCTGCAATTACTCTTTCAAAGAGCTTGCCCACCTCGTCGAGCAGCACGATGGGCCGGTAAGCGGACGGAGAGTCCGCCGGGCGCCCCGGCTTCTTGATGAGGACCAGTTTCCCCGTCTTCCAACGAAGTGGGAACTGGCCCCTCTCCAAGCATGCGCTAAAGAGCCCTCGAAGTCGAGGCCCGAGAGCCTCTAAGGCCAGAACCCAGGTTTTTCCAGGTAAGCCGTCGGGTCCTGGGGCGGTATTTTTGGCATTCAGCCTACGTACCGCCACTCTCAAATCTACCCCGGTCACCTCCGGAGATTCGTCGTCGTCGTCGTCACCTGTGTGGTCCCCATCGGGCACCGCAGGAGGCGGAGCCTCACCACGTCCTCCATGAGCTGGGGCCAGAGACTCTGCGTCAGCGGGGGAGCCCATGGGCGGAGCTAGTCTCGCACCCATTTATATGGGCGTCCCCACGGGTCTCTGTTCAGAGTCTCCAGCGACTCCTCGCGGGCCAGTCCTCTGGCCCGCTCGATCTCCGCTCGGAGGGCGGTCTTCGCCGCTCTGTACCCGGCGTACAGCTCCACCTCAATGGCTTCCGTATCCAGCGGGCGGATACGAAGCCTGCGGTGCCTGGCGTACAAGTGGCGCGCAGCAACGCACGCCGCGCGTAAAGCGGTGAGCTCACGCGACCACCAGTACACCTGGCGCTGAGCACGTCTGGGCTGGACCCGGGGCATTGCCACGTCACATATTTCGGACATGGCCTCCCGGAACCACTCCGCCTCGTCGTTGATGTCGGCAGGCCTGTCCGGTGATGACACCCAGGCCTGCACGATCGAGGCTTCCAGGAGCAGCTCCCGGTCCAGCTGCTTCAGCGCCCACCGCGGACCACTCGGGGTCTGTCTGACCGGCGTGCCCGAGGTCTGGGCGGAGACGTCAAACCGGATATACCGGTGATCGGAATAGGTCTCCACCCCCTCCATGACGCGCCAGTCGATGACACGTGGCGACAGAGCGGGGCTGGCGAACGAAATGTCCACCACTGACTCGCCTCGCATCCGCACGCACGTGGGGACAGAACCCCGGATTAGGACGACCAGGCCCGACTCCAGAGCCCAGTCCTCCACCATCCTGCCCCGTGTGTCCGTTAATCGGGAACCCCAAGCCACGTTCTTGGCATTGAAGTCCCCGAGGACGATCACGGGGAGGGGATGGTACCCGACGACGACGACTCTCAACTCCCCAAGGGAGTTGTGGAACTCGGCGAGAGTTCGGTTCGGGGAAAAGTACGCTCCTACCACGACAATCTCCCCGAACCGTGCTGCCACGCAACCCCGTCCCTTCCTGACGGCCTCGAGGGACGGGGTACCGGCGGCGGCCGACAAAATTATGGCCACTGAGCCGCTCAGGTCCTCCACCCAGTAATCCCTGGGCGGGACAAAGTACGGCTCAGCGACCACGGCGATGTTAATCGACCACTGCGCCATGCTCTGGAGCAACAGATCCTGAGCTGCGGCGCAGTGGTTGATGTTCGCCTGGAGGAGGCGTAATGGACCTATTGGCAGTCCATTTTAGCCCCCCCCTGAGCCGCGGCCGCGGCGGCGACGACGGTGGTGGCGGCAGCGACAGCGGCGGTGGTTTGACCTGCGCGGATACCCAGCCCACCAATAACCTTTGGCCCTCCCCGGCGATGTTTCTGGCCGCCGACACGGGGCAGCTCACCGTTACGGCTCGCATCCCCGTGAAGCCAGGACGGATGGTGCCCGCCCTTACCTGCTCGGCAGAGCACCCCCCAGTCCTGACGACAGCGGCCACCACCTGTTCCTCCGCCACTAAGTAGTCCAGGCCCGAGATGCGCATGTCCACGCACTTGGTGGGCCAGGACACTCGGGCCTCGTCCGCATTTAAGGACGCCCTGAGCTTTTCAGCCAGGGCGTCAGCGGCCGGGCCACTGGCCACTCCGGGGAGCTCTAGCATCCGGGCGCCAGTCGCAGTGACCCTAACCCGGATGCCCTGAGTGGCGCCGATCTCTTCTAGATCCACCGCCGCCCCAACCTTGGAGAGCACGTCGCGGTAGGACACGCCCTTCTTTTCCGCTTCCGGCTGTAGTGTTATCACCACAGCTGCGGACTTCGAGGCGCGGAGCTTAGCTGCGACGCTTTGCTCCTTGCGCCGCTGCCGCCTGGCCGTCATTTTGGCCGCCCTTTTGGCCTTGCCCGCCTTCTTCTTCTCCCCGGCTATTTGCCACTCGGCGTCAGCCTGGGGAGATTTAGGAAGTGGGGGCGGCCGTTTCGCCGCCGGGGGCGGAGCTCCCGCTGCCAGGGCCGGGGCCTCCACCGCCTTGGCCGGGGCCCTCGCTGCCTGTGTAGCAGCCCCACCCCTGGTCTGCCCTGACGGGCCTGGTTTGGCCGCCGCGGCAGCTGCGGTGGCGGCATACGATGCCGCCTTCCGTTGGCCCGAGGCCGGCTGGCTCGCCGCTAACGGAGGGCGCAAGAGCACGGCCTCCAGTACGGAGAACCGGCTGTTGAACGCAGCCAGCTCCTTCGGCACCAAGGCCAAAACCCGGTCCTCCGCCGGCAAGGGCGGGCCCTGCCCTTGCACCGCTCCGCGCTGCAACACAACGCGGGGGCCGGCTCCACTGAGCCTGGCCAGGTCTGCTCGGAGCTCCACGTTCTCCTTTCGGCGAAGCTCCATAGCGGCCGTCAAGAGGCCGACCTCCGCCCGCATCTCGGACAGTACGTCCGACGGAGGCCCGACCTGAAGGGCCCTCGCTGCCGCCATAATGGAGGCCGTAGCCGCGGGTATGGCCTTGTCTTTTGAAGACTGTAACTTCTTCAAGGCCACACTCCTGATCGCGGCTGCTACGACCTCTGCAAGCCTGGCCGCTCGCTCCGAATCGGAGCCCCCAGCGGCCACTTTGGCGGCCTCGTCGGTCGCCACTCCTCCCTTGGCACGGTTCGCGGTGGGGCCAGCCTGTGCCGTCGTGCCCTTTTTTTGGACGGTGACCCCTACCGACACCTCGGTTGAAGCCCCGGACGAGACCTCAGGGTCACTCTCCCCGCCGATTCCTGGGGGGGTATCGGGCCGCTTTATGCGACCCCGATTGCCACGCCGAAGCTTTGAGATCACCGCCGCGCGACCTCGGCCTCTCCTAACAGTCGGCACTTTAGCGATCGGCAGGCTTTCCTCGCTCGAGGATAGTCCCGCCGATCCTGTGCGGTCCGACTTATAGCCGCGCGAGCGTTTCCCCCAAAACCTGCCCATGTCCTGCTCGGACCTAGCCCGGTCCCCGGAGGGACAGGAGTCTTCTCGACTCTGGTTGCCGTTGCCGGCAAGCGGTTCCTCCGCCAATAATATTGGCACGTCTTCTGTGTGTTTTTTTTATCAAAAATTTATCCATTTTAGATCCCACGAGTAAAAAATATATCCAACCAACCAAAAAATAGTGGTTCGCACTAGTGACTAATTAAGCTACCCATTAGTCAAGCTATCAACCTCCCTCACGGTGCGCCGCCGTTTGGAGGTTTGGGGTGATTTTTTATAGAGGTTTTCTACCTCGCGACCCGGGCGGTTAAGCCAAGACCCTCGACCCCCGTCAAATGCCAGAGACATGACCTTGACACTCTTTGAGGCTACGAGACCAACGGTGGCAGGAGAAAAGACTTCCTCCCGCCTGTCCGACGGCAGGGTTAGTGCACGCCGAGCCCGCTCCCACTGGAACGCTGCTCAACGTGTACTCTCTACGAGTACAGCGAGCGTTACTCCTCTGACAGGATATTGGCATACCGGCAACAAGACCCCTTAGGCACGCAGTACCTAATGGGGAGACATTGCCCGCACCCCAGGGTGCACCGTCCCGGAGACTGACCTTCCCCCCGGACGCATCCGTAAGGGAACTCCAGCCCCCAGGCACACGGGGAGGTTTCTTGTCCTAGCACCCCGGGAATTTCACCCCTAAAGGGGTAAAATAGGAGATGGAAGTTTATATGAAAGTCCGTCAGTTTTGAAGTTAGGATCTTCAAATTTTGTGTTTAGGCTAACGATTAAAAATTTGTTAATACGTGTCTCAGTGTTTTTGATAATTTTACCCCCGAAGGGTTAAAAAGGGGATAAAGTTGAAAAGTCCTTAATTTTCTAAGAAAAATCACTAAATTTACTATCTAGTCTTATGGTTGGAAGCTAACGCAACGGTGTTGTTAGAATTTCAACCCTTAAGGGGTGAAAAGGGGGATGAAATTTTGTTTTTAATTAAAGTTCTTTATTTTTTAAGTAAAAATCACTTATATTTTGGCTTATGGTTGGAAACTAACACAACGTAAATCGTTGTTTTTTTATTTATTTCAACCCACAAAGGTCCGGCGTCATGGAGAGTGCGATTGTCGCAACCCACTGCTGGGGACGCCACAATTGAGGCAATAAGTCCTCTCTTTGAGGAGTGGCTAGAGAGGCGCCACGGCGTCGACCTCACCTTCCGCCTGACGCAGGTCCTCACCGGACACGGTTGTTTCGGGAGGTTCCTGTTCCGCATAAGGCGGGAGGGAACGCCCAGGTGTCACCACTGTGTGAATCACCCGGAGGACATGGTGGAGCATACGGTGAAGGTCTGCCCGGCTTGGGCCCCGCCCAACACCGCCGTGTCCTTGTGGAGGCGATCGGTGACAGTGATCTCTCGCGTCCGGCCCTGTAGGGCTAACTTGACGCCCGCGACAATTACTCACTCTCGCGTGAGTAATTGTCGTCTATTTCTGTCACTTTTCTCGTTTTCTGACAGCGCCGCCATACAAAATAGTCGACTCGTTCTGTCAAACTTGATTTTTTTTCGACAAACTCTAACATGACACCTTAGTTATCTCGATTTTTGACAATTCAACACGAGATATCTGCCATTTTTCTATCATTTACTCGTCCTCGATTTTGACGACGAGAAGAGTAGACAAAATAATGATACAAAAAAAAAACTCCAAAATAGCATGGCAGTTTCACAATTGTACTTATTTTAGTCATATTTATTTTTTACAATATATTAATAATGAAAACACTTAGTTTTAAACTACTATTTATATTGGAACGACATGTTTTATATGGAATTTTTCGCGTTTTGTATGGAAAAAAAAAAACCTACATGTTGAGCTCTAGGGGTTTCATATAGGGTGTCGAAATTTTCATTATTTTTGCGATAGGACACACCATTTTCGAGATATAAGTAAAAGAAAAGAAAAATAAAGATACAGTATTGTTTTTGCACCGTCGAAGTGTTGGTGTGCATTTTGGTTCATGACAACTCATTTTAATCCACATCTTTTTAATCGCGATTAAAAATTGTCAGATTTAGATTAACAATCAAAATTTTAGATGAAAAACGCCAAATTCAGTATAGCAAAATTTCCGTTTTCACAAAATTAATAGTTCAGTGCCATAATAGTGGAAAAACGTCGTTTGACAGGAATAAACAAAATTTTGGTGATTTTTAGTCTAGTGAGTCTAGTTTAGAAGCATTTGTGACAACATGCTGCTTGTCACAAATGCTTCTAAACTTTTTTCTTTTTCATTGAATGAATAAAACGGAATCTCAAGCCGATGTTGCTATCATAAAAATGATTTGTTTTTCATAATTTTCAACATCGGTTTCTCGTCGCGAGATATAGAAGTGTCAAAGTGCCTTTTTCCAGTTTACTCGTCGTTTACGGTCATTTTAGGGATTAGAATGACGTCAGAATCGTCGACAAATTTCGACAAAACGAGAAAAAGAGCGTTCTAGCGCTTGTCATGTTAGCTATGCTGGTCCAGGCCATGGTACGGAGCGAGAGGGCGTGGCAAGCCGTCAGCTCCTTCTGCGATGCAGTAATGCTCGCAAAGGAGAAGACGAAGCGCGTGAGGGAGAGGCAAATGTTGCGCCCTCACGCCCCCTAGCTGCCGCAGGAGACGCCCTGGGCGTCGGAAATCGCAGGCCGATTCCCGGCCACCGTAGGCGCGGGCTTGCGGACGGTGAGCAAAGGTAGCTCGCCGTCCGATAAGGACCAGGCCCGGGTCGAGGGCGCGTTGTGTTCCACGCGCGCCTCAAAGAGATGTCGGCACAATGGAAGGGGTCCGCTAGGACCGATGCCTGCCGGGGTCGCGGGAAAGTCCGAAAGGGATACCGTGGCCCCTGGCAACGTACAAGTAATTGAAGAAACACGGGTGACGGCGACGGAAAACTAAAAAAAAAAAGATTCTGAAAAGGGCGATGAAGTTTTGTATTGAAGTGGTTCATTCGCTGAATTTTGTATTCAAGTAAAAATAATATAAGAACACGTGTACTGTTTTTAACTTTACAGTATTTTACATGGAGCGACTGCCTATCTGACCTCCACAACGCAGATACTGGGTAATACGATACCCCTTGGTAAGAATGGTTGTCAGACTTTCGAGCTTCTGACTTCCCGTAACGACTGTCAAAGATCCACGAATGACAGCGGGGACCATCGGCTTAACGGTGCTTTCCGAGGCACGGATGGGTCTTTGTATGGTCAACTATCTACAGACCAACTGCGGCAAGTGTAGCTTAACCTGATCGATTGACCTGTGCGGCTGTTATTATTTAGCCACGGGCCCCTACCCCGGAGAACCCCCCCCCCCCTATCCCCTTCCCCGGGAGAATCGATATAGATACGAACAGAATGCGATACTGCTCATCCCTCATAGCAAATAGCGTGATAATTTGTACCCTATAGACTGACCACACATACGAGTATAATAGGGAACATTTATGCAATGTTATTGAGGCCAAAGTACAAACTGGATCTGCCAAAGGAGAAACATTCTTCGTGCCGCGTATACCATTGATACCAAATGACCTTCCGTTTGAATTTATTACTGCCTACCGCGATGACTATTAATAAGTTACAGGGACAAACTCTGAAATTTGCTGGAGTTGATTTGCAGCAAGACTGCTCCGTCGGCCAATTTTATGTGGCTTACTCACGTGTAAGCTCTCCAACTAGCCTGGTTGTTTTAGTGCCCGCTTCCGAATTAGTGAAAAACATTGTCTAAAGAGAAATACTGTATAGGATTTAGGTAGATACCGGTCCTTTACAGCAGCTATTTCTTGACAGTATTCCTCAAATATCACACATAGTGGAGGACAATTAGCCATGAACAAAGCTCTATTTGTAATTGTTATAATAATTCATAATTATCTAGAAAAAAAGAATTTATATTCTACGCAGACGAAGTAAAATAAAATAGTAACGAAGTCAAACCCTACATTGAATATTCGAGTCTGATGCCGAAAACATAGTTTTTAGAATTTTGGTCTGTTAGTTTCAAACTCAAACTCAAAGCATTTATTTCAAATAAACCAATTACAGGTACTTTTGAATTGTCAAGAGGTCGGTCAGTCAGAAATATGAAGCTAGTTGCCCATTCCAACGCGTAGTAGGTTCCTATGGAGAAGAACGGGCAAGAAACTCCACGGACACTCTTTTAAATCAGAATATTTTTACAAAAAATTGGTTACATCATTCATGTTGTAATTATACATGTGAGAACAATGTAGAAAGACGTGCACATTAAAAACGTCCGTAATAAAAAACAATTCAAAAATTTAAATAAGCCGTAGCAGCTAAGAGATGACCAGTCCCCACTGACGGCGCCCGTTCACGAACATGACGCATGGATCAGCACCATTTAGCTCAACCATTTTGAAGGGAACTTAATGATCCAACACACACGCCACCACCAGCGAGACATTTGAGTGATCATGACATACTCTCAGCCGCCAGGGCACAAACTCAAACTCAAAACTCAAAGCATTTATTTCAAATAAACCAATTACAGGCACTTTTGAATTGTCAAGGGGTCCGTCAGTCAGAAAGATGAAGCTAGATGCCCATTCCAAAGCGTAGTAGGTACCTATGGAGAAGAACGGGCAAGAAACTCCACGGACACTCTTTTAAATCATGACATTCAAATCAATCAAAGACGTACCCAGTAAATGGTAGCTGTAAAGTATGTACATAGTGCTCACACATGTGCTATGCAATTATATAATACTAAAAGACTGAATTTATACAATCTAATGATAGTTTTACAATCTTCAGCAGCTCCAACAATATTTTTGAATGCTAATCAATTAGTTTATGCGCCCTTGTGGAGCTGGACCAGCGTTGAGCCAAGCATTTTTGTCATCGATGTAATCCCCCAACTTGTAATATGCTTGGCTGCATAGTGTGCGTTTTATACAAGATTAAAATTTTGTTTCATTCAGTTGGAGTATGTGGGGAGGTATTTTATTGTAACATTTCAAACAGTACCCCATGAAGGATGAGTCTACTTTAGCCAGTCTGAAACCCGGTTGAATTAATTGGTCCCTATTTCTAGTCCTATAATTATGTCTATCACCTCTTTTACTGAAAAGACTTAGATTTTTCCTAACGTACATGGTGTTTTCATAGACATATTGACAAGGTACCGTCATGATGTTAATATCTTTAAACAGTTCCCTTAGAGAATCGCGTCTGCGGAGGCCATATATTGCTCTGATGGCTCTTTTCTGCAGAATAAAAATAGACTCGATATCTGCAGCCCGTCCCCATAGTAAAATACCGTAAGACATGATACTATGAAAGTAACTGAAATAGACTAGCCTCGCGGTACCTACATCAGTAAATTGACGGATTTTTCTTACAGCATATGCTGCTGAACTTAGGCGTCCTGCAAGAGATGTTAAATGAGGACCCCATTGCAGCCTTGAGTCGAGCGTGATCCCCAAGAAAACAGTTTTATCGACGAATTCTAATTTCTCCCTATTCAATACTATGTCACAATCACTACTTTTAACATTCGGTAAAGCAAATCTAATGCATTTAGTTTTATTCCCATTTAATACTAAATTATTAGCAGTGAACCAATTTTGGACCTGCAGTAGGGCGTTATTTACGTCGTCAAGATTTGATGCACGTCTATTTATCTTAACAATTAGAGAAGTATCGTCAGCAAATAACACCATTTGTGGTTGGGTCTTTAATAAATGGGGTAGATCATTTACATATACTAAAAAGAGGAAAGGACCCAATATCGAGCCTTGTGGGACACCCATTTTTACTTTTAGACCGAGTGAATATGTTGAATATGACGAAGTTTATATGTATGTTCCGGTTTGCACAAAAACGGATGAACGGATTTGGATGATATTTGGCACACAGATAGTTTATAGCCTGGATTAACCTATAGGTTATTTTTTAATCCAAGTAGTACGTTCCCGTCGGATATTTTTCGACATCCACGTGAGCGAAGCCGCGGGCAAAAGCTAGTAAAATGATAAACTGACTGACTGACTGACTGGGTGATGTATCAACGCACAGCCCAAACCGCTGGTCCTAGAGACACGAAACTTGGAGGGTGTATTCTTTGTGAAGAGTAAGTATCCACTAAGAAAGGATTTTTGGGAATTTCACCCCTAAAGGGGTAAAATAGGGGTTGGAAGTTTATATGAAAGTCCGTCAGTTTTAAAGTTAGGATCCGTAAATTTTGTGTTTAGGCTGATGATTAAAAATTAATTTATACGTGTCTCAGCGTTTTTGATAATTCTACCCTCGAAGGGTTATAAAGGGGGATGAAGTTGAAAGGTCCTTAATTTTCGAAAAAAAAAAAAAACACTTTTACTATCTAGGCTTATGGTTGGAAGCTAACGCAACGGTGTTGTTAGAATTTCAACCCTTAAGGGGGTGAAAAAGGGGATGAGATTTTGTTTTTTAATTAAAGATCTTATTTTTAAAGTTAAAATCACTAATATTTAGGCTTATGATTGGAAACTAACACAACTTAAAGTGGTTAGCACTCTTGGTTTCCTTAAATAAAACTAATTGTAAACACTACACATGCACTCATAACCTCTTACGTAATAATTCTCGTTTGACATATCCATCTGTCACATTCACATTCCGTTCAGGCACAACCATAGTCATCAAATGAGAAGTAATATCATTATCTATTGCTTAACACTACTAAAAAAATATATTTACAACTATTACTTATTTACTATACTCGTATGTAAATACGAGTATAGTAAATAAGTAATAGTACTATACTCGTATTTACAACACAAATAATATCTATAAACATATTAAACAAATCTAACAATTATTTACACTCCACATCAGAAATACAATGTACATAGGTATGGAGAAATGGAACGTGCGCACGTATAGTAAAACGGAACACATGCATGATCTGCAAAATATCGTTCTCAGGGTTCAACGACATCAGTGCACCATCTGGCCTGAAGGTGATCGCACGCCCCATTCTGCTCCGAGATCTAGACTTCCTCAAAGCACTAGATCCCTCTAAATCAGTTTCTGTCTATTGTGTTATATCTGTTTCCGTTTGTACAACTTATCCTGTGTCTGTTGCATTGTATCGTACCTTACCCTATATGTTAAGGAAGTGCCGAGGTAGGCATTAATACAAGTCAACTTACTTAAACAGTCGTTTAATTAAATTCTACCCCGTAACACTTCATTGGTGACCCCGATAAAGAACGTAAGAAGCCTGACGAAGCCATCATGCCGACTGGAGCAGGAGCAACAGCAGAGAAACAAGACGTCTGCACAGTCAGCGTGAAGCTGCCGCCATTTTGGCCAGAGGAGCCGACACTTTGGTTCGTGCAGGTTGAAGGTCAGTTCACGATCGCCGGTATTACCGCCGACAGTACTAAATATTATACAGTCGTGGGCCAGCTTGATCACCGCTATATGGTAGAAGCTAGGGATATACTCGTAATAGAGAACCCGCCGGCCCAAGACAAGTATGCAAAGCTGAAGGCTTATACGTAGGCTCTCTGATTCGCGCCAGCGCCCACCCCAGCGCTCACATCACCTCCCGCCGTCGCAAACACGAGCACCTGCAGCGAGATCAGCGAGCTGAAACAGAGCATTACGGAGTTAACAAAACAGGTGGCGGCCCTTTCAACACGTGGTCAGGTACATCACCGATCATCCGATAGATTTAGGCGTAGTAGCAGAGACTCGACCCCAGGCCGCCGCAACTGCTCGCACCCAAGAGGCCCGTGGAACGATGAGCACTGCTGGTACCATAATCACTTCGGTGATAGGGCCAGGCGGTGCGACCAGCCATGCACGTTCGCGGGAAATGCCCCCGGCAGCCGGAAGTAGCGGCAAATGGCTGCCCCAACAAACCACGCCACCTATTCGTAACAGATCGGGCCACTAAAGCGGCGCAGCAAAACGGCGTACCAGCTTAACGCGGCCAACGATACCGTCATCGATACATACGGTTGGGTCGAACTTCACCTAAACTTAGGGCTCCGCCGTGTCTATTCATGGAAGTCCGTGGTCGCAGACGTTACTAAACCCATCATAGGCGCAGATTTCCTGGCACAAACTTGCTTATAGATCTCAAGCATTACCGCCTCATTGACGGGCTAACGCAGCTGTCCTCCACGGCGTCATCGGCAACCGGTTCAGCAACTGACATTGCCTCCGTCAAGTCCATTGGGCGTAGCACGCAGTACCATGAGCTCCTCCGGCAGTACCCGGAGATCACGCGGCCTGCGGGGAAACAAAGACAGGTCAGTCATGGTACCGTACATCACATCCGGGATCATCATCGTGGGTCGGATGTGGTACAGCGATGGGTTGTGGCTGAGGATGATGACAGGAATGCGCGTTCGCTGCATGCTGGTGGTCAGGATACCCGTTGAAGCCGTGGGTGCTGGCTCCCCATAGAAAAGGGAGGATCCTCCGACCAGACGGGTGTGATGTCTGGCGGGCAACTGCCCAGAGGTTTGAAGTTGGGAGATTCTATATATATGTTTATCGCGCGGTAAACTCTAATTGCGCGATGCAGGATTTGTGTGACGTCAGGATGTTATGTGACGTCAGGTCTTTGATGCGTAGTTCGCATGTAGCGATGTAGATGCCGCTACACCACAATGGTCTGAAAAGGGCGATGAAGTTTTGTATTGAAGTTGGTCATTCGCTAAATTTTGTATTCAAGTAAAAATAATATAAGTACATGTGTACTGTTTCTAACTTTACAGTATTTTACAAAAAGCGACTGCCTATCTGACCTCCACAACGCAGTTACTGGGTAATACGATACCCCTTGGTAAGAATGGTTGTCGGACTTTCGGGCTTCTGACTTCCCGTAACGACTGTCAAAGATCCACGAATGACAGCCGCGACCAACAGCTTAACGAGCTTTCCGAGGCACAGACGGGTCTCTGTATGTAAAGATGATCCACAGACCAACCGCGGCAAGTGTAGCTTAACCAGACCGATCTACTTGTGTGGCTGTTATAATTTAGCCACGGGCCCCTCCCCAGGAGAATCCCCCCTTCACCTTTTCCGGGAGATTCAATATGGATATAGATTAGGATACGAATAGATTGCGATACTGTTCATCCCTCATAACAAATAGCGTGATAATTTATACTTGTGCAATGGAACTAGACTCCAAGTAACAGCTCTCCGCCGCAATGTTATTGAGGCCAAAATGCGAACTGGATCTGCCAGAGGAGAAACAGTCTTCGGGCCGCGTATACCATCGATACCAAAAGACCTTCCGTTTGAATTTAAAATATTGCAGTTCCCAATCAATGTTTGTTTCGCGATGACTATTAATAAGTCACAGGGACAAACTCTGACATTTGCTGGAGTTGATTTGCGGCAAGACTGTTTCTGTCACGGCCAATTTTATGTGGCTTGCTCACGTGTTAGCTCTCCAAATAGCCTGGTTGTTTTAGTGACTTCCGAATTAGTGAAAAATATTGTATACCTACGTATACCTTGAGAAATACTGTGAAGGATTTAGGTAGATACCAGACCTTTACAGTAGGTATTTCTTTACAGTATTCCTCAAATATCACACGTACATAGTGGAGGACAATAATTAGCCATGAACAAAACTCTATATTGTTATTAATACTTATTGTTATAATAATTCATAATTATCTAGAAAAAAAGAATTTCGAAGTCAAACCTAACATTGAATATTCGAATCGGATGCCGAAAATATAGTTTTTAGAATTTTGGTCTGTCTGTTTGTATGTATGTTCCGGTTTGCACAAAAACGGATGAACGGATTTGGATGATATTTGGCACACTTATAGTTTATAATCTGTATTAACCTATAGGTTATTTTTGAATCCCGTTAGTAGGTACGTTCCCGTCGGATATTTTTCGACATCCACGCGGGCGAAGCCGCGGGCAAAAGCTAGTATATACATATAAAATGCTTTGTCCTGTATGACTGACTGACGGATCAACGCACAGCCTAAACTGCTGATCGTAAAGACCTGAAACTTGGAGGGTGTGTTCTTTGTATGACGTAGGCATCCGATAAGAAAGGATTTTTCGAAATTCTACCCCTAAAGGGGTGAAAAAGGTGGGCAAAGTTTGTATGGGACAACGTGATTCCTTGGTCTAATCTACTTAAAATTTTGATAAACATTCATTATCAGAATTGATGGAAGACGTGTTTCGTATTTTATTGAAATTCATTCCTTATCGAGGTTAAATAGGGGTAGAAAGTTATTTTGGTAGTGATTTGTTTCGAAGTTGATATCAATCTCTTTAGTGCTTTTGATTTAAATTACATTTTATTTTGACACATGTTTGAAAACTCAATACGATTTTAATCAAAAAAGGTTGAACTCACTTAAAAGCTCGGTACAATGCAAATACTCTTTAAAATTGGAATGTCTCGAAAGTCACCGTGCTATATTAGTACCGCATTTGAAGGTTTCTAAGCTTTACAGAGGTCTGTAAGGATTCCTCTAACACCATCAAGTTACCCCTTCGAATTCAAGAGAGTGCAGTTTCCCATCAAAGTATGTTTCGCAATGACTACAAACAAAGCTCAAGGTCAATCTTTTAAGGTAGCGGGAGTAGACTTAAGGGAAAGCTGCTTCTCCCACGGCCAGTTGTATGTGGCATGCTACAGAGTAAGCGCACAGAGTAGCCTGGTGATTCTAGCACCCGAAAGAAAAACAAAAAATATTGTTTACAAAGAAATACTGCGGTAGGTGTAGTATTTCGATTTGGTTGTAAAAAGATAATAATACACCCGTGTAACTTTCGCCAGATCAAAGGCTGAGCTTCGTGTTCATAAAATATATATATTTTTTTGTTAAGTTTATTTAACCTTTATATCCCTACACTAGAATAAAGATTGTTATATTTTATAATTATTCAAACATTTTAATATAATAATTTATATGTTATAACAAAATTAATAACGTAAAAAACCAATAAAAAATCCTATTAGAACCATTTTCGACTTCTACGCGGACGAAGTCGCGGGCAAAAGCTAGTATACTTATATTATTACAAGTCTCAGTACTTACATGAGTATTACAGAGCTCTTTACACTTTCACAGTTCCACAACGACTGACGTGCTAAAATGGCGCTACCACGTAACTATAAAAACCCCCCTCCTTGTCAGACTTCTTTTTTTTTTTTTGAAGTTGGGGAATTGTCAAATAACTTCTCCCGCTCTGGGCGGAGCGGGAGGGTGTGTCAGACTTTTACTGACTAGAACCCACCCGTGTTCCTTCCGTTGCCTGTGTGCCGGGGCCGCGATATCCCTTTCGGACAAACTCGCAACCCTGGCAAGCATTGGCCCTTACGGACCCCGTCAGTTGGTGCTGACATCTCTTTGAGGCGCGCAGTGTAACACACGCGCCGTCGACCCGGGGCTGGTCCTTATCGGACGGCGAGCTACCCATTGCTCACCACCCGCAAGCCCGCGCATACGGTGGCCGGAAATCGGCTCGCGACTCCCAACGCCCGGGGCGTCTCCTGCGGCGACTAGGGGCGCGAGGGTACGCATCTTGCCTCTCACTCGCGCGCTCCGCTTCCTCCTTCGCGAGCAGTGTGACGGCCTCCCATGCACTCTTGCTCCGGACCATGGCCTGAACCAGGGCCGGACGCTCAGACCGCCGCCGCCGATCGCCTCCGTGAGGACACGGCGGTGCTCCGCCCAAGCCGGGCAGACCTCCACCGTATGCTCCACCGTGTCCTCCGAGCGATTCACACAGTGGTGACACTACTATAAGGCGAATTGCAATAGAAGGACAAAGAAACGAAGGTGTTTTCTCCACACCACATTTCATTTTGAAATCATTATAATAAGTAATTGCAAATGTTCAATTGTTTTTATTTTATTGATCTACTCAGTGGCTGAACAAGCGTTTCAGAGCATAACAGACGACTGGAAAAATTCATGTCAACATGTCATGAAAATAGAAAAAGGTTATTTTCGAAAGGGGGCTAACTCTGTATAGTGACATTGAAAAAATTATCATAAAACTACAAGATGACAGCAGCAGTAGTGACACATCTGAAGATAGCCAGCAGAGTTTTGGTGAAAGCTCACACCAAGACATGGATGAAGACCTTTCGGGCGTGGAATACTTAGAGGAAAACATTTTTGATTCTGATTAAATTATGGAACATTTTGTCCGTGGTAACTTGGATTTGTGGGACATAGTCACACAGTAGTAAAGCTTCCAACTTGTCACTGTAATCTAAATCCCTTTAAATCATCTGGGGTCTTGTAAAACATAAAATTGTCTCATATAATGTGGGATTAGTTGACATCAAGGTATTTTGAAATACCTAATAATTTTATTTTTAATTCATTAAATAAATAACTGCAAATGTTATCGTTCTAGGCAGTGGCTGAACAAGCGTTTCAGAGCTTTTCTTTTTTTTCATAAAACCCGCAAATATTCACATTAATTGTCAAAAAAAACTAAGTATCAAAACCGTTTTCGTCGTACTATAAAGGGTTACAACATGCACGATAGTGGTGCCACCATTATTTTCACGACTTTTTGGCCAAGCTGTATATTATTACAAGTCTCAGTACTTACATGAGTATTACAAAGCTCCTTACACTTTCACAGTTCCACAACGACTGACGTGCTAAAATGGCGCTACGACCATGGGCGCTACCACGTAACTATAAAAATCCCCCTCCTTGTCAGACTCAAATAGTCAATTGACATCATAATATCCGGTGGCGCCATTTTAACATTTTGGTTAAACAAATCAAATTACAGGGATAGTTTTAATCTCCCATACTTTAAAGCCTGATTGATACCTATGCCTCTTGTTAAATTAAGTAATTCGTTATAAGAACAATGATTAAAGAACGTAGTTAGCACCCTAACACATACCGAAGGTAATGTAAGGTGTGGATCGCCCGGAGGTTGTGTGGATCGCCCGGAGGACACGGTGGAGCATACGGTGGAGGTCTGCCCTGCTTGGGCGGAGCACCGCCGTGTCCTCACGGAGGCGATCGGCGGCGGCGGTCTCTCGCGTCCGGCCCTGGTTCAGGCCATGGTCCGGAGCGAGAGTGCATGGGAGGCCGTCACCTCCTTGTGCGAAGCAGTTATGCTCGCGAAGGAGGAGGCGGAGCGCGCGAGTGAGTGCGCGCGAGATTGAAGCTGCACGCCCTCGCGCCCCTAGTCGCCGCAGGAGACGCCCCGGGCGTCGGGAGTCACAAGCTGACTTCCGGCCACCGTAGGCGCGGGCCTGCGGACGGCGTTGTGTTCCACGCGCGCCTCAAAGGGATGTCAGCAACAACTGACGGGGTCCGGAAGGACCAATGCCTGCTGGAGTTGCGGGTTTGTCCGAAAGGGATATCGCGGCCCCAGCACATAGGCAACGGAAGGAACACGGGTGGGTTTTAGTCAGTAAAAGTCTGACACTCCCTCTCGTTCCGCCCAGAGCGGGAGGAGTCATTTGCTGATTTCCCATCCAAAAAAAAAAAAAAAAGGTAAATCACATACATAAACAAGCGATAGTTGTATTGCCCACCAAGCAGGTCCTAGCTTGACAATAACACACAGGTAAATCACTAACAGTCACCTAAACACACATGAACAGAATATTAGCATCACTCACGAACAAGTCGCAACTTGTCGACGAGAAACTAGCCAGATGGCATCGCCCAAGAACAAGTTGCAACTTGTCGAACATAATCTACGCAAAAAGGTATCATTCAGGGAGCAGGTTACAACCTGTCGAGAATCGAGTTCATGCTTGACTAAAATATACAGGCCTCACATACCTATCATTTGTCAAGAATTATAAAATAGCTATTTTTAATACTAGAACCACCCGCTACTTGTACCATAGTAGAATACTACTTACGCTCAAACCAAAATGTAAAACCCTACCCGCCCCGACAAAACCATAGCCTTCGACGACATCGACAAGGCTGAATGCCTAGCCGATAATCTAGAAGCACAATGCTCACCCAGCACTCTACCAGTAGACAAAGCTCACCTCTTAGAGGTAGACGCCGAAGTCGAACGTAGAGCCTCACTCCCTCCCGTTGAAGACCCTGAAAGTCCTCTGCCCCCCGTCTCACCGGACGAAGTGCACGACATTATCAAGGGTCTGAAAATCCGTAAAGCCCCCGGCTCAGATGGAATCACTAATAGGGTGATTCAGCTATTCCCTGCCCACCTGCTACATGCCACGTACAACTGGACGTGGGAAAATCAGCTTTTCCTCATGTCGACTACCGCTACCTTTTTTAAGAGTTTGACCTTGAGCTTTGTTTATGGTCATTGCGAAGAAGACTTTGATGGGAAACTGCACTCTCTTGAATTCGAAGGGGTAACTTGATGGTGTTAGAGGAATCCTTACAGACCTCTGTAAAGCTTAGAAACCTTCAAATGCGGTACTAATATAGCACGGTGACTTTCGAGACATTCCAATTTTAAAGAGTATTTGCATTGTACCGAGCTTTTAAGTGAGTTCAACCTTTTTTGATTAAAATCGGATTGAGTTTTCAAACATGTGTCAAAATAAAATGTAATTTAAATCAAAAGCACTAAAGAGTATTGATATCAACTTCGAAACAAATCACTCCCAAAATAACTTTCTACCCCTATTTAACCTCGATAGGGAATGAATTGCAATAAAATACGAAACACGTCTTCCATCAATTCTGTTAATGAATTTTTATCAAAATTTGAAGTAGATTAGACCAAGGAATCACGTTGTCCCATAAAAACTTTGCCCCCCTTTTTCACCCTCTTAGGGGTAGAGTTTCGGAAAATCCTTTCTTATCGAATGACTACGTTATACAAAGAACACACCCTCCCAGTTTCAGGTCTCTACAATCAGCGGTTTAGGCTGTGCCAACGCACAGCCTAAACCGCTGACCCTTCAGTCAGTCATTCAGGACAAAGCAGTTTATATGTATAGATTGATATAACTTGTCAGTAGGTAAAGAACATAAACATTGTCTTGAGTTAATCACAGCGACAAACTATTCTTATCATTTAAGTAGTCGTTGATAGAATAGTATGCCTTTGAACAAAGATTGGATTTTACTTTCGTTTTCAACGCATTAAAAGGCAAATCCACCAAATACCAAAGAAGAGGGTAACTTGTTATAAAAAGTTATACCAAGCCCAACAAATGAGTTATGAACCTTATGAAGCCGGTGAAAGGGAGCTCGTAGTTTGTCCTTATTTCTAGTGTTAACATTGTGAAAATCACTGTTTTTAGTGTATATGTGTATATTTTGTCTAATATATAAGATATTGGCGAAGATGAATTGAGATGTCACCGTGAGGATACCAATATCTTTGAAAATATCTCTCAGAGAAACTCTAGCACCTAGCTGGTAAATAGTATTATTATCATACCGATTTTGTGACCCAGGTTCACTGCCGCTATTTATGTCAGGTTCCTACGTTGTGCTCTTATCTCTTTCCTACTTTCCTTACATTTTCATAACGTCCCTATATAATGGCGAAGCAAGCGCAAGCGATAACTCCCCCCCGACCCTTGCTCTACGATGCGCCCGCGTCGATGACGTATTATGTCAGATTCCTACGTTGTGCTCTTATCTCTTTCCTACTTTCCTTACATTTTCATAACGTCCCTATATAATGGCGAAGCAAGCGCAAGCGATAACTCCCCCCCGACCCTTGCTCTACGATGCGCCCGCGTCGATGACGTATTATGTCAGATTCCTACGTTGTGCTCTTATCTCTTTCCTACTTTCCTTACATTTTCATAACGTCCCTATATAATGGCGAAGCAAGCGCAAGCGATAACTCCCCCCCGACCCTTGCTCTACGATGCGCCCGCGTCGATGACGTATTATGTCAGATTCCTACGTTGTGCTCTTATCTCTTTCCTACTTTCCTTACATTTTCATAACGTCCCTATATAATGGCGAAGCAAGCGCAAGCGATAACTCCCCCCCGACCCTTGCTCGACGATGCGCCAGCCCGCGTCGATGCTGCGCCTGTAGCTTTAAATTCCCCGATTAATAATAATAATATACTTTTGATCCAGCCTGTCCCTCTTGCTGTCCTCCCCCCAGCGAGCGCCCTAAGCCGAGGCTCGTACCCCACAGGGGGTGCCCTTAGCGAGCGTTCGCCTAGTTTTAATTAGCATAGTATTTTGCCCCTGGCTGGAGGCTTTAAGTGTAGAAGCTTAAGGCAGCCACAGGATTGACCGGTTGAGTAGTCATGACCTCAGTGGTCAGCTACGAGATGCCCTACATAATAAAAATAAAAAAGCAAGCGATAACGGCTCCGGCGGCGGCGATGACTCACGCGCACAAACAGCTGATTTATTACGGGTACTACGAACATCGTTATCTTGCTGTTTCTTACTAATTGAACTTGCCACAGGCGTAGCAATTGCCATAGGCCCACTATCCAGCAGATGTGTACCTCGCGCCCTAGTGTTTACAAAAGGATTTAAGCGATAAGGGTATTCATAATTGGTCTATGTTAGCCACTAGAATACCTCTAATTGGTCTATGTTAGCCACTAGAATACCTCTAATTGGTCTATGTTAGCCACTAGAATACCTCTAATTGGTCTATGTTAGCCACTAGAATACCTCGTTTCCATTTCGCATAACTGCTCGATAGCGGCATAAGTGCTAGCAAAATTCTCTACTTGGGATTTCAGTAAAGTTATTTCCTTCAGTAGCGGTGTGACGTCTAAATGGTCAAAGGTCACAGGTGATAACTTCTTCGCCAGAAAAATAGGCATAATTTTCGGGTCTACACTCTTTAGCACTGTTAGAATGTCTTCCAAGTCCCTCCTTTGTATTTTGCCTTTACACTTCTTTTTTCTCTTCATTTTTTTTATTTCGGTAGTGACGAAGTAACAATTCTATTTTTTCGCCTTCTCCACTTCCTCTACACTAAAAGCCGACACACATATACGCAGCAAACTCTCATGGTCCATCACAAGAATTTTATTCGTAATAAATGCCAACACTTCGTCAATAACAACATTGCAACTCGCAAATTTTACCGTACGTCGACTACGACGTCATGATTGCACCGAGCACAGGACCGCACGTTAGTGTAACGGCGCGAGACTGAGATAATAATAATAAACCCGTTTATTTCCAACAATCATAAAAAACAAATTTTATTTAGAATCTAGTGTTATAAACAAATGGCATGCAAACTTATTTAATAATAATAATATTAATTTATGCTACGAGTAAGACCCTGCACAACCGTGAGGTATGCAGTCTCAGGGAATACTTCCCAGTTCTCAGTGGACAAGGGCCTTACCCCGCTATCCTTGGCTAACGAGAACTGGCGCAAACCTATAGTATTAGATACTAATGACTGCAGGGAGGTATGGCAGAGCAAAGAGATTCACGGGAGCTTTTACCGGGCCTTACATGGGCCCGATGTAGACCTACTAGCGTCTGTATCCTGGCTGCGATTCGGTGATCTCAAGGTTTTGTCTTTGCGATTATGGATGAAGTTATGATGACGAACAACTACCGGAAATATATTGTGAAGGACGGCACGGTTGACATCTGTCGGGCATGCCACCGTCCGGGGAATCAATCCGACACATTATTTCTGGCTGTTCTCGTCTGGCTAACGGAGACTACTTGCATAGGCACAACCTTGTGGCCAGGATTATCCACCAGCAACTTGCTCTGAAATACAGTCTTGTGGAATCGGAAGTACCATACTATAGGTATGCGCCCGACTCAGTTCTCGAAAATGACAATATCACGTTGTATTGGGATCGATCTATCATCACTGACAGGACTATTGTTGCCAATAAGCCAGACATAGTGGTGATATGTAGATCGATTAGAGAGATTATCTTGCTAGGTGCCCAACTCCACTTTAGTGATAAAGCGTAATGCAGAGCATTATAAGTTTTGTCTTTCTTTTGATGTATTCGCTTCTTATTCTGTGTATTCTCCTTATTTTCAATATACTTCTTTCTATTTCTGACAAATGGCTAGTTTAGTCTTTATTTTGGTGCTGTATGTCCAAGTTTGGCAACTGCATGTGAGAGTCGTTAAAATGCAGGGGTCCATTAGGGTCTTTCTGAGGTGAAGGGGGAAAGCGGCTTTTAGAATTTCTTTTAGGTACCAATTTTTTTTCCGTTCACCCCCTCTTCGGCATTCCTGTCTCCAAATTTTATTTGTTTCCCTAGGTATATAAAGTTGTTTACGTACTCCAACGGCTTACCATGCAGGCTTATTGTATTAGTATTACTGTTTGTCGTTATACTTTGGTTTTGTCTTGGTTCTGAGACCTACTTTTTCACTTAGTGAGCATATAACTTTTTCGAGTTGCCTGCTTGTTTCAGCGAAGAGAACAATGTCGTCAGCGACCCTCAGGTGTGTAAGTTACCTCCCATTCACTCTGATTCCACCTGATGGCCTCTTTAGATAATCGAGGATAAGTTGTAGTACTAAATAAAAAGTTTGGGCGACAGAGGATCGCCGTGTCTCACTCCTCTACAGATTAGTATATTTGGGCGACAGAGGATCGCCGTGTCTCACTCCTCTGCAGATTAGTATATTTGGGCGACAGAGGATCGCCGTGTCTCACTCCTCTGCAGATTAGTATATTTGGGCGACAGAGGATCGCCGTGTCTCACTCCTCTGCAGATTAGTATATTTGGGCGACGTTTGTCCATTTTGACTCTGCTGGAACTGCCACCAATGTTTTTAGAACCTTTATGTATTTTTCATGAATTTAGCATTTTTCCAGGTCTTTCCATATGGAGTCGTGAGAAATCGTTTCGAATGCTTTAGCATAGTCTATGTAAAGTGGTCTATTGAACTCTTTATATTTCTTTATAACTTGTTGTATAACGTGTATGTGATCCGTTGTAGAAAAGCTAGAACGGAAACCTGCTTATTCAATCGATTGGTGTTCATCGATTCAAGACTTCAGACTCAATCTGCTTTGTATAATTCACGTAAATAGTTTGTTTGTCTGCACAACAGTCAACGGTACATACACGAAATTGAATATATGCATTTAATAAGGACAGTCCGTTCTAAAGTATACCTGTTTTTGTTTTTGGGTGGGAAATTATCAAATAACTTCTCCTGCTCTGGGTGGAGCGGGAGGGCGTGTCAGATTTTTACTGACTAAAACACACGTGCTCCTTCCGTTGCCTGTGTGCCGGGGCTGCGATATCCCTTTCAGACAAACTCGCAACCCTGGTATGGTAGGCATTGGCTCTAACGGACCCCGTCAGTTGGTGCTGACATCTCTTTGAGGCGCGGGAGGAACACAACGCGCCGTCGACCCGGGCCTGGTCCTTATCGGACGGCGAGTTACCCATCGCTCACCGCAAGCCCGCCTCTACGGTGGCCGGAAATCGGCTTGCTACTCCCGACGACGCCCGACGCGTCTCCTGCAGTGACCAGGCGCGCGCGGGCGCGAATATTGCCTACTTTTTTTCAGTATGCCAGCATCATAGGAAAGAGACTTATGTTTTTTTAATACTCGTATAATTTGTGTAATGTAAAGTTTCCTGACCGAGAGGAAATAAATGTTCAGTAGGATATCTCTTATTTTTAAAATGCATGCACTTGTTATGAGCGCGTTGTGCCCTATCCACCGCTAGAAATTTTGTTTTGGCTGCACCACCCCAGACAGGTAAGGTAAGCTTGATGAGAATTATGAAATAGTTCTTATCAAGTATTAGTTTTAAGTAAATTTTTGCGACAAGTTCATTTATAATAAAATTCTGCGCAAGAAAGCTCTCCATAAGATTCACCTAGGAGGCTATGACCAGTAATTCTCGAGATACAAAGCTTCGGAATGTTGGATTCACGATTAATTTTGTTTCCGCACCTATATCGCCGATTTACCTTTATTTTAACTTATTTTCCTGGGGGTACTATAGTAACTGTCTTTTAGCCAAAGAGGCGGGTTACCTATGGCGCAGTGTGTGCACACGGGCGCGGCGCCTGGGGGGGTGCCGAGCGCCGCTCGCGCCACCTACAGAGAGCATGCGACAAGACCCTGCGCCCATGTTATGGCCGACACCGGGCGCGGTAGCAAAGCAAGGCGTCCCACGAGTGGCTCCTTTGCTCTAATAATACCTTTTATTTTTACTCTTGTACATAATACTTTCCGAAATCATTTAAAATTGCACCATTTCCGTTCACTTGTAAAAATATAACTGAAAGTATTCCATTTGACCGAACGCCTAATAAAGGCACTGGCGGACTAAGGGGCGGCAGGCGGCAGGTGCGGTCCCCCGGGCCCTCACGCGCGCCGGGGGCCCGGGGGCGACCGGAAGCTCGAGAAATACTTTTTTATTAAATCCCATAAAAGACCAAAATATATTCAGTAAGTAAACGGCAGTTCGTAGATAGGGGCCTACGCATGCTAAATATAAACGTGGGGATGCTAACCTTTACGAGCTCGCTACGCTCGCTCTTCCATTTTACATTCTTTTTTGTAAGTTCACAAAGTAACCGCTATTTATTTAGTATTTACAGTCAAAAGAAAACTTTACCTATCCGGGTCGGAGTGCTAAAATTTTTCTTTGCATCCTATATTTTCTGACTTTTCAGTATAGACTGACAAAGTAATTCCTATTTCTGTTTAAACGTTCAAAATAAATTTTAAACTATAGGTACACATTTTCTCGCTTTATCATCTTTTATTCATCTAATGCTTTAAGTAGCTTTATTGTTGTCGACAAAGTATCTCCTATTTCTGGTTCTAGTCAAAACAAAACCTAACCTTATGTTTCGACGTTCCCCCCCGACGACCCCATTTAGTTTTTCCGCCCCGTGCCCGCGACAGGCTTAATCCGCCACTGACTAGAGAGCGCCAGGATATTTTTATAGCACGCGGGCGTTAAATGGGCTAGAGCCACCCCTGTTCAGCCCATAGTTAAAAGAACGAAGGAGATATGCCCGGTAGTTGAAAATGTATTTATAATTATTTTTATAATGACAGTCGCGTCTCAATATGTTTATGAGAACCTGATTTATGTGAAAAAGAATATAAATCTATATTCTAAACACAGCGACATTCATTGTATAGTTTCATCTGTCACCACCATCGGGGAGTCCACTAGGACCGGCCTTATACTGTTTGATGGAATAAAATAAAATTACAATTATTATATATTATTTGATCAAAATGTTATGGCAATCAATTATTAATTAATTATTACTAACACTAGTTTATAAGCTCGCAATTGTACTAACAAATATGGATGTAATCAAAAGATGAATCTGAAATAAATTATTTATTATTATTATTATTTTTGTTTCTGCGTTTGTTTTCCACGGCCTAGCCGGATAGAACTGGTGGCACGGGCCTAAGCCAAGTGTCCATCAGTGGGGTGAAGTGTGGAAGAAATATTAGATGCTGCTTGGTTTTCCGAAGTAGACTGTATGGTAGATGAGACTATATTTGAGTGGGAGTATTGGTGCAAGTTGTCCGACTCACACTGAATAAATTTTCTTACTAGCCTGCATGTGTTAAGAATCACTGCCTTCTGCAGCAGGTGATAGATGTTAGGTGGCAGGTTGAGGGAACTAAGGGACTGATGAAGCTGTTTGGGTATTACTCCTGTTGCTGATAGCACTATGGGGACTATTGTGACTTTTTGAAGATGCCAAAGTCTGGTTATTTCATCTTTTAGTTCGGTGTATTTGGATAATTTTTCGGCTATTGTAGTCTGTAAGTTATGTGTATTTGGCACGGCAATGTCTATTAGGAACCCAGTTCTGTTTATTTTATTAATTAATGTGATGTCAGGTCTATTAAAGTGAATTGTGCGGTCGGTGAGTATGGCACGGTCGAAGTATAGTTTTGTTGCAGGGTTCTCTAATACCGTTTCAGGCTTGTATTTATAATATGGTACTACAGTGTCTACAAGTTTGTATTGATGAGCTAGTTTCTGGTGTATGACGTTGGCTACTTGATCATGTCGGTGTTTGTAGTCTGTCTGGGCTATTGATTTGCAGGCACTGGTAATATGTTGGATTGTCTCTGGAGAACTATTGCATTTTCTACAAGTATCTGTTGTTAAATTCTTGATAATATATTTTCTGTAGTTTTTAGTCTCTATAACTTGGTCCTGTATTGCAAGCATAAACCCTTCAGTCTCCGGGAATAGTTCGCCACGATCTAACCATGCGTTCGACGCATCTTTGTCGACATTTAATTGGCTTAAATCCTGGCGATGTCTCCCGTGTAGAGACTTTTGGGTCCACTCTTGACATTTGGTTTTGTCATCAATAACATTTTCGTTTTTTTGTTTTGTAGTGTCTTTTAAATTAAGAGGTGTAAAGTGTTGGTCGTTGTGTGCTATTAGTTTGTGGAGAAGGGAAGATTCAGTTTTAGCGAAGAAGTATTGTCTAAGAGCTGTGATCTGTCGGTTGTGTAAGTTTAGAATATCTATAAGTCCTCTGCCTCCTTCTTTTCTCGGTAACGTTAACCTTTGTATACAAGATCTTGGGTGATGTTTGCGAAATTTAGTCATTGTCGTGTTGATTTTTCGTTGTAAGTTTTTTAGGTCAGTTTTGGTCCAGTTTATTACCCCGAATGAATAGGTGAGCACAGGTATAGCAAAGGTGTTGATTGCTTTTATAGTGTTTCGTGAATGGAGCTGTGTTTTTAGTATTGTATTAAGTCGGTGTTGAAATTGTTGTTTAAGTTTTTGTTTTGTATCTTTGTAGTGTATCTGTCGGGATTGATTGTAACCTAAGTATTTATAAGTATCTAGTTCATCCAATGGCTCTATTCGTTCCCCTGTTCCTAAGGTATATTGGTGTTGGTAGTTCTGTCCTGCTCTAACTGAATTTATTTTGCATTTATCTATGCCGAACTCCATATTAATGTCCTTTGTGAATGTTTCTGTTAGATTAGCTAGCTCGTAAAGTTGACTCTCGGTTTCTGCATATAGCTTAATATCATCCATATACAGTAAATGATTTAAAACGTCTTCCTGTGGATCAGTCTGTCGGTTGGTAGCTGTATAATTCAAAGGGATTCCTAAAGAGGTAGCGTTTAATATTTTAGATAAGGGGTTTAGAGCCAGGCAGAACCACAGTGGGCTGAGTGCATCTCCCTGGAAGATTCCTCTCTGTATTTTAATTGGGCTAGTATCTATTGTTTCGGTTGGGGTAGTGAGTCTTAATACTGTACACCAAGTCGTCATCATGGTCTTCAAAAATGAAATGACTGTTGGGTGTATTTTGTAAATTTCTAACACCTGCAATAGCCATGAATGGGGAACAGAATCATACGCTTTCTTGTAATCAATATACATTGTGAATAAATCAGTTTTGTATTTCTGAACTCTTTTTAAGATAACGGAATCTATGATTAATTGCTCTTTGCAGCCCTGACTATATTTTCTGCATCCTTTTTGCTGTTCGGCTAAGATGTTATTGGCGTCAATGTGTTCGTATATCATTTCGGATATGCAGGATGTGATGATCTTATACAAGGTCTGTAAGCATGTAATAGGCCTATATTTAGCTGGATTACAGAGGTCATTGCGATCTTTCGGTATCATGTAAGTTGTGCCTGACGTTATATAAGAAGGTATAATTTTGGGGTCTTGGATGAAGCTGTTTATAAAATTATATAGATAACAATGAACTGCTGTGAATTTTTTGTACCAGTAACTATGGATGTGGTCTGAACCAGGTGCTTTCCAATTATGTAGGCGAGATAGAACTTTATGAAATATTTGTGGGGAGATGTGCTCAAATGCCATTGTCTGAATATCTGTATTACTGGATAGTTCTGCATGTATCCAATCGGCTTGGGCGTTATGATGAATAGGTTGTTCCCATATTCCTGCCCAAAAGTTTTGTAATGTCTCTGGGTTAGGGGTGTTAAGCTCATCATCATTTGGGTTGTTATTCTGAACATTTGTTGTTGCCTGCCTGATATTGCGATAAAAAAGTTTTTCGTTTTGGGTGAATTGGGTATTTTGTTGTTTTCTTAAAGTGCATGCTTTATATCTTTCGAGTCGTCCTGTTACAACTGAGAGTTTTTGTTTAAGTGTATCTAGTGTATGTAATGCTTGTGTGTTTGGTTCTTCATGTACAGTATGAATTTTATACAGTATTATGATCTTGTTTACATGTTTCTTTAATTTTCTACTTCTATTGCCGTTAATAAATTGGGTCATTCTACCTATTTTTGATCGTAAATCGTATACTTTTTGTTCAAGACGTCTTCGCCATTTTGGTTTATATTCTTTTTTTGTACCTCGGGTTATTTCTCTTGGTTCAAGTGTTATCTTGGCTCCGTTGACCTTAGCAACAGTCCATATATTATTATTATTATTCATAGCTTAAATACTAGAAACAAAGATTTATTTATTGTGCCGAGGACTAGGCTCCAAAAAATTAGTAATTCATTTAAGTGCCAAAGTATACGTTTTTACAACAAACTCCCAAGCCATGTCTAAGAACTGAGCCTCAATAAATTTAAATAATTTATTAAACAGAAACTATGTCAAAAAGGTTTCTATAAAGTTAAAGATTACTTAGACGACAAAAAGGCTTGGGACTAATTAAGCTACTCCAATGTACCCCAAGGAACAAACAATTATTTTAGACTATTTTAGACTACACGATACAATATGAGCATATAATTGTTGGATTATTTTATTTGACTGTAAGTCAATTTATTTAAATTTTGTTTTCATTTATTGTTGACATAATCTACTCTTTAAAATGTTTTTATTTTATGAGTTGTATTGCAATTTGTGGTGATGTAAATTATTTTAGCATAATAATATGCACTATTATATAGAATCAAGTTTTTTCAACTGAACAGACAGCTGTGCTGCTGGGGAGTTTGTTGCGCCACTTCTTCTTCCCAGCTTATGCACTAGGAAGTGGTGAAGGGTGGGCGTTTTTGGGGGACTGTCTTATGTAATTTTGACGTTCGAAAAGTGCTGATTTCTCAGCCTAGTTTGAATAAATGACTTTTGGATTTGAATTTGAATTATCGAAACCCAATGTCTCCACTTCCTCCCCCGTACCTCGCCACAACTACACATGCAGATCAGTAAACCCAATAGATACGAGGTCGCGCTCACATTTGCAATTTATAAATCAAAACGTACAACACCATCAATTATAAACCATAACACATCAAACACAGCGTGCATTTACCATGTACCGTACAGCTCACTCACACGAAAACATCGATCGCTATCGTTGTGCTGTTCAAAAGCCATTTATTTTACATATACGCTAGTGATTGAAAATCGGAAAGTTATGGATTCTCCCATGCAGTATTTGCATTTTTGGGAGTTCCTGAAAAAAATATTAATAAAAAACGATATACATATAAGATGATATAAATATAGGTAAGTACAATATGATATAGCTAAAAAAAAAAAAAATTTTATATCAAAAAACTTCAACATTATGAGAAAATCTAAATGAGTATAAAACAAGATTCCACATCGGTCACGCATTGGTTAACAAATTGAAGAATAAAGTTTAATAGTAATATTAATTCATACGACAATCGATATTGTTGTCGATATCTACGTTAGTGGACTGCACAACCGCGTAACTCGTCACAAGTAACAGCGGCCGTACTACGCAGAACGTATCGTTTTGTGATTATTACATTGCTTGTCCAGTCACTTAGCGACATACTTAGGTGGTGGTAAAGAAGCAATGTATTGACTGCAATAATAGTACAGTCACTGTGATATATGTATGAAAACAAAAATAACGTAGTAAAGGAAATAATTATTACCCGATTTGTTGTTTTTATGATTTTCAACACAAATATAGTAAAATACTTGTGCTGATATATGATGTGGTTCTATAATTTATAAAGTGTCCTAGTTAGGCTTAGATTTTTACAAGAAACCACTGAACAACACGGCATTCTTAAATGTTGTCACGATCGCGTTCCAAAGCGCACTAGTTAGCGGAGACGGCCATTTGCCTGAGACATGAGCATCGTGATCACGATGCGCGGACACACACCCCCATGCCACTTCTCCTGTTATTTATATTTCTATGGTTCAGCCAGTTGCAGAAACGAACTTAATTTTTAAAGCTGTCGTTAAATACTAATCTTTCATTAACTTGTTTCAACTTGTTGCAGATAGCAACATTATACTCGATTTTAATGGTTCTGTGATGAAATTAATGAAATCATTAGCGTTAATGATCCATTACGTAATGGGGCATTAATGTTTGTCTTTGTACACTTGGGCGTTAGTAAAATATTTTTTATAATTTTAGAGGAAACTGCATTATTATTTTTGTTTTGTTTTTACTTAAATTTTGTTTTACAGCATCGTAAGAACTGGCTGTTGGGGAAACACGACAGAGGTGATGAAAATGACGCCAAAGTAAGTCCGAGGGGTGAGGCTGTCTCTCCACATTGCCGGAGCAAAGAAAAAACCAAACATTTAATCGGCTTTTTCCACTCTTCATTCGAAGGGACGGTAACCTTTGAATGAAGAGTGGAAAAAAGCCTGAATGCGATAATAGTGTATTATGATACAAGTGTGGTCATTACACATAAGCCGGTCTTACACGATAAGGTAGCCGAGTGTGTAATGATCAATGTACACGCGCTTCATACGACGTTTTTCAACACACTTGCGAGGAAAAAAACAGACTTGTTGTCAGAACTTAAGCTAGAATAACGTAACTATAGAGATGATAAATTGTTGCCAGGTACTGACAATCCGGAGCTTCTTTTAAAAACTTTTGTACGTTGGTTGGTTGACAACACTTTAGATTTCGTATTTTTTTAAATAACAAAACGAAAACGGTAACAAATATTTATGGAAAATGGCGCGCTGGTTTTATTTTTTAACGATGCGCGCGCATGTGTAAATAAAAGCACCGGCAAAACCGGTGAACAGCCTATATAATAAACACAAAATAATAATTTGAATACGCAAATTAAGATTAATATGTAGTGAAAAATATATAATTTTATGAAATACTAAGATGTTAATTTATCATATTTTATTTATTTACACAGTAGGCATAAAAAGGCAAGAAGTACCCATGCACAATGGTACACCTGAAGGACTAGGTGTAGAAAACCAAACACCATAACATAGAGCAGGGCTGACTAGACTACGGCCCGCGGGCCGCATGCGGCCTGCGGCTTGTTTTCATGCGGCCCGCGACGCATGTTTAAAAGTGTAAATTAGTCAGAAAATAGTTTTGGACATAAATAGATTGGATAATAGAATTCTTTGTCAAAACATATAATCAATATTTGGTATACTCGTAATTTATTTATCTTTATTCTTGTAACATTCCATCGCATGACATAATTTAAAAATGAAGCTAGCAATTTAAATCGAAAGCGTAAAGACTGAATACCAGTTGGAATTATGTTACGTACAGTCAGATCCCTTTTACAAGGGTAGAACAGAAACTGGAATGGATTTTTTTAAGATTCTTGGCGATCGTTTCCCCCTACTAACAAATTTTGGGTTGAAAATGGGATCGATTATGGGCAGCACTTATTTATGTGAAAGTGCTTATTCAACAATGAACTTTATAAAAATCTAAGTATAGATCTTCACTGTCAGATAAGTCACTTCTTCATGTAATGGGTCTAGCAACAACGAATGTTGACGTTGATATCGATATGATTGTTAAAGATAAATTAACGAAGAACCAATAAACGTATAAAGAAATGATTAAGTACCCTGTATTTTTATACTTGAAAACTGAAAATATTGGTTCTGCGGCCCTCCAGTTTTTGTAGTAAATTTAATTAGCCCGCGAAGGATGTAGTTTGGACAGCCCTGACATAGAACATAGAAAGCGAGAAGTCTATTTGATGAGATTAAAAAAAGCACAAATCTCTGCTTGGGTGAAAATAGAGAATGCTCATTTAATAATATATGATAGTTCATACTAGTTCTATGTATTCAAAGTCAATCAAATTACATGCTGCCATGATAGTACTTACTATACGTGCGACAACCTAAGAAGCCCGATTTGACATCTATCAAAATATTTTGTGTAGTGACGGGGGAAAAAAATCGGTTGCTTTAATAACCGATTCTTGAGAGATTTTTCTCGATATTTTTCGTACTTAAGAGTTTGTAATCGACAATTATTTACATTGCTTTAAACTGATTCTCGAGGCATAACTTTTTATTAAACCTCATCATCATGATCAGCCTACAACAGTCCACTGCATAACATGGTTGGGTCAGGTAAATAAATAAATTCACTAAATTTGTAAAATTTTTATTCACTTTCGTCACTGGATGATCCAGAAAAATTATCATCAGTTGAACTATCTTCGTCGGTTATCCTTATAATAAATTAATTTTCAAGCATATTGTCAAAATGTACGTCTCTTCTAAAGTCATCCGTTATAATTTTCTTTGCCCTTCCTACTACATTTATCCAATCATTTTTTGTGACGTGTGCGTAATCAAAGTCTGGAATTAGCAAGCCAAGGTCAATGAATATAACAGAAACGGTCCAAAAATAATAGCCGAGCCAGAAAATATAACAATAACGTGTAACACAAAAACTTCCAAGATAGCGAGAGACTACGCGGAGCATTGACGAATCAATGACGTGAGAGAAAAATTTGACGTTAAAATATATTTTTTCAATATCATGTCTTGAAATCGAAACGGTTTGGTTAAAAAGATCGGAGTCCACCCGGTACGCCGCCTTTTTAACCAACCCATTTCCTATGAATTAAATATCAAAATAGGAAAGGGGTGTGCAGCACTGCGCACTTTTTCTACAAATTCTCAAAAAAAAAGATGAAGCGTTTTAGAATCAACATCGGTCTTTATTCATTTACCTAGGTTATCTGCCTTGAAAGAAAACTAGATTTAAAAAAAATTAAGATAACAGTTTAAGAACTATAAAAAAAAAAGCATTCTTAATGCGCAATTTTGCACAATATATGAGGGCAAGAGTGCGCATGTTTATGCACGTAGGTTTAGAGTGCGCATCACTCACAAATGCCACATTTGAAGCTTCCATGGCCTACGTATGCTGTGCATTTTCGTTACAGCAGTTTTTGCAAGAAATACACTCGACCCAGAATTATTCATAATTGGTTCTCTATACACTTCTGAGAAATCCGGACATGCCCAATTTTTCTTCTTTGGTGCAATTGTTGGCTTCTTAGGTTTATCAGTCTTACTCTTCTTAGGTAAACGTTTTTCATTCTTCTTTTTAAAGTCTTCTTCGAGTATTCTGTTGTGTGGATCTTGCACACACCTACCTTATTAATTAAAACCTTAAGCTAAACATATATTAGATCAGATTTTGTTTTTAGATGTGTATAGATTATATAATACAGTAATTAATTATACATTTCTCTCTTTTCTAAATGTAATGTTTGTAAAAGTATCGATTTTTCAGAACATCGATTATATTCGGTCAAAAAATGATTTGAAACGGTTACAACACTACGGCAACGAACCAAAAGACATGACATTGTCATAACGTCCTGTCGGAATATGAATCAACGAATAATTCGTGTTTTTTATTGCGTTTTTCCAATATAAAATGAAACTTGGTGATTATGAATGATACTCATTGTTATAGTGTATGGATAACATAGTGATTCATTAGGATAATGAATTTGATATTTCGATTTCTTACGTAGACGCTCATACAAAGTTATCGCGGCATGTATAATGAGAAACGTCAAATCGGGCTTCTTAGATTGTCGTCGGTATAAGTACTATCATGGCAGCAAGTAGTAAGTACTACTTACTAATTCCATAATGCTATCTCACGTCTCAAAATTTGCCTAACAACAATGGCCGCTAGAAATTGTCTATGGTTTAGTGATGTAGTAGGTAGTAGGTAGTATGTATGATCTTTAAGTTTTGGTACTTTCAATGTTACGATTTTTTTTAGGTAGTGTTTCATCAGCATCTTTTATATTGAGTTACTTTCAAATAAAAAACAAATCCATTGAAATATGTTCATATGTTAAACCGTTAAATCGAACAAGATATAAATACAATAAAATTTTGCACTGGTTGAAAAAAAAAACCCGTAGTTACAAAAGATAATCGAAATAAATTAGATAAAAATATTCAAGACTTACAAAAAATCGGCACGCACGGGTACTTACGTACGTTTGGTATGTCAAAGATTATAAAAAAAATGCTTATGCTAACCAAATACCTACAAATAATATGAGACGAGCTTACAGATGGTGTAGCTCAGGAGTCACCAATTGGCGGGATGGCGAACCCGTGGTCTTTTTGAAGGTATTCGATAAGAGTCTTAACAAAGTCAGTGTTAAAGCAGTATAATATTCTAAAACTTGAGGGGTCCTCATAATACCTATAGACCTACGACATTATTTTATAAGGAAATAGGACCGCATCTTTAACGTGGGCTAGCTCCAACAGCATCTTGAAAATCGTGCCGAAAAACACGATTGTTGCCAGTATAATAATTATGAAAACATTAAATTGTTTTTTTTTTTCATTAAAAAGGAGTAATAAATACTCCTTGAACAAATAGTCGATATTAATAATTATGTCAGTCACTGGCATTTCAATGACAAGCCAAATTTAGACGAGATAGAAAAGGATGTCGGTTGCCTATGGTCGGTCGTTTAACTTTGTAAAGATTCAAAAATTATCCCAATTTTCGCTTTTTTGTTGAATAAAATAGTTTAATTAAAAGATAAGAAACACGCATAGGATGTTAAAGTGGGTGTGATAATACGTGTATCCTATTTAGTGCGTATTTAATCAGTGATATCGCGTTAAATTCCCAGGCAAGTTCAATGTTATTGTTTTTAGCGAGTCGTAACCAAATCCAGATGAGTTAGCTATGGTGTACATTACCGCATTAGTCCGATAATATAAAGTAAAAAGCACACGTGTTTAATACACTGCGTTATGAACCTAAGAACTACCGCTACTAGCCAATTTACGAGCAAGTGTTTTGAAAAATTGATAATTTATAAAAATACTTCTTTAACGCATAGCCTCCTCCTTTTTTTAAAAGGTTAGGTATTAAACAGTATTTTGTAATCTTAAAGTAACGGGACCCTTTTTTTTTTTGGGGTGGAAAATTATCAAATAACTTCTCCTGGTCTGGGCGGAGCGGCCGCGGCAGGGCGTGTCAGACTCTTACTGACTAACACCCACCCGTGTTCCTTCAGTTGCCTGTACGTTGCCAGGGGCCACGGTATCCCATACGGACTTTCCCGCGACTACTGGTTCATTTTGCCCCGTTTCCTTACCAATCCATACACTCTTAAAGCAGTAAACTACGCACGCATGTAGTCATGGTGCGGCCCGATCGTGCTAGGCATGCGCTGCTAATTCATATTTTAATATCTGATGCCTAAGGCCGTTTGTCCACCGCGCCGTAAACGAGACGTCAACGTGAACGAGATGACGATGCCGAAGTAGCGACAGTACATTTACTATGGCCGCATAATCTCGTTTCTTGTTGACGTCCCTTTCTCGATGCTGTGGCTAACAAAGTTAGGGTCTTAAGCGTTTGATTGACGCCGTGGACTGCGGCGGCGCCGGCGCTGGAACGGTGCAAGGCGGCAGGACAGCGTCGCAACGTATTGACGCCGTGGACTGCGGCGGCGCCGGCGCTGGAACGGTGCAAGGCGGCGGGACAGCGTCGCAACGTATTGACGCCGTGGACTGCGGCGGCGCCGGCGCTGGAACGGTGCAAGGCGGCAACAACGACAGCGTCGCAGCGTATCTCTTTAAAATATGAAAACAAATAACCGTTCGTGCACAGTACGACTCCCGCACCGCTCCGACGCCGCGCGCCGCTGCAGTCGCCGGCGTCAATCAATGAAATTGGAAGAGAAGGGCTTTTTCAATTAAAGTGCCTGATGGCTCACGTACCTACGCCTAATCCATTATTGGCCGAACTATACTCGTACGTCGTCGGCCGATCGAACTAAACATGTAAAAGAAAGTGAGTACGTACACCTAGTTATCGGACGTCATCGAACGTCATCGGACGTCATCGGACGTCATCGGACGACATCGGACGACATCGGACGATGTCGGTGAAGCAGTGTACGCACTCACTTTCTTTAACACACTTGAACACAATATTTTTTTTACTTAGTTTAAATCTTCGTAACCTTTACAATAAATATTGGCAGGAAGGCCAGCCACAACGAAAGAAGAACGTTACTCTCTGCTTTCTGTGTAAAAAGAGCAAATGCCGCAACCCTTCCGTACAGTCGCTCGCCACGTCGCTGAACGAAAACTGCTGCCTTTGCGTCGGCGCCGCCGCGAGGTACTTAAAGGAAGTGTTCAGATGCTTGTCCTGCTTGGCGTATTGTACACTACCCCACATGGAGTTCGAGCAGATTTTCTGCGAGTGGCTGGAGGCCACGGGCGATGCGTGCCGTGACCTAGTCAACTTCATAAGAAAAATTTTGCAAATATTCGTCGGAATTAAAAAATAAATAAATTTTTACGTGTTTGTTGTGTGTTTTATTTTGGTCGTTGCAGGCTGGTTGTGCAGAAGGTGGTCGATGTGATTGAATACCAGCACCACCGCAAATGTAATCTTTAGACCCGTTGTACAAACACGTTTTTGGCCGTGAAAAACTGCGGTTGATTCGTCGAGTGTTGTATCTATATGGATCACTATGGAAGTTTGTTGACAGACACGGTGGCACTACGGCACGGAGCCGCGGCGGTATAGGTACCATAAAACCGATGGTTTGCCATGTCATATACAAGCTCACACGATTAAGCTTCGTGCAGACTAGCGTGACGTGATACCGGTTATTGTTATACCGTGAAGTTTTCTTAGAAATTATATTGTTCGCGTCGCGTCGCGCCGTCGCGTTGAGCTGGTCTGCACGAGCCTTTATTCTGCAGTGCGTGTGGCGCTGCCGTACCGTAAAGAAACCATGCCGTGTACAACGGGCCTTAAGGCTGCCTGTCTACTGGAGTGGAAAAGGGAGGAGAGCGAAGAAGTGCCAATATTAACCAATAGAATCTAAACTCTGTAGCGGAGTTTATTGATTCACTATTCGTGGCGTTACAGATCCGCAAGCAAAAGCCGCTGCAATCTAGGCGAGCACTTTCAGTGTGAAATACTTAATTTTGAACTTTATCTACATACTTAAAAGACCAGTATCGCTTGAAAAGCTTGAAAAGGTCCCGAGCCCGCCGGGCGGTGAAGCGAGCGGCCACGCGATACGCGCATCTTGTCGGTGGTTCTGCCTGCGGCTGCCAGCGGCGACGCGAGGCCGCTCGCGACACCGCGGGCGGCCACGCGTATGCTATGTAGAAACTAAACTAGTCAAGAGGAGACTAGGCCCGTGGGATATGGAGGTCGCCCGAGGCCTCCAGCGGCGACGCCCGGGGGCCGCTGGCTCCGCTGCCGGCCGCTGCCATTCCGGTGTGACTCGTTTCTAAGAATACCCACAACCTCGTTCGTGCGTCAAATGTAGGTCAATCTGATTCCTGGAAACACAAGCCTTCGAAACCGACCATTAAGTGTTATAATTGCGGTGATATTGGTCATGCGACATCGCAATGTTCACAAAGGCAGAAGGCGGACTCTAATACGTCGGTTGAAGCATCATAAAGTCAAATAAAGCCCCTCATCGTGTACCTCCTGTAGCGAGATAGGACGGACTGCTGATAAGTGTACCTCCTGTAGCGAGATAGGACGGACTGCTGATAAGTGTACCTCCTGTAGCGAGATAGGACGGACTGCTGCTAAGTGTACTTCCTGTAGCGAGATAGGACGGACTGCTGATAAGTGTACCTCCTGTAGCGAGATAGGACGGACTGCTGATAAGTGTACCTCCTGTAGCAAGATAGGACGGACTGCTGATAAGTGTTTCGTTAAACAGCAAATTGAACCCAAGGGTCAGCATACTAGTAATGTAAATTTTCGTCTAACGACACCCGATGCAGCAACACAATGACGGCGGTAATTGGTAAATTACCTGTGGAACCGCTATCGATTAACGTTTAACGGTAGATAGATAGATAGATAGAATATTCTTTATTATGCACACCATACAAATTACAGAAATAAATTTAGAAATGTTACATAGGGTGACACAATGGGCGGTCTTATCGCTAAAAGCGATCTTTTACAGACAACCTTTGGATGGATTAAAGGGAGAAGGAGAGACAATACTGCAGATAGTCAGTGGTGTACCATTTACATACACAATAAATACATAACGAATAAACCTAACCACATAAATATATACATATATATATACATAGATATATAAAATAATAAACATTAAACAAGAATAAGGAACTATTTGTAATGATTATGTTTAAGGAAAGAGGAAGTGTTTTTTCACCAGAGTTTTAAAAGTGGACAAAGATTGAGCACGCCTTATCGACACGGGTAAGGCATTCCATAACCGTACTGCTTGAACTGTAAAAGATTTGTCATAAAAGCTGGTGGAATGCATCGGCATCTCTAGTCTCAAGTTTTCTGATGACCTCAGATATCTATTATGTGTGTCATGAAGGAACTGGAAACGTTCTTTAAGATAAGACGGGGTTGTAGGATTAAACAGAATACTGTAGAGCTGAAATAAGATATGAGAATTCCGGCGAAGACGTATGGGAAGCCACTTGAGCTTTGTACGAAATTCAGAAATGTGATCATATTTGCGCAGGCCAAATATAAATCTTATGCAAAAGTTTTGAAGTCGCTCAAGTTTATCTAGTTGTGCTTCAGTGAGATCGAGATAACTGACATCAGCGTAATCAAGGATGGGAAGTAAAAGGGATTGTGCAAGCGCAGTTTTAGTGGCAGTTGGAAGAAAGTTCCGCAAACGTCTCAGGGACATACCAGATGCAAAAATTTTGCGACTTACGGCCTGTAGCTGGGGACCCCAAGAAAGATGTTTGTCGATCCAGACTCCAAGGCTCTTAACCTTCTCGCTTACTGGAATAGCAGTTCCGTTAAATTGAACTTGGGGAAGCTGCGACCAGTTTATCTTGGGGGTCATCCTTGAGCTGCCGACAACAATGACCTGAGTCTTAGATGGATTAACCTGCAGCCCATGTGCCTCACTCCACTCGCAAATCGAACCCAAATCTTTGTTTACAATATTTATTGAATCAGCCAAACCCGAAAGGGGAGCTTGTTTATATATTTGCAAATCGTCTGCATAAAGGTGGTAGGAAGAAATAAGTTTTTTTTGGAAATAGAGTTTATAAACATTGCGAAGAGTAAAGGAGATAAAACGCCACCCTGAGGTACACCGGCAGCAGTATAACACCAAGAAGAGCAAGACTCTTCTATGCATATACGCTGTCGGCGGCCATACAGGTAACTACGAAACCAGTCAATCGCCGTTGGAGATATGTTAAGCGAGCGCAGCATGCCAAGCAGGATATCGAAATCGACATTATTAAATGCGTTACTAAAATCCAGTAAGCAAAGAACCGTCAGATTTCCTTCTTCCATGCCTAACCGTATGTCATCAGTGACGTTAACTGCCTTTGGAAAGGATTCAGCAGACTATTCTTACAAAGAAAGGCACTAGGCTGATTGTGGACAAGGCGTTCTAGGACTTTGGAGAGGAAAGGCAAGATAGAGATAGGACGGTATTCGGAAAAGGAAGTAGGATTCGATTTTTTGGGTAAAGGAGTAATTTTTGCCTCTTTCCACATCAATGGAAAAACACCATAGGATATAGAGTAATTTAGGATATAGCATAGGATGGGAAGGATTTCGTCGAGGACAGGGAGTATCATTTTCCGACTTACACAATCACTACCAACTGCGTTAGATGTGATTGAAACTACGCTCTTCTTAACATCACAATCAGAGAATTGACTAAAAATAAATGGGGGATGGTCCGGAGTTGGAAGGTTCGAAAGATAGTTTATTGTGGCTGCCTTCCTGGTCCCATCGTAGTGGGTCGAAGATGAGAAGTGTTGATTCAGTAGATCAATATCTAAGTTTTTAGGAAGATCTCCGTTTTCAACTGAAGTGTGGATATGGCGGCGTTGGGCATCTCTACACACCTTATTGCCGCGATTGCGAGCATCCACAAGGATCTCCCGGTTCGACGGCGAGGGCCGACACTTAAATTTAGTTTTAGTTACTGCCTTCCTGGTTAACCTTAACGGTTAACCTTTTTAAAAGTTTGATGTTTGTGTACACAAACATCAAACTTTTAAAAAGGTATCGTTTAATGCGTGGTATAGGTAGCCAAGAAATAAAATCCAATAGTTATCGACACTGTTGAATTTCCTGAGATATCCGTAGAGGTGTACCTGGTGCGCACCAGTACGAGTATTGTTAGACACAGACGTCTTAAATCGTAAAGGGGTTACTTACATACGAATCATTAACAAACAACGGCTAACTAGGGTAGATAGCGTAGCGCAGGTGCACCATAAACACGATTTAAATACTGACATCATCCCATTGTTAGGCGAGGAGAAAAATCCTTTACTTTTGTTGATTAAGAGTCCGTGCACAAAATTCACTCGACAGATTTTATGTAAATTCATTGCGATGCCATATTTGTGTGCACCGTTCACACACACACGCCTAAAGATCGAGCGTAATGATCGGTTTAGATCCTATTGATGATATTTTCTTAAGTTACGCAGGTACGATGATAACAAAAAAAAAAAAAAAAAATGTATATTTATAACAATCGACATAAAATCAAGTGAGTTCACGTTTGTGAGTAATACACATGGCTCGAGACGTTGGTTGGACCATTGTGTCGTCACGCAGTCTGCATGGGACACAATTAAGGACGTTAAGGTGGTTATGATGTTATGTGGTCGGATCATCTGCCTTTGGAAGTTTATTGTGATTTGAAACTAGTTCGTAAGAAGGTGCAAACATCAACTAGCAATTCATATAATGTGCAAGATAAAATTGTTTGGGGATTACGTCAAAACAAAAATGTACATGAATACTCCATCTTCTGTAACGATAAATTTAAATTGTTATATTTTCCCGAGATGTATACACTGTGTGCCGATAAGAAATGTGGTGAAGTCACTCATAGGGCGGGGCTGGATGTAATGTACAGTAATATTGTTAATATACTGTGTGAAGGGGCGTCGCTGACGGCTGATAGAAGTTGTAATAAAGGTAGGACGTTGACCGGGTGGAACAAACATGTAAGCAAAGCGCACAGTTTAGCGAAATTAAAATTTCAAATGTGGTCTTGGAATGGAAAGCCTCGTCAAGGTCATACTTTCGATGAAATGTGTTTAAGTCGTAAGATTCTTAAGTGTAGACTGAAATGGTGTCAAACCCACCAAGACCAAATTAGAATGGACATTATAGCTAGCAATAGGAATTCTAAAAACTTTTCACAATTTTGGAAGAATGTAAATAAGCAAAATATCAAGCCCGGGCGTCCAACTCAGGTGGCAGGGGTTTCTGAGCCTAAGGAAATTGCAGAATTATTTAAAACCCACTTCCTGGTGGAACCTTTATTGAAACGGGAACCTGTGACTGATGTGGTCGATACTGAGGTCTGTCGGGCCCCGGAAAATCTTATCAGGGTCTCTGCCAAGGAAGTAAGAAAGGTTATTCAGTATATGAGTAGGGGTAAATCCCCGGGTCATGACGGCCTCAGCGTCGAGCACCTCAGGCATGCGGGTACGCATCTACCCAGGGTCTTGTCTATGTTTTATTCACTGTGTATTTCACATTCATACTTACCGCCAGATTTTTTGAAAACAATTGTAGTGCCAGTGATAAAAAACAAAACGGGTGACATAACTGACATAAGTAATTACAGGCCGATATCTTTGGCGATAATCATGGCAAAAGTCCTGGACAGGCTAATTGATAACCACCTAGCTAAGTATATACTTCTACATGATGGGCAGTTCGGGTTTAGACCTGGCCTGTCCACAGAGACTGCGATACTTTCCCTTAAGTACATAGTCAGATATTATGTGGATAGAAAGACGCCAGTCTATGCCTGTTTCTTAGACCTGAGCAGGGCTTTTGACAGGGTTTGTTATGATGTCCTGTGGAAGAAGTTGCGTGATGCTAATGTACCTGAGGAGTTATGTGCTGTTCTTGGGTATTGGTACAATAGGCAAACTAATTTTGTAAAATGGGACAGGGCTCTCTCGGACCCGTTTACTTTAGGATGCGGAGTGAGACAGGGGGGTATATCTTCTCCACTTCTTTTCAACCTGTACATGAATAATCTGATAGATGGACTCAGTAGGAGGACTATCGGATGCCATGTAGATGGAGTTTGTGTAAATAACATCAGCTATGCAGATGACATGGTACTGCTGGCTCCATCTATCAGTGCACTCAGAGAACTGTATTAATGTGTGAGACGTATGCTGCCAGCCATGGCTTGCAGTATAACGTAAAAAAAAGTGAGTTCTTGGTATTTGCTCCTAGATGCAGGAGATTAGATAAGGTTCCACAGGTCATGCTAGGTGAGACTGTACTTCGAAGAGTCTATGAATTCAAATATCTGGGGCATATAGTCACAGACTCTTTGAACGACGAATGTGACATGGAAAGGGAACGCAGAGCGTTGACGGTCAGGGCTAACATGCTAGCCCGCAGGTTTGCACGCTGCACAAAAGATAATTATTAAGATTTTGTTATTTAAATCCTTTTGTCAGACGTTTTACTCCAGCAGCCTGTGGACAGCATATACGCACAGGGCTGTCAATGCTCTGCGGGTCCAATATAATAACGCATTCAGGATGCTGCTGAGGCTCCCGCCGTTTTGCAGCGCGTCTGCCATGTTCAAGGAGGCACGCACTGATGGTTTCGCGGCAATCTTACGCAAGAAAGCGGCGTCCCTGCTGCACAGGGTGCGTGTGAGTAGCAACAGCATCCTGAGTGTGATAGCGGACAGGTATGACTGTCTGTTCTTTAAACATTGTATGCGTTTATGTGTGAACTAACATAGTTTTAAGCATTATTTTTTACTAACAAAATGGATCATGTTGTCTGAAATATAAAAAAAAAAAAAAAAAAAAAAGACTGCAGTTTGGTGTTAGATGCATTTAGATACATTTAGACATTTAATAAAATTGAGATAAGCTTTTTACATAAATACGAGTACGAGTGATGCCGATTCTCTTGTACTTACACCGAACTCAAAGTCAAAGCATTTATTTCAAATAAACTAATTACTTACTATACTACGGTACTTTTGAATTGTCAAGAGGTCGGTCAGCCAGAAATATGAAGCTAGTTGCCCATTCCAACGCGTAGTAGGTTCATATGGAGAAGAATGAGCAAGAAACTCCACGGACACTCTTTTAAATCAGAATATTTTTACAAAATATCGGTTACATTGTGGGACAACGCATTCAGCGAGCGTATATCCGACCTGCACAACAGGCGGAACACTGGCTGGTGAGAGTCTATGATGACTACCACAAAAAGTATGTTAAACTGACATGTCAATTCGTTGTATAAAAATGATGAGAATTTAGTGTGTAAAATATATTGTATATTGATTCGCAAATTGTTATTTAATGAACACGTATATTAGGTACCCATATTTGGTGACCCCGACGTGATTATTACCGACCATTTACCTGCTCAAGTTCGCGCTGTGTTATCTGTTAACACAGAATCAACGCTCGACACTCTAGCAATGATGGCAGACAAGATGATGGAGCATACAGACAATACGATTGCGGAACTCAGCCAAAACACACCTTCTACAAGCAGCGGTAGTGGTCATAACCTGCATTATCAACTACTATCGAAACAAATAGAGAAGCTTACACTCGAAATTGCTGAACTACAGAAGCACAATTACAATAATTATCGCCGACCTCCTAACCGTCCAAACAATTTTCGCTCAAGATCTCGTTCTCGTTCAAGAACTGGGTTTGGGAAGAAGCCGGGAGATCGAAACTGGGAATGTTATTATCATTACCGATTCGGAGACAAAGCCAAGAAATGTGAATCTCCTTGTTCACGGAAGCCGGCGGAAAACTGAAGACCACATCGACTGTGGCGGACGTCGGTGTTGCGAATACAAATAACCGCCTATGCATAACTGACAGAACCACGAGAGAACGATTCCTAGTTGACACGGGAGCAGATATATCAGTGCTAGCTACACGAAGTAAGCGAACACCGATATCAACGTCGTTCAAACTATTCGCCGCAAATAACACACCGATCAACACTTATGGAGAAAAAACACTACAATTGAACCTGGGACTTCGCCGCAATTACAAGTGGACATTCATTATGGCCGATGTGAAGATGTCGATCATCGGTGCTGATTTTCTCAAATATCACAGACTGCTTGTGGATCTACATAGCAAGAAACTCATAGACAGCGTGACTGAACTCTCAGTAAACGCTATGGCAATACGAACTGCTCAAGACACAACGCTCTACGTAGTTGAACCAAACCACCGGTACCACACACTATTGCACGAGTTTGCTGATGTACTCAAGCCTCTGACACTTACGAAGGAAATCAAGCATAATGTGAGACACCATATTGAAACTGTTGGACCTCCTCTCTTCGCAAGACCTCGACCGCTACCACCGCAAAAATACAAAGCAGCAAAGGCAGAATTTGAAGAAATGATGGCCAATGGAATTTGTCAACCATCAAAGAGTCCATGGGCCAGCCCGTTACATGTCGTGGGCAAGAAGGATGGTGGTCTGCGCGCCTGTGGGGATTATCGCCGTCTAAACTCAGTAACGCTTCCTGATCGTTACCCAATACCCAGAATTCAAGATTTTACTTACCAATTGAGTGGTATGACGATCTTCTCTAAAATAGACCTGAAAAAAGCATACTTCTGGATTCCAGTCGCAGAACAAGATATAGAAAAAACAGCAATTACAACACCTTTTGGTTTATTCGAATTTCGTTGCATGCCATTTGGTCTTCGAAATGCACCACAGACATTTCAACGATTTATGCATGAAGTCTTGAGAGGCCTGGACTACTGCTGTTACTGTTTTGTCGACGATATTTTGATATACTCTGACACAGAAGGAAAGCATATCGATCACCTACGTCTTGTTCTGAAACGTTTGTCTGACTACGGAATCGGGATTAATATAGAGAAGTGCATTTTTGGTGAGAAAACACTCAATTTCTTAGGCTACGAAGTCACAAAAGACGGTATCAATCCCACAGCAGAGAAGATAGAAACAATACTTAATTACCCGAAACCAACAACCGTGCAAGACCTTCGACGCTTCTTGGGTATGGTTAATTTTTACCATGATTGCTTACCTAAGCAAGCTGAAATCCAAATAGCATTGAATAACCTCCTACATAATAAGAAGAAGAATGACAAGACGCCTATCATCTGGAACCAGGCAACTGAAGACGCTTTCTATAAATGCCGCCAAAGCATATCGGAGGCTGCTCAGTTGACACATCCAGTGCAAGGAGCCCCACTATGCATTATGACCGACGCTTCGTGTCTTAGTGTAGGCGCAGTCCTACAACAGAAAGTAAACAACATCTGGAAACCGCTTTCATTTTTCTCGAAGAAGCTCAGCTACACACAGGCGAGATACAGCGTATACGATCGCGAGCTCTTAGCGATCTATATGGCTGTCAAGCATTTTAGAAGACTAATAGAAGGGAGCGATGTTGTGGTGTATACGGATCATAAGCCCCTCACCTACGCCATGACTATGTCTGGAAGCTCAAGCGATACACCTAAGCGAGAGAGACAACTTCATTTCATATCTCAATTTTGTAGCAAGATCGAGTACATCCATGGAAGAGATAATGTAGTTGCTGATGCATTATCGCGCATTAGTACCATTGATTGCCCCTCGGTTATCAATTTTAATGACGTGGCTGAGAAGCAAAAGATAAACGAAGAACTAAAACGCCTGTTAAAGCAAGACAACCTTCACTTCGTCAAAATATCGTTACCTGGATCACTAAAAGAAATCTACTGTGAAAACTCAACCAAATTTCCACGTCCGTACTTACCGCAACCATTTAATGAACACGTATATTAGGTACCCATAACATCATTCATGCCGTAATTATACATGTGAGAACAATGTAGAAACTACTAACTAAACTATCACTAAAATTTCTAACCTTTTAGATAGTAATCTTACCAAAAAATATAAAATAAGACATTATCATCATCATACACACTTTTTAACACACTTTTATTAGCTTGACCTGTATCTATCTATCTATCTATCTATGTAACGGAATCTTTCAACGTAATTTTTACCAACTTCAAGGCGTTCGATTAACTTGAAAATTTGCATACTTAACAGGAACCAATGACAATACAATAATTTATTATCTTGGAACTGATCTGATGATGGAGCCAGGAGGTGGATAGTGGAACTCTTCAGCGACTTCTAGTAAACGCCTCGAGTTTGGGCTCACATGACTCGGTTTAACGCGTCCAATATATTGCATTTGATGTCGAGGGTCTGATGATGCAGCCAGAAGGTGGATAGTGGAACTGTTTAGTAGCTACTACTAAACGCCTCGAGTTTGGGCTCATATGACTCGGTTTGACGAGTCTAATATATTGCAATTGGTGTCGAGGGTCTGATGATGGAGCCAGGAGGTGGATCCTGGAACTGTTTAGTGGCTACTAGTAAACGCCTCGAGTTTGGGCTCACATGACTTGGTTTAACGCGTCCAATATATTGCACTTGGTGTCGAGGGTCTGATGATGGAGCCAGGAGGTGGATCCTGGAACTGTCTAGTGGCTACTAGTAAACGCCTCGAGTTTGGGCTCACATGACTCGGTTTGACGCGTCCAATATATTGCACTTGGTGTCGAGGGTCTGATGATGGAGCCACGAGGTGGATCCTGGAACTCTTCAGTGGCTACTAGTAAACCCCTTGAGTTTGGGCTCATATGATTCGGTTTGACGAGTCCAATATATTGCACTTGGTGTCAAAGGTCTGATGATGGAGCTAGGAGGTGCATAGAAGAACTATTCAGTGGCTACTAGTAAACCCCTCGAGTTTGGGCTCATATGTTTCGGTTTGACGAGTTCAATAAGTTGCATTTGGTGTCGAGGGTCTGATGATGGAGCCAGGAGGTGGATAGTAGATTTCTTTAGTGGCAACTAGTAAACTGGTCAAGTCATAACTTCTTTGACTTTAGAGTTATTAACTAAACGAAGAATATACTAGACTAAAAAGTTAAAAATAAAATTGTAGTTTAAAAAAACTAAACAACACGCTTTTTATTTGTGTAATGTATGGAAACCTTATACTTATTGTTTATGATCTGTCTTGTCGGTGGTCTGTCACGGGGATGGTCTGTCATGGACGTTCCGAATAAACCGCAATATTAGCCACACGTTGTTTTACTCATATATTTCAGTGGCGACGAGGATAAAAATTTGAAGCGTGCTAAATAAAAAATAAATCCAAAATGTCAATCGGAAAACTAACCGAGTTTAATGTAAGATCGGGAAATTGGACAATGTACGTGGAACGCATGGAAATGTTCTTCAAGGTCAACGGCGTTAAGGAGGAATTTTGGTTACCCACATTGATTGCGGTGATGGGTGACGAAACTTATGAACTTATAAGCAACTTAACAAGTCCGGGCAAACAGAGTGCAAAAACGTATGCAGAGGTGGTGAAGGTTATGACGGATCACTTGCAACCAAAGCCGTCGTTCATGGCAGAGAGGTACCGTTTCCGACAAAGAAGACAAAATGCGGGTGAATCGATTTTACAATATATTGCAGAACTGAAGAAAATGTCCAAATTTTGTTTACTGAAGAAAATCTGCAATACGCAAACGCCGTAAAAATTTCATGCGCTATGGAAGCGGCGGAGAGGGATGCAGCGGCAGTGGAACAAACAGTTGGGACGAATAGCGACTCGGGCGGTAGCGGTGATAATGCTCCTGGAGCGCTGCATGCGGTGGCGACGTCGGGCAGCGGGGGCCACCGAGGGCGTGGTGGACCACGCGGGTTACCGGCGGCACGGAAGGACACAACCGAATATTCAAAAAACAATTGTTCTGTTTGCGGGGCTTCGGATCACCAGAGTGAACAATGTAGATACAGTCGGTTTATCTGCGGTAGGTGTAGACAGAAAGGACATCTACGTCGGGTTTGTCCGGTGCGTTCTGGTGGAAGACAGCCGCGGGAACGTTGTGACACGAACAACATGGTGGCGCATGTGCAAGCAGCGGGCGGGCCAGCCCATCAGTCAAACCTCTGGGACCAGTCAGGGGAGGATGAGCCTCCCTTGTCAGACGAAGAGGACTGGGAGGTAGAAGTTTTGCATCAACTTAGTTTGAATAGCTACAAACCGGTGAGTTTAACTATTTGTGTGGATCAAACCCAATTATCTATGGAGATTGATACGGGGTCTTTAGTATCATGTATTAGTAGGAAAAAGTATGATCAACTATTTAGCCATAGACCTTTAGATAATTCTAATTTAATATTTAGATTCTATGATGGTACTATTACAAAACCTTTAGGGGTAATTAGGCCAATAGTTAAGTATGGAAATAAGTCCAAACAAATGGAATTGTTTGTAATAGAGGGTGGCACCACCTCTTTACTAGGTCGACAATGGCTTACGGAACTAGGCATTAAAATACCTTTAGTAGGATATTATTGGGCATTCTACCCCACCTTCCGTTCCATCGGCTCACTCCGTTCGCCTCGTCACTCTCGGTGGAGTAGAGTGCCCAATAATATAAATGAAATTCTACATAGTAATGTAAAATACTGGTTCGGCGCCTATTCCACCCGATGGAACGGAAGGTGGAGTAGAAATCTTACATAGTGGAGTAAAATACTGGTTTGGCGCCTATTCCACTATTTTAGTTCTAAACCGCAATATTACCTTACCGTTACCGTATAAAATTATTACCGATGGCTTACCTCGATCAACTGCTGCAGATTCTCGGATTGAACACTAAACCACGACTTTAGTTAACAAGTTTTATAACAACAAGTTTCACACATATCCACTACTTTACTTGACTAGTTTTATAACAACAAGTTTCACACATAACTCGTTTACAAATTGAACTATATGAACATAGTAAGCTAAAATTCAGGACAGATTGTCTCATGTCTCTTCACAAAGCAAGAAATAGGCTGCACCTACAGGAACATGCCCATTCTATTTCTGTGACCCCAGATTGGGCACCAAGGACATCTGAACTTTAGGATTCCATAAACATTAAACTAATATTTGGGTCAGATTGACTCATGTCTCTTCACAGAGCAAGAAATAGCATGCACCTACAGGCACACGCTCATTCTATTTCCATGACCCCAGATTGGGCACCAAGGACATCCAAATGTTAATTTAATTTATTCATACAGCTAATGAGCTAACACTACCTTACACGTTAACAATCAACTACTGGTTGCTCTGCTGTTACTCCGCGTTGCGCTTGATTAATTAAGATGCTTTCACACTCATACATTCGCCTTCGAAACGGTTCATGCGCCGTCCCGTGGTTATTTATTGTGTTATACTCTTTGTAAACCGCCTGTCGACGGCGTCGGAAACGATCGTATAAATTTTTCACAGTATAGGTGTAAGTGAGTCTTTAAAATCTCAAAGACTGCAAAATTGCATTATGTAAATTTGCTGAATTCGAACTTTATCGTTGTTACGTGAGGTGTTATGTGTGAATATTTTTTATGTATTCAACAATTATATTGTAAGATGATCGCCGCACATGTTGCAGTCTTTGATTAAAATTTGATTTTTATAGGATTTCCTATTTCTCTCTCTTTTGTTTATTATTTTCATGTATTATATTATGATGTTAGTTTTATCAATCTAGGATTCTTTGAAAGATGATTCTTAATTCGGTACTGAACTTTTGTATGAAATGATTATAAAAAGTTCGTTTTAGCCGTTGGATGATTTTATAACAATTTAAAGTTTACTGCAACATACCTGTGAACTTACTTTTTGATACGGGTTCGTTTACATATATTGTTCTACACATAAAAAAACAAAGTTTTCAGGATATCTTACTTTCGGCTCATCTTAACTTGCAGATTTATTTTTTTAATTTCAGATAGATTTATGTTGTCATGCAGAGTTTTATAATACGGTTTATTAAACAAACATACATACCTTATTATAATACCTATTGTATTTATTATAAGTAACAGCCTGGTATCGGCTTCGTCTTTGTCGGCGAGCGTTAAAGCTGGTTTTATATTTCGTTTCTCAGGATAAAATTGCAATTTGACAGAAGGGGTTTTCAATCAATACGGTTTAATTTGTCGTAAGTAACATAAATTAGTCATACACCTGTGAGTACATGTAGTTAAGGTTTAATTTTGTTATGAGGTAAATATTGCTGAAATGGTATTTTTTATGTATATAACCAATCAATTTCGATCATATAATTACATTCGCTCCAGTATCTTCCAGTGATCTACTTACCGTTTTCGTTACATAGTACGTCATCCTACAACTATAAAATGTGAGTAAGTACTACTAAGTTTACTGAATATTTTAATGTTTAATCGGTACTCAGCTACGGACCTGGTTTCTGCCTGCCGGCTGGTGTACCTATCACCTTCATGCCATCTATGTCATCTTCTAGCGAGCTATATTCCATTGAAACTTTCCTCTCCATAATTATTGAGGTTGCTTATAGTTACAAAATTAATCTTAGTGTGTTCTATTTCAGGTCTGACTTGGAATCGGAATACCAATCACCACGGTCCACAGCTGCAGTAGCCGAGGTGACAAAAAAGCAGCCTAAGAAAAAGACGGTGAAGCGCCAAACATCTGAAAGCATCGCCCACCCGTCAAACTCTAAGTCAAGGTAATTTATATTACTGCTTGTATGTTTAGTGTTTGTTGCGTATGATAACTCAATTAAAATGTTATGTGCACTGGTACATGATGGTTAGGGAACTTGGAACTGAAACGCAGACAACGGTAAAATCAATTTCCGATTATATTCAATGCAGGAATGTTGACAGTTACTTCATTAGATATTATTATTGAAATTATTATAACCAAATATATACCACGTTTATTGCGTTTATCACGCTTTGTATTCCCCATAGGATTCAACAGAGGTATATAATACACCTTAATTTCGGTAGTTATGAAATAAATGTAAATTGTTATAAATGAAAATATGTGTAATTGTTTACAGTAAAAGACGTAGCTTGAGCTCGGACCTCTTTGGTCTGGAGGACGTACAAAAGACGACGACCTCAAGCGGGGACTTCGGTTCATCGCTCATCACCCGTGTCGCCAACGGTAAAGTACGGCGAGCGGCAGACCTTAGGGGAGACTTCTACGTGGAAGTCAAGGTTTATTTGATAGACGAAGTTGCCTCCACCCCCAAGGAAGAACGGTGGAAAAAAGCCCAAGTCGCTTTAAAAGCACAGTTAGATCGTAACACTCCCCAGTGGGACGGGCTGCAAATGTTTATGAGATCAACTCACGAATTGTTTGACAATTCCGAGGCTGTCTTTTACAGCGATAGTATAAAATAATGTAGTTTTAAATTGTTGGGGACACCAAATTAATTGTATCGATTATTGCAGAATCTAATGTATGTACTTATGTAAATCTAAACCTATTTTAGCATAAAAAAATTACTGACGTAATAATTATCTAAAATGCCTTTCTGTACCGTTTGTAACACCTCTGTTGAGCGCAGTCACTGGACAGGTCATCTACGTAGTACTAATCATAAAAACAAAAATATTTCGCATTTTTGCGAAGGTGTCGAAATAATCCATTCTGCATTTCGTAATCGTATAGCTTCTTATAGAATTGTCGATCCGTCTGAGAATTGTTCAATAGAATCGTTTTTTAATAATACTGAGAACAAAATTAAAACGTTAATTGATATGTCTCTTAAAGAACACACTTGTCTAAAAGTTAACTTCGAATATTTCGCTTTGTTTTTAATGGTTAAAAATGATTCTCAGGAGATGAAATCATTTGCTACAAAAAACTTTACTTTGCATCAGAATTATGAGTTGGATTCATTAATGGCTCAAGTCAAAAACACTGTAACAAAAAAGATAGAAGAATTTCAGGACCGGGATAGTGGATGGACGTTCCTAAACAATTCCCATTTGGAAATCAATGTTAACAAATATCAACCTTTGCGCGGTTCAAGTTTTGTCGAATTGCCTGCATCATTAAAATCTAAAAAAGCATGTATTAATATCCGTAATAATGATGAGTATTGTTTTTTATGGTCCATTGTTGCTGCTTTATATCCAGCTAAAAGTCATCCTGAAAGAGTATCGTCTTACCCTGATTTTCGTAATGTATTAAATGTAAAGGATATGTCATTCCCAATTAATTTCTCAGATGTTACGCGATTTGAAGAGAATAACCCTGAAATTTGTATTTATATTTATGGTTTAAAAAATAATACCATCGTAGGACCTCTTTACAAACCAAAATCCTTAAACGGCAAGGTGATTCATTTACTTTATTTCGAAAGTGATGATTTATCACATTACTGTCTTATTAAAGACTTGCCACGACTTGTTAAGAATCAAATAACAAAACACCACAGTAAACAGTACTTTTGTGATGTTTGTTTAATGTTTTTTAATTCATGCGACGATCTTAGTTCACATAATTGTGGAGGTGTCGCCACGGAACTGCCTCCAAAAGGTTCTTTCATACAGTTTGAAAATTATAACAGAAAGCAGACTGTACCATTTGTTATATACGCAGATTTTGAAACAATGCTAGAACGGTATGAGTCCTGTGACCTTGATCCCACTAAGGCGAGCACTGTAACGCGACAGCGACACGTGCCTATAGCTTACGCTTACCATATTACGTGTGCGCTAGACGAAAGCCACAATCGCTACGTTTCTTATCGCGGTTCGAATTGTGTATCTAATTTTGTGAAGTCTATTTATAAAGATGCACAAAAAAATTATACTATTTTAAAAAATAATGTGCTTAAGATATACTCAGATGAAAATGCTCGCAACTTTGAAAACGCGATGATTTGTCATATTTGTGATCACTTCTTGTTCGGCGACAGGGTTCGCGATCACTGTCACTTGACTGGAAAGTATCGCGGCGCAGCTCATAGTTACTGTAACCTACAATGCAGATTACCAAAATTTTTACCAGTATTCTTTCATAATTTGTCCGGATACGATTGTCACCTTTTTATAAAAGAATTAGGTGAAGCTCCTGGATCTATTAAAGTGATACCGAAAACAAAAGAAAACTATATTTCATTCACAAAGTTTATTCCGATTTCATCTGAGGAAAGCATTCAGGTTCGGTTTGTAGATTCTTTCAAGTTTTTAGGCACTAGTTTAGAAAAGTTAGTTAGTACCATGAAAAAACAAGACTTCAAGCAATTAAAATCTTATTTTCCTAATAAAACACAATTTAACCTACTCACCCGTAAAGGAGTGTATCCCTATGACTATATGTCTCAATGGGATCGATATGAAGAAAAATGTTTGCCTTCAAAAAAAATTTTTTTTAACTCATTGATTAATGAGTCAATTACTGACGAAGACTATGAACACGCTCGTTCCGTTTGGTCAGTATTTAATATTCGAAACATGGGTATGTACACCGATTTATATCTTAAAACAGACGTTCTGTTGCTAACAGATGTATTTGAAAATTTTCGAAAAACTTGTAAACGACATTACAATCTCGATCCTGCGTTCTATCTTACAGCACCAAGTCTATCTTTTGATGCAATGCTTTTAAAAACAGGAGTTCAATTAGAATTAATTAGCGATGTAGAAATTTTTAGAATGATACAACAAGGTATTCGTGGAGGTGTTTGTATGTGTTCCAAAAGACATGCCAAAGCCAACCATAAATATTTAGATACCTACGATCCAACCCGCCCAAATTCATTTATCATTTATTTAGACTGCAACAATTTATACGGTTACAGCATGTGTCAATCCCTGCCCTATTCCGGTTTTAGATTTATGAATAGACAAGAAATAGATTTTTTACAAGCGAATTTGGCAGACATCGGTGATACTGCGGAAAATGGTTACATTCTTGAAGTTGATTTAATATATCCGGAAAATTTGCACATTGAACACAATGACTTTCCATTTTGTCCAGAAAAATGCATACCACCTGGTGGTAAAAATAAAAAACTAATACCGAATTTGTTTGATAAATATCACTATGTAATTCATTACGTTCATTTAAAAAAATGCTTACAATTCGGTTTAATATTGAGAAGGATCCATCGCGTTATTATGTTTAAGCAAAGTTGTTTTTTAAAGCGATATATTGATATTAACACTCAGTTACGTCAAAAAGCAGAGTCAACGTTTGAACAAGATTTTTTCAAATTATTAAACAATAGTATTTTTGGAAAAACCTTAGAAAATAATGAAAATCGAATAGACGTTAAGTTGTGGTGTGTGACTCAAACAATAAAACAAAAAAAAGTAATTGTGCTGAGAAATTGATAGCCAGTCCATATTTTCACAGCGTCTCTGTATTTTCTGATGATCTAGTAGCAATACAAATGAAGCCTATGCGTGTTATACTTAATAAAGCAATATACATAGGGTTCACAGTATTAGAATTATCTAAAACGCATATGTATGTTTTTCACTACTCTATCATGAAACCTTTTTATGGTAATGGAATTGAATTGTGCTATACTGACACAGATAGTCTAATCTATGATGTACAGAGTAACAACGTTTATAAAGATTTTAAGCTCAATTTTTTTAAATATTTCGATACCTCTAATTATGACTTAAACAATGAATTTGATTTGCCTATTATTAATAAGAAGATTCCCGGACTGTTTAAGGACGAAATGGGTGGCAAAGTTATCAAAGAAAAAGCTTTATTGTATTAAAACCTTCAACAAAACAATTAAAAAAGGCAAAGGTACAAAAAAATGTGTAACGAAAAATTTTAGTATGTTTGATTATAAAAATGTTTTATACAATTGCAATATCATTCGCAAAAAAAATGTATTGTTTAGGTCAATAAAACATGAAATATTCACTCAGAACGTAAATAAAATAGCCCTTTCAAGCAATGATGATAAACGGTTGTTATCGTCAGATAAAGTAACTACTTTAGCTTGGGGTAATGCAAATATATTTATGTGATGCATTACCATAATTTTAGATGTAATTAGGAACCTATAGTAGTTACATGTTACATTTCTATCATGTATTTATTGATTGTAAAACCTATGTCATTCTAATTGGAAAGTTAGATAATCTTGCAACCTGTCTACTATTATAAAAAGTTTGTGAGGATGGATGGCTGGATGTTTATTACTCTTATAGTGTGAAATGTATTATTGTTGTGTATGTAATTCTAAAATGTGTGTAATCTTGGTGTCCCTTGTACTAGTTAGTTCAAAATAAATTTTAGTAAAATATCTGTATTATATATTATTTTACTTAAATAAACAATATGTATATATGTTCATAATAATAATCTGTTTCATTTCCATTCCTGATGACAAAGCGCATTGCGCTGACTGCTTTGTGCAATATAACACCGATCAGGTGCGCGCGCATGTCTCTTCATGTCGCGCCCATCAGGTTGGACTTGTTGAAACATGAAATTGATTCATATCGCAAAGTTTTATGTAGTTTGCATTTCATAATAATATGATATGTACATACATCACTAGGCAGTCAGCCGGACCGGTCACATCAAATAAAATAAAAAAAACGAAACGAATTGTAAGTATTGTACAAGTACCCATCTACTTATTACATTATTTCATCATGTTGTTTATGTAATTATAATTAATTATTATTTCGTTTGTTTCAGATCATTGATAATGTGTGATTCTCCAGATATTATCGACTTCTCACAATACGCTCAAGGTTTTCCGACTCCGAGTTTAAGCTGGCATATCCCAGATTTCACAGAACAACAAAGACCTGTCAACAAGGAGCCTAGTAGAGCAAGACAAGATTGCGGACCTGCCAACAAGAAGCCTAGAACAAAACGGGAGTGTCTGAAACAAAAGTCATCTCTGCCTACATGCCAATCATTCGTTATAAACAATGAGAAGAAAAAAGGTTTACGACTAATCCAGGTACAAGTGTTGGATATCAGTGATCAACAAGAACCTGCAAGTGATAATCAGGATGTGGTGATGTTAAGTGCGCAGTATATTGTGACTGAATCGGTGGACCATATTATGGAGGAGACGCAATCGTTAATTCATAAAATATCAAAAAAACTTTGTGGGGACAGTTGTTATTATTAACTGGTATCATTATTTTGTAAGTACCTACTTTATAAGTAATGTGTAAGATTTTTCGTAATTAACAATATTAAATTATTTATTTATTAAGTAATATTATAGTTATTAGGGTATTATTATTAGGTATGTATAACATTTATTTGTTTTCTTATTCTTTAGTGTTTAAACATCTTAGGTAGTATAAGTTTTGAAAGTATAAATTCAAATATGTAAGTTTTATTGTAATTAATTTTTTGTATTTAATAAAAAATAAATTTAAAAAATAGAATGTAAGTACCTATATAATATTAATTTCTTTGTTTAATCTATCTAAGATAATTTTCATACATCACAAGTTTGTAAAGTTAAGTAAGTATGTAGGTACGTATAGAAAACATTAAATAAACTATTTGGGGACAGTTATTATTATTATTGGGTAGGTAGTTATAGCAAATAAAAATATATTCTTTTATAATTTAAATTATGTTTTATTTTGTATTACTTATTTCGACTTTTGTTTTTACTCGAACTCTTAATTAGCTCTAGTGAAATGATATAATTATAGGTTATTTTCTTTCATTATTTTTTTATTAGAAGAATAATTCGTTTAAAATCATGGTAAATTTTAATGGTAAATATCATTTTGCTACAGGTAATTTAAAGCTCGTTATGTAGATTACCCTGATTATATTAAATAAAACACTCAGTAGATAGACATTTTTTAGTAACTTTTCAACACAATTATAATTAAAATAAATTAAAAATAGATATATTATTGTCCACATACTATTTTCTAATACACACCGCATTATTTAATACACAATGCATTTTATGGTTCACACAATTAAAATCAGTTTTATTTTTACAGTACTTTTTTTTTAATGTCAGTAAATTAGGGCATCTTTTCTCACCTATGTCGATCACTTCACAACTTGCACATAACTCTTTAATCCATTTAATCTTTTCCAAACCCTTTGTGATAATTTTTTTATTTTCTAAATATGGTACGATAACGTGTTGAAACTCTCTGTAGTCTACGAAGCCTTCACTCCAGAAAATTCCTCGATTTCTTTCTAACCATCGCACTTGCTTCTTTTCTTCTTTTGTTAAGTAATAAAACGAATACGGCGGCTTAACCAAGAACGTTTGTGTATGATTCTGACTGACGATGGCTACTTCTTTCACAATAAAATTATTAAATAAATCTTTAAATCCTTGGAGTTCTACAATGATGATGTCCGCGTTCATGATATCTTCTTCACAATGTTGCTTAATGGTTTGTATTCAACAATACAATCGTTGAGAATGAGACAGTATGCTGAAGTTTGATCTGGTATTTCCGAATCACTCTCAAATTCTACCCTCACATCCACAACAGGTCCAGTCTTTAGATTATCAGCTTGTCTAGAGCAATCGACTACAAACAGCGGTGCTAAATCTCTAAATTGTTTCTCGCTTAGTATGGGCTCCGAGCGACGTCCGTAATACGAGTGTTGAAATCTGGTGTATTGCTCATATAATAAAGCAATTCTGTTATTAGCAAAACTCACATTTAAGTTTTCATATGGAAAATATGTTGAATTGAGATACACTCTGACGTCTCGAATATGACAGTGATCGAAGTGAGACATGTCAGAACTTGCATTGTTTTTTCTATTCGTCTGTAGACCAATAATAATGTATCTTGGTTTTTCTATTTGAGATGAGGTTTTGATAGACCAGGTATGTTTTGTAGTTTTAGGCAAAGCTGGATATTCGTACAGATCCCAATTTCTGTATACCATTTGAAGTGGGCGATCTTTTTCTAATACTTTTAACAAACCAATTTTTTCTTTGTCTGATACTTTAACATGCGGTACGCGCCATACGATTTTGTTGATTTGAACATCATCCACAACTTCACCAGTATTAAGTTTTACTGCGTTCAAATTAGTGTTACTTCGTAACAATATCAGTTCATGTCTACTATTTATCACAACTTTTTTTAAATCCTCAGCAAAACCGAGGAGGTTACGAAGTGGTATAGAAACAGAAAATCTTCCTCCATTGATATTTTTTATGCCATCAATATTCCAGCCCCAGGCATTAGACATTTTTGATTCACTTTCGTTCATTGAAATGAGTGATTTCATGGTTGTTGTTATACCTGCATTTTTTATCTTATCAATCTCCACTCCATTTAGCTCATACCTAATGTCTTGGAACAAGTAGAGTAGACCATTGTTCGTGAAATTGACACTATTAGCTTTGTCCTTCGTATCTTTTTTGCTAACGATAACAGTTCCTTCTAAATATAGGGTGCTAGCTGACGGTAATATATACAAGTCCTGTTGGTTGATAGGTATGCGGATTTCATCGTTCCTGTTGAAACTCGTTACATAGAGCTTGTAGGAATGAAATTCGATTCCTTCTATAGTATTATCGTAAGTCGGAGCGGATAAAACGTCTAAGATATTCATTTTAACAATCCGATCGCTCTAAGGAATATTATATTATTATTATGCGGATGTCTACGTTAGTTAGAGGGCGATTGGGTAGCATATTTTTCAGTTTTTTGAAGATGTTATAAACAATCCTTTACCACTTTTATACGGCTTAATGTATAAACCCTTGCCCAACACTAAAGCCTCCATTGCTTTATTATGTCGTTCTGTTTCATGCAAATTTTGTTTGCTTGCTTTGTAATCATTGACGGTTTTTGCAATTCCAGCTGCACCACCAGCTAAAGTTCCTAAAGCTGATAAACCAGCGAAAATTGGAATTAAAGGTAGAATTCCTCCAGTCTTTGGTATGGGTATTACTCGAGGTACTCGAATTCGATGATGAATGTTTGGAAATAACTTTTTTGCGGTTAAGTAAGCTGCTTTTATTAAAGTCTTATTATCTTTGCATTTGAGTTTCTTAATTTTTGATTTTATATTCGAAACTAAGCTTTTAAATGTTTTAATGCCGGATCCCGAATTTAGCTTCGCTTTCATAACTTTGTTCACCAGCCAAGAGCTTAGTTTTTCACCTTTCCTTGCATCTTTTGATTTAAGTCTTTGTTTAGCCATGTTAAGTAGTTGTAAATCGGCTTTGTGACGATTTGGTAAGTCTGTATGGTTTGTATATGCAATGTCGTGCTGCATGCAAGCTTCGTCTAGCTTATTTATACCTCGGTCACCTCGCGCTAAGCGTTTGTGAAGTTGGTTCCTGGTCCGCAATAATTGTATCCTGGCAAATGAACTTCGAATGGTAGATTATTAATTATGCTGTTAACTAGTCCGCCCCCTTGCATTACTCCAATTACAATGATATGATTTTAAATGAAAAATGTTTTATATAATATCTTAGTCCATTATTGCAGCTTTTTCAATCCAACTGTTTTCTGCACTGTTTAGACCTAACCATTTGACATACAATTTATTTCCTTTCTTTTTCAAAACCTTTTCTATCAAATAAACATCAGGATAATTAGATCTTTGCAGTTCTTGTTCGTAAAAAGCTCCTAATATGTTTTGCTTTCGTTGATCTTCTAGGTGATAAGTAACTGGAAAGGTTTTATTTACCTTTTTTATAATAAATAATTCAGTTGACCAATTAGGAGTGTAGCCTTTCTCGAAATTATGTTTGTATTTACTTATACGAACACAATCACCAACTTTGAATTTAGGCTTCCACTGAAGTAAATCATGTTTGTTTATTTTTTTAATATTTTCTTTGATAATTTGTTCATTAAATTTATTCACATCAACCGGTTTAAATTGAATAGTGCGATGTTTTGTGTTGTTATATCTATTCAATGTATCTTCCAATGGTAGACCTAACTACTTATAGTTTCCATTGAGACTAAAATATTTAATATAATTTATTTTTTACAGTTCTAATCAGTCTCTCTACAATTGATGCTTTTTTAGTAGAAAACGATGAGTAATGGTTAATGTTGTGCTTTTTCATAAGCGTTTGAAAAGTGATGTTATAAAATTCTTTCCCCATATCAGTTTGTAAGTTAACAGGATTATTACGACTACTAAGCAGTATATGTTCAAATGCACGAGTAACATCAAATTTATTTTTCGATTTTAACGGTTCAGCCCAGGCATACTTTGAGAAGCAGTCAATCACTACTAAGATGAAATTATAACCTTTGTTATACTTTTTCAGGTTTTGCATGTCCATCAAGTCTGCTTGCCATAAGTCGTGGATTCCTTTCAGAATAACAGAACGTCGAAGGAAATTTCTTCGTGCCGCTTTGTGTATTTCATTTACAATTTGTTGTTTTACCATTATGGAGTTTTTTGAAGTAATTTATCTACCTCTGCTTTAGTATAAAACTTATCTTGCAAATGAGTTGAAACCTCAGGTATCCGTGCTTTTAAAGCAGCTTGAACTGTACCCTTTGCATCTTTTATGATTTGAGAACGCAAGGTACCAATCAGATTATTTAATTCTTTTAACGTGTCAGCATTCAATCGATCTACATAATCCTTGTTCACAACATCGTCTGCTTCTACTGGAGATCTAATTCCTCTCAGTCTTGATGTTTTTAAATCAAAATCTCCGTTTTCTGATTTTAACAATGCATTCTCATTAAACTCAAATAACTCTGATAAACGCATTCTTTTGTGAATGTAGTGTCCGAATTTGTCTACGTTCATGTTTAAGGTGTATTGTATCGAGAGGTTGATAGTAAAATAGACACATTTTTAAATATTTATTTATTTATAACTTTACTTTCACGCAATTCTTCAATGATAGATATAATTTCATTATCTAATCCTGTGTTGCCAGCATCTCTAGACGCAATTAATAATTTCAATCTTTCCACTAATTCATTTGGATTATCCCAGTACACTAAATCTATGTTTTTTCTCCATTTTTTCATTAACGGTAGACCCTTTCCCTGAACTGCATTCTTCAGTTGAAAAAGAGGTTTAATAACTTGCAAATATTTTTGCCCTTTATTACTTTTAATTGGCTTACTTGATTCATAGTCTCGGCGATGCGCATTTGTATCAAGTAGCATCGACTTATAATTTTGCATATCACTATCTGTAACCAAGCTTAAGTCTACATCTTTCTTAAGCAACAACTGTTTTAAACCAGGTGTATTTCGATATTTATGTCCAACCAATGTAATGTATTGATCGTTGATCGTTATGCAAGCAGAACCTAACATCAGTTTCCCGCGGTCTGTTCTAACCCCAAATGGAATATCTACCAACGCTTCTGAAGATACTGACCAGGACGACGTATCACAATCTTGATTCCTTTCAACTACTGATTCATAAGAAGAGTTACTGTTGATATCGGATTCATATTTGTCTTCATCGCTATTATCATTACTTCTGGCGCTATCAGTTCCTTCTTTTTGCAAAGTTGCGTTAGTAAACGGAATATCAGCAAAATCATCACTAGCACGCAGAAGAGGAGTTTGCTTACTAGCATTAGCAATTAGGTTGAGAGGTTCTGTTACAGGTTTGAAAACAGATTCCAGTGCTTGTTTATTGTTAATCTCAGCATCTCTCATTTTTCGTAGTTTTATCTTTATAGATTCTGCCGCATCAACAATTTGTCGTTTCAATGATTTGTTCATATTGGTAAAATAGGTCGTAGCTGATTTAGCGTCGTAAGGTGAATAATAATGTCAGGCATGTAATCGCCTTATATATGTATTCATGTTCTTAGTCAAAGACTACAAACGTGTCAAATTTACTTCTATAACATCCTTTGTTTTTGGAACAATCTTTATTAATTACAACATAATTGAAAGGTATACTCCATATTTTTGAACACATTTCACGAAATTCAATCCATGTCATGTCAGTATTGACATGTTCTTCATAAACATGTCTCATATTTCTTTCATCTTGTTTAAAAAGTACGATTAGGTTTGCGTTGTCTCTTACTAACTGCTTAGGGATTTTACTATACGTCTGATTTAGATAAAAACAATCGATGGACTTGTGCCTCCCCATAGCAAAATAATCACGCATATTACTTTGATTTTCACAAGCAACATCATCAAATGCAATTACAGAATTCGGTTTTGCGGTCTGAACACTCAGTACTTGCTCATTTTCATGATATTTCTGAAATGAAATGCCTGGTACTCGTTGCAAGACTTTTTCTAAAAAAACGTACTTGGGTTGTTGCAAGGTTTTCGAATAAACATAAATATTTTGACATCTTAAACCATTCTCGTGTATAAGAAGACCAATTAATAAATTAGTTTTTCCGCGATTTGACGGCCCACAAATGATGCATCGTACCGATTTAGGTAATAATTCTCCATGACGAAAACCAGTCTCTTGAGAATGAACACAAAGTTTGTTTACATGTAACGATTGTGGTTGTTTTACAAATTTCATGACGACTGCTTGAAACGGTTATATTAATAATGAGTGAATTACTGTGTTACATTGACATTTATAACTTGTTCCATCGGGTGGAATAACGTCGAACTGGAATAGGCGCCGAACCAGTATTTTCCTGTACTATGTAGGAATTCATACTCCACCTTCCGTTCATCGAGTGGAATAGGCGCCGAACCGGTATTTTACTGCACTTTATAGGATTTCATTTATATTATTGGGCATTCTACTCCACCGAGAGTGACGAGGCGAACGGAGTGAGCCGATGGAACGGAAGGTGGGGTAGAATGCCCAATAATATCCTACTACCTTTGTACCAAAATATGGTCATACTGAGCACAGACAAAATAAATAGCAATGTTTCGTGTAATGATCAATTAACATTACTACTTCACAGATTTAAGGATTTATTTTCGGAGGGACTGGGCCGGTTCACAGGAGGCAAGGCTCGGTTACGACTACGCGAGGGAGCAACACCGGTGTTCTGCCGCGCACGACCTGTGCCGTACGCACTCCGCGACCACGTCGAGGCTGAGCTAGAAGGTATGCTGCGCGCCGGGGTCATCAAGCCCGTGGAGTGCGCGGATTGGGCTACTCCACTTGTACCAGTTCGTAAGGCTGATGGTGGACTCCGTATCTGTGCTGATTACAAAATAACGTTAAATCCAGTACTATTGGTGGACAAATATCCCTTACCACTTATAAACGACTTGCTGGTTAAATTAAATGGTTCTAAGATATTAACAAAAATCGATTTAACACAAGCATATAACCAGATTGAATTGGATGGCCCTGATAATTGTACGGTTATTAATACTCACAAGGGCCTTTTTAAGTATAAAAGATTAATATTCGGTTTATCGTCAAGCCCTGGTATATTCCAACGAATTATGGCGAATCTTCTGAACGATATTCCAAACGTAGAAGTATTTCTCGATGATATTATTATTGGATCACCCAATATTAGGGAGCATCTCGTTATTTTAGAGAGGGTTTTAGAGCGGTTACATCATAACGGAATGAAACTAAATCAAAAGAAGTGTTTGTTCTTGACTAATGAGGTAAAATATTTAGGTTTTATTATCTCTGCCGAGGGAATTAAGGTGGACTCTGAAAAGGTGGAAGGTATATTAAACATACCCCGCCCAGACAATATTACCGACTTGAGAGCCTTTTTAGGAACAATCATGTACTATGCAAAATTTGTTAAAAACTTGAGCAATATATTGGCGCCTTTGTACAGGTTACTAAAGAAGGGAGTTACTTGGACGTGGGACAATGAGTGTGAGACAGCTTTTAAAAGAATTAAAAATATTTTGATTAGTGCCGATGTCCTAGCTCATTACGAACCAAACAAACTCTTGTTTTTAACTTGTGATGCCAGCGCGAGGGGAATAGGGGGCGTATTAAGTCAGATGTGCGAGCACAACGTTAGTGGCGCAGACGGACCGCAGGAGCGACCTGAGGGCCTAGACAAAGTAACATTCGATTAGCGATATCGCCAGTAGAAAAGTCAAAAATGTATGCGGTTGACTTAAGCTATGGAAATGTCACGTGATCATAAGTTAACGAATAGAAATTAGCTAGACAATGTCATCATCATTCGTTTCCATCAAACGAATCGACAGCGTCGAACGATAACTTCCATAGAAATGCGTAGCCAAGTGACACTTTTTGACAAGCGCGAACGCTAGCTTTCGATTCGTGTGATGGAAACATGAGCGAACGTCAAAACCCTGTGGAAAACGCAACAAAATGGCGACTTTTGGAGTTAAGTGTGGTAATTATAGAGGGAGTAAAATTTATACTTAGTTTTTTTTTGGAATTGACGCATATTTCCCCCAAGTTGTTCTTATTTGTGTTGCGTTCTTTTTTTGCATCATGTTTACCGCAAATAAACGTTATTTGCTTTCATTCTTTCTATTGTGTTTTATTTCACATTTCGGCCGTGCGATGCACGATTAGGTACAAGTGCACTTTACTACATCCAATTAAATCTCAAAGACAAGTCTAAATTATGATCGAACTATTGTTTCATTTAAGTTATATTAGGCTTTGAATAACTTATACCATAATAAACGTCTTTTTTTTATAACCGGCCGACCTAATGTGAAATATGAAAACACGTAGGTATAGGTACCACTAATTCCAAAATCAAGTGTCAATCTTTTCATGCGCTCGCCCCGTGTCATTTAGTTAGTCCCGAGCGAAACGTGTTGGAGGTCGGACGTCTAGCAATTTTTGCGAACTCGCCACACCGCTGAGAGTAGTGATAGGTCACAGTAGTAACGGCCCCGACTTACGATTATGTAGGTCATGGGTCACTCAGACAGGCGTGAGGAAACCGGCATGGCCTACAGTGTACTACAGTCTACTCCCTCTCACAGAGAGGAGGTAAGTGTCCGAGCAGTGGGAACGTTATAGGCTGATTATGCCTGTATTACCAGCTAATTTCTGTTACCGGCTGAGCCAAAAAATTATTGTAAAAAAATGTGAATATTTACAATAAAAATACATACATGCTTTCAGTAAGAGATGCGTTTATTTACCCTCTTTGCATATTCAAAGACAATCGTATTAAGGAGTAAACTCCTGCGTCGGAGCTGACACACAATTTTTTAAGCACTCGGTGTTTCAGTTGCGTTTAAGGAATATATATTTTACGCTCTTACGAAAGGTTCTCTCTTGGTTGCGTTGTTTGTTTTGTAATAAAATGCACACGCTGCGTTTACTGTGGGCAGCACACAACGAAAGTGTTTGGCTTAGACGCCAAAGAAGATTTCGCTCGCGGCAGCAAATGGAAAGTCTCGACGAAATGCCAGAAGCATTATTTATAGATCATTTTAGGCTCAGCAAAGCCGTATTTAAACAGCTTTGCCAGGAATTACGGGCTTCGACTGCATTAAAAGGGTCTCTCGAAATACCCTTCGAAATAAAGGTAAGAAGTGAGCCGAATACTTACAATAAATCCAAGTACCTAGAAGTTTTTGTTGTGTTTTGGTTTGATTTTACATTGGTACTTACATATTTTGACTGTATATCCGTCATAATTACATTATTTGTCTTTTTTTAGGTGCTTTGTGCCCTTAGCTTCTTCGCTACAGGGTCGTATCAAAGGGTTGTGGGTGTAACTCAACATCTTACTCAGAGGACTACAAGTCGTTGCATTCGAGAAGTTGTTGATGCACTGAACCACAACTCTATTTTGAAACAATGGATTGTTTTCCCCCAAACACCACAAGAACGGGCACTTATCAAAGAAGAGTAAGTGTCTATAGATATTTTCATATTCAGCTAATATGTGTACCTACTTAAATCTTATTGATATTTTATGTTGTTATATATTATTTTGAGCAAACAACATTAAAGCTTTTTCTACCTATTGACTTAGGACAGGTGGATATCATAATTATGGTATAAATACATAGGGACACCTATGTATCTATACACCCTGCCTGATGTACTATGTGAGTAAATACTTACTTAACTATGTTTTCACAGGTTTCAAAGAAGGTACAATTTACCGGGTATAATAGGCTGCATCGATTGTACACATATTGCGATTGTAAAACCGGTGGATGGAGAACACCTTTATTACAATCGAAAAGGATATCACTCTCTAAATGTTCAAATGGTAACTGGAGTAGTATTTACCCATGACAGGATAGATATATGTGGTTATAAAGCTTATTAAAGAATTGCTCGGTTCTGAATTGTCTATTTAAAGAACATCACCTAAAGAAAACCTATTCAAAGAACTCTTCTTCAGAGTACTGTATATATGTAACCTATGTTCACAGGTATGCAATCACAATTTGGAAATAACGAATGTGAATTCAAAGTTTGGTGGAGCAACTCACGATTCTTTCATATGGTCAGCGAGTCAAGTAGAGCCATACATGCGAGGACTTCATCAAAACGGGGAACGTGTTTGGTTATTAGGTAAGACTTAGCTTACTTGACTTGACTTAGCTTTTTATTACTATTAGGTAGTTACAATACAGTATATTTGTATGTTTAGTACTTTGTCACAGTGTAATGATAATTTCTTGGAACAATATACGGTGCCTCTAGGATAGCGGGTAAAACTTGGAGCGGCGCTGTTGGTAATTGTTATTTGTTGTGTTCTGTTGCAGGTGATTCAGGATACCCACAACGAGCTTGGCTGATGACACCCGAGCTCAGTGCTGCACCTGCGTCTCAAGCAGAGACTTACACATCACGCCATGTGCTAGCCAGGAACTTGATCGAGCGTTGCTTCGGTTTGCTGAAGTCCCGTTGGAGGTGTTTGTTGAAAGACAGAGTTCTTCACTACCATCCTAGTGTCGCTAGCAGGATAACACTTGCATGTTGTGTATTGCACAACATAGCAATTAAGGGTCGGTTGCCAACACCACAAGTTATCCCTATAGTTGATGATGATTATAGGGATGATTACTCATTACCGGCTTTAGCAGCCTCCAATGCAGCTTCCAGCCAAAGCGAATTAATACAAGGCAGAGCCATGCGCAATTTGTTAATCAGCAGGTTGTAAAATAAGAGCACCTTGCAGGTCTGCTAAAGTAAAAAATAAAAATGCATTGTACGAGTATAAACATATTTTTTTTATTCACTCTCTAAACCTTTATCTATGTATAACCATGCTTAAAATCACTTTCATATACATATAGTATTTATTTAAACATTTAATCAGTGGCGTGCCTTGGGAAGGCATGAACCAGCCAAGACCGAGTCGACTCGCACACGAAGGGTTCCGTAGTTACCATATCGTATTAATATTAGTTGATTGAACACCACCTAGTGTCAAAGCACTTGTTAATAAATAACCAATGAGTCCAAACACGATGGTGCTGTCTTGTTTGATTGAGGAGTTCCTATGGCCACCTTCCGGCTCCATCATCAGACCCTGAACACCACCTAGTGTCAAAGCACTTGTTAATCCATAACCAATGAGTCCAAACACGATGGTGCTGTCTTGTTTGATTGAGGAGTTCCTATGGCCACCTTCCGGCTCCATCATCAGACCCTGAACACCACCTAGTGCCAAAGCACTTGTTAATCCATAACCAATGAGTCCAAACACGATGGTGCTGTCTTGTTTGATTGCGGAGTTCCTATGGCCACCTTCCGGCTCCATCATCAGACCCTGAACACCACCTAGTGTCAAAGCAGTAGTTAATCCATAACCAATGAGTCCAAACACGATGGTGCTGTCTTGTTTGATTGAGGAGTTCCTATGGCCACCTTCCGGCTCCATCATCAGACCCTGAACACCACCTAGTGTCAAAGCAGTAGTTAATCCATAACCAATGAGTCCAAACACTATAGAGCTGTCTTGTTTGATTGAGGAGTTCCTATGGTCACCTTCCGGCTTCATCATCAGACTCTTAACACCACCTAGTGTCAAAGCACTTGTAAAAAGATAGTTAATCGCAATTTTGCAGATATTGCTGAAGGAATGCTTCAGCAACATCTGCTAAGCGCCTGAAAATATTATTTCGGTCTTGGTCAACCTCTATCCTCCGAGCCTCATTTGCCTCCCGTTTTTCCTCCAACTGAAGGCGGCGGTGCTCGACGGCCACAAACTCGCTTGACGCACGTTCAAATGGAGTTATTCGTCTTCGGCGCGCAAACAGACGCCGCCGGCGATGTGAAGAGGCAGCGGAAGAGTGAGGCGATGTCTCGAGAGGCTCTTGAATAGGAGGAAGAGTGGTGGCAGGTGTGGGCAGAGTGGCCGCTCGTGGTGGTAAGCGCCGCGCCGGTGTCGGGAGCTGTTGCCGGCTGGTGGACGGACAAGGTGGTATGATTTCTGATGATGGAGACGGTATTGGCACAATATCTGCAAAACAAATGAATAAGTTTTGAGGGTTGTCCAATGGGACACTTGCACTAAGCTAACGAATAATAAGCCATACATACCGTTTTCATGGACAACATCAACATCAATTACAAATTGGGATGGTGAACATGGTCTCTCATCAATAGGTCTCTGAAAAAATATGAAGATAAATAAGCTAAATACATATTATTTAAAAATAAGTATTAATAGATTCTTACTTTATATTCTTAGTTTTGTTATTACATGGAACTAAATTTTTAGGTACTTATACATTTTTTTATGACAATAATAATAATTAAGTTTTTGTAAAATCACACAGGTTTAGTCTTGTACTAGCAGCGCCCCTAGTACTGCGCTAGCGCTGCTAGTACAAGACTAAACCTGTGTGATTTTCTTAGCCTATAATTAGCCCGCAGAAGTCTACTGCAACATAGCTTCTCCAAAGAATGCTACAACGGATGGTCTGCCGAATGGGCCGCCTACATTCCATAACTTATCTATTTCTTTGTATACATACGTAGTAAGAATTATATCTACTAACATCAAATCCCTGCTCTTCTATATCAGAGTGTCCCTCCACCGCCAATATACCAATAATCCCCAACACCCTTTCCTCCAAAGTTGTTAACTTTATCCTGGTATTTGGACCACCACCAGTGCCACTTGCATGACGTCGAATTGTCATAGCTTTTTTTTTTGTTTTCGACTTCCAATCTGCCCACACCTTAAATTCATAAAAATGCGTATAGGTGTGAATACAAAATATGTTAAATATATGGATATTAGAAAATGCATATGTACTTATATAAATACGCAAGTACTCGTATATGTAGTGTTGACTACCTCGTTGGTCTAGTGGTCGCAAGTGCTACTGCTGAGGCATGAGGTTTTGGGTTCGACAGTTCGGACAGTGTTATTGGGTTTTTCCATCAGGAATTTCTCAGTAGCAGCCCGGAGTCTGGATTTGTGCCCGGTTGATGGCAATAGGCTCGCCCCCTATTACATTGGACTTAAACATAACTGGCGAAGAGTGTCCCTACTATTGTACGTACACCTCTGCGTAACCCGACGGGGATAACCGGCGTGATGTTATGTTATTTTATGTAAAAGTGTTTACCTTTTTCCATTTGTCCCGAGTCTTGTTAACACCACCACCAATAGAGTTTAAGGTGTTAACCAACTGTTGCCACAAACGATCCGCCTTTATTCGCCCCTGAGCACCAAGCTGAGGTTTGGCAAGGTCACCGTAGCTGAAATATGAATGACCAAAGAGCCCTTTAGTAAGTACTTCATTGTAAATCACGTCCTTTCATTCGCCTTAATAGGATTGTAACTCGAGACAATTGTGTCATTTTATAGGTATACAATATTGACTTGTGAACTTAATTTACCTTTCCATGAACTCCAAAAGAGTGGCGAATTGTTCGCCACTAGCTCTCGCTCTTGATTCCATTTCTAGAACAATAATTTCGCAACAAAATAGATTAGTCTGCAAGTCTTTGCATGTTTGCAACTGCTTCTAATAGAGGTAAAGTTTAGTGAGTATAAATTATTTACAGACTAATTTATTTATTTTACGTAACATATTTGAAGCACTTTTCGTTTTTATTACTTACCAATAATTTGTATCACTTTCAAAACTTTGAATTTTCCCGGATTTCAAATGACAACATGAATTGACAGCGACAGCAGGGAATTTGACGTTTGCTGACGAAAAACCATAGCTAAAATGTAATTTTTATCGAACCGACGCATCGACTAGACGATAGCGAAGCGTAGTGTACTTTGTCTACCGATTGAACTTCGTTATCGTTGAAGCGATAGCGATTGTCGTAATAGAATCGCTCCGAAGCGAATGCCATTTGTCTAGGCCCTCTGTCCAGTCAGTGCAAGCATTTGTCAGTAATCGTGGAGCTCAACTCAGAACTTAAGGAGCTCAACTCGACGAACAATACCAAGGAAAGGATATTTGGGTAGGCCGCATCAACTACTCAAACTGCCAGACCATCATTAAAACTGAGAAAGAAACAAAGAAATGAAAAGGGAAAATAAAAATATCCACATAGTCCTCACATTCACAATAATTAAAATAATATAATACTTTACAAAGTAATCGTGTCATTTTGAACATAATTTTCAACAATGTCAATGTGTATATAAAACTGGTTTATTGTGATGAATAATTAAAATGTCAAGTTTTATGGTTTTCACAAGGCTTAGCAGAGCGAGCAGCTCAATCCCAAGCTTTTTTATCTTCTAAATAATCTGAAATTTTATAGTACCCTTTTTTACAAAGTTTGGTTTTAATACAGTTTTTAAATCGTTTAATGGGTAAGTTTCGAATGTCAATGGGAAGTTTGTTGTAAAAGCGTATACATTGACCCATGAACGAGTTGCTTACTCTGTGGAGACGTGTGCGATGTACAGCAAGGTTGTGTTTATTCCTGGTATTTAAACTATGAATATCGGACATTTTCTTAAAATTTGATATATTTTTGTGTACATACAATAGGTTTTCAAAAATATATTGTGAGGCTACAGTCAGAATATTTATTTCTCTGAATTTCTCTCGAAGGGAATCTCTTGGACCTAGGTTGTAAATGGCTCGAACAGCCCTTTTCTGTAGAACAAAGATAGTATTAATGTCCGCACCGGTTCCCCAAAGAAGAATTCCATATGACATAAGACTATGAAAGTAACTAAAATAAACAATTCTGGCTGTATCTACGTCAGTTATCTGTCTAATTTTTTTAACAGCATAGGCGGCCGAACTAAGCCTTCCTGACAATTTTTCTATGTGTGGGCCCCATTGTAATTTACCGTCAATAGTTATTCCAAGAAAAACTGTTGACTCAACAGGGTCCAACTCTATTCCATTAACTTGAACATTGGTAGTTAGCTGCCTGACATTTGGCGTTGAAAATTTAATGAGTTTAGTCTTTTTTTCGTTCAAGAGAAGATTATTTACATTAAACCAATGCACAACTTTAGAGAGTGCATCGTTGACTTGTTCAAAGTTAACTAACTGACGTTTGATTTTAAAAATGAGGGAAGTGTCATCTGCGAATAATACGATCTTGTGATTATCCCTTATGTAGTAAGGTAAGTCATTTATGTAAATTAGAAATAAGAAAGGACCTAGAATTGAACCCTGCGGAACGCCTATGGTGACCGCAGATCCTGCAGATCTCTTGCCATTAACATCGACCCTCTGAATTCTGTTATTCAGATAAGAAGTCAGAAGGTCAAGAGCCTTGTCCCTCATGCCATAATGCGAACTCGCCACACCGCTGAGAGTAGTGATAGGTCACAGTAGTAACGGCCCCGACTTACGATTATGTAGGTCATGGGTCACTCAGACAGGCGTGAGGAAACCGGCATGGCCTACAGTGTACTACAGTCTACTCCCTCTCACAGAGAGGAGGTAAGTGTCCGAGCAGTGGGAACGTTATAGGCTGATTACTATATATACTATATATATATACAGTTAAGTTGTTTAGCCAATTACTGACAGCTTACAGCAAATTGGAAGCGTTTTCGTGCACATATTACACTAGTTTTAAAACATATGCAGATAATATTTACACACACACGTCTTATTTTTACACTTTTAATTCAGGTATTCTTGGGAACAATTCGATTATAATATCGAATATGACTTTTGCATTATTAATTGGAAAACCTTATATTACACAACTATTGTTTACAGTGGCTAAGGTTACATTATTATTTACAATGAGTTATATACAATTTTTGCTTAAAATTATTTATTTTACAATATTTTTCACAATCACTTATATAAAACTATTATTTTTAATTTTTTATCTTTACAATGTTGTTTTTATTTTTGCTTTTTTGGCCTTTGTTTATAATTGTTGTTATGAGTTTCAGTTCTTTGTTGTTTACGACACTCATTTGCAATATTTTTATAGAATTACGCATTACATTTTTATTTCATCGCCCTTACCAAATGCGGAACAGTCAACACTTTACGTCCGCGACAGTACTTCTTTGTTTTGTTGTATATTTAACTACATTATATATGCTTGAAAAATACCTTAAAGTTGGTTTACTTAACGTAGGTTCCCTTGGCACTAACCACGATGATTTTGTAGCAGCAGTGGAAGGGCATTCTTTCGATGTGTTAGCAGTTAACGAGACTTGGCTACGACCGGGCGAAGAAGGGCGAGCGCCCACTGTGCCAGGTTACCGCCTGCGCCACACGCCACGACCGCTGACTGTGCACGGGGGTCGGGGGGGTGGTGTGGGTTTTTATCTCAAACGCGGCCTGATCGCTCGTACCTGGTCCAACCCAATCGACCCTAGATACGGTACTATCGAACAAATGTGGATTACCCTTACACTGAATGGAAATAAAATTGCTATAGGCACAGCGTATCGTCCCCCACGCATGGACTTGGACCTCTTTTTCGACGCCATAACAGACTCTATTAGTTCCTTAGTAAAATGTGATCACTACGTACTGCTCGGCGATTTCAATGTTAACTTACTGAATGCTAATGGGCAAACAAAGAAGATGTGTGACTTTTTGAATAGCCTGAGCCTAAAACAACTGGTAAGTTCGCCCACCCATTTTACGGACCATAGCGAAACATTGATCGACCTTATCTGTACTAATCTCAATCACAGGGGGGTATCTGTTGAGCCCTATGGCTCAATAAATGGCCACTCACTTGTTATCTGTGAATTTAATATTAGGCGCAGCAAATATAAACCCCATTCAATTACGTACAGACCTATTCAACAAATTAATAGAGAAATTTTGGACAGTGACTTATCGCACATACACTGGGACGACATTTGTGGCTTAACTAATGTGAATGACATGGTTGAGGAATTAAATGCAAATATTTTAGCAATTTACGATGCGCATGCTCCAGTCAAGAAATGCTTAATTAGGGAACCGTCCTATCCCTGGATAACAGAGACAATTAAATTGATGATGAACTTGCGAAATGACGCTCTGAGCAAGTGCCGAAAAAAAAAGAAATCCGAGTCGAAAAGGGCTTACTACAAACAGCTGAAATCTCTGGTGGCTATTTCCATATTTTGGGAAAAGGTTGCGTACTTCAAATTCAACATTAATAGCAAGATCAAGGATCCAAAAACATTATGGCATAATTTAAAAAAAACCCTATTACCAAAGCAGCAAATTGATGACCTTCCTACTCACTTCAGAGACCCAAACCGAATCAATAATCACTTTTTGAGTGTTCCTGGTAACCCTGTTTGCAATTCATCACAACACACTTTCTTTCGGTCTCATCGTTATGGCGATGAGAGCTTCGCATTCGCATTACAAAAAGTAACTACTGATCAAATTCTGCGATACTTCCGCCAGCTGAAATCTAACGCTGAAGGCTGTGATAAGGTGACCCTGAATATGCTTTTGCTTACACTCCCACATTCACTAAAAGCCATCACTGACATTGTGAACAGCTCAATTGTTTCAGCAACATTCCCTGACATCTGGAAAATCGCAATTGTTAGGCCATTGCCAAAAAAAGCAAATCCGACTGAATTCAAAGACCTTAGGCCCATTAGTATACTGCCTTGCCTATCCAAAATTGCTGAAAAGGCTGTATGCCAGCAGCTGTCAAAATATCTAGAAGACAAACACATTCTACCTGAGCTACAGTCAGGCTTTCGTAAGCGACGTGGTACGGCTACGGCTCTTTTGGACGTGACAGATAACATCCTGTCCGCACAGGATAAAGGCCTGTGCACACTTCTCGTTTTACTTGATTTTTCGCGAGCTTTTGACTGCATTAATATAGATTTATTTCTATCAAAGCTAAATTATTATGGATTTGATCAAAACACGATACACTGGTTCCAAAGTTATCTCACCAACCGTCAGCAGCGTGTGGAAATACAATTGAGCAATGGCTCTTCCCTTGTTTCGTCAATTTCTTCCGTTTCTAGGGGAGTCCCGCAAGGCTCAATATTAGGCCCCATCATCTTCATTTTGTATTGCGCGGATATAATAAATACCCTAAAGCATTGTAGGTACCACATTTATGCGGATGACGTACAAGTGTATATTTCTTTTAAGTCAAGTGACTATGACAGCGCGTTAAAAGACCTTAACGATGATCTTGACAGGATGGTATGTTGGGCTGAAAACAACAGTTTGGTACTTAACCCGACTAAAACGAAATTTATGCTGTTTGGAACTAACTATCAAATCAGTGCAGTGCCGGAAAAAATCAACGTTACCCTGCTGGGCGAGTCGGTCAGTCGAGTGAGTGAGGCACGTAATCTGGGTCTGAACATGGACGCTGGGTTGAGATATGAAACACACGTGGCAGAGTCAGTGCGCACTTGTTTTTACCGGCTTAAGGTCCTTTATAAAATAAGGCCTTATCTATCAGAGGAGCTGCGGATCCAGCTGGTTGAGTCGCTCGTGCTATCTAACCTAAACTATGCGGACACAGTTATAGGCCCTCGACTACTTGCAAGAACTGATCGACTGATCCAGAGGGTGCAAAACGCCTGCGCTCGATTCTGCTTCTCAATCCCACCTAGAAGTCACGTAACGCCATTTTTAAATAAGCACTCAATCCTCAAGATGAAGTCGCGCCGTAAGTTGCACTTGGCATGCCTACTATTTGGAGTTATAAAGAACAAGCAGCCGTCCTACCTGTACAATAAACTGAGCTGGATCACTAGTAAAAGAGAATGTGCAAGTAGACAGTGCTCGCAACAACTCTCCACTCAATCGCACAAGACAGCTGCCTTCAGGGGAAGTTTTAGATACGCCGCATCCAAATGTTGGAACAATATTCCCCCTCCAATAAGGAATCTTAAATGTCTTGGCACCTTCAGAATCCGACTGCGGCAGTTTCTTATCGCCTCGCAGAAAAAACTGGGTATGACTGTTTCGAATACGTCCATAATATAACTAACTGGCTGTCGTGTTCTTCTCGATTCATTCTGCATTCAAGGTCACAAACCTGTGAACAAAGGGAATATTATTAATTCACTCATTTGTGGGCCCATTGTTAGATGATAGTTTGCATAAGTTTATTTACCTATATTTATTTATTGAAACCACTTTTTAATCCAGGCAAATCGATCATTTTATTCACACGGCACTATATTTTTTATCATTACTGATTTATACTTACATTTACATTTATCTATGTAAATAATCAAGTATCTATCCAATACACAATCACCATCGAACAAGAACGTTTCCAAATGCTAAACTTTCCTGTTATCATTCAAAAAGTAGGAATGTCATTATTTAAATTGCGGGTATACTTACGTAACTTCATTCTGCACTTTTCACAACACCAATAATTCGCATATTTATTATTTCATCTACTCGACGTCCGTATGTCACTGCAAGGATCCAGCAGAATATCAGCGTCAGGTATATTTGCCTGACACATGCTGAGTTGGACTCCTATTTGATGCAACCTTGAGACACGCACCGCACTTTGTATGTTAAACTATTTTAAAGTGTCATCACTATGTCTTTATTTTCTTTTATATTTTATTTTTTGTATATTGGCACCTTATATTCTATATTCATGTATTTAGTTATTATTTAAACGTGTTTTTGTATTTTGTGCTGTCTTTTGTGTGCGTCAAATAAAGGTTTTATCTATCTATCTATCTATCTATCTATCTATCTATCTATCTATCTATCTATCTATCTATCTGATTATGCCTGTATTACCAGCTAATTTCTGTTACCGGCTGAGCCAAAAAATTATTGTAAAAAAATGTGAATATTTACAATAAAAATACATACATGCTTTCAGTAAGAGATGCGTTTATTTACCCTCTTTGCATATTCAAAGACAATCGTATTAAGGAGTAAACTCCTGCGTCGGAGCTGACACACAATTTTTTAAGCACTCGGTGTTTCAGTTGCGTTTAAGGAATATATATTTTACGCTCTTACGAAAGGTTCTCTCTTGGTTGCGTTGTTTGTTTTGTAATAAAATGCACACGCTGCGTTTACTGTGGGCAGCACACAACGAAAGTGTTTGGCTTAGACGCCAAAGAAGATTTCGCTCGCGGCAGCAAATGGAAAGTCTCGACGAAATGCCAGAAGCATTATTTATAGATCATTTTAGGCTCAGCAAAGCCGTATTTAAACAGCTTTGCCAGGAATTACGGGCTTCGACTGCATTAAAAGGGTCTCTCGAAATACCCTTCGAAATAAAGGTAAGAAGTGAGCCGAATACTTACAATAAATCCAAGTACCTAGAAGTTTTTGTTGTGTTTTGGTTTGATTTTACATTGGTACTTACATATTTTGACTGTATATCCGTCATAATTACATTATTTGTCTTTTTTTAGGTGCTTTGTGCCCTTAGCTTCTTCGCTACAGGGTCGTATCAAAGGGTTGTGGGTGTAACTCAACATCTTACTCAGAGGACTACAAGTCGTTGCATTCGAGAAGTTGTTGATGCACTGAACCACAACTCTATTTTGAAACAATGGATTGTTTTCCCCCAAACACCACAAGAACGGGCACTTATCAAAGAAGAGTAAGTGTCTATAGATATTTTCATATTCAGCTAATATGTGTACCTACTTAAATCTTATTGATATTTTATGTTGTTATATATTATTTTGAGCAAACAACATTAAAGCTTTTTCTACCTATTGACTTAGGACAGGTGGATATCATAATTATGGTATAAATACATAGGGACACCTATGTATCTATACACCCTGCCTGATGTACTATGTGAGTAAATACTTACTTAACTATGTTTTCACAGGTTTCAAAGAAGGTACAATTTACCGGGTATAATAGGCTGCATCGATTGTACACATATTGCGATTGTAAAACCGGTGGATGGAGAACACCTTTATTACAATCGAAAAGGATATCACTCTCTAAATGTTCAAATGGTAACTGGAGTAGTATTTACCCATGACAGGATAGATATATGTGGTTATAAAGCTTATTAAAGAATTGCTCGGTTCTGAATTGTCTATTTAAAGAACATCACCTAAAGAAAACCTATTCAAAGAACTCTTCTTCAGAGTACTGTATATATGTAACCTATGTTCACAGGTATGCAATCACAATTTGGAAATAACGAATGTGAATTCAAAGTTTGGTGGAGCAACTCACGATTCTTTCATATGGTCAGCGAGTCAAGTAGAGCCATACATGCGAGGACTTCATCAAAACGGGGAACGTGTTTGGTTATTAGGTAAGACTTAGCTTACTTGACTTGACTTAGCTTTTTATTACTATTAGGTAGTTACAATACAGTATATTTGTATGTTTAGTACTTTGTCACAGTGTAATGATAATTTCTTGGAACAATATACGGTGCCTCTAGGATAGCGGGTAAAACTTGGAGCGGCGCTGTTGGTAATTGTTATTTGTTGTGTTCTGTTGCAGGTGATTCAGGATACCCACAACGAGCTTGGCTGATGACACCCGAGCTCAGTGCTGCACCTGCGTCTCAAGCAGAGACTTACACATCACGCCATGTGCTAGCCAGGAACTTGATCGAGCGTTGCTTCGGTTTGCTGAAGTCCCGTTGGAGGTGTTTGTTGAAAGACAGAGTTCTTCACTACCATCCTAGTGTCGCTAGCAGGATAACACTTGCATGTTGTGTATTGCACAACATAGCAATTAAGGGTCGGTTGCCAACACCACAAGTTATCCCTATAGTTGATGATGATTATAGGGATGATTACTCATTACCGGCTTTAGCAGCCTCCAATGCAGCTTCCAGCCAAAGCGAATTAATACAAGGCAGAGCCATGCGCAATTTGTTAATCAGCAGGTTGTAAAATAAGAGCACCTTGCAGGTCTGCTAAAGTAAAAAATAAAAATGCATTGTACGAGTATAAACATATTTTTTTTATTCACTCTCTAAACCTTTATCTATGTATAACCATGCTTAAAATCACTTTCATATACATATAGTATTTATTTAAACATTTAATCAGTGGCGTGCCTTGGGAAGGCATGAACCAGCCAAGACCGAGTCGACTCGCACACGAAGGGTTCCGTAGTTACCATATCGTATTAATATTAGTTGATTGAACACCACCTAGTGTCAAAGCACTTGTTAATAAATAACCAATGAGTCCAAACACGATGGTGCTGTCTTGTTTGATTGAGGAGTTCCTATGGCCACCTTCCGGCTCCATCATCAGACCCTGAACACCACCTAGTGTCAAAGCACTTGTTAATCCATAACCAATGAGTCCAAACACGATGGTGCTGTCTTGTTTGATTGAGGAGTTCCTATGGCCACCTTCCGGCTCCATCATCAGACCCTGAACACCACCTAGTGCCAAAGCACTTGTTAATCCATAACCAATGAGTCCAAACACGATGGTGCTGTCTTGTTTGATTGCGGAGTTCCTATGGCCACCTTCCGGCTCCATCATCAGACCCTGAACACCACCTAGTGTCAAAGCAGTAGTTAATCCATAACCAATGAGTCCAAACACGATGGTGCTGTCTTGTTTGATTGAGGAGTTCCTATGGCCACCTTCCGGCTCCATCATCAGACCCTGAACACCACCTAGTGTCAAAGCAGTAGTTAATCCATAACCAATGAGTCCAAACACTATAGAGCTGTCTTGTTTGATTGAGGAGTTCCTATGGTCACCTTCCGGCTTCATCATCAGACTCTTAACACCACCTAGTGTCAAAGCACTTGTAAAAAGATAGTTAATCGCAATTTTGCAGATATTGCTGAAGGAATGCTTCAGCAACATCTGCTAAGCGCCTGAAAATATTATTTCGGTCTTGGTCAACCTCTATCCTCCGAGCCTCATTTGCCTCCCGTTTTTCCTCCAACTGAAGGCGGCGGTGCTCGACGGCCACAAACTCGCTTGACGCACGTTCAAATGGAGTTATTCGTCTTCGGCGCGCAAACAGACGCCGCCGGCGATGTGAAGAGGCAGCGGAAGAGTGAGGCGATGTCTCGAGAGGCTCTTGAATAGGAGGAAGAGTGGTGGCAGGTGTGGGCAGAGTGGCCGCTCGTGGTGGTTGTTGTGTGTATGTCTTGAGGATGAACCACACAATAAAACAACTGATGTTTGATAATCAGAACAGAACAGTTTATTACTTGAGACTGAGGCGGCCTGCCTCTAGCCGGGCGGACTGCCATAGACTACCGAGGCCGGTAGTGTTGCTATGTAACATCTTCCCTTTTTTGAAACTAAGATTCCAGAGCCTTAATGAGGTAAGTATAAATTTTACTTTTAATTATGTGCTTAAAAGACCGGTATCCAGGCTATGCAATCTTTTACAATTTTTCTGAACGAAACGCTTTATGCGAGACTGACATTAATAACAATTAAACATTGACAGATAACCTTAAAACTAATTTACAGTACAACAAGCAATCTATTTATTAAAAACACAAATTTTAAAGAGCTAGTTAAACTAATCACAGTAACGAGCTGGCTTGTTAATGATTCGCCCATAGCGCGTCATTTTCGGTGCTGTGTTCGTACTTTTAGAGACATCGACATTTTCATTTGGAGTATTATTAATTTTTGTTTTGTTTTCAGGTATCATCTCAGGTGGGGGAGCGACGGGTTTGAGGATATGCTCACGACTTCTACGGAATTCTCCTTCCGGGGATTGTACAACAAAGCTGCGAGGTTCGCTGCTGGCTTCTGAGATTCTACCTGGGATCCAGACACTGTGTGGTTTATGTTTGAAGTATACTGTGTCACCCTTTTTTAGTTCTGATAATGGTTTTGTATTTTTATTGTAATAAAGTGTTGTATTTGACTCTTGTTTTTCAATATTCTTTTTAAGTAAATCAATATTTACTAAAGTTGGGGACAGCTGTGAGTCAGTGGTGGGCAGTTTGGATCGTAAGTATCTAGACATACATAGTTGTGCTGGTGAGTATCCTATCTTTTTAGGTGTGTTTCTATACAAAAGTAAGGCTAGGTATGGATCAGTGTTTTCTGCTTTACATTTCTTCAGCATATTTTTAATTGTACCAATAGCTCTTTCTACCATGCCATTGGATCGACTTAAATAGGGACTAGAAGTGTTAAATTTAATGTTCCTTCAATGCTGCTCGGGACAATGTGTCTGCGATGTAAAGATAACGACCAGGTTTGTATATTACATTAAGATCATAAGGCTGTAGACGTAACATTATCCTCTGTAGCCTAGCGGGGATTTCCACTAGTGCTTTTTTAAATAATGTAATGAGTGGCTTATGATCTGTTTCTACTGTGACTATCCTACCATATATGTATTGGTGGAATTTTGTGCAGCCAAATAGTATGGACATCAGTTCCTTTTCAATTTGAGAGTAGTTTTGTTGACATTTTGTTAGTGAGGCAGATGCATATGCTATTGGTTGCTTATCATGTAACAGAACCGCACCAAGAGCATCTTTTGAGGCATCTACAGACATTGTGATGTTTTTATTTGGGTCATAATATGAAAGTACTGGTGCACTACTAATGAGTTTTTTAATTTTATTAAATTCTTCTTCATGTTGTTCTGACCAAACCCATTCAGTTTGCTTTGACAAAAGTGTTCTCAAAAGACTGTTTTCTTTGGACAAATTTGGTATGAAGGGACTGAGATAATTGACCATACCCATGAATCTTTGAAGGTCATTTATGCAGGTAGGTTTGGGCATGTCACAAATTGCTTTGACTTTTGATTGGTCAACTTGAACACCATTCTGACTAAATATATGTCCTAAGTATTTGACTTCTGGGGCACATATGACTGACTTGTCTTTATTGAATTTTAGATTGATTTCACGGGCTCTGTCTATGACTTTATGTAGGGCTTCATCATGTTCTTGAAGAGTTTTACCATAGATTAAGAAGTCATCCATCATTATTTTAACATTTTTGATGTCATTGAATCTATTTACCATTTCTCTATAGAATATTTCTGGTGCTGCTGAAATACCATAGGGAAGGCGTGTGTACCTGTACCTACCGAAGGGTGTTATGAAAGTACACAGTTTTGATGCAGCATCTGAGAGTTTTAACATCCAGAAACCTTTATTGGCATCCAGTGTTGTGAAGAATCTGGCTCCGGAGAGGTCTGACTTTATCTCGTCTAGTGTGGGAAACTGGTAATGTGGTCTCATAATCGCTTTGTTAAGTTTGCGAGGGTCTATACAGAGTCGTAGTTTATCATTCTTTTTAGTTGCTATGACAAGGGAACTTACCCATTCGGTGGGTTCTTCGACTGGGCATATAACATTACTTTTCACAAGTTCATCTAGCTCTGCTTTAAGCTTATTTTTTAATTGAAATGGAACTCTTCGGCATGCATCAACACTTGGAATTGCATCTGGCTTTAGTTTTAAATCACAGCTAAAACCTTTCAGGCAGCCTAAACCTTGAAACAAATCACTGTTAGCAGACATAATATTCTCACTGGTATTTATCTTGACATTATGTACCCTTTTGATCAAATTGAGTGTGTTGCATGACTCCCTTCCTATTATATTTTGTGAATCTATATCTACTACATGGAACAAGACATTATAAATGCAACCATTATGACTTAGTGGTAGAATACACTGACCTATAGTGGGTATTAACTGTACACTGTAAGTAGAAAGTTTATGTGTACTTTTAGTGATCGAGTCGGGTGGAACACTCAATTTGTTGAATGTTTTACCCGACAAGACATTAGTGTCTGCTCCTGTGTCTAACAGAAAGTTAATGTTTACATTATTGATTGACAAATTTGCACGCCATGACTCAGATTGAAGATTATTAATGTGGATTGATCCCATAATAAGGGAGTTGTCTGTCTGATCGGTATCTAGTTCAATGTTTTGTACCTGCTTGCTGCGACATACCACAGCAAAATGGTTGAATTTTCCACATTTCTTGCACTTGGCTCCATTAGCTGGACACTTGAATCGGTGCACTTGACCACAGCGGTAGCACGTGTCTTGTTGGGTACTGCTTGATGGCTTGGGGTTGTTTGACTGTCTGGGGCTACTTGTCTGTGTGGAGCGGTTTGGCTGTCTATAGCTGCTTGGCTGTTGTTGTCTTGGCTCGCGTTCCTGTCTTCCTGCATGCACTTGGCCGACCAGTGCTGTGTCTTCTAGTGTTTTGGCTTGAATTTTGGTTGTTTCAATATATCTGGCTAACTGTACGGCTTCCTCCAATGTTTTTGGTTTTTTGACAAGGATTTTTTCTTTTATATACCTAGTGGTTTTGGGGGTTGAGATTCCAACTAAATATATCCCTGGTGAGACTGTCCTCAAGAGTGTTGAACTCGCATTGTCTGCTGATATTTTTTAAATCAGTGACGTAGTCATCAATTGTCTCGTCTGCGCCCTGACGCCTATTGAATAATTTGTGGCGTTCCATCGTTATGTTGGTCCGTGGCGTGAAGTGCTTTGTGAATCTTGAGACAAGATCGTCGAACGGGATTACGTCGATATCTACGTTGAATGAGTAGAATATTGCTAGGGACTCGGATCCGATAAAGTGAAGCAAGATGGCCACCTTGCGGCTGTCTCTCTCGTTTTCGAGATTGTTAGCTCGCAAGTAAATTTTCAATTGCATGATCCAGTTCCTCCATGTCACAGCCGTGTTATGGCTTTTTAGGTCTAGTGGTCCGAGGTGTCCTGAACCTAAGGATGAGCCCGGTGCCGTTCCGGAGCGTGCGCCATCTTGGCGTCGTGAAGTGGACTTTTCCTTCTCCTCAACCTTACTGACTGCGTCGTCTTCTGCTTCTGACACCATGTTGTGTGTATGTCTTGAGGATGAACCACACAATAAAACAACTGATGTTTGATAATCAGAACAGAACAGTTTATTACTTGAGACTGAGGCGGCCTGCCTCTAGCCGGGCGGACTGCCATAGACTACCGAGGCCGGTAGTGTTGCTATGTAACAGTGGTAAGCGCCGCGCCGGTGTCGGGAGCTGTTGCCGGCTGGTGGACGGACAAGGTGGTATGATTTCTGATGATGGAGACGGCATTGGCACAATATCTGCAAAACAAATGAATAAGTTTTGAGGGTTGTCCAATGGGACACTTGCACTAAGCTAACGAATAATAAGCCATACATACCGTTTTCATGGACAACATCAACATCAATTACAAATTGGGATGGTGAACATGGTCTCTCATCAATAGGTCTCTGAAAAAATATGAAGATAAATAAGCTAAATACATATTATTTAAAAATAAGTATTAATAGATTCTTACTTTACATTCTTAGTTTTGTTATTACATGGAACTAAATTTTTAGGTACTTATACATTTTTTTATGACAATAATAATAATTAAGTTTTTGTAAAATCACACAGGTTTAGTCTTGTACTAGCAGCGCCCCTAGTACTGCGCTAGCGCTGCTAGTACAAGACTAAACCTGTGTGATTTTCTTAGCCTATAATTAGCCCGCAGAAGTCTACTGCAACATAGCTTCTCCAAAGAATGCTACAACGGATGGTCTGCCGAATGGGCCGCCTACATTCCATAACTTATCTTTTTCTTTGTATACATACGTAGTAAGAATTATATCTACTAACATCAAATCCCTGCTCTTCTATATCAGAGTGTCCCTCCACCGCCAATATACCAATAATCCCCAACACCCTTTCCTCCAAAGTTGTTAACTTTATCCTGGTATTTGGACCACCACCAGTGCCACTTGCATGACGTCGAATTGTCATAGCTTTTTTTTTTGTTTTCGACTTCCAATCTGCCCACACCTTAAATTCATAAAAATGCGTATAGGTGTGAATACAAAATATGTTAAATATATGGATATTAGAAAATGCATATGTACTTATATAAATACGCAAGTACTCGTATATGTAGTGTTGACTACCTCGTTGGTCTAGTGGTCGCAAGTGCTACTGCTGAGGCATGAGGTTTTGGGTTCGACAGTTCGGACAGTGTTATTGGGTTTTTCCATCAGGAATTTCTCAGTAGCAGCCCGGAGTCTGGATTTGTGCCCGGTTGATGGCAATAGGCTCGCCCCCTATTACATTGGACTTAAACATAACTGGCGAAGAGTGTCCCTACTATTGTACGTACACCTCTGCGTAACCCGACGGGGATAACCGGCGTGATGTTATGTTATTTTATGTAAAAGTGTTTACCTTTTTCCATTTGTCCCGAGTCTTGTTAACACCACCACCAATAGAGTTTAAGGTGTTAACCAACTGTTGCCACAAACGATCCGCCTTTATTCGCCCCTGAGCACCAAGCTGAGGTTTGGCAAGGTCACCGTGGCTGAAATATGAATGACCAAAGAGCCCTTTAGTAAGTACTTCATTGTAAATCACGTCCTTTCATTCGCCTTAATAGGATTGTAACTCGAGACAATTGTGTCATTTTATAGGTATACAATATTGACTTGTGAACTTAATTTACCTTTCCATGAACTCCAAAAGAGTGGCGAATTGTTCGCCACTAGCTCTCGCTCTTGATTCCATTTCTAGAACAATAATTTCGCAACAAAATAGATTAGTCTGCAAGTCTTTGCATGTTTGCAACTGCTTCTAATAGAGGTAAAGTTTAGTGAGTATAAATTATTTACAGACTAATTTATTTATTTTACGTAACATATTTGAAGCACTTTTCGTTTTTATTACTTACCAATAATTTGTATCACTTTCAAAACTTTGAATTTTCCCGGATTTCAAATGACAACATGAATTGACAGCGACAGCAGGGAATTTGACGTTTGCTGACGAAAAACCATAGCTAAAATGTAATTTTTATCGAACCGACGCATCGACTAGACGATAGCGAAGCGTAGTGTACTTTGTCTACCGATTGAACTTCGTTATCGTTGAAGCGATAGCGATTGTCGTAATAGAATCGCTCCGAAGCGAATGCCATTTGTCTAGGCCCTCTGTCGTGTATGTGTCGCGCGCGCTTAACGAGCGCTTTGTTTAAAAAAATTTAAAGTATACCTACACCACTAAAAAGCGCTCCACGCTTTTTAATTTAATCATTGGATACAAGTCAATTTAATTATTTTATCATTTTTAGTTCGTTTAAAAAGCGTGTTGTTTAGTTTTTTTTAAACAACAATTTAATTTTTTTGCCTTTAGAACTTTTAAAGAAGTCTTGTCCCGACATTATTTGTCATATTTTTCTAAGTCATATTTTTTACTAAAAACCAAATACAATCTATTTGTCTGCAAGGCCGTGGGGGTTACGTCATATTAGCTTCATATCTGTGCCCGACGGCCCATTAGAGATGCTTAAAATCATCGACATAACTAAACTTTTTTTTTGCGCGCTGGCAACACTGGCCTGCCGCCAATGTTGCCAGCGAGCGCAAAAAAAGTTCAAAACCATTTAAATTCAAGCCTATTTCTATTGTCGCAATTAAAAAAGCATTCAAAAGTCTTAACATAAAAAACACTGAATGGGGGATTTCCGTTAGAGTTCTTGGAGAAATATTTAATCATTGACACAATTGCCCCTGTCCTAACAGGCATATTTAATCAATGTTTAGATAGCGGTCCGTTTCCTGATTTAATGAAACATAGTAAAGTAGTACCAATTTTCAAATCGACTAGTAAGAGTGACCCCACTAATTACACCGGTCAACAAAAAAAAAATGTTTTTTGCGCATGGGTTTTACTTAATATATTCTGATTATATAAGCAAATACTCGTATATATAAAAAAGTGCGATTACCAATCGAAAATATTTGCTTTTTAAGGCTTGTGCAGACCAGCGCGACTTGTCGCGCGACGCGACACCGGTTATTGTTATACTGTGAAGTTTTCTTAGAAATTGTATTGTTCGTGTCGCGTCGCGCGACAAGTCGCGCTGGTCTGCACAAGCCTTTAAGCGATTTGACCATTTCGGATTTTCGCGCCCAGTTAATTTCGCGACAGTATTAAAATGCAATTTTAACTGCAATTAATTAAATGGAATACAAGTGGGAAGTTATTGGAGATTTCAAGATGGTGTGTTTTTTGACTGGAATGCAAGGTGGATTTACTAAATATTCCTGTTATCTTCGCCTGTGGCATAGAAGAAACGATGCCGCTCACTACCGCCAAAAATAGTAGTGGCTCAGAGTAATAACTAAAGTGGCCTGCACATAGATATAAGATGGGCCTGCACGTGAGTACGAAGTGGGAAATGCAATATAAAATGGAAAGCAATTGTCGATCCTAAAACTACATGAATGCCACCATTGCATATGAAATTGGGTCTTATGAAACAATTTGTAAAGGCTTTTAATCATGAGTCCGAAGCTTTCAAATATTTGAAGTTTTTTTCCAAAGTTTTCAGAGGCTGGGATCTTTGTAGGCCCTGAAATAAAAAAAATAAGGATTGTGATATTTTCCCGTTACTTAGCAATGAGGAGAAAAAAGTCTGGAACAGTTTTATGGTAGTAGTTCATGGTTTTCTTGGAAATCATAGAGCTGAACATTATGGCGAGCTGATCACTGACATGATTACAAATTTTTCCATCATCGGATGTAGAACGTCTCTAAAGATGCACAACATGTGCATCTTTAGAGACATTCTACATCCGACATTCTCATTTGAATAAATTTAAAGATAACCCTTAAAATCTTTAAATTAGTTAATTAATTAGGGTTATTCGAAAGAACAAGGGGATCGCTTCCATCAAAATATAATAGAATTTGAGAGATGTTACCATGGCCAGTATACTGAAAACATGATGGGGGACTATATATGGGGGTTAATAAGAGAAACTTCTACTGAACAGACAGAAAAAGTGAAATTGTTCATTTTTAAAAGCTTTTATTTAACTTGCAATGTATGTACTCGTATGTATGTTTGTTCGCGTGAAATCTTGGTACTCAATTTTGAAGCAGATTATCTTCAACCGATTGAGTTGAAATTTTGTATACACGTTTAGTTTGGATGACAATAACGATAAGCTGTGTGACGTCATTCTAAATCCAATATGGCGGACCATCCAAGATGGCGGAATAGTTATTTTTAATGCATTTCTACAATATGGGTATCAAATGAAAGGGCTTGTTGAGAGTTACTCGAAAAATAATGTGACGTCATTGTAAATCCAATATGGCGGAACATCCAAGATGGCGGAATAGTTATTTTTTATGCACTTCTGCAATATGGGTATCAACTGAAAAGGCGCGCGACAAGCTTTTATGATTATATACTCGTAAATTGTGTATAATGAGGTTATAAGTTGATAGTTAAAATGTTAAAAGAAAATTTTATTTTCTTCTTTTTAGAGCATTTAAATAAAAGCTTTTTAAAAAAAAGGGTTTTTTTGCTTTTAATTTTTAAACATTTGGACTCTATTTTAAAACTTCTATTGTAAGAATGAATCATAAATGGATGTTCGGTATCTTTTAGTAAATCATCTCTATGTCCATTTTTTATGTATTTTCATTGATTTGAATTTTTAAATTTTTACAAGCTTTATAATATTAGCTTGACCTGTATCTATCTATCTATCTATCTATGTAACGGAATCTTTCAACGTAATTTTCACCAACTTCAAGACGTCCGATTAACTTGAAAATTTGCACACGTTTCAAAAACCGATGACAATACAATAATTTAGTATCTTGGAACTGATCTGATGATGGAGCCAGGAGGTGGAAAGTGGAACTCTAGTTTGGGCTCATATGATTCAATTTGATGAGTCCAATATATTGCACTTGTTGTTGAGGGTCTGATGATGGAGCCAGGAGGTGGAAAGTGGAACTCTTCAGTGGCTACTAGTAAACCCCTCGAGTTTGGGCTCATATGATTCAATTTGATGAGTCCAATATATTGCACTTGTTGTTGAGGGTCTGATGATGGAGCCAGGAGGTGGATAGTGGAACTCTTCAGTGGCAACTAGTAAACCCCTTGAGTTTGGGCTCATATGTTTCGGTTTCACGAGTCCAATATATTGCACTTGGTGTCGAGAGTCTGATGATGGAGCCAGGAGGTGGATAGTGGAACTCTTCAGTAGCTACTAGTAAAGCCTTCGAGTTTGGGCTCATATGACTCGGTTTGACGAGTTCAATATGATGGATTTGCTGTCGAGGGTCTGATGATGGAGCCAGGAGGTGTATAGTGGATTTATTTAGTGGCTATTTAACTAGTAAACCGGTCAAGTCATAACTTCGTTGACTTTAGTCTTAATAACTAAATGAAAAATATACTAGACTAAAAAGTAAAAAATAAAATTTTAGTTTAAAAAAACTAAAAAACACGCTTTTTACACGAACTTAAAATGACAAAATAATTAAATTGACTTGTACTAGTTACGATATAAGTACCAATCCAGCTTGTCACTTCTTATATTATATCCAATGATTAAATCAAAAAGCGTGGAGCGCTTTGTTTTAATTGATTAAAAGTATACATAGCTAAACAGCCGAGCGCCCCACGCTTTTTGATTTAATCATTGGATATACTCGTAATATAAGAAGTGACAAGCTGGATTGGTACTTATATCGTAACTAGTACAAGTCAATTTAATTATTTTGTCATTTTAAGTTCGTGTAAAAAGCTTGTTTTTTTTAAACAAAAATTTTATTTACACATAAAAGCAAATTCAGAACTATTTTTTGTTCTTATTCTTATTTCTAGGTATAAAAGCAATAAAAATAAGGTATGCATAACCCGTGCGCAAAAATGCTGTAGACCGGTGTTATAGACCTATATCTGTGCTACCAGCATTGAGTAAAATATATGAAAAAAATCATGCTAGACCAGATGTTGTCACGTTTTAATTCTAATGGGATTTTACATAGTCACCAGTTTGGTTTCACGAAAGGTAGGTCGACGACTGACGCAGGAGTAAAACTCATCATTCACATTTTGGAATCCTGGGAGAAGTCCCAGGATGCAATTAGCATTTTCTGTGACCTCTCAAAAGCGTTTGACTGCGTTGACCACAATACACTGAACTGTAAGTTACACCACTACGGAATTCGTGGACAAGCTGCTGATCTTGTTCTTTCCTATCTATCAAACAGGCAGCAAAAAGTAAACGTTGATGGGGCGACGTCCTCGGGGTCTCTAGTTAAAATGGGCGTGCCTCAAGGTTCAATTCTTGGCCCTTTCTTATTTCTTGTTTATATAAATGATCTTCCTTACATGATGCCTAACTTATCGGAAATAATTATATTTGCTGACGACACTTCTCTTATTTTTTTAAAGCTTTATTTAACTTGCGATGTATGTATGTATGTTTGTTCGCGTGGAATCTTGCTGCTCAATTTTGAAGCAGATATCTTTAACCGATTGAGCTGAAATTTTGTATACACGTTTAGTTTGGATGACTATACACGTTAAGCTGTGTGACGTCATTCTAAATCCAATATGGAGGAACATCCAAGATGGCGGAATAGTTATTTTTTATGCACTTCTGCAATATGGGTATCAAATGAAAGGGCTTTTTGAGAGTAATTCGAAAAATAATGTGACGTCATTCAAAATCCAAGATGGCGGAATAGTTATTTTTTATCCACTTCTACAATATGGGTATCAAATGAAAAGGCTTGTTGAGAGTTACTCGAAAAATAATGTGACGTCATTCGAAATCCAATATGGCGGAACATCCAAGATGGCGGAATAGTTATTTTTTATGCACTTCTGCAATATGGGTATCAAATGAAAGGGCTTGTTCAGAGTAACTCGAAAAATAATGTGACGTCATTCTAAATACAATATGGCGGAACATCCAAGATGGTGGAATAGTTCTTTTTTATGCACTTCTGCAATATGGGTATCAAATGAAAGGTCTTGTTGAGAGTTACTCGAAAAATAATGTGACGTCATTCTAAATCCAATATGGCGGAACATACAAGATGGCGGAATAGTTATTATTTATGCACTTCTGCAATATGGGTATCAAATGAAAGGGCTTGTTGAGAGTTACTCGAAAAATAATGTGACGTCATTCTAAATCCAATATGGCGGAACATACAAGATGGCGGAATAGTTATTATTTATGCACTTCTGCAATATGGGTATCAAATGAAAGGGCTTGTTGAGAGTTACTCAAAAAATAACATGACGTCATTCGAAATCCAATATGGCGGAACATCCAAGATGGCGGAATAGTTATTTTTAATAGAGTTTCTAATTAGATTTAAGAGTTTTAATTATATTCTAATTAGCTTCCTGTTAGTAAATTTAGTGTAAGGGTTCTTATGTGAATCGTATAACACCAAAAACGTAGCATTTCAAAGTATAAAGAAATTGTCTGTATATTTACGTAGTTTTGAAACGAGGTTTTTTGTATGAAAATATATGTTTAAGATGTTAGTGCCAAATGAAAGAATTAGGCCTAGAACCACCTATCCCGTTTGAATTATGTAAATCGGTCTACGGGTTTTAGAGATATTAATAAATATGTGCAGTCAAAATGTACCTAAGGGATATTTTAATAGTTAATGTTCTAGAAACTTTTTAGTACATAGAGATAAAGTAAATATTGTTATGTTATATAATAGATGTATACGAGAGCTATATAATGTAAAAATTTAAGGATAATCCGACTTAGGAAACTAATGTAAACAGAGCTCCAAAGAGCTAGGCCATAGCGGAAATTGTAATTAAAATAAAGTAAAAAATCAGAGGCCTCGTCAAGGTAACGTAGGCTTAAGCCATTTTGTATAAAAGGCGGGCCATTGGGCCCTAGGGACACAGTCCTGTCCAGTCCAGTCCAGCTAGGATTAGCCTGTGGCCGAACCACTGGCTCTATCCACACTTAGTGAGTTCAGATCCGCGCGGACCGCTACATTTTAAACCGTCTCTCTCTGTGTTTGTACAGGACACCGTCGGGTACCTGTGCGGACACAGGGGGAGCCGCCCCGAGCTGCTCGGCGTGTACACGCCGCTGCGGTCGCGGAGGCCTGCCCAGCATAATGCCAAAACCCGGCACGCGCGGCTCGTTGGGCCGCGATGCCGGGGAACAAGAGGACCGTCCGGTGCTGGACCGGGCGACGTCGATGCCTAACATTGGCCCGGCGTCGTCCGGTGCGCCACCGGCCGGACTCAAGAAGAAGGGGAAGAAGAAGGAGAACGTTGCCGTAGTAGCTGCCGGCCCACCGACGACATCGGCGCCTGCGCGCGTTGCGCCTACGCCGTCGACGAGCCGGACGCACGCGGTAGCGGTCCGCCCCCCTGCGTTTCGCCCGGTGCCTATTCAGGCCCCGGGGGCAAACATAAGCCCGGGCCGCGCATTACATGCCCGCGCCCGGGCACCCCACTGCGACTGCCGCGCGCCGTGCCACGGTGCAGGCGTACCCCGCGCTACCCGCGCCGCGTACCCCTGCGCCGTGGGCGCGGCCCCCCGTGCATCCGCCTGCGACTCGCCCGCGATGCTGTCGGCATGTTCCTCCCGTGTGGGGTCGAGCATGTCGCTGGCGTCCGTGGGCTCGGCCGCATCCGGTCGCGAAGACATGTCCCCGGACATGACTCCGCGATCCGGTCCGCCGCCTACCGCGGGTGGATCTGCCGCCGCCGGGCCATTGTCGCCGGCGTCACCAACACCGTCGCTGGGGTTCAGCTTCGAGTTTGAGCTTGAGGCCAGATCCCAGCGACGCAGAAGGAGGTCCGACGAGACCGCGTCGGAGGAGGCGAAACGGTATTGCCTCGACCCGCCGCGGCCACAGCGCGACAGCGCGCCGCGGGGTCGGGGTACACCGATGTCGCCGACTTTTGCCGGCGCGGTCCGCCGAACACCGCCGCAGTCACCGACACCGCCGCAGTCACCTACACTGCCGCCAACACCAAAGGTAACCGCGGGGGCGAGTACTACAAACTTGCCCCCCGCACCTAACACAATAATCCCCCCGCCGTCGCCGCAACAAGTGCCGAAGCTTCGGCGAAGCAATCGTCGCAGCAACGGAAGGGGAAAAACACCAAGAAGCCTAGGTCCCGCCTGTCCCCGCGGTCCTCGCCGCGGTAGCCTGCTACCCGCCGCTGGTAGTGGAGACGCTACCAAACTGGGCGTCTCATTTCCGGGCCATTCACGGACTACTGGGCCGGCCCCCAAATGCTCGTCCTTATGGGACCGGGGTAAGGTTCAACCCGGACTCAGAGGAAGAGTTAGGCTGGTCCAGCGATACCTGACTGGCCTGGAGAAGAGTGCTGGAGTCAGCTGGTTTACGTATTCGCTACCAGCGGACAAAAATCTCAAGATCGCCATACGGGGCCTACCGGCGGATACGGACCCGAAGGAGATCGAGGAGGAACTCCGGGTGTTGGGATACCAGCCGGAGTACGTGCGCCACATCAAGGGCTCACAGAGACCACCCGGCTGCGTGTTCCACGCAATACTGAAGAAGACCCCGGACGTTAGACAGATCTACGACACCACCATTTTCATGTACATGCGTGGTGTCAAGATCGAGGCTTGGCGAGGAAAACGCGGGCCCGCACAGTGCCACCGGTGCCAGCGGTTCAGGCACAGCTCGCACCAGTGTCACCGTGTGTGACCGACCGCTCGCTTGTGTGCGATGCGAGGCGAGCACGCGGCGCGCGATTGCCCGCGCCCGCGGAAAGAGCCGGCCACCTGCGTCAATTGCGGTGGCCCGCACCCCGCGAGTAACATCAAGTGCCCCGTGTTCGAGAGGGAAACCCGGAACAAGCGAGCGGGGACCATCGCCATAACGGCCACAACAGGAAGAACAACAGGGCCATTACCACAAATGGCCACTGTGGAGGCAGACGGGCCGACGCTTATGGCGGCGGCAAACGAGCCCACCCAACCTGGACGCCAAGCCTCCTCCTCAGGGCGGAGAAAGAAAAAGCGCGGGGGGAAGGGAAAGAAGAAGGCCCCCCCCCCGGCGGCGGCAACACAGGAAGAGCTCCCTAAGGCCGCCCCTGCCGACAACATTGCGCAGGTTGCGACGTCGAAGGGAAAGAAGACACTATTGAGCGAACCCACAAGTAGCGACAAACAGCTACAGCGGCAAACGGAGGAAACTCGTGGGTTCGCTCAAAAGCCGCATGGCGCCGCCACTATCGCAACTAGAAATGCGAAGGCGTCACGGCCAATCACGGAGCAGGGAAGCTTCCCGGCCGTGACGAGTGGCGGCGCTACCATCGCTAGGCAGCCCGACACAAATTCATGTACATCCAAAAAAGAATTTACAACCTGCGCAATTAAGCTCTGATGAGGTCCATCAGAATGGACCTCATCAGAGCTATACGGCAGGGCCGAGATATAGAGGCGGTTATCCTCGACGGTTTAGCCACATTGCTAGCGCTGTGTGATGGCTAAGCCGTTGAGGATAATACACTGGAACGTCCGCGGCCTTAAGGATAAGGTCGCCCCTCTCCGCCACCTCCTTCGGGATCAAGACATCGACGTGGCGCTAATCAGTGAGACACACCTGGGACCTGAGGATAGGGTTAGGTTCCCGGGTTTCCACGTCTACCGGAAGGATGAAAGGTCGGCACAACAAATCCGATACCGTGGTCTGGCGGTACTTATGAGGCGTAGAGTCGTCCATCAAGAGCTCCCCTTGCCGTCACTCAGCACAAAGGCTCCCCTAGATGTGGTAGAGCTGCTGGCGCTTGTAAACGCGTCACAACACGCGACCATCCTTGCCGGCAACCTAAATTGCAAGCACCCGGCGTGGAATTCAATGCTGACGAACACAGGGGGGCGACGGCTCTTCGCGGACGCGGAAGCCTTCGGGTACGCGGTATCCGGCCCGGAGACGTCCACCCACTACCCAGATGCAACCCGGTACATGCCAGACGTGCTGGATATCGCGGTCCACTGAGGGCTACGCTGCCAGATCACGCAACATGTGATAGACGACGAGTTACAATCGGACCACCAACCTGTACTCGTCGTAATATCGGGAATGCCGACCCGACTGAAGCCATTAGTGCCACGTCGAATCACCGATTGGACGGTGTTCACAGAAAAGATGGAGACCACCACGCCGACTCGGCCTATTGTTTCCTCCGCGGACGTAGAACAAGCGGCAGATGACGTCACTGCTTGCATACAGTGCGCCCTAGAAACGGCGATTGCAGTGCAGCCGCAAGGGAGAGGGCTTTTGCCGCCCTTGCCGGCGCATATTATTGCAATGATCGCCGTGAAAAGGCGCCTTCGCAAGCAGTGGCAACAACTACGATGCCCGACATTGAAAATGAAACTCAACCGTCTCGCGGAGAAGGTGAAGGCCGAGTTAACGGCCCATACCGCCGCGGGCTGGGAGGAGAGAATAGACGCAGCTACGGATAGCTGGCCGTCTGTACACAGATTGTGCCGCCAGCTGACGAATACCCCAGCCCCGGTGCGCTTAAGTATGTAGCGGAGGACCGGGTGGAGGTCTTCGCCGAGCACCTGGAGCGTCAGTTCCACCCTAACCCGACCGCCGACACTGAGCATGTCGCAGCAGTCGAGAAGCACCTAGGAGACTATTTCGCAACGCCGATAGCTCCAGAGGAGGACCCTATCTTCTTCTCGCCTGGCACAGTTAGACGCGCCATCCTAAGAACGAAGCCCAGGAAGGCCCCCGGTGCTGACGATATCACCAACACAGTGCTGCGCCATCTGCCGTTCCGTACGGTAGCGGCGCTGGCGCGCCTGTTCACGGCGATACTGCGCACGGGGGTCTTTTCCACCTCGTGGAAGGGGCACGTCATAATGCTGCCCAAGGCGGGGAAGAACGTAGCGAAGCCGGAGAGCTATCGGCCGATCACACTTTTGCCGACGGTCTCCAAGGTGTTTGAAGTACTCCTGCTGCGACACCTACAACAGCATATTGCCCCACGCCCGGAGCAATTCGGTTTCAGGGCAGAGCATAGCACGACGCTTCAGTTGTCGAGGGTACTGCACCTTTTGACGACTGCACTAAATAAAAAGGAATGCTTGGTGGCAGTATTCTTCGACATGGAGAAGGCCTTCGACCGTGTATGGCACGACGGCCTTATATTCAAGTTGGCCACGTCCGACGCGCCCCGTCGCGTTGTAAGGGTGGTCTCCTCTTTTCTGTCCCACAGGACCTTCAAGGTGGTGGTCGACGGGGCGCTATCCGGTGCCCGCTCGGTGATGGCTGGCGTGCCCCAGGGCAGCTGCCTCTCGCCGGCGTGTTACTCACGTTACACCGACGACATCCCCACCACTCCAGAGGCGACGCTCGCGCTGTATGCCGACGACGCCGCGTACATTGTCAACTCGCTTAATGCGAAGTACGCGGCGGTCAAAATGCAGCGCGCCCTCGACCTACTTCCAGATTGGCTGTCGAAGTGGCGGCTAACGGTTAACGTGAGTAAGACGCAGGCAATGGTCACTGGATCGGCGCCTCTCCCACCACCTTTGAAGCTACATGGAGCCGCCGTCGATGCGTCGCCCCGGGTCAAGTACTTGGGTGTGACCATCGACCGCCGCCTCACGATGGGGCCCCATGTCCGCAAGGTCGCCGCACAGGGTAAGGTCGCCCGCAACCTCCTCAAGCCCTCCCCTGCTCTCATCCCGCATCCCGGCGCGCGTCAAGTTGGGCGTGTACAAAACGTACGTGCGCCCAATATTGACGTACGCCGCCCCAGTGTGGTTCGCCCTCACAAAGGAGTCGAGCCGCAAGCTGCTCCGCGCGCAACAGAACCTTGCGCTGCGGACCAAAGTCGATGCTCCTCGCTTTGTGAGGAACGATATACTCCACCGGGATCTCGGGATTGAGAGCCAGGCAGATAGCGCCACTGCACGCGCGCCCACCTGACGCGCGACCCCTGCCCCGCGACCTGGTAGCGGACACGTGACCCCATCCCACCGGATTGACGCTTCGAGTAAGCCGCACCCAGGTTACACGCGGCTCACTCGATATAGTAAGACTCTACAGATGTACACATACATCTGTTGCGCGGCGTGTTCTAGGTTAATATAGGCACGCCGCGTAACTATATACATACAACCTTTACTACACAGATGCCTACACAACACGTGCGAGCGCGACGCGGGCCGCGAATGCCCGCGTAGCACGTTGACACTGAGCGGTGTTACACTACAACACAAGCCGCTCACACAAACACGACTGCTTATCCCTCAATCCGTAAACGGCTAGATCTGTGAGCGGGGCGAGGGAAAGCTACATATCTACCTGTAGGTGCGTCGAGTCGGCATCTCTGTCGCTGGTCGTCTTCGTTGGGCCTCCCCCAGGCAACTGGGGGTCTCACCTGGCGGGGACAGACCGCCGCGCCGGGATGTTGTGAAGAAGCGACGCTATAGGAATATAGCGTCGCGGCGCGCCTACAGAAAATTCATAGCAAGCAGTCACACAGACGCACTTTGTCTGCGTCAATTCCGTAGGCCGCCCGAGGCCAACAGAGTGAAGGGCCCGTATTTGCGGGTCACCGTGGTGCATCCGCGGGCGAAGGGCGAAGCCCTGACCCCGCACGCCACGCCCCCTGACGGGGGCGTCGCGACATCTCGACTAGGGACACAGTCGGTTCCCAGCTCTCAAGAAGAACACAACTTCAGAATAAATACGACGAAAATAGAAGAAATCTTTTATTAAGAACCCGAAGAAAAATATACAGTCCACTTCACCGAGAATAATTAGAAATTACTAAAAAGTAAAAAATAAACTAAAAGCAAAAAAACCTTTTAAAAAAAAAGCTTTTGTTTAAATGCTCTAAAAAGAAGAAAATAAAATTTTCTTTTAAAATTTTAACTATCAACTTTTATTCTCATTATACACAATTTACATGATCATAAAAGCTTGTCGCGAGGTTTGCGTAAGTACCTAGAAGTATTTAATTAACTTGAAATTTAAAAAAAAAATTACTTAGCAGATTAAATTACTCAATTAATTAGGTAAGTACTAGTTTATTTACACAAGTAAATCGCAAAATAAGAAGCGATTTCCATAATATAAATACACGTAGTAGACATGAAATTGTGATACCCAAATATAGATTAACTAAAACAAGCAAGTCATTTCTTATAAACAGTATCCGCTTCTATAACAAGTTGCCAAAGTCGGTTACAGAACTTAGCGAATGGGAAGTTCAAAACCCACATCAAACGTGTCCTTATCAAGAAAGCATATTATTATAAAATTAAAGACTACGTTGAAGACAAGGAAGTTTGGCAATAATTTCTTCTGCGTATGTGGTTTCCCTGGTACATCATTAACGGCATGTTGTGTAAGAGTCTATTAACTGCTCCCAAATTACCTAGTTTTTTTGTTTTTTTACATTCTTCCTTAATATAATCATCATAATATTTGACATTAAATACCTACAATTTAATTTTAACAGTTTATTAGTGGCTTTTGTGTACATGATAATTATTCAGATTTGTTACAGTTGTAATAGCAATCATGTCATTTCGTTTAAAATAGGTTTTTATTTTTATTAATTTATTCATATTTTATATACTTAGATTTCTTTTTTCTATTTTGTGAATGTGAGAACACTGTAGGCTTAGTGGACTGTAGATTTATTGACCATCTGTACCTGGTACATGTTGAAAGACCTACACTGTCCTCCCATACCTATTAATACCTACTGTTATTTGAAAATATTGTAAAAAACTATTATTTTTAAAAGAGTAACCGTGGAGTTTCTTGCCGGCTCTTCTTCATAGGAAACGACCAATTGGAACCGTGCACCCAGCTTCTGACGTTTCATAAGTGCCCATGTAGGTTTATGTGAAATAAAATATATTGAATTTTGAATTGAATGCTTAAAATCGCCTCTGACTCGCGGTCATATGTTGCCCCCGCGACCCCAACGGAACTATTGTATGTCGACCACTCAGTGTCCCCCACGGCCCAAACAGAAAGACTGAAAAATAAAGCGGCGGCGTTCAACGTGTTAAAAAAAATAGCTGTTCCATACATTTTGACCGCGTAGATATTGCACTTTTCTATGAAACAGCTGTTATTTTTTAAGTAACTGACAAAAATTTTCAACGCAGGGGTATTCAGATTCGGCATGTATTTAATGCGGCAACTAAGTAAAATGAATATAGGTTTAAAAAAAAAATAGAGTGGGTACCATATATAATGGGTTGGCAGCTAATAAGGAGTATCGTAATAAGTAATAGGTAGCATATTGATATATCAGTAATAAGCTCCGTTTTAATTTAAACTAGCATCAAGTTTTTCTTTTGGGAACAGAATTAATATCTAAGCGGAAACTTAATGGCGAAAATAAAATAGAAAATGGGCATTCATAAATAATATATTATTATTGTATTATTAGGGCAGGTTTAGATTTTCTATATAATCTAGTCGTTTCTGGCACTCGCCGGCCGCTGCCGCGGCACCGCTCGCTTCGCTCGCTCGGCTCGTGCGTAGGAAGTCACAGTTTTCACCTAACCTAAACTAAGCATTAAAAAAAAAAAAATTACCTACTCTAACTAGACTGGTAATATATTATCTTTGCCACCCTACTAACATTATTAGTCGCCAAGTCATTATTTATAGCTGCTCGCCTAATATTTTATTTGACTGGTATAGTTTATTTGCTACCTAAACGCAGCTGCTAGTTTTTAGTTTTTAAAACACCTTTAATTTTGAACCTTACATAATATAATAGTCGCGAAAATATTTAATCGCTGGCAAGTTATTTTATTTGTTGCAAACATTTAGTCGACTTTTAAGTTATTAGTCACTCGGAAAATAATAAGCCTTCAGAATCATGTAGGAACTGAATCCCTGGTAACCGTTTTCGCGTCGATGTCCCTGCCACCCTGTATAATCATTTACAACTAACATTACTAGCTGTAACTGGAAGGTCTGGAAGTCATAAATGAGAAACTAAGACTATCGAAGTAAAATAAATAAACAGTTAATTACTAATAATAATAACAAAATCATGGTCAGCAAGACGATCAACAAAATGTACATTAATTTTGAAAACGAGCCAACTAACCATAAACATCTGTTAATAAATCTAATAATCGAACATTATTTGAATATTAGAATAAAGTATATGAAGCAAAATACTTCTGAGGAAAGCTTACGACATTTTTATTTACAATAAATTAGTTCTCTTTGGAGGAAAATAAAAATCCAACATATTTTGTTTGTAGTTTTATTTATAGTCCTTTAAAAAATAAGATCTGGTAAAATTCAAAAGTCATTTATTCAAACTAGGCTGAGAATCAGCACTTTTTGAACGTCAAAATTACATAGGACAGTCCCCCAAAACGCCCACCCAAACGGGGCGCAACAAACTCCCCAGCAGCACAGCTGTCTGTTCAGTTAGAAGAAAAAAAAAAGATTCTATATCATAGTATTCAATAATAATTTACATTACGCTACACAACAACATTATCGAGTATACTCAGGCAGAAATAAAAACTAAAAGTAAACAGAACTTAATATCTAAATAAAAGCCTCCAGGCATAAAGGGCGTGCCCGCTTACATATAGTTGTAACTGGAAGTTATAAACAGTTAATTACTAATAACAATAAATAAATAAGTAGGTATCCTCTTCAGATAAGGAGACACGAAGACACTGCAATCTATATCGATATTCGAAGTTGAGGCAGGCTTGTCAGCAGGGCTTGTCTCCTACACATGCACATCACACGCACGCTGGTGTAATTTGTTTTTGACCTCGCCTAGTATCCACATTGCTGATCTAATATATCTATGATGTAACAGATATGTTTGTAATTTAATGTACCTACATATTACAGATTATATCTATTGATCGATCTAAAATACAATAATAATAATTTGTTAGACTAGCCATTCAGGATGCCTAAAGGTAATCCGCGGAATTCAAAATGATTGATGCTAATGTAAGTGAGCGTGTATGTGTGTTGTGTAACGTTGATGTTTGATGTTGGTTTGATGCTAATTGCAATAGCGCTTTCCTCTTTAAAGCTATTAAAATCTACATTTACATAACCACTACGGCACTTATAATAAGCCCACGTTCGCACGGACGTAAAAATATCGCAGCGGGAATTTATCGCGTACTGGATTTTCAACTCTCAGTGTTAAGCCGAGCGTTGAGAATCCAACGCGCTAGGACGCACTCTCGTCCCAGCGCATTGAAAAAATTCACTGTTGGATTTTCAACTCTATGCGCTAAGCAGAACGTTTAAAATCCAATGCACGATATAAAATCGCCGTGGGAAAAAATAGCCCGTGCGTTCTGGGCTTACAGAGACATGAACTTCCACAGCACGATGAATTTCGATGGTCTTTACTGACGCCGCTAAGCTCAAATTTCCGTGTGAGAAACTGGCCTAGAGTCTCTTAACTATTGTTGCTAACGAATCTAGCTGACTAAACCTAAAGCGCGATCCAGCGCAAAATAATTGTGCATCATCCGGACTATTCCGGACGCGAAGGAAGATGAAGTGTAGATGGCCGCCTGGCCAGATGTCATGTGGAAATGCGTGAGGGTAGACTGGGTGTAGATAGAGACAGCTGCATGGGCAGACTAATTTCGGTCGGCCGCCTACTCAAAATTGATCCTTAATGCCGCGAGGGATGTTGATAATCGCTTGGGCAGGTAGGATTTTTAAGGTCCTGCGGGCACACTGGGCGTCGATGGGCACCTGGACAGACTGCATGTTAATGGCTCTGAAGGCAGACTGGGTGTCGACAGATTGGATGTTGAGGCCCCTGAGGACAGACTGGGTGTGGAGAAATGTCTGGACAGATTGGATGTCGAGGCCCCTGAGGATAGACTGGATGTGGAGAGATGTCTGGACAGATTGGATGTTGTAGACTTTGAGAGCAGACTGGGCGTGGACAGATTAGAATTAGAATTAGAATTTCATTTATTTGTGAGACTGTAGTTTTACATAGTATGGTGTTAGTATTTTTGTTAGTTCTATACATTCTACCACAAAGTATATGGTGTACAAATATTCAGTTGTCGTTCTTAACTAAGTACAATATTAATTTTAAGATTTGTGATTTACAATAAGTCCAATGAATTAGTATTTTTATAATTAGGTAATCGTTACAATAAAATGTCAAAATGAAGTCCATGTCATCTTGGATTTTTAAAATATTCCTTAAATTCGTCAATGTCATAAAAGCAATTATCCAATAGCCAGCTTGTCAGCTTTTTCTTGAACATGGGGATAGGAAGTTCTTTAAGTGAATTAGGTAACTTGTTATACACCTGAATGGCATTTACATACACATTCCTCCTAAAAATTTGTAATCTACATTGAGGTACATTTAATTCGTGTTTATACCAATTTCTAGCAGCAGCCTTTTTGTGACTGACTTCGGATTGCATGCGAAAATAGTGCGGATATTGTTTTACGGGAAATTATATGTGCGGCAACAAAAGTTTTCTTTAGCACCTGCAACCTAGCGTCTTTTTTTATATGTAGGCGACGAGTTAATAGAACAGCTTCAATTATATTAATTCATCATCTTAGATTTAGGAATATTGTATTATTGTGATTAATGTCCAGAGTTCTATTGATAGCGTCAATTTTGTACGTAAATTTATTATTATTTGTAATTGTATATAGTATTCGTTAAACATGTCACAAATAGTTTGAGGGTCAGTGATGTTGTTGGTATTTAACACTATTTGTTTTATGTCATTACTTTTTTGTGTGTCACCAACTTTTTTATTGATAATATCCCATGTAGCCTTGCACTTGTTTTTCATATTCTGAATATATTAAATTTTTTGTTGTGTATTTGTTGAGATTTGTTAATACAACGTATAAGTATGTCACTATATTTTTTAAACTTTTTTGTTAATCTATTTTTGCTTGTTTTATTATGAATACTTTTTAAATGTTAATAACGTTTCCTTACACATGACTTTTTTAAACCTTTAGTCAACCACAGAGTATTATTTTTTCCGTATTACCTTTTTAACTTTCGTATGGCAAAACATAGTTTATAGAACAGTTGTAATGTCTCATGAAATACCTGAAATGCATCTTCCAAATTATCCTTAAGATACATGTCAGAGAATGAAAGGGCAGAAATACAGTCACATAATACAGTCACATAATACAGTCACATAATACAGTCACATAATACAGTCACATAATACAGTCACATAATACAGTCACATAATACAGTCACATAATACAGTCACATAATACAGTCACATAATACAGTCACATAATACAGTCACATAACTTTTTCATGTTTTCTTCATGATAGTCCCTTTTGTACTCAAACCAACTTAATACAGATTTAGGTTTATTAGTTCTCACTGTCAGGGACTGCCCTGTCTCATGATCAGATAGCGCCAGGTGATGAACTTCACCTTTCGCTTGTTTGATATTACTTGCAAATAAATCGAAACAGGACTGTTTCCGTGTTGGCGTTGTTATATGCAATTCAATATTGAAATTTTTTAATAACCCTAATAGTTCTTGGCAACTTTTATTTGGTTTTATTGTGTCTAAGTTCCAATCACCACAAATAATTACCTTCTTTGATTTCTTTGTGACTCTAATTAGTAATATTTCCAATTTTTCTAGAAAAACTTTTGGATTGCTGTTTGGTGTCCTATAAATACAAATAATGATTATTTTATTAATTGTTAATTCTATTCCGGTACATTCAAAATTAAAATTACATGCAATGTCATTTATAAACTTATCTAATTTAACGCATGTCATCTCATTCCTAATGAGAATGCATGTCCCACCTCGTTTAGTATCTCGACAGTATGAAGCGACGAGTTTGTAACCTGGAATCTTTAGAAGTGATTCTGATTTGCTTTTAATGAATGACTCACTTAAACAAATGATGTCAATTTCCTTAGAATTCATTAAGTGCCACCGTCATAGAAATATAAATAACAGGAGAAGTGGCATGGGGGCGTGTCTGTGTCCGCGCATCTTGACCAAAATGGCCATGCCTCAGGCAAATGGCCGTTTCCGCTAACTAGTGCGCTTTCGAACGCGATCGTGATAACATTTAAGAATACCGTGTTGTTCAGCAGGGCTGGATGGTATTTTCCCAGCCCTGCTGCAGTGGGGGGGTAGATTATCTAACACCATGGCTGGTGGAGATCTACCGAGCCTGCATAGCACTCAGACAGATACCTCTCGCATGGCGCGAGGTAAAAGTCATTTTCATACCCAAACCAGGAAAAACCGATTACACGCAACCCAAGGCTTATAGACCTATAAGCCTCACATCCTTTCTTCTGAAAACCCTCGAGAGGCTCTGTGATAGGCACATCCGAGACGGACCTCTTCGGGTAAAACCACTCCACAAATACCAGCATGCGTATTCCACAGGCAAATCAACAGAATCCGCGCTGCACAGCGTGGTTTCCAAAATTGAATGCGCAGTGGACCACAAATGCTCAGCACTGGCCGCCTTCATTGACATCGAGGGAGCCTTTGACAAAACCATGTTCAACAGCATTAACATGGCACTCAACAGTCACAACATTGACCCGACCTTGAGTGGCTGGATCACCAACATGCTCAAACTGAGAGCTGTTCAAGTCACAGTAAATGACACTACGAGGGCCATCGTTGCGAAGGGCTGCCCGCAAGGAGGAGTCCTCTCGCCGCTCCTATGGAACCTTGTAGTAGACAGCCTCATCAAAACACTCAATGACAAAGGTTACTTCACAGTAGGCTACGCCGATGACATAACCATTGTAATAAACGGCACCCACGAAAACACTCTATGCAACCTAATGCGTCAAGCCCTAAAAATAGTAGAGGAATGGTGCAGCAGGCACCAACTCTCAGTGAACCCTACAAAAACTGAACTGATTCTCTTCACAAAAAAAGAGAAAACTGACAACACTACAGCTACCTCGATTCTTCGGAACAACCCTAAGCCTATCAACTGAAACTAAATACCTGGGCATCTTTTTGGACAAACAGCTGAACTGGGCAAAACACACCAACTATATTATCACAAAAGCCAGCATATCCCTGTGGCAGTGCAAGCGACTGCTTGGCAGGAACTGGGGAATTAGCCCCAAGGTCACCCACTGGCTATACACCACAGTCATCCGACCAATTATCACATACGGCTCACTGGTCTGGTGGCCCAGGACGGACCTGAGCACAGCCCAAAAGAATCTCGAAAAACTGCAGCGGTTTGCTTGTGTTGCAATCACTGGCAGTATGAGAACTACACCCACTGCCGCCCTACAGGCAATGCTTGGACTGCCTCCTCTGCACCTCATCGTGCGGGAGGAGGCGGCCCTAGCCGCCTTTAGGCTCCATGTATCCGGTACACTAAGCAAAGACTCTAGAGTTAAGCACACACGCATAAAGGAAGATGCGATCAAACGACGACCAATGATGGCATCACCCTGTGATAAATCCCCGAAAACATACCACTTTCATAGGCACTACAACATAATACTTACAGAAGAACAGTGTGACTACTCAGGCTCGAAAGAGATGAGAGTATACACCGACGGATCGAAGACCGACTCCGGGACTGGAGTTGGAGTCTTCTCACACGACTTCAACATAAAGATATCCAGCCCGCTGGGAATGTTCAACACCGTCTATCAGGCGGAGTGTGTGGGCATCATACGAGCGGTCCACGCCCTAAAAGCCAGGAGAGTTACGGACACACACATACGCATACTCTCCGACAGCGCCTCAGTGCTTCAATCCTTACAGAAAACACATATTACCTCAAAGCTGACACTAGAATGTCACAATGCACTCGAACAAATAACGGTATTTAGCCGCAACACGGTGACGCTGCAATGGATAAAAGGACACAGCGGTTCGCTAGGTAACGACGGTGCTGACGAACTTGCTAGACGAGGATCCAGCACGGCGGTCTGTGGACCCGAGCCTATCGTACCCATCCCCTTCCACCAGATACGCAGATGGCTGCAGGATTTCACCCATACTCAAGCGGAGCACTGGTGGTCCTCGACACCGGGCTGCAGGCAATCCAAGGAAGCCATGCCATCCTTGGATACCGGGCTAACCCGGCGTTTACTACGCCTGGATAGGAATGGCCTGCGCCTGGTGGCGGGGACCATCACGGGCCACTGCTCGCTGAACAAACACTTTCACACAATAGGCATAACGGACAGTCCTCTGTGCAGGGCGTGCATGGAGGCTGAGGAAACCGTCAAAACTTATATTACTATTAAAGTTTATTCTTCAATTTGTCAACAGTTATAGCCTGATTGAAAGACCGATGTGAAATCTTGTTTTATACTCATTTAGATTTTCTCATAATGTTGTTTTTCTTTTGGTTTACTTAATATTTCTTTTTTTTACTTACTTATTGTTTATTTATATCATCTTATTATATGTATATCGTTTTTTATTTATAATTTTTTCAGCAACTTCCAAAAATTTTAATACAATAATAAATGGGATAATCGATAAGTTTCCGATTTAGTCAATCACTAGCGTATATGTAAAATAAATGGATTTTGCACAGCACAATGATAGCGAACGATGTTTTCGTGTGGGTGAGTTGTACGGTGCATGGTAAATGCACGCTGTGTTTGATGGGATAAGGTTTATAATTGATTGTGTAGTACGTTCTGATTTGTAAATTGCAAGTGTGAGCGGGACTTCGTATTTATTGGGTTTACTGATCGCATGTGTAGTTGTAGGCTAGAGAGTGGGGATAAATCGAAGACATTGGGTTTCGATACATTTTCAACTACCGGGCATATCTCCTTCTTTCTTATACCTATGGCCACCGTTATTTCGTCTATCTTATTAAAAATACCTGCAATGTTTTGATGAAACAGTATCAGACTGGACTTACTGTGAGGTACGAAAAAATGGTGTATTTGATTAAAGGGAAGGTTCTTTTATGTTTGCCTGACTAGTAATTTTCATTTTATTGAATAAAAATGGGATAGTACCTTTCTTAAATAGTATTTGTGGATTGACAATACGTTGCATTAAGTTTTTAGGTTTGAAATAGTAAAGAATGCAACCCTTCTTATTTTTTTCTGGCATTTGGGTTATGGACGGCTTATATTCAATGCAAACACCTGGCTGTAGTAGGTATTTAGTTTTATTAGAAAAAGTCAAGAATTGTTTATTATATGTCATAGAATCTATTTCTAAATTATAACTTAGCTTAGTCGTAAATTAATTCATGTTATTCAGAAAAATCTTTCTGTCATTCAGTTGAATTAATGTCCAGTTCTTATAATTTTTTACAATCAGATACAACTGTCTATTAAGCATGTATTCATTGAGATATGGGTTTTATTGTACATTTGTTATGAAAACCTTTTGCTTTCGAAATATGTATAACATATTACTTAAATTCGAAACATATTTGTATACATTCTTGTCACCTAAACCAAAACACAATAAAACAATGTCTCTGTTTGTGATATTTTTTGACATATGTATTTTCACACGTTTTTAGTATTTCACAGCTTGTGGCAGATGATTTTACCATTCCAAAGATTCCATATTCGTCATTCCATTTACCTTGCCTACTTTACCATTCCAAAGATTCCATATTCGTCATTCCATTTACCTTGCCTACTTTACCATTCCAAAGATTCCATATTCGTCATTCCATTTACCTTGACTACTTTACCATTCCAAAGATTCCATATTCGTCATTCCATTTACCTTGCCTACTTTACCATTCCAAAGATTCCATATTCGTCATTCCATTTACCTTGCCTACTTTACCATTCCAAAGATTCCATATTCGTCATTCCATTTACCTTGCCTACTTTACCATTCCAAAGATTCCATATTCGTCATTCCATTTACCTTGCCTACTTTACCATTCCAAAGATTCCATATTCGTCATTCAATTTACCTTGCCTACTTTCAAGCATGCTTTCTACCAGATTTTGAGCTTGTTCGTCATCAATGATTGATGTCCAGATGTCCGGACAGACTGGATGTTGAGGACCCTGATTGCAGACTGGTTGTGTAATGCCGCGCCGACAGACCGTATATAAAAGAAGGCCAAGCTGAACTACTGGACGACTCTGGTGGGCTATTTGATTGGGAGTCAAATGGTTCTGAATGATGTTCACGTACGAGCAAAAGTTGAACTATCTTTTGACTACTCAATTCGACACAATGAGATATCGTAGAATCAGATAGAAAACTGAAATTGTCGTGCAGCACTGCAGTAAGCTTCGATTCATCAATTCTTCTAACAATATCAATAACAAATGTAATCATTACATCGCTTTCAAACTTACGAGCAATTAATAACAGTTCGGAGCCTTTAACAATGTCAAGAAAATCATTCAAGTTGCTTTCGGTCAAATAACCTTCGAGTATACTAAGAAAAATTTTTTTGAAGTTATGTAACTCTGTTTGCAACGCATCTGACAAGGCCCAATAGTTTTCGACCGTGTTATAATACTGGTTCGATCTCATGTTCGTGATAATTCCTGAATAAACTCGCCCCTATCAAATTGAAAATCACTTCTTTATTATTTTCCAAAATTCTCATCAATTGCGCGTCAATATTTATTCTGTAATCAAAAATGTTCCTTATATTCATGAAACTGTCCATTGAAAACATGACGTTAATTATGAAATCCATCCATGATGTTAGCTTTTCGCTATCATTTTCGTTTTTCAAACAATCACAAAGATATTCAACTGCAAAATACTCAGTGAATGTCATGTGAATGAATATAGGAATTTCGTTTGCCACTCTATAGATGAGGCCCGTCTTCTCTCCTCCCTTTTCAATGAATTTTATCGTCTTCTTGATTTCTACCAAGTCTTCCCTTCTAAACAGTATTTTATGACTTTTATTTATATGATTGAAAATAGCATAAGCCGCTAATTTTTTATGTTTTAAAATAAAATCAGCAAGTTCCTTTTCGTATGTCATCACAATATCAGGGTTATAGATGTTCATTTCGTTTTTCTCTTGAAACCGTATTGTCTTCATTTTCTTTTCCATAAATCGTTCGTAGAAGGTAAAAGCGTTGACGTCTAGATTCCATTCATTAGTGTAATTGTTGACACTTTTTATAATGTCTTCAAAGTAAACAGCTGCCAGGTACAGATGTAAGGGGTTCCCATTTCTGTTATCCTCGTGATAAGTTAAAATAAAAGTATCATGTTTATCCTGGATAAATTTTGAATCATTAAAATGTTTAGTGTATGTCCATAAAGGTATTTCCGTGTACTTAATTTCGTTGATAAAATAATAGGCTGCGTTGAAATATACTTGGTGTAGTGGCATTGCAAACATATGTACTCCTTGGATTTCCGAATCCAACATGTATTGAATGAAGCTGTTCACATTTTCTAGTTGTGCGCTATTAAGTTCCTTTAATTTTAAATGAAAATCCCAAAATGTTTCCAAATACTTTTCCATTTCTTTGTTTGAAAAGTAATCTATTTCATAGGACGAGCCGAACTCTTGCTCTACAATGGTTTTTACTTCGTTGTACGACCTGCTTGTGATCCACTTTCTATGCTTTCGGGGATAATTGCTGACATTATTTATACATTTTATAACTTCATTTGAATAATGGGGACAGATTTCGTCAAAACCATCGAATAAAAATATCACCATACCTTTATTATAAAGGTGTAGAAACAAATTCAACTCGAACTTAGTCCACTGATCGCCTGAACAATGTTTCAGATGCACATCACCGTCTTCTTCTTCCAGGGCAATTTCTACATTATTTTGTTCACTGCCAAGTTTCTCGCGAAGTATAACTTGGCAGATAAACTTTAATGTCTCTAATGTGTCGATAACTGTTTCCTCTTCCTTCCATGTGCTAAATTCTTTCGAGTATTCCAATAAGTTAATCCTTACAATCCAAACTTCTGGTTTGCACTCCTTTGTTTTAAGCGATAAGTGAGTGAGTAGAGTCGACTTGCCCATCCCGGGTTCTGCTGTTACAAGTACTATGTCGTCTGGTATGTTGTTAAGAGTTTTAACTACTGTATAGACTTTAGCTTCCATCTTCTTAACGCGTCTATCAACATACAAGTGTTTAATTTCTTTATAATTTCTATTGACAGTTAATTTGCTAACTACAATGGTTTCTTCATTGATTATTTTATTCAAAACGGTTCCTTTCACACATGCCATTGATTCATAATCGACTATTGAGTTTAATTTTACTTCTATGCCTTGAAATATCACTCTAGCGCTCTCCAAGATAACCTTCTGTGACTCTTCACTCATGTCAATGAGACTACTTTTTTCGTCATGTACTATATTATCTGGTTTTGGGAAACATTCATTTATTATTGCAAGTGACATGTTGTTCGTAATAATTATTGTTTTTTTTTTCATATTTTCATGTTGAACAGCCTCTGCAATGTTTTCTAAAGTTTTCTTTCCACTTCTATTTATTATTTTATCGCATACAAAAATTAAATATTTGTTTTCGTTTGTATTTTTCAACTCTGTACGTAATGTGTTACGATCATTCGTCGGTAATGTTGCTACATATTCTAGATCTAACACAACATGGTCCTTATTCTTAAAATGTTGCATTACTTTAACAATGGTCAGTACGCTGTTCTCTGTAATGATGACAGTACTCGAGTGCTGATCCTGCAAGTTCAAGAACCTCACTGCGTCTTCAGTGAATGAGTAATTAATATTTTTTATTTTGCTCATAAATAATACGTTTATTGAGTTCATCAGAGGGTCTTTTATAATGCTGTTTATTGCATTTTGGAATAAGTCACTTTTTCGTGTAAGATAAAATGCTTGTTTTGGGTGCATCCACCATTTCTGTATTTCATCGTGATATTTTAGAAATATCGCGTCTGTTTTAACTTGAAAGTAGTTTGGGTGATCACGCTGGTAGTCTTCTATATCGTTTTTTAAACTTTCCTCAACGCCTTTCTCATCAGCTTGACCACTGAAAAATAGCAGTTTGTTAAAGAAATCTCTCGCTAGATTCTTTTCATATTCATTACTTGCTAATAAAAGTTTTGGAAATTTGTTAACGTTTACACAAAATTTGTATTCGTGCAAGTTGTGGTGTTCATCTATTAATTTCTTATATAGCTTTTGAGCAAGATTTTCTAGTAATTCCCAGTTATCTGTTATTTTCATCTGTTTAATATTATCATCAAGCACAAAAATATTTCCGATTGCACCAGCTATACCCCCATTGAGCTGCAGAAATCCATCCTCCAAAGTTTCATCTATAGCTACCATCTTACTGGATTTACAATTGTCTAATAAAACGTTGATTTTGGACGTTAAATAATTAATTCGTCTCTCTATTTTAGCATCACTGCCGCTTATTGTTAAATCTTTGTTACCGAATGCAGTAGGCACTTTAAACTTCTGAAATGATAATATTTCTCGTGCAGCCAATTCAACTGCTTTATTAACAGTCGATCGAGAAACGTCCATTGGTTTCATACCAGGCCTGAAATCTTTTGTGGATTTTTTATCAAATTCTAACTGACCATTCTTGTATGTTATAACGGCCCCTATCAACTTGCTCAGTAACGTGGGTTCAGTGGGATTGCCCAGGAATTCAGAGAGAAACAACCGTATATGAGCGGGTTTAATTTTTCGTCGTTTTATAATCGCTAAGTACAGTGTATCTTTGAATAGAGCGATGTATTCTTCACTGCTATCAAAGAAATCTTGTCGAAACGAAGCAATTCGATGCTGATGGGCATCCTTACTCTGAAGAGGTTGAATTTCAGAAACATCGAAAACGTTTTGCGCCAGTATCACGTGATAGCGTAGGACGAGTTTGTCCGATAGTATCAACTGAAAATTCCGTTCATCGTCAATAAACCTAACGATGCGTTCAGCCAGTGAGGTTATTTGATCTTTTATTCGTATTTTGCAAAGAAATTCTACATCCTCTTCTTGGTTGTACGGTTGCTTGGCCGTACCGCCTATATCGTGGCCTGTTTCAATTAGGTCATACAGATTAGAGAAAAAACCACTTTCAGCCGAGCTAATGCCAAATTCGTCTTTCGCCGTTGTGTATATTACGAATAAACATTCTGTTTCATCAAATGTACCTCTAAAAAACAAGTCGTCATTACTCGGACCAAAATGTTGTCTGATTTTCATATAACTGTCGAAGTATATTGCCAAATCGTTTTTAAGTGTTTGTTTCTCGTTCTCCTTGTGCTTAGCCTGTATGAACACAGCGACAGGTTTATCAAATCCCTTTACTTTGGCTTTGAAACAAATGTCGTCGAAAGCCCCAATGTTGTCGATGTTTGAAGCTAATTGAAACTCTTCAATATCATCGTCATGAATTGCTCTAAAATATAACAAGCTAAGTAACTTCGTTTCATAAAGCTGTCCACGAATGCCTGACGTTTCTGAACGCTTACTAAACATGGTACAGCTCCTCGTTAGTCCCGGGGTTCTTCGCTTGGCACACACTACCAGCACAGAAGCAGGCGGTTCTCACAGTCAAGGGGAGCACTCAGCAGCACCAAACTGAGTCAAATGTCTGGCCAACGACCTGTACCTGCAAACAAAGAGAACAAGTTCGGTGACTAACATTTCCGAAGCAGAAGACACAGAAAACAAGAAAGGGCGTTGCAGAATGTTTCATCAAACTATGTTTTCACCTAGCCAAGTGACTAACAAGAAAAGTGTCCCTGCAACATAGCCCATGTTGCAGGACAGCCGGCATCCGTTAGGATAACCGACGAAATTAAAATTTTCTTACGTTTTGTGCCATTTACCGGTCAATGTCAGATCGTCTGAGAGAGTTGTATTGATTGTAACAATTATAATTGTGTATTTGTTGCGGTCGTTCAATGTACCACCTACTGACCTACAAATTGCATAAAACGTAAGTAAAATTGAATTTAGCGGGCTACTCTACCTGATGCTTTCGCCTACTTTTAAATACCTGTAGGAACAATAAATAATATTCTATTCTCTAGGTTTGCCATAATTTTATATCCTAACTAGCTTCTGCCCGAGAAGTGACCCGCATGTCCTTCCTCAATAATTGGGCTATCTAATGCAAAAAGATTTTTTGAAATCCGACTGGCAGTTCCAAAGATTACCCCATAAACTGAGAAACGGCACTTTTCGAACGTCAAAATTACATAAGACAGACCCCAAAAACGCCCTTCACCAGTTCCTAGTGCGTTAGCTGGGAAGAAGAAGTGACGCAACAAACCCCCCAGTAGCACAGCTCTCTGTTCAGTTAGAACAACTTGATTATATACAATAGTACTTATAGATTAATTGAGTAATTGACCTTTTTTTTCTTTTTTTGAGCGTGTGAAGTTATCAAATAACTTCTCCCGCTCCGGGCGGAGCGGGAGGGTGTGTCAGACTTGTACTGACTAAAACCCACACGTGTTCCTTCCGTTGCCTGTGTGCCGGGGCCGCGATATCCCTTTCGGACAAACTTGCAACCCTGGTAGGCATTGGCCCTTACGGACCCCGTCAGTTGATGCTGACATCTCTTTGAGGCGCGCGCGGAACACAACGCGCCGTCGACCCGGGCCTGGTCCTAATCGGACGGCGAGCTACCCATTGCTCACTGTCCGCAAGCCCACGCCTACGGTGGCCGGAAGTCGGCTTGTGACTCCCGACGCCCGAGGCGTCTCCTGCGGTGACCAGGGGCGCGAGGGCGCGAATCTTGCCTCTTCCTCGCGCGCTCCGCCCCCTCCTTCGCGAGCATTACTGCTTCGCAAAAGGGCCGGACGCGAGAGATCGCCGCCGCCGATCGCCTCCGTGAGGACACGGCGGTGCTCCGCCCAAGCAGGGCAGACCTCCACCTTATGCTCCACTGTGTCCTCCGGGCAATCCACACAGTGGTGACACCCGGGCGTTTCCTCCCGCCTTATTCGGAACAGGAACCTCCCGAAACAGCCGTGTCCGGTGAGGACCTGCGTCAGGCGGAAGGTGAGGACGCCGTGGCGCCTCTCTAGCCAGTCCTCAAAGAGGGGACTTATCGCCACAGTTGTGGCGTGCCCAGCGCTGGGTTGCGACAATCACACTCTCCATGCCGCCATGAGCTCCCACCGGAGCTCTGTCCGCTGTGCCGTGATTTCTCGTGGCAGCGGAGTTACGCCCCGGCGTATCGCCTCCTCGCGACACTCCCACATGTGCGCGAGGACTTTTGCCTCCAGATCCCATGGTGGTAATCCGGCAAGAAGGCTCGCCGCCTCACGGGAGACAGTGCGGTATCCTCTGACCAGCCTAATGGCTCTGACCCTTTGGGACGCGTTCAATCGTCGCAGCCTTAATGAACGCGCCCACACCGGTGCCCCGTAAAGGGCTGTGGACCGCAAGCGTAGCAGACTACGCTGACGCCGCTAGGGAGGTCGGCGCGCAGCACCCGCGCCCACAGATGCGGTCCCAGGACCGATCCTTGCGGGACACCGCACGACATCTCTCGCCGGTTCCACTCTCCGTGGTGACCGGGGTAGATGACGGCCCTGTCCGTCAAATAGGCCTCGACCACTCGACAGAGGTAGGTCGGCATCCGGTGATACCGGAGTGCCTCCCTAATGCAACTCCAGGGCAGGGTTTTAAGGGGTGCTAGGACAGGAAACCTCCCCGTGTGCCTGGGGGCTGGAGTTCCCTTACGGATGCGTCCGGGGGGAAGGCCAGTCTCCGGGACGGTGCACCCTGGGGTGCGGGCAATGTCTCCCCATTAGGTACTGCGTGCCTAAGGGGTCTCGTTGCCCGTATGCCAATATCCTGTCAGAGGAGTGATCGCTCTAACGTGTACTCGTAGAGAGTACACGTTGAGCAGCGTTCCAGTGGGAGCGGGATCGGCGTGCACTAACCCTGCCGTCGGGCAGGCGGGAGGAAGTCTTTTCTCCTGCCACCGTTGGTCTCGTAGCCCCGAAGAGTACTGCAAAACCCCTAAAGTCGGTAATACAAATACCCCTATACGCCTACAAGACCGTGAGCTACCACAACAGACAAAATCACCTTCTGTAGAAAGTAATGTCACCATTAGAAGAGGGAAAACAAACACAAACAACTACACTTTTAACTCTGAAGACCTAACTATACTAGGCGACACACTGAACACGGAGGAAAAGGAAACAGACATTCAAACCGAACTAACGCTACAAAATCTAAGCGAAATTATAGTACTGCGACTTAAGGAAAATAATAAATCCATTATAGCTGAAATAAAAAATACAATTCAGACCGAGATAAATAAAGCCATCACTAAATTAAAGGTAGATATCCAACATAAAACAGACGCCTTAAATAAACAGAACGAATTAAGAAAGGAAGAAATAGTAAAAGTAAACTTAAAAATTGAAAACCTTACAAAAGAAAATGAGAAACTAAAACACGAAATTTTTGATATAAAAAACAGAAAAGATACCCCACCCGCTATTTGCACTGAAACAAATGCGAAGAAAATAGTTCTCTACGGATTTACTGAAAATTACAAAGAACCAGAATTCGACCTACACGATAGAATCATTGAACTGTTCTACAGCACGATGAACGTAGACCTAACGGGATATATAGAAGAGACATATAGACTGGGTAGATACAATAACAACAACAATAGACCACTTGTCATCGAATTAATTAGCAAAAGAATGGCTAAGTACGTAATAAGTAATGCCCAATACCTTCAGGGTACCCGGTTATTTATCTCAGAGTTCCTAGATACCAACGCGCGAAGGGAAAGGCAATTAATGCGAGAAGAAATGCTTCAGGCTCGAAGAAACGGATTATTTGCAATCATCAAAAACAATCAATTGTTTATTGAAGGACAGAAAATTAACCAAAAAAACGAAACATACAAAACGGCACAAAACAATGACTCGAAGGGAACCACATACAATTACAATGTAGACCGAATATGCGACCTACCTACTACCAACGAACACATTAAGAATCACTCCTTTCGAAAGCATAGACCTACCTTGTAAAATTCTCTTCCAAAACATGCAAAGCCTATACAACAAGCAGCACATTATAGAAGCATTTATAACAGAAAACCCTATCTATCAAGCTATATGCATATCTGAGTCCTGGCTATCCGAAGACAAAATTTCCCTTATACAAATTAGTGGCTATAATATTGCATCGTCATACTGCCGGAAAACTCGAGGAGGAGGCGGCGTATGCATTCTCTTACAAGAACAAATTGTGTATACAGAGAAAAATGATATCTCAAACATGTCTATAGAATATGTACTGGAAGTGTGCGCTACTGAGTTACCTACACAAAACCTTTTATTAATTACTATGTACTGGAATAGAAGAGAGGAAGATATATTTATTGATACATTAAAACAAATTCTAAACTATTTAAATACAAAGTATAATAAATTTAAAATTATTATAGGTGGAGATTTTAACATTAATATTTTAGGCAAAAACTTAAAAATTCACCAGTTTCTGGATCTCATGCTAGAATACAAATTCACTCAACAAATAAAAAGACCTACGCGTATTACAGAAACTTCCTCGACATGTCTTGATCTAATATTTACTAATTTCAGCGACAAAAATATGTTTACAACCGTCGAAAATTTCGGACTTTCGGACCACAGTGGAACAATTATAAATCTAAGCATACCTCAACCAGCTAAAAAAATTACCTGGTACACAAATAAAAGATTATTTAACATAGCGAACATAAAAAAGTTTAAATCTGTATTAAGTACACAAAACTGGCACGAAATTATACAAACAAACAATAATATAAATGAAAATTATAATTCGTTCAACACCCTCTTAATAAAAACTTTAAATCAATGTATTCCTAAACGTAAAATGAAACTTAAAACTAATTATAAAAAATACTGGCTAACTACAGGCATTAGAATTTCCTGCAAAAACAAAAGATTGTTAAAATTATTTTCCATTAAAACCAAAAACCAAATAATTACACAACATTACAAAAAATATGAAAAAATATTAAAAAGTTTAGTTACCGCTGCAAAAAAACTACAATTTATAAACAAAATAAAGAAATCAGACAACAAAGTAAAAGCGATGTGGAGCATTATAAATGAGAGAACAAATAAAAAACCAAAAAAGGAAAAATGCAGCATACAATTACAACACAATAATACTTTTATATCCGAACCCAAACTAATTGCAAATATTTTTAATGACTTCTTTGCATCTATTGGAGAAAACAGCAACAATCCATCTGGCAGTGCACTGGGTGGCATACCAACACAAAATACCACGGAGAACACCATGTTCCTTAGCCCAGTAGAAGCTTGGGAAGTAAACAAATTAATCAAAAACCTAAAAAATAAACAAAGTTTCAGACGAAATTCCACCTACGCTATTGAAAGAATGCGCGAATGAACTCACCTTACCATTTTATCTTTTACTAAATCAGTCTTTTACAGAAGGCACTTTCCCCGAATTGCTAAAGAAGTCATTAATTAAACCAATCCATAAAAAGAACAATAAAAATGATCCTAATAATTACCGCCCAATAGCTCTCTTGCCCTCAGCCTCCAAGATTTTCGAAAAAGCTATGTGTGATCGAATCTATACCTTTTGCGAAAAATTTAACATTTTGAGCGATTGTCAAAACGGTTTCCGAAAAAATCGTTCCACCACATTAGCTGTCTATAAATATATTCAGGAAGCTCTTAATATTATAAATAACAAGGAATACGCCGTAGGGATATTACTGGACATGACCAAAGCATACGATAAGGTACAATTTAAAATACTGCTTAATAAACTGTATGGAATAGGAATCCGCGGGAAAGCCCATGAATGGCTTACGTCATATTTAAAAAATAGAGAACAAGTAGTTGAAATTGAATACTTTAACCACAATAGTAGAGAAATAGAAAAAATCCGATCTAAAAGCAAAATAACTAACGCTTCCATCCCCCAAGGAAGTGTTATAGGTTGCCTATTATTCCTCGTTTACATTAACGACTTACCGAAAACTATAGACGGACCATGTGTTTTATTCGCGGATGACATATCTTTATTAGTCTCATGTAAAAACAACACAAACATAGAAGAAAAACTCAGTTCCACACTCACAAAAACATGTAACTGGATGACCTCACATAATTTAGAAATTAATTATACTAAAACTAAATTAATGACTTTCCACCCATATCAAAAGGCTCCTCTTCATTTAAATTTTAACTTCAACGGCTCAAAATTGGAAACTGTTGATGAATTTACACTACTTGGACTTACATTAGATAAACATATTAACTGGAAAACACAAATACAAAAAACCCGTTCAAAAATTTCAAAATTTTCGTACGCTCTCCGCGAAATAAAAAAGACAACCAGTCTACAAACGGCCCTCACCACCTATTATGCGTATGCCAATGCATGGCTTAGCTATGGCATAACTCTCTGGGGAAATAGTACAGATGCACTGACACTATTTACCCTACAAAAGAAATTACTTAGGATCTTGGTAAACATTGGTCAAACTGACAGCTGTAAACCCTATTTTCTAAAATATAATATTCTAACCCTCCCCTGTATCTACATTCTAGAAATATGTAAATTTGTCCGTAAGCATCAAGATTTCTACACAAAACGCGAAGACATCCAATCACAGTATACACTTAGGCACCGATCTAGACTAAACATACCAACATCCAAATTAAAAATGCATTCTACAAGTCCCTACGTAATGTCTATAAAAATATATAACAAACTACCTGACATATTAAAGAAAGAAGAAAAGTTGAATATATTTATAAATAAACTTAAAAAATTACTGATAAACAAATGCTATTACTCCTTAGATGAATATTTAAATGATACACAAAATATGAAAAAATAATAATTATTATATATTAATGATACGGATTTTTTTTTTTTTTTTGTTTTTTTGTTTTTTTTTTTTTTTTTTTTTTTTTTTTTTTTTTTTTTTTTTTTAATATGTAAATATATAACAAAAATAATAATTAAATAAATTAGCAATTATAATAAATTCAACAATATAGCAATAATAATTATTCGAAGATAAACAATTTATATAAATTAATAAACAGAATTATAATAGATATGTACATACATATCGAAATAATCTAAAATATTTAAATACACTTTTACAGATAAAACAATACTCGTACATAAACAATAGATAAACGAAATGATAGATCCTATTTGCGATCTCCTTGACTTTGAATAAATGTACGTTAAAACTTGCATGATCTCCTTAAACAGGGCTTCCTCTCTCCTACCCTTTTGCTGTGCCCTACAGGGTCCATAATGATCTAAATATATAGTTACCACCTAAGTACACATTATGGTAAAGCAATAAAGATATTGAGTATTGAGTATTGAGTGTCAAGGTCATGTCTCTGGCATTTGATGGGGGTCGAGGGTCTTGGCTTAACCGCCCGGGCCGCGAGGTAGAAAAACCTCTATAAAAAATCACCCCAAACCTCCAAGCGGCGGCGCACCGTGAGGGAGGTTGATAGCTTGACTAATGGGTAGCTTAATTAGTCACTAGTGCGAACCACTATTTTTTGGTTGGTTGGTTGGATATATTTTTTACTCGTGGGATTCAATATGGAAAATTTTCTTTAAAAAAACCCAAACGATGACGTGCCAATTTTATTGGCGGAGGAACCGCTTGCCGGCGACGGCAACCAGAATCGAGGAGACTCCTGTCCCTCCGGGGACTAAACTAGGTCAGACCAGGACACGGGACGCGGGCGTTTCTGGGGGAAACGCTCGCGCGACGAGAAGTCACGTGACGATAAGTCGGACCGCGCAGGATCGGCGGGACCATCCTCGGGCGAGGAATGCCTGCCGGTTGCTAAGGTGCCGACGGTAAGGTAAGGTAAGGAGAGGGCGAGGTTGCGTGACGGTGACCTCGAAACCAGGGCGTGGCAATCGGGGTCGCATCAAGCGGCCCGATACCCCCCCAGGAATCGGCGGGGAGAGCGACTCTGAGGTCTCATCCGGGGCCTCACGCGAAGAGCCGGAAGGGGTCACCGTCCCTCTAAAGGGCACGAAGGCACAGGCTGGTGCCGCTGCGAACCGTGCCAAGGGAGGAGTGGCAACCGATGAGGCCGCCAAAGTTGCCGCTGGGGGCTCCGATTCAGAGCGAGCGGCCAGGTTTGCGGAGGTCGTAGCAGCCGCGATTAGGAGTGTGGCCTTGAAGAAGCTGCAGTCCTCAAAGGACAAGGCCATACCCGCGGCCACGGCCTCTATTATGGCGGCAGCAAGGGCCTTTCAGGTCGGGCCTCCGTCAGACGTACTGTCCGAGCGGAGGAGGTCGGCCGCTTGACGACCGCTATGGAGCTTCTCCGAAAGGAGAACGTGAGCTCCGAGCAGACCTGGCCAGGCTCAGTGGAGCCGGCCCCCGCGTTGTGTTGCAGCGCGGAGCGATGCAAGGGCAGGGCCCCCCCTTGCCGGTGGAGGACCGGGTTTTGGCCCGGGTGCGGAAAGAGCTGGCTGCCTTCAACAGCCGGTTCTCCGTACTGGAGGCCGTGGTCCTGCGCCCTCCGCTAGCGGCAAGCCAGCCGGCCTCGGGCCAGCGGAAGGCGGCATCGTATGCCGCCGCCGCCACCGCAGCTGCCGCGGCGGCCAAACAGGGCCCGTCAGGGCAGACCAGGGGTGTGGCTGCTACACAGGCAGCGAGGGCCCCGGCCAAGGCGGTGGGGACTCAGGCCCCGGCCCTGGCAGCGGGAGCTCCACCCCTGGTGGCGAAATGGCCGCCCATGCCTCCTAAATCTCCCCAGGCTGACGCCGAGTGGCAAATAGCCGGGGAGAAGAAGAAGGCGGGCAAGGCCAAAAGGGCGGCCAAAAAGAAGGCGAGGCGGCAGCGGCGCAAGGAGCAAAGCGTCGCGGCTAGGCTCCGCGCCCCGAAGTCCGCAGCTATAGTGATAACACTACAGCCGGAAGCGGAGAAGAAGGGCGTGTCCTACCGCGACGTGCTCTCCAAGATTACTCAATACTCAATTATTTATTGCATTCCACAATGTATGTGCTTAGGTGGTAAACATTTGCTTGAGGAACAATCGTGGACCCTGTCGGGCACAGCAAAAGAAAGATAGTAGAAGGGTAGAGATGAGGACTTATCGCTTAACTTATAATCTAAGATATTCTAAAAACAAAAACTTTTTTTGTGTATTTTATATGAGTTTCAGAGATTGATCATTTAAATATTCGTTTACACTGTAATAACATTTACTTAATAATATTTTTTTAAATTTATTCGTGAATAGATGGATCTTTTTTACATTTCTAATTGATTCGGGTAATTTATTATATATTTTTATTGACATAACTAGAGGGCTTGTTGAATGTATTTTTAGGCGGGATTTTGGTAAGTTCAGTCGCGTTTTATATCGGAGTGTGTATCTTGTTTGTATGTCTTCTCGTTTAGTGTAAAAGTGTTGGTGTTTATGAGCGAATTTGCATATTTCGAGTATATATAAACATGGCAGAGTTAAAATGTTCAGGTTTATAAAATGGGGTTTGCAGCTATCTATCTGTTGTATATTTACTAAGATACGGACAAATTTCTTTTGCACTGTAAACAGTGTAGGTGCATCTGTACTGCTTCCCCACATAATTATGCCGTAACTAAGCCATGCATAAGCATAGGCGTAGTATGTTACCAGGGCAGTCTGTAAGTTTGTGGTTTTTTTAACTTCTCGAAAAGCATACAGGAATTTTGAAAGTTTCGATTTTATTTTTTGTACGTGTGACTTCCAATTTACATTTTTGTCTATGGTTATGCCTAGTAATGTGAATTCGTTGACTGTTTCTATTTTATGATTTTGATATGTAAAAGCTACATTTAGAGGATGTTTTTGGTGGGGATGGAAAGTTATGAGTTTAGTCTTTGTAAAATTAATTTCGAGATTGTGTTCGTTCATCCAAGTTATTATTTTGCTAAGTATATCTTTAAGGGTACTGTTTAGGTTCAGGTTGTCATGACACGAGGTGAGAGGTGAGATTGGGGCGGCGGTGGACCTCAAGGAGATAGGTGCCACTCAAGGCATCCGGGTTAGGGTCACTACGACTGGGGCCCGGATGCTGGAGCTCCCCGGAGCGGCTAGTGGCCCGGCCGCTGACGCCCTGGCTGAAAAGCTCAGGGCGTCCTTAAATGCGGACGAAGCCCGAGTGTCCAGGCCCACCAAAGGCGTAGAAATGCGCATCTCGGGCCTGGACGACTCAGTGGCGGAGGATCAGGTGGTGGCCGCTGTCGTCAGGACTGGGGGGTGCTCAGGTTAGGGCAGGCACCATCCGTCCTGACTTCACGGGGATGCGAGCCGTAACGGTGAGCTGCCCCATGTCGGCGGCCAGGAAAATCGCCGGGGAGGGCCAAAGGTTATTGGTGGGCTGGGTATCCGCGCAGGTCAAACTGCTCGAACCTAGACCTCTGAGGTGCTTCCGCTGCCATGTGGGCAACCACGTGGGAGCTAAATGCACCTCGGAGGTGGACCGCAGCGGTCACTGCTATCGCTGCGGTCAGCCCGGTCATAAGGCCGGCTCGTGCGAAGCCACGCCGCACTGCGCCGTATGTGCAGCGGCTGGCAAGCCGGCCGAGCACCGGATTGGGAGTAAGGCCTGCGCCCAACCCGCCAAAGCCAGGAGCAAGTCCTTCGCCACCGCCGTCACTGCCGCAGCCGCCGCTACTACTGCCGCCGCCGCTGCCGCCACCACCGTCGTCGCCGCCGTGGCGGGGCCCTCACGCGGGGCTCGGGGGGGGGGGCTAAAATGGACTGCCAATAGGTCCATTACGCCTCCTCCAGGTGAATATCAACCACTGCGCCGCAGCTCAGGATCTGTTGCTCCAGAGCATGGCGCAGTGGTCGATTAACATCTCCGTGGTCGCTGAGCCGTACTTTGTCCCGCCCAGGGATTACTGGGTGGAGGACCTGAGCGGCTCAGTGGCCATTATTTCGTCGGCCGCCGCCGGTACCCCGTCCCTCGAGGCCGTCAGGAAGGGATGGGGTTGCGTGGCAGCACGGTTCGGGGAGATTGTCGTGGTAGGAGCGTACTTTTCCCCGAACCGAACTCTCGCCGAGTTCCACAACTCCCTTGGGGAGTTGAGAGTCGTCGTCGTCGGGTACCATCCCCTCCCCGTGATCGTCCTCGGGGACTTCAATGCCAAGAACGTGGCTTGGGGTTCCCGGTTAACGGACACACGGGGCAGGATGGTGGAGGAATGGGCTCTGGAGTCGGGCCTGGTCGTCCTAAACCGGGGTTCTGTCCCCACGTATGTGCGGATGCGGGGCGAGTCAGTGGTGGACATTTCGTTCGCCAGCCCCGCTCTGTCACCGCGTGTCATCGACTGGCGCGTTATGGAGGGGGTGGATTCCGATCACCGGTACATCTGGTTTGACGTCTCCGTCCAGACCTCGCGCACGCCGGTTAGACAGACCCCGAGTGGTCCGCGGTGGGCACTGAAGCAGCTGGACCGGGAGCTCCTCCTGGAAGCCTCGATCGTGCAGGCCTGCCGACATCAACATGTGACGTGGCAATACCCCGGGTCCAGCCCAGACGTGCTCAGCGCCAGGTGTACTGGTGGTCGCGTGAGCTGACCGCTTTACGCGCGGCGTGCGTTGCTGCGCGCCACTTGTACGCCAGGTACCGCAGGCTTCGTATCCGGCCGCCGGATACGGAAGCCATTGAGGCGGAGCTGTTCGCCGGGTACAGAGCGGCGAAGACCGCCCTCCAAGCGGGGATCGAGCGGGCCAGAGGACTGGCGCGCGAGAAGTCGCTCAAGACTCTGAACAGAGACCCGTGGAGACGCCCATATAAATGGGTGCGAGATAAGCTCCGCCCATGGGCTCCCCCGCTGACGCAGAGTCTCCGGCCCCAGCTCCGGCCTGGTCCGGTCTGGTTTCTAAGGCCAGAAAACAGGCTTTTTCAGGTAAGCCGTCGGGTCCTGGGGCGGTATTTTTGGCATTCAGCCTACGTACCGCCACTCTCAGATCTACCTCGGTCACCTCCGGAGTATTGTCGTCGTCGTCGTCACTGGTTTGGTTCGCATCGGGCACCGCAGGAGGCGGAGCCATGGGCGGGGGAATATGTTCCCCTCGCGAAGGGAACAGAGCGCTCACCACGTCCTCCACAAGCTGGGGCCGGAGACTCCATTATATTTATTATATATGGGCGTCGCAACGGGTCTCTGTTAAGAGTCTCCCAACCCTGGCAGGACAATATCTCACAAAATCGCATGACCTTAGCCATAGTTTGTTAATATTCTAGTACGCTAGTTGGCCACACTTCTTAATTCCAGTATACAGTAATATTGCCAAATTAATCAAAACAGCGAAGTATTTGATATCTATTAGCGACGTTGCCTACTTTCTGAATAAACGCTATTAAGTTATTTCAGAGAACTTTATCTCTGTCTTGAGAATGTAGACATAATAACATGATTGTTATGTTGATAGCAAATAATATTCATGCCTATAATTTAGCCTATGTAATGTAGACATATGATTGTTATGTTGATAGCAAATAATATTCATGCATATTTAGCCTATGTAATGTGGACATATGATTGTTATGTTGATAGCAAATAATATTCATGCATATTTAGCCTATGTAATGTTCCCACTGCTGGGACACTGGCCTCCTCTCGGTGAAACGGAATGGGCCGTAATCCACCACGCGAGCCGTTACGTCACCACCAGTGGCACTAGTGCGGGTTGGTAGATGTCACATGTCTTCGAATTTTTGGTTCTAGGACATGCCGGTTTCCTCACGATGTTTTCCTTCACCGTTTTGAGAGCAGTGGTGATGAAATAATTTACACAAAGTAAAGCGCCTGTCAGGGTTCGAACTTACGACGTACAACTTTTATTTTTATTTTTATATATATATATTTTTTTTTTATTTTTTTTTTCGGTCTGAGTATAGTTCTCGATGATTTTGTTTGGTATATAGGCGTGTGCTAGCTAACATATGGCTAATAATTTGAATTATGTTTTGAGTTGCGTAATGTAAATTATTTTGAATACTATTATATAGAATCTTTTTTTTTGTTCTTCTAACTGAACAGACAGCTGTGCTGCGGGGGAGGGCGTTTTGGGGGACTGTCTTATGTAATTTTGACGTTCGAAAAGTGCTAATTCTCAGCCTAGTTTGAATAAATGACTTTTGAATTTTGAATTTTGAACTCGTAAGTTGCCGCCGTACCACTGGGCCACCACTGCACTCAACATATAACTCGAATACTGTCAGATTATTAATTCTTTGTAGGTAATTTGATTTGTCAAATGTTTTTATTGAATCAACCCAAGTGAAAGCTTCTTCTGCCATTTGTATAGATAATATTTTTTGTAATATTGTGATTATTTACATTAACAAATTGTAAATAAGTTGCCATCTCATCACAGTGGGCAAACAATAACATATTGCTCCTACATGCCTTTACAAAATATTTGACTATGGTTTCAATTAGGTACATGTAAAAAATTTGAGAAACTAAATAATTCTTTGGCAAGTAAATTATTAATAATACGAGTAATAGGTGACCCAAATGAGTTCTACGAGGAGTTCTTTTATTAATAATACGAGTAATAGGTGACCCAAATGAGTTCTACGAGGAGTTCTTTTATTAATAATACGAGTAATAGGTGACCCAAATGAGTTCTACGAGGAGTTCTTTTATTAATAATACGAGTAATAGGTGACCCAAATGAGTTCTACGAGGAGTTCTTTTATTAATAATACGAGTAATAGGTGACCCAAATGAGTTCTACGAGGAGTTCTTTTATTAATAATACGAGTAATAGGTGACCCAAATGAGTTCTACGAGGAGTTCTTTTATTAATAATACGAGTAATAGGTGACCCAAATGAGTTCTACGAGGAGTTCTTTTATTAATAATACGAGTAATAGGTGACCCAAATGAGTTCTACGAGGAGTTCTTTTATTAATAATACGAGTAATAGGTGACCCAAATGAGTTCTACGAGGAGTTCTTTTATTAATAATACGAGTAATAGGTGACCCAAATGAGTTCTACGAGGAGTTCTTTTATTAATAATACGAGTAATAGGTGACCCAAATGAGTTCTACGAGGAGTTCTTTTATTAATAATACGAGTAATAGGTGACCCAAATGAGTTCTACGAGGAGTTCTTTTATTAATAATACGAGTAATAGGTGACCCAAATGAGTTCTACGAGGAGTTCTTTTATTAATAATACGAGTAATAGGTGACCCAAATGAGTTCTACGAGGAGTTCTTTTATTAATAATACGAGTAATAGGTGACCCAAATGAGTTCTACGAGGAGTTCTTTTCACTATCCAACAAGTTTAGAAATTTATTTATTGACACTTTTCCACCAAAGACTAAAAGTATTTACACAAAGTTTTTATTTAGTGATTGGACTATTCAGGTATACGTAAAAGCAGGGAAAAACTTTTTGTACTTTATGGCTTAAAGCAACATATGAATCATACAAGCTTTCAGTATCTTGCAAATTCTCAAAATAGCTAAAGCTCTTTACATTCCGTGGAGTTTCTTGCTGGCTCTTCTCCATAGGAAACGACCAATTGGAACCGTGCACCTAGCTTCTGACGTTTCATAAGTGCCCTTGTAGGTTCATGTGAAATAAAATATTTTGATTTTGATTTTGACATTAGTAATAAAATAAAATCAGCTGATGATGATAAAATAAAAACTACCTGGCCAATAATAAATAATGAATAGGTAATACGGGCTGGTATCCGCAACTCCACGTCTTAGCGCGTATTTTGCGTACGGCAAAAAGTGGAGACTGGGTCAGTTCTTAAAGGATCACTAAATGAGCTTGCTCGTTCAGGCTTGCGGTTCCGATATGTGATATTCTGTTCGGAGTCCATGATGAGAATTAATTACGTATGATTTTTTGTATAATAGGTTAATTTCCTCGTATAATTTGCAACACAGTTATTCCTGGGGATACGTACTGCTGAGGACTTCTAGCGGCAAACAGCGCAACTAAGACGATAGCTCAGTGACATGGGTTCGAACTGAGGTCAAGGTGCAGATGTGCCAGTTCTCAATAGATGGCGTTGTATCGATCAATAAAAATGATGACGATCAATTTTCAATTATTGGTATTTTGATATTGTCACGAATTGCAGATGTCTGACATCACTTTCACATCCTAATTGTTATATCAACACTTCGACTGGCCTTCAAGCTATTCTGCAGAGGCGATTCGTATGCGTTTTGATCACATAATTGAAATTTCTGGTGGAATCCGTTAAAATTCAAAATTCAAAAGTCATTTATTCAAACTAGGCTGAGAATCAGCACTTTTCGAACGTCAAAATTATATAAGACAGTCCCCCAAAACGCCCACTCTTCACCACTTCCTAGTGCATTAGCTGGGAAGAAGAAGTGGCGCAACAAACTCCCCAGCAGCACAGCTGTCTGTTCAGTTAGAAGAACAAAAAAAAAAATTTAAATGTTACAAATGGTTATTCGAAAAAAAAACACTTATCTTAGGGTTTTCCACTCGATAACAATTCCCCAATCTCCATACACGAGTATCACTGCATATTTTTTCGGAATTACTTTATTCTTCTTATTTTTATTCTAAAAACACCACAGAGGCGATGTAAACATGAGCACGTCACCGCCCTCTTATGTAGATATCTTGCAATTACATCTTGCAATGATATTAACCTACTATATCTATTTCCTCGCCTGAAACACAGGATTACCTAGTTCAGGCACGTAAGTCTTAGGAATATAATTTACATTTAAGCAAAACTGTACTAATTTTTATGCCTTGTAATTATTTTGGAATAAATATTATTATTATTATTATTTGTATTTATTTACAAGCTGCCCGCCCCGGCTTAGCACGGGTAGCACTAAGTACTTATCTACGGTGCACCTACCTACCTACCTATCTAAGTACCTACTACCTACCTACCTATCTAAGTACCTACTACCTACCTACCTATCTAAGTACCTACTACCTACCTACCTATCTAAGTACCTACTACCTACCTACCTATCTAAGTACCTACTACCTACCTACCTATCTAAGTACCTACTACCTACCTACCTATCTAAGTACCTACCACCTACCTACCTATCTAAGTACCTACTACCTACCTACCTATCTAAGTACCTACTACCTACCTACCTATCTAAGTACCTACTACCTACCTACCTATCTAAGTACCTACTACCTACCTACCTATCTAAGTACCTACTACCTACCTACCTATCTAAGTACCTACTACCTACCTACCTATCTAAGTACCTACTACCTACCTACCTATCTAAGTACCTACTACCTACCTACCTATCTAAGTACCTACTACCTACCTACCTATCTAAGTACCTACCACCTACCTACCTATCTAAGTACCTACTACCTACCTACCTATCTAAGTACCTACTACCTACCTACCTATCTAAGTACCTACTACCTACCTACCTATCTAAGTACCTACTACCTACCTACCTATCTAAGTACCTACTACCTACCTACCTATCTAAGTACCTACTACCTACCTACATATCTAAGTACCTACTACCTACCTACCTATCTAAGTACCTACTACCTACCTACCTATCTAAGTACCTACTACCTACCTACCTATCTAAGTACCTACTACCTACCTACCTATCTAAGAACCTACTACCTACCTACCTATCTAAGTACCTACTACCTACCTACCTATCTAAGTACCTACTACCTACCTACCTATCTAAGTACCTACTACCTACCTACTCTACCTACATACCTACCTACCCTACCTACCTACCTACCCTACCTACCCTACCTACCTACCTACTACCTACCTATCTACCTCCCTACTACCTACCTACCTACCACTTTTGAATTGTCAAGGAATCGGTCAGTCAGAAATATGAAGCTAGTTGCCCATTCCAAAGCGTAGTAGGTACCTATGGAGAAGAACGGGCAAGAAACTCCACGGACACTCTTTTAAATAAATTGTTACATAGTATTTGTTACATCATTCATGTTGAAATTAAACATGTGAGAACAATGTAAAACAAAGAACAATTCAAAAAATTAATCAGCCAAGGCAGCTAAGAGTTGAGCAGTCCCAACTGACGGCGCCCGTTCACGAACATGACGTATGGATTAGCACCATTCAGCTCAACCATTTTGAAGGGAGCTAAATGATCCAACACACACGCCACGATCAGCGAGACATCTGAGTGAGCATGACATACTCACAGCCGCCAGGGCACATTCAAGTCAATAAAAGACGTATTACCCGGTAAATGTTAGCTCTTTAGTACATAGTACTCACACCGTGCTCTGAAATTATATAGTACAAAGGAAAGATGAGTCCACTTTAACCAGTCTGAAACCTGGTTGAACTAATAGGTCCCTATTTCTTGTACTATAATTATGTCTATCTCCTCTTTTACCAAAGAGATGTACATTTTTTCTTACGTGCATGATGTTTTCATAGATATATTGACAAGGTACCGTCATGATGTTAATATCCTTAAACAGGTCCCTTAGAGAGTCACGCCTGCGGAGATAAATATTATGGCTCTAATCGCTCTTTTCTGCAGAATAAAAATAGACTCGATGTCTGCAGCCCGTTCCCACAGTAAAATACCGTAAGACATGATACTATGAAAGTAACTAAAATAGACCAGCCTCGCGGTATCTACATCAGTAAATTGACGGATTTTTCTGACAGCATATGCTGCTGAACTTAGCCGTCCTGCAAGAGATGTTAAATGAGGACCCCATTGTAACCTTGAGTCGAGCATGATCCCCAGGAAAACAGTTTTATCGACAAATTCTAGTTTCTCTTGGTTCAATACTATCTCACAATCTTTTGACATTTGGTAAAGAAAATTTTATGCACTTAGTTTTTTTTTCCATTTAATACTAAATTATTAGCAGTGAACCAACTTTGGACCTGCATTAGGGCGTTATTTACGTCGTCAAAATTTGTAGCACGCCTCTACCTTAAAAAATAAGGTAGTATCGTCAGCAAATAACACCATTTGTGGTTAATATTTTAATAAATGTAGTAGATCATTGACATAAACTAAAAAGAGGAATAGACCCAATATCGAGCCTTGTGGCACACCCATTTTTACTTTTAAACCTAGTGAATTGACACCGTTTATTTGGACTTTCTGTTGTCTATCATTTAAATAAGATTTTACTAAATTGAGCGCAAGTTCTCCAAGTCCGTAATGCTCAAGTTTCAAGAGTAAGGTTTCGTGATTAACACAATCAAATGCCTTGGAGAGGTCACAAAAGATTCCTATGGCGTCTTGGGCCTCTTCCCACGCGCTAAAAATGTGTCTTAATAAGGTTGCACCGGCATCGGTCGTACTTACGTTTCCTTTTGTGAAACCATACTGTTGATCATGAAGGATTTTATTTGTGTTAAAATGATTGAGCATTTGATTAATTATGATGATAGCATTACCTTTTCAAACACCTTGCTGAAAACCGGCAACACGGAGACGGGTCTATAATTATTGGTGTCTTTATTGTCCCCGGATTTGAAAAGTGGTATTACCTTACTGTATTTCATTAAATTCGGGAAGACTCCTTGGTCCACACACAAATTAAATATTAATGCTAAGTAAGGCGCTATGGTCTCAATTATGGAAGTACATACTTTAATGGACATTCCCCAAAGATCTTCGGTTAATTTGATCTTAATTTGCTTTAAAGCTTTTATTACTGTTAAAGGGTTAATATGCTTACAGTTAAATTCAATCGGGCAAGCTGAAAAATTCGCCCTTACTAAATCAAAAGAGAGCGAGGGCGACGAATTTAAGGTTTCAGTAGTTTTAAGTGGGATGCTGGTAAAGAAATTTACAAATTCTTGAGCAACTTCTTTGCTATCGCATACGAGACCACCACATGACGTCTTCAGTGTGTAGTCAGAATTATGCTTTTTGTTCCTGTTCGTTTCATTATTGATAATTTTCCAAACCGTCTGTATTTTATTGTCTGCTGACTTAACCTTGTTGCTAATGTATAAGGCTTTAGCTGTCTTACCAGTGTTCTTAAAAGTTCTAGAGTTAGTAGCAACATACTTATTAAAAGTTTCCGTGTTAATATAAGGCTTAAGGCCATACAGCTCGAACAGTCTATCCTTATTTTTCCTGAGTCCTTTAGTTGCCCAGTCACTAAATAAAAACTTAGGGCTGATAGTTTTTGTGTTCTTCTTAAAGAATTATTGAACTCGGTCTGGACTAACGAAAATAATTCTTCATACAAAATATTAGCATTATTCATTGTAAGGTCTTGATTATTTAACTTATAAACTAAAGTGCTATTAAATTTATTTAAATTAACTGCTGTTATTGGTCTGAATTGTATCTGCACTTTTGTTATTGGTATGTTGGACTCAAAAGTTACGGATTGACCACTGTGATCTGAAGGGAGATAACTAACTATGGCTTTATCTAAATAGTCGCAACAATATAACACATTATCAATACATGTAGCAGTAGTCGTAGTTACTCGGGTTGGTTCTACAAACACATTTGACAAATTGAATGATTTGAACAAATTTATAAATCTACTGGCTTTTGAATTATTTTCTAAAATATTCACATTAAAGTCATTACAGATAATTACTGATTTATTACCAGTTGCAAGTTTTGCCAAAACATCTTCCATTACCGACTCAAATATAGAGTAGTTTTGATAATTTGGGGGTCTGTAAACGCACACTATAACATGCTTATCTAACTCAACACAAGACAGTTCAATGCTATGTTCAACCGGTAGTTCAACTATGTCAATACGGGTTTTTGATTTAATACAATTTTTGGTTGGAATTTATGGTTCACTAATACGAGTAAAAAAAATCTATGTAGTAGAAAATCTATCTAGATTTTCGGTTAAAACAACTGGCCACACTATAATTCTCATAGTATTTTTTTTTAAATTAACATTTCATAATCCTTTAACCAATGCTCAGTTAAACAAATAATGTCAAAAATTGTTTTTTCTAAAAACAATTCAATTTCCAATTGTTTGGAAGAAAAGCCTCGAATATTTTGATGAAATAATTTCAAAGATTTCTGCTTAGCCCCTTTTGTACAGTTAATTAAGTTAGTGCTAGAAAATACCTTTTTGTTATTAAGTGTAACTATACTGTTAGAGGTACCTTCTGAACCTCTACCATGAGTTGCCATCGAAAACTTACTCGCTAGCGTTAAATACGCTAGCGTATTAACGTGAATCAAATAGATTTAGATAATGTCAAAACTCGCTAGCGTCTCCGTCAATGATTTATATGAAAATATATTGTACAGAGCCCCTAGCGGTCACTGAAAGAATTAAAATTCGTACCAAGAGCACTATAGATTTCGATAGGTAAGAATCCTAACGTAATCTATTCGATAGTCACTAACGTTTTCAGCTGTCACCATACAAAACGGCACCATGAGTCACTAATTCGACAGACGCTATCGAAAAATACGCTTGCGATACTAGTTACGTAGCTCACTAGCATTTTGAGGTGTGAAACATGTTTACATTAAAATTATATACGTTTTTGAGTCTTTTAAAGTCAAAAAATGGCTGGAAGAGCTTATTTAGCTTGGAATATGTTAGAGGCCGCTAAATTTGGAGATCAACGACGTGCACATCGTGAATTTCAAGAAAAAAAATATTAATTTATTTAAGCCTTTTATTTCCCAAAAAGTACCTACATTTATATCATTCATTCATATTACTTAAATAAATAAATAATATATAATAGATAATTAAATAAATAAATTGATTTAACATATTAAGTAAAATAAAATAAATTATATACACAATGTTTTTCAATTGATATTGGGTGCCCATTTAAGGACGAAGGCTTCCTCCATCTTTCGCCATTCGTTTGTCTTGGGCTATTCTAGTCCAAGTGGGGCCGGTCACGGCCACAATATCGTCGCACCACCGGCAACGGGATCTGCCTCGGGTGCGTGGTGTATCGCGAGGGTACCAATGGAGAACCCGCTCACTCCAGCTTCCATCTGTGGCTCTGGCTACGTGTCCTGCCAATCGCCATTTCAACTTGCAAGCTAGTTCCACAGCATCTATTATTTGAGTGCATAGTCGGTATGTATTTGCTTTTTTTTCGGTCTCTGAGTTTAATTCCTAATATACTCCTATCCATTGTTCGTTGGAAGGCTTGAAGTTTTTTATAACTGCCTTTGTTAGTGTCCAAATTTGGCAACCGTAGAGTAGGTCATATAATGGTTTCCATAGCTTTCTTTTTCAGGCGAATAGGGATGCGTGATTTAAATACCTCTTTCAACGACCAATATCTTCTCCATGCACTCTTTATCCTGCGATCAATTTAATTTTCGGTAGCTTTATTAAATGATATGCTTTGCCCGAGATAAACACAATTGTCTACGTATACGATTGGTGTGTCTTATAATCACCGTTGGTACTCATAAGCTGTTACTTAATAGGTACACCTGTTTTTTCAGCGTTCATTTGAAGATCGCATTTTCGGCTCCCCTTATCTAGTGAGTTCTGCATGTGCACCAAAACATGTCATCTGCGAAGCGAAGATGGTTCAAGAACTCGCCGTTTATGTATATACCGACATTGTGCCAATCCAGCTGTCTGATTGAAAACATAGTTCATTTTAAATTTTAATAAAAAACACCGCAAATCACACATCGTCAAAGTAATTACAAATTGAATAGACGTACATAATTATTATAAGGAATAAAAATTGAACAACCCCTAAATACCGTAAGTAGTTCACTAACCGCCAACCTTTTTATTTAATCGGATTTTTTTATGATATTGACTGTCATAACATTGTTACCATAGTGATAGCGTTTTGATCATATGAGCCGTTCTCTCTTCTTATTACTGAGAAAGAAAGAAACAAAACATAAGAGTGAAGTTAGCTAGACGACACGATCTATCGAGCTTACCTTAGCGCCTGCGTAAGACTCCGTAAAACTCATGGTGCGAGCATTATCGAAATCTATTTGAACCACGTTAACACTTCCGACTCCACCCTCTTTTCATAAAGCTCATACGCCATTCCACCAAACATATTGGAAGTGAACCCTCCAGGAGGCACCGGCATTACGTTTGCGCTAAAGTTAACCATCGCGCACGGTCAAAGGCATTAGGTTTAAAACCATATTATAAAACACTGTAAAACGACGTAAAATAGTATGTTCAGGGGGTCTTGTCGCTATACGTATTTTCCAACATTTTTAATTTTTTGTGAATATTTTTAACCGTGGTCAAAACATTTTGAAAGTAAAAAAATTTGGATTTTAAAACCAACGTTTAAACTAATAAATCTTGTTAAAATATACATCAGATTTTATTTTCAAGGTTTATAATGCTGTATTCGCTAAGAAAAACCTACATTTAAAATGAGCCCTCCTCGAGGGTTCCCGGCATCCCATAAGCGACTAGGTGAACCCTCCAGGAGGCGTCCCGGCATTGAACGTGTTAATACGCTAGCGCTAGCGAGTAAGTTTTCGATAACAACTCATGGTAGAGGTACTGTTGTCTTACAAACTAGTTTAAACTATTTGAGCTAACCACTTTAACATTAGTACTATTACTAATTGTGGTGCTAATTGTAGATGACTTTGACATACTAATTATGTCTGGGTTAATATTAAAAGCTAATAGCCTAGCTATTTGACGTCTAAAACTAATGGGCAGATACACAGTATCCCTAGTCGACCTTAACTTATCAACAAAAATGTTGGTACCATGGTCTAATAAAACAAGGTCTGGCATTCCGGGACGAACACATGCTTTCGTCATTATCCAGTTGCCACTCTATTGCAACAAAACACGATTCAGGAAAGATTTTCAGAAACCGAAGCTTTTAAATTGTCGTTTCCAACCAACGTAATTGTGCACGATGCCCTGAGGTCAACTCGTACGTGGGCGCAAGTAGCATGTCAACGTAAGACGATTTATGTTTAAGATTCATACGTTTCATGTAAATAACTTATGTTTCTGCCACTATTTAGTGTTATAGCTAGTATATAAGGTTAGTAGAATCTGTGATCGTCATTTACAATAGGGAGTTAGGATGTTTTGCTGTATAATTTACTAATAGAGGCTATGTAAAGTGTTAAACGTAGGGAATAAGATATTGTGCATTTTATATAGCTGTAAATTAATAAAGTTTATTGTATTACGTTAGTTAGAATAGTAGAAACCTGTAAAATAGGCTTAATAAAGCATTATTACCTTATGTGTTTCATTACCTTACCTCTGCGACGTCCAAAACACAAATAGACAGAGGGCGTTTTTTTTTTTTTTTTTTTCCTAACTAGGGCATCTCGCAGATTACCACTAAGGTAGTGACTGCTTAACCGGGCTTTCCTGTGGCTGCCTTAAGCTTCTACACTCAAAGCGTGCGCGACAGAGTGCCTTTATACTAGTGAGGCGGGAGGCGAGGAAATTGGAAATGTATCCCTCACGCCACAGCCAAATGGGACGTCGCAGAGAATAGAGCTTTATATCATTAGTTAACATTAAGAATTAGCTCTAAGAATGTAATAAGTATAGTTATGTAAGAATAAGGTTTATTGAATAAACGAGTAAAAGAGGGTAGCGGGGGTGAGGAAGGGGGAGTGCCGGCAGAGAGGGATTTTTTTACTATAAAAGAGGGGCCATTTTGGCTAGAAAGTATTGCCGCCTGGGCACAAGCCCTACCATCTCCATAAGATGCAGACCCTCCAAAATCGTTTCCTTCGAATGGCGACGGCTTCCCCCTGGTATGTTAGGAACGAGATCCTCCATCTCGACCTTAAAATCCCCACAATAGCCCAATTTCTAAAACGCAATGCAACGCGTTATTTTGATAAAGCCGCAATACATCGCAACCCTCTGGTTGTGAAGGCCGCCAGTTATATTCCCTCTAGAATAAGTAAAATCCACCGTCCAAGGCATGTTCTCAACGACCCAGATGACCCCAAAACCCTCCTCCAGGAGAGCAATAGGGCCACCAGTACAGTAAATAAACACACACACCGACACACGTTACGACCTCGCCGCAGAGGTCCGCGACCGCGTCCCTCCCGAGTAAATGATACCCCCCGACCCTTGCTCGACGATGCGCCAGCCCGCGTCGAAGCTGAGCCCGTAGTCTTAAATTCCCCGAATAATAATAATCTATGTTTGATCCAGCCTGTCCCATCTTGCTGTCCTCCCCCCAGCGACGCCCTAAGCCGAGGTCCGAACCCCACAGGGGGTGCCCTTAGCGAGCGTTCGCCTAGTTTTAATTAGAATAGTTTATGCCCCTGGCTGGAGGCATTAAGTGTAGAAGCTTAAGGCAGCCACAGGAAAGTCCGTTTAAGCAGCTACGACCTCCTCAGAGGTTAACTGCGAGATGCCTTATATATAAAAAAAAAAAAGCTAGAAAGTACACTCCGATCCCACGCTCAACAAGAGTACCACTAAGAAGAAACTCTGCCAAGCTCCCTACTAGTTCCTCGACGCCGTTTGCCTCCAGAACAAATCCTTACTACGCGTTTTATTCCGTCAAGGCCAGCTATCCCGCACAGTAATTGTTGATTAAAACCTCATTGTTTTATCGGATTAGCACAGGTAATAAAGGTGGTTGGGGAGTTATTATTACAAACTTCTGGTAACACAGATGTGATGACGTAGACTTGTGTTGCCCACGTGACCACTGTGTTTCGGAATGCCATACCTGGCGAAGTATATTATTATACCATGGTTGGTATCAATAAATTAAAAGCAAAAAAACCTATTTAAATAAAAGCTTCTTTTTTAAAAGGTTTTTTTGCTTTTAATTTATTTTTTACTTTTTAGTTATTTCTAATTATTCTCGGCAAGCCCTTTCATTTGATACCCATATTGCAGAAGTGCATAAAAAATAACTATTCCACCATCTTGAATGTTCCGCCATATTGGATTTAGAATGACGTCACATTATTTTTCGAGTTACTCTCAACAAGCCCTGTCATTTGATAGGTAAGTACCCATATTGCAGAAGTGCATAAAAAAACTGTTCCGCCATATTGGATTTAGAATGACTTCACATTGTTTTCGAATTACTCTCAACAAGCCCTTTCATTTGATACCCATATTGTAGAAATGCATTAAAAATAACTATTCCGCCATCTTGGATGATCCGCCATATTGGATTTAAATGACGTCACACAGCTTATTTTATTTTTTTATTTTTTATTAGGATCTCCAACAAAGAATACACCTTACATGCTATAATATAAAGACAAGAACAACAATATATGTGCTCCCTCAATTATAGGAGACCACATCATGCAATAAAAACAAGCAAACAGTATATTAAAAATGGAAGTAGCCCTGAAAGTTAAAATTATATTACATAGTACGAGTATTATACTAGTACATTATTAATTAATTTGGTAATCTGAATTGAAATTGAATTGAATAAAAATTAAGATTGAAATAAAGATTAAAAAGCAACGAACACGTATTAGAAAAAATTGTACTTACAGACAAATAAAAATAGAAATAGCGAACAATGCATTACTAGGCAGGCAGTTCAACATTTACATAATTATCATTTAATTGCGAATGGATTAGTGACTTATATTTACCCAGATAATTAGAAAAGATGTCTATGTCTTCTAATGAACATGATAAGGCATTGTACTGCTGGGTCATCCTGGAAACCGGTGAATGTTTACCCAGATTTGTTCGGTATCGTGGGGCCTTGAGTAATGGGCGAGGATAACGCGGCATTCTGGCCGGGACATTAAGACTTATTTTGCTAAGAAGATCTGGACAGTCAATACTATCATTAAGCAACTTGAACAGGAATGTTAAATCAGAGACTGTACGGCGAGACCTGAGAGGAATGATTTTAAAATAATTCAGCTTGTCTGCATATGATCTCAGATTCCTAACTTTAAACCGAAAAGCTAAGTGACGAACAAGTTTCTTCTGGACTCTTTCTATTCGATTTGTGTGAACCTGGTATGTTGGATTCCAGACCGTGCTGCAGTATTCCAACTGACTTCTCACATAGCTATTGTATAACAAAATTGTAGTGGATGGTTTTTTGAATTCTTTAGAAGATCGCAGTATAAATCCAAGAGCCCGATAAGCTGAATTGAGCATTTTGTCAATGTGTTCTATAAATCTCAAATCACCATCCAAATACACTCCCAAATCTCGGATAACTGTCACTTCAGTTGTGACTGTTTAGATACATTTTATTCTTCGTACACCACTGAGTCAAGTTATCCAAGTCCGTTTGTAGCAACTGAATATCAGATTTAGTCAGAATTATGCGTGTCAACTTCAGGTCATCCGCAAATAGGTACGGCGTAGTATATTTAAGTACACTTGTAATATCATTCACAAACACAATGAAAAACAGTGGCCCCAAATTGGACCCCTGTGGTACACCTGAGGTTGCAAAATATGGGTCAGATTCATCACCCTCTATGACAACTAAAGACGGCCTATTATTAAGGTATGACCCACACCAATCCAATGTGGCACCAGTGATACCTAGGGACTGAAGTTTAATCAACAATAGTTCATGATTTACCTTATCGTGTATTGTCATCCAAACTAAACGTGTATACAAAATTTCAGCTCAATCGGTTGAAGATATCTGCTTCAAAATTGAGTAGCAAGATTTCACGCGAATCAGAATCAGAAATAATTTATTTGCAAAGAATGTAGGTAACAAAACATAGTTTTGATGGTGTAAAAAGAAGAAAAACAAAAGATCCAGTACATTCTACCGTATGGCATGCAACATTAAGCACTATCACAATCATAATTATTGCAAATCTATATTAATGAATAAGTGTCAGGTAATCAGTTTTTAATGTCTTTAAACCTAACTTCTTGAAAGTTGAATTCACCGGGAAAATAATAGTCATAGTATATAAAATTAGAATCAAACTTAACAAAATGAAATATTATTGAGCAATGTCATAGGGTGTTGTCATTTAAAAATTTACTAACAGCGTAATAGCATTTTTCAACTAGTAGTTTCGTTAATTTCTTTTTGAAAGAATGAGATGTATCATTTTTAATGTCATTAGGTATTTTATTGTAAATAACTGGTCCCATATGCATAATATTTTTTCGTAATAATGCTGTTTTGAAACTGCCTGTATGTAATAAACCTTTGTATTGGGATCTCATTAATGCCGGCCGGTCTTGAAGAATGATTTAAAAAATTTTCACAAAGATTTCTTTTCGTTTTAACAAATAATGCTACCTCCAGAATATAAAGCGATGGAAAGGTTAATAATTTTAGGGATTTAAACATAGGAATACAGCTGTCTGTTGAATTGATGCCGGTCATTGATCTAATGCAATATTTTTGGGCTCTGAATACCCTTTCTCGTTCACTGCAGTTTCCCCAAAATATTACTCCGTATCTTAAGATAGAGGCAACCAGACCATGGTAAGCTATGATGATGGTGTCAATATTAACTTTTTTCGACAAGTTGTAGAGAATATAAGCTCTGCAGACTTCTTCTGCCTGCTGTTTCCAAGATAATTGGCTGTCAATTACTATCCCTAAGAATTTAGGAACATTTGTCTTGTCAATATTTTGACCATTGTATTCGATTTTTAAAGGATCTGGGTGCAAACGTTGAAAGAAATGCATTATCTTTGTCTTTTGTAAATTAATAATTAGATTATTAGTGTTTAGCCAATTAATGATTGATTTTAATGTGTCATTAATTTCGTTTTCATAATTTGCTTTTTCCACGCATTTTACTATCGCTGTGCTATCATCAGCGAATAACACCATCGGCTGTTGCACTTTTCTCGGAAGATCATTGATATATAAAAGAAATAATGGAGTCGCAATGACACTCCCCTGTGGAACTCCGAATTTGACTTCTCTACTATCAGATAGGTATTTGAATTCCAATTTACGTCTAGTACATACTCTTGAGATTTCTGTATGTTGCTTACGATTACTAAGGTACGATTTAATAAGGCTCAACATATTTCCTCTAATGCCGTAGCTGTCAAGTTTTTGTAGTAGGATATTATGATTAACGTAGTCGAAGGCTTTGGTCATGTCAGTAAATATAGCACAAACTGGTGTTTTTTTGTCAACATTCGTCATTACATTATGTATTAAGTCATATATCGCCATGTTAATGATTTTATTCTTTCTGAAGCCCTTTTGCTCATCGCGAAGAATGTTATATTTATCTAAAAATGAAAAAATTGATTCATATATTATTTTTTACAAGATCTTGGAGAATACCGAGACAAGGGCAACTGGTCTGTAGTTTGACATGTCTTCTTTACTATCTTTTTTATGTAACTGTTTTATAATTACTGTTTTTAGGCTATTTGGAAAAAATCCTGCGTTTATGCAGATATTCATTATATGACACAAGGGAAGAGCTATATCAGAAACAAATTTCACAACTGAAATTGCTATTCCGTCATATCCGAAACTCTTTTTGTTTTTCAATATTTTAATAATTCTTATTATGTCTTTTGTCTATTCTTATTAATCAGTGAACAATTCTTACAAAATTGAGGAATTAAATGATTTGAATTACTTATTATTACAATTTCCATCGACAACTGCTCGTGCAAAAGAATCATTATCATTAACATTACTTATAGTTCTATTATAGAACCGATAGAATGTATTGGAGGAATCGCTCCATCCAGAAGTTCTTCTGATTTGATCAAAACTGATACGTACATTATGAGCCGCAGATGTAGCTGCGTGTCTTGTACTGTGTGCAGTAAACATGTTGACATCGATCCCACTGTCACTTAATGTTTCTTTAATCCATCGACTTAAGGTCTGAGAACCTACGGACTTATATGTTCAGTGAATCAATATATTTTCTTAAAGGGCTAGTGATCTCTAAATATGTCAGCAAAACCTTTCCTGGACATATTTCAGGCCTTTGTTCAAAAAGGGGCAATACTAAAATGGGTTGGTTGCAACCTCTATGAGTAGTTTTAAGAAAATCTGGGATTTTAATTATGACTTTAAAAGGGTAAGTTTCAATATTTTTTATATTAATTTTAGACAGAGTTTGTACTCTGTGTGCAGTTAATAATGCTACGAGGGTAATAAGTTTTTTAGATATTTGATTAAGGTTAAGGGATTCATTGGGGTATGTCTTGCTCATGTGGTCAAGTACTATTGAGGTATCCCATATAATGGAGTATTTATTTATTTATTTATATATACTTTATTGTACACCAGATTATACATAACATAAAAAAAAAAAAAAGTAATACAATACAAAATATACAATGGGCGGCCTTATCGCTTACTGCGATCTCTTCCAGGCAACCTTGGAATGGACAGTGATTTTCTGGACATAAAATGGGGTTGTCTTAGGTGCAAATAAATGGTATATAAGTACAATATACAGATAAATGCTATATAATAGATACATGGATACATACATACTAACTATATAAGCAACGAAAATAAATGACGAATATTATTACAGCTAACGATAAAAACAGAATCATAACGACAAGTAATGTTCTTTCACGAGTCTTTTAAACACTGGCAACGATTGCGCGCGCTTTATTGGAACTGGTAATGCATTCCACAAACGAGCTGCCTGGACAGTAAAGGATTTGTCAAGGAAAGTTGTGGAATGCATTGGCATTTTAAGCTTCAAGTTATCTGATGACCTTAATAATTTCGTGTGAGAGTCACAAAGAAACTGGAAACGTTTCTTGAGATAAAGAGGGGTGGAAGGGGAAAAGAGCACATTATACAAAAGGGAAAGAATATGAGCATTCCGGCGAAGGCGAATTGGTAACCACTTGAGCTTCACGCGAAATTCGGAAACATGGTCATATTTGCGTAAACCGTATATAAACCTTATACAAAAATTTTGAAGCCGCTCAAGTTTATCGAGTTGGTCTTGAGTAAGGTCAAGATAGCTGGCATCAGCATAATCAAGGATGGGTAGAAGAAGAGATTGTGCAAGCGCAATCTTGGTGGCAGTCGGTAGAAAATTACGTATTCTTTTCAAAGATGCAGCGGAAGCAAACAGCTTGCGGCTTACTTGCTGTAGCTGGGCAGTCCAAGAGAAGTTCTTATCAATGAAAATCCCCAAGTTTTTAACTTTCTCGCTGAAGGGGATAACTGATTTGTCAAAAGAAACTTGGGGAAGAGTCGTCCAGTCAATCCTTGAGACCATCCTACTACTGCCCACCACAACAACCTGCGTCTTTACGGGGTTGACCATAAGTCCATACCTCTTGCTCCAGTCGCATATACGGGCCAGATCGCGATTGATCGTTAAGATAGCCTCTGAAAGATTTCCAAGAGGAGCTCGTGAGTAAAGTTGTAAATCATCTGCATAAAGATGGTAGGAAGAAATTAGTTCATCGGAGATTGAGTTAATAAAAACTGCGAAAAGTAAAGGTGATAGCACGCCACCCTGTGGTACACCGGCAGAAGTATTACTCCAGGTAGACAAGGTCTCACCGATGCAAATACGTTGCCGGCGACCGAACAGGTAACTTCGAAACCAGTCAATTACCGATGGAGATATATTAAGAGAGCATAGAATGCCGAGCAAAACATCAAAATCAACAGTATTAAAAGCATTACTAAAATCTAGTAAAGTTAAAACCGTTAGATTACCATTTTCCATGGCTAACCTTATATCGTCCGTAATATTCAAAAGCGCTGTGGTGGTACTATGACCAGGGCGGAAGCCGGACTGGAAGGGGTTGAGGAGATTATTTTTGGAGAGGAAAGTGCTTAATTGATTGTGGATTAACCGTTCGAGGACTTTTGATAGGAATGGTAGGACGGATATTGGACGATATTCAGAAAAGGATGCGGGATTGGTCTTTTTAGGTAATGGAATAATTTTCGCATCTTTCCATGAACATGGAAAGACACCACTAGACACGGAAAAATTTAGGATATGACAAATGACGGGCAGGATTACATCCAGCACAGGGACTAACATATTACGGCTGATACAGTCACTTCCTACTGCGTTGGAAGTAATCGATAGTATGCTCTTCTTAACATCACATGCGGTGAATTGACCAGAAATAAATGGAGAATAACTGGGAGTCGGAAGAGAAGAAAGATAATTCAAAGTATTCAATTTAATTGTCCTATCAAAATTGGACGAAGCAGTAAAATGATTATTCATTGCATCGATGTCTATATCTTTTGGGATTGAGTCTTGTCGGGTTTTACCGACCCCCAGTGACCTAAGAAACTTCCAAACTTTGGATGCGTCCCCATTTTGGACAGAAGTATGAATGTGATGGCTATTAGCATTCCTACATACCTTATTGCAGTGTATACGAATTGAAACATATCTTTCCCTGTTAGCGTCATTAGGTCTACGCTTAAATTTAGACTTCGCCGTCACTTTTTTATGCATTATTTTTTTAATTTCATCTGTAAGCCACGGCGCCGGCAAATGTCTTACCTTGACTGGTCGAACAGGTGCGTGACGATCATAAAGCTCGAGAAGCTTAGCCGTAAAAATATTAACTTGTTCATCGACTGATGCAGAGGCAAATAGAGCAGACCAATCTATATTCTTGGCATCCTTGCAAAGATTGTCAACGTTCATACCACCAAAATTGCGTTGCAAGAGGATTTTGGCTTTAGCCTTAGGAGGGCGAATTTTGTATGAGAGAAAAATCAAGTCATGATAGGAAAAGGCATCGGCTGAGCATTGGCCATGCTTAGCGACGCGATCAAGAGAGGAGATAAATATCAAATCAAGGAGTGAAGGGGTAGAGTTAGGAAAATGGTGAGTGGCACTCAGTGGAAGAATGATAAGATTACTGGAAGCCGAAATATTAGTAAGAGAAGAAGAGCGATGGTCGTTTTTCAGAAGACATGTATTAAAGTCACCCATGATTATGCTATGACTGTAAGAAGGGATCAGCATTTCTAAGAGATTTTCAAAAGATTTAAAGAAATTGATACGTAAAGAGGGACAGTAATAGACGCCAAGAAGTAATTTCGAATGATGTAGTTCGACTTCAAGAAACAAATGTTCACCAGCATTTGATGGCGGTGGCTGCGCTGACACGTTAACAATAGAGAAAGGAATATGCGCGCGGAGATATATGGCAACACCACCACCTACACCAACCGCCCGGTCGTTTCTTATAAGCTGAAAGCCGGGAAGAGAGTAGCTAGTTGAAGGGAGACAAGGTTTTAACCATGACTCGGAAATAAGAATAGCATGTATGTTTTTACAGTCAAAGCTTGCCAGCATATCGTGGAAATGAGCCGGAATGCTCTGGGCGTTAATATGTATAACGTTAAAATTCTTAGGAACATCAGAAAACTGCGCTGCAAGACTGTCTGCAAGAGAAGGAATACTCACAAAACTGTCGTCGATGCTTGATAAAGATAAAAAACTGTTACTATCACTGCTTTCGTCGATAGACATAAATATTTAAATAAGTAATATAATAATATAATATAGATATAATATTAACAAATATATAACAATCTAAACTAATACAAAAAAAAAAAAAAAAATACAAGTAGTTCACCTGCCGGTTGCGTTATTACAAATAAAAGAAACAAAAACCTAAAGACTTAAAAAAAATGCAGTCCGGGTAACAAGAAGAAAAAAATAAACAACAAAAAAATTAAAAATACATTTGAAGAAAACATAACAAGAAAAAATTAAAATAAAACAAAACGTATCAAATTGACTTCTGCCAGTGTAAAAACGGAACGCACCGATGCGAATTGACGTAACGTAGTATCTGACTTAAACTGACACTGACAGTAACAACAATGTGATTTTATGTGACATTAGTTTCAATGAATAGAAAAATTAATACAGACAGAGTGAAGGTATTATCAAAACACGATATTACCCGGACTTAGAATAAAAACATCTTAAACAAATTACTTCTTTAAAGCAGCAGCACGCTTCAACCTAGCGGTCTTCGCAGCAGCAACGACCGGGACAGAGACTGGCATAGCCGATACTGGATCACTCTGCTCGAGCTCCCTGGGATTCGGTGCAATCTTGTCTAACTCAGCGAGGGACTCGACTCGATGCCGCGCATCATTGGGACCAAGGACATATACACAGCCTGCCTTAGTCCAGGTCTTGCTAACACCGAGTTTTTCCCGCGCAGCCAGGAACACATCGTGCCGCCCCTTTGTTAAGAACTCGGACATAGTGACACCTGAAGCCTTTAATTTGGATTTGGAAAACCATATCCTATCGCGGATCTCAAGACTGCCAACCTTGAACAGGATAGGCCTGGTTTTATTCGGTACGGCTCGTCCCATCCTGTGACAACGGCTGATGTCAGCAACTGTGAAGTCACTCAGGTGTAATTTATTATAAATTACCTCAGTGATCACCCTGGCGGTATCCTCCTTCTGCTCCTCATCAACACCATGCAACAGCAAGATCTTCCTTCGTCCCCGCATCTCTATCTGGTCGACACTACGAGCTAGTAGCTCCACCTGTTGCTGAACGCTGTTTAGAGCCTGCGTGATGAATGTGCGGAACATCATAAACTCTGCAGCCAGGCTGGAACTTGTGACAGGTGATGGAGGGGTCTTCTGTATTTCTTCTTCAAAGGCGGACATCCTTGTGTGGAACAACTCCTTGAGTTCACTCAGTGTGCTTGTCAGTGACTCCATAGTGATGATTTGTGACTGAAGAACTGAGGTATTTAGTGTAAGAAAAACTGTGACAACGCTACACCAGCAGGTACAAACTAAGAACTATCAAAATATAGCATAAATATTTATAAATAATGTTTCTATTAATTTATATTAAATTTCAAATATGTGTAAACTTTTCTTTGTGTAACTGTTACAACTACCCACAAGCCAAAAAGAGAGGAGTACTTTGGCAAAGGGGGCCGAAGACGGAATACCCCCTTAAAAAATATTTTAATTCTGTCGTCTTCTCCTATATTATTGCTCATCAATAGGGCTAGCGCAGATCTACAAGAGTTTAAAGTTCCATATTGGAATCCTTCTTCATAAAGTTTGTTGAGAAAATAAATAATTTGTGGGACCGAAGCATTATACAAATCAAAGTCATGATTGTTACAAAAGTGGAACCAACGTTTTAAGTAAACATCATATTGTTTAAATGAATTGTCGGATAGAGAAGCTGTCATAACAGTAATTGCGGATGGGGGAACACTTCTCCTTAACCAAGCTGTCCGCACAAAATTCCTGCCACCAGGGTAATCTTGGTGTGCATGTTGCGATTGCTGGAATGGAAAGACATAATCGGGTTTCTATTTGCTTCAAACGTGATCACTTCAGATAACAAAAGGCGTTTAAACAAAGGGTACCACGGTTGCGTAGGCCACAAAGGTACAACAACGATGCCTTTAGCTTTATCGGTGATAATCTTACGCAACATTTTTAAAATTACAGAGAATGGTGGGAACGCATAAAAATTATAATTGGTCCAGGAAACTGTGAATGCATTAATGGTCATGGCATCTGGATCTTTGTGCCAGGAAATATAATTATTACATTTTTTATTTATTCGACTAGCGAATAAGTCTATTTGAGGCATGTCAAATGAGCACACTATTTCCTGAAAGGCCCAATCTGCTAGTTCCCATTCTATATCCGGGTGCACGCGCCTAGATTCTGCGTCTGCCGTTTTGTTATCTGATGATCTGATATAGGACGCAACATCATATAGTCCACGACATTCACACCATTGCCACAACTGCTTGGTAATACTAGTGAGGTGAGGGAACTGAACGCCTCCCATCCGGTTAATATAAGAGATGGCCGTCGTGTTGTCAACACGAAGTAGAATCTGATAATTTCTTAATGTTTTCGCAAATACCTTTAAACCCAAAAAGGCAGCCTGTATTTCTAGGTAGTTTATGTGTTGTGTTCGCTCTTGAACACTCCACAACCCACTGGCCTGCTCTTCCCCGCATGCAGCCCCCCACCCCGTAGTTGAGGCGTCTGTGAAAATCTCCAAGTCATGTAAATCTTCTTTGATCCTACACAAAGGATTTTGTATTTTGGTATACCACCACTTTAAATCAGATTGTAATGTTATTGGCAAATTCATAATTTTATCATAGTCATCATCTGATTTTAGATTTAAGTATTTTATACGTTCAAAAAGTAGTATATAACCAGCCATATTCTACGGCTGGGCAAACTGAAACTAATAGTCCAATAAATTGGGCAAATTCGCGAATTTTACACCTATTTATAGTCAAATACTTTTGAATTTCTATTTTAACCCGATCAATTTTCTCTGTGTGTAATGTGACCTGGAAGTTTTCTGAATTTAGAACAAAACCTAAAAATGTACATATTTTGTTTGGTATCATGAAACTTTTTTCCTCATTTATTAGAAAACCAAGAGAGTTAATTATTTTTTTAGTGAGTGTTGTGTTGTATAAACATTCACTATACGAACGTCCCATTAACCAGTAATCGTCTAATTAATTAGTTGATATTAGTCCGGCAGAGCGAAGCAAAGGGACTATAGGTTTCATCACCTTGGTAAATATGTATGGCGCTGTACTTAAGCCAAATGGTAAATACATTAAATTCATATAAATATTGTTCAAACTGGAACCTTCAATATTTTCTTAAGTTGTCATAAATTTTTATGAAATAATAAGCATCTTTTAAATCTATTTTGGTCATATAGCAATCTTTAGTTATTAATTTTAATACAGTACGTAAATCTTCCATTTTAAAATGATCAGTCTTAATGAATTTGTTCAAATTCTTTAAGTTCAAAATAAAACGATATTTACCATTTGGCTTTTGTACCAAAAATATACTTGACAAAAACTGGCCATAGCCAACTGTAGGCAACTGTATACACCTTGAAATAGAACCAATAGATAATAAATTATCAATAGCTTCATGAAATAAAACTCTTTCTGCGCCAGAATATGATTTTAAAATCGGAGTTCGATTGAATAACCGGACTAGTAAATGGAATTTCGTAACCTCTGATACAAGATAGTACTATGAAGATATTAGTTATTAGTAACCATTGTTCATAAAATAAAGGCAATCTGCCTGTGTATTTTACCCGATCTAGATCTAGCGACGGCCCCGCGTCGCTGGCTGAAAGCGCGATTGTTTCGATGAGCTCGATGGCTGATTGTTGGCAGAGGGCCCCTTCGCTCTGGGATGGTTTGGCTGTTTCCGAGCGTTGGGGCCTTTCCAGTTTAAATTCCGAAATGTGTTAGACGGAGCTGGTTGACGGGCTGGCTTCTTATTAGTTAGCTGTGGCTTAGTACTCGGTGTTTTTAACTCGGCACCCGACTTACTAATCGCTTTTGCCGTTTTAATTGTCTCCGATAAGTTTTGACCAAATAACAAGTTATCTGGCTTTGTGTTTTGGAGTTGGTCTTTCATATCTTTCTTTAAGGAAGACAGAATGAAATTTCTCCTTATGACCGAATCATTGTATTGTAAGTCACATAAGATTCGTTGCGAGTCCATCAAAATCTTTTTTAGTTAGTTCCAGATCCGCATTATTAGAAGAAATAATTGTATTTATTCCTTGAGCTATGCATGAGATGGCAGTGGACATCTGCTTTTGCCTGTGTTCGATATTTTTATCACGTCTGATGATCATGTCAGTCATTGCCGCCTTTATTTCTGCATTTAACTCAGGGGCACTGATAAGTTTACGGTTAATGGGTACCAGGTACTTCTCAAGTAACTCCTTACGACGTTCTTTAGCTAGTCCATTCGTCGTGCAGTGTTCTAGTCTCACCGCCAAGTCTTTGTGGATTTCAGTTCCGTACGAAATAGAAATGGTAGGGTCTCGCATTCTGGCTCCACACAAGGAATAACCTCTGCCATATTGGCAGTGGTGGATGGCTCCGCACTTGAGGTAGTCGCCACGGGAGCAGTGGGTTCGGTGGCGCACTCGACGGTGGTTTCCACGTCCGCATCGTCGAGCTCAACACATGTACCTACTTCAAGTACGGTGTCGGCATCGAGCAATTCGGCAACGTTATTGCCAGCTATTTCGTACTCTTCAATATAAGCCTCATGTGATTTTTCTGAAATCGACCGACTTAAGGTTATAGGTACCTAATGAATAAATCAAACCGACCAGGGTAGGTTTGTACTGTTTATTTTCCGAGGTGAAACGAAACAGCTCAACTGTGCGTTTGTTTACTTTAATTAAATAGCACATGTATGTGTATGTATATTATAGACAATAGCCTAGTATCTGCATATTAGTAAGGAAGCAGTCCTAGTAAACTGTTCGCAAAGCTAATTAAGTGGGTAGTAACATCTCCAATGAGAAGTACGCAAACCCAGCAGAAGAGAGCGGTATAAAATATAACATGAAAAGCCAGCATATCTGCTCATTAGTTATGAAACAGTCCTAATATACTGTTCGCAAAACCAATTAAATGGGTAGTAAAATCTCCGATGAGAAGTACGCAAACCCAGCAGACTAAATTATTATGAGGGTATCCATAAAAAAATTGCCATATGATAGGCATTATATTAACCTGTTACTTTGTCACCTACATAGGTAATTAGAGTTGTTTACTAACCTTGCGACCGTTTATCTGATGATCTCGATGAATCACTCGAAGATCGACTACGACGATGTCGCCGTAATTGTTTTTCTAACTTTTTAATTTTCTTAAATATTTTTTCATATCTATCATCATTTTTACGTTTAGACATTTTTATATTTATGCTATGCTAAATAGAAGGAAAAAACTAAATAAAATTACACTTAAACTGTGGTAAGACACGACGTGCGTTCGTGGCGAGCACTAAAAAGCGAATTATGGAAACAAGTGAGCGAGACTCCCGCGCGCCTTGTATCAACCGATATACTTTAACATTTAAATATTATAAGTATGTATTTCCGTGACTGGCGAACCCTAGGCGGTACTACAAGTATTATTTGCTAATCCCTTCGAACGAAGCCTGAGTATAATTATTGAAATTTTAGTGAAGATGTTTGTTTTCAAACGGCATAACGGCAGATTTATTATCCCATAAGTACGTTCCCGTGAGATATGTTTTTTGAAATGACGTTGTTTTTCGATCTCCACTCGGGCGGAGCCTCTGTGTGGCTTCAATATATTCGTTATGCTGTGTCAGTCTTTTCAAATCAGCGTTCGAATCCGCAGTGGTTTCGGCATTTGAAAGAAATAAATCGAAAAATCACTAACACAGGTTACAAACAATAAAACATGCCATCATCGTGTTATTTTAATATTTTCTTGAGTCAAAGTTTTAGTAATTGATTGTATTGTTTTCTACAAATTGAATTAAACTAACCACTAGACAAAACCACCGGCCACTGAAAGCAAAATTTCTCCGCCAGTAGGGGTATCCAAACCCCCAGGTTTAGTGGAAATCCCACTAAGTTGACAACACTGCTTTTCTACGATTTTGTCACTGGCCACAAATATCAAAAACGTGAACAGAAAAACGTTTTGTTACGCATTTCAATTATGGTAGTTTTTGGTAGAAAATGTTTTAAAAATTGGTTGTTAATTTTTCGGCAATCATTGTACATTTTCATTTATAAGCACTAGTAGAGCATCAGTTATAATGAAAAATAAATTAAATTATAGCACAATAATTTGGAAATTTATCATTCCTATATGGTGTAACAAAACACATCATCAAAATAAATTATAGCCAATTGATTAGAACAACCCTATCCAATTTCGGTCGAATCGTAAAATATGATTATTGTAATTCGAAATAAGGCATGCGTTTAAAATTGGACTTGCTTTCGATTCAGAATTGTAAACAGAAATAAAATGTGTCGCGTAATTAGACTGCAGGTTGCCATACATTATTTTCAATTTTAAGGGCCTTACTCTCGTTTAGTGCCGTAAAATGGTCACTTTAAAAAGCTATCTTCTCATTAACGGCTTGGTTAAAAGATTTGAAAAAATATATATTTACTATAGATTCATGTACAACATTTCGGGAACAGGACTTTTTTAGTATGGCTAATACTTTTGCTTTAAAAAAATATTTACCAAAACGCTATTTTTGGCTAATATTCCTTACTACTTCTGAACGGCTATGATGTTTGGAAATATTTTTACACTGAAAAATTTACGACTAAAGGTACTACAGATTTGAAACTGCACATGTAAATCAATCAATATTTGCAAAGAAAATGTCCCCATTTAGTGATAAAGGTTCAGAGGTGCTCTGCGCGGGACGCGGGCGGCAGTCGTGCGTTAGCATTGAGACGGGACGGCTGTGTCGCTCGTTGCTCCGCTCCGGCTATCGACCGACTATGCGCATATGTATGTGTTAGTGCTAATGTTTAGGAACTTATTGTATTAGTGTGCGTTTATAGACTAGCTCGCTGCAGAGAGTCCAACCCCATTGTGCGCGTAGGCGGTTTATTGTTGAGTATTTTTTTATGTGCAATTATTTACAATAAAAACAAAAAAATGTATATATAAAATATAACAACATAACATCACGCCTGTATTCCCCGAAGGGTTCGGCAGAGGTGTACCTATAGATCACCCACATTTCGCCAGTTATGTTTAAAAGTTCCATGTTACGAGTATAGGGGGCGAGCCCATTACCATCAACCAGGGACAAATCCGAACTCGGCTGCTATTGAGCAATTTTAGAACACTTTGCCTGACCCGGGAATCGAACCCAGTACCTCATGCTCAGCAGTAACGCTTGCGACCACTAAGTCAAAGATGACCGAAAAAATGGAAAAACATTTAGTTTTCATTCATCATTTTTGGTATTACGGAACACATCCAATTTATTTTTAAAAGCTTTTATTTAACTTGCAATGTACTCTCGTACGTATGTATGTATGTATGTTTGTTCGCGTGGAATCTTGCTACTCAATTTTGAAGCTCTTCAACCGATTGAGCTGAAATTTTGTATACACGATAAGCTGTATGACGTCATTCTAAATCTAATATGGCGGACCATCCAAGATGGCGGAATAGTTATTTTTAATGCATTTCTACAATATGGGTATCAAATGAAAGGGCTTGTTCAGAGTAACTCGAAAAATAATGTGACGTCATTCTAAATACAATATGGCGGAACATCCAAGATGGCAGAATAGTAATTTTTTATGCACTTCCGCAATATGGGTATCAAATGAAAGGGCTTGTTGAGAGTTATTCGAAAAATAATGTGACGTCATTCTAAATCCAATATGGCGGAACATCCAAGATGGCGAAATAGTTATATTTTATGCACTTCTGCAATATGGGTATCAAATGAAAGGGCTTGTTGAGAGTTATTCGAAAAATAATGTGACGTCATTCTAAATCCAATATGGCGGAACATCCAAGATGGCGAAATAGTTATATTTTATGCACTTCTGCAATATGGGTATCAAATGAAAGGGCTTGCCGAGAATAATTAGAAATAACTAAAAAGTAAAAAATAAATTAAAAGCAAAAAAACCTTTTTTAAAAAAAGCTTTTATTTAAATGCTCTAAAAAGAAGTAAATTACATTTTCTTTTAAAATTGTAACTATCAACTTATAACCAATTTTATAGGGGATTTGCATTGAAACACTACTTTGATAAATACTAACGAGTATAATATGTCGCGCACTTAAAAACTAGGGTTTTACATTTTTTTTTTTTTTTTTTTTTATGTAGGGCATCTCGTAGCTGACCACTGAGGTCATGACTACTCAACCGGACAATCCTGTGGCTGCCTTAAGCTTCTACACTCAAAGCCTCCAGCCAGGGGCAAAAACTATGCTAATTAAAACTAGGCGAACGCTCGCTAAGGGCACCCCCTGTGGGGTACGAACCTCGGCTTAGGGCGTTCGCTGGGGGGAGGACAGCAAGAGGGACAGGCTGGATCAATGATATATTATTATTATTAATCGGGGAATTTAAAGCTACAGGCTCAGCATCATCGACGCGGGCTGGCGCATCGTCGAGCAAGGGTCGGGGGGGAGTATCATTTACTCGGGAGGGTCGCGATCGCGGACCTCGGCGGCGAGGTCGGAAAGTGTGTCGGTGTGTGTGTTTTCTCACTGTACTGGTTTCCCTATTGCTCTCCTGGAGGAGGGTTATGGGGTCGTCTGGGTCGGAAAGGATTTGCCTCGGGCGGCGGACTGTACTGATTTGACTCGGGAGATAATTGGCGGCCGCGACAACCAGGGGGTTGCGATGGGTGGCGGCGGAATCAAAGAAACGCTTGGAATTGCGTTTTAGAAACTGGTGGATTGTGGGGAGTCTAAGGTCGAGGTGGAGGGTCTCGTTCCTACAGAACCAAGGGGCTCCCGTGGCCTTACGAAGGAATCTGTTCTGTATTACCTGCAATCTATGGATTTGACGGGGTTTAGCTTGGGCGAATACGACGCCCGCATAGGTCAGGATGGGGCGAATGCACGTTGTGTAGATTCGCAATTTGCACCTAAGTGACATTTTGCTACGTGCATTTAACATGGAGTGGAGTCTTCCGAGAGCGAAAGCGGCCCGCGCGCGGGCCTGCTTTATGTGGTCTGCGAAAGTGAGGTGTTGGTCGAGGACCACACCTAGATACTTGGCTCGCTTCTCCCAAGGGATCGGCTTGCCGAGCATGGTGATGGGTCGGGGCATTGGGGGTCTGTATCGAGCCAGCAGTTTTGAAAACATGACCGCTTGGCTCTTGTCGGGGTTGACTTCGATCCTCCATTTCCTAAACCAGGCGCCAAGGTTATTGACTGCGGTTTGGAGAATGCGGGCTATCGAGTCGGGTCCAGCGCCCTTGTAGTAAATGGCCGTATCGTCTGCGAACAGAGCCAACTGTGCCTTTTTACTCTTCGGGATGTCGCTGGTGAATAGAGTGAATATGAGGGGGGCAAGCACAGAGCCCTGAGGGACGCCTGCGCGGATGGGACGGGGAGAGGATATTGCGCCTTCGATGCGATAGCGGAATGTGCGATTCAACAAAAAGTCTCGTAAGATGAGCACGAGACGATCTGGCACACCGAGTTGGTACAGCTTGTATATTAAGCCGTTGTGCCAGACTTTGTCAAACGCTTTCGCTATATCGAAGAATACTGCACCGGTATACAAACCACGCTGGAAGCCAGCGCTTATGTGTTCGATTATCCGGTGGGCCTGATGCACGCTAGAGTGCTGGGTGCGGAACCCAAACTGTTCGTTGGGGATGAGGCCCTTTGTCTCGGCGTAGTCTCTGAGACGCTTATAAATAAGCCTCTCGTAGACCTTGCCGAGGACTTTGAGCAGACTGATGGGGCGGTAACTCGAAGGCTCGGTTTTGGGTTTGCCGGGCTTCGGGATACCGATGACGGTGGCGTCTTTCCACACTTGTGGGAAGATATTGTTGCTTAGGGCACCATTGAAGACGGTGGTCAGTAGCATTATCAGGTGGGCAGGGAATAGCTGAATCACCCTATTAGTGATTCCATCAGAGCCGGGGGCTTTACGGACTTTAAGACCCTTGATGATGTCGTGCACTTCGTCCGGTGTGACGGGGGGCAGAGGACTTTCAGGGTCTTCGACGGGAGGGAGAGAGGCTCTACGTTCGACTTCGGCGTCTACCTCTAGGAGGTGAGCTTGGTCTACTGGTAGGGTGCTGGGTGAGCATTGCGCTTCTAGACTATCGGCTAGGCATTCAGCCTTGTCGATGTCGTCGAAGGCTACGGTCTTGTCGGGGCGGACTAGGGGTGGGGTGGAAGCGACTTGCTGGGACTTGAGTTTCCTCTGAAGTTCCCAGAAGGCTAGGTGGGTCGGCTCTAGTTCGCTCAGCATCTTGTCCCAGCTCGCGTCACGCAGCTCCTGTATGCGTGTCTTTACAGATCTCTGTAAATAGCGCATATGGACTTTGTTAGCGTGGCAGGGAAAGTTACTGTATGCACGAATGGCTGCGTTCTTCTCAGTCAATAGGTCACGCACATCGTCAGGTAGTTTCCAGCGGGGGTCTTCCCCCACTGGGACTTCCTTCGAGCAGTCGCTCACGACGGATTGTACGTGATCAGTGAGTGAGTCGATCGCGGCCGTTGTTGCTGCGATAGAGTCGAATTGGTCGGGGATAGAGTCCAATTGGGGGGACGTGTTGGATTTCAGCTGGGTGCTTACTTTCCTCCAGTCCGTTACCCTTTTGGTGGTCGGGGGGCGGTTGGGGTCGGGGAGACCTATGCGGGGGTCTAGTTTTAGTATTACTGGACGGTGGTCGGAGTTAAGCTCGTCCACCGTCTCTATCGAGTCTAGTTTTAGATTGACGTTCTGAAGGATCGCCAGGTCTAGTACGTCTGGGGTGTAGCCTACGTTATGGTGATAGTGGGTATTATTCATCGGGGCGATGATGTCGATGCTAAGGGAGTTAGTGAGGTCGAATAAGTGTCGCCCTCTTATGTTGGATCTAGTACTATTCCAGGAGGGATGTTTGGAGTTGAGGTCGCCCGCTATGATAACGGAGTCGCTCAGGGCTAATAGGGATGTGAGATCGTTTTTAACGGGTTGGAAATCCTCTGCATAGTTTGCAGGAGTTATGTAGGCTGATACTATTGTGATCGGCTGATGGCCTGTCATGCCTAGGCGGCAGACTGAGACTTCTAGTCGTGAAAGGGGAGGAGGATCTATAGGCATACAGTACAGTTCCTTTTTATAATATATTAGGGTGCCACCCTTGTGACAGCGAACCCTGTCATTGCGGACTATACGATAGTTCGCTATGCCAGGGTCACGGTTACAGGGTTTGAGAAATGTTTCCTGTACGAGGAGGATGTCAATTTGATGGGTGCGGAGGAAGTCCGCGATCTCATCGCGTTGACCATGAATGCCATCGGCATTGAAAAAACCTAACTTGAGAAATCGGGGTTTGAACCTAGCTATGACGGTGTTAGACATTATGGGTCCTTTGCGCGGCGGAGGACATCAGGGCGTGCGTAATGTCGGGATACGCTTTCCATATAGCCTGGATCCTAGGGATATCGTAGGCGTTTTGAGCGGCTGTAAGCTCGTCAGCCATTTTGTGAGCGCGAGGGGACAGGAATGTCATATATGCGGATCTGATTACGTCGTAAGGCGAGTTGGGGGTGGCCACGGGAGTGCTCGTGGGTTTGGGTTGGGTTTGGGGACGCGGTGCTAAAGGAGCAGGTGCGGGTTTGTTTTGGGGCGCGGGGGCGTGCATGAGGGACATTAGGGGCACGGGGGCGCGAGTACGGGGGTCCATTTGACGGGGGGTGGTGGTGGGTGGGGGTGGGGGGGGGGGGTTGGAAGTAACCCAGGGCAGGAAAAGCCTGCTGGTGATGGAGGTAGTTCCAGGGGCTAGGCCTCTGAGGGCTTAGTCTCTGGGGCATCTGGGACGATGGGATCTTATAAGAGATCGGGGCTTCCCTCTGCTGGCGGGCGTCGAAGCGCTTGGCCAGTTTGGGAGAAGAAGATTTTGGGGCTTTCGGGCAACCTCGGTAGTTAGCCGGGTGTCCTTGTTGCCCGCATAGTACGCAACTAGGTGGGTCGGGGCATAGACTACGGTCCTTGGGACGGGTGCAGTCGGATGTGCCGTGCTCACCCAGGCACTTGACGCACCTGGGCTTTGCGTGGCAGTTCCGCTGCGAGTGCCCGTATAACTGGCAGTTATGGCATTGCCCTACGGCGCCAGTTTTCCACGGCTTTTCTATGGAAAAGCCTGTTAGGGAGCAGAGGGACTTTAACTGGAAAATCGGGTGATGCCCCTCGACGGGGGTGCATACGACTAGAATCATGTCGTATGCTTCCCCGCGTTTTGCGCGGTGCATACGGTGGACCTCGTCAACCGGGACGTTTTGCGACTGAAGGTCGGCTAGTATGTCGGAGGGGGCAATTTCCTTTGGGATCCGTTTGATCACCACTCGGATTTGACGTTCCTCTGAGAGAGTGTACGTGTGGAATGACACTCGTCGCTCTCTCAGAAGTTTAACTAAGTCCCTATAATCGCGGGAGGTTGGGGTCTGTACTTTAATACCCTGTTGGGTACTACGGGCGCTAGTGTATGCGATCCTTTGATCGCAACACCATTTGGAGATATCCGTCCACTTAGCCTTGTCCTGAATGAACACGGGTGGCGGCGGAGAGACCTTCTTAGGGTCAGAAGTAGGTGGGGTGGGGGCAACCTGCGAGGAGGGTGACGCGGTCGGGCGGGGGGTGAGAGAGAGGGAAAGGGAAACCTGCGAAGAGGTTGACGCGATCGGGCGGGGGGCGGGGGAGGGGGTAGCTACGGGGGTGCAAGTAGCGGGTGGGTCTGGGGATGACGGGGAGAGCGCGAACGTGTCCTTATCCTCGAAGGCTACGACCTTATTGGCCTGGGTGGAGGATTGCTTCCTGTTCTTCCGTTTCTTCCCTTTTCCGTTGGCGGAGACTACAGTGGTGTAGTCATCGTCTTCGGAGTGGGACGGAGCGGAAGGACCGGAGAGGATTTCCTCTAAGTCGGACGAGGTGTAGGGGGATTGGGGGCGCTTTGAGGAAGCGGCTGTCGGGGCGCTAGTGTCCATATACTCAGGCGGACTGAGCGGACTATCTAGAAACTCTACTGCTGGGAGCGAGCTCTCCAGCGCGTCACTGAATTCAGTGACGCTGGGGACTGAGGGTCCCAGAAGGGTTTGTCGTAAAGCGACAAACCGTGGTTGCCATTTGGCTCTACGGGCGGGGACGACATCGTTGATGATGTCTTCGAAGAAATCGAGGAGCGTCGTGAGGCGAGCGTCCTCCATTATCGGGGGGGGATTTAAAAAATATGAGAGGGAATTTTCCCTATTTCTCCTAACAATCCTAGCACTAACTCCCCGGGCGGATTTGCCGGGGATGTGTGAAACCCTCCCTGTCGGGTATAGACAGGGAGGTTGAGTACCTAGGGTGAGCCCTAAGCTTGCTTTTGCCCGTTGCCTATCTTAATGTGCAACGGGGTCCTAACCAGTCTAGTGTGCCGGGTGTAGACACACCCGATCGACACTAGGTGTGTCGCTGTGAAGGGAAAACTGTCACCAATGTCGACTAGGAGATCCCCCAAGGCCGAACACTGGGACCCGTCCAACTGACTGCCTAGCCCTGATGGGGTTCGGCGGGTGTAGTCGGGGCAACACCCTCTCGGTTTCGTTGGCACCGTATAGGTTTCCACCGAGAACCACGAAACTGTGGATTTTCCCAGAAGGGGTCAAAAAGTCGCGACGAATACGTTTTGAAACAACTCTGATAAGAAATATTTATTAATTGTGTCTTGAAAAAGACAGCAATTAATAGGTCGGAGGTAGTCGGGTGACTACGGAGCTCGTCGCAGGGGGCGACGAATCTTGGCAGGTAGGCTGGTTCCACGAACAACACAGTAGCGCACGACCGTCCGCAGCCGATGTCGAGCGTAGAATGACCAGGGTTTTACAATTTGGTTTGAGCTTAAGTAGGTTTCTACTATGGTACAAGTAGCGGGTGGTTCTAGTATAACAGATAGCTGTTTTATAATTCTTGACCAATGATAGGTAGGTGAGGCCTGTATATTTTAGTCAAGCATGAACTCGATTCTCGACAGGTTGTAACCTGCTCCCCGAATGATACCTTTTTGCGTAGACAAGTTGCAACTTGTTCTTGGGCGATGCCATCTTGGCTAGTTTCTTGTCGACAAGTTGCGACTTGTTCGTGAGTGATGCTAATATTCTGTTTATGTGTGTTTAGGTGACTTTTAGTGATTTACCTGTGTGTTATTGTCAAGCTAGGACCTGCTTGGTGGGCAATACAACTATCGCTTGTTTATGTATGTGATTTACCTTTACCTTACATTACCTCCGGTATGTGTTAGGGTGCTAACTACGTTCTTTAATCATTGTTCTTATCAAAAGGTATAGGTATCAGTCAGGCTTAAAAGTATGGGAGATTAAAACTATCCTTAAGCTCATTACAATACAACTGGGATTACTTATATCTATCTAATTAAAATGGTTTTTATTTGTTCAATCAAAACTCTTAATATCTAATCAGTCGTTCTTCCTGTCGTCGCCAACAAATTTATTATACACAATTTATATGATCATAAAAGCTGGTCACGAGGTTTGCAAAAAAAACTTAAACTTAGCAGATTAAGGTACTCAATTAAATAGGTACTACTTTATTTACACAAGTAAATCGCGCGACAAGCTTTTATGATCATATAAATTGTGTATAATTAGGTTATAAGTTGATAGTTACAATTTTAAAAGAAAATGTTATTTTCTTCTTTTTAGAGCATTTAAATAACAACTTTTTTTATTAAGAGGTTTTTTTGCTTTTAATTTTTTAACACATTTTCGATAGCTAGTAGTGCTATCGCGTCAAGCAATAATTGTCAATGCGTGTGTGGTCGCACCGCTCACTGTAGGTGTATATCGCTCCGACAGCCACCCACACTAGCGCAACGTGCTTGGTTGGAATTCGTTCGGGGTATATTTTGTCAGTATAGACGATTAGGTACTTTACTGTGCTGTACGTGCGAACTTATTTGTTTGCTAAATTTCTGACACTATTTTATTTTTATTGGAAAATTTTCTAATTTTTCATCATGGGTATCGTTTTCATAGTTTTCTCGGATACTAAAGCCGATAGTGAGGTCAAAATGTAAATCCAAGATGGCGGCAGCGAACATTTTCAAATATTTTCGTCATGGGTATCGTTTTCATAGTTTTTTCGGATGCTAAGCCCGATAGTGAGGTCAAAATGTAAATCCAAGAAGGCGGCTGAGAAAATTTCAAATATTTTCATCATGGGTGTCGTTTTCATAGTTTTCTCGGATGATAAAGCTGATAGTGAGGTCAAAATGTAAATCCAAGATGGCGGCAGCGAACATTTTCAAATATTTTCGTCATGGGTATCGTTTTCATAGTTTTTTCGGATGCTAAGCCCGATAGTGAGGTCAAAATGTAAATCCAAGAAGGCGGCTGAGAAAATTTCAAATATTTTCATCATGGGTGTCGTTTTCATAGTTTTCTCGGATGATAAAGCCGATAGTGAGGTCAAAATGTAAATCCAAGATGGCGGCAGCGAACATTTTCAAATATTTTCGTCATGGGTATCGTTTTCATAGTTTTTTCGGATGCTAAGCCCGATAGTGAGGTCAAAATGTAAATCCAAGAAGGCGGCTGAGAAAATTTCAAATATTTTCATCATGGGTGTCGTTTTCATAGTTTTCTCGGATGATAAAGCTGATAGTGAGGTCAAAATCTAAATCCAAGATGGCGGCTACGATTTTTTTTTAATTTTTCTTTATGTGTGTCGTTTTCATAGTTTTCTCGAATGTTAAAGCCGATAGTGAGGTCAAAATGTAAATCCAAGATATCGGCTGCGAAAATTTTTAATTTTTCGTCGTGTGTATCGTTTTCATGGACTCCGAACGTTGGGGATGTATCTCACAACAAGTTACCCAATTATATAAGTTAGGTATCTATTTACATTCTTAGCTACTAATTGTTTACATACTTTTAAGTCAACCCACGAAAAAAAAAAATTGGTCTGGTTTTTATATTAGGGGTACGTATATTTTGTATTTACATCCGTATCCAGACAAACGAGTATCCGTTCCATCACTAATATTAATCGATAGGCGCCTATTTTTATGCGTCTAAAGAGCCTAAGCGAGTGATGACTGATGATAATACAGTACATGTAAAGAAGAGCAGTAAAACCTCAAATTATACCTACGATATAAGCAAAGGTATCTTGAGATTTTATTTGGCTGTAGCACATACCTACATAAACATTCTACATCGAGCTGAGTACAATACATTTCGTATTGTGTCGCATTTACTTTGCTGGATGGGATTTTAATATTATTTATAATATAATAAAAATTACGGTTGATTATAATCGTATGTACCTACTGCAGATTACCTATGGTAACAAGCCAATTTTTTTAAATCAGCGTGTTTAGTGTGGATCTTTGACACTATGTGTTCTGATTACCATAAATAATTGTATTTTTTTGTAACTTGAACGAGGTCGAATATAATGGTCACCCCACACGACTTTATGACGTTTCGACTCATATTTTTTTTAATGATGATATCAATATCTCTGAAATAAGAACATAATTAATAAATGGAAAATCAAAATCCTTGTTTTTTATTATTCTTAGCTCGGAAAGATGTTATTTATCTGAATTTACGGACAACGCGTAAATATAAATTATAGGAATATTTGTCTTTTACTAATTGGTACTTTTCATAAGCCGACATTCGCACGGACGAAATAATATCACGGTGGGATTTTATCGCGCACTGGATTTTCAACTTTCGGTGTTTAGCCGAGCGTTGAGAATGCAACGTGCTAGGATGCACTCTCGTCCCAGCGCGTTGAAAAAACACACTGTTGGATTTTCAACTCTCGGCGCGAAGCAAAGCATAGAAAATCCAGTACACAAAAAAATCGCTGCGATATTTTCACGTCCGTGCTAACGTGCGCCAACACTTTTATTATTTGACTTGTATTCATTACATAGTAATAACAGTATTTGAAGTTTAGTAAAAGGCATAGGTACTGAAATAATACAGAAAAAGCATTCTTTTTTTAAAGTTGAGACCACCCTAAACAAAATAAATAAACTTAAATAGGTTTAAAATAAAAAAGACAATAATAATAAATATCCCAATAATTTATATTTACGCGACGTGCGTGTGAATACTCTACTCTAGCGCCGTGCGTCGGCCGAATTTCCCCCAAGGCGGAATGCCATGCTCGACAACAATGTATGGGTACCTGCCCGTATTTGTATGAATTATCTACTAGCTAAATTTTCTCTACAAGGCCTCAAGGCTCTCGAGATTAGTCGAAATATCCTAATATGTTGAGATCTCGGCATGGTAAAGAAATTTCCAAAAAACGCATTACTAATCTGTACATTCACTAACGATTCCCCATAGTAGTCAACAAAAATAAAGCAAATAATGAACATACCTAATTTCTAATAATAAATATTAATGCTGTCGACTCGTTATGAATGAATGGCAAGTACCTACAGCTAATAAAAGCTATAGTATCTATCCATTCACAGACACACGCGCCCGCATTGTTTTGTCAAACAGAGATAGCAATATTCCAAAGGAATTTTGCACACATCTCGATTTGCAGTGCGAGCCGGGCTCGCCCGGCCCTCTCGCACGTTTTTTTTTTTCCTCGCACAATGCATAGTAAAACGTTATATGATACACGTGCGTAAGATGATTTCCGCGCTTGTAGCATAAATAACTATTTTCATACGAGCTAACAATTGGGAAAACAAAAACAAGCCTTACAGTAGTTGCCTATGATATGTAACATCTGACATCTCACCTTGGTAATAAGCATCATTAAAGGGGTGCCCCGCCTCGTCAAGGTTATTTCTGACTACTAACTATAGCACCGCGCGCGATCATTGGTCAAATCAAATAGCGCGCGCTTCCCCGGCTTCCTGTTACACACTTCCGTCCCTTTTAACGTAATCACTCCCACAGATTTGATTATTTAGATTTAGATTTAAATTGCAGGAAACCGAGCGGAAAGATGCTACACATCAAAAACCGGCCAAGTGCGTGTCGGACCACGCAATGAAGGGTTCCATAGTTGGGGTGAATTTATCCTAAGAACAAACTTAACATTGTAGTTGAAAAACATGTTCTTTACTCGTTAACCTGTAAAGCCTACTTAGCTGTGATAGTTTTCCTTTTAACTTCGTTATATACTACTGCTGTGAATTTTTTTCACAAATCAAAGTACAACCATTTAGTTGGCGGGGGGGGGGGGCGACACTTGACTTGACTTGAAAATTATTTAGGTTTAGTCAAAACCGTTTTTGTAATTAACTGGTTCATCAATGAACGGTATTATAACGGTTTATGAACAATATTAACCGGTATTTCAAAACGGGTTTCGCGTCCTGATCTATCAATACAAATATCAGCCTTGGATCCACCATTCCCTTAATCGTAGGTAAAAATACCGACCTACGTGCGCATGTCTGCGTCCCTGCATATTCTTTGACCGTCGTTTTAGTGTAGCGCGCCACCACGCGCATTTTTCTTATTCCAGGGGTAGGGCGTTTAGCTCCGCCCACATGAGCAAGGTCAGTGAGCCTACTATTCACCTTAAGCAACTGTTTAGGCAGCGCATGCAAATAATTCTGTTTTATGAGGAATTTATTTCCGACTTGCTAGACAAAAGTCATTCATAAAAATAATTTATAGCCTATAGCACTCAGGAATAATGGAGCTTTCTCCCAGTGTTTTTTTTTTAAGAATTGGATAATTAGTGCCAGAGATTACCCCCTACATACAAACTTACAAACTTTACCTCTTTATAATATTAGTATAAATTTATAGTACAAATTAAAAATTAAAGCACTGCATTCATAACCGGTCGGGCAGACAACGCAATATGGTGAGCAATTCGTTGAGCAGAGATTAGAATATTTTGGGAAGTTTATGGTTTTTATAAATTGGATGCTGTGATGCTGTGAAGGACACGCGCCACTTCGTTCCCAGCTAGGAAGCGGTGAAGAGCGCGCTTGCCGGGAGAATGTCTTAGGTCATTTTGACGTTCAAAAAGCTGATTCTCAGCCTAGTTTTAAAGGATTTTGGATAATGTTGGATGGGTTTTCAAAGATTGAAGCACGACATACCTTATGCTCGTGGCCACTCGTGGAATTGTTTCGTTGCACTTCCTTAATAAAAACTAGTCACAATATTGTACTGTAGACTCTGTAGACGGCAGTGTGTAAGCGCAGGATGAAGTTGGCGACGCAATGGATGCTACTTATAACGACAGCGCAGATTAGTGAAGTGACTCACATTGCATACATCGAACTCGAATATTCGATTATTTTTCAGAACGACGTTAGAGTTACCGCGCACATGATTTAGAGTATTTCTTTAATAAAAAAAAGAGACCATTTAAAAAAAAATACTTTTGTAAAAAAGCATAGACAAAGCACGTGGGGTTTAAATTAAAGGGGGTCCTTTAAGTTGTAACTTATTTTATTTTGATTTTTGTTGTTATTGCGGCCATAGTAATACATACTCTGTGACAATTTCAAGTGTCTACCTAGTACGGTTCCACAGACACAGCCCTGGGACAAATGGCTAATTGAAATTATGTTTTGTGTTGCGTAATGTATACACACACACACCACACACACACACAGTCACATTTCCTACGAAATGTATGGGAACAGTTTTTTGCGAAATCTGACTTTTCTAGTACTCAAACCTCAGTTGGTCCTGTAGTGTTTTTGATCCTTATAAGAAATCAGATCGATTGGCATCAAACATTTTTTTTTGTGAAAACTGCTCATTTTCTTGCTGACTGTACATTTTTTTCAAAATCTATGAATGCAGATCAAAATCTTTCAAAAAGTTAAGGACAGTCTCTTAAGACCGTTTTTCTGTAGCTATAACGCTTAAGGTTGCTGTCCTTACTCTCTAAGTTACTGCCCCATCTCAAAAATCCACCCTGTATAGGTATATAAAATGTATATGTGTATATAAAACTAAAACGAATAATACTAAAACCTTCATCCTACGCCCGGCATCGGTGGCGGACGGTCGTGCGCTACTGTGTTGTTCGTGGAACCAGCCTACCTGCCAAGATTCGTCGCCCCCTGCGACGAGCTCCGTAGTCACCCGACTACCTCCGACCTATTAATTGCTGTCTTTTTCAAGACACAATAATTAATAAATATTTCTATATCAGAGTTGTTTCAAAACGTATTCGTCGCGACTTTTTGACCCCTTCTGGGAAAATCCACAGTTTCGTGGTTCTCGGTGGAAACCTATACGGTGCCAACGAAACCGAGAGGGTGTTGCCCCGACTACACCCGCCGAACCCCATCAGGGCTAGGCAGTCAGTTGGACGGGTCCCAGTGTTCGGCCTTGGGGGATCTCCTAGTCGACATTGGTGACAGTTTTCCCTTCACAGCGACACACCTAGTGTCGATCGGCTGTGTCTACACCCGGCACACTAGACTGGTTAGGACCCCGTTGCACATTAAGATAGGCAACGGGCAAAAGCAAGCTTAGGGCTCACCCTAGGTACTCAACCTCCCTGTCTATACCCGACAGGGAGGGTTTTACACATCCCCGGCAAATCCGCCCGGGGAGTTAGAGTTAGATTGTTAGGAGAAATAGGGAAAATTCCCTCTCATACTTTTTAATCCCCCCGATAATGGAGGACGCTCGCCTCACGACGCTCCTTGATTTCTTCGAGGACATCATAAACGATGTCGTCCCCGCCCGTAGAGCCAAATGGCAACCCCGGTTTGTCGCTTTACGACAAACCCTTCTGGGACCCTCAGTCCCCAGCGTCACTGAATTCAGTGACGCGCTGGAGAGCTCGCTCCCAGCAATAGAATTAGAGAGTCCGCTCAGTCCGCCTGAGTATATGGACACTAGCGCCCCGACAGCCGCTTCCTCAAAGCGCCCCCAATCCCCCTACACCTCGTCCGACTTAGAGGAAATCCTCTCCGGTCCTTCCGTTCCGTCCCACTCCGAAGACGATGACTACACCACTGTAGTCTCCGTCAACGGAAAAGGGAAGAAACGGAAGAACAGGAAGCAATCCTCCACCCAGGCCAATAAGGTCGTAGCCTTCGAGGATAAGGACACCTTCGCGCTCTCCCCGTCATCCCCAGACCCACCCGCTACTTGCACCCCCGTAGCTACCCCCTCCCCCGCCCCCCGCCCGATCGCGTCAACCTCTTCGCAGGTTTCCCTTTCCCTCTCTCTCACCCCCCGCCCGACCGCGTCACCCTCCTCGCAGGTTGCCCCCACCCCACCTACTTCTGACTCTAAGAAGGTCTCTCCGCCACCACCCGTGTTCATTCAGGACAAGGCTAAGTGGACGGACATCTCCAAATGGTGTTGCGATCAAAGGATCGCATACACTAGCGCCCGTAGTACCCAACAGGGTATTAAAGTCCAGACCCCAACCTCCCGCGATTATAGGGACTTAGTTAAGCTTCTGAGAGAGCGACGTGTGTCATTCCACACGTACACTCTCTCAGAGGAACGTCAAATCCGAGTGGTGATCAAACGGATCCCAAAGGAAATTGCCCCCTCGAGGCCCCCAGACGAGGTCCACCGTATGCACCGCGCAAAACGCGGCGAAGCATACGACATGATACTCGTCGTATGCACCCCCGTCGAGGGGGGGGGACAAGATGCTGAGCGACCTAGAGCCGAACCACCTAGCCTTCTGGGAACTTCAGAGGAAACTCAAGTCCCAGCAAGTCGCTTCCACACCACCCCTAGTCCGCCCCGACAAGACCGTAGCCTTCGACGACATCGACAAGGCTGAATGCCTAGCCGATAGTCTAGAAGCGCAATGCTCACCCAGCACTCTACCAGTAGACCAAGCTCACCTCCTAGAGGTAGACGCCGAAGTTGAACGTAGAGCCTCTCTCCCTCCCGTTGAAGACCCTGAAAGTCCTCTGCCCCCCGTCACACCGGACGAAGTGCACGACATTATCAAGGGTCTTAAAGTCCGTAAAGCCCCCGGCTCTGATGGAATCACTAATAGGGTGATTCAGCTATTCCCTGCCCACCTGATAATGCTACTGACCACCATCTTCAATGGTGCCTTAAGCAACAATTTCTTCCCACAAGTGTGGAAAGACGCCACCGTCATCGGTATCCCGAAGCCCGGCAAACCCAAAACCGAGCCTTCGAGTTACCGCCCCATCAGTCTTCTCAAAGTCCTCGGCAAGGTCTACGAGAGGCTTATTTATAAGCGTCTCAGAGACTACGCCGAGACAAAGGGCCTCATCCCCAACAAACAGTTTGGGTTCCGCACCCAGCACTCTAGCGTGCATCAGGCCCACCGGATAATCGAACACATAAGCGCTGGCTTCCAGCGTGGTTTGTATACCGGTGCAGTATTCTTCGATATAGCGAAAGCGTTTGACAAAGTCTGGCACAACGGCTTAATATACAAGCTGTACCAACTCGGTGTGCCAGATCGTCTCGTGCTCATCTTACGAGACTTTTTGTTGAATCGCACATTCCGCTATCGCATCGAAGGCGCAATATCCTCTCCCCGTCCCATCCGCGCAGGCGTCCCTCAGGGCTCTGTGCTTGCCCCCCTCATATTCACTCTATTCACCAGCGACATCCCGAAGAGTAAAAAGGCACAGTTGGCTCTGTTCGCAGACGATACGGCCATTTACTACAAGGGCGCTGGACCCGACTCGATAGCCCGCATTCTCCAAACCGCAGTCAATAACCTTGGCGCCTGGTTTAGGAAATGGAGGATCGAAGTCAACCCCGACAAAAGCCAAGCAGTCATCTTTTCCAAACTGCTGGCTCGATACAGACCCCCCTTGCCCAGACCCATCACCATGCTCGGCAAGCCGATCCCTTGGGAGAAGCGAGCCAAGTATCTAGGTGTGGTCCTCGACCAACACCTCACTTTCGCAGACCACATAAAGCAGGCCCGCGCGCGGGCCGCTTTCGCTCTCGGAAGACTCCACTCCATGTTGAATGCACGTAGCAAAATGTCACTTAGGTGCAAATTGCGAATCTACACAACGTGCATTCGCCCCATCCTGACCTATGCGGGCGCCGTATTCGCCCAAGCTAAACCCCGTCAAATCCTTAGATTGCAGGTAATACAGAACAGATTCCTTCGTAAGGCCACGGGAGCCCCTTGGTTCTGTAGGAACGAGACCCTCCACCTCGACCTTAGACTCCCCACAATCCACCAGTTTCTAAAACGCAATTCCAAGCGTTTCTTTGATTCCGCCGCCACCCATCGCAACCCTCTGGTTGTCGAGGCCGCCAATTATCTCCCAAGTCAAATCAGTACAGTCCGCCGCCCGAGGCAAATCCTTTCCGACCCAGACGACCCCATAACCCTCCTCCAGGAGAGCAATAGGGAAACCAGTACAGTTAGAAAACACACACACCGACACACTTTCCGACCTCGCCGCCGAGGTCCGCGATCGCGACCCTCCCGAGTAAATGATACTCCCCCCCGACCCTTGCTCGACGATGCGCCAGCCCGCGTCGATGATGCTGAGCCTGTAGCTTTAAATTCCCCGATTAATAATAATAATATATCATTGATCCAGCCTGTCCCTCTTGCTGTCCTCCCCCCAGCGAACGCCCTAAGCCGAGGTTCGTACCCCACAGGGGGTGCCCTTAGCGAGCGTTCGCCTAGTTTTAATTAGCATAGTTTTTGCCCCTGGCTGGAGGCTTTGAGTGTAGAAGCTTAAGGCAGCCACAGGATTGTCCGGTTGAGTAGTCATGACCTCAGTGGTCAGCTACGAGATGCCCTACATAAAAAAAAAAAAAAAAATACTAAAACCTTCCTGAAAGAAGGTATAGGTCTGTGTAATTAGTGAAAGTATCATGAAAAACGATTAATTGGTTTTTGAGAAAATCGCAGACGTACAAACTTACACATAAACGTGGGTCTAACACAGAACCTTCCTACATTTTTGCTGTCAGTTAAATAAAAGACTGAGGAAACTTTGTGTTTTTATAAGGAATTAAGTTTAATCAGTCGTGTGTTGGCCTCCAAAACTCACTAACTACGAGTATGTATATTATTACAAACGCAAAGTTAGGGTCATCAATAATTTTATTATGACAATTTTATTTTAATAGCACAGTTACGCACAACACTAGCGCTGCTACGTAAAGTGCGAGCGAGAGGTCCGACCATAATGTATGACTCTAACTTTGCGAATGGCCCGAGGCCCGAGACTGATTGTATACTGTACAGAACAGAAAGTGGGCAAGCAATTGTTGTTGTTTTGATTAATTTGGCATTATCACTGTATGGAACTAAGAAATATGGCTAACTAGTAAACTAAAATATTGATTATGAAATGCAATATGATACGTGAGTTCATCTGTATAGTATTTTTCTCAAATAATGCGCGGAAATTCAAACTAAGTAAATTAATTCTAAATTCCAGAATCAATGACGAACAACTTTATTTTTACATGCGCCAATATTATGTTCATTTGATTCTTCTTTACTATATCTCGTATATCTTTTTATAGCTCTATTTGCAAGCCAAATCGAAATTTAAATAAAATCTTTGATAAATTGCCTCCATGGTTATCATTTGTGTTGAAGCAAAAAGTTCGTTCCATTTTTAAATAACAAGACAGATATTTGTATTTTTTATTTTTTATATATAATAAGACAAATATGAGTTTTCGTAGTAATTTATTCGGCCGCTAAACACGACATAATTATGGATTTTCATACAAAGGTTGGCGGCCGGGCGTTTGTATGTATTCGACCGCAATTTCGATTTATCTCGAAGAAGATTATCTAAATAATGTTCGAATTTACAAGCATGTTTGAGAAAATGGTAATAATACTTTAGACATAATGTCAAGTTTATCTTTATTTCAGTCAAATTTTTTTATGCTGTTTTTGAGAAATAATACATACGAGGGGTGTTCAATAAATAGTGAGAATGAGTAAGACGCAATTATCTTTTATTATATGTATGTTATTTTATTTTTCGACGTAGTCACCTTTCTGGTTTATACACTTCTTTTCTCTAATCCTAAAATTCCCTTTCTAAAAAAAATCTTCTTCCTGATCCCTTAAAAAATCATTTACGGCGGCGACTACTCCGTCATCATCTTCGAATTTCTGGCCCCTGAGATGTTCCTTTAAGCGCGGAAATAGGTAGAAATCACTAGGAGCAAGATCCGGTGAATATGGAGGATGTTCCATCAATTCGAAGCCAGCTTTTTGAATGGCAGCCATCGCAACTCTGGACTTGTGCGCAGGGGCGTTATCTTGGTGAAACAAAACAACTTTAGCGAGTTTGCCACGCCGTTTCTTGCGTATTTCCTCACGCAACTTTGTTACTTGTCCTGCGTACATAGTCCCCGTAATAGTGGCTCCATGATTAAAATATTCGATCATTACCACCCCTTGGCTGTCCCATAAAAGAGAGCCCATGATCTTTCCGGCGGATGGAATCGCCTTAAATTTCTTTGGAGTTGGAGATGACGGTCGCTTCCAAGTCATGGACTGTTGTTTCGTTTCCGGGTCATAATGGTGAAGCCATGTTTCGTCCATAGTTATGAATCGAGCCAAAAATCGGTCAGGATCTTGTTGTAACAAATCCAAACAGCTTTGTGAAATTCTCAGTCGAGTTTGTTTCTGCGCGTCAGAAAGCATTCTGGGCACCCAGCGCGCTGACACTTTTTTCATACCCAAATGGTCGTTTATAATATTATGGACACTTTCTATCGATATCTTTACTTCTTCAGCTATAAAACGAACAGTAACACGACGATCCGCCAAGACAATATTTTCAACTTTTTTAATCATTTGTTCAGTCACTGCCGATATGGGGCGTCCCGTTCGTGGGTCGTCGTTAGTGGAAGTTCTTCCTCGCTTGAACTCAGCACACCAACGCGCAACCATAGAATATGAGGGAGCATGAACCTTTTTTTTTTTTTTTTTTGGTTGGGAAATCATCAAATGACTCCTCCCGCTCTGGGCAGAGCGAGAGGAAGTGTCAGACTTTTACTGACTAAAATCCACCCGTGTTCCTTCCGTTGCCTATGTGCTGGGGCCGCGATATCCCTTTTGGACAGTCCCGCAACCCCAAATGTTTAGAGCAACAGTCTTGATTTACCTGCTCCGTAGTAAAATTATTCAAGCAGAGATATTTTATTACCGCGCGAACTTCAATTTTATCCATTTTTAAGAACACGTTCCGAAACGACGCAAACAATAGACTTCTACTTTTAAAAAACAAAAGAGAATTAATTGCTTTTTTATTATCATCTTAACTAATGTCTGGGCTATGCCTGCCAGTATTTATTTTTTTTCTTTCCAAGGAGAATGTATCGCATTCTCACTATTTATTGAACACCTCTCGTACTTATTTAAATGTAATGCGTTTTTTATTTTGTTGAGTAGTAACATTCTATTAATCTCTCAAATACATTGCAAATTTGTTTTGTATAATTTAGAAGCATTTTTTCAATTTTTGTAAATGTGAGTACCATGGAGCCGTTTTAATGTTATTAAGATGTATGTTGACTTGAAAGAGCATGGCAGTTGAGAGTATGTCATGCTCACTTAAATGTCTCGCTGATGGTGGCGAGTGTGTTAGATCATTCGGTTCCCTACAAAATGGTTGAGCTGGATGGTGCTGATCCATGCGTCATGTTCGTGAACGGGCGCCGTCAGTTGTGACTGGTCATCTCTTATCTGCCATGGCTTATTTTTAATCTTATATTTTGAATTGTTTTGATTATTTTTTGTACATTGTTCTCACATATAGAAGCAACAAGAATAATGTACCCAGGATTTTGTAATTTTCTATATTTAAAAGAGTGTCCTTGGAGTTTCTTGCCCGTTCTTCTCCATAAAGATCTACGTTTTGGAATGGGCAACTAGCTTCAACTATCTGACTAACTGACGCGACTATTTGACAATTCAAAAGTGCCTGTAAATGGTTTAATTGAAATAAATGCTTTGAGTTTGAGTTTGAGTTCATTGTCAATCTTACCTCGAAGGTAATGCACGAGATCTGTGTTTTTTTTCTTAGCAATGGCTAATTTCTAAATGCAAAATAGAATCACTGATATGCTTTTTTACTTTTTTAAAAGCTTTTATTTAACTTGCAATGTACGAGTATGTATGTATGTTTGTTCGCGTGGAATCTTGCTACTCAATTTTGAAGCAGATATCTTCAACCGATTGAGCTAAAATTTTGTATACACGTTTAGTTTGGATGACAATACAGGAGAAGCTGTGTGACATCATTCTAAATCCAATATGGCGGACCATCCAAGATGGCGGAATAGTTATTTTTAATGCATTTCTACAATATGGGTATCAAATGAAAGGGCTTGTTGAGAGTAACTCGAAAAATAATGTGACGTCATTCTAAATCCAATATGGCGGAACATTCAAGATGGCGGAATAGTTATTTTTTTATGCACTTCTGCAATATGGGTACCGTATCAAATGAAAGGGCTTGTTGAGAGTAACTCGAAAAATAATGTGACGAAATTCTAAATCTAATATGGCGGAACACCCAAGATGGCGGAATAGTTATTTTATGCACTTCTGCAATATGAGTATCAAATAAATAAAAATAAAATAAATGAAAGTCCTTGCCGAGAATAATTAGAAATAACTAAAAAGTAAAAAATAAATTATAAGCAAAAAAAACCTTTCAAAAAAAAAGCTTTTATTTAAATGCTCTAAAAAGAAGAAAATGAAAATTTCTTTTAAAATTGTAACTATCAACTTATAACCTCATTCATTATACACAACTTATATGATCATAAAAGCTTGTCGCGAGGTTTGCGTAAGTACCTAGGTATAAGTATTTAATTAAACGGAAAATTAAAAAAAAAAAAACTTAGCAGATTAATTTACTCAATTAAATAGGTAAGTACTAGTTTATTTACACAAGTAAATCGCGCGACAAGCTTTTATGATCATATAAATTGTGTATAATGAGGTTATAAGTTGATAGTTAAAATTAAAAAAAAAAAAAAACTTTTTAGAGCATTTAAATAAAAGCTTTTTTTGCTTTTAATTTTTTTATAAATTGATAAGGAAAAAATTTATAATAATAAAAACATAACTGCCCTGCCAAAAAACGAAATAAAAAGTAAAAAGCAAGTTGTATTAGTTAGTATGTATACAAAGCGAAAGGTCACTCATTCACTAGCTGACTAAATAGATAAATAAAATTGTCATTGCTGTCGAAGGACGTTGTGTCGTTGAGTGGAACAGCTTTTAATCTAAGAGGTCCCCCGACTGCAATGACAATTTTATTTATCTAAAATTATAGCCTAGATGTCACTCGGGATGATGTAAGGATTCTAACGATACTCCAGACATCGAAATCTGTTCAGGAATTTAAAAAAGTTAAGGTGGAACAAAGAAACTCACATTCATACCTACATGAACTCTAAAAAGTTAAAACATTACACTCCTTTTTAGGCAGTTGTGTAATAAACTTTTTTACTAAAAAAACAACCGACTTACAAAAAAAAACATAAATAACTTTTTTACAAAACAAAAACCACCGAATTCCACAAAAATACAGTTAAAAGTGAAAAATAACTTTAATTTCGGAAGTCAGTGGCAAAAACGAAAATACAGAACCTTATAGTTGAAGCCGTGATATAGTTATATTCTTAGGGATATAGTTATGAATCGCTTTCATATACAGGGTGTTGGGCAGAAGATTGAACATACGAAAATGGCGGATCCGTGGGGCCGTTTACTACGTTTTTACGCCCAATAACAAGACCCAGGCCACAAGGATTTTTTTTATTGTTTTTTTTTTTTTTCGGAATTTGTCGTTGCCAAAACTTCAAACGTCAATAATTTCATATAAAAACAACAAAACTGGCAACATTTTATTTTTATTTTCAAAAAGTAACTGTAGAATCTTATAAAACTCGTATTTGACGCAGATGATTGCTAGAAAAGTAAATACGAGCTAAACTACAAACAAATAAAAAATAAATACCGAAAGCCCAACTTTGAACTGCGTTAAAAAAAATATATAATATATATAAGGTCATCTCCATAGAATTTATATAAACTTTCTTATATCTATGGTCGTCTCCACAAAACGCGCGCATATCAAGGTAACATACACACCGACATGGATTTAAATGAACGTGGTGAAATATAGAGCTAACATGAAATGTACTGGATTTGACAGGTTTTTGACATCTTCATTCACAAACAGCGCCGCTATCTGTGTCGAACTGTAGAGGTCTCCGTACGAACCTACGTGTCTATGTAGTGTGTGCTAGTTTTTTAAGCTCGTAGTATGTAGCCGGCCTTCTGTACTTACCTTTTTAGTGACCGCAGCAATGTAAATATTCAAATTCATAAAGGTTTTTTTATTATTTATTTAAATATTTGCTATCAAGTGCGAACAAGGATATCGTGCGGAGTGCACTAAACGGCGTGTAATAGGTACTTTTAAGCAAAGATTTTAATCGATTGAAATCTTTGCTTTTAAGCACTATTATTTTGTTTTTATCTTTGCAAATAACGCTAGTGAGTCCGCCTCAGCTCAGTACGGAGGTGTTACGCCGATACATTAGCTTGAAGTAAGCTCTCATTCAAATTAAAAATTCAAAAGTCATTCAAACTAGGCTGAGAATCAGCACTTTTCGAACGTCAAAATTACATAAGACAGTCCCCCAAAACGCCCACCCTTCACCACTTCCTAGTGCGTTAGCTGGGAAGAAGAAGTGGCGCAACAAACTGTCCAGCAGTTCAGTAAGAGAAAAAAAAAACTTGATTCTATACAATAGTATGCAAAATAATTTAAATTACTCAACACAAAACAGTAAACAAATTTATTTGCCATAATGACACTTAGCACACGCCAATATACCTACAAAACAATCGAAATTTATACTCGAGCGAAAATAAAAAGTCAAAACATAAACAGAACTTAAATACCGGAATAAAAGCTTCCAGGCATATAGGGCGTGCCCGCTTACATACAGCTAACAAAACTGTAACTCGAAGTCACATATTATATTGTGAGTGTTCTAGGTTTCACACTGTTAGTGATTTACCTGTGTGTTCTTGTTAAGTTAGGACCTGCTTGGTGGGCAGTACAATTATCGCGTATGTTATGTATGTGATTTGCAATCAGTATACCTGCCTTACCTTACATTCGGTATGTGTTAGGGTGCTAACTACTAATTCAACCAGAGGCATAGGTATCAATCAGGCTTATAAGTATGGGAGATCAAAACTATCCCTATGCTCATTACAATGCAACATATAACTGTGGGAACAAACTTATATGTGAATATTATCCTCCCGCCGTGCGTCGTCCGCTGCTGACGTCGCAGTCGTAGAAGCCGGTGCAGGGTCGCCGTGGTCGATTGGTAGTACCACTATCTTTTTCACTGGACGTCGCAGGATACCTCCTTTCGTAGATACGTCCACTGTGCGGACAACTCCATCTGGGCCAGGGAATGTAGCGCAGATTCGTCCTCTGATCCACATGTTTCTTGGGAGGTTACCATCTACGATGAATACTAGATCGCCTACCCTGGGGATCACGCTTTTAGTGTGTGGTTCTCTACGGTTCCGTAGTTCTGGGAGGTATTCTTTCAGCCATCTTGCCCAGAATATATCGGCAAGCCTCTGGGCTGCACGCCAACTGGCTCGTAGACGTAAGTCGCTGTCGTCGAATTCTCCTGGTGCCGCGATGCGACCTGGACCGCCCAAAATGAAATGATTAGGTGTCAATGCTTCAGGATCTTCATGGACACGTGCGTAAGTGGCCGGCTGTTTACAGTGTGTTCGACCTCGATGAGTAGTGTGTGAAGCACTTCTTCGCTCGGGAATCGCTCGTTCAACGTGGCGGCTAGTGCTGTCTTTACAGACCTCACCATGCGCTCCCAGGCGCCTCCCATGAATGGTGCTCCGGGTGGGATGAAACGCCAGTCGGTCATCTTCTTCGAAGCTTCTTTTGCCGTAGCCGCGAAGATGGCTGCTCGTAGCTCCTTTTCAGCACCGTTCCGTTATCGTTCCGTTATCGGACCATAGCTGTGTTGGACATCCTCGGCGTGTTATCATGCGTCGTAGTGCCATGATTGCTGAATCTGTGTTGAGCGATGCCACAAGTTCAAGGTGAATGGCTCGCGTCGTCAGGCACGTGAATAATGCGCCGTACCTCTTCTTTAGTTCTGGATCTTTATCAATTTTCTTTTCCATGCTGATGAGTCTGTTCAAAGCGCTGTCGTAGTGGTCTGGCATTTTTATGTTTTCATCTCGCCATAATAGAGCGGTTTGATTATCTTTGCAAATAACGCTAGTGAGTCCGCCTCAGCTCAGTACGGAGGTGTTACGCCGATACATTAGCTTGAAGTAAGCTCTCATTCAAATTAAAAATTCAAAAGTCATTCAAACTAGGCTGAGAATCAGCACTTTTCGAACGTCAAAATTACATAAGACAGTCCCTCAAAACGCCCACCCTTCACCACTTCCTAGTGCATTAGCTGGGAAGAAGAAGTGGCGCAACAAACTCCCCAGCAGCACAGCTGTCTGTTCAGTTAGAAGAACAAAAAAAAAGATTCTATATAATAGTATTCAAAATAATTTACATTACGCAACACAAAACATAATTCAAATTATTAGCCATATGTTAGCTAGCACACGCCAATATACCAAACAACATCATCGAGAACTATACTCAGGCCGAAATAAAAAAACTAAACGTAAACAGAATTTAATATCTAAATAAAAAAGCCTCAAGGCATAAAGGGCGTGCCCGCTTACATATAGTTGTAACTGGAAGTTATAAATGATAAAACTAGGACCATCGATGTAAAATAAATAAACAAAGAGTTAATTACTAATAACAGTAAATAATATGATCAATTATTGTCGAGGTCACTAGCTAACCACATATTGCAATACAACTCATGTTCGAGCCGACGCCTGCTCGTTTAGAATGAGCAAATCAACGGTGCATACTAATTAGCTTGTAGTTAGATGTAAGGACTATCTGTACTTTCTTGTCATCTCCCCTTCCATTTTTGTTCGTCATTGAGGCAATACATGTTTGATTAATTATCAGCATATTTGGAGTTTCCTTGAAGAGTTCACCTAAAATTCCCCAACATTTTGGTCCTTCGAGCCGGATTGGTAATTACATGAAGATTTGCTAAAAATCAGTGGATTTGGATAATTACTGTGGAGTTTTGCCGAGGAGGTTATAAACCGGCAACGTGACTGTGAACAAAGGACTTCAAGCTAATTTACGGTGTTAAGAATATTTATTTAAAATATCATCACCCAACACTCGTTCAGGTAGTACCCTAAGTATTTAACTATAATTAAGGATTTAAAAAGGTTAGTGTTTTATTTGCCTAAATACCTAAATTGTTCAAATTAAAATATTATTATTTGGACTGTGAATAGTTTCTAGTACTTATCATTTATTTGATGATACTTATTTTGCAAATACGATTATATGTTCTTTTATTAAGTCCAGTAGATATTTTACTACATTTATAATTGTATAGCAGTATTTTAGTTAACTATTCATATTCATTAGTTATTAGAGCGTAGGTTGGTGTTAGATGGATATTGCAAGTCTTAAAGTCAAGTTATTCAGTTAATTAAACCGTATTAGTCAATTGAATGTATTATTTTGTTAGTGTGTTGTCTTAACGTTCGACGTTACGTAATTAAGTGTTAAATTTTTGAGGAATTTATGTAGCTAAATTAAAAGTTTAAAATTAAAATTCGCATTTTGTATTTACATAATATTTACAACAAGTAGAAGTCACTACATTTATTACAGTATTAACATCGTTGGTTAAATTGTTATACCATAGAAGCTAAACTTAGGTACCTTAAAGTAAGTTGATAAGGTATTGTATAAAGACATACCTAAGTTGTTATTATACTAATTCCAGGTTGACTACATTCGATTCCCAGTATGTCCGAAGAAAGAGAACTAGTCAAAAAACGAGGAAGTTTTAAAGGACGCTTAACTGCATTTATCAATTACCTTGATGCATCCAGTGACAAGGAGTTAACCAGTTGTGAGGTCAAGGAATTGCAGTTAAGAATTGGAAGAATCGAGTCTTTGTATGAGCATTACGATGAGGTACAGTTGCGATTAGAATGTCTGGTAGAAGATGTTAAAGCTCAATTCTCTGAGCGTACTGAATTTGATTCACAATATTACAAAGCCCTGTCTAGGTCACAGGAGCTGTTATGTAAGTATAACAACGAAAATGAGTCGATAAGTAGTGAAAAATGTACCCGTATCAGTCAACGTAAGCCTGTTAAGTTGCCCACAATACAGTTACCTAAATTTAATGGGAGTTTTAGCAATTGGTTAGAGTTCCGTGACACTTATACTAGTCTCATTCACTGTAATGATGATATCGATCAAATTAACAAATTCCATTATTTGCGAGCGTCCCTGGAAGGATCTGCTGCTGTTGTAATCCATGCGATTGAGTTTTCCGCAAGCAATTACGATACAGCTTGGAAACTAATTTGTGATCGTTTCGATAACAAAAGGATGTTAGTTCAAAATCATGTGTCATCCTTATTTAATTTGAATGCTATTGCAAAGGAGTCCTCTGTTGCTTTGAAAGGATTGATTGACCAACTTAATAAAAATCTCCGTGCGTTGGAATCGTTAGATGAGCCCGTCAAGTATTGGGACACTTTATTAATATTCATAGTAACTCGGAAGCTGGATCAATTAACTTATCGTGAGTGGGAGGAGCACAAAGGTCGTATAGACAAAGATAGCACAATAACATTCGCTGCGCTCATTCAATTCATTCGGTTTCGCGCTGACTTGTTAGAAACATTAGAAACGGCACGAAATAGTAGTAATCCCACCCCCGCTAAGTCTAGTTCAAATACTAATAAGATGAAATCTATGGTTGTATCACAAGATTTTAATAATTCCAGCACTGAATTAAGTAAGTTGTGCCCGCACTGTAAAGCTGATCACGTTTTAAGCTGTTGTTCACAATTCCTTGCACTTAGCATAGACGCCCGACTCAAATTAATACCTAACTATAAAGTGTGTTATAACTGTTTTCATGCAGGTCACTTTGCTAACCGATGCAAAAAGCCGGGATGCAAGATATGTAAGCGCCGACATAACACTTTGATTCATTCGTCGCAGAATAAAGGTACGGCGAATTCTTGCAATAATGACAACAAATCACACGGTAGCTCGTCTCATTCCGTATCAACGTCATCACCCACTGACGCCGTGGCTAGCACTAATGTGATTGCAAATAATTTAACTTTGTCTGCGGATCTCAGTTCGTTAAGTAGTGAGCGTAAACAACGCGCTGTGTTATTATCCACCGCTCTTATCAAGTTATGTGATCACAATGATCGTGAGCATATAGTGCGAGCCATGCTTGATAGTGGTAGCACATCGTGTTTTATGACGGAACGATTATGTACACGGCTTAACTTAAATACTAGTCAGATAAATGGTTCGGTCTATGGCATTAATAACGTAAGTTCTCGTGTAGGCAAAACATGTCATGTAAAAATGACGTCATTAGACAATAGTTATGTTGCTAAGTTTTATTGTTTTGTTTTGCCATCATTAACGACTGTTGTGCCCTGTCGTGAAGTAGACATTTCTGACCTGAATATACCAGATAATATCTGTTTGGCTGACCCCACCTTTTACAAGCCTTCAGAAGTAGATGTCTTAATAGGAGCGGATCTCTTCTGGGACTTGGTTGGTTCACAGAGAATTACACTAGGAGTAGGTAAGCCAGTGTTGTGTGATACGTTGCTAGGCTGGATTGTTTCTGGCCCTGTTACTTATAATAATGGTAAATTAATGACCAATAATATTTCATGCAATTTTACTCAAACAGATTCCCATAGTAACGGTGACTTAAATAAAATTCGCACCGATTTAGAAAAATTCTGGAATCTGGAAGAGATTAATTCACAATCTTCACATTATTTACCCGAGGAGAAGTTGTGTGAGGAGCATTTTGTCAAGAATACGACGCGTTTAGAGAACGGTCATTTTTGTGTTCGTATTCCTGTTAAGCAAAATCCTTCTATTTTAGGAGAATCTTTCCAAAGGGCTTCTAAGTTTTTATATTCCCTAGAACGCAGACTGAAGTCCAAGCCTGATTTCGGTAAGTTATATCGTGACTTCATGTCTGAATATGAGACTTTAGGACATATGACCGAAAAAAAGGATAATGACAGTCCCAGTGGATATTTCATACCACACCACGGGGTACTGCGTGAAAGTAGCACAACTACCAAGCTGCGTGTAGTTTTTAATGCAAGCTCTGCTACTTCTTCAGGAGTATCCTTCAATGACGTGCAGATGGTGGGTCCTACAGTGCAGGACGATCTTATGTCTATACTTCTTCGGTTTCGACAACACAAGTACGTCTTGTCAGCTGATGTTGCGAAGATGTATAGATGTATATACGTCCACCCATCTGATAGGTATCTGCAACAGGTCTTGTGGCGTGATAATGCAGACCATCCTGTCAAGGTTTATAAATTGAATACCGTCACTTATGGTACGGCTAGTGCACCATTTCTTGCTACACGTTGCCTCAAGCAAATAGGGATGGACTATCAAACCAATGACACTAAGATCACTTCGGGTTCTGTGGGTGAGTCATCCTCAAGTAGTAGAGATAGGATTGCTGACGTCATCAAGCATGATTTTTACGTTGATGACCTGTTTACTGGAGCTGATGATTTAAATGAAGCTATGTTTATTCGCACACAGGTCACCAACGCACTAGCATCTGCTTGCATGCCGCTTAGAAAGTGGAGGTCTAACATTCCTAAATTAGTCTCCGGAGCTTCTCAGTCGTCATTAGATTTAGATATGGGATCTAATGACCCCAAAAAGTTATTAGGGCTTGACTGGTTTTCTAGTTCCGATGAATTTGGATTTTCAAGTGTAACGTTACCTTCTACGGATTCTGTTACAAAGCGTGATATACTTTCTGCCATAGCACGTATTTTTGACCCCCTAGGACTTTTATCTCCTTGCGTAGTCACAATGAAAATGTTTTTACAACGGATGTGGTTAGACAAACTCTCGTGGGATGAGCCATTAACGCCGGCACTTAATGCTAGTTGGAATGCTATTATTAAAGCATTGCCGCTTATCAATAATTATCGTGTTCCACGACTCGTTATATGTAATGCATTTACTACACTGGAACTACACGTATTCACAGACGCATCTGAGCGTGCGTATGGTGCGTGCGTCTATGTACGTAGTGCCAATGATCAGGGTGTCGGGTGTCGAGTTGCACCGATTAAGCCGACCACCATTCCAAGACTGGAATTGTGTGGCGCCGTAGTCGGAGCTCGTTTGTGCGAGAAGGTTGTGAGTTCACTGCGACTCAAGTTTAGTCATGTTTATTGTTGGACTGACTCCACCGTCGTGTTGGGGTGGTTGCAGATGTTACCTTCAAAGCTTCAGCCATTCGTGCGCAATCGCGTTGCTGAAGTTTTAGATAAGGCAGGACACTGTACTTGGCGACACATCCCAACCGCCAAGAACCCAGCAGACCTAATATCTCGTGGCGTGGATATTAGTATTCTGCAATCTTTGGACTTGTGGTGGAGTGGTCCCAGTTTTTTGAAGCAAGTCCAGTCTCATTGGCCGTCTCAACATAAATCGTTAGAGCCAGACAAGCTGCCTGAAACTCGACCTCATGTTATAATGAGCGCCAGTGTTAGTGATAATAGTCAATGTCATACATTCATCGATTTTAATAGTTTTTCTAGTTATTTAAGGCTGATCCGTAGTATAGCAACAGTTTTAAGATTTATAAAATTGTGTAGGAAAGTTCCTTCTATCGGTAAATTTTTATCACAAGTCGAGTTGCAGGAAGCATTAAATATTATAATAATTAAAAGCCAAATTGAGTCTTTTCCTGAGTATCAATTACTCATTAATAATCAGAAGTTGCCATATAAATGCGCCCTTTTAAAATTTAACGTATTCTTAGATAATAATAAAATCATGCGTGTCGGAGGACGCTTAGCAAACTCAACTTTTGCTTTTGATAAAAAGCACCCTATTCTTTTACAGTCCACTCACAAATTTACGAAGTTACTATTCGAATTTGAACATGTAAAGCTGATGCATGCAGGCCCTCAGTTATTGCTGGCTTCAATTAGGGACTCATACTGGCCCATAGGCGGACGAAGCCTAGCTAAGAATTGTTATCGTAATTGCGTGCGATGTTGTCGCATGTCGGGTAGAACAGTTACTCCTTTGATGGGTAATTTGCCACAGCAGCGTCTCCTTCCAGGTGGTTATCCTTTTGAAAGCACTGGTGTGGATTATGCGGGTCCCATCATGGCTGCTAGTAGGCAAGGTCGGGGATGCAGGCTAGTTAAAGTGTACATAGCCATCTTTGTGTGCTTCACCACTAAGGCTATTCACTTAGAGCTGGTGAGTGACTTAACCAGCAATAAATATTTACTAGCTTTATCTAGATTCATCTCGCGGGGAAAACCCAGTGACATCTACTCCGACAACGGTACCTCTTTCGTCGGTGCCTGCAACGAACTTTCGAAGTTCCTTAAATCTAATTGCAATTCCTTGGGCGAGCAATTGGCTAATGACGGAATTAAATTCCATTTTATACCAGCGTATACTCCTCATTTTGGCGGACTCTGGGAAGCGGGTGTAAAGTCAACCAAATATCATCTCAGGCGAGTGTTGGGAAATTGTAAATTAACTTTTGAAGAGCTTAACACCACATTAGTCTAAATTGAGGCGATACTAAATTCACGTCCACTGACGCCGCTGTCATCCGATCCAGCTGACTGCATCCCACTGACTCCGGGTCATTTTCTTATTGGCCGGCCGCTGATGTCACTTCCGCAGCACGATCTACTGAACCACTCCACTGCTTCATTGTCTCGTTTCCAACGAATCGAGCAGCTACGCCAGCATTTTTGGACTCGTTGGAGTAAGGAGTTTGTGTCCGAGCTGCAGCAAAGGACTAAGTGGCATACCTGCAAAGACACACTGAAGCTGGGTTCTTTGGTGATCATAAAGGAGGACCACCTTCCTCCTCTTAAATGGAGACTGGGAAGAGTCATCGCCGTCCATCCAGGGTCGGATGGAATTGTTCGTGTGGCAGACGTCAAAACATCCGCTGGAGTCGTCAGAAGAGCCTTTAACAGGATTTTCCCACTGCCCGTTGATTCTGCGTCTGGTTGAAAGCGCCCCTGCTGCTTCCAACGTCTGGGGGCATGTTCGAGCCGACGCCTGCTCGTTTAGAATGAGCAAATCAACGGTGCATACTAATTAGCTTGTAGTTAGATGTAAGGACTATCTGTACTTTCTTGTCATCTCCCCTTCCATTTTTGTTCGTCATTGAGGCAATACATGTTTGATTAATTATCAGCATATTTGGAGTTTCCTTGAAGAGTTCACCTAAAATTCCCCAACAACTCATAAAAAAACAGTGTGATTAAAGTTACATTAAAATAACTTGACTTACAAAGTCAAATAAAATAAACAATTATATAAACTCATATAATTTGTCAGTACGTAAGCTGGAGAAAGAACATAAACATTGTCTTGAGTTAATCACAGCGACCAACTATTCTTATCATTTAAGTAGTCGTTGATAGAATATGTATGATATATTCTTTCACCAGTTCATGAAGGTCGTCGTCTGCGTTAGCATGTCTGATGAAATTCATTCTGTGGCCAAGTGCTCGTGTGTGGCTGCCGTGCAGGACCCAACCGAGTGGCGTTAGTGATGCCACTGGTTGGTTCTTCTTTCCTTTTTGATTTCTATTGTATTGAGGAGATCCCAGTTGTCTTGGCCGATCAGGAGTCTGGGTCTTGCATCTTCAGTTACTATGTCTTTGGCTATGTCTCGAAGATGTTCACAGTCCCTGATTGCATCTCCAGATATCCTCTGTGCAGCCAACTCTAGCTGCTTGACTGTTCTGGCTTGTAATTTGCGTTCAGGTGTGTGAAGTCCTTTGATGAAGAAGTTCACTCGTCGAGATTTCATGTCGATCGTAGGTTCGCCGTCGAAGGCTGCTATACGTAGTGGTTCATAGGATCCTTCTGCTCCGAGTTGATTGGCTAGGCTCTCGTCGATTATGGTTACCGTAGAGCCGTCATCTAGGAGTGCGTAGGTATCTACAGCTCCCGCCGGTCCAGAAAGGTGCACAGGTATTATTTTCAAAAACGATACCTTAGGTGTCCACGCTGAATGAATCTTCTCTTGTTCTTCTTTGGAGCATTCGGGTTCTCCTTTGTTTTTGTTCGCTGCACTGTTGGCGTGTAACATTTTGTGATGAAAATGTACACAGTCGTTCATTTCGCATGTCTTTAGTTTACAGCTGTGTTGCTTTGTTCTGTATTTGAAGCAACAAAAACACAAGCGATGCTTCTTGGCTATATCACATCTAGCATCAGTAGTTGCTTTCTTGAATTGTTCACATTCCACGATGCTGTGCCCCTGACGTTCACATAAACTACACTTTGGTTTGCTCGTTTCTTGCGTGGTATGTACTTGTTGCTGGCGTCGCTGCTGGTGTTGCGTGGCTTGCACAGCGTGTGTGATCGCAGCAGCAAGTTCTTTCATGTCCGCCCTTGGTTCTTGGACGGCCAGTGTTGTAGGCTGTTGCGCGACGTGCGCTGATGGCATAGACTGCGGCACCCGGGTCTCGGTAGCATACCTCGGATTGTAGCTGTGATGTGGTGCCGTAGTGTAGATCGGTTGCCATGATGTGTTCACTGTCACGTATGTCGAGTTCTGTGGCCAGGGTGCGACGGGTTCTGTTGGCACTGGCATTGGTTGCGGCTGAGCAGCCATGTATTTCGGTTGCCAATACGTGGATGTGATCACTGGCTGCTGGTTCGGGTGTGGCTGCTCGGGCGCGGAGTTCTGTTGCCAGGTGGCGATTACTGGCGGCGGGTTCAGATGCGGCTGTTCAGTCGCGAAGTTCAGCTGCCAGATGGTGACGGTGCTCACTGGCAATATGTTCGGGTGCGGCTGTTCAGTCGCGAAGTTCGGCTGCCAGGAGGCGGCGGTGCTCACTGGCAGTGTGTTCGGGTGCGGCTGTTCAGTCGCGAAGTTCGGCTGCCAGGAGGCGGCGGTGCTCACTGGCAGTGTGTTCGGGTGCGGCTGTTCAGTCGCGAAGTTCGGCTGCCAGGAGGCGGCGGTGCTCACTGGCAGTGTGTTCGGGTGCGGCTGTTCAGTCGCGAAGTTCGGCTGCCAGGAGGCGGCGGTGCTCACTGGCAGTGTGTTCGGGTGCGGCTGTTCAGTCGCAAAGTTCGGCTGCCAGGAGGCGGCGGTGCTCACTGGCAGTATGTTCGGGTGCGGCTGTTCAGTCGCGAAGTTCGGCTGCCAGGAGGCGGCGGTGCTCACTGGCAGTGTGTTCCAGTGCGGCTGTTCAGTCGCGAAGTTCGGCTGCCAGGAGGTGACGGTGCTCACTGGCAATATGTTCGGGTGCGGCTGTTCAGTCGCGAAGTTCGGCTGCCAGGAGGTGGCGGTGCTCACTGGCAGCATGTTCGGGTGCGGCTGTTCAGTCGCGAAGTTCGGCTGCCAGGAGCTGACGGTGCTCACTGGCAATATGTTCGGGTGCGGCTTCGCGACTGAACAGTCGCGAAGTTCGGCCGCCAGGAGGCGGCGGTGCTGACTGGCAGCGTGTTCTTAGGTTCGGTGTTCAGTTTTTTAGGCGGTGGGTGCATGGTGCCTGTCGGTAAGGTCGCCGGGATGTTCCAGGACACGGCAGTGGTCACTGGAACTGCAGGTTCAGTCGGCGACTTTACGTCGGATTGATGTGGTCGGTCGGCGATGGCGAGTACTTGAGTTGATTGTAGCCAAGTAGTCACTCGTTGATCATTTCCAGTTTCCGAGGCCACTGAGGATAAGTTTTCATCCGTAGATTCAGTTTCGACTACGACGAGGCGCGCGGTTGCTAATTCCACAAACATTTGTGCTAGCTCTGCTTTGACCTTGGCTATGCGACGCGCTTTAGACACTTTTTCACTCTTTTGCGACGTAGGTTTGCTGCGGCGACCACTTTCTTTATTTTCAGGTTCAGTTTCTTGTTGTGTGGCGGCGACTTTGACTGTAGATTCAGTCACGGTGGGTGCTTCTGACGTATCAGCTGTCGTTCTCTTAGCCTCCGTACTGACAGTCTCAGTCGGCAATCGGGTTCAGTCGCGGTTTCAGTCGTGGTTTCAGTCGCGGTTTCAGTCGTGGACGACGCATGTCTGCCTCTTCTACCTGTAGACCTCGTTACTGGCATTGTTCTTGATAAATTGTTCTACTCGTAAATTATATTCTTCAAGAAGTTCGGTAGAGTCTTCTCAATAGTGTTTCCTCGGATCCGGCTATCGAAGGACCAGACAATGTGAGTGTTCTAGGTTTCACACTGTTAGTGATTTACCTGTGTGTTCTTGTTAAGTTAGGACCTGCTAGGTGGGCAGTACTATTATCGCGTATGTTATGCATGTGATTTGCAATCAGTATACCTGCCTTACCTTACATTCGGTATGTGTTAGGGTGCTAACTACTAATTCAACCAGAGGCATAGGTATCAATCAGGCTTATAAGTATGGGAGATCAAAACTATCCCTATGCTGATTACAATGCAACATATAACTATGGGAACAAACTTTTAAGTGAATATTATTATTTACAACATTGATCTATGTGATTTACGTTACATAATCAAACCTACTATTGTTTGATTGGGCGTCCTGCACATATATTATATGATAAACTAGAACCATCGAAGTAAAAAATTAAAAGTAATGCTCTAAAAAGAAGAAAATAAATATTTCTTTTAAAATTGTAACTATCAACTTATAACCTCATTATACACAATTTATTTATGATCATAAAAGCTTGTTATACCAAGTCCAACAAATGAGTTATGAACCTTATGAAGCCGGAGAAATGGAGTTCGTAATTTGTCCTTATTTCTGGTGTTAATATTGTGAATATCACTGTTTTTAGTGTATAAGTGTATATTTTGCTAATATATAAGATGTTGGCGAAGATGAATTGTGATGCCACCGTGAGAATACCAATATCTTTAAAAAGATCTCTTAGAGAAACTCTGGCACCTAGCTGGTAAACTCCAGTAATGCTAGGGATGACGATATTGACAGCTCACTTCACATAAGTTCTCACATTTATTTTTACCATAGATATAAGAATGTGTTAACCTAACCTGCTAGTTTCAATTATGCTTTGGTTTCTTAATACTACCTACACACTATACCGGCGGCATGATCGCCGGCTTTTGCCGCGCGGCACGTACCCCCGGTTTTTGCGCCTTCATTTCCTTTGCGATCCTTTGTGCGGCAAGGCCGGGCGCGCCGCGGCTTGCCCGGCGGCAGGGCCGGCGGCAGTGGCCAGTCCGCCGGCATGGTGTGTCGGAGCTATGAGAAAGCGGTTCCGTTATATTTTAACGGCCGCCATGAAAATCTGTCATTTTCATCAGTATTTGACATTAAGTCAAACCCCGCTGCCCAAAGATTTAAATCGCTAGATTTGCCTTCACCATATTTTTTGTCACAAGAAAAATTATGTGAGAAGAGTGAGCTCGCACATGATTAAATAGCGTTTCCGTGTAGTTACAGCGTCATTGTGTGTCAGAGGTGTGAAAAGAAATAAAAAATGAGACTATCTTTTGACGCGGTAGGCCTAATCTAACGATTTACATATTTGCCGCTGCCATCATTTTCATGACAGCCGTCACTGCGGCCGTTACCTGCGGCCAACGCTCTTCTAAGAAACCGTAGCTTTACATACGCAGAAACTAATTATCAGTTAACGGGCTGCGCAGTCTTCCTGCAAACCCCTAGCCGTTACACAATGGTAAAAATTTGATATTATTGACGGCACCTTTATATCATAGCAGTAGTGGCAAGTGTTGCCACTGAAGTGAATAAAGAAATATAGGTTCGGTAACTAAGACGGTTTTAGTGTAAAATAACGATAATAATTTTAATCGAAATTTTTCTGTGATATAACATTTATAATCCACGGCAAGTACTGTGCTGTATCGGTGTATACGACATATTCGTTGAGATTGCAGGGGACGGCTCTGTTTCCAGTTTGGAAGACGTGCGAAACTACGCCCCGTAGTCTCCACCTGCCGCCATCTAGTAGATAGAGGCCGCCACCGGAGTCCCCCGCGCAAGGGCCACTGCCATCTCGACTACCTGTCAAAGTGATTCACAAATCTATACATATATTATAATAAAATCGTAGCGAAGTGAAGAAAAGAAGATTGCTACGAGATCTGGGATCGATTCTAATTTCGAAAATATAGTTTTTATAATTTTTGTCTGTTTCTGTATCTACGTTCCAGCATGACGCAAATTCTAATGGATAAATTCTGTTAAAAAAAATCATAGATATTCCCTATAAGGCTGGTCAAACTGTAGTGTATAAACTATCACGCTATTTGCTATGGGGGGTGAGCAATATTACATTATGTTTGTGTTCGTATTTTTCTCCGCGAATTGTAAAAGGACACGCCATATTGATATTGTAGATAGTTACCGATTTAACTTTATAAAGAAAAGTAAGAAAGAAAGAAAGAAAGAAAAATATCTTTATTTGTTACAGAAACACGTGCATAAAAAAAGGATAATAAACTCGAGTAGATAACGACAACATAACGATACCAAAACGATAATTAAAAAAAAGACGTGTGGCACTCGGAGACTGCCGCGGTAAAGCTATTGCATAGCATTTTTTATCAACTTATGCAATTTGTGTCACAGTGACAATTTGTGTCACAGTGATGCGCGCGCATCTTAAATTTCACTCTATGGGGGTGTTAGGTTATTTTCGTTACGGAATTTCTGGATTGGGTCTCCACCATAGATATAAGAAAGAAGGAGATATGCCCGGTAGTTGAAAATGTATCGAAACCCAATGTCTTCTATCTATCCCTACTCTCTAGCCTGCGATCACACATGCGATCAGTAAACCCAATAAATACGAGGCCCCGCTCACACTTGCAATTTACAAATCAGAACGTACTACATAATCAATTATAAACCTTATCCCATCAAACACAGCGTGCATTTACCATGCACCGTACAACTCACCCACACGAAAACATCGTTCGCTATCGTTGTGCTGTGCAAAAGCCATTTATTTTACATATACGCTAGTGATTGACTAAATCGGAAACTTATCGATTCTCCCATTTATTATTGTATTAAAATTTTTGGAAGTTGCTGAAAAAATTATAAATAAAAAACGATATACATATAATAAGATGATATAAATAAACAATAAGTAAGTAAAAAAAAGAAATATTAAGTAAACCAAAAAAACAACATTATGAGAAAATCTAAATGAGTATAAAACAAGATTTCACATCGGTCTTCCAATCAGGCTATAACTGTTGACAAATTGAAGAATAAACTTTAATAGTAATATAAATTCATACGACAATCGACATTATTGTCGATAGCCTACGTTAGTGGATCTGCACAACCACATCACTAATCCGTCACAAGACGCTGCGGCCGTACTAACGATGCAACCGCTTAAAGTAAATATCGTTTTGTAATTTTTACATTGCTTGTCCAGTTACTTAGCGACATACTTTGGTAGTGGTAAAGAAGCAATGTATTTACTACAATAAAAGTACAGTCGCTGTGATATATGAAAACAAAAATAACGTAGTAAAGGCAAGAAATATTTTACGATTTGTTGTTTTTCATGATTTTCAACACAAATATAGCAAAATACTTGTGCTGATTTATGAAAAGTGGTTCTACGATTTATAAAGTTTATAGTTTAGCTTCGATTTTTACAAGAAACCACTGAACAACACGGTATTCTTAAATGTTATCACGATCGCGCTCGAAAGCGCACTAGTTAGCGGAGACGGCCATTTGCCTGAGGCATGAGCATTGTGATCAAGACGCGCGGACACAGACACGCCCCCATACCACTTCTCCTGTTATTTATATTTCTATGATTTTTACAGTATAGATCACCCAATGGTACTTCACCGACGAGATGGGCGAGCTGACAAGAAAGCTCGCGGTGGAACAGGCCCTTAACAATTCTTAGGGCAAAGGACAGGGCCGGATTTAAGGCAGGGCAACAGGGGCCATGGGTTTTGTAATTTACCGTTTTGGTTAAAACCGATTATCAAAAAGATCAATATAAGGAAATCTTCTATTAGCAAATACTTGGAAATACAGAGCTACACTTCCATGTTGAAATTACGTTGAGAATGTACTTGGTGTTGATGTCGTCGAACTGCTCTGGAGAATGCTCATTTTCGAAGATGAAATTATAAAAAATAGACTTCGGACTACAATGACACAGAACCGCCTATGAAAGTTATAGTACTTAGTATTGAAAGTGATTTACTCCGAGAACTGGATTTCACCGAAATTATCATTGATTTTTCGACGAAAAAAGCTCGCAAAGTTCTATTCGCTTAACATTTATCTTTTTTTCTTTTGTATATTTTTAGTACCTATTATCTATAACTGATTGAAAACTGTTTTTTTTTTTCGTCTGATCCAAAAACAATATCGGTGCCTCCACTTCTTGGTTGCCCCAGGGCGTCCACACCTTTAAATCCGGCCCTGGCAAGGGATATCTAAGATACAGTTATAATACTTGGCGTATCCTTACCCCTCGAGCTGTCAAAACCAGCGCATTTTGGCGTGATTGTGACTTTATTTTCATATCCTTAAGTCATTCAAAAAAGCTTAGTCATTATGGCTCCTACACACTATGCCGGCGGCAGTGCCGGCGGCCATGCCGCCGGCTTAGTGTGTAAGTGCTATTCAACGTGCAGGATGTTCAGTCTCGGGGCAAAGGTCTGCTGGTTCCCGCCTACCCCGGCTCTGCTGCCGCTGTTCATTTGTAACTTTTACACAATATTTTAACTAAGCATGTAGTTGGCCCAACGTGGCTCACAACTGCGACCACACCAGCAGCGACAATCATGTGATCGTTTGCGGTTTTTATGCGTCAACTAGTATTGGTATTGTTATTAAAATTGTTTATTTGTCCGAATTTCCTTAAGCATGTTGAAACTAATAACCAGTGATCGGATTTTGTTGTGCAATTACTGGGATTTAATTTAATAATGTTATCAGACTATGGATCCGGTCCCGGGAATAGTGAATTTGCCATGTACTGGTTGTGCTAAATTGTAGGTCTATCACATTAAATCCCATTAATTGCACGCCACAATCCGATCACTGGTAATATGGGTAATAACCTAATTACCAATAACATTGAAGACATGCCTAAGTAGTCCCCGACGCCTGCTGGCCGGTGCGACGCCTGCTGGCCAGTGCGACGCCTGCTGGCCGGTGCGACGCCTGCTGGCCAGTGCGACGCCTGCTGGCCGGTGCGACGCCTGCTGGCCAGTGCGACGCCTGCTGGCCGGTGCGACGCCTGCTGGCCAGTGCGACGCCTGCTGGCCGGTGCGCCGCCTGCTGGCCAGTGCGACGCCTGCTGGTCGGTGCGACGCCTGCTGGCCAGTGCGACGCCTGCTGGCCGGTGCGCCGCCTGCTGGCCGGTGCGACCACTACTGACCGGTACGGGCGGTGCGGCGGTGCCTCGGCGTTTGAGGCACACAACGACGATGATTAAATAAGAAATACAACATTGTTAACAACGCCTGTTGTGGAAAAGTGGCTAGAGAGGCAACGTGGTGTCATCAGCTGTGCATCCTGTCGGGACATGTCTGCTAGCTTGAGCGCAACATTTCCACGACGATGCATTTCGCTGTCATCCTTAGCGGGAACTTGGAGATGAGGCCGATGCATGCCGAAAACACAAAGAAAACATAATAAATTCTTTATCTATACATATAAAATGCTTTGTCCGAATGACTGACTGACGGATCAACACACAGCCTAAACCGCTGATCGTAGATACCTGAAACTTGGAGGGTGTGTTCTTTGTATGACGTAGGCATCCGATAAGAAAGGATTTTCCGAAACTCTACCCCTAAGGGGGTGAAAAAGGGACGCAAAGTTTGTATGGGACAACGTGATTCCTTGGTCCAATCTACTTCAAATTTTGCACAAACATTCTTTAACAGAATTGAAGGAAGACGTGTTTCGTATTTTATTGAAATTCATCCCCTAACGGTGTTAAATAGGGGTATACAATTATTTTGGGAGAGATTTGCTTCGAAGTTGATATCAATACTCCTTAGTGCTTTTGATTTAAATTACTTTTTATAATGACACATGTTTGAAAACTCAATCCGATTTTATTCAAAAAAGGTTGAACTCACATAAAAGCTTGGTGCAATGCAAATCTTTAACATTGGAATGTCTCGAAAGACCGTGCTATATTAGTACCGCATTTGAAGGTTTCTAAGCTTTACAGAGGTTTGTATTTATTCCTAGGATTCCCTTAACACCATCAAATTACCCCTTCGAATTCAAGAGAGTGCAGTTTCCCATCAGAGTCTGCTTCGCAATGACCATAAACAAAGCTCAAGGTCAAACTCTTAAGGTAGCGGGAGTAGACTTAAGGGAAAGCTGCTTCTCCCACGGCCAGCTGTATGTGGCATACTCCAGAGTAAGCGCACAGAGTAGCCTGGTGATTCTAGCACCTGAAGGAAAAACAAAAAATATTGTTTACAAAGAAATGCTGCGGGAGGTGTAGTATTTCGATTTCATTGTAAAAAGATAATACCCCCGTCATAGACGTATCGACCCCCGTGAACTTTTACCAGATCGAAGGCCGAGCTTCGTGTTCATAAAATACAGGGTGTTCGGCAGAAGGTTGAACATACGAAAATGGCGGATCCGTGGGGCCGTCTACTACGTGTTTAGGTCCAATAACAAGACTCAGGCCACAAGGATTTTTTTATTTTTTTTAATATATGTTTTGTTATATTTTATAAGTATTCAAACATTTTAACATAATAATTTATATGTTATAACAAAATTAATAACGTAAAAAACCAATAAAAAATCCTGTAAGAACCATTTTCGACTTCTACGCGGACGAAGTCGCGAGCAAAAGCTAGTTTGACATAAAAACTAATTATTCTAAAGGGAAATTACACAATTATTTATAAACGATTTGTGAGGCCAGCGATTTGACTAAAACAAATAAAAGATATCGATTACATATTAGCAAACATGGTGTTGAACAACACTTGGCTAGAGCGACCGACGGCGACTTGTAGCAGGCTGCGAGGACAGACTTGATGTAGATGACTGCCTGGGCAGGCTGGATGTGGATGGCCGCCTGGGCAGATTGGATATTGAAGGCCGTGAGGGCAGACTGGATGTAGAAGGCCGCGAGAGCTTACTCGATGTGAATGACCCCGATGAGATACCAGAAGACAAGGATTCACTAACATGTTGAGGTTCTATACAATATTCAAATAAGAAAATCTGTTCGACTAAGTGTCGACTACTCAACTCAATATAGCTAGACATCTTAGAGTGAGGTAGAAACGAAAAATTATCTTGCAATACAGAAGAAAACTTCGTTTCATCAATCTTTCTAACTACATCAAAAACAAATATTATCAATACATCACTTTTATACGTATAAGCTGCTAACAAGAGTTGAGAGCCTTTAACGATATCTAGGAAGTCATTCAAGTTACTCTCATTTATGTAACATTTGAGTATTTTGACGAAAAATAATAAGAAATTATGTAACTGTTGTTGCAAAGCGTCGGCTATGGCCCAATAACGTCTCCCAATGTTGACATCAACCGAGTATGACTTGCACTTGTTCACGATATATTCTAAATAAAGTCGGCCCTGCTCCATTATTAAGTTGAATATCTCTTCATCCTTCTTTTCCAGAATATTCATCAATGTTTTGTCTGTTTTTATTTTATAATCAAAAATGTTGCGTATATTCATGCAATTTTCCATTGAAAACATCACGTTAAATATGAAATACATCCATGATATTTGCTTGTCGCTATCATTTTCGTTTTTTAAACAATCACAAACATATTCAACTGCGAAGTATTCCGTGAGTATAAATATTGGGACTTCGTTAGCCGCACTATATATCAGACCAGTCTTCTCTCCTCCCTTCTCTATGAGTGTAATCGTCTCCTTGATTTCGTCCAAGTCTTTCATACTAAACAATCTATGACTATGCACTTTGAAAATGGCATAAGCCGCTAATTTTTTATGTTTTGAAATAAAATTTGTAAGTTCTTTTTCGTAAGTAATAATAATATCAGGATTATAGATGTTGACTTCGTTCTTCTCTTGAAACCGTATAGTTTTAATTTTCATTTCCAAAAACCGTTCGTAGAAGGTATAAGTGTTGACTTCTAGATTCCATCTAGTATTGTTGTTAACACTTTTTATATTGCTTTCGACGAAAACAGCTGCTAGGAGCAGATGTAACGGATTTCCGTCTCGGTTGTCTTCTTGAAAACTTGACATGTAATCATGATCTTTTATCTGAGAATAAAAAGAATCATCATAATTTATGTTATACGTCCATAACGGAATGCGCCTGTACTTAATTTCACTCAGCAAATAATGGGCTGCGTTAGCATATACACTGTGAAGTGGCATTACAAACCCATGTAGTTTTACATTTTCTAATTTCGACATGTATTCAATGAAGTTCTTTACATTGTCGAGCTGGGCGCTGTTAAGTTCCTCTAATCTCAATTTATATTCCCAAAATGTTTCCAAATATTTTTGCATTTCCATGTATGAGAAGTTTTCTATTTCGTAGGATGACCTAAATTCTCGCTGTAAAATGGTTTTCACGTCGTTATACGATCTGCTTGTGACCCACATCCTATGCTTACGAGGGTCACTACTGACAGTTTTAAGGAATTTTATGACTTCATTCGTATAGTGTGGGCAGATTTCATCAAAACCATCAAATAGGAATATCAATTTGCCTTTATCGTAAAAATATAGAAACAATTGTAACTCAAACTCGGTCCAGTGATCGCCTGAACAATGTTTCAGATACATAACACCGTTTTCTTCTTCCAGCACAATTTCTACCTTATTTTGTTCGCTGCCAAGTTTCTCGCGAAGTACAACTTGGCATATAAACTTTAAAGTCTCTAATGTGTCGATGGCGGTGTTCTCTTCCTTCCACTTGCTAAATTCCTTCGAGTATTCCAATAAGTTTATTCTTACAATCCAAACTTCTGGGTACTCTTCCTTTGTTTTAAGCGATAAGTGAGTGAGTAGAGTAGACTTGCCCATTCCGGGCTCTGCTGTCACAAGTACCACATCATCTTCTCCTTCGATAAGAGTTTTAAAATGTACATTGACGACATCTCCTATCTTCTTAATGCGTCTATCAACATACATGTGTTTAATTTCATCGTAATTCCGACTAACAATTGGTTTACCAACTACAATTGTTTCTTCACAAATTATTTTATTCAAAACATCTCCTTTCACATATGCTTTTGATTTGTCAATGACTATCGAATCTAATCTTACTTCTGTGCCTTGAAACATGACTCTGGCGTTCTCGAGGATACGCTTCTGTGACTCTTCACTCATGTCGATAAGAGTACTCTTTTCGTCGTGTACTATATTATCGGCCTTCGGGAAATATTTTTGTAACATTTCTAATGACTTAATATTGTTCGTAATAACTATTGTTTTTTTGTTATGAACAGCGTTAGAAATGTTTTCTAAAAGTCTTTTTTCGTTTCTGGAATTTCCTATTTTATCGCATACAAAAATTAAAAAATTATTTTCGTTTGTATTTGCCAACTCTGTACGTAATGCGTTACGGTCGTTTGTAGGTAATTTTATGACATATTCAAGATCTAACACGACATGGTCTATTTTCTTCATATGCTGCATCATTTTAACAATAGTCAGTACGCTGTTCTCTGTAATAATAACAGTATTTGAATGATCCTGCAAGTTCAAGGACCTCACCGCGTCTTCAGTGAATGTGTAATTAAATTGTTTAATTTTACTCATATATGTTACGTTTATTGAGCACATTAACGAATCTTCAATAATGGTATTTATTGCTTTTTTGAAGAAATCACATTCTCGTGTAAGATAAAATGCTTGTTTTGGGTGCATCCACCATTTCTGTATTTCATCGTGGTATTTTAGAAATATCGCGTCTGTTTTAACTTGAAAATAGTTTGGGTGATCACGCTGGTATTCTTCTATTTCTACTTTTAAAGCCATTTCCACGCCTTTTTCATCAGCTTGTTTACTGTAGAATAACAGTTTGTTTAAGAAATCTCTCGCTAAATTCTCTTCATTTTCACTACAATCAAATGAAAGTTTCGGCAACTTGTCAAGTTTAAAAGAAAATTTGTAATCGTGCAAATTATGGTTTTTATCAATTAATTTTGTATACAACCTTTTAGCAAGACTTCCTAGTGATTCCCATTTATCTGTAATCTTCATCAATTTGGTATTATCATCAAGCACAAATATGTTTCCGATGACACCAGTAATACTTCCATTGAGCTGCAGGAATCCATCTCTGAATGATTCATCTACAACGACCTTATCACTGGATTTGCACTTGTTTAATAAATCGCCGATTTTTGAAGACAAATGATTTAATGTTGTTTCTATTTCTTCATCGCTGCCACTTATTGTTAAATCTTTGTTACCGAACGCAGCCGGGACTTTCAAATGCCGAGACAATAGTATTTCTTTTGCAGCCAGTTCAACTGCTTCATTAACAGTCGATCGAGAAACGAACTTATGCAACTGTGGCTTGAATTCTTTTGTGGATTGTTTATCAAAATCTAGCTGCCCATTGTTGTATGTTATAACGGTCCCTATCAGTTTGCTCAGTTTTATAACATCAGTGGGCTCAGCTAAGAACTCAGACAGGAAATTCTTTATATCAGTGGGTTTTATTTTTCTTTTTTTAAGAATTTGATTGAACAATGTATGTTTGAAAAGAATGAGGTGTTCTTCATTGGTGTCAAAGAAGTCGTTACGAAATGTAGCAATTCTATGTCCATTCGGTTGAATTTCTGAAATTTCAAAAACTTTCTGCGCTAGAATAATATGATAGAGTAGCAAGAGGTCGTTGGAGAGCATCATCAGAAAATTCTCTTCATCGTAAATAAAATATGCTATCCGTTCAGCCAGTGAAGTGATTTGCTCTGTCATCGCTATTTTGCTTAGAAACTCTACATTCTCTTCTTGTTTGTGCAGCTGCATGACCGTGCCGTGGGTCCCGCCCGGCTGCGTAGGCGTGCCGTGGATCTCGCGCAGCTGCGTAGGCGTGCCGTGGGTCCCGCGCAGCTGCGTAGGCGTGCCGTGGGTCCCGCGCGGCTGATGGCGGGTATCGTCTTTGCTACATGTGTATATTAGACTATTCAGTTTGGAGGAAAAGGCACTGGTAGCTGAGTGATTACTTAAGTCGTCTTTCGCGGTTGTGTATATAACAAATAAACATTCTGTGTCATCAAATGTTCCATTAAATATTAAGTCCTTATTATTCGTTTCAAAACTCTTCCTTATTTTCAAGTAACTGTCAAAGTAAGTTGCCATATCGTTTTTAAGTGTTTGTTTCTCGTTCTCCCTGTGCTTAGCCTGTATGAACACAGCGACATGTTTATCAAATCCCTTTACTTTGGCTTTGAAACAAATGTCGTCGAAAGCCCCAATGTTGTCGATGTTTGAAGCTAATTGAAACTCTTCAATATCATCGTCATGAATTGCTCTAAAATATAATAAGCTCATTAGTTTCGTACCATACAGCTGCCCCCGAATCCCTGACGTGCCTGCTCGCTTGCTGTACATGGTCCTCGTTAGTCTCGCGAGCACGTCACTTGACACACCCAGTACCAGCACAGAGGCAGGCGGCACTCACAGTCACGGGGAGCACTGATTAGCACCAATCTTAGTAAAATTTCCGTGTGATGATCTGTACCTGCAACCAAAGAAAACATGGCATGTATTTACCGTATGTTATACGTAACTGCCTTGACTAAGGACGGCGAGTGGAGTACAAGAGTTGTAGAACAGAATAACCTCCTCTATTGCTAAGATCAGAAGGCGGAAGATTGTAAAAGTTACGTGTGTCGTCACTTGCGTTCCTCTTCCTCGAGTCAAAAGAGGCTCAGTCTCAGTATAAAGAGTTTTAGGCTCATTTATCTTTTGTCAATTAAATACTACTCTGTCAAAAATGTACCGTGAAAAGATCAATAATACACAAAATGTTAGTTATTCATCCAAATTTATTTTATCACCTTCAAAGTATGCTCCTCCAGAAACGATACACTTACGCCAACGAATAATCCAATCATCAAAATATTTTTAAACGCTTTTTCCGGAATTGAGTAGTTCTCGCCGCGAGTCCTCTATGTCTTCTTCCGAATGAAAACTTGGTGCCACGAAGTGGTCATTTGAGTTTAGGAAAAAGAAAGTAGTCGGCTGGAGCCATATCTTGTGAATAAGGTGGTTTTGCTCGATGGTATTTGTTGAGTTTTTGGTCAGAAATTCGTTCACAATGATGGCATTGTGCGAAGGCGCATTATTGTGGTGAATTCAAGAACTTTCTTTCCACAAATTTGGCCTTTTTCGTCGAATTAGCTCTCTTAAACTCAAACTCAAAGCATTTATTTCAAATAAACCAATTACAGGCAAATAAGCAACTGTGCTATATGTTAAATTGTTAAGGTATTTATTGCAAGCGTGTCCTTTTATAAATAAACGATTATTATTACTTTGAATTGTCAAGGGGTCGGTCAGTCGGAGAGATGAAGGTATTGCTCATTCCAAAGCTTAGGCTTTGAAATGGCCTATACGTATATACGAGTAGATAGGTTCCTATGGAGAAGAACGGGCAAGAAACTCCACGGACACTCTTTTAAATAAGAATATTTCTACAAAATACTGATTACATCATTCATGTTGAAATTATACACGTGAGAACAATGTAGAAAGTCGTGCACGTTAAAAGCGTCCGTAATAAAAACATGAAAACAATTAAAAAAATAAAATAAATTAAAATAAGCCGTGGCAGCTAGGAGGCGACCAGTCCCCACTGACGGCGCCCGTTCACGTTCATGACGCATGGATCAGCACCATTTAGCTCAACCATTTTTAAGGGAACATAATGATCCAACACACACGCCAGCGAGACATTTGAGTGAGCATGACATACTCTCGGCCGCCAGGGCACATGACAACTTATAGCTTGGCAGCATAGTTTTAAACAAGATTTCGTGACATTCAGTTGGAGTATTTGGGGAGGTATTTTATTGTAATATTTTAAACAGTACCCCATGAAGGATGAGCAACTTTAGTCTGAAACCCGGTTAAACTAATTGGTCCCTATTTCTAGTGTGTCTATCACCTTTTTACTCAAGAGACTTAGATTTTTCCTTACGAACCTACGTGATGTTTTCATAGATATAATTAGAGATAAAACGAACTTACCTGTGAGTGAAGTTCGATCCTAATTATATGAAGGCTTCGTCCGAAGAGATTAGCATTTTAAACACATGTAGTAACGCGTAGTACACACCATTCCACACTATTTTGAGTTTTTTTTTTTTTTTATGTTGGTAGATTAGTCCACTTGATTCCTGCGCCCGCAATCCGTGTCATATAGTTTAGAGTTTAGCCCATTCACTTCATATTTTACGATTGATCAGGGTAGAGATTGAACAAGTGGGAGGGAGGGTTGCTAATCTCTTCGGACGAAGCCTTCATATAATTAGGATCGAACTTCACTCACAATCTCTAATTATACTTCAGGCTTCGTCCTCGAGATTAGTATTTTATACACATGTAGACTTTTAGAGATATCATGAATCGTAAAATATAATTAAATGAAATACATGAGCCTATAGGTTGCAAAGTATTTTATATTGTTATAATGAAAACACAATAAATCACTTAATTTTACAATTGTCTTAACTAAGTGGGTAACTAAAAGGTTTACTTCTTAAATGAATCATTCATAATAGCCATACCAAAACAATCATTAGACACATTATTAACAGGTCTACTATAAAATTTTGCAAATGTTTGGGAGCTACGGCTCCAACCAGCAACTTTCCTAATTTGATTAATATTAACACCTAATCTTTGCGCAGCAGATGTGGCAGCATGCCGAGTGCTATGCGCAGTGAACGTGGAAGTATCAATTCCGCTTAAACTTAGGGTATGTTTTATCCACCTAGATAAAGTTTGTGCACCTACCGACTTATGAGGCCTTTTAAAACTGATAAATAAAGTTTCCGTATTAATACGAAGTCCTTCAGTCATTTCGAGGTAATCTAATATGGCTTTTGCTGAACAAATCTCTGGTTTTTTATAAAAAAAAACGGAATAACGAGCATGGGTTGAGCTGCCCCAATTCTAGATGTTTTTATAAGGTAGGGAATTTTAATTTTGATTTCTTTTGGAAACTTTTCAATTTTAATTTTGGATAATGTTTGCACCCTATGTGCAGTGACGAGAGCTAACAGTGTAATTAATTTCTTTGAATTTTTTTCAAGGCTTAGGTCTCCATTAGGGTACCATTTTTCCAGATAATTTAATACCAAAGACGTGTCCCAGGTTTTATTATACTTAGGCAGAGGGGTCTAGAACAAAATACTCCTTTAAAGAATCTTTTTATATCTTCATTCCCGGAAATGTTTTCTTTAGTAATCAAACTCAAAGCGGCCCGGTATGAATTTAATGTTCCGTATTGTGCACCACCATTATACGCAATTGTTAGGAAGTTCATAATAAGTGTTTGGAATTGATACCTCATACATGTTCAATTTATTCTCATTACAATAAATTAACCACTTTTTATAGCACCCTTCATATTGTTTAAAAGAGTTCTCCGAGAGAGAGTTAAGTACCATATCCATAGATGAAGGTGGGATACCTCTTCTTATCATGGCCTCGCGGATAAGATCCCTGCCACCAGGGTAATACTGTTGCGCATGTGGAGGCGGCTGAAATCAGTAGATAAAATTAAATTATCATTAGCCCTGAATATTACCATTTCTGACACTACAAGAGTTTTAAATAATGGGTACCACGGCTGTGTTGGCCAGTTTGGTATAGTATGGTATAGTATGGGACAACCATGATACCCTTGGCGTTATCAGTTTGGTATAGTATGGGACAACCATGATACCCTTGGCGTTATCAGTTTGGTATAGTATGGGACAACCATGATACCCTTGGCGTTATCAGTTTGGTATAGTATGGGACAACCATGATACCCTTGGCGTTATCAGTTTGGTATAGTATGGGACAACCATGATACCCTTGGCGTTATCAGTTTGGTATAGTATGGGACAACCATGATACCCTTGGCGTTATCAATCGAATTTTTCGTAATGACTTTAATATCATAGTAAATGGCGGAAACGCATAAAAATGAAATTCTGACCATGATATTGTAAAAGCATTTACTGCGTACGCATCCGGATCTCTGTGCCAAGAGACGTAACTTGGGCATTTATTATTTAATCGACGCGAATAAATCTACGTTTGGGGGACCAAATTTTGTAATAATTTTACGATAGACATAGTCTGCAAGTCGCCATTCAATATCTGGATGCGTGCGTCTTGACTCCTGATCTGCTACAAAGTTCTATGAAGAGCATATATGAAGCGAAAACATATAAGTTTCTATGTTCGCACCATTGCCAAAGTTGCTTCGTAACCTCTGTCAAATGGGGGAACTGGATGCCTCCCATCCTGTTGACGTAGGAAATAGCGGTGGTATTGTCAATTCGAAGAAGAACCTGGGAGTTAGATAAATCTTTAGCAAATATTTTAAGGCCAATATAAGCAGACATAATTTCAAGATAGTTTATATGCTGGCTGAGTTCATCTTCGCCCCACAGGCCACTAGCTCTCTGATCACCACACGCAATTCCCCACCCCGTTGTTGAGGCGTCAGAAAAAATTTCAAGGTCATATTTATCCATTTTGATTTTACAAACAGAATGATCGATAGCATGAAACCACCATTCAAAGTCTAATTTTAATGAATTTGGTAAATTCATAACTGTTTCATAACTGTTGTTTGTATTTCTTAAATTAAGGTATTTACATCTTTCAAATAGTTTGGTATAGAGCCAGCCATACTCCACAGCTGGGCAGGCAGACACCAAAAGACCAACAAAGCTAGCGAAAGCTCTGATTTTACATTGTTTTAAATTCGACATTCTTTTAATTTCTAATTTAATTCTATTAATTTTTTCGTTTGGTAATGTGACTTGAAACTTTCTTGTATCTACAACATATCCTAAATATCTAAAAGTGTGTGAAGGACTGAAATTACTTTATTCCTTATTTATAAAAAAACCAAGACTCGTAAGGAGGATTTGAGTTTCTTGCAGGTTTTTATAACATGTTTGTTGATCATGACCAATAAGGCAAATGTCATCTAAATATAATATAGTAGATAAGTATCCACGTGTTCGCAATCATTTCATCACTGGTTTCATAACCTTTGTAAATACAAACGGAGCAGTATTCAAGCCGAAAGGTAAGATATTAAATTCATAAATAGAATGCTCAAACTGGAACCTGAGATATTTTCGATCATCTTTATCAATCTTAATTAAATAATATGCGTCTTTTAAGTCGATAGTGCATAAGTAACAATCTCGTGATATTAGTTTTACTACAGTTCTCAAGTGTTCCAGTTTGAAATGATTAGTATCGATAAATTTATTTAAAGATTTTAAATTTAAGATAAAACGCATATTTCCGTTTGCCTTGGGTATTAAAAAGACATTTGACAAATATTGGTCGGACCGACCTTCACATTCTGAAATAGCTCCTAATGATAATAAATTATCGATGGCTTCAATGAAGTGTGCCCTTTCTGACTCAGAATATTTCCGAATGCTAGGGGGTACTAATTGACTTGGTAACCGAGAAAAGGGAATTTTATAACCCTTTATATATGAAAGGATCATTGGATCATGAGTGATCATTGACCATTCTTTATAAAATAAAGACAATCGACCAGCAGGTTTTACCGTGTTTAGCGACGTTTGTAGTTCTGTCGCTGCTGCGGATGCTGAAACTGCTTGGATGAGCTGGCTGGCCGATTGGGCGTCAAGGTCGTTGCAGGCACCTTCATCCTTGGTGGGCCCGTTGGCCTGCGAGTCGGACCCGGATTCCTCCAGTTTAAATTCCTTGAAGGAGTAGCTGTGCTTTGTGTAAACTTCTTATTTACAGGTTATGTGCCGGTGGTTTAAGGTCTGTACCAGATTTATTGATGGCTTTCGCAGTTTTTATGGTTTCAGCTAAATTCTCACCAAAAAGAAGCTTATCAATTTTCGTATTTTGTAGTTGCTCTCTAACTTCTTTTTTAACAGCATTCAATAGAAAGTTTCTCCGCGTCACAGAGTCAGCATGTTGACAGTCGCAGATGATACGAGTAGAATCCATCAGAAGTTTGAGTAAATCAGTGTTTTTCTCCTTAGCGGATAATATAAGTGTGATGGCTTCTCCTAAGGAAGTAATGGCTAAGGTAAGTTGTTTTTGTTTGTTTTCAATAGCTTTATCGCGTTTAGCAATAATGTCGGAGACAGCTGCTTTTATTTCTGCATTCAATTCTGGAAGATCAATCAACTTGGCATTTTCAGGAGTTAAATAATTTTCTTTAAGCTCCTTACGCAGCTCTTTTGTTATGCCCGCCGTAGTCCAATGTTGAAATATAATCGATAAAGGCTCGTGCAGACCAGCGCGACTTGTCGCGCGACGCGACACCGGTTATTGGTATACTGTGAAGTTTTCTTAGAAATTGTATTGTTCGTGTCGCGTCGCGCGATAAGTCGCGCTGGTCTGAACAAGCCTTAAATATTTTTGTATGTTTTTCCCATATTTTTTATCTGTTGTAGGGTCAGTGCCTAATATATCCAACCATAGAAATATAAATAACATATATCTATGTATCCAACAGTTCATTATTAAGTTCCGAGTCCTCTATTGCAGGTATCGTTGCGTCTGCAAACGGAACAGGCTCTGGGACTACGGGCGGTGAAGGGTCCGCAGGATTCGGCGCAACTATCACGACAGACTGAATCTGTAAGTACAGAGTTTTCATCGCGTGATGTGCTGGGAAGTGGATCTGGTTCCAGCACCATCTACGTTAGGTCTACATCTGCTTGTAGCTCGGGAGAAGGCTGATCTAGGTCTGATATGACCGCTTCATTGTTAAACAACCCCATATATTCTCCGTCTGAAAAGGAGACGTAAAGTCCCATGTAGCCTGGCAATGCGAGTCAATATTATATTGTAAGTGACAGTCCCAAGTTATGATAACACGCGTCGTACTGTCCACAAACAAATGTATCTAGCACCGTGAGACAGTCCCATTGTACTGCTCGGTGGGCCGGGTCATGACTGCATTATTATCGTAACAATAAAATAGAACAAGTTGTTCAATATTTTAAAATCTTTAATGTTTTCAATGTAAAACACTTGTCAGTAACTTATTAGTCTCTAAAAGACTGAATTGTTAGAAATAAACAGTAAAAAACAGTCCCAGTGCAAGCAAGTACTGTCCGCAAACTATTCTTTCCTTAAGAATAATTAAATTGTATTTGTCGGGCTCGTATTAGTGAAAAAACAGTCCCACTGTACTGTCCGTAACACTGTACTGTCTGTAACACTGTACTGTCCGTAACACTGTACTGTCTGTAACACTGTACTGTCCGTAACACTGTACTGTCTGTAACACTGTACTGTCCGTAACACTGTACTGTCTGTAACACTGTACTGTCTGTAACACTGTACTGTCCGTAACACTGTACTGTCTGTAACACTGTACTGTCCGTAACACTGTACTGTCTGTAACACTGTACTGTCCGTAACACTGTACTGTCCGTAACACTGTACTGTCTGTAACACTGTACTGTCCGTAACACTGTACTGTCTGTAACACTGTACTGTCCGTAACACTAATTTCTCGAGTAGACAGTAGAAACTATGATGTACCTACATACACAATGTTAAATAAAGTGAACAAGTCGTATGGTCTCGTATACTTACATTTTAATAACAGTTAAAGATCGTTATCGATTCGTGATCGCATTCAAATTTAAGAAAAATAATTATGTAGGTCAAACTGCACTGAATAATATTATAGTATGAAAATAAACCATACCTTGATCATCTAACGGAGAACGGCGGCACAAACTTGTTGTTAACGATAACTGTGAGTCATCCGAGTAATACGAATCACGCGACCGACGCCGTCTGCGTCTTAATTTTCTTTGTAATCTTCTAATTTTATGTTTTATTCGATCACAATCATCACCTTTTCTTTTAGGCATTATTATAACAACAACACTAGATATTAACCTTTTGATTATGTAACTGTAATCGCGGGCGAGTGTGGAACGGCGCAGCACAAAGCGAATGACACGGATTGCGGGCGCAGGAATCAAGTGGTAATAGTCTAATCTATCCACAAAAAAAAAAAAAAGAAAAGAAAACTCAAAATAGTGTGGAATGGTGTGTACTACGCGTTACTACATGTGTATAAAATGCTAATCTCGAGGACGAAGCCTGAAGTATAATGACAAGGTACCGTCATGCGGTTCACTCGATATGATGACCTTCAAACAGTTCCTTTAGAAAATCGCGTCTGCGGATGACATATTGCTCTGATGGCTCTTTTCTGCAGAATAAAAATAGACTCGATATCTGCAGCCCGTCCCCATAGTAGACATGATACTATGAAAGTAACTGAAATAGACTAGCCTCGCGGTATCTACATCACACAGGCGTAACGTATTGGGGGCCGAGGGGCGGCCCGCCCCGGGCGGCACTTTTTAGGGGGCGGCAAAATAACACAATAAATTATAAAAATATTTGAACCATTTCATATTTTTATCGCAACTACAAATTCGGACCGATTGAAAAGAGCACGGAATTTTTCATTACTTATTCTGTGACGAATTCGGGAAAGCCCCTTTCTTTGAATGATATTTTGTACCGACTGCTGGCAACATACTGGTTGAAGTAAAATATTTTTTTTATTAGGAATAAACGTGATTGTAAAACTTAGATATTTTTTTTAAATTTAAAATCTAACCTTTCAAGTACATATAATGCAAAAAAAAGATGACTGTTCTTGCCGAAAAGTTCTCTAGAATTAATGTATGAAATGTATAGTACTTATACATTAAATTGAAATACCTAAATAAGAGGGCGGCAAATTTGTCTGCCGCCCGGGCGGCCGACACCCACGCTACGCCGTCGCTACATCAGTAAATTGACGGACTTTTCTGACAGCATTATGCTGCTGAACTTAGCCATGCTGCAAGAGATGTTAAATGAGGCCCCATTGCAGCCTTGAGTCAATCGTGATCCGCAAGAAAACAGTTTTATCGACGAACTCTAGTTTCTCCCTATTCAATACTATGTCACAGTCACTACTTTTAACATTCGGTAAAGCAAATCTTATGCATTTCGTTTTTTTCCCATTTAATACTAAATTATTAGCAGTGAACCAATTTTGGACCTGCAGTGGGCGTATATATAGGCCCACCTTGTTTAAGTACTGGCTGTGACCGGGTGAATATTGTGTTCTAAGGAATAATACCTTCGTTTAGAGCGTCATTACACCATAGTGTCGCACGACCGGAGTGTTCGCGCAAAAACGATTTATTTATTTGGATGCATAATGTAATTTGAATAAAGTAATCGCCTTCATTATACAGTCTGTGTTTAGAGACGATACATTTTATTATTATTCAACAGATCCTGTTTATTTTATTATTTTCCTTGTGCTTGTGAGATATTTTAAGTAGGTGACTCACGGTTAGGGTTGCCAATCGATATTCAGGATCAGAATCAGTCAGGTAAAGGTAAAAAGTGGCAGCATATTTAAAAAAATAGTGAAAATAACTTGTAAGTAATTTCATTCCTGCTCTCTATTCCCGCTGCTTCATTCATAGAAAGGATATTTTCTGTTAAGAATTCGAAATTACGAGAAGAAATAAACAAGTAGTCTCGTTAATAAAAAACCGGTGAAGTGCGAGCCGGACCCGCACACGAAGGGCTCCGTACCGTACCTATTAAGATCGAGCAAAAAACGCCGCAAAAAACACGTTTTTTGTATAGGGGACCCTTGATTATTAACTTTATTTAATTTTCATTATTTACTGCTATAGCGGCAATAGAAATACACAGTCTGCAAACATTTTAACTGTCCGAACCATAGAAATATAAATAACTTCTTTCTTAATGGTCCGAACCGTAATAGGGTTCATGAGATACACCCCGCGGACGGACAGGTGGATGGACAAAACGGAGGCTTTATAGAAATATAAATATATCTATGGGAGGCTTAGTTGTAGGGTTCCGTTTGGCACCCTTCAGAATCCTAAAAATGAGCTTTTGACTTACATTAATATTTAAAAAGTTAATGTAATACAGCATTATGACAAAAACTTACTCTTTAACAAAAATGTACGTGCAAAAAAATATAGATCTTCTGCCACGATGGGCACCAACTGCCTTATTTGACACTTTGGACTCAACCCACTTTACTTAGAGCTTACGCCATGCCGCCACACACCGACAGTACCTGGCTACCGACATTACGTTTGCGCTAAAGTTAACCCTAGCGGATGGTCAACGGCATTCAAATAAAAATAGTGTTTCCGTGGGGTCTTGTCTTGTCGCTATACGTAGTATCTCTGGGGGTATTTTCTTGTAGATACTAGTAGGGTAGGGACGAGAAATGATTAAAAATTTAAATATTTAAAAAGTATAGGTAATAACGTTCTCTGATCCCGAGAAAGGGGAGTCCTTTAAAAAAAAAACGATTTTTTATAACTGTGAAAATGGTTTTCCACACCGTTTTTTTTACAAAATTATTTATATTTTAAAACCAACGCATAAAACTAATAGTTAAACAAATAAAATATACAACAGAAGATTTTATTTTCACATTTTATAATGCTGTATTCGCTAATAAAAACCTATATTTAAAATGAGCCCTCCGCGAGGGCTCCCGGCATCCCTTAGGCTACTAGAGTGAGCCGTCCAGGAGGGCTCCCGGCACTGAACGTGTTAACGTCATTCCAATTGTGTCACACCAGTATTTTCGGAATGCTAAAGAGTAAATTAATAAATGGAATATTGTATTATTATTGATTTATTTGATTTTATTAATAATCTCTCTAGCCTTTTCCCAACAATGTTGGGGTCACCTCCCAGACTAACCGGATGCAGCTGAATACCAGTATTTACATGGAGCGACTGCCTATCTGACCTCCACAACCCATTTACTGGGTAATACGATACCCCTTGGTAAGACTGTTTGTCAGACTTTCAGACCGTCATGACTGTCAAACAATGTAGGTACCTACCTACCTATAGTGCCAAAATGTTTCGTACATTGATATCGAAATCTCGATGTTTTGATATGTGATGTCGTTCATGTCGTCACAGTTTAAAAAAAATCTAAATGATGGTTATAACCCAAAGTGTTAAAACCGCATCAAAACCCATTGTGCAGTGCAGGCAGCACACACACAGTCACACACACAGACACGACAAGCGTAAGTATATGTGAAACGTCAGATGATGACATTGTTTCTATGCAAATTGATAAAAGCTTACTCACGGTTGATGCGGTCTGAGGTCACGTTAAAATAATATGTTCCACATTATTTATACTCCTAGTACTTAAAGTTTCGTATTTTATAACGTAAGGAATTTAATAAACCTTTAACTTAAAATAAAACACACGTCTTTACACTTTGGGAAGCAGCTTTATCTGTAGCCGCAGCCACATACAACTTTCCTCATTCATAATTATTATTATAAAACAAAGTCCCCGCGTCTGTCTGAACGCGATAAACTCAAAAACTACTGAATTGATTTTCGTACGGTTTTCACCAATGAACGGAGTGATTCATGAGAAAAGGTTAGGTGTATAATTCATTACGGTTTTGTGTAAATTGGCTGAAATATGATGATGATTATTGAAGATGTTGGAAAAAATCAGGGCGACTGGGAGTTTTACAGACGCGCGTGCCCCGCGTAAACCAGCTATCTAATTACGCAACACATTTTCGATTTGCAATTGAGTCAAATTGGTTTCGTTTTGACTAGAATTGCTTTCAAAAGTTGTAAATTTAAAGCAATTCTAGTCAAACGAAACCAATTTGACTCAATTGCAAATCGAAAATGTGTTGCGTAATTAGATAGCAGCTATCTAATTACGCAACACATTTTCGAAAACGATGACGACTAAGCTGTTTCATTTTGACAGTTCAACAACATTCATTGCATTATTTACGTTGCTGAGCAAATTTTTCGAACATAATAAGCAATAGATTATCAATATCCTTCAAAATTATTCAGATTGTGATTGATCGTGTGTTACGCAATTAGGGTAGGTACAGGAGGGTTACCTATATGAAATTTATCTGTCTGTAAACTAGCACATGAATATCTAAGGCGCTCCCTCACCGGGTGTCTGTAATGTAACAATCCAAGATTCCACTGTAACCCACTAACTATAACGGCCTGCGCAGGCCGTCAACTACTAGATAGTGTGGAGAGATACTTGAAACCAGCAGGATAGGCACTTTCTATGCCCAGCACCCGGCTCCCAGGTAGAACGATAATTCGTCCGCGTGCCCACAACTCGCCTCCCGCGTCCTACATATAAATAGCTGTATGTGGCATGTGAACATGCCCTACACCCGCCTACCGAGTGCAAATCGAAACGTGCTACTAGGGTTGCCAAAAATAAGCTAGGTGTGAATAGTATGTACTTTTGAGTAAGTCTTAAATCAGTGATTTACATTAAATGTAAGTACCGCAGATGTACTAATTGATATTATACCGCCAAATTTCCAAGAAACATACTAAATAGAACTTAATTGTCTGTATTGATTTTTATTTAGTTTATTATGCGTGTAGATAAAAAATGATGACATTTGTTTTAGAAATAAAACTGCAAATTAGGTATAAAATCAGTTTTTATATTTTTATATAACAACACAATATAATACAACTATAAAATAGGTACTTACTACTACTTATAATAAATCACGATGAGTGAATGCGCAAGGATAACTCGCAAAATGGATTACTCTTGCGTATTCACCTTAAAAATTACAAAAGTCAAACTTTTGTCATTTATACCATAAATATTAGCGTTTAAGTCTAGTTTAGACTTAAACGAAATATATGTATGCCCGAAAGCATTCTAGGCAGAGGCCTGGTTGGCTGTGGCATGTGGGACAATAACACAAAGTGTTAACTCTTTTTTTTGTCGTGTCCCAGCAGTGTTTACACCTTCTTCTTTTTGTATTTCTGGCAGTGAACAGGCAAATGAATTATTGTTTCACTTGCCTGTCCACTTGCATGGGCTTGTCTGCTGCCATGAGGAGGAGGTGGTAGCAAATTCGTAATAACCTCCTCTCTAAACTTATAATACTCTATTTTCTTTTTCAATTTAATTTGGTACAAGTAGTAGGCATTCAGCATCATCATTTGGAAGATGTGAATGCCTACTTTCTAGTACCAACGCATGGATTTATGTTCACAAGTATAATAAGCCAACATTTGGTCTTGCCTATCAACGCCACTCATATATTTATTATATTTTGTGACTATCTCGGGTTTTAATATATGTTGACCTCTTCTATTGGTCAACGGCTTCAATTCTGGAGAATGAGTGGTGCTGATAGTCAAGACGTCACGTTGGTCACGCCACTTGCAAACACAAATACCGCTGCGGTTGTATCTGAAGATGCTACCACCTTTTGACAATTTTGTTTTAATCACTGCTGGGTTTCCTTTGCGGTTGGCCCTCAGAGTTCCAGTTACATTCGTGCTATTACGCAACAGGAATTCTGAGAGTCCGACACTATTATAAAAATTGTCCATGTACACATGCCGCCCTGTACCCAGATAATTTTGTAGTAGTTTTGACACCACCTTATCTGTGTGGCCTTTCCCTCCTACCTCTTGGTCACGTTTGCCTTTGTATACGTGAATTTTGAGGGAAAGGCCATTCGGTGTGGCCAGCATGTACAGCTTGATTCCGAATTTGTGGCGCTTGCCTTTAATATATTGGCGGATTCCGCTACGTGCCCGGCTAGAAATGATTGATTCATCTATCGACAATTCTTCGCCGGGAGTATATAATTCCACCATTCTATTATTAAAATATTCAATCAAGCTGTCTAAATTATGCTGGCCAAACCGTAAACATCAAAATATTAACAAAAATACATTTTTTGACATGAATTTGGTAGGAAATAAATTAAATAAATAATGTTGCCTCCAGTACTCCGAGTATCGGTTAACCTTTATGTTACCCATATGGAATAAAATTCCTAAAAAGGTTAATAGTTTTTCCACGGTCAAGGGTGTCCACCGGCGGATTCTTGCTTGGGGCGCAGTGCATTCCGACAATATTTGAGTCGCACACTCATTCGTCGAAGTTACTATTTGCTCCAAAAATAGTGGAGCAAACAAAAGTTTAAAAAAATCGATGGGTGTGGCAACATTACTGTCAACCCATACCTCTTCCCGGGAGGTGAAAACTGGAGGACTAGGTCCGCGTCGATGCAGGGTCCAGTCTTCGCCCTCCGGTTCTTGCGGCGTATTTTCTTCACTTGAAGATTCCTGGTCGCCATCGTCGCTACTACTATCTCCGAAGTCCCTAAAAAAATACATTCTAATTAGGACTTGTGACCTTCATTTCGGACTTTAAAAACCTAGTAGACGATATTTTGGACATCTAATATTTGAACTATAGTGGTCTATGGATCCCTTGACACTACACTTTGCTAAGGTAGAACAAAGGAACAGTCAGTAGATACAACACAATATCAAAATTATGTGACTTGGTTCATAGCTCATCCCTGTAGAAAAAAATAGTTCGAGCCATTTCCGAGATACGCGACATATACACAATTATTGCTCGTATAATATATAGATGAGATATTACTTACTCTACATTGGCGTCTCCAAATTCTTCATCCGAGTCAATTTCTGCATTCGCCTCGTCATCAGCTAAGCGCCGGATCTGCACGAGTTCCGCAGCCTGATAAGCCGAACTTGTCGAAGGTCCCGAAGGGCCAGGACTTGCCGAAGTGCCAGGACTTGCCGAAGTGCCAGGAGTTATCGAAGAGGCAGAACTTGCCGAAGAGCCCAGAGTTATCGAAAAGCCAGCAAGCTCTTCGAAATCTTCGCCAAAAATATCAACCAAGTTTTGGCGCACTTCGTCTGTGTAAGTTGCCATTGTTCACAGAAAACCACACAAGACAAACACTAAATAAAATCCAATCACAGAGTAAAATCGAGTCCAGTAAACAGTGCACAGGTCAAAATGTATCCAGATAACAACACGGTTCCAAACGTAAGACAATCAGAGTCCAGTAGGAAAGCCAGTAGTCGTCAATCACACACAAACGTAACACAGAGCACGGGAGAAACAGGAGAGTATCCGATATAGGTCTGGCCAGAAGCGCAAACAAATACCGAATGAGCTTCAAGTTATTTTGAAAGCACAACTACCCCAAAATCCTAATCCATATTTACCCGAGTAAACAATGTATTTTAAAAACAAAAGAACGCAAACGTAGGATCTTTTCCCATGTTTGAAAAAGAAAAACAACAAAGCGCATCTGCACGTGTTTTATTGAAGTTTTTAATCCTCACTGGTTTAAAAAATTAAAACAAAGGCAGCATTTCGTTGTTATTGAGCTTAAGGTTTGAAAACAAAGGCGGGCGTTCGTTTTTATTGAGTTTCTAATCCCTTGCTGACGATTTTGACGACGAGTGTTTATACAACTTTAGCTACCTTACTTCACTTGTTGTAATGCGGCCCATGTGTGGGCAACACAGGGTTAAAAATCTGCATCATTGGCTGCATGAAGGTTTGACGTTTTTACAAAAGTTTTTGACAAGCAACAATTGTCAACTTCGTGCTTGTCAAAAACTTATACTTTACTTTTTTCTTTTACTGTAAACCTTCTGTAAACAAAGAAGAAAAAAATGATGTTTGTATTCATATGGAGTGTCGTGACCATAATTGCACAGTAAGTATTCTTTGTTGTCTTCTGTATTTGTTACATTTCCGATAAACATTCTAACATAAAGTGTGGTATCGTATTCAAGAGGAAATAAATTGCATACGGCAGCCGGCCGGTTTTGTTTTATACGATAACGTAAAATAACAAGAATACAGATATGTGCTATGAGTTGTCTAAAGATATTGTTATTACAAGCAGTTTCATCAAAAAAATATACCTATTAGGTATTTTTTTCCATAACTCAGTAGGTAGTAATGAAATTTGAGTTTTAATTTTAAGTGTCAATTTCCTATTTTAGAAAAATATCGCCTATGAGAGGTGCAGTGGCGACATTGTACACTGCCGATACCTCCACTGCAACTCCCGCGGGCCCGGCCACTGCGTCCTTCGCCTCCCAAGGACATCCCGGTGCCATCTTCATCATGGCGGCATCACCGCCGCAATAAGGATTGGCGGGGTTTTGACTAAGTGTTTTTAGTCACAACCCCGCCAAAATAAAAACAAATGAACTTTATGAAAATGTTGTTTTATTTAAGCACTCCAAAAAACTGTATGTGTTCCTAATCATGCCGGTAGGCATTCATCAATTTCTCTCAACAGTGAACACATTTTATCAGTAGGTATGTTATTGTGATAGTAAACTCAAAACATACCTACTTTCATAATTCTGAAGTAAGTACCTACCTATAAACTTTTGTAGGTAAGTGAAAGAATGGGAAGATGTGGAGTGAATGAATGAATGAAAGATGTAATCCGTTTTATTTATTTATTATTTATTTTGGTTTTTTTACCCACGCCCTTTCCTTTAGGCGTGGGGTACTGAGTTGCTGGGGTATCGGCTTGCTGCGACTCCTGCTGAAAGCACCGCCTCTTGGCAGGCCTATCCAGAAATATGTCGGTGCATATGGCAGCGCGCAGCAAGCCCGACATGCTTGTCTCGCCGCCCCCGATGTCTGGGCCTGCTGGAGGCAATGCCTCCGTCGGGACCCAGTCACTGGGCGTGGTATCTTCGTCTTCCCTGACAAAAAAAAGTTATACTAAGAAGAAAGTATGTACCTATTCTTTAATTGTTTACGACAATATTAACCTATAACATTATAAAACTCGACAGTCAGCCTGTATTAAAAGGCTAACAAAATGTAGGATTATTTACTACTGGTACCTATAAGGTAGCCCACCTGGACCAGTAAGGTAAAATTTAAACAATACTTACATGTGAGCAGGATGTTACGCAGACAGCTGCAGTTTGCCGTCAAAATATGGCGCATCTGGTCGCAGACTATTCCAGTCTGCGTGTAACAGGTCGCAAATAATGCCTTAAATTACCTGTTTAAAGTATACCGTTCCTGCTCTAACTTACACATAATGTAGCGGAAAGAACAGGAAAGGCATAACATGTTAAACATCTGCCAATGATTCGCGCCGAAATGTTTAATTCTTTGAGTCTGTGGTGATTTTATATATGGTGGTAAGGTGAGGCTAAGTCATCGGACCGTACTGCCTAGTTTCACGTGCATTGTTTTATTTAATTCAGGTTTCGTTTAGGAACCTACATAAATAAATTAGGAACTTAAGTAATTTGTTAAAAATATGTAGGCATATCATAAAAGGTTCTCTTGGCGTAAGTGTTATGATTTTTAAATACCTAGGAAAACAAATCAAAATATACAAAGAAAGAACAGTGTAGTTTATTTTATTCAATACAAAATTGGGCGTTCGACAACCCTACTACCCGGCTGGCTAGTTGTGGGCGTGGCTTAGTGAACTCGGCTTCGGGTGTTGGGGCATAGGGGTCCCGTTACGTCACCATCGCGCCGATGGACTCGACTGACGGGTTGTTATAGATTTGCGAAACAAATTTTATGGCATGCTAATTTGACACGCATCCTATGTACTTAGCAGTGAAAGTGTTACATTTAATTATAAAGAAACAAAGAAAATTTGTTTATTCTGCACAAACAAAAAGACATAAAATACACATATACAAAAGTAGCCAAAAGGCCGCGTATTCAACCAATTTTTTTTTTTTTTAAACAATGTTGATTGATTGATGTCAAGGATGACTCTGACTGTCAAGGCCACGGACCAAAGACAAATTGCGTTACTCTTGAGACATTGGCAAATGACAACAAAAACAAAATGCTGATTGCAGAGTTAACTACTTTTGTAACAAATATTAAGAAAAATTATGCTGCGCGTCGCATCTGTGCAAGAACAGGTCATTGCTCAGTGAAATGCTCTAGGTCGCGGGTAAAGGTTACATTACAGCCTACAGGCGAATGCTCCCGGTGCGGGAACGCCTTATTCTACTACCATTTAGAGATAATACTCGCGTGCTAGTTTTGTGGCTGCAAACTGCGGCCCACCGCACCTGCCCAACCTACCTGCCTACAAGATGATGGGTGGGTAAATGAGCAAAATCCCACCTAGACCGCCTCTGGCTGGAGGAGAATTGGCGTGCGACTGGCTGCTCAAATTGATAAATGTTTCCGTTCAATTCAAAAGTAGTAGTTACCTATTGTAGAAGACGTATTTGACGTCTTATTTGTTAGTTGATCAATTCAATTGGAATTGATCAACTAACAAATGTGATAGTGGCAAGGACTGAAGCGTAAGGGTCCGTTCACACAGACCAACTTGGAGAGCATCTGCCGGCGCTCTTCTTTTCACACAGACCGGCGCTAGTTATACGCTTGGAACTGGCCGGAGCCGACGGCCGTTTCACAAAGACCGGCTGGAAGAGCACTGTTTTTGACCGGATGCACTCGGAGACGGACGGATGCACTCGGAGCCGGATGGATGCGCTCGGAGCCGAGCGGGTGCTCTACAAGGACGGTGTACCTCCAGTTCCGCGCAGTCCAAGTTTTGTTTTCGATGTGTTATAACGTGTGCTTTTAAATTGAGTCACGGATTTAGATAGCTCCGATGAAGAAATATATTTGTTAGCAAGATTATTTGAAGCAGAACAAAACAAACGAAATCAATCGCGAGCAATCGAAAACAAAACTTGACTTGAAAAAGACGCAATCGGAGCTGGGTCGGCCGCGCAAACGGAGCCATTCGGCTGCGCGAGCACGGAAGAGTACGTCATTAGAGGCAGCCGGTCGGCTCCTCTTATTATTTCACACTAAGCGCGTTAGGTTTGCTCTCAATATTAAAAAAGTGACATGTAAAAAACTTTTTACAAAAAAAAAACAACCGCATTCCGAAAAAAACACTACAAAGTGAAAAATAACTTTAATTTCGGAAGTCGGTGTCTTTGGTTTTGAATTTTCGTTTTTTGCCACCGACTTCCGAAATTAAAGTTATTTTTCACTTTGTAGTGTTTTTTTCGGAAGTCGGTTGTTTTTTTTTTGTAAAAAGTTTTTATTTTTCACTTTTTTGTTGTGGTACCTACCCCACACAAATTCGAATACCAGTACCTGTTATGTAAATAACAGTCACAGGAAGTTATCATCGTATCATCCATATAGTGGAAAAAATACGTATTATTGATGCTTACTCAAAAACTATCCAAGCAAAGTTAAAGAAAAGTTAAAAGTAAAATTTATATGGGACCAATCCGGGAGCATACCCTTTCAAACAAAAAAATAATTTTCAAAATCGGTCTACAATTGACGGAGAAATCGGCGGATATAAATAAAAAAATAAAAAAAAACATACATATGCGTCGAACATACAAAGTTGATACGACAGAGGGGCTTTCCTTTAAACTGCCTATACTAGGTACCATTTTCAAGCTCTGTACCAAAAATCAATTAAATAGGAGCAGTAGTTTAGTCGCAAATGATTTTTTAAGTTTTTGCCCCGTTTGAACACGATGTATCTTTCCTAACAGCTGATTTCTATACGCATAGGCCATGCACCTTAAAACGATAAATCTGAGTATAACCTATGCGTGGTTGCCGCTGTGACGCAAATCACAAGTACAACCAAATATTCTCGCTAAAAAGATGACAATGCAAACAAGGAAGCAATAAATACACACACACTTGCATTTTCATTACGAGTGTGAAAATCATAGCAAACACCCCGTGGGTAAAAGAAATAGAAATAGGTCAGTGTGTAGCTATTGCATCCTAGCGACGAGGGGCAGGGGTTGCGATCGGTAAGTGAGTGGGGCTTCTAAAAACTGTTTTTTTCAGTGCGCCGACGCTATTCTTTCGGAACGTACTTATGTTACGTAACACGGAAGTACCTGCGCCGCCTCCGTATTGTCGAACTCGCGCGCTGACAATTGGGATTTAGTTTTATTATTGTGATAGGACACTAAACAAGTTTAAGACAGTATTTCTTTTTTTATTGTGACAGGACACGTAACTTGGGATTATTATTATTTAGTGTTAGTGTTTTTTTTTGTGATCGACTGCTTTTATTGTGATACGACACGTAATTAAACTTTGGTTTTGTGTGTGTGTGTGTAATTAAAGTGTTCAACAATGCCTCGTGTAACTTACACGGCGTTAGAATACACTGACATGATTTTTAATTAGAAAAATAAGTAACAATATTCTCCGTCGGTATAATTTGTGCATTCATGTGAATGAAGGACACATCGAGAATTTAAAATTTTAGTGTTTTTGTTGTTGCGCGCGTACTTCAAAACCATACCTAAAAGCCGCGAGTGAAGGCCTAAGCCGCCGCCCGCGCCACCGCCGCCGGCCGCCCGCTTTGAAATGAGATAAAACACGCCGCGCGGCGCGGGCGCGGCGTTGCCACTGTTACCTAGGTATCTTCTAAGGTCAGTTAAATTTATTTACAAAGGGTGGTTGCGTTTTACTCTGATTCATAAGCTATTTAGTTTGTTTGAAAAAAAAAAAAACTCATTTTTGATGCTTTTTATTTTTATACCGTATCGAATTAATACTAAACACGTATAGTATACGTAGTGTAATTTAATGCCCCTCTGTCAGATCAACTCTGTATAACCTCCTCCTTTTTGGAAGTCGGTTAAAAATATACCTTATTACAATAATTCAAAACTCTGATTTAAACGTGATAAAAAATCTGCTCTCCTCTCCGAGCCAGTCTGTGTGGGCAGAGAAACAATTCTGATGAAGTGGTTGACAAGATGTAGGTATAGACTGTAGGCTCGGTTTTTTATTCATGTGCTGCAGGTAGCGCCTGTAACGTTAAGGCGAAACCGCCAGGTCAGCCCGCGAAAATCTAATTTTCTTAGATTTTTTGCAATTTTCAGGACATTATTTAGTTGTTTATTTATCAAACAATTCGCGACATAAATCGAAAAACAAACTAATAGCGTCGCGACACGATATCAAAAGTCGCGGAGGATAATTTTCGGAAATATGAACTTTTCCATCGGTGTTCAGGCTCCACTGGAACATAGCAGATTTGAAAAGATGTCCTATATATGGTAAAGGAAAATCATCTCGTTTTAGTTCGTCGTTCGTTTAATTTTCTATAATCTAGGTATACTCTACATAGGACACGAAGGTTTTACACATCCCCGATCAATTCGCCCGGGGAGTTAGAGTTAGGATTTGATAGGAGTGTTAGGAACCATTCCTCTCATTAATTAATAGTCATAGTCATAAAATGGAGGCTTTAGTGAAGTTTCTTCAAGACGACATTAAGTCGCTTAGAAGTGACAACGCAGCCCTCGCTAGCATCCTTAAAAGGATCGTTGCCGACTCGCCCTCCCTGAAAAAAGAGTATGGCCCGGAAATAATTTCACTACGACGGCCTACTCAAAAATTCCCTCCGACTCTAACATCGCTACATTCAGCGATGTTAGAGTCAGCCATAGATATAAGAAAGAAGTTATTTATATTTCTATGGAGTCAGCCCATGCTCTAACCAGCTAGAGCGCCCTACTAGCCCGTTGGAGTCCATGGACACCGACGAACCAGCCGTTTCATCGAAACGCGTCACGACCCCTTACCCGTACAGTTCCGAACTTGAGGCCAGATTCTCTTCTTGTTCCGCTTCATCCCACTCCGAAGACGATGGATTCATCCCCGTCAACGGAAAAGGGAAAAAGCGGAAGAACACTGTTGTTCTCACTCCCGTCCCGCGACTATAGGGACTAACTAGCCTTCTTAGATAGAGAAATGTGTCTATCCACACTTTCTCTTTCCCAGAGGAAAAACAGACCCGCGTAGTCATCAAAAGGATGTCACGCGAAATCTTAGCCTCAGACATTTTAGCCGACCTTCAGTCGCAAAATATACCTGTCGATGAAGTCCACCGTATGCACCGCGCTAGAGGCGGTGAGTCATACGATATGGTACTAGTTATCTGTCGATGAAGTCCACCGTATGGACCGCGCTAGAGGCGGTGAGTCATACGATATGGTACTAGTTATCTGTCGATGAAGTCCACCGTATGGACCGCGCTAGAGGCGGTGAGTCATACGATATGGTACTAGTTATCTGTCGATGAAGTCCACCGTATGCACCGCGCTAGAGGCGGTGAGTCATACGATATGGTACTAGTTATCTGTCGATGAAGTCCACCGTATGCACCGCGCTAGAGGCGGTGAGTCATACGATATGGTACTAGTTATCTGTCGATGAAGTCCACCGTATGCACCGCGCTAGAGGCGGTGAGTCATACGATATGGTACTAGTTATCTGTCGATGAAGTCCACCGTATGCACCGCGCTAGAGGCGGTGAGTCATACGATATAGTACTAGTTATCTGTCGATGAAGTCCACCGTATGCACCGCGCTAGAGGCGGTGAGTCATACGATATGGTACTAGTTATCTGTCGATGAAGTCCACCGTATGCACCGCGCTAGAGGCGGTGAGTCATACGATATGGTACTAGTTATCTGTCCCCCTGTTCAGGGTTATCACCCTATATTCAAGGTTAAATCCATCTGCCACCTCTCTCGAGGTGGAAAAAGGTAACGGACTAGAAGAAAGTAAGCACTCAGCTGAAATCCAACACGTCCCCCAAATTAGATTCCATCCCCGATCAGTTTGACTCTATCTCTGACACGATGGCCGCGATCGACTTATTCACGGATCATATACAATCAGTCGTGAACGATTGTTCAAGGGAAGTCCCAGTGACGGAAGACCGTCGCTGGAAGCTACCTGACGATGTACGTGATCTGTCGACTGACAAGAACGCGGCTATCCGTGCATACAGTAACTTTCCCTGCGACGCGAACAAAGCCCATATGATGCGCTACTTACAGAGATCTGTAAGGAAACGTGTAGCGGAGCTGCGTAACGCGGGCTGGAATAAGATGCTAAGCGAGTTAGAGCCTACCCGCCTAGCCTTCTGGTAACTTCAGAGGAAACTCCCCGCAAGTCACTTCCATGCCCCTATTAGTATGCCCCGATAAGACCATTGCATTCGACGACGTCGACAAGGCCGAGTGCCTAGCCGACAGTTTAGAAGCTCAGTGTTCACCCAGCTCCCTACCAGTAGACCAAGCTCACCTCGCAGAGGTAGACGCGGAAGTCGAACGTAGAGCCTCCCTCCCTCCCGTAGAAGACCCTGAGAATCCTCTGCCTCCTGTCACTCCAGACGAAGTGCACGATATCATCAAAGGTCTTAAAGCCCGTAAAGCCCCCGGTTCAGATGGACTCACCAACAGGGTGGTCCAACTTTTCCCTGCCCACCTGATAATGCTATTGGCCACCATCGACACCATCTTCAATGGTGCCCTAAGCAACAATATCTTCCCACAAGCGTGGAAAGAAGCCAACGTCATCGGTATCCCGAAGCAAGGCAAACCCAAGTCTGAGCCTTCCAGTTACCGCCCCATTAGTCTGCTCAAGGTTCTCGGCAAAATGTATGAAAGGCTTATTTATAAGTGTCTCAGAGAATACGCCGAGACCAAGGGCCTCATTCCTAACGAGCAGTTTGGCTTTCGAACTCAGCACTCTAGCGTGCATCAGGTCCACCGTATCAACGAGGATATAAGCTCTGGTTTCCAGCGCGGCCTTTTGACGGGTGCTTTCTTCTTCGACATAGCGAAAGCGTTCGACAAAGTCTGGCACAACGGCTTTACAAACTCGTTGTGCCAGATCGACTCGTGCTCATCTTCAGAACATCACAAAATACTGCTCAGGTTTCTGAGCAACGTCCATCACACACTAGCACGGTTGATGTCTCTTTTTGCTTGACAAATAGTGGAAGCAAAATCGACGACGAAAACATTCGCTCAGACAAGAAACACTACATAATTTACTACACAAAAATATGGTCATTAGGTCTTATTGAATAATATTTATTCATATAATTAATCCTGTAATCTGTCAAAAACTTTTTATTGTCAATCAAGTTTTTTTTTATTTTTTTTTATGTGTATTAGTATAAAAGCAGTGTATTTCTTGTTACTTCACTTTTGTCTAACATTCCCATCTAATTCCTTATTAACTTTATCTAATATTGTAATATATATTTGTTAACAGTTCATTCCCAATTTTTAATAAGTACTTATAATTTTATTTTTATTTTTTTTCTCTTCTACCTCCTACTAATCTAAATATTAGAACATCTTTTCTTACTTTGTTATTTAGCTGCATAACTTTACACATTCCAGGTCAGGACTGATATTACAAAGAAAATGATGACCCGCAGTGCTACAATCAGGGATCTGGAAGCAAAACTAAGAGCTACCTTGACGGAGCTCGAGGCTTCTAACGCTACATGCCAACAGCTGCTCCAGGAAAGGGAAGACAGTGAAGTGGAAGTGGAAAACATTAATTTAAAGAACACCTCCCTCAAAAATGAACTGTCTCAGTTACACCTACAACACATGCACTTAACCGACCAGCACAGTCAACTTCAACTTCTAGTGTCAACATTTCAAGAGTGCAGTGACACCCACGAACTGGCTCTGAATAAAATTACAGAACTTGAACAAAAATTGTGTGAAGCCCAAAATGCACTATCTTTCTCAGAGTGTATCCAGGTTAGCGAACAGGTTGCTAGGACCAGTAATCTATTTAGTGAGTTGGTAGGTAGTAAGTTAAAATCAGTGTGTGAGCCAGCTGTAACAATAGATTTGACTGGTGATGACACCATACCATTATGTCCTATTGTTGCAAGTCACAATAAATTAAAAAAATACATTAAAATCAAGAAATTAATTAAACGGTCACAGAGAGCAATCAAAAAACAAAATCTCTTAAAATTAAATCTTTCACTTAGAAAGGAACGTGTTGTCTTATCAAAAAGTTTAAATACTTGTACTATTGAATTAGATAAATGTAGGGAAAAATATGACACTGATATCCAGCTCCTATATAATGATATACTACACAAGGAGCACTTGCTGAAGGATATTTTTGAAAAATATGAGACTTCACAACAGCAACTAAGTGACCGCTTGCTTGAGGCTGGGGAATTGCTTGACTTGGTGAAGTGCAATGCTGAGATGTGTGAGTCTCTGACTAACAACCTCTCATGCAGCTGTGCCAACCAACCGCTACCTCCTCAGCCTCAGCCTAACTTGCCCCCTCCAGTGTTGGCTCTTCCAGCAGAGACTTGTGTTAATTCACAGAAAAATAAATCAATATTTTTTTGTGACGAATTAGGTTCAGGCTTTGGAAAAATTTTACTCAATTACCTTAGCCATAGTTTTACCAATCATAGCTATCATAACATAAGTTTTAAACAAATGATTAAAAGAATTGTAAACACAAACCTAAATAATTATTCTACAATGGTTTTATTATTAGGTAATAGTACTGGTATTACCAGAAAGGACATACTAGATGGTGTGGACACCCTATTAAAATTAAATATAGGGAAACTGATGTTGTGTGCTTTTCCTTATTCTGATACTTTATCGTATGATGAAAATAACAATATTTTTAAGTTGAATAATACTATTCACAGGCTGACATGTTGTCATAGTGACAAATTATTGTATTTTGACACTAATAAGTTTGTTAGTGGTTTTAAGTTAACTCAGAGAACTTTATCTCTGTCTTGGGAATGTAGACATATGATTGCTATGTTGATAGCATATAATATTAACGAGGTTATAGCTAATATAACAAAGTGTAGCATTAGTGACGAGTCTAGGTTGTCTAGTTATACTAACAACATAGTGAGTAATTTTGTATTAACATGTTGTACGAAGGAGGATCCACCTACAATACCAACACACGTGGAGGCCACTACCAGTCAGGTAGGGTATTCTCTTCCTGCTAGAGCTCATACAGGCATTTTAGACTCTTCACTTGTAGTTGTGGATGTTGCTCCGGATAATTCTTTAAACTAGGCTGTAAGACAACAGAAGTTACCCCTTCAATTAACCAATTATTATTAGAGAATAATAAAAAGGTATCTTCTGGCAATATAACTCAATATAAATCCAAGGGAGTGCAACATACTATTAAATTATTTAATCAAAATATCCAAGGTTGCTCTTCCAAATTACTGGAAATAGAATTGTTTTTGGAAAATACTAAGTTTGATGTTGTTTGTTTAACAGAGCATTGGTTAAAAGATCATCAAGTGATGTCAATTAATTATGAAAATTATTGTGTAGTTAGCCATTTCAGCCGAAAACGTATGATACATGGTGGATCATTAATATTAATAAAAAATTCTATTAAATCGAAAGAAAGAAAAGACATCATCGAACTATCTGTTGAACACAACATTGAATTGTCCTGTGTCGAGCTTGATAAGCATGTTATAGTATGTGTATACAGACCTCCGAGTTACCAGAATCTATCCATGTTTGATTCTGTAATGGAAGATGTATTAAAGAAACTTAGTACTAGTAGTAAGTCAATAATCATATGTGGAGATTTTAATATTAACTTATTAGAAAATAACTCGAATACTGTCAGACTATTAAGCCTTTTTAAGTCATTTGATTTGTCAAATGTTTTTATTGAACCAACCCGAGTGACAGCTTCCTCTGCCACCTGTATAGATAATATTTTTTGTAATTGTGATTACTTACACAAACAAATTGTAAACAAGTTGCCATCAGATCACAGTGGACAAACAATAACATTTTGCTCCTACATACCTTTACAAAAAATTCAAATAAGGTTTAGGTCAATTACATGTAAAAGTTTAGAGAAATTAAATTATTCTTTGGCCAGTAAATTATGTGTTCAGAGTTTTAATAATATAGGTGACCCAAATGAGTTCTACGCCGAGTTCTTTTCACTATTAAACACGCAATTTAAGGACACTTTTCCACTAAAGACTAAAAGTATTTACACAAAGTTCTTATTTAGTGATTGGGCGACTCCAGGTATTCGTAAAAGCAGGGAAAAGCTATTTGAACTTTATGGCCTAAAGCAACATATGAATAATACAAACTTTCATAAGTATGTTGTAAAATATTCAAAAACTTTTAAAAGTGTGTGCAAAATAGCCAAAGCGCTTTATATTAGCAATAAAATAAAATCAGCTGATGATAAAATAAAAACTACCTGGCAAATAATAAATAATGAAACAGGTAGGAAAAAACAGCGAAATACAGAATTTAATTTAGAGACTGCACATGGCCCTATCAACTCAGATGTAGAAATAGCTCAGGAATTCGAAAACTTTTTTGCTAATATTCCCATTAAAACTACTGAAGCTTTAAATTCCTCACCCGCGCTTTCTGCTGCCTTACTTAGACAGAATGTGAAGGCATGCTCTTTGGAGTTTAGGTTTCAGCATACAAACCCACAGGCTGTTATAAAAGCTTTTAAAGATCTTAAAATTAAATCAACAGAAGATCTCTGGGGAATGTCTGTAAAAGTCTGTAGAACTATTATCGAAACCATTGCGCCCTATTTAGCTTTCATATTTAACACCAGTATAGACCAAGGAGTCTTTCCGGATCTCATGAAACACAGTAAAGTAGTTCCATTGTTCAAATCCGGTGATAGTAAAGAACCTAACAATTATAGGCCCGTCTCAATTCTACCAGTTCTCAGTAAGGTGTTTGAAAAGTTGATGCTCAATCAAATGTTACGTCACTTTAATAAAAATTCCATCTTTCATGAACAACAGTACGGTTTCACCAAAGGGCGTTGTACCACTGACGCTGGTGTCACCCTAATAAAGAACATTTTTAATGCCTGGGAAGAAGCACAAGATGCCATTGGAATCTTTTGCGACCTCTCGAAGGCGTTTGATTGCGTAGACCATGAGACACTTCTGCTGAAACTGGAGCACTATGGGATTAGAAATACAGCTCTTGATTTACTAAGATCATACCTTAAAGATAGAAAGGTTAAAGTTCAAGTAAACGGCGTAAACTCATTAGGGTCTGAAATGGCATTGGGCGTTCCTCAAGGTTCGATATTGGGTCCATTCCTCTTTTTAGTTTACATTAATGATTTACCCCAATTACTTCAAAATCAACCGAAGATGGTGTTATTTGCAGATGACACATCATTGATCTTTAAAATCAACCGACGGTCACAAAATCTTGACGACGTGAATAGCTCTATACTTCAGGTCCAAGATTGGTTTACGGTAAACAATTTGGTACTAAATAAAAAAAAAACCAAATGCATTAGATTTAAATTACCTAATGTTAGAAGTAGCGAATGTGACATCATATTGAATGGAGAAAAACTGGAATTTATTAATCAAACGGTTTTCCTAGGAATCACGCTAGACGAGAAATTACAATGGGGACCTCATATAACATCTCTTGCGGGGCGGCTAAGCTCGGCCGCTTATGCGGTTAGAAAGATAAGACAGTTAACAGACGTTGAAACCGCGCGTTTGGTCTATTTTAGCTACTTCCATAGTATTATGTCGTATGGAATTTTACTGTGGGGTCGGGCTGCTGACATTGAATCCATCTTTATCTTACAAAAGAGAGCTGTCAGAGCCATTTATGATTTACATCGTCGCGAATCTCTCAGGGAACTATTTGGAAAGATTAATATTATGACGGTACCTTGCCAATTCATATATGAAAATATTATGTATGTAAGAAAAAATCTACATATTTTTAATAAAATAAGTGATAGACATAATTTTAATACTAGAAATAAAGATAAAATAGATCAACCATTTTTCAGATTATCTAAAGTACATACATCTTTTATGGGGTACTGTGTTAAATGTTACAACAAAATACCTTGTGATATTTTACAATTAAATGAAAGAAAATTTAAAACTCATATTAAAAGTACACTTTGTAAACAAGCATATTACAAATTAGAGGATTATATCCAAGATAAAAATGCTTGGAAACATGCTGGTCCAGCTCCATAGGATAATCTAGAATCTAGACAAAATCAAACTGGTTGCGAATTTAAGTTTTATAAATTATTATATTTTATTATATGACATTGATTTTACATTCTGTGATGACTTCCTCACACACTGACTTATTAATTGTAACTTTTTTTTATTTTTTTTTGGGAAATCGTCTTCTTTTACAATGTTTGTAAATATGTGAGAACCATGTATCTATCACATAGGTAATTAAATTATCTGTTGTTGCTCTCTTTTTAAATTTATTTTTACCTATTGTGGTATGGTAAATTTTATTTTTTTTGTTTTTAGATGCATCGTCTTCACATATAATTATATAACTAATGTACCTACATATATACAAAATATTGTAAAACATTTTAAAAGAGTAACGGTGGAGTTTCTTGCCCATTCTTCTCCATACGAAAACTACCTTTTGGAAGGGGCGACTAGAATCAATTCATTTTTTTTGTAATTTTTGACGTTCAAAAGTGCCTTGCAAGGGCCTATTTGAAATAAATGATTTGACTTTGACTTTGACTTTGACTTTGACTTTCTTACGAGACTTTTTGTCGAACCGCACCTTCCGCTATCGCATCGAAGGAGCGCTCTTCTTCCCCCAACCCATACGCGCGGGTGTCCCTCAGGGCTCCGTGCTATCTCCTCTCATTTTTACGCTGTTCACCAGCGATATCTCCAAAAGTAAAAAGGCGCAGTTGGCTCTGTTCGCAGACGACACAGCCATTTACTATTCAGGCAAAAGCCCCGACGCGATAGCTCTCACTCTCCAAACCGCAGTCGACAAGCTCGGCACGTGGTTCAGAAAGTGGAGAATCGAGGTCAATCCCGATAAGTACCTACCGCCCGCGCAAACCGATACAAACAATGTTATCATAACTTAAAAGTTAAACAATAATCACAATGGTAAATAGTTAATATTAAAGTGGGTCGTGCACACTTTGATAAGTTTTGATCTAAAGTTTAATTATCTTCCAAATGGAACAAAGAAATGGACTTTGTCATTATTGTTAATGTATTTTTTCCGGGTGTTATAGATACCTGAAGCTGAGGCATAGCGTCCCACCCTAATAGATAGTCATCATAACAGAGAAAGGAAATAAGTAGAATTCCAGTTCTACATTATTTGGGCCAGTAACACTCGTATGTTGCAATGGGGGAAGGATTATTTTTCCTGCATGTCGTGTTATCTGATGTGCAGTCTGTCCAGTAAAGGGTTCAGGTACATATTCCGCATAACCCTGATCTAAATCATCTCGTGCTAAACGAGGGATGATATAAGAACGTGCACTACCTGTGTCTATTAGCATTTTTTCGTCGTGTTCAGGTATAGATATATAAGGAAGTGGGTTTCTTATTTGATGAAAGTTGTTGTTGTTTGTGTTTACGAAGCCTTTGGCTACTTTTGTATGTGTGTATTTTTTGTCTTTTTGTCTTTATAATCGTTTTGTTTGTGCAGAATAAACAATTTTTTTTTCTATATGGGTACTTAATTCTCTTTTATTTGATCCTGCGAAAAATCCTCAGTTGGTTGTTCAGGAACTGAATGTTCTTGACAAGTATGTGATTGACAAGATTATGTCAACAGTGACATAATCTTCACAAAATAGCATAAAATTATTATATTCATGTCCTTCGGTTGATTCTATGTTAAACATATTTTCACGTGATTGTTTAAGACCACCCCGGTCGGCCTGTTACAGTTCGCGTGGTGACATCTTCATTTCTTTGAGGTGGAAAATGTTGGGATAGTTAGGTTTTGTCTGTTGGGTCTTAGGCCGTGCGCACTTTGGACGCGTTTTCGCATGTATGAATTTCACTCGTGCGAACACATACGAACACGCACGAACGATCCCGAAACTTTATTTGCGGTTCTCCTGATAATCTAGATAAAACTAAATAGTTTCAAAAAAATCTCTCCCAAGTCTTAATAAATCCGTTCAAATCTCATTCACTCCTACTCCACAGAATGTGGGAAAGGAATGTGTCGGGTTTCTACTGGCGATGAGCTAGGTATTACTGGACGGTTCATTTTTGGTTGTTTAACTAAAGGTTTGCTGAAGGTATTAATGCCAGTTATCTCACTTGTAAAAATCAAATGTACCATCTAAGAAGGTTATATCTAACCAATTTGAAAACAAAATCCCGTGAACACGATGACCATATCTGTTACCGGCCCGGTTCTATAGCCGCAGGTCGCTGCAAGCAAGAATAGTCCTTACGGGGTGGTTAGATATGAATTTCTTTGATGGTACTTACATGTGTATGCTGGTGAAGAGGGTTACTAGTTACTACTGCTGGTTTCATGGTCGAGTTGGCTTGAATCTTCGTCGTACGATTTCAATGAGCTTCCAAGCTGATGCATGATTCTCTGTTGCTCGTAGTGGATGCCTTGAGGAGGCGCTTGTCAGGGGTTCTTGACCGAACGCGTGAGGGAGAGGCAAATTTCGCACCCTCACGCCCCTAGCCGCCGCAGGAGACGCCCCGGGCGTCGGGAATCGCAGGCCGATTCCCGACCACGGTGAGCAATGGGTAGCTCGCCGTCCGATAAGGACCAGGCCCGGGTCGACAGCGCGTTGTGTTCCACGCGCGCCTCAAAGAGAGGTCAGCACAACGGAAGGGGTCCGCTAGGACCGATGCCTGCCGGGGTCGCGGGAAAGTCCGAAAGGGATACCGTGGCCCCTGGCAACGTACAGGCAACTGAAGGAACACGGGTGGGGGTGAGTTTTAGTCAGTAAGAGTCTGACACACTCTGGACGGAGCGGGAGAAGTTATTTGATAATTTCCAATCCAAAAGAAAAAGTGTCTTGATCGAAGGCGCTAGATAAGCTGATGGTACTTTGATATATAGGTCAAGGCCACGATCAGCCTCTCACTTGGGCGGTAGTGAAATAAAAATGATTCGACCTTGAAAGTAAAATAAAACAACAAAATTATAAAACTTAATTTATTTCATTTTTACAAAATCAACAACCTTTACAGTTATAACATTTTAATGCTATTTAACATTAACCATAACCGAACTTACAACTAATTCAAGTACGGATAGCGGACCGTTCAACATGGCCGAGCTGTTCTCCACGAGGCGACGACGATGCTATTTGCTCCACATTCAACAATACTAATAACGCGATTAGTATTGTTGAATCATAAAACCACCTCATAGCATACAAGTATCTTTACCCGCGGTTTCTGAAAGGCTGGACAACACAGAAAAACCGCTGACCGCAGCAGTGCGCATGAGCGAACTACGATGACTCAAAAATCAATCTACCCAGCCTTTTCCCAACTATGTTGGGGTCGGCTTCCAGTCTAACCGGATGCAGCTGGATACCAGTATTTTACATGGACAGATAGCTGAACTCCACAACCCAGTTAATGGGTAACACAATAATTCTTGACAAGACTGGTTGTCAGACTTGCGGGCTTCTGACGACCCGTAACGACTGTCAAAGATCTACAAATGACAGCCGGAACCAACTGCTTAACGTGCTTTCTGAAGCACGGAGGGGTCTCGGTATGTTAGGGATGGTCACCCATCCACGGACCGACCTCGGCAAACGTTGCTTAACCTGCAAGATCCAGTGCAGCTGTTATTATTTAGCCAGGAGGCCCTGTCCTGCCCTGGATGACTGTCACTACGTAAAGAAGCATCGCCGGGCTCGCAGCAGTACAACTAGGGTTTAAACCTAAGACTGCGGCGTCCGCCACATAGCGTCCGCAATTTACCGGCGAATGACGTCACTGTAGATAGATAGAATATTCTTTATTATGCCCACCATACAAATTACAGAAATAAATTTAGAAATGTTACATAGGGTGACACAATGGGCGGTCTTATCGCTAAAAGCGATCTTTTACAGACAACCTTTGGATGGATTAAAGGGAGAAGGAGAGACAAATACTGCAGGTCGTCAGTGGTGTACCATTTACATACACAATAAATACATAACGAATAAACCTAACCACATAAATATATACATATATATATATACATAGATATATATAAAATAATAAACATGAAACAAGAATAAGGAACTATATGTAATGATGACGTTTAAGGAAAGAGGAAGTGTTTTTTCACCAGAGTTTTAAAAATGGTCAAAGATTGAGCACGCCTTATCGACACGGGCAAGCATTCCATAACCGTACTGCTTGAACTGTAAAAGATTTGTCATAAAAGCTGATGGAATGCATCGGCATCTCTAGTCTCAAGTTTTCTGATGACCTCAGATATCTATTATGTGTGTCATGAAGGAACTGGAAACGTTCTTTAAGATAAGAGGGGGTTGCAGGATTAAACAGAATACTGTAGAGCTGAAATAAGATATGAGAATTCCGGCGAAGACGTATGGGAAGCCACTTGAGCTTTGTACGAAATTCAGAAATGTGATCATATTTGCGCAGGCCAAATATAAATCTTATGCAAAAGTTTTGAAGTCGCTCAAGTTTATCTAGTTGTGCTTCAGTGAGATCGAGATAACTGACATCAGCGTAGTCAAGGATGGGAAGTAAAAGGGATTGTGCTGTATAACGTTACTTAAGAAAGTTGTGTTTAGAGAGAGTTTTTTAAAACCGTAAAGTCAAACCCCGCTGCCATCATTCGGCCGCCGCTCGTCTAGGGGCCGTAGCCTTAGCCTGCCAGTACTACTGCTCTTGTAGTAGGCAATTACAACGCTACAAGGTTATTTTGGCGCGTGGTCATAATCAGAACTAATGCCGCCATCTTTTTTTGTCAATACAAGTTTGTGACACAATTTCGCAAATGTTTACCAACAACCTGCAATTTCATTCAGGCGCCAAAATATCCTTGTAGCACTGTACATGAGATCGGCAGCCAACAGCCAATCCAATCACTTGACGCGAGTTTCACTTTATTTTGGTTGGCGTTGGCGTTGAGGTCGGCGTCAAATTAAATAATGATAATCTCCTCCTTTTGGAACGCGGTGCTTGTCAAGGAAGACGTCAAAAACCTGTCAAATGCAGTACATTTATTTAATGTTAGTTCACTAATTCGTATGTCACACTATAGCTATACAATTTTTTGTCGAGCCTTTCAGAAACCCGCACGAGAAGACGATTTTTTTATAAGATTGTCGAACTGTCAAATACATGCCACAACGGTACAAGGATCTTTTGGCGCGTGACCAAAATCGGAACTAACGTCGCCATCTTGTTTTTCCATACAATTTCACTGGACAATTTCACAAATGATTACGAGCAATGCCCCCTTGTTCATGTCATGCAGGCGCCAACAGATCCTTGTACAGCTATATGTCTACTGAGTAGCAAGTAGTTCATAATATCACAGTCCCTTCACTCTATGCGATCCTGGTAGTTTTAGATAACGTAGTTAAATGAAGAAAAGTTGCGCATACTGTTGTATTTTGTATTGCTGGCAACATGTTTTCACACTTAGTATGTAATGTTGCCAGCAACATGTTATTTTCGCCAGCCAATGACATCAACTAACTATGCTTTATACAAAAAAACGCTTCCATTCTGTTCTGCGACAATGTAAGTTGAGCCTAATGAGTCGTTTTGCCAATCGTGATGATCATAGCAAACACAAAACAAAATAATCAGTTTTATAGTATCTAATAAACTCTATCAAGAAACATAAAGTGAGGACTCATTCGCGGGCTACACCCAGCTCCCTGTATTGATTAAAATTAAAAGAGGTACAAATCATTAACATTCTGTTTCTCACCCCCCCGGACCCCGCGGGGTGATTGTGTTACACACCCACAATCCCAATGCTATTCATTTTGACAGTTCAATAATATTCATTGCGTTATTTACATTGTCCTATGTCCTTCAAAATCATTCAGATTGTGATAGAAAGTGTGTCACGCAATATTGGGGTGTCGGTAGCTTTAGGCTACGCTCACACGTCGTTGAACTGTACGATATAGTACTGTACAGTGTTGATATCGCGCGGCAGGTTTATGGGTCAAATTATATTAGCTAGCGAAACTCTGCAGACGTGATGAGTATATAAAAAAGATTAGCTGTATTTTTTTGGGGGGTCGACGACTGCTGGTAGTTTTGTTACTGGACGTATGAGTTGAGAAAATATTTTTCTTTTGTTTTATCGTGTTTAGATATCGATACCAAACAAGTCTGAAAGTTTACACAACAAAAAAAAATGGCCGTCATGGCTGCCGACAGAAGTGAAATCTTAAAAATGGTATTAGCGCCATCTAGCTTCTATAGTACAGCACTACGGCGCGTACGTGTCGGTGACGCGAATCCACAAGTTTACCCCCTACCAATATATATCACTCAACACCGCTAAAGAAGTTTACACTGCAAATACTGTTTTTTTTTTTCAAGTGACTACACAAATTGTGGTCGATGACCCCTTAAAACCCCTTTTTTTTGTGTTATTTATTTTAACTTTTCGCGCTCAAAAAAGTACAAAGGCGGACTTAATGCCTTCGGCATCTCATGTACCTGTCAAATGGGTGTAGTGAGATATCACATGTACTCAATTTTCCGTTTAACGTGTATTTCTATAATAAACCAAAAAGCGCCCCCAAATAAAATAGGTTTCTTTCTATTTAAAGACAAAATATTCTGTAATTTTTAAAGATACGTTGCACTAAAAAAATACACGTGACTTTGGGTAGGGGGGAAGAGGTTATTGTAAAACCTCACCACGTATCTCCAGGAGGGGGGGGGGGGGGGGTAAATAGTTGCTAAAACAAACATCACTTGATTAATGGACGACCCCTAAATTGTGATAAGAGCAGGAGAATAATGAAATAAGTAGACGACGTGTGACTCATATATATACTACAATATCGTACAGTTCATCGCCGGGCGAATGCTCTATGGACGCAGACATTTTCTATTCTCGAGAACGTCTCACAGCATTCGCGTTCTCTTAGCATTTCTCATTGATTGAATGTTTAGATAAAATAAATTATTATAACGCACACATGTTGCTTTCCTGTGCCCGAAACCTATTTGTTTAATACCATAATTGTAATAATGTTGTAACGTCCACTGCTGAGCACTGCGACACAATCGCGAACAGTTTAACGAGTTATACAGTTAAGGAAACGTATTATTTAGCAAATTGACTATTAATTTAAATTGTCCGCATATTCTAATCAGAATTGTCATTGTTTCAGGCACTCTTTCACTACGAATCACTGAATACATTTCAAGCTTAACGAATTAAAAGCATAGTTATATTTCGTTTCGTTTGGCGCGTGGTCAAAATCAGAACTAACGCCGCCATCTTGTTTTATTAATATGTCATCTAGGCGCCAAAAGACGCTTGCAGTAACTCTATGTTCAGTGATTTGTGGTGTAAGCAAGCCTCACACTCAGCAGTAGACAACAAAAACCGTTTTAAATACTATTTTGACTGGCATCCGACATCGTCATGGCCGACGCAGCGAGCGAGCCCAGTCCGTACCCCTTGTCGAACCTAAAGTTGTAATCCTGCGTGCCGTGTATCGTGCGCACGTGTATGCGCAGGTAGCTGGGCCGCGTGAAGAACTTGTAGCAGATGTGACACTGGTACTTCTTCAGGCCCGTGTGAGTCTCCAAATGTCTTTTTAGTTTACCTTTCGTGATGAATCCCTTCCCGCACTGTTGGCAGATGAAGGGCTTCTCCTTCGAATGCGTGAAGCTGTGGAGCTTGAGGTAGTAGTGGAGCTTGAAGCCTTTGTTGCAGATCTGACAGATGTACTTCTTCTCCTCCGGCTTGTCGAGGTCGGCCACGGCGATGCGCGAGCCGTGGCTCTTGAGGTGCTCCTCGAGGTAGTAGAAGTGCGTGAACACGGCGCCGCAGATGTTGCACACGCGCGAGCGCTCGTCGGGCGGCAGCGCGGGCGCGGCCGGGCCGGGCGGGCCGGGCGGGCCGGGCGGGCCGGCCGGGTCGGGCGGGCCGGGCGGGCCGGGCGCGGCCGGGCCCGTAGGCTGCGCGTGCGCAGCGCCCGCACGCGGGATCTTGCGCGCGTTCTGTAGAACCATCGCCAGGATCTCGCTGCGATTCTCTTCTAAGATCCTAAAAGAAAGTTTCGTTTTATTAATTCTATGCACCATACTGGTATACAGGGTGGATTTTTGAGATGGGGCAGTAAGGACAGCTACCTTAACCGTTGTAGCTACAGGAAAACGGTCTTAAGAGACTGTCCTTAACTTTCTGAAAGATTTCGATCTGCATTCACAGATTTTGAAAAAAAATTACAGTCCGCAAGAAAATGGGCAGTTTTCACAAAAAGTTTTTTTGATGCCAATCGATGTTGTTTCTTATAAGGATCAAAAACTCAACAGGACCAACTTAGGTTTGAGTACTAGAAAAGTCAGAAATCGCAAAAAACTTTTCCCATATTTTCGTAACAAATGTGACTCCAACTTACTATTTTAGCCCTCTGCAATCAACAATTAAATAGTGTTTTTACGGCTTCTGAATTTGGACGGGTTGCAAAATAAGCTATGCTTCCAAAACACAAACACGCGCGCACATTTTCACGCACACAGTCACACTTTTGCTGTGTAGGTACTACACGAGAATTCATGAGATTCAAAGTATCAGAAATAAGAGGAAATAAGCAAGTCGTATTATTGGTATTGCTCACGAGGCTCACGAGAGCGCTGCCTGCGCGGTGAACTTGCAGCGCGCAGCAAACGAATTAGTTAAAAGTAATAGATGGCGTGGAATGGCGTAAATCGCGTTAGTAATATTTTTTTAGGTATAATTATTTGTCTTTTAAATCGGCATGTATGGGACTACAGGGTATGCAGAGCTTATTTGCATGTATCAGCCGCACGCCCCTGCAACTACGGAACTCGTCATTGTGCGTGGTCCGACACACACTTGGGCGGTTTTTTTCTCAGAACGTTGGACATCACAAGCAACAAACTGTCTTGTTGTTATAGTAAATAAAATTATAAAGCGTATTCGTTCGAAGTTTAAATTTTTTGTTTCTGTTTGGCTATTAATCTGTTTAACATAATAAAGTTTCTTTCTTACCAAAATGTATGGGAAAAGATTTTTGCGATTTCGGACTTTTCTAGTACCTACTCAAACCTCAGTTGGTTTAGTAGAGTTTTTTTATCCATATAAGAAACAGCATCGATTGGCATCAAAAAAAGTTTTTGTGAAAACTGCCCATTTTCCCTTCCCTTCGGACCGCGAAAGCGAGTAGACGTGCCTCCCGTACAACTCATTTTTAATTTATTCAATTTAAATAGTATATTCTTGATAATAAACGCTAAATTATATCCATATAAGTACTAGGCGCGCATAAATACGAAATAGCGATCGCAACGTGCGCGCAGCGCGAGTGACAAGGAGGGCAACTCAGGAGAACGCAATAGAACGGGCGGAGTCAAGCAGCGCACACGCACGTAACTACGCGACCACGCGACGCACACAGCCAAACCAACAGACGCTGGGTCATTATCGTCGCTTGCCATAATTTATGCGCGACAGCGATTAGCGGGCTACTATTTTGTGTGGTACAAAATAATATTCTGTAAACAAATTTTGTGTGTGGCTAAGACTATGTTTAAATCACCACCAAAAACTCCTCCAAATCAATACCCGTCCCGGTCAGAATCTGACATCCAAAATTTATATTATGCGGGCACCAGCATAGAAGAAAATATAACACAGCGAGCCAAACGCAGGTGCCTACCAGATGTGGATACTGGAGAAAAATTGGCTTCATTTAAAACCGAGATCAAGAGGATGCTTGAAGAAATGATGAGTGCCCAGAATTCCCGGCTAGATAAATTAGAGAACCATTTCATTGAGATAAAAAATCACTACACTGAGATAAAGGCAACCAATAAAGAACTCGAGAAAACAATGACACTTATTTCAGACCAGTTGCAGTCGGTCGAGGTTAAAATATTGAGTCTTGAAAAAGAGCGTAGCTATACGGTGATCAAACTATCTACGTTAGAGGAAAAGATAGAATCTCTAGATCGTAACCTCGTTAAAACGTCCATAGAAATACGCAATGTTCCCAAAAGAAATCATGAGACAAAGATAATGCTGTCCGAGACTATGATCCATTTGTCTAAACACTTAGAAGCTGACATGGAGCTAACCAGTATTCGTGATATAACCAGACAACCGTCTAAAAAGGAAGCCATGACATCAAATATATCAGTTGAGTTTTCAAATACACTCGAAAAAACTAAGTTCCTTACTGCCGTCAAAAATTATAACAAAGCGAATGCCAGTAATAAAGTAAACTCCACCCATCTTAACTTCAACGCTGGACAAAAAACACCTATCTACATTGCCGAGCAGCTAACCTCACTATCTAAACGGCTGTTTTACTTAACTAGAATTTACGCCAAGTCACATCAATACACCTATTGCTGGACATCGAACGGACGTGTGTTTCTCAAGAAGGATTCGGATAGCCAATCCATTGTGGTTAAAAATGAAGAACAACTGAAGCAGCTGCCCTTAACCAACAATGCATGACTACGTAACTATAAGATTATTTACTATTATTCTTGTTCAGTCTCTCTATTTTTTAATTCCGTTTTTGTACCTTTGTTTTTTAAATTACATATTACTATCGCATGTTTAACTTGTATACAAATATTTAACACACGAACACACCATTACATCATCTTCACAAGTCATTCACAATACTTTACACACCCTAAATTCACACAATCACTTAATCATTTCTATAATTGGTTCGATCAACCACTCTGTGGCCATACATGGTATTTATTTACTTACTTGGCTTACCGAAATAATATACAGTATTATATTTTAATGCAGTCACAATTAAACTTATCACTTGATGGACTACTATTACTCTCAATATCACCACAGTTTTGCCCGTTCTTAACACGTCTCAATGGCTAGTGACATTAACCAAGTAATTGACAATATCGACCAGCTCTCTGTGTCAACCACTCATACATGTATACCCGAAGATACTCATTCGATACTATTGCATCCGCACAAGTACATAAAAATTTTGTCACAAAATATTCGATCTATTACTCGTAACTTTTTAAGTCTTCAAACGCTCTTACACCGCATTTCTCTTGACTCCGATGTGATCGTATTGACCGAATGCTGGCTACCTTGTGCTAGTAACTATAATATTCCAATCATGCAAAACTATAACATATTTAAGACTTCTAAACATAAAAACCAAAGTGATGGTGTTGTGGTATATCTCAAGTCAAACTTGTTAGCTACCTGTGAAGAACCAGACTTCGACCAATCAGCCTCTGGTCTTATTATAAAGATTGGTTCTGAGATAGCAATCTTATGCATCTATCGCTCACCATCGGCTGACAGTATACGCAGTTTTATAGCCGCCCTCAATAATGTTCTCTCTCTCCTACACGCATTCAAATCGGTAATAATAACTGGTGATTTAAACTTAGATATAAAATCAAACACATCTGACTTGCGTTCTCACGAATACTTGGACTGTCTTGCTTTTCATGGTTATCTTCCAGCCCATGTTCTTCCAACCAGAGGTGAAAATTGTCTTGATCATACGATACTAAGAACAAAGTGTCCCACGCATACATTCGTCTATAGTTCCACAATTACCGATCATTTCTCCACTTTGTTATGCATCCAAAACAAAGGCTTGCCAATAGCAGCTTGCTCTACAAGTACGAAGATCGACTATGAGGGGCTTGATGAAAGTATAAGGCAATTAGATCTTAAGCCTCTTTACGACGAAAGAGATGCAAATATTATTACTGATAAATTCATAAAACTTATTAGTTCTGCCATTTCGGATAATACGAGTATCAAAAAGGTTCCTTCTAAAAAAAGGATTTTAAAACCGTGGATTACACCTGGCTTATTGCGGTGCATTAAGAATAGGGATGCGCTTCATAAAAAAGTAAAAAAATCTCCAGAGAACGAAATAATTAAAATTACTTATACGAGATACAGAAATTTTTGTATCAAGATCCTAAAAAAAGCAAAAAGACTGTATGATACTCAAGAATTAGCTAAGGCAGGTAATAACCCAAAATCCTTATGGTATACCATCAAACGAGTAACCAATACGACAAAAACTAAAACCACAGCTACACAATTACTTTCATTGTCACCCTCACCTACACAATCATGTAATCACGTTAATTCATATTTTGTTAATATCGGCGAAAAACTTGCTAATGACATTATAAAAGATAGAGGCAATCAAGCTTTGGCTCCGCCACAAGATATACACAATACCTCATCGGCTTCTTCTTTTGTTCTTGACCGTACAGATCGCGATGAAATTATTACTGTCATTCAATCGTTACGGTCTAATGCTGCTTCTGGTTGGGATGGCATTTCGCCTTACTTTCTAAAAAAATACGCAAACACCCTGGCACCTATCTTAAGCCATATTTTTAATCTGTGTTTCGATACTGGTATCTTTCCTACATGCCTTAAAAGGGCTATAATTCACCCAGTTTTTAAGGGAGGAGACGGGAGGGAGCCCAGTAATTATCGCCCAATAGCAGTTCTGAGTGCCATCTCAAAGGTACTAGAACGCCTCATCAATAAAAGACTAGTTAATTACCTTGAACATTATCACCTAATATCTTCGCAGCAATTTGGCTTTCGCAAAGGTAAATCCACCACAGACGCAGTTCATGATTTGCTTAACAATATAGTACATAACATAGACAAAAATAAAAGGGTGCTAACTATCTTTATAGATCTTGCGAAAGCCTTTGACACGGTTCCAATTTCGATGCTCTTACTAAAACTGGAAAGAATTGGTGTCAGGGGCTTGCAATTGGATCTCTTTAGAAACTATCTTTCAGATCGCGCTCAATTGGTTAATATAGATACCCACAAAAGCGAAGAGCTTCCCATCTATTACGGAGTACCCCAAGGAAGTATTTTGGGTCCGACGCTTTTTCTAGTCTTTATAAACGACCTATGTAACCTTAACATTAAAAATGCCAAGATAGTAACTTTTGCAGATGATACTGCTATAACCTTTGTTGCTGACACCTGGTCAGAAGTTGAGTGCCTTGCACAGTCTGGTTTCAACAAAATCTTAAAATGGCTCTACTCTCACTCACTAACACTCAACACCTCCAAAACTAATTTCATTACCTATTCAATTAGTCCCGCCAGCCAGCCAATATTTCCTGTATCTATTAAAGCCCACAAATACAGGTGTCTACAAGGAAATGCCTCTTGCCTCTGCCCAACCCTAAATGTAGTCGATCATATCAAATACTTAGGAGTATACATAGACAAAAACCTTAATTTTAAAACTCAAATAAACCAACTTACCAGTAGAGTCCGCAGGTTAATTTATATATTTAAAACCCTCCGAAGTATCGCGAATCCTAATATTATACGTGTAGTATATTTTTCCCTGTGCTTATCTATTGTTACTTACTGTATCACATGCTGGGGTGGTGCTGGGAAAACTATACTAAAACCACTCGAGATCGCTCACAGAGCGGTACTGAAAGTGGCTACTTCTAGACCTTTCATGTTCTCTACTCATCTATTGTATAGTAGTTGTAATGTTCTTAACGTTCGACAACACTTCTTCCTGCAAACAGTTCTTTTAGAGCACAGTAAAACCCCTTATAAAATAGTAACAAAGCGTAGGAAAGACTTAGTTTGCACTATTCCACAAGTACGCACATCATTTGCGAGTAGATTTTGTAACTACTTAGGTCCGACTCTTTACAATAAATTTAACAAAATATGCTTGATCTACGGTTTATCTAACTTTAAGTGTAAAAAGATTCTACGTTCATTTCTTCAGAATAAAAGCTATGATGAAACAGAAAATTATCTCAGTAAGTGACAGTGACAGATCAAATATTACCTCACACGACTTCAATGAAAACAAACACACACTCTCTTTCACTCTATCACACACACAGACATATACACACCACCAACACAATACAATCACTCACACACGAACACACACACACGCACATATTCAATTATTCAAACTTTGTTGTAGTATTATAAAATTAAAATAAAAAAAATATATAATTGTACTAGTTTATTGTATCTTTTTGTAAGGGACAGGGACTGCTATTTCTTAATACAGGTTATTCTATAACCTAGCTAGGAAAGCAGAACTTCACCCACCAGATTGTGTTTGACATGGTACAAACTTATATGTATACCTAACTATGTAAACTTCATATACTACAATCTCCTTTTTTTTTTATGAAATAAATTTATTATTATTATTTTGGGGAGTGTTTTTTTTTCTCAGCTGTTAGGCTGGTTTTAGCTACATTTACGGGCCAAAGCCAAGTAAATGCAGCGTGTGGTGTGTATTTAAGATGAGGGTGTGTTTTCTTCCTCCAACTGCATGAATTTCCTAACTATTCTGCAGGTGTTTAGGATGGCAGCTTTCTGTAGGTTGATATAAACGGATTCTTCTAAATCTATTAATTTCAGGCTACGGAGAAGGTGGTTCGGGATAACGCCCGTCGTTGAGAGAACTATAGGGATAACGTATACTTTTTCTTGTCTCCAGATTCTTGAGACTTCTTCTTTAAGGTCAGCATATTTACTAATTTTTTCAGTTATCGTTTTTTGTAGGTTATGGGTATTCGGAACTGCAATATCTATAAGGTAAGTGATTTTTCTTATTTTATCCTGTAGGGTTATGTCTGGTCTATTGTAGTGGATAGTTCTATCTGTAAGTATGGCGCGATCGTAGTATATTTTTATTATTATTATTATTATTTTCTTGCTCACTGTAAAATTTTTTCAAAATCTGTGAATGTCGATCAAAATGTCTGCCGATAAAAAGTTAAGGACTGGTTTCTTCTAGAGACCACGGTTAAGGTAGCTGTCCTTGCTGCCCCATCTCAAAAATCCAGCCTGTATAGACTGGATGCCGACTGGGACCCTCGACTTGTATATGTTACGTGTGTTCGGCGCAAGTTACGCTCGTCATTTAAACAGCCACAAAGCGAAAGCCGTGTCGTGGCTTCTTTGTTATTCGACCACAACGCGTTGACATTAAATTAAGGCAATGTAGAAAAACCACGACGGGTTCCGAGTGTATTTGATGCAACCACGTCCCGACTGACAAGTTGAAAGGAACTTGTCGACGCTCACACTGCATTAACGTGACGTGCGACCGGATCTAATCAAAGGCACTGATGACGAAAACAAAGATAAAATGAAAATCCAAGATGGCAACTAGGTTTTTTTTTGTCTTGTCTGTCATTTTCATGGTTTTCGAGGATGCGCCAATATGGCGGCAATAAATTTGTGTTGAGTGACGTGAATATGTTATGTACAGTACTCACAGGCCCTCCTTCTGGTGTGTGCTGAGGTGCATGTGCACGTGGTAGCGCGTGTGGAACATGTGCGCGCACACGGGACACTCGTGCGACTTGTATATGTTATGTACAGTACTCACAGGCCCTCCTTCTGGTGCGTGCTGAGGTGCATGTGCACGTGGTAGCGCGTGTGGAACATGTGCGCGCACACGGGACACTCGTGCGACTTGTATATGTTATGTACAGTACTCACAGGCCCTCCTTCTGGTGCGTGCTGAGGTGCATGTGCACGTGGTAGCGCGTGTGGAACATGTGCGCGCACACGGGACACTCGTGCGACTTGTATATGTTATGTACAGTACTCACAGGCCCCCCTTCTGGTGCGTGCTGAGGTGCATGTGCACGTGGTAGCGCGTGTGGAACATGTGCGCGCACACGGGACACTCGTGCGACTTGTATATGTTATGTACAGTACTCACAGGCCCTCCTTCTGGTGCGTGCTGAGGTGCATGTGCACGTGGTAGCGCGTGTGGAACATGTGCGCGCACACGGGACACTCGTGCGACTTGTATATGTTATGTACAGTACTCACAGGCCCCCCTTCTGGTGCGTGCTGAGGTGCATGTGCACGTGGTAGCGCGTGTGGAACATGTGCGCGCACACGGGACACTCGTGCGACTTGTATATGTTATGTACAGTACTCACAGGCCCTCCTTCTGGTGCGTGCTGAGGTGCATGTGCACGTGGTAGCGCGTGTGGAACATGTGCGCGCACACGGGACACTCGTGCGACTTGTATATGTTATGTACAGTACTCACAGGCCCTCCTTCTGGTGCGTGCGGAGGTGCATGTGCACGTGGTAGCGCGTGTGGAACATGTGCGCGCACACGGGACACTCGTGCGACTTGTATATGTTATGTACAGTACTCACAGGCCCTCCTTCTGGTGCGTGCTGAGGTGCATGTGCACGTGGTAGCGCGTGTGGAACATGTGCGCGCACACGGGACACTCGTGCGACTTGTATATGTTATGTACAGTACTCACAGGCCCTCCTTCTGGTGCGTGCTGAGGTGCATGTGCACGTGGTAGCGCGTGTGGAACATGTGCGCGCACACGGGACACTCGTGCGACTTGTATATGTTATGTACAGTACTCACAGGCCCTCCTTCTGGTGCGTGCTGAGGTGCATGTGCACGTGGTAGCGCGTGTGGAACATGTGCGCGCACACGGGACACTCGTGCGACTTGTATATGTTATGTACAGTACTCACAGGCCCTCCTTCTGGTGCGTGCTGAGGTGCATGTGCACGTGGTAGCGCGTGTGGAACATGTGCGCGCACACGGGACACTCGTGCGACTTGTATATGTTATGTACAGTACTCACAGGCCCTCCTTCTGGTGCGTGCTGAGGTGCATGTGCACGTGGTAGCGCGTGTGGAACATGTGCGCGCACACGGGACACTCGTGCGACTTGTATATGTTATGTACAGTACTCACAGGCCCTCCTTCTGGTGCGTGCTGAGGTGCATGTGCACGTGGTAGCGCGTGTGGAACATGTGCGCGCACACGGGACACTCGTGCGACTTGTATATGTTATGTACAGTACTCACAGGCCCTCCTTCTGGTGCGTGCTGAGGTGCATGTGCACGTGGTAGCGCGTGTGGAACATGTGCGCGCACACGGGACACTCGTGCGACTTGTATATGTTATGTACAGTACTCACAGGCCCTCCTTCTGGTGCGTGCTGAGGTGCATGTGCACGTGGTAGCGCGTGTGGAACATGTGCGCGCACACGGGACACTCGTGCGACTTGTATATGTTATGTACAGTACTCACAGGCCCTCCTTCTGGTGCGTGCTGAGGTGCATGTGCACGTGGTAGCGCGTGTGGAACATGTGCGCGCACACGGGACACTCGTAGCGCAACACGAAGGCGTCGCGGCGGTGCGTCAGGAGGTGCTTGTGCAGCTTGCAGGCGGCCGGGAAGCGCTTGGAGCACACGTCGCACACGAACTCCTTGTCCGGCGCGTGGCGCTTCCTGTGGTACACCTGCACACGTGGGACACGAGATTTACTTCAAACTCCATTGCATCAAAACGTATTAAGGACCTTTTATTAGAATCTAACTGACCCCGACAGACGTCCTGCCAAAATTTCAATATGGTCTTGAGATCAAACTAAAATCCCATGGAAAAAGGACTTTTATAAAGTGCTAATAAAAGCAATAAAAATTTATGACTGAGGCTCGCCGCTTGGACAAGAAATGAGTGGAGTCGAACTGTATAATATTTTGTTGTGTATACCTTCGATCACTACGTACTAGATTAAGGATCAGGAACAAAGATACGTCGCTAAAGTGGCCACGTTTGTACACACTTTATAAGTAAGTACATTTATATTTATTTCTATGAAATACAGAAAATAATAATTTATACTAACAAATTCAGTTTATTATACTCAAACAGCCTTGATACTCAAACATAAAGTTTAATTACAATGGCAAAATTAAATCTTTCTGTCGTCGGAGAAACAAATATAATGTCATGTCGCTTGAAAATAAAAAGTCATTTTTATATAAGTTCAAAAATGTTTATTGTTACTGTTGTACTGTTTTTAGTAATCTACGCCTTTGCGTGTTTCCAGTTATGTCCAATATATTAAAATGAATCGAACAAATTCGAATTTTTATAAGGCTTATATTCTTTCGCGACAGTAGATACCCATTCTACACAGCGAAATGGGTCGCTAGGAAATCTACAAACAGAAATAAAATAACAATACTACACCATGCATTCCCTGTTCCAGAACAGTCGATGTTTGTTACAATAGATGGTAGTTGTCACAAACATTGGTCAAACAATCATAATATTTGTTAATTGATTTATATTTAATTCTGTTTTTATTTTATGAAAAACACTTACTGATAATAAACTTACCGAAAACAAAATATTCCTTCCAAAATCTTGGTACGGTGGTTATTTACAAATGTTTTGAACGCGTACTGCGGCATTTTGACGTCTTAACGTTGGCTATGATTGGACCATACTAATTTTAAATAAGACCACAACCTAATCTGTGCTCTTATTTTTCGTTCCGTTTTTGAAGCGCTTACCGGGAATCTAGTGCATTATTGATCGAAGACTTATATACTCGTAGATAAATAGATGGTCACTTGAAAATTCTTAGAAACTTAGACTACATAACTTTCTATTTTGTATTTTCTCTTTTATGTGTCAAAGTCAAAAACGTTTATTGCGAACTAAGTGTACAATGGTGCCGATTCTCTTGTCAAAAATGCGTCTAAACTATACGTAGACTAAAAATCACTAAAATTAGAGACTTTTTAGTTTAGTGAAAATGGCAATTTTGCTATTCTGAATTTGACATTTTTCACCTAAAATTTTGATTGTGAAATACCAAACCAGACTAATTCTGACAATTTTTTATCGCGATTAAAAAGGTGTGGGTTGAAATAAGTTGTCATGAACTAAAATTCACACCAACATCTCGACTTCACGTGCAAAAACAGTACTGAATTTATTTTTTCTTTTGCTTATATCTCGAAATTGGTGCGTCCTGTCGCAAAAATAATGAAAATTTCGACCCCCTTAATGAAATACATAAAACCTTAACATATAGGTACAGTGGTACCCAACTGATAAGGCGCGTCGTGAATCTTCGTTCGCACAGAAAAGAAAGTATGGCCCCGAAGATTAACGAAAGAATGCTTAAAACTTACAATCAACTTTAGAACACTATTATAAGCTTCACAATACACTGCAGCTGTTAGTTCCGTCTCACTCGCAAGTCACGCCCCTCCGCACAATAACACTTCGTGCCAATTTTATCGGGCCACCAGTTTTCATCAAATATATATTTAATAAAAAATACAGGTTATTTAAAATATACGATTTATTTAATAAACAAATAGGTATTTATTTAGTAAACAATTAAAAAAACTTAATCTAAAGGCCGCACTCCTGCTATCCCAATATCACTCTGAGCGTCGCTACTATTACCATCACTATCACGATTCGAACTATCCGATGAAGATGATGTATCTTCGTTGGTGTTTATCACAAATTGGTCCAATCTATCGTCGATGGCCTCTTCCAATGTCATAAATTCGTCTTCGCATTTGATGGCATGATCTACAACTTTTTGCCACTCGTCTGGCCCGATGGATGCGAATTTTTCAGACAAAAGACGCTGCACTTCGGTCAAATTCATGGCAACATTGAATTTGCTTACGTGACCTTTCACCTGCGACCAAATGTTTTCTATCGGATTGAAGTCCGGATGATATGGAGGGAGCCTTAACACTGTGTGGCCGTGAGCTTCCATTATGGTGTCAAGCGAGTACTTTACATAGAGATGCTTATAGCGTTTAATTATATCGTACAATTCCGGTTTATACGCTTTGATATTGAAAGGTATGTTTTTATCTTTTAACCAATCCTGCGTAATCTTTTTTGCAGACTTACTGTTCGGTGCCCTGTCCTCTAATGTGCTATGGTATGACGCATTGTCAATGACAAACACAGAATTCGGTTGGAGGTTGGGAATTAATTTCTCTTGCAACCATTTCTCGTAATTTTCTTTGTTCATCTCACTGTGATAGTCTCCTGTGGTATGAGCCGATTTGTACATGAGCAAAGCATTTGGTATGAATCCATTAGCACCACCAGCATGCACTATAATCAACCTCGGTCCCTTCGAAATTGTTTTTTTTATGCCTTTGCCTTGACCGTCAGACCAGGCTTGTTCCTTGGTGTGGGTCGAATGAACATAAGTCTCGTCGCCATACACTATAGGTTTCCCTTCACGTCGATACTTTTTTATTTTTCTTAAAAATCGTATTCTTAATAGCCTTACTTCATCTTTTTCCGCCAGCAATTTACGGTTTGTTTGCATTTTCCTAAACTTAAATCCTATCTCTTTTACTATTCGGCGCAGTTTCTCTGCCCCCTTCGAAGTCAATATCTCTTTTTAATTTCTCCAATAGCGCTCTCATTGTGACTACCTGTTTTTCTTCGCGGTGAAAGTCATAAATTTTCCTACGTATGGCTTGGTATGAAAAATCGTCCAATTCCTTACGATAAGTTTTTTTCAATTTACCCTTTTTCGGCGTTCTAAAAGAAGGCCCCACAGTGTTTTCAGTCGTATGTTGATCCTTCTCCTTAAGAATTCTTGTTATAGTTCGTTTTGAAATTTGTGTAGCCTCGGCCGTTCGGTCAATAATTTTCAAAAATCGATCTTTTATAAATGTTGTGTTCTTAGACTCCTGAGCTTCTTTCTTCATAAACTCGTGCACATTGAAAATTATTTCCCGAGCTTGACTTTTAAGTGGTTGCCCCCTTTTTAAAGAACTCATTTTAAATCATAAAAAGAAAACACTTTTGTTGCCACTACTTGTACTTTTGCCTGCTACGCGTGCACTCGTATGGCGGCTAACACATGCCACGCGGCGCTCGCTAACATGGCGGCAGCTGCCGACCAATAGCGGTACAGAAAACAGAAGCGCGGTGCGTGGAGCGTGCCTATTGGTCAAAAGCATTTCCCGCGCTTTGAAAATTCATCTTCTGCGCAGGTACATCGGTAAGCCATATCAGTTGGGTACTGTAATATTTTTTAATATTTTCCATACAAAAAGTGAAAAATTCCATATAAAACACGGCGAGGCGGCACCCCCTGCGCGCCTCCGGCTCTAAAAAAAATCTCGGGTGAGGGCAAACCACGGGTATTCGCGATTGTCAAATTTTATTTTAGTTGTGTCAAAATTATTTTTTAGTTTAGAGAATTTTATTTGCAGAATAGCTCAAAGATTCTCATAGCCTAAAGTACGGAATTTTAGTGATAGTTTCGTTAGTTTAGTTCGGTGTACAAGAGAATCGGCACCATTGTTGGTGTTATGTTATGTTAGTACTTACGACTTAGCAGCCTTTTACAAGCATTGCAATTATCATTCGCCTGCATTGTGTATGTGTCTTTACTTGTAATTGGTTTTTAACCATTTTTATTAAAGAAATAAATAAATAGTACTAAATTCGATAGTTGTGTAAGCGGCAATCTTAGAGTATATAACACTGGAGAAGCCTTACGAACACTTCCCCTCTGTAAAAGTACAAGAACAAAGGTTCTTGTACGTTCATAAAAACTACTTTCAAATCGATTCTAACGCACTTCGTGAATCGTTTGAAAGACGCGCGGAGCTCCGTGAAAATGCCTATTTGTACTGTTAAATGGTGTAAAAAGCGTTCAAATACGTCAAATTTACCTAAAGAACTGAATAACTTTCCATATGCAATTTTTTTTTTCTAAGATTTAGTCATGTTTTTATTGAAATTTAAAATCCTAACCTCATAATACAATTCGATTTTTCATTTGATTCAACCATGATTTAATATAAAACGTAGCATGAATCGAGTATTTTCCTCACGTTGCATCTGTGACGTCACCGAGTCTCGCTACATCTCGTTTTTATGTTCGTAAAGATCAAAATACTTTTCTTTTGCATTACGAAAATATACGTCAAATCAGCATAACTTACAAGCACTTGACATGCGATTATATCCTCTAGAAAAAAATGTTAACGAGACTACCGTAGTGTTGAGGTCATGTTTGAAACCAAAATTGACATGTCGATAATTTCCTAGTAAAAATTACTCAGTAATTATTTTTGTTTATTTTTTTTTTATTGTTCAATGTTTTATAATTTGTTTATGTCCATTGAAGTGTTTGTATGTAAAAAAAAAAAAAATTGAACTTGATCTAATTTTTTATTGAGACTTACTTATTACAAATTTAGTTACTTTTATTTAATTGAAGTTATTTTCTCTTCTTATTAAAATGTAACTATTTTATGCAATAGCTGTTTTATTTCTGGGTTCAAGCAAAATTCCGAATGAATATCGATATCGATAAAAATAAAAAATATGGTACGGACTTCTCTATCCGGGCGAGCAGCTATTGTTGTTTTTGACAGTAGCTACCCCGTCCCCCGCAAAAAGTGACAGACTTTTTTGTTCGGAATATTGCGCTTATGGCTTCTCCAGTGATATATACTCTAAGGCGTCAATGAATGGAAATTATCAAAAACAATCCTTGGGCCCGCCCGACAGGATTTCCATCAGCACACTTTCATCCTCTATTTAATGCGTTTCGGGGTTGAATTTAAAAAAATTCTTCCTCAGTGCTCACTTTCGTTACAAAAGGAACTCTTGTGCAAAATTCTAGAGCCAGAGATTTAGGCTGGGCGTTGTTTGTCAGTGAGTTAATACAGTATTTATGATTTTTATTAAGTATATTCAAGTCGTGACGCGGGCTCACCATAGTCTCCCGTTTCTTGTACGTCTTCCCGCACACGGTGCACAGGTAGGGCTTGGCCCCCTGGTGCTCCGCCTCGTGCTCGCGCAGCGCGGCGTCGCTGGGCGCCTCCTGCAGGCAGTAGTGGCAGCGCAGCACCAGGGCTTCGCCCGCGTGCGACTGTCTGTGCACCTCCAGCATGTTCAGGTGCAAGAACCTATAAGTTGTTAAAATGTACTAAGCGAGAGCCTCAGAGCCGAGGTTTCCGATATCAGATATCTTTTATTTCGGGAATAAAATTGACGTTGACAGTTTTTGTATGGAAGAACTGTCAAAATGATTCCTCAGGATTTCTGGTGTTGGAAAAATCAACAGGTCTGCTAAACACACGCACCGGAAAGTTCGGCGCGTTTGCCTGCAATGCTTTGATTATTTATTTTTTTATGCTTTGAAATTCGAGCATTATTTTGATAACGTTCTTCAAAGTAAATTGAAAATGCTGTACTGGTCAAATGCATGCATAATCCAATCAAATCAAGCCAAGTATCATCACCAATTAAATTATGATGAGTGGGTTGGAGTAGCAAAACATGCAGGCTGGCTGACTCAATTAGATGCAGGAGTTTAAGGGATCGAGAGGAGCTAAGGACAAGGAGGTTGGTATTAAATTCTCCCACAACAATGGGATGTGCATACTCCGAACCCAAAGATTCAAGTACCGACGAATTCAGTGAAGTAATAGAGCAGTGCAATAGGGCAGTGGAGAGTGGAGCAGTGATAGCCTAGTGGTGTGACCGTCAGACTGCCAAGTCATAGGTCACGAGTTCGAACCCAAGGCACGCACCTCTGACTTTTCGGATTCATGTGCGTATTGTATAATTATCACTTGCTTCAAAAACGGTGAAGGAAAACATCGTGAGGTGAGGAAACCGGCATGCCTGAGAGATATTTCTCGACGGCATGTGAAGCCAAGTCAGAGGCCCATGGGCGGCTTTAAAACTCTGACACTAGGTTAGTCACTAACCACACGATAAGAAGAAGTGAAGTAATCAATGGAAGGAGGGGCAATAGACGACACCAAGGACAGTTTTAGCTCCTCTGACACAAACCTCCAGAAAGAGATACTCTCTGGATTCATTGGAAGATGAAGAAGAAGCTAGAATTTTAAAAGGAAAATCACCACGAAGGTAGATGGCTGCACCACCCTCCCTCCAACCGATCCGGTGATTCCGCAGAAGAACGAAGCCGGGGAGCGGGTGAGTGGTTGAAAGCAGGACAGGACAGGGCGAATGCGCTTGGGGAAAATTATTTAGTGCTAATAATAGTATCCGTGGAGTTTCTTGTCCGTTCTTCTCCATGGGTACCTACTACGCTTTGGAATGGGCAACTAGCTTCATATTTCTGACTGACCGACTCCTTGACTCCGACTCTTTCAGTTCAAAAGTGCCTGTAAATTGTTTAATTGAAATAAATGCTTAGAGTTCGAGTTACTCACTTCTGGTTGCAGTACTCGCAGGCGTGCGGCCTCTTCTGGTGCTTGCGGCGCGGCTTCTCCTCGTTACTCTTCAGCTTTAACGATTTCGATTTCATTTTGGATTTTTTCTTTGCTGGTCTGCAAATATTCAATATGATCTACTTAATAAAAATCTTGAAATTACTGACAGACAACGCACAGCTTAAACCGCTGGGTCCAGAACCATGAAATTATGCACATGAGTTCCTTATACAATGCTGTCAGGGACATTAAGTTTTTTTAAATAATTATTTAAATTAAACTTAATTTAACAACCATGTACAGTCACGAGCGCTAATACGTATCCACTTAGCAAAATTTTAAAGCGATTTTCTCGTGGATACCGACACTGCAACTTTGAGATAAGGCCTTTTTCATATTAATATGGGTTCCAAAATGATATATTCGTAACAACTTAAAATAACAATCAACACAGTAGGAGCAAATCCCTTTTAAAACTTGCCAAGTATATACATATTGGTGCTCGTGACTGTACTGAGTTCATAGATAACAGTTAATGGTAAACGGTGAAGGAAACCGGCATGTCTGAGAGATATTTCTCGACGGCATGTGAAGCCAAATCAGAGGCCCATGGGCGGCTTTAAAACTCTGACACCAGGTTAGTCACTAACCACACAAAAAGAAGAAGGTAACAGTTTGCGCGCCGATGTCCCTGACACCCTGTATACCGAGAGTGAGCCCATACAGGGTTCAAATAGAGGATGGAAGTTCGTCATATTTGCCGATGGGAAACCCGTCGGTTACACTGCTTGTTTCATAATGTTAATGTTGAGCAGCTAATTTTTAATAATAAGGGGCTGTTGTTATATATTTAAGTCTTAGGTTGGGATAAGATGGGGTGCTAGGACAGGAAACCTCCCCGTGTGCCTGGGGGCTGGAGTTCCCTTACGGATGCGTCCGGGGGGAAGGCCAGTCTCTGGGACGGTGCACCCTGGGGTGCAGGCAATGTCTCCTCATTAGGTACTGCGTGCCTAAGGGGTCTCGTTGCCCGTATGCCAATATCCTGTCAGAGGAGTGAACGCTCTAACTCTCTTGAGCAGCGTTCCAGTGGGAGCGGGCTCGGCGTGCACTAACAATGCCGTCGGGCAGGCGGGAGGAAGTCTTTTCTCCTGCCACCGTTGGTCTCGTAGCCCCGAAGAGTGTCAAGGTCATGTCTCTGGCATTTGATGGGGGTCGAGGGTCTTGGCTTAACCGCCCGGGCCGCGAGGTAGAAAACCTCTATAAAAAATCACCCCAAACCTCCAAGCGACGGCGCACCGTGGGTTGATAGCTTGACTAATGGGTAGCTTAATTAGTCACTAGTGCGAACCACTATTTTTTGGTTGGTTGGTTGGAAATTTTTTGTACTCGTGGGATTTAATATGGATAACCTTATAAAAAACACAAACGATGACGTGCCAATTTTATTGGCGGAGGAACCGCTTGCCGGCGACGGCAACAAGAGTCGAGGAGACTCCTGTCCCTCCGGGGACCAAGCTAGGACCGACCAGGACACGGGACGTGGGCGTTACTGGGGGAAACGCTCGCGCGACGAGAAGTCGCGTGACGAGAAATCGGACCGCGCAGGATCGGTGGGACAATCCTCGGACGAGGAATGCCTGCCGGTCGCTAAGGTGCCGACGGTAAGGAGAGGCCGAGGTCGCGTGACGGTGACCTCGAAACCAGGGCGTGACAATCGGGGTCGCATCAAGCGGCCCGATACCCCCCAGGAATCGGCGGGGAAAGCGACTCTGAGGTCTCATCCGGGGCCTCAAGCGAAGAGCCGGAAGGGGTCACCGCCTCTCTTAAGGGCACGAAGGCACAGGCTGGTGCCGCTGCGAACCGTGCCAGGGGAGGAGTGGCGACCGACGAGGCCACCAAAGTTGCCGCCGGGGGCTCCGATTCGGAGCGAGCGGCCAGGTTTGCGGAGGTCGTAGCAGCCGCGATCAGGAGTGTGGCCTTGAAGAAGCTGCAGTCCTCAAAGGACAAGGCCATACCCGCGGCCACGGCCTCCATTATGGCGGCAGCGAGGGTCCTTCAGGTCGGGCCTCCGTCGGACGTACTGTCCGAGATGCGGGCGGAGGTCGGCCGCTTGACTGCCCCTATGGAGCTTCTCCGAAAGGAGAACGTGGAGCTCCGAGCAGACCTGGCCAGGCTCAGTGGAGCCGTCCCCCGCGTTGTGTTGCAGCGCGGAGCGGTGCAAGGGCAGGGCCCGCCCTTGCCGGCGGAGGACCGGGTTTTGGCCTTGGTGCGGAAGGAGCTGGCTGCCTTCAACAGCCGGTTCTCCGTACTGGAGGCCGTGGTCCTGCGCCCTCCGTTAGCGGCGAGCCAGCCGGCCTCGGGCCAGCGGAAGGCGGCATCGTATGCCACCGCCGCCACCGCAGCTGCCACGGCGGCCAAACCAGGCCCGTCAGGGCAGACCAGGGGTCCTGCTACACAGGCAGCGAGGGCCCCGGGCAAGGCGGTGGGGGCTCCGGCCCCGGCCCTGGCAGCGGGAGCTCCGCCCCTGGTGGCGAAACGGCCGCCCATGCCTCCTAAATCTCCCCAGGCTGACGCCGAGTGGCAAATAGCCGGGGAGAAGAAGAAGGCGGGCAAGGCCAAAAGGGCGGCCAAGAAGAAGGCGAGGCGGCAGCGGCGCAAGGAGCAAAGCGTCGCGGCTAGGCTCCGCGCCCCGAAGTCCGCAGCTGTAGTGATAACACTACAGCCGGAAGCGGAGAAAAAGGGCGTGTCCTACCGCGACGTGCTCTCCAAGATTGGGGCGGCGGTGGACCTCAGGGAGATAGGTGCCGCTCAGGGCATCCGGGTTAGGGTCACTGCGACTGGGGCCCGGATGCTGGAGCTCCCCGGAGCGGCTAATGCCCGGCCGCTGACGCCCTGGCTGAAAAGCTCAGGGCGTCCTTAAATGCGGACGAGGCCCGAGTGTCCAGGCCCACCAAGTGCGTAGAAATGCGCATCTCGGGCCTGGACGACTCAGTGGCGGAGGATCAGGTGGTGGCCGCTGTCGTCAGGACTGCTGCTCTGCCAAGCAGGTTAGGGCGGGCACCATCCGTCCTGACTTCACGGGGATGCGAGCCGTAACGGTGAGCTGCCCCGTGTCGGCGGCCAGGAAAATCGCCGGGCAGGGCCAAAGGTTGGGCCAAGGGTTGGTGGGCTGGGTATCCGCGCAGGTCAAACTGCTCGAACCTAGACCTCTGAGGTGCTTCCGCTGCCATGTGGGCAACCACGTGGGAGCTAAATGGGCCTGCGCCCAACCCGCCAAAGCCAGGAGCAAGTCCTCCGCCACTACTACTGCCGCTGTCGCTGCCGCCACCACCGTCGTCGCCGCCGCGGCCGAAACGCCCTGGTGTTAACCATTGTGTGGATCGCCCGGAGGACACGGTGGAGCATACGGTGGAGGTCTGCCCGGCTTGGGCGGGGCACCACCGTGTCCTCACGGAGGCGATCGGCGGCGGCGATCTCTCGCGTCCGGCCCTGGTTCAGGCCATGGTCCAGGCCATGGTCCGGAGCGAGAGTGCATGGGAAGCCGTCACTTCCTTCTGCGAAGCAGTAATGCTCGCGAAGGAGGAGGCGGAGCGCGCGAGGGAAATGCAAGATGCGCGCCCTCGCGCCCCTAGTCGCCGCAGGAGACGCCCCGGGCGTCGGGAGTCGCGAGCCGACTTTCGGCCACCGCAGGCGCGGGCTTGCGGACGGTGGGCAATGGGTAGCTCGCCGTCCGATTAGGACCAGGCCCGGGTCGACGGCGCGTTGTGTTCCACGCGCGCCTCAAAGAGATGTCAGCACCAACTGACGGGGTCCGTAAGGGCCAATGCCTGCCAGGGTTGCGAGTTTGTCCGAAAGGGATATCGCGGCCCCGGCACACAGGCAACGGAAGGAACACGGGTGGGTTTTAGTCAGTAAAAGTCTGACACTCCCTCTCGCTCCGCCCAGAGCGTGAGGAGTCACTTGATGATTTCCCACCCAAAAAAAAAAGAAAAAAAGGTTGGGATAAGATTATTTCTAGTAAAATTTTTGTTTTGACTACAATAAAGTATGTAGTATTTATAAGTTAACACTTCAAGAAAATTGTATTGTGTGTGTACTACTAACAACTCTACTAATGCCTTCTATGTAGCAATTTTATGGAGTGAGTGTCAAATAGTGTATGAAATAATTATATAATTATTTATTTTCTTATTCGTTAAATATTATTATAAACAAACATTAAAAAAAACATTTTTCTTATATAAAAAATATTATACCTTTTATCCTACTAATATTATAAACGGGAAAGTTTGTGAGGATGGATGTATGGATGTTTTTTACTCTTTCACGCAAAAACTACTGAGCGGATTGGATGAAATTTGGCACACAGATAGTTTCACAGAACAGAAAAAACAGTAAAAGTCGCAAGTAGGCGGGGCCCGCGTACCCCGAGTTTTGCGGAGATCCGCATATGTCTGCTCCGCGCACACACCACGCAAATCAGTCGCGTTACAACCGTCACGGTGAAAAGAACTTGAAAAAAAAATACAAAGATGCCCTATTGTGCTGTTTTAGAATGTAAACACGATAACAGAACCAAAAATATATCAAATAGAGGTATGTCATACCGTCAGTAAGTCTTAATTGATTTTATTTCGATAAAAATTTTAAAAATAATATTTTATTAAACAAGACAAGTAAAAGTGGACTTTATAATCTTAAATTTAAGGTCTACTTTATTCTAAACTCAAACATATTCTTCGCGAAGATTCCAACCATGCACATGTCACAGTCAGCTACTCAATTAGAGATTACCGTTATCGATAATGAGCTATCGATATTTTAAAGGGGACGCGCTAAGGTAGCCCGCGAAATTCAAATTTCCTTACGTTTTTTGCAATTTGTAAGTCAGTGTCGGGTTGTATGTTGATTAAAATATGATTCGAGACCGTAAAAAATATGGCTTCAGAGAATTATAATAATCATTAGAATCAGCAACAAACAGAATCACAACTCTTATGTTAGAATAATCCTAAAATGTCATGATTTCATGAAATAGTCATTCAATAATTATAGGATTTTATGAACGTAGAGGGATTCTTTTGTATTGGTGATTTTTTAATTATAATTCTATAAATTAATATTTGATACGGCCGCGAATCACATTTAGATCAACATCATATTTAGATCGGCTGGCGTGAAAAAGTGATTTTACCAAAAGTGACACATACAAGGTCTTAAAGTCGCAACGACGACATGAATCGTCGTGATAAAAAGACAACCGCTTTCAAAATCTACAAAATACTTATACAATAATCATTTTTCAATTTGTCGAAACTTAAGTTAGTAATAACCTAAGTTTCGACAAAGTGAAAATAAATAGGTACAGTACAACTATTTTCTAAATGTTCCTCGGCAAACTTCGTGTTTCGTCTGTCGTTGGATTTCTATCAGTTGCCTTTGCACTTGGTGCAGACCAGACACTCTCAATCGACGATAAGTAGTAATTTTCAAATTCAGATCAGTAGTTTAACATAACAATTCTTAATTATACTTTCTGTAAATCGTATGTATTAGAATAAAATATTAACACTTGATTTCGAACATAATAATATTTATCGACTCTAGCTGTTGACTGTATTTTGTTTGAAAATAAAACGGAATGTCGATAAATAAGTCAACGACAGTGGTACATCCCTAGAGGAGGACGAATAGTAATGGCCTCGTTACGCAAATATGAATCTTATTCGTATCAAAATACAGATTTTAATTGAATGCATTTAATATAGTGACATCTAGCGGCGGGTAGCGTAACTTGCTCATTAAACTATTCAGTGTGCGCTTTAAACGGAAAAAGTTATAAGTACGTAAAAAGAGTAGACAATAAACAACTCTATTGTCTATAAATTGTGGTTTATTTTCAAATAAGTGACGATTGACATTATTTCCTACTTTCATTCAATGTTAAACTACCAATCACACCAAAGATTTCCTAGTGTTACGAAATACAATTAACTTGTATTTGTGTGAGTTGGGGTACGCTGGTTCCGATACTAATGAAGCGCTATGCTACTTCTACTGTTTTTTTCTGTACTGTGGATAGTTTATAACCTGGATTAACACATGGGATACTTTGTATCCCGATATTCCCACGAGATCGAGACTTATGCGGGTGAAACCGCGGGGCGCAGCTAGTTATTCAATATTTTTATTTTACTTCCATATACTCGTATTACTGTTACATTTCGGTGCCTCCTAGAGTCAGTGAAAACAAGCAGTACTCTCTCTCGCGACTTACTTTTTAGCGCCAGCTCCTTGCTGTTGGTCCACGGCTTCGTCGTCCACTTCTGGTTTGGTGTCTTCTCCTTCCGTCTTGACATCGTCTTTGTCTACAAAATAACAGTAAGACTATACAACAACATAACAATACACAATACTTATTGTAAGTTTGCCTGCACATGTAAACAACATTTGCACATCTCTTGTAGTTTGTACAGACCTCCAGTCAAATCTGCAGTAGCCACAAGTTTATTCTTCCGCTTGTAAATATAAGAGTGATTGTTCTCTAATGTTACTTTGTTGCCTTTTTTAATCAATTGGGTAACAGATGATATGTATGTGTTGCCAAGTTGGCTCTCGTACTCGGTATCTCCAACAACTGTAGTTATTTGCACATCTCCTTGACGGAAACTTTCGATTTATCTGCGATAAGTATCTCCTCGACATATTGTTTTTTAGTGGTTTCGAACAACCAGTCTTTCTTGGATGTGGATGTGGAGTGAATGGCATTAAGATCGTCCAGTGAAAGTTTAAAAAAAAGATTTAATATTCGCAAAGATAATTTTGAATGGGACGCTACTAAGATAAAAATAAGTTCAGGGATAATTTGTAACAAATATAAAAATAAAACCGGCCAAGTGCGAGTCGGACTCGCACACGAAGGGTTCCGTACCACCGTGCATTATTTAGCAAATAAATGAAAATACTAACAATACTCAATATATTTATTGCTTCCACATGTGAACTTAGGTGGTAGGTTTAACAAAATAATATGATCATTGTGGACCCTGTCGGGCACAGCAAAAGTAGGAGAGAGGAAGAGGGCTTTTAATTTTGTTTACTTAGTTAGTACCTATTTATAGTAATTATTTTATAAAACTTGTAAATTAAAATTTGTCATTTAAATAATCATTGATATCATAATAGCATTTAGTTAATAGGAATAGTTTTAATTTGTTTATAAATGTATTCAATTTTTGTTCATTTTTTATTAATTCTGGTAATTTATTAAATATTTTAATTGACATGACTAGTGTACTTGTTGAGTGCATTTTTAACTTAGAACCTGGTAAGTTTAACCTATTTTTATGGCGTAATGTATATTTAGACTGTATGTTTTCTCTTGTCGTGTAAAAGTGCTGGTAATTTCGAACGAATTTGCATATTTCTAGAATGTATAGGCAAGGGAGGGTAAGTATTTTATTTTCTTGGAAATGAGGTTTGCAACTGTCGGTGTCTTCTATATTTACAAGGATTCTTATTAATCTTTTTTGCAATGTGAAAAGTGTCGGTGCATCTGTGCTGTTTCCCCACAATATTACGCCGTAGCTGAGCCATGCATGTGCGTAGGCATAATATGTAACAAGTGCAGTTTTAAGGTTAGTGGTCTTTTTGACTTCACGAAGGGCGTATGCAAATTTGGATAGTTTTGATTTTATCTTTTTAATGTGTGATTTCCAATTAATGTTTGTGTCTATATCCAGGCCAAGTAAAGTAAATTCATGAACGACTTCTATTGTTTTTCCGTTGTAAGTGAAATGTATGTCTAGTGGGGCTTTTTGTCGGGGGTGGAAGGGAATTATTTTAGATTTAGAGAAATTAATTTCGAGGTTATGGTCGTTCATCCAAGTTATTGATTTATTTAGTATAGTGGTTAGGTCCTCGCTCAAGCCTACGTTGTTCCGGCATGAAGTTAGAAGCGATATATCGTCAGCAAACAACACACACGGCCCTTCTATGGTTTTTGGAAGGTCGTTTATGTAAATAAGAAAAAGCAGGCATCCAATTACAGTTCCTTGGGGAATAGAGGCGTTAATTGCTTTACTATCAGACTGAATATTTTGTATCTCTTTGGTATTTTCATTATAAAATTCAATTTCGACCTGATGTTCTCTATTTGTTAAATACTATTTTGACGACACGGTTGGCGCAGTGGCTGAGCGATCGACTGCTGCGCAACGTGTCGCGGGTTCGATCCCCGCACGGAACAAATATTTGTATGATCTGCAAGTAGTTGTTCCGGGTCTGGGTGTTAGTGTATGTGAGTTTCTATGTTTGTAAACGCACCCACGATACAAGAAGAAATTCTTAGTGTGGGGCAAAGTTTTATTTAAAAAAAAAAAAAAATACTAAACTAAAAATATTATACATTTTCAAAATCGCAAAGATAAATTTGTATTTCATAACAATACTATGATTTACAAAGTAATTTTTGCCCCACTTTAATTGTTTACTTTGTTTCATTTTTATTATTTGTTGTTATATCGGTAATAGAAATCGACAATCTGTGAAAATTTCAACCGTCTACCTATTACCTATTACGGTTCATGAGATACAGCCCACTGACAGACGGACGGACAGACAGCGCAGCCTTAGTAATAGGGTTCTGTTTGGCACCCTTCGGGTACGGAACCCTAAAAAGAACTTTAATACATACATAAACTGACGCCTTCATCCCATGGGGGTAAGCAGAAGCTACAAAACGCCCCCCGCTACGATCCTCACATACTGAAGAACTTTAATGCCATCATATAGAGTTTAGTTTCCGCTACAACTTGTATATTTTATGAAATTTTCAGTGTCATTCTAAAATCAACTTAATTTATATCACCCTAAAGTTGATATTTAAAGTAAACGAATAAGAAACCACGATTTGAATATACTTTAATGTTTTGTAGATTGTTTAAGAAAGAAGAAAGAAAGAAAGAAAAATAAGTTTATTTGCCACAGAAACACGTGCATAAAAATATATATAAAACTCGAGTAGATAACAAAATAATAAAAATACAATAACGAGCACAAAACAGAAATAGTCGGCAGCTGCTGGCACGTCATGACTGTGACAAGAAGGCTTCCACTCAGCATGATGCTGTGCTATGGAGACCCACAGCACAGCGCTGATTTTCAGTGGTCACCCGAAAAAAACGTACGGAAACCAAGTCAGGTTTAAAGAATTGTACATAAATATAAAATAAAATAAATAGTATTTATAATATAATGCTATTATACAACCAACAGTATGAATAAAATGATTAAATATCATATAAATAATTATCCGCAGGCATCACCGTGCGTGCATAAAACACGTTCCCACCTAAAACACCATTATTTATCAATACAATGTTTTGTCTCGCTCCCACCATCACCTTCGCGCTCACAGTAATAAGGTACAGTTTGCATTTCCCGATTGCGGCTATGAGCGTGATGACGTACTGTGAGTCATAGCTGGCTGCGCGGCCAGGCTCGTGCGCCGTCGCGGCGCGCCATGCGTGACTATGTACCCACAGTGAGTTACTACCGCCAACCAACATACAAACAGTGGGTAACTGGCTTGCGCTTGCGTCTTATTCGACGCTTAATCAAACGTGCCGTGTTTAGTGTATACTACTTACTTGGTTATTTAGGTTTGGTATTTTGGTTACTTAAGTGGTTTTGGTAGCGTGTGGTAGATCTTGACGAAAGTAAGTAGCGTGTGGGAGATCTTGAGCTATAGGTGGTACGCTAGTTGAATGCTCATATACACGAGCGGCACGTTGCCAAAGTAAGTAGCGTGTGGGAGATCTTCAGCTATAGGTGGTACGCTAGTTGAATGCTCATATACGCGAGCGGCACGTTGCCAAAGTAAGTAGCGTGTGGGAGATCTTCAGCTATAGGTGGTACGCTAGTTGAATGCTCATATACGCGAGCGGCACGTTGCCAAAGTAAGTAGCGTGTGGGAGATCTTCAGCTATAGGTGGTACGCTAGTTGAATGCTCATATACGCGAGCGGCACGTTGCCAAAGTAAGTAGCGTGTGGGAGATCTTCAGCTATAGGTGGTACGCTAGTTGAATGCTCATATACGCGAGCGGCACGTTGCCAAAGTAAGTAGCGTGTGGGAGATCTTCAGCTATAGGTGGTACGCTAGTTGAATGCTCATATACGCGAGCGGCACGTTGCCAAAGTAAGTAGCGTGTGGGAGATCTTCAGCTATAGGTGGTACGCTAGTTGAATGCTCATATACGCGAGCGGCACGTTGCCAAAGTAAGTAGCGTGTGGGAGATCTTCAGCTATAGGTGGTACGCTAGTTGAATGCTCATATACGCGAGCGGCACGTTGCCAAAGTAAGTAGCGTGTGGGAGATCTTCAGCTATAGGTGGTACGCTAGTTGAATGCTCATATACGCGAGCGGCACGTTGCCAAAGTAAGTAGCGTGTGGGAGATCTTCAGCTATAGGTGGTACGCTAGTTGAATGCTCATATACGCGAGCGGCACGTTGCCAAAGTAAGTAGCGTGTGGGAGATCTTCAGCTATAGGTGGTACGCTAGTTGAATGCTCATATACGCGAGCGGCACGTTGCCAAAGTAAGTAGCGTGTGGGAGATCTTCAGCTATAGGTGGTACGCTAGTTAAATGCTCATATACGCGAGCGGCACGTTGCCAAAGTAAGTAGCGTGTGGGAGATCTTCAGCTATAGGTGGTACGCTAGTTGAATGCTCATATACGCGAGCGGCACGTTGCCAAAGTAAGTAGCGTGTGGGAGACCTTCAGCTATAGGTGGTACGCTAGTTGAATGCTCATATACGCGAGCGGCACGTTGCCAAAGTAAGTAGCGTGTGGGAGATCTTCAGCTATAGGTGGTACGCTAGTTGAATGCTCATATACACGAGCGGCACGTTGCCAAAGTAAGTAGCGTGTGGGAGATCTTCAGCTATAGGTGGTACGCTAGTTGAATGCTCATATACACGAGCGGCACGTTGCCAAAGTAAGTAGCGTGTGGGAGATCTTCAGCTATAGGTGGTACGCTAGTTGAATGCTCATATACACGAGCGGCACGTTGCCAAAGTAAGTAGCGTGTGGGAGATCTTCAGCTATAGGTGGTACGCTAGTTGAATGCTCATATACGCGAGCGGCACGTTGCCAAAGTAAGTAGCGTGTGGGAGATCTTCAGCTATAGGTGGTACGCTAGTTGAATGCTCATATACGCGAGCGGCACGTTGCCAAAGTAAGTAGCGTGTGGGAGATCTTCAGCTATAGGTGGTACGCTAGTTGAATGCTCATATACGCGAGCGGCACGTTGCCAAAGTAAGTAGCGTGTGGGAGATCTTCAGCTATAGGTGGTACGCTAGTTGAATGCTCATATACACGAGCGGCACGTTGCCAAAGTAAGTAGCGTGTGGGAGATCTTCAGCTATAGGTGGTACGCTAGTTGAATGCTCATATACGCGAGCGGCACGTTGCCAAAGTAAGTAGCGTGTGGGAGATCTTCAGCTATAGGTGGTACGCTAGTTGAATGCTCATATACGCGAGCGGCACGTTGCCAAAGTAAGTAGCGTGTGGGAGATCTTCAGCTATAGGTGGTACGCTAGTTGAATGCTCATATACGCGAGCGGCACGTTGCCAAAGTAAGTAGCGTGTGGGAGATCTTCAGCTATAGGTGGTACGCTAGTTGAATGCTCATATACGCGAGCGGCACGTTGCCAAAGTAAGTAGCGTGTGGGAGATCTTCAGCTATAGGTGGTACGCTAGTTGAATGCTCATATACGCGAGCGGCACGTTGCCAAAGTAAGTAGCGTGTGGGAGATCTTCAGCTATAGGTGGTACGCTAGTTGAATGCTCATATACGCGAGCGGCACGTTGCCAAAGTAAGTAGCGTGTGGGAGATCTTCAGCTATAGGTGGTACGCTAGTTGAATGCTCATATACGCGAGCGGCACGTTGCCAAAGTAAGTAGCGTGTGGGAGATCTTCAGCTATAGGTGGTACGCTAGTTGAATGCTCATATACGCGAGCGGCACGTTGCCAAAGTAAGTAGCGTGTGGGAGATCTTCAGCTATAGGTGGTACGCTAGTTGAATGCTCATATACGCGAGCGGCACGTTGCCAAAGTAAGTAGCGTGTGGGAGATCTTCAGCTATAGGTGGTACGCTAGTTGAATGCTCATATACGCGAGCGGCACGTTGCCAAAGTAAGTAGCGTGTGGGAGATCTTCAGCTATAGGTGGTACGCTAGTTGAATGCTCATATACACGAGCGGCACGTTGCCAAAGTAAGTAGCGTGTGGGAGATCTTCAGCTATAGGTGGTACGCTAGTTGAATGCTCATATACACGAGCGGCACGTTGCCAAAGTAAGTAGCGTGTGGGAGATCTTCAGCTATAGGTGGTACGCTAGTTGAATGCTCATATACGCGAGCGGCACGTTGCCAAAGTAAGTAGCGTGTGGGAGATCTTCAGCTATAGGTGGTACGCTAGTTGAATGCTCATATACGCGAGCGGCACGTTGCCAAAGTAAGTAGCGTGTGGGAGATCTTCAGCTATAGGTGGTACGCTAGTTGAATGCTCATATACGCGAGCGGCACGTTGCCAAAGTAAGTAGCGTGTGGGAGATCTTCAGCTATAGGTGGTACGCTAGTTGAATGCTCATATACGCGAGCGGCACGTTGCCAAAGTAAGTAGCGTGTGGGAGATCTTCAGCTATAGGTGGTACGCTAGTTGAATGCTCATATACGCGAGCGGCACGTTGCCAAAGTAAGTAGCGTGTGGGAGATCTTCAGCTATAGGTGGTACGCTAGTTGAATGCTCATATACGCGAGCGGCACGTTGCCAAAGTAAGTAGCGTGTGGGAGATCTTCAGCTATAGGTGGTACGCTAGTTGAATGCTCATATACGCGAGCGGCACGTTGCCAAAGTAAGTAGCGTGTGGGAGATCTTCAGCTATAGGTGGTACGCTAGTTGAATGCTCATATACACGAGCGGCACGTTGCCAAAGTAAGTAGCGTGTGGGAGATCTTCAGCTATAGGTGGTACGCTAGTTGAATGCTCATATACACGAGCGGCACGTTGCCAAAGTAAGTAGCGTGTGGGAGATCTTCAGCTATAGGTGGTACGCTAGTTGAATGCTCATATACGCGAGCGGCACGTTGCCAAAGTAAGTAGCGTGTGGGAGATCTTCAGCTATAGGTGGTACGCTAGTTGAATGCTCATATACACGAGCGGCACGTTGCCAAAGTAAGTAGCGTGTGGGAGATCTTCAGCTATAGGTGGTACGCTAGTTGAATGCTCATATACACGAGCGGCACGTTGCCAAAGTAAGTAGCGTGTGGGAGATCTTCTGCTATAGGTGGTACGCTAGTTGAATGCTCATATACGCGAGCGGCACGTTGCCAAAGTAAGTAGCGTGTGGGAGATCTTCAGCTATAGGTGGTACGCTAGTTGAATGCTCATATACGCGAGCGGCACGTTGCCAAAGTAAGTAGCGTGTGGGAGATCTTCAGCTATAGGTGGTACGCTAGTTGAATGCTCATATACGCGAGCGGCACGTTGCCAAAGTAAGTAGCGTGTGGGAGATCTTCAGCTATAGGTGGTACGCTAGTTGAATGCTCATATACGCGAGCGGCACGTTGCCAAAGTAAGTAGCGTGTGGGAGATCTTCAGCTATAGGTGGTACGCTAGTTGAATGCTCATATACGCGAGCGGCACGTTGCCAAAGTAAGTAGCGTGTGGGAGATCTTCAGCTATAGGTGGTACGCTAGTTGAATGCTCATATACACGAGCGGCACGTTGCCAAAGTAAGTAGCGTGTGGGAGATCTTCAGCTATAGGTGGTACGCTAGTTGAATGCTCATATACACGAGCGGCACGTTGCCAAAGTAAGTAGCGTGTGGGAGATCTTCAGCTATAGGTGGTACGCTAGTTGAATGCTCATATACACGAGCGGCACGTTGCCAAAGTAAGTAGCGTGTGGGAGATCTTCAGCTATAGGTGGTACGCTAGTTGAATGCTCATATACGCGAGCGGCACGTTGCCAAAGTAAGTAGCGTGTGGGAGATCTTCAGCTATAGGTGGTACGCTAGTTGAATGCTCATATACGCGAGCGGCACGTTGCCAAAGTAAGTAGCGTGTGGGAGATCTTCAGCTATAGGTGGTACGCTAGTTGAATGCTCATATACGCGAGCGGCACGTTGCCAAAGTAAGTAGCGTGTGGGAGATCTTCAGCTATAGGTGGTACGCTAGTTGAATGCTCATATACGCGAGCGGCACGTTGCCAAAGTAAGTAGCGTGTGGGAGATCTTCAGCTATAGGTGGTACGCTAGTTGAATGCTCATATACGCGAGCGGCACGTTGCCAAAGTAAGTAGCGTGTGGGAGATCTTCAGCTATAGGTGGTACGCTAGTTGAATGCTCATATACGCGAGCGGCACGTTGCCAAAGTAAGTAGCGTGTGGGAGATCTTCAGCTATAGGTGGTACGCTAGTTGAATGCTCATATACGCGAGCGGCACGTTGCCAAAGTAAGTAGCGTGTGGGAGATCTTCAGCTATAGGTGGTACGCTAGTTGAATGCTCATATACGCGAGCGGCACGTTGCCAAAGTAAGTAGCGTGTGGGAGATCTTCAGCTATAGGTGGTACGCTAGTTGAATGCTCATATACGCGAGCGGCACGTTGCCAAAGTAAGTAGCGTGTGGGAGATCTTCAGCTATAGGTGGTACGCTAGTTGAATGCTCATATACGCGAGCGGCACGTTGCCAAAGTAAGTAGCGTGTGGGAGATCTTCAGCTATAGGTGGTACGCTAGTTGAATGCTCATATACGCGAGCGGCACGTTGCCAAAGTAAGTAGCGTGTGGGAGATCTTCAGCTATAGGTGGTACGCTAGTTGAATGCTCATATACGCGAGCGGCACGTTGCCAAAGTAAGTAGCGTGTGGGAGATCTTCAGCTATAGGTGGTACGCTAGTTGAATGCTCATATACGCGAGCGGCACGTTGCCAAAGTAAGTAGCGTGTGGGAGATCTTCAGCTATAGGTGGTACGCTAGTTGAATGCTCATATACGCGAGCGGCACGTTGCCAAAGTAAGTAGCGTGTGGGAGATCTTCAGCTATAGGTGGTACGCTAGTTGAATGCTCATATACGCGAGCGGCACGTTGCCAAAGTAAGTAGCGTGTGGGAGATCTTCAGCTATAGGTGGTACGCTAGTTGAATGCTCATATACGCGAGCGGCACGTTGCCAAAGTAAGTAGCGTGTGGGAGATCTTCAGCTATAGGTGGTACGCTAGTTGAATGCTCATATACGCGAGCGGCACGTTGCCAAAGTAAGTAGCGTGTGGGAGATCTTCAGCTATAGGTGGTACGCTAGTTGAATGCTCATATACGCGAGCGGCACGTTGCCAAAGTAAGTAGCGTGTGGGAGATCTTGAGCTATAGGTGGTACGCTAGTTGAATGCTCATATACGCGAGCGGCACGTTGCCAAAGTAAGTAGCGTGTGGGAGATCTTGAGCTATAGGTGGTACGCTAGTTGAATGCTCATATACGCGAGCGGCACGTTGCCAAAGTAAGTAGCGTGTGGGAGATCTTGAGCTATAGGTGGTACGCTAGTTGAATGCTCATATACGCGAGCGGCACGATGCCAAAGTAAGTAGCGTGTGGGAGATCTTGAGCTATAGGTGGTACGCTAGTTGAATGCTCATATACGCGAGCGGCACGTTGCCAAAGTAAGTAGCGTGTGGGAGATCTTGAGCTATAGGTGGTACGCTAGTTGAATGCTCATATACGCGAGCGGCACGTTGCCAAAGTAAGTAGCGTGTGGGAGATCTTGAGCTATAGGTGGTACGCTAGTTGAATGCTCATATACGCGAGCGGCACGTTGCCAAAGTAAGTAGCGTGTGGGAGATCTTGAGCTATAGGTGGTACGCTAGTTGAATGCTCATATACGCGAGCGGCACGTTGCCAAAGTAAGTAGCGTGTGGGAGATCTTGAGCTATAGGTGGTACGCTAGTTGAATGCTCATATACGCGAGCGGCACGTTGCCAAAGTAAGTAGCGTGTGGGAGATCTTCAGCTATAGGTGGTACGCTAGTTGAATGCTCATATACGCGAGCGGCACGTTGCCAAAGTAAGTAGCGTGTGGGAGATCTTCAGCTATAGGTGGTACGCTAGTTGAATGCTCATATACGCGAGCGGCACGTTGCCAAAGTAAGTAGCGTGTGGGAGATCTTGAGCTATAGGTGGTACGCTAGTTGAATGCTCATATACGCGAGCGGCACGTTGCCAAAGTAAGTAGCGTGTGGGAGATCTTGAGCTATAGGTGGTACGCTAGTTGAATGCTCATATACGCGAGCGGCACGTTGCCAAAGTAAGTAGCGTGTGGGAGATCTTGAGCTATAGGTGGTACGCTAGTTGAATGCTCATATACGCGAGCGGCACGATGCCAAAGTAAGTAGCGTGTGGGAGATCTTGAGCTATAGGTGGTACGCTAGTTGAATGCTCATATACGCGAGCGGCACGATGCCAAAGTAAGTAGCGTGTGGGAGATCTTGAGCTATAGGTGGTACGCTAGTTGAATGCTCATATACGCGAGCGGCACGTTGCCAAAGTAAGTAGCGTGTGGGAGATCTTGAGCTATAGGTGGTACGCTAGTTGAATGCTCATATACGCGAGCGGCACGTTGCCAAAGTAAGTAGCGTGTGGGAGATCTTGAGCTATAGGTGGTACGCTAGTTGAATGCTCATATACGCGAGCGGCACGTTGCCAAAGTAAGTAGCGTGTGGGAGATCTTGAGCTATAGGTGGTACGCTAGTTGAATGCTCATATACGCGAGCGGCACGTTGCCAAAGTAAGTAGCGTGTGGGAGATCTTCAGCTATAGGTGGTACGCTAGTTGAATGCTCATATACGCGAGCGGCACGTTGCCAAAGGTGGAGGCAACGTGCTCCTCGTGTACATGAGCACTTAGTCGACTGTAATAGTTAAAGTAGTAAATGGTAACTTGTATTTAAATACCCGTGGTAGTTTTTAAATACCCATGGTTATTTTTAAATACCCATGGTAGTTTTTAAATACCCATGGTAGTTTTTAAATACCCATGGTAGTTTTTAAATACCTATGGTAGTTTTTAAGTACCCATGGTAATTTAAAATACCCATGGTAGTTTTTAAATACCCATGGTAGTTTTTAAATACCAATGGTAGTGTTTTCCCACTGACCTTGCGCATGCGTGAGCACGTGTCGATGCATCTTGCTGCTGGTGATGAAGCCGCGGCCGCACTTGTAACACTTGAAGGGCCGCTCGCCCGTGTGCGTGCGCATGTGCACGCGCATGTAGGACGCCGTGCTGATGCTCTTGTGGCACACGTCGCAAGTGTGTGCGCCGCGCCGCCGCGGGGAGGGCGGCGAGGGCGCGCGGGGCGAGCCCGCGTGCGGGGCCGCCCACGTGTTCGACGGGAAGTAGTCTTCGTCGGATTGGCTGCGGAGGACACAATTATTTTAATTATTAATATTAGGGTTCCGTATGTTCGAATGAAAAAACGGAACCTTTATAAAATCACTCGTGTATCTGTCTGGCCGTCTGTCACAGCCAATTTGCGATCTACTGGACCGATTAAGTTGAGATTTGGTACACATGAATTTCTGTGACCCAAACACGGAAGTGTAACGTAAATATGTGAGGCAAAATAGACAATTTAAAAACAGTTTTGCAAATTACCGTGTGACATCATATCAAATGAAAGGGTTTATGTTGAGGATCTCGATAGTTTTTTTACAATTTTAAAATAAATAATTTTAAAGTTATTATATTTCCGAAACTACTAAGCCTCAAATGCCTGAATAACATCTACTCGTACAGGGAGACGTTGGTAAACATTTGTAAAACGATATTGACAAAAAAAGATGGCGGCGTCTGTTCTGATTTTGACCACGCGCCATTAGAATTTTGTAGCGTTGTACTTACCTATCTTCATCCTTGACATCCATCCCGTCATCCGGCCTGTCATCCGGCCGGTCATCCGGTCGGTCATCCGGCCTGTCATCCGCGTCGTCCGGCGCGTCCACCGGCTGCTCGTCGTCGGACATCTCGCGCTTGACCGTGACGTCATAGTCCACCTTCACCTCCTCTATCAATATGTCTAGTTTCGGCACCAGCTCCTTTTGGTCCTCGTCTTGGGCCTGCAAGCAATAATTAACTTACTATTTAGGACGTCAAAAACACCACACACACACACACACACACACACACACACATACATACAATACATAACACGTAACATCGAACAAGTTCATATCTATACTCCGTAAAGACTATTCTTGCTTGCAGCGCTCGGCGGCTATAGCAGCGGGGCGGTAACAGATGTGGTCATTGTGTTCATGGGATTTTGTTTTCAAACTGCTTAGATATGAGGTGAAAATTTTCTTAAGTCGTTTGCAATTTGCAGGTCAGTATCAAGTTGTATATTAATTAAAATATGATTCGCGACAGTAACAAATATGTACTTAGAGAATTAAAATCAAAAGAAATTACAATTCTGTTAATACATATTTGGTACGGTCACGAATTATATTTTGATCACATACAATGTGATCTTATAAACACAATATACTTACTGCAAATTGTAAAAATTGCAGTATCTGTGCCATTTAAGCCAAAGCAGTTCATAACGTTCCCACCGCTGGGACAGGCCTCCTCTCTGTGAGAGGGAGTGTTCATAGTCCACGACGTTTCAATGCCATTTGCTTTATAAAAAAATATTTAGCAATTTTTTGCCACTGAGTTGTCATATTAAATTCGACGAGTATTTTTTCACGGGGGCGAGATTTCGGGGTCGAGTTGACACGGGGCGAGATTTTCGGGTCAAGTTGTCCTGAGTTTATATAATTCATGTAGTCTAGTTGACATACAGTCAAGTAGATATACAGTCGAGTAGTAATAAGTTCGAGTTGCCATAGGAACGAATTGTCTGCATCGAGTTATCATAGGTGTTGAAACCTTTTTTTTGAACTTTATGTTTTTATATTATTTTAAATAGCTAACGTTGATTTTTCTTGTTTTTGGCAATAAATTTGTTGTGTCAGCGACTTGATAATTTAAAAAAAACAGTCCACTAGATTTACCACGACAGTAGGGTTAAATTATCACGGGGGCGAATCTTCGAGATGAAGTTGTCACTAGGGCGAATTGTCAGAATAGAGCTGCCGTCATCAAATTGTCATGGGGTAAGTTGTCAAGGGGCCAGTTTCTGGGGGCGAGTTTTCAGGGGCGAGTTTTTGGGGGCAAGTTATCCTTTCGTCAAGTAGAACCAAAACAAACCTCCAAACAACACAAACCTCCTCTTTGATGTCCTTGGGCGCCGCCGCGCCGCGGCCGGCCAGCTGGTGCGGGCCCACGTGCTGCTCCCAGAACAAGTCCTCAGATTTAGGCTTGCTGTCCAGCTCGGCCAGCTCGGGCGCAAGCAGCTGTTCCTCTAGCTCCTTCAGGTACGGCAGGATCGCGTTGTAGTCTACAATTAATAAATAAATACACATATTTATACAGAAACTTGATGATTTTATTTGATAAATAAATAAACTATTGTTGCATATTGAGATTTAGAATTTGGCAAATTCTTTTTATATCGGTAACTCGAAGCAGCGTTTCTTACAAAGATCATCGATGCGTAAATGTATGAAGTCACAAGCACTGTGTTTGTTTACCAAATAAGACAACAAAGAGTAGAGTCAGTAGTAGACGCGAGGCTACGCTGTAGCACCCACTACGCCGTAGCACGCACTATGCTACGCCGTAGCAAGCACAACTTTACGCCGTACACTACGCTACGGGGTAGCTTGCAACGGGTTGTAATCAAATTCAAATCATTAAATTCGAGTAACATAAGACTCATAATAACATAGGCATAACATTTATAAATAAATTTAATATTAAAATCAGAATTACAATTAAAATTCAAATCAAATCAAAACTCAAATCAAATTAAATTAAAATGTACGCATACAATAAGATTAAATTGTTCGTTAAAGAAAGAAAGCTACACTATTAACACGCTTGGAAATATAAATAGTATACTTCCAAGCGCGCCACGAGCAGCTTTTTTTTTGGTTTGTAAATTATCAAATAACTTCTCCCGCTCTGGCGGAGCGGGAGGGCGTGTCAGACTCTTACTGACTAAAACCCAGCCGTGTTCCTTCAGTTGCCTGTACATTTCCAGGGGCCACGGTATCCCTTTCGGACTTTCCCGCGACACGTGCCGCTTACAAAAGTGAGTTAAGATGGCACAACCAAGCCTTCCCGCGAGCGCGGCCGGCGTGCAGGTGCAGTCACTTCAATTTAATACATTGCGGCGAAGAGAACAGAACGAAAAGGGGAGGGAAGCGATACAAAATTTGCATTTCGGACTTTATCTCCATTGCGTAAGGTTCATTTAGCCATGAGACCCAAAACGGTCCGCGCGTCTTCCCAAGAACACTCGCGACTACCTGCGACGTCAATTGTAACAGCTGAGCCTAGTTCTGCCGAACGAATTAACCCATATCAAAACTTCTCCCATTTTCCGACGTAAATATCTGTCATGATTTTGGTTAAAGTTAATACTGATTTACTTTTAATCTATTCTAGGCACACATTTTAGATACAACAATCAATCTGCCTAGCCTTTTCCCAACTATGTTGGGGTCATCTTCCAGTCTAACCGGATAGCTGAATATCAGTATTTTACACGGAGCGACTGCCTATCTGACCTCCAAAACCCAGTAACTGGGTAATACGATTGGTCAGACTGGTTGTCAGACTTTCGGTCTTCTGACGACCCGTAACGACTGTCAAAGACCCACGAATGACAGCCGGGATCAACGGCTTAACGTGCTTTCCGAGGCACGGAGGGGTCTTGGTATGTAAAAATGCTCACCCATCCACAGACCAACGCCGGCAAGCGTAGTAAGACCAGATGGATCGCCCTGATCGAGCCTGTGTTAGTCGCGGTTATAAACTATCTGTGTGCCAAATTTAACCAAATCCGTTCAGCCGTTTTTGGGTGATTAAGTAACAAAAAAACGTTAATCACGCAGGGGAAGCTGCGGGGGACGCTAGTATAAAGGTATTATCGACGTACCATACGGCTCTCCCTCCAACTTGTCTTCAGGGTGCGTCTTGTCGAAGTGCGCCGTCAGCAACTCGAACCTGAAATGTACACCGCCGCTTTAAATTGTTGTTATTTTTATAATATTACCAGCGACCGCTTCACACGGTCTACGACTTGATAAAACATCGAGGTTTCTTTATTATATGTAAGTTTAATATCAGTTCTACACACACAGTACAGTTCTCACTTACTCAGGTTTGGCTGTACATTACAGCCAAACCTGAGTAAGTGAGAACTGTGTAAACGAGAAAACTCTATAAATGTGATTAATTCCCGGTCCCGTAATTTTAACCGTCTAAAGCATCTACACACTGAAATTTTAATGGTTGTTTTCCCGCGGCAGAACGATTTGCCCTAAGTAGTACTATTGAATCATAGCGCAAAACTTAAAAAAACCACAATAGAAATCTTCGTTCATCTCACAATCGTCTTCTTCAATGTCCCACTCACCGCACAGACTTCATTCACTCTTCCTTCTTCATTCAGTCTATCTCTCTGTGGAATGCGCTCCCCCAGGAAATCAGAATGGCGACCAACCGATTATCGTTTAAAGTTAAAGTTCGCGAGCACATTCGCAAGAAACTGGCAGTATCATCACTACGGTAATGTTTTCTCATTGATTGTCTTAGTTGTTTTAGTATATTTATGTGTATTTATTTGTACTTATATTTATATATAATTAGGTGTATATATTATATTTATAGTTTTTGATAGATATGTGAATATATTTATATTTAAATAAATATTTATTCCTGAATTCTCGCTATTGCACCTGCCACTGTTTGTCTCTGCATCACCCAAAGGTTGACTGGTAGAAAATGCCTATGGCATTAAGTCCGCCTCTGTACATTTGTGTGCTTGAAGTATTAAATAAATAAATAAATAAATAAAAAAAAAAGTTTTTATTTCAAATAATTAAAAAAAAATTAGGTAAAAAAGTATTTATGACGGTCCTAAGCCCGTAAAAGTAAAGTAAGTAGTAAAGTATGAAGGGAAAACTGGAATATCTTTTAGGTAGGTAAGTAGTCGCAGTCGGGCGTTTGCGCTGTATCACCCTTGGTCGAGATCGCTTTCGAGTTTTGTTTATGACAATTCTAAATATGCCATTTTTCAATAAAAAAACTATAAATCTATTGTACGACCAAGACAAAACCATTTCGCTGCGGGAAAACAACCACTATTATTTCAGCTTGTATAAGTGAGAATCAGAAACCTCTACAAGACAACGTTGTTTATCACTCGCGGACCTCTATAAGTGAGACTGCTACTTCCCTGGACCTCTACAAGTGACAGTCGAGCGTAATTAAACATCTGCTATTTATGATTCATTCTTAAATTTCGTGGAATTAACATTGTTTATGTTCCTCTCAACCGTTTCCGAACCAGTCTCAACCCTTATAAGTGAGAAGGGTCGTTCTTGTACCTCTATAAGCTAGAAACTCGAGTTAGTGAGAAAAATCTATAAGCAAAAAATAGATCGCTGTCCCTTGAACTCTCGCTTATCCAGGTTCGACTGGATTACACATAAACCTTCCGGAATAAATTCTCTAAATCATGGTGAAAACCGCATCCAAAGCCATTATGCAATTTAGCAGATCTAACTAAACGCACAGATAGACACGAAAAACTACTTGATTTATAATAATAGTTCTCCAGACAGAACCCGGCCATGGCGACCAATCAGCAGACACCAGCCTACGGCGCGTCACGGGAAAGATTTATAATAATAGTTTTCCAGACAGAACCCGGCCATGGCGACCAATCAGCAGACACCAGCCTACGGCGCGTCACGGGAAAGATTTATAATAATAGTTCTCCAGACAGAACATCTGTAGTGTAGTTTAAAAGGTCTTAATTTTTTTTTTACCTAGATTCTTTTCTTTAAAATTTTGTAAATGTGGGAATGTTGTAGGCTTAAAGACTGTACATTCTGTGGACCATTTTATATTTTGCTAAGTACCTGGTACTTGTTGATAGGCCTACACTGTCCTCTCATACCTTTTAACACTGCAATTTGAAAACATTGTAAAAACCATTTACTTTTAAAAGAGTCACCGTGGAGTTTCTTGCCTGCTCTTTTCCATAGGAAACGACCAATTGGAACCGTGCACCTAGCTTCTGACGTTTCATAAGTGCCCTTGTAGGTTTATGTTGAAATAAAATATTTTGAATTTTTTAAAAAGAGTTTGACTACTGAAACATCTGTCAGTAACAGGGGCTACTTGTCACGGGGAAGTTATATGCGAGTATACGGCGTGTGGTACTCACCGGGAGTATATCTTAAAGCATATGCGGCACTGGTAGCGCTCGGCGAGGTGGATCCGCTTGTTGTGGCGGCCCAACTTGCTGGCTGTGATGAACGACTGGCCGCACACGCTGCACGTGTAGGGCTTCTCGTCTGAAAACAACGATAAGTTCATTTTTAACATACGTCATGTTAGTGAACAGGCGCCGTCATTACGGACTGGTCATCTCTTAGCTGTCACAGATTATTTTCATTGTTAATTGTTTACTATGACGTTCACGTCCTTCTACATCATTATCACATGTATAATTTCAACTTGAATGAAGTAACCAATATTTTGATTTTAAGAGTGTCCGTGGAGTTTCTTGCCCGTTCTTCTCCATAGGAACATACTACGCTTTGGAATGGGCAACTAGCCTCACCTTTCTGACTGACCGACCCATTGACAGTTCAAAAGTGCCTGTAATTGGTTTAATTGTAATAAATGCTTTGAGTTGATCATCACGCCTGTGTTCAACGAGGAGGTAGGCAGAGGTATATGATGCACCTACATCTAGCCTGTTATCTGTTATGTTTTAAGTAGTGATGGACCCAATGTGGATTCTGCCGACTGTTGAGATTGGCCTAAAGTTCGATTAACACAGGTCCTGGCAGCACGCTAACTAAAATAATAATTAGGTGAGCCTATCGCCAGTAACCAGAAACAAATCCGAACGTAGAATTTACTAGCTGCTGCTGTTAATTTCCTAGACACAATAATGCTTTGGCTTGCCTGGGGATCGAACCCCACACTCAGCGACCGTGGTTGGCACAACAGCTGCGTATAGTCACAGCAGCTGTCCATGCTGGCCATGGGTCATTTAATAAACACCTCTTTGTCATAGGAGTCACAGACAGTCCACTGTGCAGAGCCTGCATGGAGGACGACGAGACAGCAGCCCATGTGCTGTTAAACTGTCCGGTGGCCGCCACATACAGGGCAAAGTACTTCGGTAACCCAGGTACCCTACGTGAGATTGTCAGTGACACCAAAGCGTTGCTGGCCTTGCCATTAGCTAGGAATTATTATTACAAAAATAAAACATTATTTTTATTTTCTTACCTGTATGTGATCTCACATGCAGTTTTAAATAATAGCTCAACGTAAACTGCTTCTGACACGCAAAACATTTGTATATTTTCTCTAAATTATTTAACTCTGCTTCGTCCATACTGTTCTCTTTGTCTTTACTATTCATACTATTTCCGTTTTCCATTTCACTATTTTCATTATTCATTTTCCCATTACTCAAAGAATTGTTTTCATTCATCTTGGGGTCGTTGTTAATAGAATTTGTGTCATTATTGGTATTAATTTCACTATTTTGAGCTTGTATTGCACTGTTTTTATTACTTATATTTCCTTTACATTCAGAGTCAGTATTAATGCCATTACTAATAACATCAGTGGCCTTCTCTTCACCAATATAACCATCCTCGGGTTTAATTTCAATCTCAAACTCATTTTCTTTCTTAATTTTAATGATCTTTTTATTTAATCTTTTCTTTTCTTTTTTAATTTGTTTCTTTTTAAATTGATTTCTTAACCGCAGCCTATAGCTTGTCATTCTGTTCTTGTGTACGGTCACGTGTTGGTCCAGGTCGTGCAATGCATTGTAACTGATGTTGCAGACAGAACAACCGTAGAACTTGAACGCTGCATCCGTTATCTTCTCAGAACAATAAGTACTCTTCTGGCCATTTTTCTCCTTCCTTCTCTTTTTCAGAACTGGTTTTGGGTCCGTATCTTCATTTTTAGGTGGTATTTCAATATCAATGGATGTTTGTGATGTTGGCGGTGGATTGTTGAACGGTTCTTGCGGTTGTGCTGGTTGTGTATTATTGTAGTTGGTATTAGTTTGTTGGTACGCCTGGTATATGGACTGCTGCAGCTTGCTGGGGTATGGGTAGGACTGGGCGGCATAGCTGTCGTATGGTGGGTACTCATACGAGCTCAGCGGATCAATGTCCATATTTCCTGGTATTGCGGTAGCTGTGTCGTTCATATTGTGGACCTGAAAAAATTAATTAAAACAATAGACAAATCAATAAGTAACTTGTAAACAAGTGTGTAACAAAGCTCACTGCTTCATCGTTTTAAAATAAGATTTAAATTAGATTAAGAAATTTTAAAGTGCAGCCCTGGGTCAGTTCCTATTCTACCCGTGTTACCAGATTTTTATTTCACAAGATTTTTTTACTGAATAAGGAATTATGTGTTAAGCCAACAGAATTTAAAAGAGTATGCGTAGATGGTCTGGTCATGTTGAGAGAATAAGTGAAAGGCAACTAACAAAAAGTATTTTCAAGGCAGAGAACACCCTAGAAGAGCATAATTATAGTGCTTATTGGTAATGTTCTTCAGAAAGGTCAGGCGCGTAGTACTTGCAACCGACGTGCGTGTGTGACCAGATGTATGGACGTACACGAGGCAGAAGGAGTATGTAAGGATTGTAGCAGGTGGCGCTCTGTAGTTTCTACCCCCATGGGAAGAAAGTGTGAGTTTATGTATGTATATATCTTTTACTTTTTTGTACTGAGTGTGGGTGTTTGCTGTAAGCTAATCAGGGTTTGAAATACTGGTATATTTGGGAACTGGCATCTTACTTTCTAATCAGTATCGGTATTGTACCAGTACCAAACAAATATTTTCATAAGTTAGAGTGAAATAAAATGGATAGTGAATAGGCATTAGAAAAATAACATCCAGGTTGCCAACCATAGGCATGAGATTCCTCTTACAAATACAAGATTTTGTGGTACGCAACGGGTATCTGAATTTGGTACCGGAACTTGTTAGGTGGAGTACCAGTACCTGTCTGGAACTGTTAGGTACTGAAATGTCAAGAACCGCTAGGCACCAATACAGAACCTGTACTTTTGTTACCGGTTCCTAGCCCTGAACTTAATTCTGTAAACCTCTGCTGGCTAATAGGTATCATTTTTTTTACCATAAGGTTTCTCATTAAGGGGCATGCGCTAAGGTAGTTGGCGAAATTCAAATTTTCTTTAGTTTTTTACATTTGGCTGGTCAGTGTGAGGTTTTATGTTGATTAAAATATGATTTGCGACTGTAACAAATATGGCTTTACATAATTATAATAATTACAATCAGCAACACAACTCCATAAGTAAGCACAATCGTCAAATGTCATGATTTCATGAAATTTGATGTGAAATAGTCATCCAATGCGATTATATGAACGTAGAGTATTGATCATTTTTATGATAATATTTCTATAAATAAACATTTGATATGGCCGCAAATCATATTTAGATCAACATACAACATGATACTGATCACTGATCTGCAAATTGCAAAAAACGTAAGAAAATTTGAATTTCGCGGACTACCTTGACACTTTCGCCTTAAGTGAAATTTTTTGATGATTTGTTTTAAATTATAAAGATTATTTAACGACAATAATAGTGATGAAGTGGTCTGACAACAGTGAAATAAAGTTAATAAACAAGTGGTTAGTGGTACCTAGTGGGTGCTATAAAAGGACAATTTTTATGACTTTCAGCATACATTTGGTACCTGCTAAGAACTTCTCCAAATATAAAATATTTGGAGAATTTCTTTTCTTTCTTAGGAGCTGATGTTTAAGCCCTATAGTGGGGTAACAGAGGCTTTTATAATTTAAACAGGTACCAAGACCACACATATTTTAGTTTAGAGCATACAACTTTATCATGTCTGAGCTTCTTATAAGTTCAAAGACCATAAAATTCAAAAAATCCTTGTAATAATATAGACACATTTCAATGATAATGAACACAGTGTTAATTGCACGTTATAACGCGTACATCACACGTTCCTGTAGCTGCTGATAATAATATATCAAAACAACGTGTTTGAGCACCTGTATCCTCTAAAATATGTAAACACAACACTCAAATATGTTTTTCCACCACTTTTAAAGTCAAAACAGCGTTTTAAACTACACAGAATGTCGTTCCACGTACTAATCGATACTCTCGACGGAAAAAACTTACCTGATGTTGAGCTGTATAGCACAAAAAAACACTTTTTTTATTCGATTCACAAATTAGTTTTTAACGATGAAATTCATTGTGTTTTCCCACCAAAACTCTTTAAATAACATGTTCACTGTATGTCACGTGTAGTATACACTATAATTATCACTAAAAAACACAATTTAAAGATCATTAAGGCAATTAAAACAAAGAATATTCAATTCGTAAATTCACATTTTTTTTCTCGCGTGACTAGGTAAACTGCTATGGCCGTCATTTCGGTGTTGCCAACTTAGTATTTTACTTTACCATATTTCTTGAATCGTTTTTTAGGATTCCGTAAGATTTATTATTTGCAAGAATTCCTTTACATTCTAATCAGAACAACTGGCGAGACGACCACTGACAACAAATCATGATCATATATACACAACTAAGAAATCAAATAAAAATTTAACTATAATCTAAGTAAATAATACAATCCAATTTGCAATTTTGTACCTTTAAAATAGGTATAAAGCGAAAAGAGGTCCCTAGTAAACAAAGAACCCTTATAGTTTCGGTTTCAGCTTCGCAAAAATGTAATTTGACGGAAGAAAAGAGAAGATAAATAATATTACAAAGAGAAAAGATTAGATTTTTTGTATGTTACCCTTTCACGGCTAAACGGCTGAACCGATTTGGATGAAATTTGGTATGGGGATACTTTGAACCCTGGGGTAGCACTTGGGTGACTCCGACCCTACCCTCCAACCCTCATACATTTTATCAACATAAAACGCGGCTGAAGCCGCAGGTGGAAGCTATTGAAAATATTATGATATTTAAGATAAGAAAGTTTGTGGACATATTTTCCGGTTACAACCACAGAAATAATGTTGTTTTTCATAGTTTTCTAAAAATAGTATGAAAAACCAACTTATTTTTGCGCTTGATAAAACAATTGTGTGCATGCTTTAAATATTTATCCCAACTACGGAACCCTTCACATAATCATTGTTCAGCACTTGATAACAGCAATTCTCACATAATTAAAATTGCCCTAACTAATGCAGGAATCTATTTCGGGCAACTTTATTAATAGCTGTCAAACTGCCAAGGTCATCATAAATTTGTGTTCCATTTTAAGATTTCAGTTTTTTTCCTATGCATAAGCTATAAGAAAAAATTACATTAATGTAACTAAAACCTAACTTTATTTATTTATTGACAAGTTTTGTGAAACTAAAATAAATATTTTAACAAAATTAACTTACTTTTTCTCGATCCTAACATTCACATACGTATAACGAAACGCATTGCTCAAAAATTGCGGGAAGCTTAGCTTCTTTGTTTCAGAAATGAATTTGTTTTTTTTACTACTGCCTGCCTCTAACTATCGCATTAATTGAAGCTATTTGTAGGTATAAAAGTGTTAAATTGAATAGTATTAAATCTGCTTTAATCAGCGATAAGTGTACATTTACAATAATTCTGACGTTCAAAAGTGCTCTCTCAGTGCGTATTTGAAATAAATTATTTCACCTATGTCTCCATAGGTTTCCACAGACGTCAATTTATGCTTAGTTCAAGTCTCAAGTTCAAGTGTAAAGCTGGGAATAAATTATCGGACGCATCCGTAAGCCGCGACTGACAGTCGCGATCAACAGAGAACAGACGTCCGAACGCTCAGGCTACGTCCGCGAGTTATGACCATAGACATATATTATTTTCTATCTCAATGCTTACGACCGATAGTTTGCACAGTGTAGTGCTTTTAATGTACTATCCAGGGAGTCTACTCCCTCAGCTCGCCGTCCGATAAGGACCAGGCCCAGGTCGACGGCGCGTTGTGTTCCACGCGCGCCTCAAACGGATGTCAGCACCAACTGACGGGGTCCGTAAGGACCAACGCCTGCTAGGGTTGCGGGTTTGTCCGAAAGGGATATCGCGGCCCCGGCACACAGGCAACGGAAGGAACACGGGTGGGTTTTAGTCAGTAAAAGTCTGACACGCCCTCTCGCTCTGCCCAGAGCGGGAGAAGTCATTTGATGATTTCGCACCCTCAAAAAAAAAAAAAAGGGGGTCTACTCCCTAAGCGATATACGTAGTTTCGGCTGTCGTTACGGGCGCTTAGTTCTCCGTCTCACTTACGGACATACCGTAAGCGAGAAAGAGAGCGAAGCGCCCGTAACTACGGCTGAACGTACAGATTTCGCTTTGGGAGTAGGCGTGCCGCAGCTGACAGTCGCGGATTTTTGAAGTGAAACTTCTTTATAAACGGGGGGTATTAGGATCTTTTCTGTCACGAAAAACCGTTAACCTGCCCGTAAAACTTCAAGTTAAAATTTTCTCTGGATATCTGGATAGTACATTTAGCACTACACTGTGCAAACCATCGGTCGTAAGTCGCGGACGTGACCTTGGGCCGTCCTTGAGCATTCAGACGTCTGATAGTAATCTGGCCGGGATCCGGGAACAACGTGCACACTCATCGGTCGCTACTGTCAGCCGCGGCATACGGACGCGTCCGATAAATTGTTCCTAGCTTAACTGACGTGCGGTTGAGCGTACCTCACTAAATGATGATTTAAAATCATGCATGTTTCAGGCAGGTAACATTTGAATTGCAAATCGCTACACAACTAGTTACTTAATTAAGTGAGTTCTTTGTTTCATTAAGGTTTAATATGTTTATATGATGTACCTATATTCAATTCGTAAAAACCTAAGCCGAAAGCAAATGATGTCGCTGTGCCAATGACTTATCGCCCGTTTGCAGTTGTTCTTCGTCGTATCGATGATTCCATTTACATTTAAACCTAAATGTGCTTCGACCAGAATTCGGCCACGTCGACAGCGTCAGCGTTGGCCAGCCCCTGATCTAGATTGTTTTGAGGCGGGGCGAAAACTGCCGTCTACCGCCTCCCCCCCTTTCTTCCCATCCTTTACCCCCGTAGCGCAGATGCGCTAAGGTAGCCCGCGAAATTCACATTTTCTCGAAATGTAAATGTTAACAGCAACATATTAATCCATTTTTTTCGATCGATAATGCGCCAATCCAACAGCACAGATAATACGAGTATAATACTACAACAGGGGCGCAAAACTGTAAAAAATTAAGAAATTGAAAGATAATAGAAATAGAATAAACACAAGGTACGCATTCACAATTAAACTTTAAGAAGAAAACTTACACATACAACGCGTACAACGCTAGACGACGAGACAAACTAGAATGAAGACAACCCAGAACTAGGTAACTATGGAAGAAAAAATATACTGTACGAGGGAGCAAAACTGTAAACTACCTGATGATGATGTTGTGAACACAGAGAATCGCACTTACTTTTATTTTTATCTTACTTTTCTCAATATGTTATGTGTATTTATTTATTTTATTATTTATGTACACACAGTAAAATTGATACAAATACGACATAAACATAATTATGAGTACAAAGGTACTGTAATGTTCTTTTTTTTTGAGAAATAAATGTCTTTACACCAAACCGAAATATCATTTTTATTTGCGCTGCTCTTCTTTCTTATATCTATGGTGCTGCTCGTCTCATTTATTGCAAAGTTGCGGTGTGCTGGGTGGCGCACTTGCCAGCACATCGCTACGTTTTAATTTTTCGCCCCCTGAAGTTGGCGCCAGGGGCACATGCCCCGGTTTGCCCCCCCCCCCCCCCCCCCCAGATCCGCGGCTGGTATTGGCCTTGCTAAGGTCTTCTAATGCAGGTGTTATTGCACTCAGCACGACAAGAGGTGAGGCATCGTAACGATGTCGCTCTACAGTCGCATTGTGGCTCGTCGGAGCTGCGGAGTCCCCATCTGACTAAGTTGTACCTGAGCCGGCCCACCTTTTTTTTTTTTTTGTAATTGGTAAATTATCAAATAACTTTCGATTCTTACTGACTAAAACCCACCCGTGTTCCTTCAGTTGCCTGTAGGTACGTTGCCAGGGGCCACGGTATCCCTTTCAGACTTTCCCGCGGCCCCAGCAGGCATCGGTTCTAGTGGACCCCTTCCGTTGTGCTGACATCTCTTTGAGGTACGCGTGGAACACAACACGCCGTCAACCCGGGCCTGGTCCTTATCCGACGGCGAGCTACCCATTGCTTACTGTCCGCAAGCCCGCGGGCGTCTCCGGCGGCGGCTTGGGGCGTGAGGGCGCGACACTTGCCTCTCCTCACGCGCTCCTTCTCCTCCTTTGCGAGCATTACTGCTTCGCAGAAGGAAGTGACGGCTTCCCACGCCCTCTCGCTCCGTACCATGGCCTGAACCAGGGCCGTATGCGAGAGATCACTGCCGCCGATCGCCTCCGTGAGGACAAGCCGGGCAGACGCCACAATTGAGGCGATAAGTCCCCTCTTTGAGGAGTGGATAGAGAGGCGTCACGGCGTCCTCACCTTCCGCCTGACGCAGGTCCTCACCGGACACGGTTGTTTCGGGAGGTTCCTGTTCAGGATAAAGCGGGAGGAAACGCCCGGGTGTCTCCATTGTGTGGATCGCCCGGAGGACACGGTGGAGCTTACGGTGGAGGTCTGGCCCTTACGGACCCCGTCAGTTGGTGCTGACATCTCTTTGAGGCGCGCGTGGAACACAACGCGCCGTCGACCCGGGCCTGGTCCTAATCGGACGGCGAGCTACCCATTGCCCACCGTCCGCAAGCCCGCGCCTACGGTGGCCGGAAGTCGGCTCGCGACTCCCGACGCCCGGGGCGTCTCCTGCGGCGACTAGGGGCGCGAGGGCGCGCATCTTGCATTTCCCTCGCGCGCTCCGCCTCCTCCTTCGCGAGCATTACTGCTTCGCAGAAGGAAGTGACGGCTTCCCATGCACTCTCGCTCCGGACCATGGCCTGAACCAGGGCCGGACGTGAGAGATCGCCGCTGCCGATCGCCTCCGTGAGGACACGGCGGTGCCACCTCCACCGTATGCTCCACCGTGTCCTCCGGGCGATCCACACAATGGTAACACCCGGGCGTTTCCTCCCGCTTTATCCTGAACAGGAACCTCCCGAAACAACCGTGTCCGGTGAGGACCTGCGTCAGGCGGAAGGTGAGGACGCCGTGGCGCCTCTCTAGCCACTCCTCAAAGAGGGGACTTATCGCCGCAATTGTGGCGTGCCCAGGAGTTAACCCCTTAAGAATCGATTTTCATAAAGGCCCCGGTATCAGTATGGAAATATGCAGAGTTATTTTCTACCCTCAATTTGCGTCGAAGATTATTCAATTACAATTATTAATTTATAAAGTTGAAACCTTTTACAAATTCCCTTTAGTGAGTGATTGCGTAAGAATAACCTGAACAGGCTTTGTTTACACTTTCATCAGATACTTTATGTTTATGTAAAACCTACTTTAAATATGTCGGTTAAAATTTGACTCTTTTTTTGTTTTGACACACAAGTTTTCAGTCGCCATATATACTTATACTTACTCATTTCATAATCTATCCACTAGCGTAACATCACACATCGCTCTCACCATTCTCATCTCAGCTCCACGCAGTTGCCTTTATTCATTCCATTTGTGGCCCAAAATTCTGATCCCTACAAGACAGCAGGCCTTACCATAGTTTTATAAATCTTCTCCTAAAGTTACAATTCCGTAGCCAACTGCAGGCAGCAGCAGCAGGCGACTTCATAGAAATTCCATTTGATTTCATAGATATATTATACGGGGTGTCAGGGACATCGACGCGAAGCCGGTTAATAACCGACGAAAAATTTCAACGCAGGGGGGTTCAGAATCATGTACTGAATCCATGGCAGCCGGCTTCGCGTCGATGTCCCTGCCTCCCTGTATAGAAACCAGATAGAAACCAGAGTATCGCAGCGACACGTAGCCTGCTGCTGCTGCCTGCAGTCGGCTACAGCCTTGTGCGTAATGCGGGAGTCGCAGAATGTTACCGTGCCGTTATGCTATCTTATTTATCTATTTATCTATATATATAGATAAAATATAAAAATCAATTGCTGTTCGTTTGTCTCGCTAAAACTCGAGAACGGCTGGGCCGATATAGCTGATTTTGGTTTTGAATTGTTTGTCGTAGTCCAGGGAAGGTTTAAACGGTGACGGTAGGTAGTGTAGGTAGGGTAGGTAGGTAGGTAGGAGAAACTACAGAACGAAAGTCACCTGCTACGATCCTGAGCATTCCTGACACACTCCTTTTGCCTCGTTTCCGTTCATACATGTGTAACTCCTGTGACATAAGTTAGTCTCCATCGTAATCTGAGCGTGCACCTCCTGCTAATGAGTCAACGATGTTTTACAGTCCGATCTGTTCGATAACAATGAAAATGTTTGACCTGACACCGGACGATTTCTTCTCGTTTATAAAATATTTAATCTATTTGACCACGTAACAACACGCTGTATAAAATTAAACAAACGTATTGTCTTTGATACTATTACTGACCTACTCTATCTCTATGGTATGGTATGAATGGTATTCTAACGTGTCCGCACTGTGCACGTAACTTCTCAACACCGACCGACCGCAGCAAGCGTTGCTTAACCTTATAGATTGACCCGTCGAAGTCCCTCTTCATCAACTTTCTCATAGACAATAAGCGAACACTGTTAAAGCCTCGCACAGACTGGCGCGACGCGACTCTTCACGGTAGATTCACGGGAAACTTACTGGTATTGCGACGTGCGACAAGTCGCGCCGGTGACTTTTATTAAAGTCGCGTCGTGCCTGTTTGCAGAATTTTTTAAATAAGTCACAATAATCACATTAAAACAAAATTGCGTAATATTTACAAAGTCAAGAATATAAGCGCCACTACCGGCCGCGAACGAAAACTAATCAAAACAAAGATTGTCAACAAAGGTTGTATGACATCGAAACATACGAACTTACATTTGCGGCCTCGAAACTATATCGCCAGTACTTTACAAAGGAAAATTCTCGCAAGTAAACTGCAAATTTAACTTTGTGTAGGAAACGTCAGAATTGTGTTCGTTCGCTAGGTGACGTTTGCTGTTACAACAAAGTAAATTAAACTTTAAACAGTTGTGATAAGGTTTAGGAGTTATGTATTGAATGCTTGTTTAAATTGGTTGCTCTGATAAAATACAATATGGGGAATTTAGTAGCGCGGGAACTCGCGGTATGGTAGGTTGTGTGCGGAGAGAGAGTAGTATATTCTTTGGCGCGGAGAATCTTCGATCAATAATGCACATTTCAACAGTGCATTATTGATCGAAGCGGAGAATACAGTCGTTTTGTTAGAAAACTTTTATGATACCTAATTAAATAAATTAACAACGACAAAACGACGTATTGTGTGCAATTAAATAGTTCATTGAAAGTGAATTATGGTGCTTGAGAGTTATTTGAGTGGAAATACGTAATCAAGTGAATTGTTTTAGGTTATTATGGATGAGAATGTTCCAAAGGATTACTTCTAATTGCGCTACAAGTAAGGTAAGGAACAAATACTTTAACGTAATAAATAACCACAGTTCTGTTTGCGTCTATACTTTTACAATTCCCGGTGACAGTGCCCCGGAATTGTAAATTTATACCCCTATGATCCCTCTGACCAAAACTTTGTTTGAATTAATTACTCTTTTATTTATTTATATTTACCTACTTTATCGTAAACCACAGAAATCTTGGAATGGACAGTGATTTGCTTGGACATAAGTACCTAATAAATAAACTCTTTTAAAAACCCGGGTTACTTCATATCTTTTTTTAAGGTATTTATTGCAAACGAGACCCAACAGAGTTAGATGAATTTCGTTTATGAGAGATCTTAAAACTCTGTTAGTTTTGCAGTGAAATTGTACCAAGCGGATAGACAAGATTTTCGCTTTTAATTGATAACAAAACGGAAATTGCACGTAATAATTTTATTGGCAATTTTTTATTTAATCAGTTTGCTAAACCTCGGGCTCCACGATGAACGTCAGCATCACGCCTGGCAGAGGTGTCACGTATAGTACCTACATACACCCACATTTCGGCAGTTATGTTTACCCATGTGATAGGGGGCGAGCCTGTTGCCATCCAGAAGCACAGACACAAGACCAGACTCCGTGCTGCTACTGTAACATGAACATGAATGGTTATACAGGACTACCTGTGCCTCTGCCTCGCGGCTTTAGTATTCGAAAGCAGAACTGCTGAACTTGGGTTCGATTTCCATTTCGGGCAGTGTTAAGTACCTACTCTGTTACCGGCGGTTATGTTATGAGCGTGACACATTCTGAAAGTGGGCAACGTCGCAAATAGATGTCAAATATTTCGCTGTTTAGATTAATTTGACAATATTACTGTATGGAAATAAGAAATGTTAGCCACTAGCGAACTAGAATATTGATTATAAAATGCAATATTATAATATCTTAACACGGAATATTTAGTTTTAGATGTAAAAAAGTATTTGGTCCTAATGCCTTTTTGACACCGGGTACAACATCAAATTCAATGTTATAAGTAATTCATTATTAATATTCTAGTTCGCTGTATACCTAGTTAGCCACATTTCTTATTGCCAAATTAATCAAAATAGGCAAATTTTTGACAGCTATTTGCGACGTTGCCAACTTTTAGGATAAACGCTCTTAACAAAGTATGGCCTATCAAGGGGTCATCGAACGACTACTGAACTTTAGGACATAACCTATATCTCTTAGTAGCCTTTGCCCGCGACTTCACCCGCGTGAAGGTACTTACTACAGGGATAATATCCTAACTCAGGTCATGGTCTCCTTGTGTGCTAAATTTCATCTAAATCTCAGACAGTCAGACTTTTACAATATTAGTATGGATATGGATGCTTGGGAAGTCATGCGATGCTTCATAAATTCTTTGGTGATCTGTCCAAGGCTTTTGAGTGTATTCTTCATGGTAAATTAATCTAGAAATTATACCATTATGGGATACGGAAGGACGCTTGTCTAGACCTCTGTACTTCATATTTAAATAATAGGATTTAGAAAGCTTACGTTACATAACAGTACTCTCAGTACTGAAATGACATTGGGAATCCCGCAGGGCTCAATTCTTGGCCCATCTTTTTTAATGAATGTCTTACCTTCTCTCGTAAAGGGATTATCATTACACATACATAATAATGATATATGATTTAGTAGGTACTCATGGGCGTACCCAGGGGGGGCAGCAGAGGGCAGCTGCCCCCCCAGGATTTTGTATGCCTAAGTACTGTTACGTTAAGACTTACTTTACAAATTACAAAGTATTATGCATTAATTATAGAAAAAACCGCACTGCGCGGCCGGTTATGTTGTATCTTGCAAAAGCAGCTAGCCGACGGTTTTGAAGGAGCCAAACATAGACGACGAAAAATATTCATTTTATAACCATATCAAACTATGTAAAACATGGGCAAATCAGAAATTTCTTAAGCCAGGTCCCCCACCTGGCTTAAGAAATTTCTGATTTGCCCCCAACCCCCCAGGTCCAACCCATGGTAGTGCTGTGTGTTTGTATATAGATGGCTTGTCACTTTTTGTCTTATTTTACTTATACACTACTACTAGGTTAGGCGTGTAATATTAGAAGTTAGAATTTTAAAGGACTCGTAGCTCGAGCTGTTTAGTCTAAAGATATGTTACGGCAAGGTCACGGCGGTTAATGCGGTCGATCCATTGATGGGTGACCGTTCCGTACACAACAGTCATCTTCCGGTTTCATAGTAAATAGAAGTGAAGATCGGAGATTTCCTGAAAGGTTGAATCGGTTGTATCAATTGAGACAGGTCAAACGCGAGACAATCAAATAACATAATAGGTAATAACAACTGTGGCCAGCACTTACTTAAATAACGAGTCGCAATCTCACCTCAGCGACAATCAATGTCAAAAACGCAGGCGTCGCAGTAGCATCGATGCGCGATGGTTGCGTTGCGGCTGACTTCTGATAACAGAGATAAAGTCAGGGGAGCCGCTATCGTCTATCGTACCATGTCCACGACGAACTGCTTATATTCCGGCGTAATCCTGTTGATATTGAAGCTGAACCACTAATACGATGACCACTTCTGGTAAAGGCTTTATCTTGTGTTATACCTATGTGTACAACGACCGTGATCGACTGTACTTGCTCCCCAAATCACGAAGAGACCTCGACGAATGGCGAACGGTCACCCAGCCAAGGACTGACCGCGGCCCGTGGGTTAACCTCGCCCGCTCAGCTATTCGGTCACGAAACTATTGTGTCCGATACATTACGAATTCAATCAAAAAGGTTGAATTGTGTAACTATCTGTGACTTGCGGTAGGTTTCCTACTTGTTGTGAAATCACGGGTGGAAGCGATTGTGTTAGTACTGAAGTTGTTGTATCATTGTTTAATGTCCCATTGTAAGTATAGTAGCACGTATACTTGGGTTAGGTTAATGAGGTTTTCATGAAAATTCACGCCACCCACCGGTTAGCGCCACTTTGACAAGAGCTCTTTAATTTTAACATGATTATAAAAGGTATGATGACGTTCACGTTCATCATTCAGTCACGATAAAGAAATTATAGGCGCTTTGACACTTTTGACCCGGACCTTAGTGCTGTCACCTGTGATTGTTATTTAAGAAAACCCTCAAGTATTGGTCATTGTTGTGTTGTTAATCAAAGGTTTGGCTCGGTCGATTATTAGGTATATAATTTACATCTATTTTGAGTAAATGTTCGGTTTTAGTACAGCTTTGATTCGATTAGATTTTTTGATTTCAAACTAATGTATTATTATATTAACTTTTTCTTTGCGTTCTCCTTGTTAAATACTAGTATTCAGCTGCATCCGCATCCTAATTGCATACCACACTTTCAATCACAATCTGAATGATTTTGAAGGATATTGCTAATCCATTGCAGCATATTATCTTCGAAAAATGTGTCTGCTCAACAACGTAAATAACGCAATGACTGTATTGAATTGTCAAAATGAAAGCCATTGCTACTGTTAGGGCCGAGTCACACCACAATGCCAGCGGTCCCCGGCGTCGCCGCTGGCGGCCTCTCGTAACCTCCAGATCCCCACGCGCCTAGTCTCCTCTTGACTAGTTTAGTTTTTACATTTCATACGCGCGGCCGCCCGCGGTGCCGCGAGCGGCCTCGCGTTTTTTCGAAGTTATGAAGCAATGGGCTGGTCGGTCACAACTTCGAAAAAAAAATCTGCTCGGCAACGTTATTAACGCAATAATAATTAATGTTGTTGAACTGTAAAAATGAAGTATTTTAGTCCTAATCGTTTACGAAAATGTGTTGCGTAATTAGATGGCTGGTCTGCAAGGCGAACCCAACATGGATGATGATAATATTTTCCAAAGTAAAAAGCGATTCCTTGTTATATAAATGCAATTTGGCACAGAGGCAAGGGTGTCGACTGTCGTGTATGACTGAACAATGTAAGCATTTACGATTTTTCCGAATGATTTCATTTAGTTTTGTCTGACAAGGTCGTATAGGAAATTGGCAGACAGTGTCATTCATTAGATCTAAGTCTGAGGTCTAAGTAAAACGCAGAGGCGCGTAAACCTAAGAGGTCTAAGTAAACGCGTCTAAAATATGGTGGTCATTTTAGACGATTATTTTTGGCGAGTGTTTTTTGATTTTCATTTTGATGTTCATACATCAAAATAAGAATTATTTTTGACCTAATCATCTAGGGATTTATTTATAAACGTTGCTTAAAGTTATACGTTTGAACATAGAAATATTTATATCTATGCGTTTGATCGTCATTTGGCGTTTATAAATATACTCCTTAAAGAGTGCTTTTAAAAAAGTTCTGAAATTCATTACAATTCTCTCTTTGATCAGTACCTAAATGTGACCTAAATCAAAGCAACGTCAGATATGTCAACAGATTTGGATACCATAATATAATTAAATAACAACCTATTTTATAAAATTCCCACTGTTGTGTGCTATGACACAGGCCTCTTCTCTTCGAGAGGGAGTGGGCCGTAATCCACCACGCGGGCCCAACGACAACGTTGCGGGTTGGTAGATGTCACGTCTTCGAATTTTTGGTTCTAGGACATGCTGATTGCTTCACGACGTTTTCCTACAAAATAACTGGTAACATAACATAAGCTTGTCGCAATGCAAAATAAGAAATAAATAAGTATTCTAAGTTGCGCGTGGGCACAAATAAATTGACCTTTGCGACATCCTGCGTGGTCAGGAATTTATATCAGATGGCTAGCATCCGATGATTCCATCACATCGCGAATATGAGCCACCTACGGGACACACACACACCACAGAGCATCAAATTATAGCCTTTATTAGTAATCTTAAAAAACTAGTTTAACAATTTATTTAAATTAAAGGTTTCGCGAATGTGACATCATATTGAATGGAGAAAAACTAGAATTTATTAATCAAACGGTTTTCCTAGGAATCACGCTAGACGAGAAATTACAATGGGGACCTCATATAACATCTCTTGCGGGGCGCCTAAGCTCGGCCGCTTATGCTGTTAGAAAGATAAGACAGTTAACAGATGTAGAAACCGCGCGTTTGGTTTATTTTAGTTACTTCCACAGTATTATGTCGTATGGCATTTTACTGTGGGGTCGGGCTGCTGACATTGAATCCATATTTATTTTACAAAAGAGAGCTGTCAGAGCCATTTATAATCTACATCGTCGCGAATCTCTCAGGGAACTATTTAAAAGGATTAATATTATGACGGTACCTTGCCAATTCATATATGAAAATATTATGTATGTAAGAAAAAATCTTCATATTTTTAATAAAATAAGTGATAGACATAATTTTAATACTAGAAATAAAGATAAAATAGATCAACCATTTTTCAGATTATCTAAAGTACATACATCTTTTATGGGGTACTGTGTTAAATGCTACAATAAAATACCTTGTGATATATTACAATTAAATGAAAGAAAATTTAAAACTCATATTAAAAGTACACTCTGTAAACAAGCATATTACAAATTAGAGGATTATATCCAAGATAAGAATGCTTGGAAACATGCTGGTCCTGCTCCGTAGGACAATTTAGAGTCTAGACAAAATCAAACTGGTTGCTTATTTAATTATATAGTTTAGTTATTTTTTATAACTCTGATTTTACATTCTGTGATTTCTTGAACTCACACACTGACTTATTAGTATTACTTGTTAAAATGTTAGGAATATTGTATAATTTTGCAATGTTTGTAAATATGTGAGCACCATGTATCTATCTATCATAATTAATTTATCTGCAATTGCTTTTTTTTTTTTTTTTTTTTTTTTTTTTTTTTTTATCTATCGTGGTATAGTAATCTTATTCTAGATGCATCGTCTTCACATATAATTATATAATTAATGTATACAAAATATTGTAAAAACATTTTAAAAGAGTAACGGTGGAGTTTCTTGCCCATTCTTCTCCATACGAAAACTACCTTTTGGAAGGGGCGACTAGAGTCAATTCTATTTTTTTGTAAATTTGACGTTCATAAGTGCCTTTTATGTGCCTAATTGAAATAAATTGTTTGACTTTGACTTTGACTTTGAGATCAGAATTCTCCAGACTGCTTTGCTCTTTAGAATAGGCGTCTCTAAGGCAATTCCATAGCGTGAGCTATCGCTCGTCGTGAGTTTTTCTCCTCCATGTAATAATTCTCAAAAGTAATTCTCAAATCGTCTTCCCCATCTTTGACATGGTTTTCTTTTTTCCTTTTCTAGGATAAATACAAATAACTGCAGGTACGGGACCTGCAGTTATTTGATGATTGTTTGGCACTTTTACATCATAAAATCATCATCATCTGATTCCCAACGATGTTTGGGACGGCTCCAGTCTAACCTGAACCTGATGCAGTTGAATATCAGTATTTTACATGGAGCGACTGCCTATCTGACTTCCACAACCCAGTTACTGGGTAATACCCACGCTTTGGTAAAATTGGTTCTCGGACTTTACACAATATCATCTAGTTAGATTGACATTTTTTTTTATTGTATGAAAATCTTTTTTCAGTATTTTAATAAGAGAAAGTCTGACCGACTGAAAAGTTGTGCGGTAATCGGTTGTCATGGTATGGGCAAGTGATGCGGAGGAATAACAAAAACATCTTGAGTTGGCTTTTATTACCTAGTAGAACATAGACCATATCAAACGATAGATGCACTGTGTAGAAGATGATATGGATAGAAAGGAGGAGACTACCGAGATGACGACTGATAGAGAAGTGTGGGAGAACGAGACATGTTGCGTCGACCGCTGATGAGTTGAGATATTGTGCTAGAGAATGTAGTTTTGTGCTCTTGTCCATTTTAATTTGTGTTAGTTCGCGTAGCAATTTGGCAGTTGTAGGTGTTGTAAATGTTTATTTTTGAGTTATATAAATTAATAAGTTTTTTTTTTTAAGTTTGCAATTTTAATTTTATATTAACCAACGTTTATTCTGGTATAAATTTTACGTAGTAATATTAATGTAGTAAGGAGAAATTTACAGTTAATTCTGAGCTTTAGTTTTTTATGATTTTGAATGGGTTTTTTTTAGATATTCCATAAATATTTCAAAAATCCACGAACCAAACATGAACTAAACCACTTTTTAAGAGATGGTATTATACATTTTTTATTTCATTTGCTATGTACAGCGAAAAACTGCCGTCACGCATTTTATTATTCGTCTTTCGTTGCTGACCGTACAATGTGACTTACCTCACTTATACAGGCTGTTATTATTATGATTACTGTTTCATAGGTCAGTTTAATTGTTCAACCATACAAGGACATTGATAGCCTCTCATTATTATGACTTAGTCAGCAAGTAATTTCTCGTCTTGCACGCAGGTCCAGGTGTTTGTATAGAATAAGAAAAAGTACAGAAACGAATCTCATGCACTTTGCTTCCTGTGTGCGCTGACGTCGTCGAAATCTAACAATAGACACGAATTACAGAAGTTGCACTGCTTTGATCTTCAAGTCGCCGACTTTACGAAGGTAGCCAACAAGAATAATAATAATGGCCTACTGCTTCCTCGCCATGCTAAGACCCGCAGCTGCCAAAGACAACCATTCGAGAGGCTGTCGTGTGGAAAATGACATTTTCGAATATGCGCCTTGGATCTGACTAAAGCTACGGTGTGCTATGACAGCGGTGGCCGCCATAACAGCCGCAACTGACCGCCCCGTCATGAAAATTATGACAGCGGGGTTTGACATTACTGTGTCAAAAATCACCAACTTTTACTTTCCTAAATAACGTTTCAGTGACGTCATTCGACGGTACATTACGGACGCTATGTGGCGGCCTTCTTAGTCTTAGGAAACCTTAGCTTCTTTACCCCCGCAAGCAATTAGCTGTCGGGAGAAAGTCAGTCGACCATTTGATTAAAACTGACAAAATCTTCGAATGAAGACTCCTTCGGTAACGTTAATAAGGAAGCGTATCGAACGGTTGAAAATAGCTAGGCTGATCCTGAGTCCTCTCCTTAGGCTGACAATCCACAGAAGCGGGGGCAAACAAATAAAGTAACCTTATGGTATGTAATGTAACTCTACTAACTGCACTTCATCGGAAACTACAACACTGTACAAAGATCTTCTGGCGCGCGGCAAAACTCGGAACTAACGCCGCCATCTTGTTTTGGTGTTAATTTCCCTAATATTTACCAACAACGACCCCCTGTCAGCAAGGGCGTCGCCAGCTGTTGACCCAGGGGGGGGCGGGGGGGGGGGGGGGGGGGCAAGTTGTTATATTGAGGATGGGAAAAGTATGATTTGTAGTTACTGTCAAGAGTCAAGAGCACACGAAGCGTTACACTTGTAGTGTGAGTCTTACCCCTACGGTGCACAATGGGGCCAAAATCGACGCTGATGTACATTTTATTTTTAACAAATCTGTGATTTGTCGGTACTCCCGAAAGGAATTGCAAAAAATAATAATTTCCATTTTCAATGTATGGATTGGAAACGGACCTTTCGGGTCGTTTTTCCCAAAACTATTCAGAACTGAGAGCTGACACCTAAAAGGTATTATGACTGGGCCTACCACCAACACATAGATACGAATTAGTTTCTTTAATATGCCTTGTATTTGACAAAAAAAAACTGAATCTCTAGGGGGGGGCAGCAGGCTGCCCCCTTTGCCCCCCCTTGGCGACGCCCTTGCCTGTCAGTGTCATAAAGGCGCCAAAAGATCATTATGATTATGATCATAGTGTTGTAGGTACAGGCCCACAGGGCAAGCATTACGAATGCGTTCAAATATAAATTATCGCTTCTATTCATTTCTACTCTGTACTTATACTCATAAGTCGCAGGAAACGTATCATTATTACTAGTAGGTAGTCATTTATTCCTACAGCTTTGCCTATTGCGTGTTTGTCGATTAAGTCTAGGAGTTGTTGCAACTGACGTAAGTGACAGCACGGTTTGCGCAGCGGTCGCGTTTGACTCCCGCACTGATTATAAAAAATCGATGACATGTTTTAGTTACTTTTTCCGGGTTTGTTTGTGTCATGTATGAGATTTAAATATAACATAACACAACATCACACCTGTATCCCCCCAAGAGTTAGGCAGAGGCGTACTTAAACTACACCCACATTTCGTCATTACTTGCTACTTGCTTCGCGGCCGGCTTCGCCCCGTGTAGGTCGGAAATGTTCCCATGGAAACGTAATACCGGAATAAAAAAGTATCCTATATCCTAGCCCAGTACCCTTATTGCGTAATACACGATCAATCAGAATCTGAATCGTTTTGAAACAGATTGTTAATCCATTGCTTCATAAGTTCGAAAAAAATATCTGCTCAACAACGTTAATAACGCAATGAATGTTGTTGAACTGTCAAAATTAAACAGACTATCAGATAGCTGGTTTAACCATGTGCGAAATCCGTTCCTTTCGCATTTCTAATATTAGGGAGTATGTATGGATTTTATATGGATTCAAGAACATAAACAACAATTGTGTAGTGGCCAGGCGTGGTGAGTGTTGCTACTGCGGCACGGTATAATTTGATATATTAATATAACTACAGGTGATTAGATATCAATTGCAAGTTGTTACAATATTGAAACCTTGAAGTGTTGTCGAATAATTACGTACCTGAATATAAACGTATTATCATAAATATCTCTGTACTTAAATTTAAATGAAATGCTGTTCGTTGGTAACCTCATCAGATGAGAGCGGCTGGACCGATTCGGGTTTTTGTTTTGTTTTAAAATGCTCGTAATAGTCCGAATTTGGTTTTTATGGAAAGAAAATATTCCGTTTCCCGGAAAATGTCAAAATTCGGGAAAAACTGTACGTCTTTTTTTATGGGAATTGAAATTTGGACAGAAGTTAACATCTGTCGGGTCAGCTAGTACACTCGCTACTTATCAAGATAAACTATTCCATTTTATGCTGATCTTGCATTGTATAGGATTTCCGTACAATGCGAGATCAGCTTATACTGGAAATGTTTAGCTTGATGTGTACAAGATAGTAATACTGATACTAATACCGTAGAATAGTGTGCTTGTTGTAATAATGATTTACTTTGATTAAATACTTACATTAACCCTGCCCTAAATCCTTGGTCTAGTGATCGCAAAGGTGACTGCTGATAGTGGGGTTCTGGGTTCGATTCCTAGGTCGGGAAAAGTGTTATTGGGTTTTTCCATGAAGTTGGGTTTTTCTTTAAGGATTTTTTCAGGAGACTGGATTTGTGCGAGGTTTGTGACACCTATTGTCACAAAACTAGCTCCCTAGAAAAGTTTCCTCCTGATAAGTTTTTTGCGATTTCTGACTTTTCTAGTACTCAAACCTCAGTTGGTCTAGTAGAGTTTTTTGATCCTTATAACAAACAGGATCGATTGGCATCAAAAAAAGTTTTTGTGAAAACAACCCATTTTCTTGCTGACTGTACAATTTTTTCAAAATCTGTGAATGCAGATCAAAATTTCTCAAAAAGTTAAGGACAGTCTCCTAAGACCGTTTTCTTCTAGCGACCACGGTTAAGGTAGCTGTCCTTACTGCCCCATCTCAAATCCACCCTGTATAGGTAGCTAAGTATTTATAATGGCCACCGAAGGGGCAGGCAGAGCCCCTTCGGTGGCCACAGGCGTGATGTTTTGTTATCTTTATATCAAACTACTAGCTTTTGCCCGCGACTTCGTGATATTTCGGCCCCAGACTAGGGTTGCCAACTTTTTGTATAATAAATAAAGTATAATTATAGTCAAAGTGGGAAAATAAACAGTATCTCGAACAATTAAACAGTATTTTAAGTTTATTTTTTAATGATTTAAATAGATACATACCTAATTCATTAGTGGTGGTGCAACTCATCAATTTAGCACCAATTTTGAAGACTTCGTAAGTCAAATAGAAGAGTTTTTTTTTTTTTAATGTATTTCTGTCGTCCCATAACTTAGCATTCGTCACTGAAAACACTCATTCTGTGAATACTCAGGTTGCAGACGTAACTATACTACGTACTAGTATATAAAAGGTGTTCTGATAACAATTATCTATTTACTTCGTCGCGAAAATTCGAGATATTAACAGTTTCATGCACGATGTTCTACGTAGTAGATGAAACTTTTTATTTAGGTATAGCTCTGTCACTGAAAACTGTATATTCATACCCACCACCACCATACCTACCATATATATAGGTATATTCATACCTACCTACTTTATTTTTGTTGAACAGTATTTTAGACGGAAAAATAAAACTATTAGGTATCAGGTATTGTTGGCAGCCCTACCCTAGACCCACCGCGTCGCATCGCATCGCACCCGCGCTCGTATTTACTTCGTTTTCTCTTAGCGGTCTTCTTGACTTTTTCCTCGTCTCGTAGTGTGATGTTACATAGCCTTTAAAACATTCTTCAAAAATTGGTTAATCCAATACAAAAAGATTTCTTCAAATCCGACTGGTAGTTCCGGAGATTACCTCGTATACAAACAAACACACAAATACCTGTTTATAATATTAGTATACGAGTAGATTAGCTGACATTCCCCCTTACTCGTGGCATCAATTAAAGCGGTTAAGAGCTAATTATTTAGCCACGACCCGTTGAGGATAAACTTAATAATATAAGACCTTAATTAGTAGTCATTATGATAATGATAATGATAATAGTCATTCATTGAGTTTAGTAGCGCGAGTGATATCACGATAACGATGTTCTTCTAAGTGTGATTCAGTGGATGAGAGCATCGAAGGAACACGTGTAGTGATACGGGTTCAATTCTGATCGAATCAAATATTAATAATACACTGTTAGGCAGACGGTTGAACATACCGCCATTTTCGTATGTTCAACCGTCTGCCCAACACCCTGTATATCATTACGACTGTTTTCCCCGAAGCATTAAGCACAGTAAACTGACAGTTACAATGCCCGGGAATCGCAGCCAGGACTCCACGGTCCGCAGTAGCGCTTGCGACCACGAGATCAACGAGGCTGTCATTATATTCACGTGACTGTGGAGTTGTTGTAGTCACCCAGAGGTCGTTGACCTCTCCATTGTTGTCCAAGTAGACCAATTGAGACTTATAGGCCGATCTAGTACCTATTAGTAAATGGACTGCCGTCTTGTGACCTATAACACAGAGTGAACTATTCATTCGGTGCGCTCAATAGATAGAGTGCTACAAATGCCTCTTGGTTCTTAAATGCCTTAACAGAGGGCGCTGTTCGAACAGCCGTCATCATCATCATCGGTTCAGCCGAAAGCCGTCCACTGCTGGATATAGGCCTCCAGCATAGCATAAGTTCGTACAAGGCTACAAGGTTATTCTGGCGCGTGGCCAAAAGTCACTAACGCCGCCATCTAGTTTTGTCAATGAAAAAATAATTCTATGACAATTTCACAAGAGTGCTATAGTTTGACCGAGATCGCTGTTCCACTTCTTAAGAATGCGCGGCGAGACAGGGGTAGCGTTGACGAATGAGCGCCTGCACTGACTCCTCGTCTCGCCGCCCACATACCTCAGGCGCACAACAGCGGTTTGTGACAATAGGGGGCTGTTGTTGGTTTGGAAATTTTAAAGAAAAACAAGATGGTGGCGTTTGTTTCGATTTTGGCCACGCCCCAAAAGATCCCTTTATTATATCCATAGAACACTAGCGCCGTCTGTCGGACATTGATGGAACTAAACGTATACAGAATGGATTTTTGAGAGTGCAGTAAGGGTAGGTATCTTAAAACCGTTGTAGCTACAGAAAAACGTTCTTATAAGAATATCCTTAACTTTTTAAGACTGACCTGCAATTTTCAAAGATTTACAATCTTTTTCCTGCACGCGTAATATGTCTTACCACCGTAGAAACGAGTTTTGTCGACGGAAGAATAGACAAAATGACAGATTGTGATTTGAACTGTCATTTTGTCTATTCTTCCGTCAATAGAATCCGTTTCTTCGGTGCTCATGCTACGCGTGCTGTAGCTTTTTCCCGAAGTGACTGTCCGTACTGCAGCGTTACAAACTTAAACCTGTATAAGGCCTGCCGTTGCTAGCAAACATAATGGCAATAAGAGTATTTCCCGAAGGGTTCGGCAGAGGTACCTGAACACACCTATGTACACCCACATTTCACCAGTTACATTTAAATAGGGGCCGAGAGGCTACTGCCATCATCCGTGCACATACACCAAATTGCTACTTAGAAATTCGTAACAAAATATCATTTTTTATTTTTTATTTATAATCATTTAAAACTTGTGCTTTTTTTTTTCCGTATCGTTATCTCTACAATCTATTGGAATAAACCTTGTACAAATATTGTTCTTGATTTTATTTTACCACTTTGTCGGCATGATTAATATGTATACCCATGCCAATTACAGCTTTCTAGTACTCACCGTCTCGGAGTTAAGCCGCGGAAAGACAGACAGACGGACATGGCAAAACTATAAGGGTTCCTTGTTTACTACGGAACCCTAAAAATGGAAAAAATCTTTTACAGCTGTCAAACTAGTTTAAATACGTACCTATTTTATTTAAACAAATGGGGGGTGCGCTAAGCCCGTATGAAGTCGTCTCACTCAACCTGTTTTGCTCTGTTCAACGAAATCTCCTAACGGCTGGTTGACATTTCCCGTGACCCAAGGGATCACTTTTACCTTGGCTAGAGGCTATTACTAATTAATATTACTCAGCATCGACAAACAACGTGGCAATGCCGCCATTCTCTTGCGTGCAATGCCTTGTCGCCAACAATGCGGAGGAATTTTTCGACTAGTTTTAGTTAGCATATTATGTTATTTTAATAGTTTATCTGTTTTGTAAATAATCCTATTTTATTTTCCCACAGCGTACTGGCGGAAACTACAGAACAAGATGGCCGTGTCTGACGTCATTCCGCAAGATGGCGGCCATGGAAATGTCAAACTGCACCCGTATCTAATCACTTTAGTGTGAGTAATTACTAATAATTCAACTTTTAAGCTTGTCGATGGCAATCTAAATGTTAACTAAATTGAGTCGGCACAAATCCAGCTACGAGTTTGGATAGCCTAGATACTTCGCCATTTAGATTAATTCTAGTTTTCCACATTCCGTATAAGCAAATATTTGGTCAGTTTCCTTTATGGGCAGTTTGCGCGAATGACACTTGCATTTGAATTGCACGTGATATTGTACCTATTTGTACAAAATTCATTTGCGCGAAAGACACTTGCACAGCAGAAGGCATTTGCGCGAAAGACACTTGCACGGAAGGCATTTGCGCGGAAGACACTTGCACGGAAGGCGTTGCGCTGCGATTAACCAGTCAGCAAGGTGGTAACCGGGCTGACTGCCCAGGTCATGCCGCACGTTCATTTATGGGCTAATCTAAAAGTATCTCACGACAATGTAAACAAACCCTGTTCAGGTTACATTTACGCGATCACTCACTAAAGGACATAGCTAACACATCATTCATCCGTCAACTTTATATCTCACCACTTCTAGCCATTTATTTAGTGTTTGAATAACAACACGAAATCAAAGACTAAAATTGAGGATAAATAATTAACCTCAATAAAATTGTCAAATGAAAAATATCGTTAAGGTGATTTCAAATTAAGAATTTCGGGTTATGTAAGTATTCGAATAATCAAATTTAATCACTCAATTTGTAAGTGGCACTAGAAATTACAGAAGGCGCACTCCGCATTTTAGGTATGATCTTAGAGTATATATCACTGGAGAAGCCATAAGCGCAATATTCCGAACAAAAAGTCTGTCACTTTTTGCGGGGGACGGGGTAGCTACTGTCAAAAATAACAATAGCTGCTCGCCCGGATAGAGAAGTCCGTACCATATTTTTTATTTTTATCGATATCGATATTCATTCGGAATTTTGCTTGAACCCAGAAATAAAACAGCTGTTGCATAAAATAGTTACATTTTAATAAGAAGAGAAAATAACTTCAATTAAATAAAAGTAACTAAATTTGTAATAAGTAAGTAATCTCAATAAAAAATTAGATCAAGTTCAGTTTTTTATTTTTTTATATACAAACACTTCAATGGACATAAACATATTATAAAACATTGAACAATAAAATAAAAAAAAACAAAAATAATTACTAAGTAATTTTTACTAGGAAATTATCGACATGTCAATTTTGGTTTCAAACATGACCTCAACACATTACTAGAGGACATAATCGCATGTCAAGTGCGTGTAACTTTTGCTGATTTGACGTATATTTTCGTAATGCAAAAGAAAAGTATTTTGATCTTTACGAACATAAAAACGAGATGTAGCGAGACTCGGTGACGTCACAGAAGCAACGTGAGGAATATACTCGATTCATGCTACGTTTTATATTGAATCATGGTTGAATCGAATGAAAAATCGAATTGTATTATGAGGTTAGGATTTTAAATTTCAGTAAAAACATGACTAAATCTTAGAAAAAAAAATCTGCTTATGGAAAGTTATTCAGTTCTTTAGGTAAATTTGACGTATTTGAACGCTTTTTACACCATTTAACAGCACAAATAAGCATTTTCACGGAGCTCCGCGCGCCTTTTAAACGATTCACGAAGTGCGTTAGAATCGATTTGAAAGTAGTTTTTATGAACGTACTAGAACATTTGTTCTTGTACTTTTACAGAGGGGAAGTGTTCTTAAGGCTTCTCCAGTGTTATATACTCTAAGGGTATGATTTATGAAGGCAACAAGTACGCCGCGGGCTCGTCTTGTCGGGCCAATTTAGTGAGCGTAACGTAGTTAGAAGATATAAGAGTTACGCGATAGAAAGAGACGCAACTTCTAGGTGACTATAACTGTAGGTAATTAGCGCTGTGCGATTTGAATTGCACTTTATTGTGCCGTAGCAAGACTCGCTTTTTATTTAAGTAAGTAAGATTTTCCGGAGTGAATCATCTGTACTATTCTGTGTCCACAGGTGCGTTTCTGATCCATTTGTTTACATTTTCATCAGATACTTTTGGAGCAGACCTTAAGTGAAGGTTATTTGAATACTTACGTTGAAATTAAATAGATTTATTTAAATATTTAGTACTTAACGTATTTAAAAATAATAAATGATAATGACCTACTTTTAATAATTGATTATTAGAAGAGTGACCTTTAGAAGGGCGTGAAGGCCGGTATTAGGCGCGAGGCCCCAGTGTCAAGGAGAGCAGGTACCTTCACTAGGAAGCTTGTGTTGTTGTGCTTAACCGCTAATAAGGAGGAAGGACTGTTTAAACTAATAAAGGGACTGTTTAGTGAACTTGAGTAGGAAGTAGGGAAACGGATTGTTCAGAAAATTGACGATCAACTTAAATTTTCCTTGCTACAAAGATCTGGCGCCTGAATTACATTAACGGGGGGCGTTGTTGGTAAACATTTGTGAAATTGTCTCAGAAATTATATTGATAAACAAGATGGCGGTGTTAGTTCCGATTTTGGCCACGCGCCAAAAGATCCTAGTAAGTATGTCAATCTGCTTATTAATATTTGGCCTTGACTATACTTTAATTATCGATCGTTGGTGCAAGCACGAAGTGTGACTAAGGGCAAGATTCACAGACCGATTCGAATGAAACGCTTACTTTAGTTGGCAAAGTATAGTCGAAGTGCGATTTGTGTTTGTGAGCTGACTGAGCGTGGTCCTAGGTTGGATACCCGGTTCGGCCTAAAAATGTTTAGCATTGTGTCCATCTCTTCTCGTCTCTTGGCACTCATAGATACTTCAAAATGGAATACCTACAGCAATGCTGATATTAAACTGGTCTCGCCTCCAAATCAGAAATATCTACTGAGCTCACGTCTTGTAAAAGCTAGCCCAAGGAATAAATTAAATTAGTACTGATTTTATTATGGTCACATAGCAGAAGCATAATCAGTATATAACGTTCCCACTGCTGGGACAGGCCTCCTCTGTATGGGAGTGGGCCGTAGCCCACCACGCGGGCCCAGAGCGGGTAGGTAGACGTAGCGGGAAAGTCTGAAAGGGATACCGTGGCCCCTGGCAACGTACAGGCAACTGAAGGAACACGGGTGTGTCTAACACGCCTTCCCGCTCCGCCCAGAGCGGGAGAAGTTACCCGATAATAAAATTGGTTCTAGGAACCCACGACCTACAACACGCAAGTCGGCGCCTGACACTGTTCTTTGGTTGATTACTAGGACTGGATTTTATTTTATTAGGATTCTGCATCGGTATGAACGTCGATCAGATAAAAATATTGCAAAAAATAATCTAGCCGGCTCATGTAGTAACACAGTCCACCAACAATATCTTTAGTACCCAAGGCAGCCCTACACGCGCCTCAAATCATAGAAAATTTAAAAATAAAAATAGTGACACGTTCTACGTTTAAATTTATAAAGACATGCTTAGCATGCGCCACGTGAACATTTTTTCGCGATGATTTTATTGATTAGTTTCAAGATGTTGCCAAATACCTTACTAATGTGCAAATACAACGCGTTGGTACGATGAGGGGAAATTACTTTTTAATTATTGTTGGGTTTTTAAATAGAATTAAAATCATTGTTTTAGAGACATTTCTCTAAGTTTAAAAAGTTGTGAGAATTTTATAGCATTGTTATATAGATCTGTGGAATGATCATGAAATCATAATTAATAAAAGAGTTTGCTTTGAGAACAGGATATCGGGTTACCTGTGCCGTGCAAAACATAACAGATTGACGGCTCGATTCAATTCAATTTATTTATTCAATATTAATCATACTGCGTTCGAATATCTAGTTATATATCCAGCATGAAACATGTACTAGATGTACAAATATATGTAAATAATATAAGAATATATTGAAATAAGAAAAGAAAAACAAAATGTAAGTATAAGATTTAATAATACATTGATCGAACACTAAGAAAAAAAAAATACCGTGCAAACAAATTATTATATAACAAAAAAATTATAGGAATAAAAAATAAATATAAATATACATAAAATTAATGTAAACATATGTATTGAAAATGAAATAAAGGGAATAATTGATAATAACAAAATATGAAGAAATTAGGTATAACACTACCGACACTTATTTATTTATCAATGTCAATTGACGCATCTGCTGGCTAGCTGATTGGCTGTGGATTGGATTGCTACCCAAAGCAAATACCTATTTGAATGACTTGGTGATAGTTAATCCAGATAGGTACCTAAGGGCGTTTGCATGTATGAGATCTATTAAAATATAATGAGCTTTGGATGACTTACACCACTGTTTATGATGTATTTTTTAGTAAGTTTGTTTTACTTCGCTTGAAGATCCTACCCATAGATATTTTTTTAAATATTTCTATGAACCTACCAGACTGACCCAGCAAAGCAGCTATTATCTAGAACCAGTAAATACCAAGAAAAGTCGAATCATTTAAACTTCTCGTGAAACATTCACAATGTGGTTACTCATTAGGATTTTAGTCACAATCTTAATGATTTTAAAGGATATTGCTAATCCATTGCTTTATAATTCGAATAATTTGTCTGCTCAACAAAGCAAATAACGCAATTTACCTATGTTGTAGAACTGTAAAAATGAAAGCCATTGTGTGTTACGCAATTACCTCGCAGTTGTGACTATTTATACTCATAATACGTGCCCATCGCTTAAGATTAACATAATAATGACATACTAACCTATGTTCAAATCCATCGGCTCGAACATGTATTTGTAGGCCGTACAAGTAGGTAGGTACCTACTCGTATGGCCTCAATGCGGTAACCGGTAACCAAATCCGCGACCTTCGTCTCAGAAGGCCGATACTCTTAAAGTTAAGCCACAACAGCGCAATACTTTATGTAACTAATGGCGTAACTACTTAATCTGTATATTAGATTAACTTTGATTATAAGAGGAAAGAATCAACTTACATACCTATTATACAGGGTCAAATTAAATTAGCTAGCGAAACTCCGCAGGTGGTGGTGGTGGGCATCGATATCTAAACATGCTAAAACAAAGAAAAATATTTTGATGTTTAAAAAAAAAAATGCTTGAGTTTGAGTTTATTATTCATAGCAAGTGAAGATACCTACTTAATTTCCTCCGACGCGCGTACCCTGGGAAATCAAGCACGCTTCAAGCCGACCTGACTAACTAATGTATTTACCTCGGTATGGGCTAGGGTTATTACGGTCCAGCTCACGCCAACTCACTGCCGCTGCCTACGCAAATATCTCACTGATTGGTAGCGTCGTGTGTCGGGTCGTTGAGCTCCCTAAAATCTTAGGACAGGTCAACTCTCTCTTTCCTCTATGAACCGGAGGGAATATTATAAGAAAATTGATGGATCATAACATTTGGTGCCGTGTGTGGGCAACTGTTAAAGAACTAGCACTGGCACTGGAACTGGCTGTTATCTTGACCTGCCCTACTCATCACCTACCCTGCAATAATCATAAATCTTTATTTATCTCAACATCATATTACTGGTTAATAAAATGCAGTGTCTGAGTTAAGCCTCGTGCAAACAAAACAATTTCTAAGAAAACTTCACGGTAGAACAACAGGGATGATGCCTGGGTATAAATAATGAAATTCTAATTAGTCCGTCAGTCAGATAATAAAAAAATATTAGACACGTATTTTTTGCTTTATCATATTAATAAAAAATTACTTAGATAAAACGCATTTTAAGTTGGGGAGTTGGGGTCACTACGTCACTAGTATGTATAAAATCTACATACTCGTGACGTCATGGCACATTTTACCTCAATGTATCACCGTAATCTTTAGATTACGTAAAAAAAGAAAAAATACGTGTTCAATATTTTTTTATAATCTCAAAGACGGACTAAAAAAGAAATGTTTAGTCATCATCCCTATTACCGGTGTCGCGTCGGTCGAGCAACAAGTCGCGCTAGTCTGCAAGAGCCTTTACAAATCACCCGGCTTTCTTAGATAGGAAATGTTAATTTACAAAACGGTTACAGTTCCTGATATTGTAAGTCTAAAATCGGGATTAGTTAAAGAAGGTAAAATCAGAACTTACACAACTAAAAGAAAATTTAAAAAACACTACAATATTGTTTTTGTTAACCATTAAACTTGGGAAAATTGCAAATTATATTTTATACCTAACTAATTTGTTATGATTATGGTAGGGCCGCACAGAACTATCTGGAATCTGGATAACTACTCTAAGGCTTTTTAGCTCTACATTCTTACAATTACGCATTTTTGTGGCATGATTAAATTAAAATTCTGCTTGTATCAGTGTCTACTAGAGAGAGCCCTCCAAACACCGACCATATTTTTTTATGTCAGTCCTCGGCTAAAAGGAATCTTAATAATCTAGTCTGAGGCATAATCTAGTTTGTGAGTGTGTTTCCTAAAAACTCCGCTTAATTTTATTAGTTTGGTTTGATAATGAGTCAATATAGATAAGAATACTTAAGTATGTACTGCTAATATACTGTTCACGGCCGAGCGTCAACCTCTGCTACTATCTCACGCAGTTTAGAGGACAGCCAGCCGGGGTTAATTCATTCATGTCGAGAATAATACTTTACCTGCCTTTATCCTATGTTTCTTGTAAGAACAGACTACCTCTTCAAATGGGTGGTGAGTCATTATTATAATATTTTCATTCGCAAGAGTATCGATAAACGTGTTATGTTAAATTATTACATTAGGCGTGTGCCCGATAGGGTTCCCCATCGGCATAAATGACGAGCTTCCGTAAAAACTTTTATCCCTTATCTATCGCCTATATGAGATGATTCTTAAAATTCTGCCTTAGTGCTCGCTTTCGTTATGAAATAAACTCTTTTGCAAAATTTTATGTTTCTAGACCCAGCGGTTTAGGGTGTGCGTTGTCTGTTAGTGCCTAAAGATTTTTTTAATAATTATAATAACTACGCTATCAAATTGGGGTACCTATTTTAATGGTAGTTGTATTTACCTACCTATTTAATAACTAAACAAATAAATATTCTAATAAAATAATAATTATGTCAAAAATCAGAACTAGTAGATGGAAACAGAATTTGTCTTTCAAGCAAGCTTGTCAATTATAAAAAAAATCAAAAGAAAAAAAAAATATATGACACTATCTAACAATTTGAGGCGCTGCTGAATTGTCGAGATTCTGTTAAATAAGGTAAAAAATCAATAAATCTGCCGAGCCTTTTCCCAACTATGTTGTGGTCGGCTTCCAGTCTAACCGCACGCAGCTGAATACCAATATTTTACATGGAGCGACTGCCTTGTGCTCTCCACAAGCCAGTTACTGGGTAACTAACACGATACCCCTTGGTTAGACTGGTTGCACTCCCCGTAAAGACTGACAAAGATCTACGAATGACAGCCGGGTCCAACTGCTTATCGTGCTTTCCGAGGCCCTGAGGAATCTCGATATCTAATGGATGGTCACCCATCCACGAACCAACCACGTCAAGCATGACTTAAGCTTCCATCGACACCGTGCGGCTGTTATTATTGGATGTAAAAACCCAACTTTTTCGAACTGCAAAGCGTTCAGTCAGTGTTTTCTGTGTGTTAAATGGTGTTGATTCGATTTGCATGAATTTGTATGACTAACCTATTGACCTGCATTTATGTGTGTAGACGCACCCAAAATTACAACGCAACGATATTACTTGTGTGAAGAAGAAACAAATATTATATATCGGACTCTGCAATCGCTTTGACGAAACGACACCCACGACACTCAGAGATAACGTGACCTATTACTCATAGAAACAAAACGCGATAAGACATAAACATATCGTCGTTTGTGGCGTAGCGTAGTGTCAGTGTGTCACCACTGTTGCTATGCGTATTTAACGAATTTAAATAGTTTAGGCGAATAAAATGAAAAAGACTTTTAATTCGAATGAATTAATGAATATATTTTATTTGTTATAGGTACACCCTAATTGCGTATCACACTTTCAATTACAATCCGAGTTTTGAAGGATATTGCTAATCCAATGCCTCATAGGTTTGAAAAACTCCTCAGCTCAACAACGTAAATAACGCAATGAACGTGGGTGAATTGTCAAAATGAAACCCATTGCGATCAGTTATCATTTGTGTGTTTATTACTCCGTAGGTACAGAGTCAGACATTTGGTATTCAGTAACAATTTAATTGACTCTTTTGCCAGCGGCGGCGGCGTACAAATTTTAAAGTTACAGTCGGTAAAATTTAGAATACAATACATTATGGTCATGGTCACTACTAAATTAACATCTGGAGAGGTCACGAGGTCACATTCCGGTGACAATTTTAAAACATAAATAAGGAAAAATGTGGACGAAACTCGACATTTAACGTAGGTAGGTATCTACAATTCAATTCTTTAATTCCATGCATAGTTTATTTTATTTAAGCTTTGTGGATTGAGGAGGGTATTTTACCTACGTCGCAAATAAAACCACTGTCTTTAGAGTTAGACTGAAAAGGGATATTATAAATTGCATATCAAATAAATAATCGCCTATCAATACATACTCATCCTTTATATTCTTATTTACATCTAATAACTTACTTCACTACAAATAAACTAAATGTTTAACAAAACTCAAACTGCAGATAATTCGAAATTATACATCAATATAACATTACTTTTTTCCTCATAATGCAATACAGTTAAATTTATTTTTGTACAAAAATACTACATACATAGCATAAATACTGACTGCACAGCAAATTTTCCATATTTCATAGCAAAATAACTATCCCAGTCGCATATTAACCAGTAAGTACAACAAAACCTGTTCATCATATTTGTCTTAATTTTCAAGAAGCCATGCTCGGCAAATTTAATGATTATTATAACAAAAAAACCCTTTTACATTGCATTATTTCTAAAAGCAGAACAAATTAACTGAATAAAAGGTTGGCGGCTTCGCGCGCTTTTTCGTCACGTCGCATATTGGAGAGTTGCTTTGCCCACCCAACAAACCGCCTGGGTCAACGGAAAATGCACCTGCCCCATTTTTTTTAAGAACTATATGTGCAAGCATATCATCGGACTTGCGATCCGACTCATTGGGCAAAAAAGGAAGCGTGGACGCCCCGGGAAAGCAAGACCCGCTTTAATAATTCAATAAATTACAATTTTGTATCTAATTTTATATTTTTTTTGATGATCTCATTATGTGGTAATTAATAAATAATAAGACGACTGTGACTAATAAAATGCTGTTTTATTTAGAAAAACTGCTGTACATAATATAAAAATAGAAGCTATATTTAAAAGAAAAAGAGTTAACATGTATAATGTGCATTAAGATTATTAGCTGTGCATTGATGAAAAAGCTTTTGCTTTAGGAAAAATCGCTGTACGCTGCGAAAATAAATTGTAGTGTGTTTAGTGATATTTTGAGTTGAATATTTTGCTGTGCAATCAGTAATTTTGATGGGAATTCGGAATCTTATTGCATAGAAAAAGGATATTTTTTGATTTGCGTTTAAATACTACCCGACTGAAAATCATCGATGAGCTGAGGAGGGACCACACACATTACTCTTGAAAGCGCTCGTCGTCTATAGACGTGGGACAGCATATAATTATGTCCGTGGATTATAAAAAATAAATATCTACCTAAAAAAATCTGCTGCCTTTTCAAAGTATGTTGGGGTCGGTTTCCAGTGCACCCGGATGCAGCTGAATACCAATATCGTACATGGAGCCACTGCCTATCTGACCTCCACAATCCAGTTACTGGGTTACATGATACCGATATCGAGTGAAAAATGCGAAAGTGAGTACCTATGATACTTTGTTACGCTGTCACGCTAAAACTGCTGAACGGATTTGTATGAAATTTGGCACATGGTTAGACCATGACTAGGGTTAGGACAAACGATACTTTTTTATATCGATAGTACCTAGGTAGGTACGTTCCCGTTGGATAATAGGGATGATGACAGGGTAAAAAAAAAAAAAAACAAAATAGTCCGTCAGTCAGATACTAAAAAACTATTAGACACGTATTTTTTGCTTTATCATATTAATAAAAAATGACTTAGATAAAAATCATTTTAAGTTGGGGAGTGGGGGTCGCTGCGTCTCTAGTATGTATAAAATCTACATACTCGTGACGTCATGGCATATTTTACCTCAATGTATCGCCGTAATCTTTAGATTACGTAAAAAAATAAAAAATACGTGTCCAATATTTTTTATAATCTCAAAGACGGACAATTTTTTTTTTTTGTCATCATCCCTATTCCCGACCACCACGTGGGTGTAGCCGCGGAGACAAGCTGTAGGTTCATAAAAATATAACAAGTAGGTAATTAAAATAGCTCCTTTGAATATTATGTCGGACAGGTATGAGTGACAGAGACTACGATCTCAAGCGCTACCAGCTGAGCATGAGTTCGTGGGTTCGATTCACAGGTTGGGTAGTGTTCCTCCATCTAGAACTTCTCAGTAGCAGCCCGAGCCTGGGTTTGTGCCCAGTCGATGGCAATAGGCTCGCCCCCTATTACATGGGACTTAAACATAACTGGCGAGATGTGTACTATTCTATGTATGTAACACATATCTCTGCGAAACCCTTCGGGGAGACCGGCGTGATGGTTTGTTATAGAATAGAATACTTTTATTTTCAGACACAGTCCATAGGGAGTGATAGTTTAGTAGGTACAGACGCAGATTAACATACCTACAATTGAAACTAAAATTCTAATGTGTTTTTCTAATATTCAATGTGCCATGGCAACGAGGTCTGCAGCGGAGCGAGCACGGCCTTGTGACATGGCTCGAGTCACAAATTATATCACAGTCACATAAAATGTGTGCCTCGAGCACAGTCGCCGTGCTCGGTAGGTCCATGCCATGTAATACAAGTATATAGATACCATGTTATTTGTTTAGTACTAGCTTCTGTCCGCGACTTCGTTCGCGTGGAAGTCGTAAGATGCACAATATACTAAAATAACAACAATATTTTTATAAAACTCTCTCGGCCCCCGACCCACAGCATCGCGTCGCATCGCCCGCCCGCGCTGTTACTTCCTATTCGCTTAGCGTTCTCACTTACTTTTTTTCTATTTGCTCGACTCCTAAGGGTCGCAGCGAGTGGTAAATAGCACATAGCCTTTTTTTTTTTTTTTTTGGGTGGGAAATCATCAAATGACTCCTCCCCGCCTCTCCCCTCCGCTCTGGGCGGAGCGAGAGGGCGTGTCAGACTTTTACTGACTAAAACCCACCCGTGTTCCTTCCGTTGCCTGTGTGCCGGGGCCGCGATATCCCTTTCAGACAAACCCGCAACCCCAGCAGGCATTGGTCCTTCCGGACCCCGTCAGTTGGTGCTGACATCCCTTTGAGGCGCGCGTGGAACACAACGCGCCGTCGACCCGGACCTGGTCCTTATCGGACGGCGAGCTGCCCATCGCTCACCGTCCGCCTATAGCATATAGCCTGCCTGAAGAATTGGGCTATCAAATGCAAAAAGATTTTTTCACATCCGACTGGGAGTTCCAGAGATTAAAGCGAACTTAACGCGCTTCAGCTTTATTAGTAATTGATCGACCAAGCTCTGATCGACCCAGCTCTGATCGACCGAGCTCTGATCACCCGAGCTCTGATCACCCGAGCTCGTCTCGGGTGAAAATAGAGAAAACAAATTTTACCATAAGTATAAGAAACCTAGGTAGATCGATTTTTCGCCCCCGTAAACCCTTCTAATGCAACTTTCATCGAAATCGTTAGAGCCGTTTTCGAGAACATGATTACAAATATAAATATATTTTAGGATATTAATATAGTATAGATTCTTAATAAATAATGTAAGTGAACCGCAGCTGAGTCACACTCCGCGCCATAGCACATGTTATCTATATATACTAGTTATGTACATAGCCGCTGTGTTACATAACACACACACGTGTCCGCGGGTCGTTCACCTCTGACAATGGCGCGCAACATGGCGGCTTGCCAAACAACAAACTGATTGATACATTATGTTCTTCATTTACATCTATGTTATCATAAAGACTAATATACCTACGTAGAACAGACAATTGTACGTTAGACAACGTGCTTTATAATCAGTGGGATAAAGCGCAAAATTGTAGAGCTATCATTGACGCAGGTACCTATATCAAACGGATCCTCTCTAGGGCTTGTGTAAGATACATTATTTGCCATGATAGAAACCGACGTGAGTAACGTGCTTTTCTAGCCACGGAACCAGCTGTTGGTCCCGACTCCCGGCTGTCATTCGTATATCTTTGACAGCCGTTACAGGTCAGAAGCTCGAAAAATCTGACAGCCGGTCATACCAAGGGGTATCGTGTTACCCAGTAACTGGGTTGAGGAGGTCAGATAGGCAGTCGCTCCATGTAAAATACTGTTAGTCATCTGCATCCGATTAAACTGGGACCCTAACGTAGTTGGAAAAACGCTGGTAGATTGATGCATTGATGTACCATGATAGAGAGTACAGTAGCAAGTTTGCAGTGATAACTAAGTAGGTATGTACCTAGCTCCCTCCAGACACAGGTCACTCTCTGTTCCTTGTCTCTCGTAGTGCGGAGGGACGGCAACTCCGACGGCCGACTCGACCGGAGAGAGGCGTAGGGCCAACATACAACCAGGACACGCGCACCGGGATAATAAAAAATGTTGAATGGAAAAACCCAATAACACTTAGCCCGACCTGGGAGTCGAACCAGTGTCCCGCGACTGCCCCGTTGGTCTCGTGGTCGCAAGCGCTACTGCTGAGTTTTAAGCATACTGTTCAGTTATAATATAAGCGATATCGCTGTCGCGCTCGGCAGCTACGGGTATACTGCAGGGTGGGTTTTTGAGATGGGGCAGTAAGGACAGTTACCGTAACCGTTGTCTCTACAAGAAAACGGTCTTAGGAGACTGTCCTTAACTTTATGAGACATTTGGATCTGCATTCACAGATTTTGGAGCTCGTGGGAGGAGCTCGTGGCTTAAGTAACAACAGCCGCACTGGTCGATCCATCAGGTTAAGCTACGCTTGCCGGGGTTGGTCAGTGGATGGGTGACCATCTTTACATACCGAGAATCCTCCGTGCCTCGGAAAGCACGCTAAGCCGTTGGTCCCGGCTGTCATTCATGGATCTTTGACAGTCGTTACGAGTCGTCAGAAGCCCGAAAGTCTGACACCAGTCTTACCAAGGGGTATCGTATTACCCAGTTACTGGGTTGTGGAGGTCAGATAGGCAGTCGCTCCATGTAAAATACTGGTATTCAGCTGCATCCGGTTAGACTGGAAGCCGACCCCAACATAGTTGGGAAAAGGCTAGGCAGATTGATTGATTCACAGATTTTGAAGAAACTGTACAGTCAGCAAGAAAATGGGCAGTTTTCATAAAAACTTTTTTTGGTGCCAATCGATCCTGTTTCTTATAAGGATCAAATAACTCAACCGGACCAACTGAGGTTTGAGTACTAGAAAAGTCAGAAATCGCAAAAAACTTTTCCCACACATTTCGTAAGAAAGAAACTCCAACATCTCGTACTTTATTATGATAGACAGACTAGCCAAACAGAAACAAAACATTTAAAATTCTAACGAATACGCTTTATAATTTTATTTACTATAAGAACAAGATAGTTTGTTGCTTGTGATGTCCGACGTTCTGAGAAACAAACTAGCCAAGTGCGTATCGGACCACGCACAATGAAGGGTTTCGTAGTTGGGATGAATTTATCAAAAAAACAATCTTGTAACATGTTCTCACATGAACAGGTAGTTGAGAAACATGTTCTCCCATACATCGATATACGTAACGGTCAATTATTCTCTGCAAGTGTAAGTTTGTAAACGATTTTTTTTTTGTGTGGCCTAGGTACTACAAATGACCGATTTTCAGAATTTTCCCTTGACTTGTGTTATGAGACCTTGCTTCTTGCCAAACTTCATCATTCTAAGTTAACGGGAAGTGGGTTTTGATTTTTTTGTGAGTATCAAAATAATAATGTCGTTTAAATGGCTGTATTTTTTATTGCGTTGACTGTTGTTAGAATCTTGATTTTTTTAGAGCTTCAAGGGAGTACAGACCTACCTATTTGATGTTATTTCAACTTTATACCTCCACGCGTTCCTGAGAAAAAGGGTTGTGACAGACTGACGGACGGACAACGAAGTGATCCTAAAAGGGTTCCGTTTTTTCCTATTGAGTATGGAACCCAAAAAATTACCTCAAATTATTTAGAACTTTCATACTTGTTTGGAAAACGTTAAAAAAGACTGTCCTCTACAAAACCAGAAATTGCCAAAAAAATAAAACTATTTTACCTACGTAAAAAGTTTTTTCAAAAGCAACAAAGGTTCTAAATTTTGTTCTCATATATTCATTCGAAATTTGAAGTTCAATTTGTTTTAGTTTAGTTTCGGCCAGTCTATCATCGTAAAATAGTAATTTGGAGTCACATTTCCTTCGAAATGTATGGGAAAAGTTTTTTGCGATTTCTGACTTTTCTAGTACTCAAACCTTTGTTGATCCAGTAGAGTTTTTTGATCCTTATAAGAAACAGGATCGATTGGCACCAAAAAAGTTTATGTGAAAACTGCCCATTTTCTTGCCGACTGTAATTTTTTTTCAAAATCTGTGAATGCAGATCGAAATCTTTCAAAAAGTTAAGGACAGTCTCTTAAGACCGTTTTCCTGTAGCTACAACGTTTAAGGTAGCTGTCCTTACTGCCCCATCTCAAAAATCTACCCTGTATACTGGGTCCTAACTCCTAAGTAACCGCGCGCGACAGCGATATAGCTTATATCTAGGCCTTTATAGATTGTAGTTTAATAAAAAGGTCCCGTTGTCACATTTTGGATACGGAACCCTAAAATGTATCGTTTTACATTACGTTCTGTCATTGGTCACAACTTCACGGTTTGATAATTGTGACTACAGGAAATATTAAGAGTACCAAATTAAGAACAAAAAAAAGAAAATGGTTTAATTAATATAAATTGTTTCATAAAAACGAACGCACACAACTAGATCAAACAATAGTTACCAATTATATGCAGCTAGCATAATTATTTACCTACAAAGAACTTTAAAAAACCAAAATCGACTTCCAAAAACACTAGGTAGGTACAAAGTGAAAAATAACTTTAATTTCAGAAGTCGGTGTTTTCGGTTTTGTACTTATTTTTTTTTGTTGTTTTTGTTTTTAAGTTTTTAAAATTAAATTAGATTAAATTATTTATTTAAAGACAACAATGATCCATTTATGTTAGTTAGTTACGTTAGTTAGTAAGTTACAAAAAAAAAATTAAGCTATGTTAGTGTGTTATTATAAGTAGGTACTAAGCTTTTCTTTTTTTTTGCTTGGTAGGTTTTTTTCGAGTTTTTTTTTTGTATTTTTTCGTTAGTGGTTCTACATTAAAGAAATACATAGGTACAGACAAACATAGAACCTCCTCCTTTTCTGAAGTCGGTTAAAAACAACTTTTTATAATTAGGTACATACGTAAAAAGAAAAATGTATCATTTAATGTTACAATAAGAACAATATTCTCTCCCCACACATAATTAAACCTCTAATCCGAAATCACTCCACAGCTTCAGCCACACGAACACCGAGAACTGCGTGTGCTCACTGACTTGCTTGTTGAAGCAAAACGCTGTCGTGTGCTTCGCCAGCGCTCCCCGCATCGGCACACTCGCACAGGTGTACACGACACAGTTCTTCACGACCTGCGCCTCGCCCGCCTCTGTACGCAGTGGCGTGCCAGCTGCCAGTAACGACCACTGCTGCAAAAGGCTGCTCTTCACCCGTAACAGTGAATCCGTCAAAAATAAAGCATTTTGATACAAAAGTGACGCGAAAAACGACTTTTTCGTTGGCATTCCCGCCTGGCGCGCAAAGTTGTAGTGCAGGTTGACCAAACTGTCCATAATCATCGTCTTGCCGGTCGATGGAGGGCCGTAGAATAATACAATATTCTTTTTCATGATCTGCCTTGTCAAATGTTTGAACGTAACATGTGCAAATGTTGACACATCGATGTCATTATTTTTCAATATCGATGTCAGTTTTTCCCACCCCCCGATGATAATTTCTGGTATGTTGATGGCAGGGTTCTCCTTTAGTTGATAGTTTTTGCATCTTTCAATTCGCTGGCTCACCGTTTCATTAAATACGAGCATTCTGGCAATACTTATTGTTTTCTTGATCAGCGCGTTTGTTCCTGGCTGCATAAGCAGGTTCATTCCTTCAGGTTTTTTGAATAGTGTTTCTGTAGCGTCGCCTTCATTAAATGCGCGTTCTTCACAAAATAGTGAAACTCGTTTTAGATTGCTGTAATCATTAGGGCTTGGTCTGGCGAATTTGCAGCATCTTGTACCTGGAGCCTCTTCATCATCGCAGAATTCTCCATACTCCACTCTGCGTCGTTTTAAAGACAAAACTGGGAGAATTTCATAAGTTGGTGATGCCATTTTTCAAACCTTGTGCAAAACTTTGAAGTTCAAATATTCTGTGCGTTGTCCGCTGTTCCTGAGGCAGTCGTAGATGCACGATGCACTATTCAACACAATTTATTTTTATCGTTTTAATAATCGCCTCTTATGTCGTTGAACTCTTCGCGAATTATAAAAGGTGCTTGTACTTGGGAGGGTTGTCTTAGTAGTACTGAAACTGTCTACTCCGTGGCTGTCGCTTTTATACTCGACAATTTAATGTAGTACATGTGTAATAAAGTTACCGTGAGTCATCGCCATCGACTTGCACAATATGGCAGCTGCAGGCGGGCAGGTCAACGCCCTCGAGCCGGTTTAACGGCTCACCGCATACATTTTTAACATTTTGTTTTACACCTACACATAACATAACCTAACCTAACCTAACGTGGTTAGAAAATGCTTTAAGTTACTCGTACTTTAGCATTTATAATATTAGTGGATTGGCTCCTCGTGGCCCACGGTTGGTGCGCGCGAGGACTTATGTATGTTCTTATTGTCTATTGGATTGGCTCCTCGTGGCCCACGGTTGGTGCGCGCGAGGACTTATGTATGTTCTTATTGTCTATTGGATTGGCTCCTCGTGGCCCACGGTTGGTGCACGCGAGGACTTATGTATGTTCTTATTGTCTATTTAAATAGATTGATAAGATTAACTGTTCCAGGTATTATTATTGTGAGGCTATTCAGATAACTCTCTTGTTTTGCTCGTGATAAGTAATAGGCAAAAAACTAAAACAACACTATCTCCTTTTCGAACTTCTATATTTAAATCAAACTCAAAGCATTGATTTCAAATAAACGAATTACCTACAGGCACTTTTTTATTGGTCGAGTGGTCAGTTAGAAAGATGAAGCTAGTTGCAGTAAAGCTCCCAGTCGGCATGATTTTTTCCGACATCTTCAACAATAATCGTCATATTTCGGCCAATTTACACAAAACCTTAATTAATCATAACCGTTTGAGTTTATCGCGTTCAGACAGACAGACAGACGCGGCGGGGTAATGCAAGGGCAATTTGTGGCATCCAAAGCACAGACAGTTGTAAGCCACTTTTCCAAAAGCTTCAGCTACTTACACTTCCTTGTCTCTACATATACGAAGTAGCAAACTATGTTGAAACAAATACACCTATACAATCACCCAAGGAGTTTACGTCACAAATATAGAATATGCACAATACCACATAAAAAGGCAATTTTTAATAAAAATGTTCTTGGTATGGCACCCAATGTCTACAATAAGCTACCTGAACACATATACGAGTATGTAGATTTATTGCACTCAACAATCTAGAGAGTTTAACATGACTTTTTTTTTTTTTTTTTGAGGTTTGGAAATTATCATATAACTTCTCCCGCTCTGGAGCGGGAGGGCGTGTCAGACTTTTGCTGACTAAAACCCACCCGTGTTCCTTCCGTTGCCTGAGTGCCGGGGCCGCGATATCCCTTTCGGACAAACTCGCAACCCTGGCAGGCATTGGCCCTTACGGACTCCGTCAGTTGGTGCTGACATCTCTTTGAGGCGCACGTGGAACACAACACGCCGTCGACCCGGGCCTGGTCCTTATCGGACGGCGAGCTACCCATTGCTCACCGTCCGCAAGCCCGCGCCTACGGTGGCCGGAAGTCAGCTCGCGACTCCCGATGCCCGGGGCGTCTCCTGCGGCGACTAGGGGCTCGAGGCCGCGAATCTTGCCTCTCCCTCGCGCGCTCCGCCTCCTTCTTCGCGAGCATTACTGCTTCGCAGAAGGAAGTGACGGCCTCCCATGCACTCTCGCTCCGGACCATGGCCTGATCCAGGGCCGGACGCGAGAGATCACCGCCACCGATCGCTTCCGTGAGGAGACGGCGGTGCTGCGCCCAAGCAGGGCAGACCTCCACCGTTTGCTCCACCGTGTCCTCCGGGCGATCCACACAGTGGTGACACCCGGGCGTTTCCTCCCGCCTTATACGGAACAGGAACCTCCCGAAACAGCCGTGTCCGGTGAGGACCTGCGTCAGGCGGAAGGTGAGGACGCCGTGGCGCCTCTTTAGCCACTCCTCAAAGAGGGGACTTATTGCCACAATTGTGGCGTGCCCAGCGCTGGGTTGCGACAATCGCACTCTCCATGCCGCCATGAGATCCCGCCGGAGCTCTGTCCGCTGTGCCGTGATTTCTCGCGGCAGCGGAGTTACGCCCCGGCGTTTCACCTCCTCGCGACACTCCCAGATGTGTGCGAGGACTTTTGCCTCCAGATCCCATGGCGGTGATCCGGCAAGAAGGCTCGCTGCCTCACGGGAGACCGTGCGGTATCCTCGGACCAGCCTAATGGCCATGACCCTTTGGGACGTGTTCAACCGCTGGGCCGGTCGCAGCCTCAATGAACACGCCCACGCCACGCACGATACCCGCGTAGAGCCTCCGGCAGGAGGCACTTGGACCCCCTCAATTGGGCAGAACTCGCTTCAAAGCAGCCCCAGCCCTCTCCAGTTTGGGAGCCAAACGTCGGAAGTGCTCCACGAAGTTCCACCGGCTCTCGAGGACGAGTCCCAGGTACTTCATCGTCGACTCGACACCGATGTGAACCCCTCCTGCCGTTATCTGGCAACCCGACAGTGGCGCGTTCCGAAGACCATAGAAACACATGGCCTCGGATTTGTGCAAGGCCAACTCGAGTCCCAGTTGCCGGATCCCATCGAAGATTGTCGCAACCCAACGTGTCGCCAATTCGGCCGCCGCCTCATGCGACCTCCCCTGCACCAGGACCAGCGTGTCGTCAGCGTAACAGACTACACTGACGCCGCTACGGAGGTCGGCGCGCAGCACCCAGTCGTAGCCGATGACCTACAAATGCTGCCTCAGGACCGATCCCTGCGGGACACCGCTCGACATCTCTCACCGGTTCCACTCTCCGTGGTGACCGGGGCAGATGACGGCCCTGTCCGTCAGATAGGCGTCGACCACTCGACAGAGGTAGGTCGGCATCCGGCGATACCAGAGTGCCTCCCTAATGCAACTCCAGAAAAGGGTATTGAAGGCATTGGTGATGTCAAGAGACACCGCCAAGACGACCCCACCCCGGGCAACAGCATCCCCCGTCGTGAGGGCTCGAACGCGCATGATGGCATCCACCGTAGAGCGCCCCTTGCGGAAACCAAACTGGCTCTCCGCCAAATCCGGCTCCACTCGCACCAGCCGCCCGACAAGGCGGTCTGCAATTACTCTTTCAAAGAGCTTGCCCACCTCGTCGAGCAGCACGATGGGCCGATAAGCGGACGGAAAGTCCGCCGGGCGCCCTGGCTTCTTAATGAGGACAAGTTTCCCCGTCTTCCAACGAAGTGGGAACTGGCCCCTCTCCAAGCATGCGCTTAGGAGCCCCCTAAGTCGAGGCCCGAGAGCCTCTAAGGCCAGAACCCAGGCTTTTCCAGGTAAGCCGTCGGGTCCTGGGGCGGTATTTTTGGCACTCAGCCTATGGTTTACATTAAAGAATCACAACTTTAAACCAGGGTTGTTGCGAACATCAGCATCAGCATCAGCATCCGCAGAACTTCAGCATCATTTTCAACATCAGCATCCGCATTGATCGACGCTGATTATTAATGCTGAAGTTCGAGCCGTGACATGACCGCAGAGGGGGCGGGGCTTATAGCACCTGTTGTAATCGTGAAATTTTCAAATAACTTATCCCGCTCTGGGCGGAGCGGGAGGGCGTGTCAGACTCTTACTGACTAAAACCCACCCGTGTTCCTTTCGTTGCCTGTGTGCGGGCCGCGATATCCCTTTCGGACAAACTCGCAACCCTGGCAGAAATGGGCCAACCTGTATTATATTTATATTAAGTAAAATTCTTTCTCTTTATCTTCGATCAATAATGCACTAGATTCCCGGTAAGCGCTTCAAAAACGGAACGAAAAATAAGAGCACATATTCGGTTGTGGTCTTATTTCAAATTAGTATGGTCCAATCATAGCCAACGTTAAGACGTCAAAATGCCGCAGTACGCGTTCAAAAAAATTGTAAATAACCACCGTAACACCAAGATTTTGGAAGGAATATTTTTTTTTCGGTAAGTGTAATATCAGTAAGTGTTTTTCATAAAATAATAACAGAATTAAATAGTAAATATAAATCAATTAGCAAATATTATGATTATTTGGCCAATGTTTGTGACAACTACCAACTATTGTAACAAACATCGACTGTTCTGGAACAGGGAATGCATGGTGTAGTATTTTTATTTTATATTTGGTTTCTGTTTGTAGATTTCCTAGCGACCCATTTCGTTATGTAGAATGAATGAGTATCCGAATGAGAATGGGAATCTACTGTCGCGAAAGAAAGAGGAAAAGAAATATATTAGCCTTATAAAAATTCGACAATTTGTTCGATTCATTTTAATAGATTGGACATAACTGGAAACACGCAAAGGCGTAGATTACTAAAAACAGTATAACAGTAACAATAAGTATTTTTGAACTTATATAAAATTGAATTTTTATTTTCAAGCGACATGACATTATAATTATTTGTTTCTCCGCTGACAGAAAGATTTAATTTTGCCATTGTAATTAAATATTTGTTTCTCCGACGACAGAAAGATTTAATTTTGCCATTGTAATGAAACTTTATGTTTGAGTGTCAAGGCTTATAATAAACTGAATTTGATAGTAAAAAGTTTTTTTCTTCTGTATTTCATAGAAAGAAATATAAACACATTTCGACTCCACTCATTCCTTGTCCAAGTGGCCTCTGTCATAAATTTTTATTGCTTTTATTAGCATTTTGTAATTCGAACTTTAAAATAAGCGTGTAAGGCTGAATTTGTTTTGATGTATGTTTGACTTTTTTGTTTTTTGTACATAGCTTTGTGAATACAACTTTAAGCATTGCATTTAAGGTTGAATTTACATTAATGTATATTTATTTAAACTAGAAGTACGTAAACACAATTGGCGACAGTTTTAACAGAATTTTTGTATGGGATAGTGTATCTAGTGCATTATTGATCGAAGCTCTTTATGTTATTTTATGTAATAAAGAGCCTTTTTCAGTACTCCGATCGCCTGCCACTATCTACCAGATATGATAGTAAATGAAGGAGAATTGTATTAAGTGCAAGATGAGTAAACAGATACTTATCCGAAGGTGGTAAACATACCATAAGTCTAGTGCGCAAACAACACTATCCGTCTCGACTTTCATTGTCGTGTTTCAATATAGTTTATCGATAAAATCAATCAATTTTAAATCGTCATTTCAGAGTGAACAAGATATATACCTACTTCTTGCTTCAACAAGTCGATCTCCCCCGACCCTTGCACGATGAACCGCCAGCCCGCGCCGAAGTTGAGCCTGTAGTTTTAAACGCCCCGATTAATAATAATTACCCACTTGTGATCCAGCCTGTCCCTCTTGCTGTCCTCCCCCCAGCGATCCCCCAAGCCGAGTTTCGTACCCCACAGGGGGTGCCCTTAGCGAGCGCTCGCCTAGTTATAAGTTATTTTACGCCCTGGCTGGAGGCTTTCAGTTAGTAGCAGCCACAGGACAGCCCAGTGAAGACGTTACGATCCTCAGAGGTCGACTACGAGATGCCATTTATAAAAATATAAAAACAAGCCGACTGGAGGTCGGCTTGTTTGTGTGTCTGTCATGGAATGTAGACGATATAAATTATCTTTAAAACGTAGGTACAACTTGCCCACAGGTTAACATAACTCCAATTATTAATGTTAAGACTACTAGATACTTCAAATGTAGGTACCGGTAAAAACAGCATTATTTACTAAGTAGGCGAAATCTCGATCTCGAATATCTTGAAATTACTCGAAAACGAGATCTCGCCTGATTTCCGGGAGAGATGTCTGTGAATGACCGATCTCGACACCAAACCTAGCACGCGAGATCTCGAGTTGCCAATCTCGATTATAGATTGCAATTTTTTCGAATCCGACTGGTAGTTCTAGAGAAGATTTATTGACCATCTTCTATTTTGTTAAGTACCTGGTATTTGTAGAAAGACCTACATTGTCTTCCCATACCTTTTATTTGAAAATATTGTAAACGCCAATTAATTTTAAAAGAGTAACCGTGGAGTTTCTTGCCGGCTCTTCTCCATAGGAAACGACCAATTGGAACCGTGCACCTAGCTTCTGACGTTTCATAAGTGCCCATGTTGTTGTGATATAAAATATTCAGTTTTTTTTTATGAGATAACTGCGTTCAAACAAAAAGACAAACTTCAGCTTTATTATATGGGAAATTATATGTGCGGCAACAAAAGTTTTCTTTAGCACCTGCAACCTAGCGTCTTTTTTTATATGTAGGCGACGAGTTAATAGAACAGCTTCAATTATATTAATTCATCTTCTTTACTATTCCAACAGAATATCAAAAAACCAGCGTCAATTTACGAGCGTAAATTAATATGACTCCGAGCTACCGATAAATATATTTACTTCTGATTTGATAACTCAGCGACTAATGTTGTAAGTGAGCTACTTTATATATTTTAGAGATTCAACATCTGTCTGCTAATAAAATCAAATTCCAGCCTCAAAATTAGCAATCAAAGTTTTTTATTCAACAAGTAAATTAATAAATCATATTCATTTTTCGTGAAAATTAGCAACACAAGCGCGGGACTGTACCTGACGCTCGTTGGCAATGAGAGGGGCGCGACGAAAAATGTGAACTGGGCGAAATGGAACAGATAACGGAATATGAAATGGGTTAGGTTAGGTTAGGTTATAACTGTGTCAACCGCGCACGAGCCGAGCGAGCGAAGCGAGCGGTGCCGCGGCAGCGGCCGGCGAGCGCTACTTCCGAGTTGCTCGCAGCCAGGCAGGCTAATTAGCGCAAGGTGCATTACGTCGCATTTGTTTTTGATTACAATATTTTTTGTATGTTCAATTGGGTAGGTATAATAGTCAAGTCATCAATTACTTATGGTTCAAAATTCAAAATTCAAAATTCAAAAGTCATTTATTCAAACTAGGCTGAGAATCATCACTTTTCGAACGTCAAAATTACATAAGACAGTCCCCCAAAACGCCCACCCTTCACCACTTCCTAGTGCATTAGCTGGGAAGAAGAAGTGGCGCAACAAACTCCCCAGCAGCACAGCTGTCTGTTCAGTTAGAAGAACAAAAAAAAAGATTCTATATAATAGTATTCAAAATAATTTACATTACGCAACACAAAACATAATTCAAATTATTAGCCATATGTTAGCTAGCACACGCCAATATACCAAACAAAATCATCGAGAACTCAACCAATCAATCATCGATACTCAGGCCGAAATAAAAAAAACTAAACGTAAACAGAATTAATATCTAAATAAAAAAAGCCTCCAGGCATAAAGGGCGTGCCCGCTTACATATAGTTGTAACTGGAAGTTATAAATGATAAACTAGGACCATCGATGTAAAATAAATAAACAAAGAGTTAATTACTAATAACAGTAAATAATATGATCAATTGTCGAGGTCACTAGCTAACCACATATTGCAATACAACTCATAAAAACACAGTGTGATGAGTAGATATTGTCAAAAATAAATTGAAGTTAAATTAAAATAACTTGACTTAAAAAGTCAAATAAAATAAACAATTATATAAACTCATATAACTTGTCAGTACGTAAGCTGGAGAAAGAACATAAACATTGTCTTGAGTTAATCACAGCGACCAACTATTCTTATCATTTAAGTAGTCGTTGATAGAATAGTATGCCTTTGAACAAAGATTGGATTTTACTTTCGTTTTAAACGCATTAAAAGGCAAACGCATTAAAAGGGTAACATTATAAATAGATAGGTGAATACATGAAATTAGAGCTTTCATTGTCCATTATTTGATGACAATAATAAGGAAATTTTATGTTCAAATATAGTAGATTCACTCATCAATTACTTATGCTAAAGTATAAAAATAAAGGTGACTCTATGAAATTAGAGTACGTTGATATTATTTTATAGATGCAGTTGATACACTTATTAGAAGCTGGCAATGCGTAGACATATCACAAATTTAGTTGCTTAAGAATTATCACCATGCTGCGTCATATTAACAGTAGCTTATTTTACAATATATTATGGTCGCTTAAAAACCATTTATTAGACGCTAAAAGTTCGTCGCTGACCTATTAATTCATTAGACAACTAAATATATTTGAAGACGAAAATGACATTTTAAAGAAGCTGCCTTAATTAGCACCCTTATTATATTAGTATAGATGGAGACAACAGCTCACAGTCTGCCCTCCCGCGTCAGAGTCGCGCTATATTTCATGTAATAGGTAATCCTGTTAGCGAATCTTGTACACGTAGGTGAATGCAGCCGGCTCGCCCGTGGCCGGCAGGTGGCAGGTGGCAGTACTGGTCATGTAGGGCTTCCGACCTTGACCGTGCTCGTGTTCTAATAATAGGTACAATACGTGTTTTTAGGGGCCCGTAGTCGAATAAGAAAACCTACCTGTGCTTTTTGACGCATTTTGGAATGCATTTTCTGATTTAAAGTGAAAAGTCTGGTTGTCTGAAATCGTAAACAGTGAGCAAACGTAGTCGGTGAGCAAGGCTCATGTCTTCTCTGTATGAGAAGAGACCGTTGTTTTTTCAGGATATTACGTTTGTTTTGGAGGATCTTGTGGCTAAGTAATAGCAATCGCACGGTTCGATCCATCAGGTTAAGCTACGTTTGCCGGGGTCGGTCCGTGGATGGGTGACCATCAAAACATACCGAGACTCCTCCGTGCCTCGAAAAGCACGTTAAGCCGTCGGTCCCGGCTGTCATTCGTGGATCTTTGACAGTCGTTACGGGTCGTCAGAAACCCGAGTCTGACAACCAGTCTTACCAAGGGGTATCGTATTACCCATTTACTGGGTTGCAGAGGTCAGATAGGCAGTCGCTCCATGTAAAATACGGTATTCAGCTGCACCCGGTTAGACTGGAAGCTGACCCCAACATAGTTGGGAAAAGGCTAGGCAGATTTATTACGTTTGTTTTGGGAGATGCTTACTACACCAAGCTATCGCATCAGTTAACTTAATGGTCACAGATATTTTTTCTAAGAACTGTAAATAATAATTTGTACGTTTAATTTGTCTTGATGGCGGGATGTAAATACAGTAAGTAGGTATAGAAGACTCATATGTTTACGTGGATGTGACGCATATTCTCCCTCAACTTGTTAATTTTTGTGTTGTTGTTCTTTCTTTGCGTCATGTTCACGTAACGCAAATAAACGTATTTTCTTTCCTCTTTCTGTTCTAGGACTAGAATTGTTTCTGTTTGTAGGTAAAATTGTGACATGCAAGAATATAATTTGAACAAAGTACCTACTTACAAACAAATAAACAAAAGTACAGCTCATTCTTCCAACGATACTCTCATTGTGTAAGTACGATAATAGGTACTTAATTATTATTTTTACGTATACTGTATAGTACGGAACCCTGCTTTATGACCCATTACTGCCAATTACTACTCGATGTTACTCGTGTAACATCGAGTAGGTATCATAGATATATCAAATAAGGTAGATATAATATATTGTAACAAGCGGACCGGACAGACGTCGTCCTGCCCGAACAGCGCCACCTACCGGGTCCAATTGTGAATCTGAACCATCCATCGACCTACTCATACACACAAAAAATTTCATCAATCGGTCCAGGCGTTTAGGAGAAGTTCAGTGACATACAGACGTAGAGAAGAATTCTTTAAACGAGTAGGTAATCCTACTTTATGACTTATCATTACTGCTAGTTTTTACTCGCGTTAGATGTCAAACAAAACTGTGTATAGTTAATTTGTACAGCTGACCTCTCTCCGCCCGGGGTTTTTATAACAGATAAAAAATATACTTACTGTTTTGCCTCATAATCATAATAACATAATTCAAAAATTACTGGGAAAACCCTGAAACCATCTATGTAGGTATATTATGATAACACAGGATGACAACGATTTTGCCGCGTCATACTAAAATAATAACTCTAAACTCAAAGCACCATTTACAGGCACTTGTATTGTCAAGGGGTCGGTCAGTCAGAAAGATGAAGCTAGTTGCCCATTCCAAAGCGTAGTAGGTTCCTATGGAGAAGAACGGGCAAGAAACTCCACGGACACTCTTTTATATCAAAAATCAACAAGAATGCCCCGTTAGTCCAGTGGTCGCGACTCGCTAGTGAGTGCTGAGTCTTGGGTTCACCCTAAGTTGCGCAGTGTTATTGAGTTTTCCCTTCAGGAATTTCTCAGTAACACATACCTACCCTTTGGGCTGGGTAGGTTAATTATGCTTGATAGAAAGTTCATTTTAGAAAAGGCATAATTTCTCTTTGTAACTGTTGCCCTTCAAAATTGCCTAAGATGCTAAATAAGTAAAAACATTACAAGTTCTGATTTCTTTGGAATTACGTGCTCCATAGACCATGTTCAAAAGACCATCTCAGGCACGAATCTGCATAGTCCTCACGTGATCTGACCAAGATTATGTCTGGACTTTAAAAGAGACTGCGACCTCTGAGTTTTTTTCGGCCTTTCTTCTCAGAGTAGTCGGATAGGAAATGTTTTAAAATATTATAAACGTGTGTGAATAAAAAGTGTTTGTATAAACCTAGCTAGGACAATAGAGTCACACAAGTCATTGATAGGACTCGGGCTAAGAATAGACATAAGATACTCCGTGTTGAGCACCCTCGCGTCTCCGCACGAGTTAAGATCACGAGGGGTCTCTAATGATAGTACTATAATTAGAGACCCCTCGTGATCTTAACTCGTGCTACCTAGATGCTAGATAATATCTAATGGCGCCTACACACTATGCCGGCGGCATGGCCGCCGGCTTTTGCCGCGCGGCACGTACCTCCGGCTATTGCGCCTTCATTTCCTTTGCGATCTTTTGTGCGGTTTTGTGCGGCAAGGCCGGGCTCGCCACGGCTTACCCGGCGGCCGCGGCAGGGCAGTGCCGGCGGCCATGCCGCCAGCATAGTGTGTAGGAGCTATTAGGTTGTCGACATGGTGGATGTGTTTTGTCGGGTTTTGTTTTGTCGACGGAAGAATAGAGAAAATGACAGATTGTGATTGTTTATCTATCATTTTGTCTATTCTTCCGTCGACAAAACCAGTTTCCATTGTGGTTATGATAAGTGTGCTAGATCGCAGATGAAGTCACGGCCAACAGCACCAGTAGCTAGTTCGCCCATATAGGTATAATAGCATCTGTAGTCGTATGCGACTGGTCCTGGGTTAAATCCTCGGTTGGTTCAGACCATAGAAATATAAATAACAGGAGAAGTGGCATGGGGGCGTGTCTGTGTCCGCGCATCTTGACCAGAATGGTCATGCCTCAGGCAAATGGCCGTTTCCGCTAACTAGTGCGCTTTCGAACGCGATCGTGATAACATTTAAGAATACCGTGTTGTTCAGTGGTTTCTTGTAAAAATCGAAGCTAAACTATAAACTTTATAAATCGTAGAACCACTTTTCATAAATCAGCAGGTATTTTGCTATATTTGTGTTGAAAATCATGAAAAACAACAAATCGTAAAATATTTCTTGCCTTTACTACGTTATTTTTGTTTTCATATATCACAGCGACTGTACTTTTATTGTAGTAAATACATTGCTTCTTTACCACTACCAAAGTATCTCGCTAAGTAACTGGACAAGCAATGTAAAAATTACAAAACGATATTTGCTTTAAGCGGTTGCATCGTTAGTACGGCCGTAGCGTCTTGCGACGGATTAGTGATGTGGTTGTGCAGATCCACTAACGTAGGCTATCGACAATAATGTCGATTGTCGTATGAATTTATATTACTATTAAAGTTTATTCTTCAATTTGTCAACAGTTATAGCCTGATTGGAAGACCGATGTCAAATCTTGTTTTATACTCATTTAGATTTCTCATAATGTTGTTTTTTTTTTGGTTTACTTAATATTTCTTTTTTTTACTTACTTATTGTTTATTTATATCATCTTATTATATGTATATCGTTTTTTATTCATAATTTTTTCAGCAACTTCCAAAAATTTTAATACAATAATAAATGGGAGAATCGATAAGTTTCCGATTTAGTCAATCACTAGCGTATATGTAAAATAAATGGCTTTTGCACAGCACAATGATAACGAACGATGTTTTCGTGTGGGTGAGTTGTACGGTGCATGGTAAATGCACGCTGTGTTTGATGGGATAAGGTTTATAATTGATTGTGTAGTACGTTCTGATTTGTAAATTGCAAGTGTGAGCGGGACCTCGTATTTATTGGGTTTACTGATCGCATGTGTGATCGCAGGCTAGAGAGTAGGGATAGATTGAAGACATGGGGTTTCGATACATTTTCAACTACCGAGCATATCTCCTTCTTTCTTATATCTATGGTTCAGACTTCAGACTAATTATTTTCTGTATTATACAGGGTCAAATTATATTAGCTAGCGAAACTACGCAGACGTGATAGGTATCGATATCTAAACAAGAAACAATAAAGTAAAAAAGATTTGATGATATTTTTTTGGGGTCATCGACCGCCGTTAGTATATTACTTGAACTATGAGTTAAGAAAATCTGTTCTTTTTTGTTTTATCGTGTTTTTCCAGCACGTCTGTGAAGTTTACACAAAAAAAACGAGTTTTTTTTAACTGATATTTCAAGTGACGAAACTTGCGGTTGATGACCCCAAAAATAAACTCATCAAATTAACTTCTTTTTCATTTTATCATGTTTAGATATCGATAGCGCTCACGTCTGCGGAGTTTCGCTAGCTAATTTAATGTGACCCTGTACAGCGGTGACCATCCTGTCTGCCAAGCGTGGTGTAAGTAATAACCAGCTACATCGTTAATCAGCACTACTTCTGTTCCTCCACAGTCGCTGGTGCGTGTCGTGTCTATGGAGCTCCGCCAACGTGCTGCTGCAGCGCCTGCTCGCGGCGCCCCTGCCGCGCCTGCCGCAGATCACCGGTGAGCTCACCACCATCACAAGAGTATCAATATTGTATAGTTAGTTCCAAAAGGATCTGCTGAAAGTGTAAACAAACCCTGTTCAGGTTAAATCCTTACGCAAACATGCACTAACCGGAGTAATAAACACATTCATATGTATTTTAGAAGGTTTCAACCACAGAACAGATAAAAGAGGTTAGAAGGGCCTTGTGGGCGGGGCAGGCGCGCCGCACATATGAGTAAACGCTCATAGTTAACCGAATTTTGGTTCACCGGCCAACAGTCGCGCTCATATTGTGATAACGTGGGAAGCTCCGCGAAAAAGAAAGAATTATGCCGTCTTGCGCTATCATAACGTGTCGGAAAAGAAGCCAGGGTGTGTAGTGTAGCCCGGGAAGGGATTTCTTTTCACCGGTAAGTCCAAAAACCTTAAAATACAAGTAATATTTGTAATTATTACAATAGTATTATGTAGTTTGTAGACAAAAACGATACAATCGCTAACAGATGCAAAATTATACATTGGTTGCAATGCATGGGTACCATCTTGTAGTTAGATGAGTGATCGCGCAATCCTCACCAAGCCAAAGTTGAAATTCCGCGAAATCCACGCGTATCGATAGTGTTGTACTAAGTTGTAAACAATGTCGATATTAAGTATGTCATTGTGTGTTTGATACATAAAAATAAAATGATAAAATTAAATGATTATTATCAGTAATATTATAATTAAAATAACTTTGTTTACCAATTATTGTTTATTGTGGGTTATTAATTTAGTTTCTAAGTGAGTTTTTCGTCTAAAATTTGGTTTGAGGTGACCAACCTCATTTATAATGAAAACATTGTAGGTTTCCAGCAGATCCTGATAAAAGAAGTCCACTAATTGTCCACCTTCCCGAAATTATAGCCACAATTTCAAAACTTAAAAATTACAGTAATTTTATCGATATCAATAATCGACCTTTTGGTTGCCGTAACATGTATGAGAACTAAATTGCTTTTGCGCGTGTGTGAGTGTACGTCAAGCGCAGTGTTTGCGTTAGTGTGACAACCAATAGCAAACTCACGATCTAAGTGCGTGTGGTCGATCATCATCGATATTCATTCGGAATTTTGCTTGAACCCAGAAATAAAACAGCTGTTGCATAAAATAGTTACATTTTAATAAGAAGAGAAAATAACTTCAATTAAATAAAAGTAACTAAATTTGTAATAAGTAAGTAATCTCAATAAAAAACTAGATCAAGTAAAATTTTTTATTTTTTTATGTATACCTATAAAAAAAAAAAAAATTGAACTTGAATGTTTTATAATTTGTTTATGTCCTTCGAAGTGTTTGTATAAACACTTCAATGGACATAAACAAATTATTAAACATTGAACAATAAAAAATAAAAAATCATTACTAAGTAATTTTTACTAGGAAATTATCGACATGTCAATTTTGGTTTCAAACATGACCTCAACACTACGGTAGTCTCGTTAACATTTTTACTAGAGGACATAATCGCATGTCAAGTGCGTGTAAGTTTTGCTGATTTGACGTATATTTTCGTAATGCAAAAGAAAAGTATTTTGATCTTTACGAACATAAAAACGAGATGTAGCGAGACTCGGTGACGTCACAGAAGCAACGTGAGGAAAATACTCGATTCATGCTACGTTTTATATTGAATCATGGTTGAATCGAATGAAAAATCGCATTGTATTATGAGGTTAGGATTTAAATTTCAATAAAAACATGACTAAATCTTAGAAAAAAAAATCTCCTTATAGAAAGTTATTCAGTTCTTTAGGTAAATTTGACGTATTTGAACGCTTTTTACACCATTTAACAGTACAAATAGGCATTTTCACGGAGCTCCGCGCGCCGTTAAAGCGATTCACGAAGTGCGTTAGAATCGATTTGAAAGTAGTTATTATGAACGTACTAGAACATTTGTTCTTGTACTTTTACAGAGGGGAAGTGTTCGTAAGGCTTCTCCAGTGTTATATACTCTAAGGTTCTGTGGTTTCAACTTTCCATTTCACTTTGAATAACATTATTTACTTGTAATTGAAAAATCATCGACGAAAATTGAGGTAGGTAATAAAATAAATTTCAATAAAATTGTCGAATATAAAAAATATTTCTTGCGATTAAATTAGAAATTTGAGTTTAAATATTCAACTAATCAAATCTAAGCACTCAATTTATAAGTGGCATTACAGATTGGCATCCACAGGTACGTTTTCTGATCCATTTGTTTACTTTTTCATCAGATACTTTTGGAACAGACTGTAGATTATCATATCAACACAAGGTGGTTTAATGATTCGGTGAAGGTCGCGGGAATACGCTGGATGCAAGGGGCACAGGACCGGTCGATGTGGCGACGCGTATATGATGAATATGATGATGATGGTGTTTGAAGATCAGCTATGTCTGGCTGGGGCTACATTGTCGCGAACTAAACTTCGCTCGCTTTCTCTCGCACACCGCTCGATGTCTCGCTGAGCAACAGAGAGCGCGCCAAGTAAACTTCGCGATAACGCGACAATGTGTCCCCAGCTGAAAGGAAACACTTTAATAATTACCTCGATAACCTTTGTCATGAGATAAGTAGTGACTCACGGTATTGTGTTACTTACGTGTAAATAAATAATGATCCATCTTAGTTCAACTAAGCTAATTCTTGAAACTAGTAAAAAAGGCTGAACTGGATCAACACAAACAATTTGTTCGTCTTCATTTGTATCGACACGACCGAACTGGTACCTACATGAATAGTTCATGGCGTTGCATAGCAGTCAGCCGGCAAGGTTGTATCGGAGCTAACGTGAGCACCACACGATGATTCTTAGACAAAGACAAAGACATTTATTCGTCGGATATGGTACTTACAGCCACACGAGACATTTTGGGTGTCTCTGGGATGACAACACTTATTATGTGCAGTACCAGAGGCATCAGTCTCGCACATGTCCATAGTATGCTTGTTTGCCACAACCAACTAAGTAGAGTGCTACAAGGATTTTTTGGCGCCTGAATGACATTGACAGGGGGGCGTCGTTGATAAACATTTTTTTAATTGTCACAGGAATTGTTTTGACAAAACCTTCGATCAATTTGATCAATTTGATCGAAGGACAAAACAAGATATCAGCGTTAGTTCCGATTTAGGCCACGCGCTAAAAGAACCTTGTAGACGTTTACCTGCTTATCTATTACTTCGGTAATAGCCAATGTTCTATTTCTGTTTCGCTTTATTGGATTTTATCGTGATCTTATAATACGTGTAATCTTCTGCTTAGCCGGCAAGCCGCCCCCGCGCGCGGCGAAGCCCCGGGTGGCCGGTACCGAGCACCTGCACCCCGAGCCGCTGGTCGAGTGCGTCGTACTGCACGCGCCTGCGCAGCACTCGCTAGACGTCATCTTCGTGCACGGATTGTACGGTGAGATTTCCTCTGATTACTTACTTACTTACTCATGACTTACATTGCGTTGCACTTCTGTCCTAACGCGCATGCGTGCTAGTACTAACACCATCCTGTGTGTTTTGTCGGACCAGTGGGATTCTCCATGCTTGAGCGGTGGATACCACTGCACGCAGTCAAGTAAACACACGCATGGGTATCCGAGTTTCCGGTAGTGTTATACTTTGTATTTAGTTTTTAAAGTGTTTTGTCTTGTCATTACTAACATTAGTTTCTTAAGAATTTCTTTGTTACTAACAATATGGATGTATTTGAAAATCCGAATTAAATGAATATAATAATAATAATTACTGTACTCCTGGTAGGTTTACCATTTCGAAACTTTCGAAATTTTAACAGTAAGTTTAATATTAAAACAATTAATTTCCGTCTGATCGCCACACAACCTAGTTACTGGGTAATTTTCAGTGGTTAGTTTGGTCGTTAGTTTTTTGATTCGGTCGTTAGGTTTCATACAATACATATATTATTACGTTGTTTCCTACATCCGTGTTTACTGACCATTATTGTTCCATTCCAGGCTCCCTCGGCAACACCTGGCGACAGGGAGAGTGGCGCACCAAGTACAAATTAGACCCCACCAAAGTACCCCTAAGGAACCACTCCACCGAGCCATGCAGCTGCACGCAAGACAAGCAAGAACACATGCACGACAATACGCACGAACACACGTACAACAACACGCAAGAAATGTACGCGTACGAAACAAACTTAAATGAAACTAACCTTAATGAAAACGTCACATTCAAACAACTCAACGGCTGTTTCAAGAAAATACTACCGAACGAAAACTCTTTGATAACAGAGAAATTCTACAACAACACTCTTCTACAAGTCAACGTGGATAACTATGAAACTCAAGCGAAATTCGTGACGGAACTATTTAAAAACGACTGTGATACTAACTGTAATGTTAATACATTTAAATGTAACTTCGACCGAAACGGTTTCAAATGTAACTTCGTTGACAGAGACAGTTCCAAGTGTGATTCTGTGAATTGTAAATGTAATTTAAATGAGGTGTGTAAATGTAAGTTGAATTTGAGGAAGGAGGCGGCGTGTGAGGCGGGCTGCGGGTGCGTGTGCGATGACTGCTACTCGCCCTGCTGGCCGAGAGACTGGATCAAGGAGGACTTCCCGGGCGCGAGGGTCATCTCCATCAACTACACGAGCGACCCCTACCTCTGGAGGCCGCTGTGGGTCAAGGGCACTAAGAGGTGAGATGCGATTGATGTCATTCTTTTGTGTTTTTTAATTTTACTACAAAGACAATTAGTTGATTTAGTTATGTAGTGATAGTAATATATATTAATCTAGCTTTGTTATCTGATGAGTAGAATAGAATAGATACACAGGGTCAAGTTAAATTAGCTAGTGAAACTCCGCAGACGTGAAGGGGATCGAAATATAAACATGATACGTTACTCTTAACAGACAGAACATCACTCATTCTATTGAAGTGTTCCAGGTTGACAATAGACTCTTGTCATTACCTGTTAGTCTACCAGAGAGTACTACAGCACTTTGAACCTGTTCATTTATCATTATTAGGTATATACAGTTTCACTCCAAACAAAAACAACATACAAAGGAAAAATCAGTCAGTGTGTGACTATAGTGTGTTTGGAATGTTAGTTTCCAAGACTAGGCATATGGTGAAGATGATATCAATAAAAATAATGTTTGTGTCCAGACTCCGCCTGCACGAGCGAGCGGAGCAGATGATGGAGCAGCTGCTAGCGCTGGGGGTGGGGCAGAGACCCATCGTGTGGGTGGGGCATTCCAAGGGGGGGCTGTTCATTAAGCAGATCTACTGCGAAGGTACGTGTAAGCCAGGGTGGCTGAAAAAATTATACTTCTCTAAGGCAGTTACAAACGAGTATTGATAACCACAGTTGCTCACTGCGTAAGTTTAATTACGGACTAACTTCCTGGCATCCCTAACAAAAAATCTTTGGAAATACCATCCTTATACAATACATTTAAGTAGATTTAAGTAACAGAGATATGGAATTATACGAGTATAAAAGAGTGGCCCAGGCCAATCTTAAGAAATGGAATCTTCAGCGCAATACATTTTAAGAATATGTCTTCTTTGTTTCAGCTTACGAAGCTCATTTGAAAATGGACAAAAGTGTAGTTCAGCAACAAAGTATAATAAATAATAATTCCGATGACCAAAGTGATAGAGAATTTAATAATATAAATAATAATGTTCATAGTAGTGTAGATAATAAGTATAATAGATATAATGACAACGAGGCAGCTCATAGTAGGGGCAAAGATCAAAGTAGCGCGAATTGCAACAAGTTACTGAACAATTTTATAAAAGAACACAACAGTGCCAGCTGCACCACAAACGGTGGGACAAAACTACGAAGTATAGACGAAATGAATGAAATAAGAAACAATATTAATTCCGGTAACACTAGTTTTAACGAAGATGATGTAAACAATGCAGATTTAGACATAAACTACAATATAGAACATGACAATAATGGAATGTATGGCTGTACTCCACATAGTGAAGTTTTAGACAATAAGCAAGATAGATATAATGGACACTCAGAGTATATAGATATTAGTGTGAGAAACGATGAACAGTATACGAATGTAGAAGATAACGATGTGACGGGAGAGAAAACTGAAGTCCTGTCTTCAAATAATGAAGGTACGTAACATTGGTATATCTCTTAACGTACCACATTGGGTTAGGGTGGATCTGCAGTGTTAACCCGCGAAATTCAAATTGTCTTACCTTTTTTCCAATTTGCTGGTTAGTGTCATACCATAACAAATATGAATTTATATTAATTTTATAATATATTAATACATCTCTCCAAGCTAGAATTGATCTATTGAATGACTTTTTCATGAAATCTTGACATTTGAGATATGAGAGTTTCTGACGGCATATAATAACAGCCGCGTGTAGACACCTGCTGCAACACAAAGGGAAGTCAACCGTACAGATCATGTCGTCTACTAGTGTCATCATGTGGCCGTTTATCACTGGCACCGTACAGATCATGTCGTCTACTAGTGTCATCATGTGGCCGTTTATCACTGGCACCGTACAGATCATGTCGTCTACTAGTGTCATCATGTGGCCGTTTATCACTGGCACCGTACAGATCATGTCGTCTACTAGGGTCATCATGTGGCCGTTTATCACTGGCACCGTACAGATCATGTCGTCTACTAATGTCATCATGTGGCCGTTTATCACTGGCACCGTACAGATCATGTCGTCTCCTAGTGTCATCATGTGGCCGTTTATCACTGGCACCGTACAGATCATGTCGTCTACTAGTGTCATCATGTGGCCGTTTATCACTGGCACCGTACAGATCATGTCGTCTACTAGTGTCATCATGTGGCCGTTTATCACTGGCACCGTACAGATCATGTCGTCTACTAGTGTCATCATGTGGCCGTTTATCACTGGCACTCGAATCATGTCCTTCCAAATGGTATCGAACTATGTAATCGTGATTTGCTTTTAAAGGTATCGCGATCAGTTTAGCCCTACTGTCAACTTTCTTGACTGGCTACACTTTTCACACCTCGATACGGGCCAACAGAAATCAGTGACGTTCCTCGACCAGTGTCATAAGGTATAGACAAAACAACAGGAAACCTAACGCCGCGCACCGGCGTCCTTGTTGCGTTCGATTGAATTTCGAATTTGTGATCGCGACGATCCAAGGAAATACCATTTCTTTTTTTGTCGACGTCGACCCTTTTACTTGTGTTGCGTTACTACAAGTTCCTCGTCGTTCCTCCAGAAGATAGAGCGCTACTGTCGGCGCGAGCTTCCCTTTGGTCAGCCAGCAGTGGGTTCATGTTCTACTCCGTCCCGCACCGCGGCTCCCCCCTCGCAGACTTCAAAATGCCCCTGACGAGCCGAAGTGTTGAGCTGCAGGAGATCGCTAAAGGTAACATGTTCACTAGATACCTTACACCCTTTCACTAGGTACACTCATCACTTGTTTTGACAATCAATCCTTGAATCGGTTAGACGACGATAGACAACGCTACAAGGATTACTGTACTGTAAGCTGTAGTTTAGTACGGAGCGGGCGCGTCTTCGTGGACGGCTTTATCTATTAAAGTTTTTCGCTTTACTTTTTACCCTCTCTCGTCCTTCGTTGTGACTACTGCCTCAGTATTTCTGTGAATGGGACAGTGTTTATATTTTATGATGATTTCATAACTTGAATTTTCGCGAAAACCCTAGGGAGATTGCGAAAACTCGAATAATTAGATAATGGTGAAAACTTTTTTGCTGCTCCGGGAGCGGCCGGTTAGCGCTACTTTCAAGTACATCGCAGAAATGCTAGGGGTTTTGCGCAAAAATTCGAATTATCAAATCATCTTAAGATATTTACATCTACCTACATCATCTATATTATAGATACACTAGTGGTTATAGTAATTTAAACATGCCTCAATTGTTTGTCTTGCCGAGCCCTAAACTGCCACCCTCCCGCAGACTGCCCGCTGGTGCTGGCGCTGCAGGCGCGCTGGCGGGCGGCGGCGCGCGCGGCGCGGCCGCTGGTGCGCGGGCTGGTGGAGACGGGCCGCACGCTCATGTCCGTGCTGTGGCTGCGCATCGTCAGCGAGGACTCCGCCGGTGAGGGACCGACACCTTGCACAGTTAAAAAGTTGCTCAAAAATATGAGTGTACTCCACATCCCTGCCGATATGTTATGTTTAATTCTCTCCCTCCCTGCGTCCTAAACGAAAACGACAGCGCGCGAGTGCGCGATCGTGGCGCTTGTTCATATGAATAATACCTTCTGCCCGCGACTTCGTCCTCGTGAAATGTCTTATAAGCCTAAGTACCAAAACTGTCTCGTATTAAAGCAATATTTTGTTGTCTCCTCAGACGCCGGCGTGGGCGTCCTGCACGGTGTCTCAGTGGACCACCGCGAGATCTGCAAGCCCTCGAGTCGCTCCTGCCTCCTGTACACGGAGCTCACGCACCTCATACAGGGCGCCCTCAACAAGTGTCGCTGTCAGTAGAACTCCTTACTGCTTGCCTTCTAACTACTATGTTGGGGTCGGCGTCCAGTCTAACCGGATGCAGCTGAATGAATACCAGTATTGTACATGGAGTGACCACTGATCTACTGGCCTTTCAGACATTTTACCTCCCACTAACTGCCTACTCCCTGATATTGCATCTTTGCCAAAATGACAGTGATCTTTATGTTCGTTACAATAAGGTTGTTGTTGGGTTGCTGCTACTGACAAGTCTGTAAAAATTACAGAAGTAAAAGAACTGCTTTGCCTTCTGGCGAATATTATCACGGCAGGAGTTCGTGTCTGATACGAGAGAAGAATACGAAGGGGCTCGTGGCTAAGTAATAACTGCGGCACGGGTTGGTCGATTAGGTTAAGCCACGCTTGCCGCCCTCGGTCCGTAGATGGGTGACCATTTTTACATACCGAGATCTCTCCGTGTCTCGGAAAGCAAGTTAAGCCTGGTCTCGGGTGTCATTTGTGAATATTTGACAGTCGTTACGGGTCGTCAGAAGCCCGAAAGTCTGACAATTTATTTATTTATTTATTTATTTATTTAGCTACAACGGCTGTGCTACAGCCAATTACAATAACTAAAATTAAAAAAAATTATAGAGACAATTATAACTCATTAAAATATACAAAATAAAAACATGAAAACATACATTTATAAAAATAAAAAATAAAGAAGGATGGCCACACTTTCATAAATTCCTCTCACAGTACTTCTGACATACCAATAAAATCTTCGTCCATCCATCCGCAAACAGGTCGCCTGTTGGGTTGGAATCCAAGAGATCATTAAGCGCGGCCAGGGTGCGAGGAATTGGCGACTTAGCACGTGCAACAGTACGACATGGAGGCACGGCAAACAGCCTGTGCCTTCTGCCCCGGCAGTAATTGTCTGGGACAAAAAAGCGCGCCAGCACATCAAGCAGATCAGGAGCGTCAATAGCGCCACGGAGCGTCTTACAGGCTATTGTGAGCTGATCTCGAGCTCGCCTTACCTCTAGCGAGTTGTATCCGAGGCAACCCAATAAGAATTTTGTCGGATAGAGGTAAGGATAGTAACCATGTTTCTGCTTGTATAGGTACCTAAGGAAAGCTTTCTGAATTTTTTCTAATAAGAGTGCATAGGTACTCTCATGGGGATTCCACACGCAAGAACTGGTTTCCAGCTTGGTTCGTACGAGCGCATTAAATATGATTTTAATGGCATGAGCGGTGCGAAAATCGCGGCAATTACGAAGAACAAAACCTAACCTTTGGTACGATTGTTTAGCTAACATGGCCATGTGGTCGTGGAAGGTGAGCTTTCGATCGAATGTGACTCCCAGGTCTTTTATGGCTGTTGACTTTGTGATGATAGTGTTATTTAAATTATATTCAAAATTAACTGGGTGGCGCATTCGACCGAATGTCATAGCGAAGCATTTGGAGGAATTAAACTCCATCTTGTTGTCCACGCTCCACTTGTATATCGCATCAATGTCTTGCTGCAGTGCCAAACTATCACGCTCGGAGTTTATTTCCAGGTACAGTTTCAAGTCATCAGCATACAAAAGACATCTTGCATGAAGCAGAACTTGAGGAAGATCGTTGACCATGATAAGAAATAGTAAAGGCCCCAAAATTGAGCCTTGACTCACGCCGGAACGTGTGTGATAGGTACCCGACACGTACATACCAAGCCTAACAAACTGCTGTCGATCACGTAGGTAGTCTGCAAAGAAACGGAGGAGGGATGGTGAGAACCCTATTTCGCTAAGCTTCATTAACAGCGCGTCATTGTTAACCCTGTCAAACGCCTTCCGGAAGTCGAAGTAAAGTACGTCTACCTGACGCCCACGGTCCAAACTACACGAGATATAATCCACAAGTGTCAGGAGATTTGTGTCAACTGACCTTTTGCTTCTAAAACCGTGCTGCTCATTACAAAGATACTTGTTTATTTGCTCATAGATAGCACTATGGAGGATGTTCTCGAAGACCTTCGCCGGGGAAGATAAGATTGCGATAGGGCGGTATTCTTCAACGGAACTTTTGGTTTTGGTTTTGGGGATAGGTGTAACTCTTGAAACTTTCCACTCAGAGGGATATGTACCAGTCTGCAAGGCTAAATTAAAAATGTGGCAAAGAGGATAAATGAAAATGTTTCTTAAGTCTTTAACTATGAAGGGGGGGATATTATCGGGGCCAATAGAACTGGTAGGTTTAAGTTTGTTTATGCCTTTAACAATGTCTACATGCCTCAAGGGGGGTATATTTATGCAATTACTGTTACTAGAATGGTCGGACGCACCGACATGATCAGCATTAAGCTGCGGAACGTCAGGCAGAAAAACGGATGAGAAATATTCAGCGAAAGCCCCTGCCGCCTTAGTACCTGAAAAATTTAAACCCTTGTATGTTATATTCGGTTCAAACCCACCTTTGGATCGCAGGCTGGAAATGTGTGACCAGAATTGACGAGGGTTATGTTTAATTTTATTCTCTATATTTCTCATGTATAAGGAATACGCGTCTGCAATACGGGTTTTAAGACTTGACCTGAGGTCAGAAAATAGCAAATACGCGCTATCGCACTTAGTCAGTTTCCAATTTTTATGGAGTTTTAACTTGAGCCTTAGATCCTGTATGATATCGCTTGTAAACCATATAGGATATCGCCTGTTTGCCGATTTCCCTCTGCGTTTTTTAGGCATGCACATATCAAAGTGATTAAAGATAATGCTGTAAAACTTGAGAGTGGCCCCTTTTACATCTTTAGATTCCAAAACCTCCTCCCAGATATTTTCGGCAGCGAATAATGAATACAGTTTTTCGAAATCGCATTTGCCAAAGTTCCAATCCTTGGCACTGTCTATATTGCTGGGCTCAATTGACTCCGAGCAATGACCTACATCTAATCTTACCTCAATGTGTAGAGCCGGGTGATATGCATCCAGTGGCACTATACCCTCGGTAGCAGAGACGAATGCTTCTGGTGCGCTAATGCTCTCTTGAACCAAAACAACATCTAACATACCTCCATGCGAATTCTTCACAACATTCATCTCATTCAGACTACAAAATGACACAAAGTAACAATAATAATTCTTAATATTTAACGATACACTATTTAAATTTAAGTCACCTAAAATTATAACAAGGCCCTTTAAATTATTTATAAACTCTTCTACTTTACAAAACCATCTCATGTACTCATCATCGCTTGCACTAGGTTTTATATATACAACACATACGTGAACAGTACGTCCGCACCATGTAAAGTCAGCCCATAAGTCCTCACCACCGTCCGTTTCGAGATCACGGCGGCGGCACAGCACGACGGGCGCGCGCGCGGCGAGTATCACTCCACCGCACGGTGTTCCCCGATTGTAGACAACCAGTCTTACCGGCGTTAAGACTGGTTCTCTGGACTGGACAGTCTTAGGGTTTTGTGTTACCCAGTAACTGGACTGTAGAGGTCAGATAGACAATCGCTCCATGTAAAATACTGGTATTCAGCAGCATCCAGTTATACTGGAAGCCGACCCCGATATAGTTGGGAAAAGGCAGATTGACGAAAGAAGCAGACAGTAGTGTTGAGTCTCCAAAAATGTGATAAATGTTATCTACTATGAGCCGTGCCAGTCTCATTAAGTGCCAAGTGCTGACGGCGATGCCAGCGAGATCGATATACGAATGTGTTGCTACTAAAAGTAGCTTTTAAAAGACTACCAATTTATTATAAACAGCCAGCGAAACGGATTGTATAGCAAGTTGACTATCAACTTGAAACTGTCCGTAAATTCTAATTCCAACTCTCTTATGACAATCGTATGAAATAGAGCCATGGAATCTGTATGTACTATATGTATGTAACCGTCCTCTGGTCTAGTAGCAAGACCTCAGAGGTCGCCTCTGGGTCTGAGACAGGTGGGTTCGATTCCCAGTGGGGGCAAAAAAAAACTGCTTGGTTTGGTAGGTGGTAGGGCTTATTCTAAGTCCGCCTGGCTAGCTACCACCATCTTAAGATAGTTAATTGATTCAGGCGTGACTAGCGGAAATCCATTTTAAATACAATAGACGACGTATATTTAGTAACCTAATCCGCGTAACTGTTCTTAAAAAGTCATAAAGAACCCTGTAAGAAATCGACACGTGTTTCACCTCTCAACGAGGTATCCTCAGGATGATGATTGACTTGTTGCGAACCCGGACACGACGTGTTGCCACGTCAAGTGCCGAACGCACTGTGTGTGTGAGTGAAACACACGTGTCGATTTCTTACAAGGGTATGACTCTTTAAGAACAGTTAAGCGGATCAGGTTACTAAATATACTACGTCTATTGTATTTTACCACCATCTTATCAGTCTGTCGCCATAACAAAAATGTTAACAGGATTGTTGTTTCGGCAGTTAGAGGTAAGATAGCCAGTTCCTCTGTGGTTGAGGATTTCGGGTGAAGCTCGCTTCCACCTTCGGCCTGATCATCACTAACCATCAGGTGGGATGCAGGCCAAGAGCTTACACGTATTGGTAAAAAAAAAAAAAAAAACTATTTAGGAAATCGCAAGTGCATCAATATACTATAACTCTACATCATTTATGATGCAGAGATTAGCTAATATCAACATCGCTGTATGACGCGACGCGGGCGTTCGACCATTTAAAGACATTTTGCTCTGCTAATTTATAAATAAGCCTTACGGGCTACAATGTGTAATAATTAATGTAAGCATTTTGTGATAATTCTGTTGAACTTGATAGCATACCTACGATGTGTCTGTCTGACACTGGTTACTTCTTCAGTATCTATCTTAATATTATGTAGCGGCATCTACATCGCTACATGCGAACTACGCATCAAAGACCTGACGTCACATAACATCCTGACGTGGAACAGGGTGTAAAGTTCACTCATCCCCCATAGAAAAGGGAGGATCCTCCGACCAGACGGGTGTGATGTCTGGCGGGCAACTGCCCAGAGGTTTGAAGTTGGGAGATTCTATATATGTTTATCGCGCGGTAAACTCTAATTGCGCGATGCAGGATTTGTGTGACGTCAGGATGTTATGTGACGTCAGGTCTTTGATGCGTAGTTCGCATGTAGCGATGTAGATGCCGCTACAATTAATTAAAGCTGGAAATGTTACAAAACGTGTAGGTATCTGTTTTCTTTTTAATTACTTCATTAATTTTCTTCTATGAATAATTTCTGGAGCCTTAATTTCTGTTATTAGGCACATATTGTACTGTGGCATATTGTATGTCAAATAAGTTAGCTAGCGAAACTACACATACTTTTATATATCTAAACATGATAAAACAAGAAGCAAAGATTTGAAGATTTTTTAGGGTCAATGACCGGTGTAGTTTCATAAATAATCAGTTTAGCCATCAGGTTTGTGGAGTTTTGCTAGCTATTTTAAGTTGACCTCGTCTTACGGGAAACATTTGTAAAAGACAAAGTTATAGTGAGTAAGATGTCTGCTGGCCCCGGCAGCCGCCGCGAGCAGCGTGATGTTGTAAGCGAAGCTAAACGTTTTTATTGTATCAATAAATAAATCATAGTAACTGTGCCAACAGTCGTTTTATTGATAACTGAAGATCAAGACTTATGCGGTTTCACCCGCATAAGTCTCGATCCCGTGGGAATATCGGGATAAAAAGTATCCTGTGTCCTAACGCAGGTCATGGTCTACACATGCGCCAAAATTAATCCAAATCTGTTCAGCCGTTTTAGCGTGAAAGCGTAACAAACTCGCTTTCGCCGTTAGCGTCGGGTCACACCGGAATGGCAGCGACGCGGCGAGCACTTTCAGTGTGAAATCATTTTAAACTTTATCTACATACTTAAAAGAAAACAGTATCGCTTGAAAAGTCTCGAGGCCGCCAGCGGCCGCGCGCCACGTGCATCTTGTCGGTGGTTCTGCCTGCGGCTTCCAGCGGCGACGCGAGGCCGCTCACGGCACCGCTGGCGGTCGCGTGTATGTAATGTAGAAAAAAAACTAGTCAAGAGGAGACTAAGTTACTGGAGGTTGCGCGAGGCCAGCAGTCGTTATAGTTATAGTTTTTACGACTTGAGAAAACAGAGAGATTTCATTATTATATGTAAGTTTAATATTAATGCATTACACATAAACTATAAATGATGTTGAACACCGCATCAAAAGCGGTTGTGCAGCTTAGAAGAACAACAGCGTGGTCACAGGGCGACTTTAATTATTAATATTAGATATACAGGTCTAAAAGAAATTGCGTGCCATAGCTTCAGGGCTTCAGGGTGAGTTCAGAGTCGATAAAGGAACCCGTAAAAAAAAAAGGAAAAAAACCTTTAAAAAAGTAAAAAAAAAAAACGAAAGACATCAAAAGATGAACCTAATGTACCTACCTATAAATTAAATAGCAATCGTTTAGAATTTATTAAAAAATTGCTTAAAATATGTTTTTATTTCGTTTAAATGCTAATTAATAATTTCCTAGAGTTACCTACATTGGCAAATAAAATAATTTTAATTCTAAACAATTGCTATTTTATAAGTTAAAAATTTGAAGGTGAAATTGCTTCTTTTTTTTTTTCCTGGGTTCCTTTATCGATACTGAACCTACCCCTAAGCTATGGCACGCAATTTCTTTAACACCCTGTATAACTTTTCTATACGTGTGTATATCACGGAACTCGTAAACGGCTGGACCGATTTTATTTGAAATAATATATTGTGTGTTTGAGTGGGTCCCAGGATGAAAGTTTAGATTCACAATTTGACCCAGTAGGTGGCGCTGCGATCAAGTTCTAGGAAACAGGACGTCTGTCCAGTCAGCTAGTAATATGTATCGTCAATATTTTGTATCGATGCGAAGTCAGAATAGCGTAATAAAAAAAAAGACGTGATAAAAATATTTTGACTCCAAAATCGTCAAGACAAGATATCGGCAGGGATCGCTTTCATGTTTCTGTTCGACGGTAGATCGGACAGAACCATTATCGCTGACAGGAAGCATCATTAAGTGAATTTTCACTCAGATTAGATTAAAGAGGTACTTACTAGCAGTACCCCGCGGTTTCACCGGGGTAAGTCTCGCTCCCGTGTGGATATTAGGATAAAAAGTATCCGATGTGGTAATCCAGATTATAAACTATCTGTGTGCCAAATTTATAGGCCACTTTTCATCCTGGATCGCAGACAAAGTCGCGGCCAACAGCTAGATAGATATAAATGTAATCTGCATTCGCAATTTATTTGCCAAACATGTAAACAAACACGAGTTTTAGGAAAAACAACTGTAATCCTTACACATAAGGTTCAGTTTGAGCTACAACTTTATATTTTTTATGACCTTTTCAACAGTACTAGTCAGTCTAATATAAACTTTATTTATACTTGCATAGAGTTGGTTTAAGTGGAAATAACATCAATTGGAAACAAGGATTTAAATAGACCTTAGACATTTTAGGTATGGTACACAAAGGGTCTCAAATAAAACAACAAAATACAAAGAAATTATTTTATTACTCTTACATGTACGTTTGAAAAGCTTTCAGTGACAAAACAGTGAAAAAATATATTAATATATTCACACCAGTAACTTACGAATACAAAAAAAAAAAACTCTGCATGGCTCGTGGAACTAACAGCGGTTCAAGTGCTGACAAACTTATGTTCTTGTGGAACGCAGCGCAATATCAACATTATGACTCTTGAAATAAAGTTGAAAATAGAAAAACCCTCTGCTTAATTTTCAACTTTGTTTTAACGTGCATCTTGTTATATTTTTGTGGGAATTGAAAACTGTTTTTCACCATTTTAGATCATAATTCTAGAGTAAACATAAAAAAGTGATAGAAAAAATGAAATTAATCAGCATTTTACAGTCAAAAGGACTAACAATGAATACTGGACAACGATAGTTCCACGATCTACCGACAGAGTAGCATAGTTTTTACAGGATATTTAAAATAATTGGAGAAACTTCACAGACGTTATGTAGGTATACAGGTATACAATGTCGCCCACGGGCATGTGGCCGCCCGTATTTTTCTGAATATTTTTCGAAAATTAACCTTCAAAAGAGAATCTTTATTAATTCATCTTTAATATTTTTTTTTTTTTTTTTTTTTTTGTAGCGTTCGTGATGTCCAATGTTATTGGCTGGATTTGGATTCGGTTTATTATTTCTAAAAGCTTATAAGTTATTTTATCGGATTAACTAATTTTTTTTTGATAAAATTTGTCGACTATGAAAAGAAAAAACGGAAGAGAAGATATTTAAAAAAAAAAAAAAACAGTATTTATTTAAAAAAACAATCGCCCAATGATAGAAAAAAATGCCCATGCCAAAAATAAACATCTTTATGTGGCACATATTCATCAAGATACCAGTACCTGTCGTCTGTGAAGTTTCGCCAATTAATTTATAACCCTGTTAGCTTGAGCTTTGAAAAATCAATAGAAAACATGTTAGTTGTGAAAGTAGGTACAATTAACATTCAAAAATATCGGGGCGAACAGACTGCACAATTAACAGAGTAAATTAAACTTTGATCTCAATGACACAAGCAGTACGCGAAAGAAGAATTTCATGCCATTGAATTTAAAGTTTAAATTATTTAGTCACTTCGGTGTAAAAAGGTAAGGAAGGCTCTCCCACAGGCTGTTTCATCATCGTTCTCCACGCAACATGCTCCACACTTCTCCATCAGTCGTCATCTCGGTAGCCAACTTTCTATCCATATCATCTTCCACACAGTCCATCCATCGTTTCTTCGGTCAGCCCCAACTCGTATCGCCAACACAGGCTGATTATTATTAATATTCGGTAGTTCTGAAATCCCCAACCCGTCTTGAGCAAGTGTGGTGATCAATGCTCGTGCCTTCTCTGTATGAGAAGAGGCCTTTGCCCTGCAGTGGGACAGTAACAGGCTGCTATTATAGTTATGAACAATCTATTTGTCTCTATATTTTTGATGTTGACTGTACCACAAAATATATATAAAAATAAGCTAAGAACAGACTTGTGAAAAAAAAGTAAACCTTAAAATAATTGTTACAAATCGAATAGTATACACGCATATGCATACCTTTATTGTGCCTCTCTACCTTTATTGTGAAAAGTTTAATAAACAAATACAGGCCTTATTTCAATCACCATCGAAGTAACAGAATTATTTTAATTTTGGTAAAAAATACTTGTACTAGTTAACATCGCCTGCCCGGAAAGGATAGGCGGGGCTGTGCGTGTGGATGACCAATATTTCGCCAGGTTTGTACTTGTGTTAAGACCAGCGAAGTTATTGCGTAACGCACTTACAGTTGCAATAGCTTTCATTTTGAAAGTTCAACAACCTTAATAAAATTGCGTAATTTATGTTGTTGAGCAGATACATTTTTCGAAGATATGAAACAATGGATATCCTTTAAAATAATTCAGATTGTGAATGAAAGTGTGTTACGCAATTAGGGTGCTGTTTCTCCAACGAAAATTATTGTAAAATTAATTTGACAAATTGTCAAGCGCGTGAAAACTCCTTCAACCAATCACAGTAATTTTCGCGCGGTCCTTCGAGAAACTGGCGCTTGGTCTGCTAAAATTGCATAATGTATTTAATTATTTATGTATTCAATATTAATATTTTATTTTAAGTTAATAAATGTTCAAAAACGTACTCTGATGAAGGCCCGAGTATATTGACAAAGTATTCAATAGTTTAACAATTAAATCTATTAACTTGTATCACTTTTCGACAGGTAACTTGCATAATTATGTTATTATAATCAACAACATAAGGAACATGCAATCATTGGTATTCAACTATATTATAATTTTATTATTGGTCGAACTTGTGCTAGCTCCCCATAGCGTGCAATCATTATCAATACTAACAATATTAATACTAACCAATTAGGGGTAATGTGCCTGAATTAAAGATCAATAAATATCTCAACATATTGTCGTAATGCTCAAGATGGCAGTGCACCACTGTCCGTCTTTCACGTTCATTATAACGTGTCCCGTGACGCGATTGGTAGCGCTGTTCTGTCAGTCGCCATTTTGAACTCTATTGGTATTGAAACTAAGCTTGACAAGCAATGGTACCAACATGACGGCAAGTGACAAGTTACAGTGAACGATCTGATCGATACAAGGATCTTTTGACGCCTGGATGACATTGACAGGGGGGGGGCGTTGTTGGTAAACATATTTTGTGAAATTTTATTAAGAATACAAGATGGCGGCGTTAGTTTCGATTTTGGCGACGCGCCAAAAGGATCTTGTAGCGTTGAATGACATTAACAACCGAATTTTCAAACGCTACTCAATTGTCTCTCTCAAGTCATCGCCAAGTCTCGCTGCCTCTGTGATTTGAGGCGTTTTGTAGCAACAGGAGTCAAGAACGCCTCGAGCTAAGTGTCGTTTGAGAATTCGGGGGATAAAAGACATTTATATAAGATTAACAAAAAAAAAAAAAAAAAGATTATAATAATAATGTTTAATTGTTTGAATTTACATATTTTTTTGACGTTCACCAATAAGTGAATAAAGTATACAACCTTTTGATATCTCATAACTCTAGGGTATTAATGAGACCATGTCAAAGAATCAACCAGCACTTTTTTTTCTTTTTTTACTTTTTCATTTTTCATACAAAATAATTCGACATCACGATTGTTAATGTAAAACACCATTACGTGAAGTATGACAACATCGCAACTTAGCTTTAAATATGAATGCATGGTTTGAATGAAAATGATTTTATTATTTTACTTTTCAATGAAACAGAAAAGAAAGATTATGATTTAAGTTTGAAATGTACTAACTAAAAACTAATAGTGTACTCATTGTTGAAGAGCCTAATAATAAATAAATAAACAGTTAATTATGATTGATGCTATCTACGAAACTATGTATTTTTGGAACATTTGTGTTCTAGGATTCTTTGTATTATTTTTACTGATAGCATGTATCCTTAGAGTTATATAACATCAAAAGGAAGACGTTGTATAATAATCACATAATTTTCCACAAATAAATTATACTTAATTTTTATAGGTATGTATCATGTGCGTTTACATTTTTATGAAATACAGTCTACAGTTGAAGGTAACTCCGTGTGACTAAACTACAATTCAGAATCTTATACAATTATTAAGTTCGAACTGAAGCTCAATGTCATACATGACAAAGTTGAAATTCCATTGCAACTATAATGTATTTTTAGTAGTCACTCAAAAATCAACTTAGCCTACATAACATTAAGGTCGATAGTTGAGTGAGTGGCAATGAATGTACATTATGTAAGATTCTGAATTTAATTTGACATAATACTATAATTGGCGACACATCAGCTGGTCGTGTCGTGTCGTGTCGGTCGTGTGTGTACACTGCTTCCAAGGTGGGTCGACACCGTCCGCGTGTGGCGTCGCGACACGTGATACACTACCAAAGCTTGTGTGCGGTGTACAGTACCACGAAAACGTTAAGCAACTTTCAAACATTCCGAGCAGGCTACAACTATAAATTATTTTCATTCTAAATGATGACAATAAGTGTCATGCAGTGCAGTTGGCCTAAGGGTGCCTAACCTTTTTATTCTCTGACTGTACACACTGGCGCACACTGGGCCACGCTCGGCCACGAAACACGCCCTTGCGGGACACCACTCCACATGGACACTCTGCCAGCAAACTATTCTTATAATAGGCTTAGTTTTTATACGAGATAAGACCCATCTCATGTTTACTCTACAAGTTTAATATTTTTGGCGATGGGATTGACAAAAAAATTGTGACAAAAAGAATGACAAATCATTGTTTTGTCAAGAAAAACTGTATAGCTGGTTGAAAAATCCTTTAAAGGTCTGAAATCTACAACGTGTAGTGAGCAAGCGTGGTGATCAATGCTCGTGTTATCTCTCTTTGTCCTGCGGTGGAAAGTGGAACGGTTACAGACTTGGTCTGCTCCGCAAGGGAGTGGTCGTCAGATACATCTCAAGCTATCAGAACTATATGCAAACTGTGTAACATCGCTTTGGTAGACATCACTGTAAGCAAGGCGTTGTGCCGCGAGAACGTCCGACTACATACACATTCATATATACATGCTCATCCATTCTCACACGTATGGTACTTGGTCTTAAGGTCTAAGCTTCCGTGCATCGCGAATACAACTATGAGATAATAGTGAGAGTCCGTAAGAGATCAAAGTAGAAAAGTGGAAAAAACTACCTTTAGTAATATTTATTAGAGTTGAATTTATAAGTAAAATGTTGTTAAATATTAGTATATCGAATAAAAATAAATAAAATTTACGTGTGTTTGTAATGTCAAAATAACAGCTTTTTACTAAATGCATATGAAAGTACTTACAACAATTTTTTTTTTAATTTTTTGTCTGTTTTTTCCGGCTAATCTCCGATACGGCTAGACAAATTTTGATGGAACTTTCACTGGCCGATAGCATGTTTAAAGGAATAATTTAGAAAAAGACTTCGGCTCCACGAGGTCGAAGCCGCAGGCAGCAGATAGTCGATTATAAGATTGAAGAAGTGAAACACAATCGGTACTAAAATAATGAAAAATATAGTGAATTACTCAGGTCTTGTACTAGGACGTAAAACGTAATGAAACGATAAGAGGACAAGCGGTCACATGGTCGTTGTCGTTTATTCCATACTCACGTATTCCTTTGTTTTCTCCTTGGCTAATTAAACTATAGTTTGACCGGGACCTCTGTTCCGTGCCTTAGGAATGTGCGCGGCGAGACAGGGGTGCAGTACAGGCTGCTCATTCGTCAACGCTCTCGGCACGCGGCGTCTCACCCGCTCGAACAGAGGTCTCGGACAAACTATAGGTCAAATATTTTTTTACAATATAATGTATATCTTCCACTACCATGTTCCAATGTTTTGTATTTTGGCGTAACTGTAATTAGTATGGAGGAATACACTAGAACGGAATAAAGGCCGACGACCACGTGACTGCGTTTCCCCTTAAGTAGAAAATACTTTCGTAATAAAACATCATCATTAGAAAAAAAGTTTGAACAATTATGAATCAATGAAAAGATAAGTTAATCAAATTAAAATTAAATAAGTATCCGAGTCTCGGTGTCCTACAGGGCACTCAATAGCCATGTAGCTCAGAATGTATGACTACTATCGATAACATAGATCACAACAAAAATTTAAAACAAAAGAAAAATATACTCCGTGACTTGACGATATTTGCTCAGACGAAGTCTTTTGTGAATCACTTGAAGTGCCAGTCTTGCTCGTAGCAACACTTTACCGAACACAGGTGTCGGTCACTACTCGTCACTTATTCTTTGTGCAGATCTTCTCGTAGATGCATAGCCTCCTACGAAGGAGAGAACTCTTCACACACTCGTGTGCTAGTGGTTTACTGTCTATATCATCATTCCACTGTTCATCATTGACCAATCGCTCGCGATTATTGCTACTGTCCCCAATATTAAGTCCTTCCCAATCATTTTCATCATCTACACTAACCTTATTATGATCTGAAACAGATCTATTATTAACTACGTTATTATCATTAACCCTACCTTGAATCAAGCGACTACTAATACTAGAACTACTATTTTTTGGTAAATGAATCTTATTATTATGACTTACACTGCAACTCTTACTGTTGCGGTAGTTAAAATACAAAATAAATCTAGTGTCTACGTTACCATGGTTACCGTTGTTAGCTACAGTTGTACTTCCACTGTTATGACTATCCTCTCTGTCGTAGCCACTGTCCACAGCGTCACTACCTGCCACGCGGCGCGTCAGCGACAGTGGCTGACGAAGAGCGCTCACTTTATCCGACTCTTGACTATCCTTACTTTTGGTACCTGGACTAGCGTGTTCTATATCTCTATGTGCTTTACATTCACTCTTGTCATCACTCTCTCTCTGGGCGGACGTCCCCGCGACACCGGTGGGTCGCGCTTCGCCACACGCGGCGGGATGCGGGCCCGCCTAAGCGAACAGGAGGGAAGGCTCGGCGTCCGTTATCTCACACACGAACTGGTCTTGTTCTAAAGGACGTTTGATCCAGCGACCCAGTTTGGCTTTCTCGAACGCGTCTATCAGACGCTGCTTGGCGAGCTGTCGTAACGGGAAATCAATACATTCATAACTTTCTATGGCTAGTTCAGAGTAGAATAAGATAAAATGTAAACAATGGCAACCCATTTCGGGAATAGTTCCTTTATAATGAGCTTTCACACAAGTCAGGAAGACTTCCCAACATCAAGCTATGCTGCGCGAGGTGTGCTATGCGAGACAGCACGTTTCGCTTGACCCGCTGTGTTATAAACAAAACCTTTCCATGATAACGCAGCACAGCACGTTTAGTTTGCCTCCTCATTATAATCTTTATGGACCGAATAAGATAAACAGATCACTACGCAGCATCAATTGATGTTGATTAGTCACCTCAAAATCGAGGAAGAGACAAGGATGACTTCGCCGGCAGTCGCACAGACTGAGCTATGATCATACAGTACCTGATATGTGGGACACATCTGCTTGGCCTCGTTGTACAGCAGCGTGTCTTGTTTCTCTGGCATCTCTGGGATCACGCTGTCGGGCTCCACGTCCTGCGGAGATGAGTGCCAGTCGCCCGCGCGGCACACCAGTTAATATACAATATATTTGACTAGACTATTCGACCGCTCTGAACATACTATCTATACAATAATGGTGTATTAAAGTATGGATTTGGTTAAGGCTTATCATCAGATGTCAATACTTGATGATGATGATGCTCTTTGAAACTCACGACAATCTTTTTAATTAATTCAACTAAGAATTACATCCGTCAAATACTGTTGCTGGTTAGATCTGTCAATTATGAGTGAATGGGGGATGGTCATCAAAAAGGTAGGATTTATAACGAGTTTACATGGACGACATAATAACTATGATTAAGTTCAGAGTAGTCAAAATCTAATAGTAGTCTGCATTATAATATCACTGGTAATATTAATAGTTGTAAAAGTTTATATCTCAAGTACACAAGGATTGAATGAGATTATGAAATACCATTCCGCATAGTTATTTGTGCAGTCGCTCAGGAACGTTTTGTATGGAGCCAAGTGATTGGTGACTTGGCACACTGAATAGTTATCTGAAACTCGTCTATTTGCATTATGTTAATAGATGGTCCTCGTCAAATACTATGAAGGCGTGTTTTTTATTTCTGACAGACGTTCTTTTATAAAACTGTTAATGTAATTACTTTTAATGTTATTTCTGTTCAATATATGAAACTGTGTAATGTACTTTGAACTTTCATTGATGCCTCAAAAGGCTGCTATGATAGGTCAAGTTGCTTCCCCTGCAAGAACGGTGTAGGATGGGCACATTCAAATATACGTTGCAAATACGCGAAATCAAAAGCAATATTCTCGTGAAATAACGATTGCAGCTTTGAGAAAAGCCCTATTTTATCATAGTACTCATATGATTTCGAAAATAATATGTTCGTAACACCTTAAAATTTCTATGAAAGCTTTAACACAAAATCCTATGTGGTGTGTATATGTGTAGGGTGTGTGGAAATGTGGGGTGTGTTTGTGTGTGTACCTGTGGCAGTAGTGGCAGTCTGCTGACGAGGTAGTGCCAGCGCGCGAACATGCTCTGCTTGCACAGCAGCGACGGCTGGCCGCTCTCCAGCTTACCCGTCGTCGCGTTGATCACCTCGGGCAGCTGGAATTTCGACGCATATCCAATAATTTGCGTTCACAACTCCTATTTGATGCTTATTTATATATACACAAAACACTTAAAAGAGAAAAATGCATAAAGATAGAAGAGCACAAAGGTACTGCTTATTTTATTAAAAAGTTCAGCAGACCTGCGACGGGAGACTTGGATGGGAGACGTAGACTTAGGCGTGTAAAAGAGTATACAGGAAAATTTAAATTAGGCTAAAGCAACCTAAATATACATAATTATATCGGTATAATAGATGGGACACTCCGCAAAATTATTTAAGGCGAAAGCGACAAGGTAGCCTGCGAAATTAAAATTTTCTTACGTTTTTTGCAATTTGCAGTTGTATGTTGATCTAAATATGATTTGCGGCCGTATCAAATGTTTATTTATAGAATTATAATCATAAAAATGATCAATATAACTCTTTAAGTTCGTATAATCGCATTGAACGACTATTTCATGAAATCATGACATTTGGCGATTGTGCTTACTTATGGAGTTGTATTGCTGATTGGAATGATTATAATTATGTAAAGCCATATTGGTTACGGTCCCGAATCATATTTTAATCAACAGTAAACCTCACACTGACCTGCAAAATGTAAAAAAACCTAAAGAAAATTTTAATTTCGCGGGCTGCCTTAGCGCATGCCCCTTAAATAAAAAGCGACTCTTGCTACGACACAATAAAGTGCAATTCAGGTTGCACAGCGCTAATTACCTACAGTTATATTCACCTAGAAGTTGCCTCTCTTTCTATCTCGTAACTCTTACCTATATCTTCTGATTACGTCCCATCTATATTCATTTATGGTAATTTTGCAGGGAGGCATCTAGCCCGTGATTGAATTTAAATAACTGCCACCAACTACATCACACTGCTAGAAAAATTAGCTTGTTATGAACTTTTTAGTTGCAGTCGGGGTTTTTAATTTATCAATATTTGTTATAATCCTCACTTGCTGCGTAGAACACCAACAGACGCTGAAGCTGGGCGCCCGCGCCGGCGTGCGCGCCTCCGTGCTGGCGGCGCGCGACAGCAGCGGGCGCTGCAGGTGGAAGGGCGGCGGCAGCGACGAGATGTACGCCTCGATGCGTCCGCAGATCGCCCTGCAACCAAACAACCATATTATGTATACACAAGGAACTTGATTGTTCAGCAGATTAATACACTAGGTAAAGTGCTCAATGATTTGTTGGCGTGTTATTTTGGCGCGTGGCTAAAAGTTGAACTACCGCCGCCATCTTGTTTTTTGAATACATTTCAAGTGACATTTCACAAAACATATGTGATTTTTTTTGTGATTTCTGTCACTTGAAATGTATTCAAAAACCGTATGTATTAATTTCACGCACTCATGTATAGCCATATTATACGGCTGATTTAGCCCGCGCGCACTTTGGACACAAATGTGTCCAAAGTGCGCGCAAATCGTATGTAATCGTATGATCGTGGCCGTACGAATTGAGTGCTCACACTGAATACGTTTTTCTCCGTCAAATAGGTAGTGTTCCGGTGATATCGCATTGAACGCACGAAAAATCCCAACATTTTCGGATTGTTTTCGGACGTAGGAACTATACGTACGTATGTGTACGACTAACTCGCACTCAGTCTGCGCGCTGCCTTAGTATTTCGAAGGTCGGGATCGTTCGTGCGAGTTCGTATGTTTGCACGAGTAAAATTCGTACAAAAACGCGCCCAAAGTGCGCACCGGCCTTCGAATAACAGTTTAGAACGTAGTAACGGTTTAGATATTTAGCCGCATATGTTTAGAATGTTTAACTATAGCTTAGTTTGACAACAAGAATAATATTTCTAGAACATGCGCATAAGGAAAGGAAAATGCACACTAGGAACACAGGCCCAGTCACCCACTTAGCTAAATATAGCTAAATTAACGCATAACTTCATTAAAAAGCTAGTTTTCCAAGTATTACCACGTTGCGACACTTTCCGTCGTCGACCAGTTATTGTAATTAGTCGACTCTCCCTATGGAACGTTCACTTCTACTACATCAACTAATAAGAAGGCTATACGACAGAGATACGCTTCCAGGACGCGCAGCATAACCATAATCAGCCGATAAGGTTCACACTGCTGGGACACCGGCCTCCTCTCAGTGAGAGAGAGAGTGGGCCGGTGTGCGTCTATCTGGCAGGCCCCAACGAGATTTATCAACAGGTGATAGGTTTACATAAGGACATTATTTTATACCTATAGAAAATAAATAAGATATATTTTGTACCTCGACAGTTTATGATTAAATGACGTTTTATGAAGTGTCTTGCTAGCGGGCCCCTTATGATTATTGTTATTTTCATTTATTATACTTTCAGATCACCCAGTAGTGCTCGGAGTTAGAAACTATTATGTACCTTACAAATCCAAAATTTCTACTTTCTGTGAGCTATACCTACTTTAGAAGATGTTCGTTACTTAGACAAACGTCCAGCCAGCGGGCCGCTTTTTTAAATACTACTCTTTTATATCATACAATATTAGGAGCTTGATATTATTATGTACCTTACAAATCCAAAATTTCGACTTTCTGTGACATATACTTTAGATAGTGCGGGTTGGTGGATGTAACATGTTTTCCAATTTTTTTGTTCTAAGATATGCTTCCTCACGATGTTTTCCTTCACCGTTTTGAAAACATTTATATTATTGTAATTGGGTAAAGTAACTCTGTCTGTCTGTTACCTTTTCACGCCTGAACGGCTGAATGGATTTCGATGAAATTATTATCCCGGTAGTATGTTCCCGCGGGATAATTTCCGGCCGGTGAAGCCACGGGGAAAAGCTAGTACAACTATACATTTTTATTGTGTTTACTGAAATGTATTTGATTCATGAATGTTATTTAACTCCTAGCGTGTGCCCCCTCTATGGCCGCGGCACCTATTACAGCCGCGGCGGTCGAGAAGGGTCGCCTTACTATCCGCCGCCGGCCCAGAGTGTGAACTGAGCTATCTCGATATACAACATTTGCAATAATATTTTACTGAACATAATTATTTTTATTAAAATGTTTAAGTTTATAATTTAAATTAGTTATTTTTAGAATAATTCCGTTAGCGTTGTTTTAAAGAAAATTTTCGATATAACTGTTTTTATTTAGAGAATATAGTAGTGTATTACGTTTCAAAATGCAGTCGATGGTACCACTCGCCTGCTTCCTCTCCATCATCCGTAAGTACATCAACATCACTACCTCTTGCTTAGGTCCTTGTCCACACTTGTATCAGAACTCCGTCTCTCGGCAACGTCTTGTATCATTATTGCTAGTTTGGAAGCAAAATGACTCGCGTATCATTTCTGATACACCAAAATGATACGAGTGTGCCTTAGAGTACTGTGTCCTATAAGCTTATTGCTTTGAGAATGTATCTACTGATATCCTCTTTTTGAAACACTTACTTTAATTAAGTACTCTGTAAAAAAGACGGGGATGCCAGACCACCGCATTTTAACATTCGGATGGCACAGTGACTGAGCTATTGGCTGCTGCGCTATTTAGTGATCTACAGATAGTTTTACCGAGTCTGGCTGTTAGATTTGAGTTCGTAAACGCACCCACGATAAAGGGAATTATCTTCTAACATCAAACAATTACAAACACAGTCCCCAAAACGCCCGTTCTTTATCACTTCCTATACTCTATAAGATTAGACATTTAACTAAACCTTTTTGACAACAGTCCGTTCAACCGATTTTGACTTCTATTGCGTTGGTGGCATGACACATGGCAGCTGCAGTAAACAGTTGGTATTGTAACCACTTTTTTGCTTTTAATGCCATCCAAGAAGTGGTAGTTCAAACTGTCCAGCATGACATCTGTCATTCATTACGTTATCAAGTTCAACGCCTGACTAGGGAAAAGCTCAGACCTTCTGGTCACCAATCATCAACCGACCGACTGGATATGGTATATACTAGCGCCCCTGTTTCGCAAGGATTTTCCGACTTGACAAAACATCGAGATTTCTTAATTATCTTTAAGTTTAATATTAATGTACTAAACACATAAACCTTCCGGAATACATTCTCTATTCGTAAATCATGTTGAAAACCTCATCAAAATCCGTTGCGTATTTTAGAAGAACAACGCGAAAAGCGACTTTGTTTTATAATATCTATAGATATATAGAGAGAGATCAAAATAAAAAACATAAAGAGTATTCTATATATACATATATACTCGTATATACAAATACATACATACATAAATCACGCCTTCTTCCCAAGCGGGTAGACAGAAACTACAGAGCGCTACCTGCTACGACACTAAAGTGCCATCTCCACGGGCCAGAGAATCGCCGTGCCATCAAACTACAGAACGCTACCTGCTACGACACTAAGGTGCCATCTCCACGGGCCAGAGAATCGCCGTGCCATCAAACTCTCACCGCGATGATATCTCCGTGTGGAGATTGTTCCTCACAGTTTATATAGAATTTGATGACACGGCGAGAGTATCGTCGCGATACTCTCGTCTGTATAGAAGGCGCATCAAAGCGGGTTCACACCTGCGCCCGCGCACGAACAGTGCGGCTCGCGACCATCTTAGGAACATGGTATGGACACCTTTGGACATGTTTGCGAGCGGTTAGCGCGTAGTAAACGTGCAACTTCAATGTCTTCTCGCGTATACGAACATTACGGTTCGCGTTCTTAGGAACATAGTATAGACACCTTCACTTCACGGTTCGTGCGCGTGAGCTTCAATGACTCTGGTGTAGATCCTTACATTCGAACCGTTCGCAACATGCGCGCGCGCGTAGAATGTGACGCGTCCATAGATATTCGAGGCGCCTAGCGTGAACGCTTCGTGCGCGTGCGCTTGTGTAGACCTGTCTTTACATATTCCTTCTATTCTATCTATTGTGTACATTTATTATTACACAGCTATTGATCTAAGGAAGTCAATAAAAGAATAGGCTGTGGATGGAAAAAATACTGGTCTCTGAAGGAAGTAATGAAGAGTAAAGACTTAAGCATACATTTGAAGAGGAAAACTTTCAACACTTGCATTCTTCCCTGCATAACATATGGCTGTGAAACTTGGTCGCTCGCTGACAGCCATAGAGCGAAACTAGCAAAATGTCAAAGGGCGATGGAAAGAAGCATGTTAGGAGTGAAACTAAAGGACACAATCAGAAACAGAGATATCAGAATAAAAACGAAGGTTACGGATATAGTGGTTCGCATCAACCATTTAAAATAGGGTTGGACAGGACACATGCTTCGATGTAAGAGAAACAAATGGAGCGAGCAATGTCTCTGTGGTACCCAAGAGATGGGACTAAAACCGGGGGCGCCCAAAAACAAGATGGGAAGACGACATCCGTCTAACCCTGGGTCCATACTGGACTAGAGTTGCATAGGACAGAACAGAATGGAGACAGTTGGAGGAGGCCTATGCCAAAAGGCACACTGAGCTGCGGGACATAAATTATGATTGATTAACCAAATACTTTGTTAACAAATTAATTATGTACGGTACCCAAAGTTTGGAAATAATAGGCTTTATTGTTATTAATATTGATCTACAACTGACGCAACGACACAACAATATTGATAGTTGAATGGTAACAATTGTCGAGTCCACGCTCCAGTGGTCCCTACATTAGTTAATATCAATCACAAGACACTTGTAATGTAATAGTTACCACAGCAGTGCCCATCACACATGCACAGTGCACACACATGCACGGTGCATGCAACAGATGAGGTCACGCCCCGAATGGCAGGCATTTAGCGCAAAGAAATGAGTTTCATTATTGCGGCTAATTACCGATAGTGTAATGATGTTAATACATGCTGATCTGATTATTACGCTCCAATGAGATTGTGTCGCAAGCAGTTTGAGTACTTTATGCGGCCTACCCAAATGTCCTTTCTTTGGTAATGTTCGTCGAGTCGTTGAGCTCCTTAAGTCCGGAGTTGAGCTACGCGATTACTGATAAATGCTTGCACCGATTGGACTGGTCTACTCAAATCTGTGTGTTCTTTCATCAAAAGACCATTTCAGACGCTAATCACGCTAATCTACATGGTCTGACCAAGATTTTGTCTAGATTTTAAAAGTGATTGACCGCGTTTGTTTCGCCATTTGTTCTCAGGGGTAGTCAGATATGACGGCGCGTTGTGTTCCTCGCGCGCCTCAAAGAGATGTCAGCACCAACTGACGGGGTCCGTAAGGGCCAATGCCTGCCAGGGTTGCGAGTTTGTCCGAAAGGGATATCGCGGCCCCGGCACTCAGGCAACGGAAGGAACACGGGTGGGTTTTAGTCAGTAAAAGTCTGACACACCCTCTCGCTCCGCCCGGAGCGGGAGAAGTTATTTGATAATTTTTAACCCTCAAAAAAAAAAGGGGTTAGTCAGATATGAAATGACACAACGGAAAATTAAAAAAAAAAAAAACCACCTGTATAGGAGTGCAACCGTGATATTACTATGGGCAGCCGACCCCTGCGGGCGCCACTGGGACTTTACGTAAACCTAATTCAGACTATTAAATAAGTGCATTTCGAAAAAAAAAAAAACTGTTCGGTCCGAGTGATGCACTTACCAACAAACAGCATTTTATTTTTATTAATAAACTAGCTGCATCCCACGGTTTCACTCGCATAAGTCCCGATCCCGTGGGTATATCGGGATAAAAGGTATCCTATGTCCTTCTCCACGTCATGGTCTACCCATGTGCCAAATTTCATGCAAATCCGTTCAGCTATTTTAGCTTAAAACCGTAACAAACAAACTCACTTTCGCATCTATAATATTAGTTAGGTTAGACAAAATTCTTGTACTGAATTCATGGTTCATCCAGTCTGCGTGTCGATATCCCTACTCCCTACACCGTGTATTTCATTCGTAAGTTTTGACAAAACAACTGAATCCATTAATTCATAATGCTTGTTAATTTCCTCTGCGCGATATCATAACTATTTGATGGTCGCTCCAGCGCACGTAATACATGTTCATACGTATCTTTTACTAACCAAAGAAACGATGGATGGAGGATAAAGGAGGAGAATGAAGCTGCTCTGTTACAGCTAGAAAACCATTTCTTTCTTCTGATAGTTTAACACAATGAAGGAAACACACTTGTAAGGTGTACCGGAAGGTAGCAACGCTTGATTAAACCAATTACTTAACGCTGCGTTAGCCATAATCCCGATAGCGATACATAATACGTCACGCCACCGAGCACTACGCACGTGTCTTGTTAAGGTGGCGGTTCGCGCGGCGACAGAGATCGCAAGGAGACGCAAGACAGAGACAGGATACCGAGACATGTGTCTCGGTATCCTGTCTGGTGCACTGGCGCTGGTGTACTGTCAAACTAAAGACTGTTCAACCAGTAACAGTATTGTCGATTCCGTCGTTGGAGTCAGTTCCATTGTAGGAAGACGAAGACGATTATTTGCTATTATATTATTATTATAAAAGTAAACAAAGATTGCCTATCGACGAATTATAAACAACAAGAGGCCAAGAAGATTTACACTATTGGTGAAGACCCATTTAATGTTTGATGATTATATATTCAGGACGTTTTTCGGTTTTCGAGCGAGACACGCGATTCTGCTGGTCCGAGGTGGACATCGTCTCGCCTCTTCGTCTCCTGTCTCGGGATCGCTCGCGAACGGGCGCCCATACAAAACTTACTGATCTATAACGGTTTCGATCTCCTGTCTCTGTCTTCCGCCACCTTTATTGGGAGATACAGTGTACACGTACATGTGTCAGTACGATTAGCGACACAATCCGAACTGACTGTTCAACATAATTACATTAATACTAGTGACTCGAATCCAACTCGCACTTAACCGATTTTGTACTAAAGTGCAGGATTGAATATGCATTGGAAAAAGGGATATTTTGCGAAGTGGTAATTTTACGAATGATACATTCTGAGAAATGGACGTTTTGCGTCTGGTACACATTTTGAGAAGTGTTTTTTTTTTTGCGATTGAGGCCTCTTATGGCGCGTGGTCAAAAACAGAACTAATGCCACCATCTTGTTTTGTGAATACAATTTCCGTGCCAATTTCACAAATGTTTCCTAACAGCGCCTCCCTGTCAATACCATTCAGGCGGCAAAAGATTAGATATAGATTTATCACTTTGACGTGTCTTCCAATGTGACCAAATACGAGTATGTACTTGACATTTGTACTAGCAGCGTCGACATTTCGTCTCTGAGAGAGCCCTGGCCATGCCAAGTCAAAGAGAACGGCTCAGAGTTCAACGCACATTAGTAGCACACATTCTAATAAGGAATACAAGGAAAATCGCGTTTATCGACCAACGCAAATATGTAAAATTGTGCAATAAGTGAACCAGCCCGACTGGCTGTTATGAAAATGTGGAAAAACTGGCTCCAGTCGCCTGCCGCTGTCACGCGCAGACAGGATAGTGTAGCGCTCGTTACGAGCGGAGTGGCTGACGTACTGCAGCGGGTTGGATAAGCCTTCCTGTGGCACCGGCTCACATTACATGACTTGTCAATATCCTACTGCCTCGTTGGTCAAGTGCTTGTAAACGTTACTGCCAAATGTTTAATTCCCTGGTCGGGCAAAGTGTTGTTGTGTTTTTACCCGACATCAACGACAGGGTTATGTTTTTGACGCGTATCTTTGTATCTGGGATTATTTATAGGTGTATTTTAATACATATGTCGAGGTGTTTAAAGACGCGCAGAGAAGAGGTCTAGAAAAAAAAACCCTCTATCAACATAAAGGGTCAAATTTCGGCCCCCGATTCACCGCGTCGTATCGCATCGCCCGCCCGTGTTATTACTTCGTTTTCGCTTAGCGTTATTTCCGACTTTAGCTTATTTTTGCTCGGCTCTAAGAATATAGTCTGTTTGTTATGTAAGTCTACGAGGGTTTGTAACACTACCTGTAAGTTTCTCACAAGATGCATTTTATGTTATTACGAGAGTTCACCGCACGCATCTCGCGGTTTTAACGTTTTAAACTTATAATGAATTGTTACCGAAGACGTTTTGAGATGCTAGTTTTGGGATTATGAACCTTAACACAGTGTTATATATACGTAGTTGATTTTCCATTACAGATGAGCTTGCTATAGAATGATTTGTAGTGGTGGTGTTAGTATTAACTTATGTGAGAATGGACGGAAATATTGCAGTCTGCGGTGAAATGTAAGGGCAATTTACAAGTGTAACGAAAGATGGACTATGTCCTATAATATTAAACGAACAATATTTGTATATCACGTTCTCGAAAACGACTCTAACGATTTCGATGAAAGTTGCAATATAGGGGTTTACGTGGGCGAAAAATCGATCAAGCTAGGTGTCATAAATGAGAACATAATCAGTTAATTAATAAAATTGAAGGGATAGGGCATAACATATAAATCCATTATAAACTTAGAAATTTAAAATAAAAAGAGAAGTAAATGCAAAAAAATGCGTGAACTGTTATGTGTCGGGAATTTAGAGGGATGGAATATTTTGGATGAGTTAGTAATTCCTCAGTTGCATTATATTTTGTTTAGTTTGATAAAGGCAGGCGAATGATAATTACAATGCTTGTAAAAGGCTGCTAAGTCATGAGTACTAACATAACATAACACCAACATTGTACACTTAGTTCGCAATAAACGTTTTTGACTTTGACTTTAATCTAAGCTATGGAGCCATTCAACCAGAGCACTGTTACAAGCCTTCCTTGCACTCTAATATCACCAAGCGTCACAGTTTTGTCACTAAGTGCTACGGAGAGTCACACTTTTATGAAATAAAGAACGAAACACTAAACAGGTTAATTTGTCAAGACACGTTAATAAAAAAGTAACTCGTATAAAAAAAAATGCAAAACACGAGCACAGAACAGAAATAGTCGGCAGCTGCACATCGTGACTGTGACAAGAAGACTTCCACTCAGCAAGATGCTGTGGTATGTAGGCCCCACAGCACAGCGCTAATTTTCAGTGGTTACCCGAAACGAGATTCATCACCAAATATTATGAGTAGTATAGCGATGCTCCTGCATAAATTAATGTTAAGGTCTGAGCCAAACTTCACGGCGTGAATCTTCTACATTAAGGCGAAAGCGTCAAGGTAACCGCGAAATTCAAATTTTGTTACGTTTTTTGCAATTTGCAGGTCAGTATCATCTTGTAAGTTGATTTAAATATGATTCGCGGCCGCATCAAATGTATATTTATAGAATTGTAATCATAAAATTGATCAATACAACTCTCTAAGTTCATATAATTCCATTGAATGACTATTTCATGAAATCATGACATTTGACCATTGTGCTTACTTATGGAGTTGTATTCCTGATTGTAATGCTTATAATTATGTAAAACCAAATTTGTTACGGTCGCGAATCTCCGAAGGTGAGCTCCTTAAGTTCTGAGTTGAGCTCCACGATTACTGACAAATGCTTGCACTGACTGGACAGGTCCACTCAAATCTGTGTGGTTCTTTCCTCAAAAGACCATTTCAGACACTAATCTACATGGTCCTCACATGACTTGACCAAGATTATGTCTGGACTTTAAAAGAGACTGTGACCTCTGAGTTTGTTTCGGCCTTTCTTCTCAGAGTAGTCAGATAGGAAACACCGACCTCACCAAGCTTATTTTTAATATTTTTTTATATGACGTGTAAAAGTGATTCCGATATCCTATTTACAGAATAAACAATTTCATTTCATTTCATTTCATTTCAATCATATTTTAATCAACATAAAACCTGACACTGACCTGCAAAATGCAAAAAACTAAAGAAATTTTGAATTTCGCGGGTTACCTTAGCGCATGCCCCTTAATGTGGTTTAGCTCTAGAACTCACAACCGGCATGCGTGTGTGACCAGATGTATGGACGTAAATGAAGCAGGAGTATGTAAGTATCGTAGCAGGTGGGGTGGGTTTATGTCTGTATGTGTAAGTAGCTCGTAACGACGTAGGTAACAACTCAGGTGTGGCAGAGTTATAGTAACGCTAAGTTTGTCGTGACCCGCAGGACCGCCGGGGGTGCAGTACGAGAATGCGCTGCTGCAGATCGCGCCGGTGGACAAGGCCAAGTGCCCCTTCGTAAAGGACTCCAGCGACATCGGCTTCCAGCTGTTCACCAGGTGACTGACGCTTGTCTAGTATCGGCACTAAGTATATATAGAGTTGCAAATAGTTGGAAACAGTTACAAAAAGCAGTCTGCTGCAGTTGTCTGCATCAAATCTGAGATTAAACTAAAATAACTAACATCAATATTATATTTTTGACCTTTTAACGTACATTTCTGTCGAAATGTGTGTCAATGTCAAATGTCGAATTGTGTCAAGCAATTTTTGTAGGTACCACATGTAAAATAAAAATTGGCTTTATCGTGTGAGTGGTGCGTGTGTGCTGATTAGCTGCGTTATGATTATTACCTAAATAAAAATGTATAGTTTCGAGATTCAACTAATGTCGTATTATTAACGAAATATAACACCAAAACCCTAAGTAGGTGTAGTTTTAATTTTAATTAAGTTTAAGATTTTTATTTTATTTAAAAACGCCTTAGTTAATAGGTAATACGTGCTGGTATCCGCAACTCCACGTCAAAGAAGGACAGCAACGCCTTGTAAAATCGAGATTTCTCCAGATTGCCAGGCGAGATCTCAAATTCTCGAATAACCAATCTCGACTCGAGATTTCATTCCCTACTCTACTTGATATATTGTGAGCCAGTCAGCAAGTGCTTGTATGTTGCAGACACAACCCTACCGTGTACCAGGAGCTGGTGGTGGGCGACGACGAGCGGCTGTTCGCGTCCAACATGGACTTCAGCGCGCCCACCGTCTTCTACTTCCACGCCTTCATGGAGCAGCCCGACGACGGCAGCGGCATCATGCTCCGAGAAGGTTTAGACAAAGCTACATAATAATACTAGATTCTTCACTAAGGGGATAAAGCAGTGTCTTAAGTCACGGGCTCTATATTGAATCTCGAGTGTAACGAAGAATGCTAGTGCTCCCGAGAGCAGCGAAGGAGTCCAGAGACTCTTAGACGATGCGAGGGAGTTAAGACAAGTGCAGCGAGGGATTCAAGCTTGTCCAAGACACAACACGTTTAGATTAGTATCGTTTGCTTTGTGCAGCGTACATGCAGCGCGGCGACACGAACGTCATCATGGTGGACGCGCACCGGCTGGAGGCGGGCCCGTGGTACTTCACGGCGGCGCAGAACACCTGGTACATCGGCCGCTTCGCCGCCGGCTTCGTCGACTACATGGTCTCCCGGTAACCAACGGACTTTACTATAACAGCTTTAGTATAGGCACATCGTACTTCTATTATAAACGCGAAAGTTTGCGAGGCCCTCGGCAAACTTCGTGCTTCGTCAGTCTTCGGACTTCCAAGTCGATTGAGAGCGTCCGGTCTGCACAAAGTGCAAAAGGAACTGATAAAAATCCGATTACTGACAAAACACGAAGTATCGGCCGAAGGGACGTTGAGAAAATAGTTGTACTGTATGTATGTTTGTTTACTCTTTTACTCAAAAACGACTAAACGGATTTCGATGAAACTTTACAGTAAGTACGTGGGCGACCTAGCTCTGCTTGGCTGGAAATGAGAAAACGAATTTTATCAGATGTGAAACCTTGCTAGATCGATTTTTCGCCCCCGTAAACCCCTATATTGCAACTTTCATTGAAATCGTTAGAGCCGTTTTCGTGAACGTGATTACAAATATATAAATATACAAATGTTGCTCATTTAATAGTATAGGATATCAAATAGGCTATACTCGTAATTTATAAAGATTTTGGCATATTTCCGACGTCGACTCGGGCGAAGCCGTGGGCAACTCCAAAATATGTAATCTGCATTCGCAATTTATTTGCCAAACTTGTAAACAAACACGGGGAAAGCAAAGCAAAGAAACACGAGGAAAAACAACTGTAATACCTACGTAAAAGATTCAGTTTGCTCAGCTTGCTTTTTCAACAGTACTAGTCAGTCTAAAATAAACTTTATTTATACAAGCATAAAGTTGATGTTTGTTTAAGTGGAAATAAAATCAATTGGAAACAAGGATTTAAATAGACCTTATGTTCGTCACCTTTTTGAAGAGGTATTTTTGTGTGCTCATAGCACGATAGATTCTGCTTTACCGACTCAACCGACTCAGACTATATGGCGTCGTAATGTCAATACCTCAGAATGACATTCAGCCATCTTCTTTACATGTCAAACCGAATACGGATACCGGAGAAGCGACTTAGTTGTATGTTACCTCCCAAGATACACACATCAACACGGTCTAGGGATATTTCATACTCAATTAAATAACTCGAAAAGTACTGGCCGCATTGGAATCTTTTATACACCGATTTGTTTGTAATTTATCTCAGACTAATTCCAAATTCAAATTTTTGAAAATTCTTTTGTTTCGGTGGCATAAAAATGTCTTGATGTGTAGGAGAGGGAATTTTCATTTGTGCGAAATTTAGAAAACAATACGAATTACGTTTAGTTACAGTTTTTTTTCATTTTTAAACGAAAGATAAAGTTAAAATTGAGGTATTGTAGCCATGCAACGCCAACATTTGACGAGGGCGGAGATGTTACGAGCTGTGGGAATGCTGGAAGCTGGGTCTGTTCAGCGTAATGTTGCTGAGGCCATAGGGACCCACCAAAATGTAATTTCAAAATTGTGGACACGCTATCGTGCCACAGGTGAAGTAGCGGAGAGGCACCGGGGGCCAAGTCGCATCACTACCCCCAGACAAAACCGATTTTTGCAAATTACTGCGCGAGCTCAACCAAATGCAACGGCGACTCAATTGGTCCAAAGGCTGCGAGTGGAACACCAAGTGCTTGTGAGTGACCAAACTGTAAGAAGGCGACTGCATGAAAGCAATCTACGCTCTCGTAGACCACTCCGGGTCCCAGCTTTACGGAGAGGCAATCGTGGACGACGATTAGAATGGGTTCGGAAACACGTGGACTGTGGCCGTGAGCAATGGTCCAATGTGCTGTTCACGGATGAATCCAGGTTCGGCTTCCATCCAGATTCACGAAGGACGCGTGTTTGGCGAGTTCCTGGACGATGGAGCCGTCTTCAGAACCCTCAGGAAGTTCACCCATACCAAGGAGGAACAATTATGGTTTGGGCAGGAATTCGTCTTGGAGGACGGACGGATCTCGTTTGGGTGCGGGGCAATATGACGGCAGAACGATACGTCCAACAGGTGCTGGGGCCCGTAATCTTGCCCCACAGAACACAAATGGGGCAAGTTTTCCTGCTCATGCACGACAATGCCCGGGCACACACGGCGAGAACGGTAGCAGCTTGGTTACATACACACAATGTTAGGGCCTTAGACTGGCCTGCTCAATCGCCAGATCTAAATCCCATTGAGCATGCGTGGGATATGCTGCAAAGAAGAGCTCTGAAGGAAGTTCCTGAAAATCTGGCTACAGAAGATCAACTTTTTGCGCACCTCAGAAGGACATGGGACAATATTTCGCAGCAAGACATTGACAACCTTGTCTGAGCATGCCGAATCGTTGCCGATGTGTTATGAACATCATGGGCGCTTTCTCAGACTACTAACTTCAAGTTTATAAACACAAATTAAATGATTTTTCTATTTTTTTCAGTTTTTACTCATAAATTAAAAGTTAATTCATATACGGTTTCCGTCTATGCTTCATTTTTTTTCCATAAAATCCTGAAATTTTAATCGAAGTACCTTAACCATTATTAAAAAATGGTAGAATATTAAATAACGTATCTTTTAAATATATACATGTCATATAAATAATTAACACATTATAGTAATTCGCTTTTTTTTAAATATCCCTAGACCGTGTTGATGTGTGTACTATTCCTTGTGGGTGTTAAAGGTTTCAACTATGTATGTATGTACAACTCACAGCACAACTTAACAAGTTACGATAAGTGTGTTGCGAAAACATTCATCGTAGTTCCGCACGACTAATGTAACGTTACTGCGCAGAGGCCTGGACCTGAACAGCACGCACTTCGTGGGCCACAGCCTGGGCGCGCAGGCGGCCGGCGTGGCGGGCAGCGCGCTCGTCACAGGTACACCACGATACGCCCCCTATTGCAACTGTCGAAATGTAGGATTACTATAGCTACGCCTCTGCCTAACCCTTCGAGGATTACAGTTTTGATGTTATCTATACTTATAATATAATAAAGCTGAAGATTTCGTTTTTTTGTTTGACACGCTAATCACAAGTCGGATTTGAAAAAAAATATTTGTTTTTGATAGCCTAAATATCTTGAGGATCTATTTAACATCACGCTACGAACTTTAGGAGACGAGCAAAAAGAAAAATAATCCGAAAGAACGCTAAACGGAGTAATAGCGGGGGCGGGTGATGCGTCGAAATATACAATTAACGCAACGCAACGCATTGTAAAAATCCCCCTTCATCACGTTCATACATTTTCTGCGAACCAACGCACACTCGCGACCGCAACGCACTTTTTTAGTAATGATAGCCTAGTGGTGTGACCGTCAGACTGCCAAGTCATAGGTCACGAGTTCGAACTCCAGGCACGCAACTTTGACTTTTCGGATTCATGTGCGTATTGTATAATTATCACTTGCTTCAAAAACGGTAAAGGAAAACATCGTGAGGAAACCAGCATGCCTGAGAGATATTTTTCGACGGCATGTTAGAGCGAAGTCAGAGGCCCATGGGCGGCTTTAAAACTCTGACACCAGGTTAGTCAATAACCACACGAAAGGAGTGAAGACCGCACTTTTTGTATGAATGTGCGTTGCAGCCTGTTGCGGCTGATTTGTGCGCTTGGCTGTAACTGTGTGCTAACGATCTCGTCAGGTCGCGTGTCGCGGATCACCGGTCTGGACCCCGCGCTGCCCTTGTTCAGCGGCCTGCCGCTGGAGCAGCGACTGGACACGACTGACGCGCAGTTCGTGGACGTCATACACACCGACGCCGGAATCTTCGGTAGGCACTAGCTATAGAAATAACGTATCCAAAAGATTCTGGGTGCTAGATACATGTTCTCCATTGAGATTTTTGCCCGTTCTTCTCCATAGGAACCGACTACGCTTTAGAATGGGCAAATAGCTTCATCTTTCTGACTGACCGACTCCTTGACAATTCAAAAGTGCCTGTAATTGGTTTCATTGAAATAAATGTTGTGAGTTTCAGTCTGCCAGATAAATTGAAATGAATGCTGATAGATTCAGGACACTGGTGACCCAGTGACAACGACCTCGAGCTCACATTTGCCACAGGCAGACACTTTACTTTGTCCAATTATGATCACCGCTGTTACCAAAATGGTGTAGGAAAACATTGCGAGAAATCCGGCATGCCCTAGCACCAATAATTCGAAGACATATGGCATCCCCCACGCGGGCCCAGTCCCTCTCACAGGGAGGAGGTCTGACTCCCAGCAGTGGGAACGTTATAAGCTAATTAAGTTATGTTGAACCAGACTAAGGCCGACATCTATAAACGTAACTTAGCTCGTGTTTGGACTTAGACATGTTCTTGTCTCTGTCTTGCCCTTGTAGTGCGAGAGTGACAGGAATAACGCTTAGCCTAAGTTTGTACTTAGGCTAAGCGTAATGGCGACTTAGGCGTAGCGTGGCTTAGGCTTTTTGTTTGTGGTTGTCCACGGATACTGGCGGTGGACCACTTAGCATTTGAGCATGTACACACGGCTAAACATCAAGCTATACAATTCCAGTATAAGCTGACCTCGCATTGTACGGAAATCCTAAACAATGCGAGATCAGCATAAACTGGTTTTGTATAGCTTGATATGTAGCCGTGTGTACATGCTGCGTAACATGTGATTTCAGCCTAAGACTGACTGTTCCTCAGGGTACAAGGAGCCCATCGGACACGCAGACTTCTTCCCGAACGGCGGCAAAAGCCCGCAGCCGGGGTGCGAGCTCGAGGTCGTCATACCGCAGCAGTTGCTGCTCAACAAGTGTGAGTACACCTTACAACCTGACCCTCACATTCCTGTGAATGGCCCTGGAGGCGCAGGGGCCTCCACCGGACATACTTTGAGGAAAATAAACCACAAGGAACATTACTAATTGTTTTCTCAAGTACTGTCAACTACCAGTAGTCGGCAAACTCATTAGTCAATAGAGCACATTGGCGCCGATTCTCTCGTACACCGAACTAAACTATCACAAAAATCTCTTGCTTTTGGCTATGAGAATGATAAAGCTATTCTGCAAAAAAAAAAACTAAATTAAAAAAAAAAATACACACAACTACAATCGAATTTGACAATCGCGACTTCACGTGGTACTTTGCTCTAACCCGGGATTTTTTTTTAGAGCGCACAGCGTGCGGCTCGGACGTGTTTTATATGGAATTTATCAGTTTTTCTATGGAAAATATGAAAAACTATTACCTGCATGTTAACTTTTAGGGGTTTATGGACTTCATAGGTCGAAATTTTCATTACTTTTGCGATAGGAGACACCATTTTCGAGATAAAAAAGATACAGTACTGTTTTTGCATTAGAAGTCGAGGTGTTGGTGTGAATTTTAGTTCATGACAACTAATTTTATCCCACACCTTTTTAATCGCGCTTAAAAAATAGTCAGGTTTGGTTTTTTACAAACAAATATTTTAGGTGAAAAACGTCATTTTCTGAAAATCTAAATTGGCATTTTCACCAAATTTATAAATCAGTGCCATCTTAGTGCTGTCAAACTAAAATATGGTTAACTTGCGTCACTTTAGTCAATTTCAGAATGGGAAATCGTCGTTTGATAGGAATAAACTAAATTTTGGTGATTTTGAGTCTAGTTTAGACACATTTGTGACAAGAGAATCGGCACCATTATCAATACTATAACGACTAACATTGCATAAGAGAGCCAATCCTTTCTGTGTGTCCAAACTATCTCAATACACTTTTCTTAATCCTTAAAACTCCCATCCTCTTTCACTCCACAACGCTTCCTAAAATGAACTTGAAAGAAGTAGGATGCCTTCATCATCGTCATCATATCGGGTGATAACAATATGATGAAAGCATCTTCCACTGCCGCGGTCGGTCGGCCGGCTGACCGACCGAAACCCCGACCCTCGCGCGTGTCTACGGTCGCACTCATGGGCATTTGTACAGAGCCGCATAATATTGGCCAAAGAGCCGCGGTTTGCTGACCACTGAACTACCCTATTATTACCAGCCAATCCCAGTTGGGGTGCTAAAATTTCAATCACTGTTCGTGCCGATATGAGAGAAGAAGAATGATCTAACAGACAGACCAACAACCAATATTGACTCCTTCTAACATGTGATACTAACTGCCCCTCTCCGTGCCCCCCCGGCCCCCCGCAGTCTTCTGCAGCCACTGGCGGTCGTACATGTTCTACGCGGAGTCGGTGCTGCGGCCGCGAGGGTTCGTCTCCACAGCGTGTCCAGCTTGGAAGGAGTTCTCTCGCGGCCGCTGTGCGCACGGACCCACTGTGCACATGGGCGAAGGGCTCGACCACAAGTAAGAGAAGAGTTGGGTGTAGATGGAAATGAGAGGCCTTGCACATTGTGGTTTAGGGTTAAGAGGGATGTGATAAGGTAACTCGCGAAATACGAGTACAGAGGAGAATGCTCAAAAAACACCCAGAGCGAACCGATGCAGGATGTAGCTCAGAATTTTAGTCATGTTTACTGATATCATTCTGTAAATATTTAACTACTCGTATAAGATTCGATGGCTAGCGTTGTTTTTTTTCTTAAGTTGTATTCGATTTGGGAATATACCCGACGATATAAATACATACATGATTTATTTATTCATCTTTACGTCAGGTACATTACCCATAATTTGTTAGTATTACTTAAACTATGTTATGTTATATACTCACTAGGATAGGAGTAGGCAGAGACTGCAGATTGTCAAACTCAACTATCCACAGCCCACTTTTCGCCGCTTAGCCAAATAGCAATATCACACATTTACCCACCGAATCTTATAGTGAAATGTTTACAGAATGATTTCACAAAATATCACTAAAATTCTGAGCTACACCTGTATCTGTTCGCTGTGGTTTTTTTTTTTCATTCATGAGCATTCTCCTTTCCTTTGCAATTTGTATGTTATAACCTGCAAATTGATTTGTTTGATTTGCGACCGTAAAAAGTATGTATTTACAGAATTATAATCATTATAATCATCACTGTTGTAGTGGTAATTTCCCCAAGTAAGTTCTATTCTATTTTTCCATATGGCAGTGGTGCCGATGTCGACAATTCTGCCAATGTCATTTTACACTATTGAATGACTATTTCATTAAATCATGACATTTGAGGCCATTTGACAGCAACCAATGAAAAACATTGTTTTACTTTTTATATTTTTATTTATTGGTTTGACACGAGGCTTTTGGCTACTTTTGTAAGTGTGTATTTCATGTTTTTGTCTTGATATGTGCGTTTTGTTTGTGCAGAATAAACAATTTTTCTTTTCTAATTCTAACTAAGAAGTACATACTTATTACGGTCGCAAATCATGTTTTGATAATAATACTGACATATAAATATAAAAACAATTACTTAAAAAAAACGTAGAATTTTTTTTATGTCGCGGGCTATCTTGGCGTTTTCGTATTGTTTTTGTGAATCTTTTTCGCATCTTATCTTTAAGGAGTTTGCAGTGGCCGATTGATGCTTCAAAGTGTTGTCAAACATGAATCTTGCACATTGTAGGAGTTTGCATTCAGTTGTAAAAACATGGTGCGTCATAGTTTTGATTGGCAGCCCACCAGCTTCCCGCTATTTTTTCACTTTCGTCCTCATGTAAATGTGAAATCACAATCTTTCACAACTTTGCACTGTATCGGCACACGCTTAAAGCACATTATTGTATGATACACACCACGCTTGCAGGTGACGGAACGGAGCAGACCAGAGGCTTCTACTCTTACTACTTAACATCAAACGCAGAGCACCAACACGATAGTAAGGACCATTCCGATTTGAACCAGATCAAACCGCTGAACTCAACTAGAGTAGATACAAAAGAATTTGACAGAAATCTTGTGATGGAACATATTCGACAACGCAAATACTTCGAAAAGAAGTCAAAAATACACACTAATGTAGATATACATAGCACGCACCTTGTGACGCACTTTACACCAAGTATCAATTATCTCCGTAAGAAACGCGTCAAACGAAATGTTACGACATTGGTCGCTGACACCGACGAAGTAACAAAGAAAGGCGAACAACATCTCAACATACACACAGCTACTAATGACACACAAACAGAAGAACAACAGCCACCTGCTGTAAATGTCAACAACGCAGTCACAGGTAACGGAACACATCTTCAGGATCAAATCAAACACAGCGGAAAGCAAGTCACAGATGACGTAAAGAAGATAAAACCACCGAACAGTTGGTTACATTCATTCAACGGAAAGACAACTCACAATCACGGAAAGAAAACTACAACTGAGGCAAACAAACACACAGACAGACACGCGAAGAAACGACAGAAACGATTCCTACAGCTCTTCAGCCGATCAGAGAACGAAGACAACTTCATATTCCGAGCTCTGGACTTCCTAGTCAAGAACCGTAAGAGCGTGGTCCCGATCATAAGCGTGGTCAGAGATATCAGCACCCTCGTGAAGAGTGGCAACGGAGAGCTGAACCACGTGAGCAAGGAGAGGAACAACTACGTCGGGATCTCGCCCCCAGAATTCGCCCCCGTCACGTACTCGCTGGAGCTCGGCAATGAGTCCAAGCTCGTGGCGTTCGTGAAGAGGCTGTTCGGACTCGCCCCCAAGGGGGACAGGCTTACTGTCGGCAGTGGGTGATAGGGAGAGTTACAGGTAGGTATACAGACACGCTTTTGGGTGGAGGTGTATAGTTGGATGAGGCACTGATAGCACTCAAACTCAAAGCATTTCAAATAAACCAATTACAGGCAGTTTTGAATTGTCAAGGGGTCAGATAGATGAAGCTAGTTGCCCATTCCAAAGCGAAGTAGTTTTAAAAACATAGTATCTGCTTGATATTTAGTTCAGTTATTAGTATACAAAGTTTCAAGATCTAATTTTAGTATTTGGTACTATTCGGTTTTGAGGTAACTTTGTAATTTTTGTCTATAGAGATGTTTTTTATGGAATCGTGTTTTCGTCAAACATCGTACTTAAGGCAACATTAAGCGACATTTATTGATTTTAAAATGAAGATCACGTCTAAACGAGTAGAGATAATGATATAGAAAAAATATGTTTAAAATAGAGCATTTTTTTAATAATTTGATATTTACATATTGTTCATTATACGGTCTTATTTGTTGTATTATTTTGTTATAATCTACTTACACAATTATTATTTAACTATGAAACAATTTAAAAACTAACAGATTTACATATTTTAGATTTTTTAAATTACATAGTGTATGTAATTTGTAAAGTTATGTCTAACGCGGATATGAAACTTTCACCATTTTAAAGATAATTTAATTGATTGAAATTGATCTTATACGGGTTTTATTAGAATACCTTTAATTTTATGTATAATAAATTAATAATGCGTCGAATTTGGGACAGCGCTCCTTGATGGGCGAGTCCTATTACTGGCTGGACGTACGACGCGTTGCGTGAGCTCAGTACAGAACACGCAAGCTAACTACTCAAGGTCACTGAAATATATCTGCGTCTTAACAATAATCCTCAACATTACCATATATTTATTTCAAAATTAATGCTGCAGTATTTTCTCTTAGTATCAAATACTGGTGAAAATTAAAAGAAATAAAAGCGATAATAGTATTGGTGACATTATAGCACCCTGGGGTACTACAACTTTATTACTTATGTGTCATTAGATAAAGCTATTGGACATAATAGACAGCATTTATAATTGCGTTTAAGATTGGGTTTTTCATTTATAATAATATTTCTACGAACACACTAGCTGAGCTATTAGTAAAATGAATTTATCATTACATACTTATAACGTGGCAGACCCTGTCAAAGGCTCTTGATATATCTAAACTAATAATATTACGAGAAACCGTTATTACATGACGGAACCGCTTTCCCAGGACACCATAGCTGAACAGTTGTGTTTGTATTTCTACCACATAACAATCCGTTTCCTAGACTGTACATATAATTTCAGTACGGATTCAAAGTGACGTATGTGATGTGACGGTATTGTATTGTGTTCCCAGGGCCCGAGGCACGTACTACCTGATCACGCACCGCGCGGCGCCCTTCTCCATAGAGTAGCCTGTATCGTGTATGTAGTTATAGTTGTTAATATAGGTCATGTGAAATGTTTTCTGTTGTTTTATTTATATCACTGGTCAAATCATTACCACCATAGAATATTTTCGTAACATCCAAAATATGAGTGCCACCGCTCAACTGTCGATTTTGCTTTAGAAGTCGGTAACAATAAAAAATCTATTGTGTCTCGTTAGTGACAACTAAGCTCTCAAGGGCAATTTTTGAACAATCTGATTTACCGATTCAGCATTCGATGCAGGTTCGTCATTTTTGCTGACGGGAAGACCTATCGGCTTGTTTTCAATAAACATCATTTAGATCTATACTATACAAGGAACTTTTGGCGCGTGGTCAAAATCGGAACGAACACCGCCATATTGTTTTGTTAATACATTTCACGAAACAGTAGCGCCCCTTGCAGGCCGCACACGCACCAGCGAGCCACCTTGTAGTGGTGTATGTCGCACTGACCTGTACATGTGGTGCGGGTGCAGCAACGAGCCCAGCACCAGCGACTGCAGGTACACGGGCCGCAGCAGGCGCGACAGTAGCGCCCCTTGCAGGCCGCACACGCACCAGCGAGCCACCTTGTAGTGGTGTATGTCGCACTGACCTGTACATGTGGTGCGGGTGCAGCAGCGAGCCCAGCACCAGCGACTGCAGGTACACGGGCCGCAGCAGGCGCGACAGTAGCGCCCCTTGCAGGCCGCACACGCACCAGCGAGCCACCTTGTAGTGGTGTATGTCGCACTGACCTGTACATGTGGTGCGGGTGCAGCAGCGAGCCCAGCACCAGCGACTGCAGGTACACGGGCCGCAGCAGGCGCGACAGTAGCGCCCCTTGCAGGCCGCACACGCACCAGCGAGCCACCTTGTAGTGGTGTATGTCGCACTGACCTGTACATGTGGTGCGGGTGCAGCAGCGAGCCCAGCACCAGCGACTGCAGGTACACGGGCCGCAGCAGGCGCGACAGTAGCGCCCCTTGCAGGCCGCACACGCACCAGCGAGCCACCTTGTAGTGGTGTATGTCGCACTGACCTGTACATGTGGTGCGGGTGCAGCAGCGAGCCCAGCACGAGCGACTGCAGGTACACGGGCCGCAGCAGGCGCGACAGTAGCGCCCCTTGCAGGCCGCACACGCACCAGCGAGCCACCTTGTAGTGGTGTATGTCGCACTGACCTGTACATGTGGTGCGGGTGCAGCAGCGAGCCCAGCACCAGCGACTGCAGGTACACGGGCCGCAGCAGGCGCGACAGTAGCGCCCCTTGCAGGCCGCACACGCACCAGCGAGCCACCTTGTAGTGGTGTATGTCGCACTGACCTGTACATGTGGTGCGGGTGCAGCAGCGAGCCCAGCACCAGCGACTGCAGGTACACGGGCCGCAGCAGGCGCGACAGTAGCGCCCCTTGCAGGCCGCACACGCACCAGCGAGCCACCTTGTAGTGGTGTATGTCGCACTGACCTGTACATGTGGTGCGGGTGCAGCAGCGAGCCCAGCACGAGCGACTGCAGGTACACGGGCCGCAGCAGGCGCGACAGTAGCGCCCCTTGCAGGCCGCACACGCACCAGCGAGCCACCTTGTAGTGGTGTATGTCGCACTGACCTGTACATGTGGTGCGGGTGCAGCAGCGAGCCCAGCACCAGCGACTGCAGGTACACGGGCCGCAGCAGGCGCGACAGTAGCGCCCCTTGCAGGCCGCACACGCACCAGCGAGCCACCTTGTAGTGGTGTATGTCGCACTGACCTGTACATGTGGTGCGGGTGCAGCAGCGAGCCCAGCACCAGCGACTGCAGGTACACGGGCCGCAGCAGGCGCGACAGTAGCGCCCCTTGCAGGCCGCACACGCACCAGCGAGCCACCTTGTCCGAGCACGACATGGTCAGCAGGCGCTCGCCCTGAGGACCGCCCAACAACATTACATAACAACCTAAACCAAATAACACGTTGCCCACGTTCGCACGGACGTAAAAATATCAGAAAATACACTCTGTTGGGTTTTCAACTCTCGGCGCTAAGCAGAGCGTTGAAAATCCAGTGCGCGATAACAATAATCGCCGCGGGATTAAATCGCCCGTGCGTACTTTCCTCTCTCCTACCATTTTGCTGTGCCCGACAGGGTCCATAATGATCTCATTAAATTTTAAATTACCACTCAATGATTTATTGAGTTGTTGTTGTACACATGCGTCAGTAGAGCTCGTGAGTACAGCTTCACGTATGTACAGTCACAACCAAAATATGTTGAAGATATACAGGGTCAAATTAAATTAGCTAGCGAAACTCCGCAGATGTGGTGGGTATCGATATTTAAATATGATAAACAAAAAAGATTTCATTCGTTTTTTGGGTTAATCGAACGTAGTTTGTGTAGCTAATTGAAATATCAGTTTACCACTGACAAGTCATAGGTCTCGAGTTCGAACCCGAGGCACGCACCTCCGACTTTTCAGATTCATGTGCGTATTGAATTATCACTTGCTTCAAAAACGGTGAAGGAAAACATCGTGAGGAAATGCCTGAGAGATATTTCTCGACAGCATGTGAAGCCAAGTCCCAAGGGCGGCTTTAAAACTCTGTCACCAGGTTACTCACTAACCACACGAAAAAGAAAGACTGCAGGGCAACGCATCTTCTGATACGGAGAAGGCACGAGCATTGATCACCACGCTTACTCAAGACGGGGTGGCGATTTCAGGGTTCGACAGAAGGAAGTTTCTTGTTTCAACATAGATATTAATGAAATAATTTTCGAAATCGGATCAATAGCACAGATGAATACAGAAGGCGCACTCCGCATTTTAGGTATGAAGCTACAAGTACGCGGCGGGCGGCGGGAGATAATATAGTAGTGAGTATATGAGTTACGCGATAGAAAGAGAGGCAACTTCTAGGTGAATATAACTGTAGGTAGCACTGTGTGACCTGAATTGCACTTTATTGTGTCGTAGCAAGAGTCGCTTTTTCTTTAAATGATTTTGCGGAGTGTCCCATCAGTACGTATCTGTGACAGTAGTTCTGAAGATTACTTACCCGCTACATACAAACTCACACATTTTACCTCTTTAAAATATTATATAGTATAGTTATCTATACTACGAGTATATAATATTTTAAAGAGGTAAAATGTCCAAGTTTCCTGAAAATCACTAGAGGCCTAGAGTTTTCTGCTCAGTTTGGTTGGTGGGAGGGCTTGTTCTAAGTCCGCCTGGCTAGCTACCACCATCTTATCTAATTCTGTCGCCATAACAACCGTTGAGGATTCCGAATGAAGCTCGCTTCCACCTTCGGCCTGATCATCACTTACCATCAGGTGAGATGCAGGCCAAGAGCTTAACAGTAAAAAAATTAAAAATTAAATTCCTTCACTGAGTTTCGCTAGCTAATAGAGTGTGCCGTCGTAAGCGCGCAGTGCCCAGCAGTTACCTGCATGACGCCGTCCCACGTCTGCAGCACGTTGTGGCAGTTCTTGACGGGGATGGTGCCCTCGCCCGACTCGATCTTGGTGCGCAGCTGTCCGCGCGCCAGTCTGTACCCGAAACGCTTATCATTCAGTTTCAATGTACCGGTATCTATCAATCAATTTTTTCACGAGAAAGCAAACACGAGCAGGGTAGCCCGGGAAATTCAAATTTTCAAATAAATTGCAGGCAGTATCAGGTCAAAGTATGATTCGTAACTGCAACACGTATTTATTTACAAAATAGTAATTATTTAAATCAATCAATACAACTCTCTAAGTTCGAATTTCAAATTACCCTATTGAATGACTATTTAATGAAATCATGATATTTGAGGTCAATTCTAACTGACAGTCCTCACATGCACTCGTGTGAGTACAGTAATACACTCGCGTGTCCTCGTGTGAGTACAGCAACACACTCGCCTGTCCTCGCGTGAGTACAGTAACCCACTCGCTTGTCCTCGTGTGAGTACAGTAACACACTCGCCTGTCTTCATATGAGTACAGCTACACACTCGCCTGTCCTCGTGTGAATACAGCAACACACTCGCGTGTCCCCGTGTGAGTAGTAACACACTCACCTGTTGGGGTGCTTGTCGGGCTCGGTGTGGTGGTGCTCGTGCGGGGAGAAGATGCGTCCGTCGCCGCACGGCGCCGTGCTCACGTACAGGTGCACTTGGCGAGACGGTTTTAGCTGGAAGCCGCCGCCGGGGAGAGGTTCCAGGTCGCTTTCTTCTATCGTCTGGCTGGGGTCTGAACAACACATTAATTATTACTAGTATACATACATACATAGACTTCGTAGCTATGGCCAAGGCATTATAGATTTATAGGCAGATTAGATACTCCTTTTGCTCCGTTTACGTCCATACATCAGGTCACACACGCACCCCGGTTGCGAGCACTACGCCCCTGACCTTTCTGAAGAACATCGCCAACAAGGTCACTACATGTGCTCCTAGGGCGTCCCCTCCCGGCGGTTCCACTCACATCTGCCTTGTAAATACCTTTTGTTAGTCGCCTTTCAGTCATCCTCTCAACATGACCAAACAATCTAAGGTATATTTATAAACTTGTTTCCAATTGCTGTTGTTTCCACTTAAACATCAACTTTATGCAAGTGTAAATAAAGTTGATTTTAGACTGACTAGTACTGTTGAAAACGTAAAAATAAAATTGTTGTAACGCAAACTGGATACTCTTTAAAATGTTGGTCACTACATCTTCTTTCAAACCGCGCCGTTGTCTTATCACATCATTCCTCAGCCTATCATTCATAGTCACACCACACATGACTCGCAAGGAACGCATTTCCACAGCATTTATTCAAATTTTACTCGTCCATAACATTTCTAAAACTAGATGATGTCGGTGTATCATATCTGACTACTCTGAGAAGAAGCACCGAAACAAACTCAAAGGTCAGAGACTCTTTTAAACTCCACACACAATCTTGGTCAGATCTTGTGATGACCATGTAGATAAGGGTCTGAGGAAAGAACCAACCAAAGAACTGTCCGTTTTCGGCTTCGTGTGGACACGATGCTCGAAAAGAAACAAATTAATCAAAAATCATGTGTAGTTTTTAGACGTTTATTTATTCTATACTTTTGTATCAACTTGCACTCACGAATAGTGTATTTAATAAGTTCTGAAATAGTTAATTGACTCAGGCGTGACTTTCTGGAAATCCATTATAAAATACAATAGACGACGTATATTTAGTAACCTAATCCGCTTAACTGTTCTTAAATTCATAAAGAACCCTGTAAGAAATCGACACGTGTTTCACCTCTCAACGAGGCATCCTCAGGATGGCGATTGACTTGTTGCGAAACCGGACTTGGCGTGTCTACACTAAATATACGTCATCTATTATATTTTTTAAGTTCTGAAATTGTTCACCACAGAATAGTACCTACAGAAGGCGCACTCCACATTTTAGGTAAGAAGCTACAAGTACGCGTCAGGCTCGACTTGTCGGGCCAATTCAGTGAGTGTAACGTAGTCAGAAGATCATAAGAGTTACGCGATAGAAAGAGAGGCAACTTCTATACAACTGTAGGTAATTAGCGCTGTGCGACCTGAATTGCACTTTATTGTGTCGTAGCAAGAGTCGCTTTTTATTTAAATGGTTTTGCGGAGTGAACCAACTCTACTAATCTGTGGTCTCACGAAGCGACGCGCGTTATACTTGTGGTTACCAAGTGTCCAAACACGCTGTGACTCTCGGTATGTTACAGCGACCTTTTATATAATAAGAACTGTCTTTCCACCTGTGACAAACAATAAATAAATTAGTACCAGCCTCACCTGGTCGGTTGGCGTACATGAGCAGCTGCACGTACAGGTGTCGCTGCAGGCAGCGCCGCGCCGCCACCTGCACACAACCACTCGTCACTACGACGCCATGCGATCCAACTACTCAAGAAAGTTGATATCAGACGCTTCATTCGAGTAAACGCTTCATTTTTGTTTTATTCCACGCTCATCAGCTCCTTTCATTGAATTTTTTGATCATTTAGTTGGTGAGTGACAGATGCCGAGTGTCAAAATTCAATATCATCGTTGCGTCGCACCTCGGTTCACAAATTTTTCACTTTAAAAAAAAAAAAAATCCAAATGAAAGACAAGAATGAACAAAGCGTCTGATATCGGCTTTAGTACAAACACTGCTGCAAAAAACTTAGAATGTAAATAAATAGGATAATATCATGATTTTGGGTCATGACAAAACGGGTAATGTAAAAACTTCCGAGCCGTTGTCAAAACTCTGGGTAGTGTCAAAAAAAGTCAGGCTGTCAGTGTAAAAGTTCGGGTAATGTATTATAAGTTTATAACGTTAAAAAACTTCAGGTTATATATTGTAACGTTAAAAACTTCAGGTTATGTATTGTAACGTGAAAAATCTTTAGGTTATGAATTGTAACGTCAAAAAATTCAGGTTATGTATTTTACAAACAAAAATTCAGGTTATGTATTTTACAGTCAAAAAATTCAGGTTATGTATTGTAGCGTGAAAAATCTTTAGGTTATGAATTGTAACGTCAAAAAATTCAGGTTGTGTATTTTACAATCAAAAATTCAGGTTATGTATTTTACAGTCAAAAAATTCAGGTTATGTATTGTAACGTCAAAAAATTCAGGTTATGCATTTTACAGTAGAAAGTTCAGGAATGTATTGGAAAGTCAAAAAGTTTATTGTAATTGTAATGTCAAAAACTTTGGCCGAGGTAAAAACTTCGAGTATACTGTTATGTCAAAAAATGGGTGGGTGAACGTTGAGTGCGAGTGACGTTGACAGGGCGGCGCTATTGGTAAACATTTGAGCGATTGTTTTGTGAAATGTATTGAAAAAACAAGATGGCGGCGTTAGTTCTGATTTTGGCCACGCGCCGAAACGCCCTTGTACTGACCGTTCACTATAACTTGTCACTTGCCGTCATGTTGGCACCATTGCTTGTCAAGCTTAGTTTCAATACTAATAGAGTACAAAATGGCGACTGAATGAGCAGTGCTGCCAATCGCGTCACGGGACAAGTTGTAATGAACGCACCGTACAGCCGTAACGTGAGGTACCTCGGCGTGGCAGTCGTTGACGGCGCGGCCGGTGACCGACATGTGCTCGCCCGACACGCACTTGGTGCCCGTCGTCACCGCGATCACCTACAAACACAATCATATTACAAATATTTCATTTATTTCATGAGAGCCTGGGAGCAGTGGAGGCCCAGTGGTAACGGCTTCGTCTTTAAGCCTCGTGCAGACTGGCGCGACGAGACGGCGCGACGCAACTCTAACAAAACAATTTCTAAGAAAACTTCACTGTAGAACAATTGCACGAGGCTTTAAGAGTGGTTCGAACCCAAGCAGACACTTTGTGCAAACAATTTCATAACCACTGCTCTCAAAACGGTGAAGGAAAAAATCGGCATGTCCTAGAACAAAAAATTCGAAGACATGTAATATGCCAACCCGCACTGGGCCCGCGTGGTGGATTACGGCCCACTCCCTCTCACAGAGAGGAGGCCTGGGCCCCAGCAGTGCGAACGTTATAGGCTCGATTATGCTATGCTATATGAGAGCCTGCTCTGCCGGCACTCGTAAACATCCTAGCTGTCGCTGTCTAGATCTGCTAGATGTCGCTACTGACTCACCCGGGCGTCGTCGATGCGGTTGTGTGTGGTCATGACGATGCCGGCCAGCACCTTGCGCTTCGAGTGCACCAGGTCGTTCTTCATGAGCTCGTTGAACTTCTCGTTCACCAGTCTGAGGACAGAGCACCATACATCAGGCAGGAACTATAGAACGCCATCTGCTAAGATCCTTACATACTCATTCTGCCTCGTTTACGTCCATACATCTGGTCATACACGCACGCCGGTACTGCGCACCTGACCTTTCTGAAGAACATCACCAATAAGGTCACTATATGTTCTCCTCGGGTGTAGCTCTGGGGCTGCTTCGAAAACCATTTGTTAGTCGCCTTTCGCTTATCCTCTCAACATGACCAAACATACTCTTTAAAATTTTCACTACATCTTCTTTTAAACCGCAATGTTGCCTTACCACATCGTTCCATCACTCCATCAGATACTTTTGGAAAAGCCCATATGTCCCACTCGGTCTCACTCCACAGTGTGGTGTGACCGAATGGGTTTTTGGATCTAGAATTTCTCAGTAGCAGCCCGTTGTCTGGACTTGTGCCCGGTTGGTGACAATAGGCGAGTCTACACCCGAGCGGACACAAGTCAAGTCCTCTGCCCAACCCTTAGCGGAATACAGAGGTGATGTTATGCGATGTGTTATTTCGTGAGGAAAGTTTTGAGTGTGTATGGCTGTAGGAGTAGGGGAAGACCAAGGAAACGATGGAGGAACTCCCTGCCGCCTTCCTATGGCTCTTCCAACATATGTTATACGGGCCCATGGTATAATAATATACTTCGCAAGGTATAGCATTCCGAGACACAGTGGTCACGTGGGTAACGCAAGTCTACGTCATCACATCTGTGTTACCAGAAGTTTGTAATAATAACTCCCCAACCACCATTATTACCTGTGCGAATCCGATAAAACAATGAGGTTTTAATTAACAATTACGTTGTTTTATGTTTAAATTAAATTGTTTCGTTTGACAAGATAAACGAAACGACAATTTAAATGCTTTGTACATATTTTTTAACAGAATTGGTGACTGAAAATCTTTCCATAATTGGTGTTTTGTTGCAATAAAGTGGCAACTGGATAGTGAGGTAAGCATGTGTCACTGCCGGAATGCCAGACCTTGTTTTATTAGACCATGTACGGGCCGAAACGTGGGGCGGCTGCGGACTAAGCACCCTTGGCCGCACGATGGATGGACTGTGTGTGAGAGATGATATGGCTAGAAAGAGAGTGACTACCGAGATGAAGAGTAATAGAGAAGTATGGGAGACGAAGACATGTTGCGCCGACCTGTGATAAGGGCTGGATAAGGACGATGTTACGATGAGTGCAGCGGTACGTACTTGCCGATGTGGTCGGCCAGCGTCTGGTGCAGCGCCAGGTGCGGCGCGGCGGCGGGCGCGAGGTCGCGCGGGCGGCCCTCGTCCAGCGCCGCCAGCGCCGAGCGCGCCGCCGCCAGCTTGGCCAGCTTCTTACTCGACCCTACCAGTGTTCGTGAGTTGAGGGTGGGTTCACAAGAAAAAGTCAAACTTATTACTTTCATAGGGAAAGTCGGTAAGTGTGATAGGTAGAACCACCCCCATAAATATCGCAGATGATTAAATGAACATCCTGTAGAACTAAACTATCGTCCGATTATACAGGATGATATTGAAACATTTCAACTGTCCTGTATACAGGGTCAAATTAAATTAACTAGCAAAACTCCACAGACATTATGGGTCGACAGACGCAATCGATTTCTCATGTTTTTTATTGGGTCAACGAAGCTGGTTGCTGTTATATTTAATTGAATTTAAAAAAACAGTTTTTGTTGTGTTACATCTTTCTTCTCGATTTCCTACAATCGGAGTGCTTTCGTGAAAAGGGACGGAAGCGCGCGCTATTTGATATGAGCAATGAGCGCGCGCGGTGCTAGAGTTGGCTGTCAGATGGTACCAACCCATTTTCCGAGTGGTTGGTACTGTCAAGTAAAACTCGCATAGTAAAAGTTGTATACAGAGTTGATATGACAGAGGGGCATTAAATTACACTACGTATACTATACGTGTTTAGTATTTATTTGATACGGTATAAAAATAAAAAGCACCAAAAATGAGTTTTTCTTTTTTTCAAACAAACTAAATAGCTTATGAATCAGAGTAAAACGCAACCACCCTTTGTAAATAAATTTAACTGACCTTAGAAGATACCTAGGTAACAGTGGCAACGCCGCGCGCGCGCCGTGCGGCGTGTTTTATCTCATTTCAAAGCGGGCGGCCGGCGGTGGCGCGGGCGGCGGCTTAGGCCTTCGCTCGCGGCTTTTATGTTAGGTATGGTTTTGAAGTACGCGCACAACAACAAAAACACTAAAATTTTAAATTCTCGATGTGTCCTTCATTCACATGAATGCAAAAATTATACCGACGGAGAATATTGTTACTTATTTTTCTAATTAAAAATCATGTCAGTGTATTCTAACGCCGTGTAAGTTACACGAGGCATTGTTGAACACTTTAATTACACACACACATAAAACCAAAGTTTAATTACGTGTCGTATCACAATAAAAGCAGTCGATCACAAAAAAAAACACTAACACTAAATAATAATAATCCCAAGTTACGTGTCCTGTCACAATAAAAAAAGAAATACTGTCTTAAACTTGTTTAGTGTCCTATCACAATAACAAAACTAAATCCCAATTGTCAGCGCGTGAGTTCGACAATACGGAGGCGGCGCAGGTACTTCCGTGTTACGTAACATAAGTACGTTCCGAAAGAATAGCGTCGGCGCACTGAAAAAGACAGTTTTTAGAAGCCCCACTCACTTACCGATCGCAACCCCTGCCCCTCGTCGCTAGGATGCAATAGCAACACACTGACCTATTTCTATTTCTTTTACCCGCGGGGGTTTTGCTTTTGCCATTGCCACTCTCGTAATGAAAATGCAAGTGTGTGTGTATTTATTGCTTCCTTGTTTGCATTGTCATCTTTTTAGCGAGAATATTTGGTTGTACTTGTGACTTGCGTCACAGCGGCAACAACGCATAGGTTATACTCAGATTTATCGTTTTAAGGTGCATGACCTATGCGTATAGACATAATCAGCTGTTAGGAAAGATACATCGTGTTCAAACGGGGCAAAAACTTAAAAAATCATTTGCGACTAAACTACTGCTCCTATTTAATTGATTTTTGGTACAGAGCTTGAAAATGGTACCTAGTATAGGCAGTTTAAAGGAAAGCCCCTCTGTCGTATCAACTTTGTATAATGATGAGTACAATGACCCCTTAAGAGGTTGTTACTGTTTTACCAATAACCCTGTATAGATATCATTAGTAAACTTAGCTAGCATGATAGTGCACCCGTTAAAATACATTTAAGTTGATATAACTCATTTTCACCCCACCTGCTCGGTAATGGCAAATTATACGTCATGCAATGCTTACCTAAAGTAAGTCGTTAAAGCCTTAGAATCTAGCCGGCCTATAATATTGTACTGAATTACATTATAACCCGCTGGTCAATAACGTGATTTGAATTAGGAACCTCAACAAAAAAACCCCTTGATAAATAAATAACTTTTCTATCCAAACAGGTGTGAAAAGTAGAGTATTCTCCTCGGGGGTGAAGGGGTCTTGGTGAATAATTTACCATAAGATGTGTGAGTAACTCACCGTAGCCCTCAAACTTGCCGTCCTTGATCTGGCAGATCACCTTGAAGCGCATGCTGTGGCTCAGCTGCAGCGGCGCTGTAACAACACACCGCTCATCAGTCGTCACTGACCACTGTGCACTGACCAATGTACACTATGCACTGACCGATGTGCACTGTGCACTGACCAATGTGCACTGTTCACTGACCACTGTCCAATGTGCACTGTGCACTGTGCACTGACCAATGTACACTATGCACTGACCGATGTGCACTGTGCACTGACCAATATGCACTGTTCACTGACCACTGACCAATGTGCACTGTGCACTGACCAATGTACACTGTACACGGACTAGGCTGACACAGTCAACACCGTTCAGTAAAACGCAAATAAGTTTGCATTTGGATAAAATTTGGCATATGGGTAGACCATGACCTAGGTTATGACATAGGATACTATGATCCCGATATTCTCACGGGATCGAGAGAGAGAGGGAGAGGGAGAGAGGGAGGGAGATTTTCGCGAGCCGCCCGTTGCGCATGGTTTGGTACGACTTGACAGAACATAGAGATTTCTGTATTATAATTATCTAAGTTAAACGAATATAGGCTAAACATTATATTTTTTATATTTTTATTATAATAGTCGCTTTACAATATGTTATAGTGTAAACTAGTTGCGCTGACCTGCCGCAATGAAACAACGAAGAAGAAAAGAGCAGACTCCGTACGGTGCGCAGTGCGGTGTTACAAATGCGATAGTGCGTCACGTCGGATCTTGCGTGCGGGTGACAGACGCGACAGTGCGTCAAGTCGGATCTTGCGTGCGGGTGACAGACGCGACAGTGCGTCACGTCGGATCTTGCGTGCGGGTGACAGACGCGACAGTGCGTCACGTCGGATCTTGCGTGCGGGTGACAGACGCGACAGTGCGTCACGTCGGATCTTGCGTGCGGGTGACAGACGCGACAGTGCGTCACGTCGGATCTTGCGTGCGGGTGACAGACGCGACAGTGCGTCACGTCGGATCTTGCGTGCGGGTGACAGACGCGACAGTGCGTCACGTCGGATCTTGCGTGCGGGTGACAGACGCGACAGTGCGTCACGTCGGATCTTGCGTGCGGGTGACAGACGCGACAGTGCGTCACGTCGGATCTTGCGTGCGGGTGACAGACGCGACAGTGCGTCACGTCGGATCTTGCGTGCGGGTGACAGACGCGACAGTGCGTCACGTCGGATCTTGCGTGCGGGTGACAGACGCGACAGTGCGTCACGTCGGATCTTGCGTGCGGGTGACAGACGCGACAGTGCGTCACGTCGGATCTTGCGTGCGGGTGACAGACGCGACAGTGCGTCACGTCGGATCTTGCGTGCGGGTGACAGACGCGACAGTGCGTCACGTCGGATCTTGCGTGCGGGTGACAGACGCGACAGTGCGTCACGTCGGATCTTGCGTGCGGGTGACAGACGCGACAGTGCGTCACGTCGGATCTTGCGTGCGGGTGACAGACGCGACAGTGCGTCACGTCGGATCTTGCGTGCGGGTGACAGACGCGACAGTGCGTCACGTCGGATCTTGCGTGCGGGTGACAGACGCGACAGTGCGTCACGTCGGATCTTGCGTGCGGGTGACAGACGCGACAGTGCGTCACGTCGGATCTTGCGTGCGGGTGACAGACGCGACAGTGCGTCACGTCGGATCTTGCGTGCGGGTGACAGACGCGACAGTGCGTCACGTCGGATCTTGCGTGCGGGTGACAGACGCGACAGTGCATCGCGTCGTATCTTGCGTGCGGGTGACAGACGCGACAGTGCGTCACGTCGGATCTTGCGTGCGGGTGACAGACGCGACAGTGCGTCACGTCGGATCTTGCGTGCGGGTGACAGACGCGACAGTGCGTCACGTCGGATCTTGCGTGCGGGTGACAGACGCGACAGTGCGTCACGTCGGATCTTGCGTGCGGGTGACAGACGCGACAGTGCGTCACGTCGGATCTTGCGTGCGGGTGACAGACGCGACAGTGCGTCACGTCGGATCTTGCGTGCGGGTGACAGACGCGACAGTGCGTCACGTCGGATCTTGCGTGCGGGTGACAGACGCGACAGTGCGTCACGTCGGATCTTGCGTGCGGGTGACAGACGCGACAGTGCGTCACGTCGGATCTTGCGTGCGGGTGACAGACGCGACAGTGCGTCACGTCGGATCTTGCGTGCGGGTGACAGACGCGACAGTGCGTCACGTCGGATCTTGCGTGCGGGTGACAGACGCGACAGTGCGTCACGTCGGATCTTGCGTGCGGGTGACAGACGCGACAGTGCGTCACGTCGGATCTTGCGTGCGGGTGACAGACGCGACAGTGCATCGCGTCGTATCTTGCGTGCGGGTGACAGACGCGACAGTGCGTCACGTCGGATCTTGCGTGCGGGTGACAGACGCGACAGTGCGTCACGTCGGATCTTGCGTGCGGGTGACAGACGCGACAGTGCGTCACGTCGGATCTTGCGTGCGGGTGACAGACGCGACAGTGCGTCACGTCGGATCTTGCGTGCGGGTGACAGACGCGACAGTGCGTCACGTCGGATCTTGCGTGCGGGTGACAGACGCGACAGTGCATCGCGTCGTATCTTGCGTGCGGGTGACAGACGCGACAGTGCGTCACGTCGGATCTTGCGTGCGGGTGACAGACGCGACAGTGCGTCACGTCGGATCTTGCGTGCGGGTGACAGACGCGACAGTGCGTCACGTCGGATCTTGCGTGCGGGTGACAGACGCGACAGTGCGTCACGTCGGATCTTGCGTGCGGGTGACAGACGCGACAGTGCGTCACGTCGGATCTTGCGTGCGGGTGACAGACGCGACAGTGCGTCACGTCGGATCTTGCGTGCGGGTGACAGACGCGACAGTGCGTCACGTCGGATCTTGCGTGCGGGTGACAGACGCGACAGTGCGTCACGTCGGATCTTGCGTGCGGGTGACAGACGCGACAGTGCGTCACGTCGGATCTTGCGTGCGGGTGACAGACGCGACAGTGCGTCACGTCGGATCTTGCGTGCGGGTGACAGACGCGACAGTGCGTCACGTCGGATCTTGCGTGCGGGTGACAGACGCGACAGTGCGTCACGTCGGATCTTGCGTGCGGGTGACAGACGCGACAGTGCGTCACGTCGGATCTTGCGTGCGGGTGACAGACGCGACAGTGCATCGCGTCGTATCTTGCGTGCGGGTGACAGACGCGACAGTGCGTCACGTCGGATCTTGCGTGCGGGTGACAGACGCGACAGTGCGTCACGTCGGATCTTGCGTCTTGGTGACAGTTGTGCCAGTGACAGTACCTTGCGTCTCGGTGAGCGGCGACCCGTCGCCGAAGGTGCAGGTGAAGGCGAGCCCCGAGTAGTTCTCGTACAGCACGTTGATGGGGCTCTTGTGCGACGCCGGCGAGCGAGCCGCGCCGAACAGCGACGACACCGGCGAATTGCTGTCAGTGGGCGGCGAGGGACCTGCCAGCGACGAAGTAGGTTGAACGTGGCGATACAGAGACCACGAAATTGACATCGTCCTTGACAAACAGCGTCGCCATCACTTGCAATAAGGATTATAGATCCATGTCGCACTATATTAAACCGGGTGTAGAAATAATCATCACATAGCCGTCACCTACGCATTCTGTACATCAAACTACGGTCCGGCCGACGAAAGAATGCGTTCCTCACAACAGTCAGTTGGTCGATTTCTAGTAACTATAAGGGTCAAATTTGCAAAATACATATTCGTTAGTATGAAACTGACAGGTGTCAAGAATGCATTCTCTCGACGGCCGGACGTTTTCTATGTACGAGAATTGGCCTTCAGGTATGCTTCGGTACAAAAAAAATATCACAATGACGGGACAAGTGATTTTCGGCTTCATTATGTGTCTTTTACACCCGTTATACAGTCCACTGCAGTGTTAAATGAACGTGATGGCGGCGCTGTTAAAGTCAATGAAGATGTCAAACACCTGTCAATTGCAATACATTCCACGTTAGTTCTCATTCTCTCCACGTCCATTACGATCCGTATCGCACTATACACATACTCGGATAAAGTACATACACTGTCGTCTTTTATGTGTTGGTAAGTTTTCAAATAGGTACTTTTCTTCATCAAGTCAGGACACAATACCTTTTAAAGCTACGCCACTGAGCAGACTATTGCATAGAAATCTATATTTTATTACTTATTATAAAAGATCAAAATAGCATACACCTTCGACCAATGTCGAGTTGACATCAAGACCTGTTTATTATTAGCCTGGCCATTTATGAAATTTAAGTCATTTTCTTATTTTAGTTTATTGTCCGAGTCTGTCAGTGTCACATGTTTTATTCGGTTTGACATGTTTTGTATTGGTTTGGTTTGGTTGGTTTGTATTGGTTGAATATAATTTTGCAGTATTGAGATTACGACGCAATATACAGGGTGGCATGGACATCGACGCGAAAACTGTAACCATGAATTCAGCACATGATTCTAGACCCCCTAGGGCGTTCAGAATGATGTACTGAATTACACACACACAAATTGCGCGTCGACGTCCCTGCCACCCTGTATAATACTGAGTCGGTAAAGCAGATTCTTTCGAGCAATGAGCAGAAAAAATTGTCCATATTCTTTAGACAGTCACCTGTAAAACTCAAACGCATGTCAAAAAAAATCTGATCGTGACCTTGACGTGGCCCCGCCCCTTCTGAGTTTTCTTGCTAAAAAACCCCGATTTCTCGCTATTTTACTATGAAACCCATATAAAACAATAACTGTTTCGTAATCTGTACAATATTTCCAATTGGATCATATAAGACTTATAAGAATGTGGTTTACAATAAAACGAGCCTGTTTACACTAAAAAAAAATTGTTATTTTCACCCATTTTTCTCATTCAAGAACATAAATACCAAATATCTGCATATTTTTACATTATAAAATCATTTTTCTACGAAGATTATTAACTTTCCAATAAGAAAGAACAATCATTCTTATTGGAAAGTTTTTATTATATTATGTTCAAATAACGAATTGAAACGCATCATAGAATTTCGCGGCGCCAACCCGACTCACTCAACGCTCTGTAATTATTGTAAACATGTCAAAGTTGTTTATGTTGAGAGATAAGTTGCAAGTTTGTGGGATTATCTAAATGTTACAAACGCTTAAACGTTCAACTAGATTAAATATTACCACTTAACATCACAAACAAAAACCACTTGACCACGATAGTTCCGACTCACAATTATTTTTTAAAAACAAAGAAACTTTTTGTTTCATAATTATTTATAAATTTTAATTAAAACTACATTAAATTACCTCTCTATTGAAAGCAGTTCTATTTTTATGATTTATTTGAGAAATAAAATATAAAAATATTAATTCGCAACATTTGCGAATTGCCGCCATTTTGTTTGCAACATTCGGAAGTAACTTCCGAGTGCCATACATTCGTTTTAATGCTTAAAATGTTGATAGCATGTGAATACCACAAGAACGATAGAGAAAGGGCGCTTAGTTTCATACATAATCGCAATAAACTTGGACCATAATCTACCTGTCGTAGCACACCAAGTATCAGTAGACTATGACTTCTGTCATGCCGTAGCGCACGGAGGTTGTCATTGGAAGGGGTATGTGACGAACATACATATTTCGGATGTAACTGTACAACTTACCGTCCTTTCCGTTGGTGACGTCAGTGTTGGCGGGCGCGGGCGGGGGCGCGGCGAGGGGCGCGGGCTCGGGCGGGGGCTGCGCCTTCACTTTCGGCTCCAAGCATTGGAACTCTGACACTGAACAACACACATACAGGGTTCAATTAAATTAGCTAGCGAAACTCCACAGAGGTGATGAGTACCTATCGAAATGTAAACATGAAAAAAGAAAAAAAATTGTGCTTTAATGCTTTTTTTGGGGTCAAGGTCCATATACAGGGTGGCAGCTAGGTACATTGCCGCGAAAACTGATACCATGGATTCAGTACATACAGAACAGCAGATTTTTTTTTTAATAACCGACGAAAAATTTCAAGCGTTGAAAGTTCACATTCATGAGTGAACATTTCTTGAACGATAAAACTGTAAATTTATTAAATATAGAAAATTACAATCTTGTATCTTACAATACTAGAAATAAAAAGATAAGGGGGGGAACCTTAATCTTAGCAAACACAAACAGAAAAGTTGAAGTCGTAGATATAATAAATAAACTGTATAGGGTAGAGAGCTTTGAAATTTGTTGTATAAAGGATATTAATACAGGTCTCTCTGATCTGTGTTGTTGTTATCGTAATCCTAATGATAAGAATTTCGATAACTTTATGAAAAGCTTGGAAAAACTGCTGGAGCATTTATTTAATAAGAAGTGTGTAATTTGTGGAGATTTTAATATTGACCTGCTCACAGAGAGTAAAAAACGCACTGAGTTCACGAGCCTGTTGACATGCTATAACTTTAGATATCTCATTAATACTCATACGTTCATGCGTAATAAATCTTATTCCTGCATAGATAACATCTTAACTAACTTGCCTGATGACTGTGTGGACGGATGTGTGGTTGACCACAATGGCTTGGCAGATGGACACGGGGCTCTACTGGGTGAATTCGCTTTGGAAAATGTTATTGATAACTTTGATAATAACAATCATATTACTATAAATAAGAGAGTTTTTAATAATAAGAATGGTGTAAATTTTGGGCATAGAATACTTGAACATAACTGGAGTGCTATGGGAATCAACACTTTTTTGACGACTTTTGGTAGGGTATTTCGAGACAGTTTTAGAAACCGTAAACAAAAGATTAAATTGAGACGTAATTTCCAATTAAGGTGGGTTACAAGAGGTGTGAAAACATCGAGTAAAATGAAACGACTTTTATGCTCTAGTGGCAATAAACTCGACGCCAGTGTCCTTAACTACAAATATAACTATGTTAGAATTTATAGAAGAGTAATTTCAAATCCTAAAAAACTTACAGTCAGTGAAAAAATTTATCAATAAAAAAATTCAAGTAGGGAAATTTGGAAAGTTATAAATAAGAGTAGAAACAAGGTTAAAGCAACGCGGGCAGAAATTCGCCTTAAAATAAATAACCAAATAATAGATAACCCAGAGGAAGTAGCGGACTTTATGGTAAAGCAATTCGAGCACAAGTACATCATGCCTAGCATTGGGGGTCAAGATGCTGCCGTTTTTCTTCAACAAAGCACAGGAAGAGTGGAAAACGACATAGATATCTCGCTAACTAATCCGAATGAAATTTCAAAAATCGTGAATAGTATGCAGAATAAGAAGTCTTGTGGCTATGATGAAATTCCAATATCAGTCATTAAAGACAATTTACCCATTTTATCTGAGCCGCTTTCGTCTTTCTATAATAAGTGCATTATAAAAGGCATTTTCCCGGAACAACAAAATATTGCTAAGATCGCTCCAATTCATAAGAAGGGCACAAAAACTGATCCGAAAACTATAGGCCTATTTCCTTGTTGCCCACTTTGAAAAAGTTTTCGAAAAAGTTTTAAAGAACCGCTTGAGTAGACATCTTCATTTGAATAAAGTAATTAATCTAAGACAATTTGGATATCAGAAGAATTTTGGTAAAGGAGATGCTATATATACGCTAATAAATGATGTAGTTAATAAATTAAATTGTAAAATGAGGGTGGCTGGTATTTACTTGGGTTTAAGCGCGGCTTTTGACACTATTGACCATACACTACTGATCACAAAAATGGAGCACTATGGAGTAAGAGGTAAAGCTTTACAACTCTACTCTTCATATCTCAAAAATAGAAAAATGTTTGTCGACCTTGATTCTACACAGCCAAACGGGTATAAAAACAACTACAGGTCATCTATGTTAAACATTACAACTGGTGTGCTTCAAGGATCTATTTTAGGCCCTTTATTGTACATATTATTTACTAATGATCTAATCAATTTCATTTATAAGCTTTTCCCGGACATGCAACTTGTGGTCTTTGCGGATGACACAAATGCCATAGTTGCAGGTAACGACACTCAAGACCTTACTGTTAAGGTGAATGCAGCTCTAGAGGCTTTACATTCTTGGTTTAATGCGAATAGCTGATAATAAATGCCACTAAAACTAACATTATGCTATTTAAAACTACTGCGCGAAACAAAGATTATTTGCATATTGAGTTGGATAATGTTAAAATCGAGCTTGTCCGGGAAGTCAAGTTTTTAGGAGTATATATTGATGAATTATTAAATTGGAAGAAAGAATTAGCAGCATTGGATTCATCCATATCATCTGCTTGCTATGCCTTAAGAACTCTTAGGGATGAAGTAAGCATATTACACTTAAAAATGGTATACTATGCGCTGATTGAGTCCAAATTGAGGTATAGCATACAGTTTTGGGGAAATAGCTACCATTACAACTGGCATAGGGCTTTCATTCCCCAAAAAAGAGCGATACGAACCATTGTTCGCATTTCTCAACGAGACACCTGTCGACCATATTTTAAAGAACTTAGTATTCTCACAGTACCTAGCCTTTATGTGGTCGTACTATTAAACAATTTCAAAAAATATACTCGTATATATGACTATGAAACAGACGAGGACAGACTGGTAAGGGAAAAAACGCGAGGAAAAGATTTTGGAAGTAAAATCATCCCCGCTTTTGGAATAGTTAAACATAGTTCACGGTATCAGGCAGTTAAAATATTTAATAAATTGCCACTTGAGTTAAAAAGTATACTGTACACAGGCTCATTCGAGGCAAGGCTCAAGGCATTCCTGTTGGAAAAATGCCTATATACATTAGATGATTTATGATTTATAGTCCTATTCTCTTGTGTCATTATTGTTTGCGTTTATTTTGCTTCTGACTTTTTATTTTTTTGAATGACATATTGTTTTATAATTTATGTTTGCATGGTATTTTACAATGTTGTGTTTTATTTTTATTTATTTATCTAAATAATATGTCGTGTTCCATGTTTTTTTTTTATTATAATTTTTGTATATCGTTATTTTGTAATATATGTGTATAATTGCTTCATGTTGGATATTTTCGAACACAATGTAGATTGTTAATGAAAAATAAATTGAATTGAAAAATTTAATTGAATCCATGGTATCAGTTTTCGCGCGAAATTGTCTGTCGTTTTAAGATGCGATCATAACTGTCAGACACGTCAAGCAGTCGACGAGTCTATAATCATCGCTATAAGTACAACGCTACAAGGTTCCTTTGACGCGTCGCTAAAATCGGAACTAACGCCACCATCTTGTTTTGTCATCGTGCTTGTTTTCTTTTAGTATGTTTGTCATTCAAGCGACACAAGATCCTTGTACACTGTAATGTGGTCCACTCACCCGGGAACCTGTGCGGCTCGTCGCTGGTGAAGTCCTGGTGCGGCGAGGGCGCAGGCAGCACGCGGCCGGCGCGCGCCAGCAGCGCGGCCAGGCAGGCGCGGGCGGCCGACGCGCGCGCCTCGCGCTTGCTGTTGCCCCAGCCCTCGAAGCGCATGTCTGCCACCTACAGGACATGACGTAGTTATACAGGGTTATTTTTAATTACTTGGCGAAACTTCACAGGCAGAGTTGGGCAAGTCATAGTCAAATTCATTCATTTCAAGTAGGCCATTAAAAGGCACTTTTGAAAGTTAAAATATACAAACAAGTAGAATTGATTCTAGTTGCCGTAGTGTTGTTGTATGAAGAAGTCCGGGCAAGAAACTCCTCAGTTACTCTTATTTTGTATTCATTATAGTTATATGTAAAGACGCTGTACCTGGAATAAAATTACTATACAACAACTTGTAATATTTGTTTGCCATGTACCAAAATGTTTGTAACGACACGCACAGACAGTACAAACGCCTTGCGAGTGCAATATAATAATGGGTCCAAGGTGCCGATTCTGCAGCGCATCAGGGATGTTCGCCAAGTCTCACGAAGACTGTTTCTATTCTACTTTGTGAAAACGATGCACGTCGCTGGTGCGCTGGGTTCGGGCTAGCTCCAGCGGCATCCTGAGGGCTTTCGCGCAGAGGTTCGATTGTCAGTACCCGAACCATTGCTGTATTTCTGAGCGATCGAAGTTTGTAATAATAATTATGTTAATGTGAAATCTTTTAAATTAGGTATATGTATTGTTTGTTTTTTGGTGCCTACTATGATCCATTGCTGGTCGAAATAAGCGTTTTATTTTTTATCGATAACCACAACGACTGCAAAGTTTCACCAATAAAATAAAAAACGCCCTGTATATGGGTTTTTTCAGTGACCTTGAGTAGTTAGCTTGCGTGTTCTATACTGAGCTCACGCAACGCGTCGTATGTCCAGCCAGTAATAGGACTCGCCCATCAAGGAGCGTTGGCCCAAATTAGATGCATTTTTAATTTTATGCAAAAAGCAAAAGATTTTTTAATAAAAACACGTATACTAAAAGATACCTAATTAAATTATATTTAAAAAGGTGAGGGTTTCGGATAAATACGCTTAATAGATTTTGCGATATTCTCAGTTTTTTATCCGCGTTAGACTTAACTTTACAAATTAATTTCACTATGTAATATAAACATAATCTAAAATATTCATATATTAAGTTATTAAGAAAATACTCTGATTTAACATATAGTTTTTCCAAATCATTAACACTACTCGTTTAGACGTGATTTTCAGTATAAAATCATTCGACTATCGTCGCCTTAAGTGACGACTGCATACAACAAAGCCGACACTAGAGTCTAATACTACACTATGAAGTACGCCACTTTGTGACATAAGCGTAAAAAACGGTCAGGCGAAAGTCTTCGTTACATTTAGCGTAGGACGCGTAATTTTCGACTGAATACGCCAAAGCGTATCGTCAGCCACCGAGTTACGGCGACGTAATGGAGGCTATCGTTTTTGTGCTCACCAGTTGGCGCCACTGGCGAGTAAGGTCCTGTCAGTACATTTATTTAATGTTTTGGATATATTTAAGTAGTCATTACTTCACATGTTTCTTTTATTACATTTTAAAACATCTAATTAATATATACATTGTAATGTTTCTAAAATTGGCAAGCATGAAGCAGACAAATATTATTCTTCCTCCAAGTGCTACCAAATTATATCCGACTTAAAATTTTAAGTCATAATTAATGCCACAACCTTTACAACAATTTTAAATAATAAGTAAAAAGTCCCGATAGAAAATCCCGCAAACAGTGAACGTTCAGTGACATTTGACATTTCTAGAGACCTCACTCTACACTAGCGCCTCTGGCGGCGAATTCAAGCGCGATAATCCTCACAACAGCAGGGTTGTCGGTACACTCACTGTCACTACAACTAGGAAGGAGGGCGTGTGCTCGGCGCCGACCTTGCACACGTCTGTGAAGCGAAACCCCACGCCCAGCTCGTTCAGGACGCTGATGGGATGCTTGTCCCTTGCTCCCAGCAACGCGGCGCTTATGTCCGACAGTGAACGAGCACTTATGTCGAGCCCCGACATCTTGTCTAGCTCGCAAGGCGACACAATACAACACAATGACTGTTTGTATACAATGGCGAGTGAAGCACAGTTAGTACGTGCTTTAAACTAGGAGCACTATCTTAAACTTATTCCATATGCGCATGAGTCACGTGCCATCACACAACAGTGCCCGCACGCTAGAGCCAAAAAGAACGCGATATATGTTTGTATATCTTCATTGACAACCGTAAGTGCACACTCACTCGCGCCCCTATCCATACACACACTCACACGACTCACAACACAACTAAATGACGTCTGAATTCGAACTGAAGCTGTCACACAGAGCAGTAACTTGCGTCAGTGCAGGAAACTAACTAAACACTACAACTACATAATTGTTTTAGTAATTTTTAAAGGTTGAACACTAATGTTGCTTCTAATTAAGGACATACTTTTAAACGTGAACTAACAATCTTATCACTTTTTATTTTTGTGGTTATCGCGATCGTTAATAAATACAAGGCTCGTGCAGACTAGCGCGACGCGACTCGAACAATACAATTTTTAAGAAAACTTCACGGTATAGCAATAACCGGTGTCGCATCGCGCTAGTCTGCACGAAACCAAGTTGATAAAAATCATGATTTTTATAAAAAAATCAAAATAATCGGATTTATTTGATTTAAATCGGATTCATTGGATTTAAATCGGATTTTTTTGATTATTTCTGTCACACATGTCTCTAAATGTTTTTTCATTCTCGCTACTAAGCCCATTAATTCCTTCTTACAACGTTTATACACCGCTTTGTTAAACTTGCCGCAAGTGGACTTTTTTTCATCGAAATAAACCCATACAGCATCTTTTTTCCTTCCAGACATCTTTTTCCGCGCCAGAGACTAAACGGACGGATTCAGTCGAGTTTAAACGGAGAATCTCCGAACGGTGTAGTTAAACAGCATTGGACACGTGTGTGCGCGCCGTAGTTTATGTCCCTTGACATATTTTGGTTTGGTTGAAGTAAAAAAGTATTGATTTTTTCATTGATTTTTATAAAAAAATCACTTGATTTTAATCGCGATTTAAATCACTGATTTAAATCAAGTGATTTAAATCATATCAACCCTGGCACGAAACTTAATAAAAAATTGTGTACTTATTAGATGCTGTGACGACGAAGTGCATACGATTGGCATACGCTGATAATAGACAAGGAGACAACAATAATAATTTTATGAGGCGCACGCCTATATACATACTCCCGGCGATCTCAAACTGTGTCAAACGCGAATGCCACAACATACACAGAGTTTTTATTAATGAGTAAAACAAGTACTTTATAAAGACGGACTAAATGCCTGAGGCATTTTCAACCAGTCACTCTTAGGGGGGGCAGAGACAAAACATGGCAGGCGCAACATAAAGGATAGATAACTCGAAAAAGAATAAATACTAATACATGGATACACACAAACAAACATACATACATATAAACAGAATAAACTTAGTCAGGAGAAATAATGAAACGTAGAGGAGAAAACGAACAGCAAATCGGCTCTGGAATGATTCACACAGACACATACTCGTGAATTCGCTATCTAGAATGCGCGCGCGAATCCGTTGGTATGCTAAGGATTGCAAATGATGGTTGTACTAATTAGTAATCAGATTCTAATTATAAAATCCGATAAATATCAGCCTGTATACAATGGAAGCAATATGTGGCGAGTGTCGTTCCACTAGATGGAGCGATAATTATGTTTGTACTCACGGTGACCGCCACATGGAAGCTGGGGCAGTGCGCCGGGCCGCCCTGGCGCAGCACGCTGTAGGCGACGCGCACGCCGAGCTCGTTGAGCGCGGACACCGGCGACTTGCCGCCCGACTCCACCGCGTCGGCGGCTGCTGCCAGCGTCTGCGCACACACAATACATCCCCATACTCAGTAACAATAATACACACACACCTACACTGCCATACACTGCTACAAGGATTTTTCGGCGCTCGAATGAAGTTGACAGAGGGGCGCTGTTGGTAAACGGTGTCCCGTAATTGCACCAAACATTAATTTACTTATTTTCACTTGACAAGTAACTATAGGCAAAAACATGATTTGTTATTTTATCATTAAACAACAACAAGTTTGCCAAATAATTCACCTAAGAAAATAATTATCCAATAAACTTTTTTTTAATAACGAATTATTTGACAAACAATTACTTAATTTTTTATTCACGTTATCTCATAAAACAAAGTTAAGAATAAAAACGTTTTACATGTACAATTTTCTAAAAATTAAACTCAGGGTAATATTAATTTATAGTCCAACAAAAAAAAAATAATTACGTCCGTTCACGACTATCGAAACAAAAAAATATTATTTTGGTAGGCTACCCGGAACCGAACTAGTTAGATTAGGTCAAATATTTTAACTCGCGAAATAGTTTAGGTTAGGTTAGAACTGCGACCCCCTACGCCAAAAACGACTAGAATATATAGGTACCTATAAAAAAACACTTTAATAGGTAACTTCAGTACTTGCTTGTTAATTATTCAACGACCCAAATGGAAATTGCAACCATGATCACTTTGTGACTGGTTTAGAAAAAATATTTTATTCTTATTGATACTTAGTAAACGTGATTTTTCAAAAATAATCTAAATATTCAATGAAAAATTTATAAATGATTAAATATCATGAGAAACATTTGTAAAGAGAAGCATTTGCTAAATAAATGTTTGTAAAGCGAGTGTTTATAAAATACTTAAAACATTTGCGAAATAAATAGTACACGAAACGTTGGTTGTAAACTAAAAATTTGACAATGGTGTTTTGGTGAAACCACAGAACAGAAAAAACTGTTTTTTCTGTTCTGTGGGTGAACATTAGTGAAGCTTGGTAAACATTTGTGCAATTGTTTTGTGAAATGTTACTTGAAATGTATTCAATAGACAAGATGGCGGTGTTAGTTCCGATTTTGGCCACGCGCCCAAATATAATTTCACAACTGTACCCTCTTTGTTAGGGTTTGACACAACAATATTGCAATGAATATCGAACTTTGTCAGTGACAAAGTTAGGCTGTATACAGAAAGAAAGCTGGAAACTTATAAGTGCTTACCGGCGCTTGACAGCGCTGGTAACCCGCGCAGGAAAATATATGAACGCGCGCCGATAAGCACTGAACAGTGCCGACAAGTTCCGACAAGCTTCAACACGCGCTGGTCAGCGCTGGGCGCTGCCATTTAAAATTAATAAACAACTCTGCTTCAACCTGCTTCCTTTGTGTAGAACGGACCAGCGCTGTCAAGCGCCGGTAAGCGCTTATAAGTTTCCAGCTTTCTTTCTGTATACAACCTTACACGAGCGCCCGCTTTATGCGACTTTATGGATTTACTAGAGCTACTACGCGGGTGAAGCCACTGGGGGAAGATGAGCAGTTAGTATAAGTCTGAAATCGCCAACCCGCAAGTAGCTTGAGCAAGCGTGGTGATCAATGCTCGTGCCTTCTCTGTATGAGAAGAGGCCTTTGCCCTGCAGTGGGCAGTAATAGGCGGGTAGATATAAATATTCAGGATTTAAAATAGCCTATGGCCTTCTCCAGGTCCGAGGCCACCTGTTTGTCAAATTTTCCTTAAAGATTAAAAATATATCTAGCTTTTGCCCGTCACAAATGATATCGTCTATGACACACGGCAATACTGTAGCTTCGAATTTCCGGAATCGGATCAGTAGTTCCGCAGATTACCTCCTATATACAAACTCACAAATTATAACATATAAGCATAAATAAGTAAAGTATGGATAAGTTCTGACCTGCAGGTTCCACTTGAAGCCGCTGCCGACGCGGATGGAGGGCGCGGCGCGCTTGGCCGGCGGCTCACCGTCTGTCCACACAAATATTACATCTTAATTTTATTATTAGCTTATTTAAAAAAAAACGAGATTAATGGTTAATTGTGAGCAGTGTTTGTGTGACTACTCGTATTCCTGATAGGTACCTACTAATGAACTGATGTGCCGTGTAACTTTCCCTAATGAAGTAAGGGGTCCGCAAAACGATCAACTGCGATTGATCAGTTACCATCATTTTCTTTGGAGTAATATTGTCAATCGCGTCAATTGGATTTGGTAGATTATCAATTTGCGCATCAAGCACGTAAAAATTTACATTTGCAATTGATTGTTTCGGGGGCCCTTATGTTACATTACCTGCGTTCTCCTGAAACACCATCACGACCGACTCACACATCGACTGACACAAACACTTCCTAACTCCCCGGTAACTATCGAACAAACTGCTGAGCTCACACAAACTGACCAACGTGCAACGTGACGCGCGCTCACCGAGATATTGAACTTTATTCAACTATTTTACGCGTACCCACAGTTTTTAAATATTCGAACATGTGGAGGTATGTCGTAGGTTACTACTGGTTGGATCGGGAGTTGTGATCGCACGGTATGACCGTCATTCATCTACACGAATTAATGCTACAACTAGCAGTTAAACATCGCGCTACAACCTTTAGGAGACGAGCAAAAAGAAAAGTCAGAAAGAACGGAAAACGAAATTGGCGCTATATTGTGTATCTTACGACTTCCACGCGAACGAAGTCGCGGACAGAAGCTAAGGTCCGGTCGTCGAGCAAATGCCTTCCTGACACCGGTCAGTTGGACAATTTCTAGATGATGTAACAAGGATCAAATTCGTAAAACACACATTCGCTAGAAACTAAGAGGTATCAATAACGCATTCTCTCGACGGCCGGACTGTAGTCATATAGATAGATTACTACAATTTGACAGTCAATAACACTGTTGTGACCGAAATAAAATGTGCGTCGTTAGTATTTGGAGTGAGGCGGCCGTTTTGAGACACAACTGTATACTTTGTAATCACAAAGACGGTTTCGCACATCACAGATATCACTATCAGTCAGGAACTCTATGAACGGTCTCCCTGTGAACTGAGGATAACAGCCTATTCTAACATTACAATATTATCTTTTACAGTGTTTTGTGGTAACAAGTTCAAATGTGCTCAGTTTATCGTGTGGCCTAGCCTTTTCCCAACTATGTTGGGGTCGGCTTCCAGTCTAACCGGATGCAGCTGAATACCAGTATTGTACGTGGAGCGACCGTCTATCTGACCTCCACAACCCAGTCCCAGTTACTGGGCAAATGTTGGAACTTGGCATAGCGAGCCAGCATGGTGATCACTAATTATTGTTTCTTATGCGTTGCAGAAAAGATGTAAGCGGGATGAAACAATGAAAATGTTTGCGGTAAACCACTTTTCACCCTTATGCCCTTAGAGATAAGGTTGAAGTTGGTTCACGGAGCCAGGTCCGCTATGCAAGCGTATGCAATTTAGGAGGTGGCAAGTGGCATACGGGACTCACAGTAGGTGTCATAGTGCGGCCTCTTGAGCAGCCCGCTGGGGCCGGGGCGCCGCGGCGCGCGCTCCACGCGGTCCGTGCTGGAGCTGATGTCGCCGCTCGACGTCTGCGGACACGCCACGAGACACGTCACGCAAGGCCACTACGCTTACACGCTCAAATTTAAGGCTAGAACAGACAGGCGCGATACCGGTAGAACAATTTCCGTAAAGTTTTCAAAGAAATTGTTCCAACAGAGTCGAGTCGCACCTGTCTGCGGTAGCCTCTAACTGAACACTGTACTACACCACGAAGCCGTCATGTGAAACGAAGCAACAAAATTAAGATCTGTTACTAAAGTATCTGATGAAAATGTAAACAAATAAGTAGATCAGAAAACGTAACTGTGGATGCCAGTTTGTAGTGCCATTTACAAATTGAGTGCTTTGATTAGATTATTGTTTAAATAATTATTACACCCAATACACAGTCTAATTTTAAATCAACCTAAAGATGATTTTCATTTGACAATTAATGAGGGGAGCAGTGACCCAGTGGTAACGGAACGCCGCGACTTACGTGTTGTAGGTCGTAGGTTCGAACCCTGACAGGCGCTTTACATTGTGTAAATTATTTCATCATCACTGCTCTCAAAAAGGTGAAGGAAAACATCGTGAGGAAACTGGCATGTCCTAGAACCAAAAACTCGAAGACATGTGACATCCACCAACCCGCACTGGGCCCGCGTGGTGTATTACGGCCCACTCCCTCTTACAGAGAGGAGGCCGCAGTCCCAGCAGTGGGAACGTTATATATACTGACTGCTATGGTACTGAATTGTTAATAGTAATTGAGGTTAATTTAATTACCTCAATTTTCTCCGGTGATTTTACAATTACAATTTAATAATATTATACAAACAATAATTATTGAAAAAGTGGTGAGATATACACTTGAAACCTTCTTAATACAAAAAGATGTGTTACAAATTCCCTTTAGTGGGTGATTGCGTAAGAATTTAACCTGAACAGGGTTTGTTTACACTTTTATCAGATACTTTTGGAACAAACCATAACTATATTGCTACATTATCTCTGGCAACTGTTGCCAGCAAGTTTTGGTGTGCATCTGTGGCTGTAGCATGAATGTTACTGCAATCATCGTTCTGTTACAAAAAGTGTTATATGTTCTGGTTGGCTGCATCTCCCGGTCACACTGTCACACATCAGTCTGACAACACCAGCAGTGTGTGCATCAGGCCCTGATGTACAATTACAGCCCCAAAATAATAATTATGATCGTCATTATCAAGACATTACTTACAATGGGAATTTATAAAATCAGAATTTCATACATTCATTGAATTTTACAAAATACGAGTATTTAAGAGTAAGATCGTTTTTTTGAATGATTTAGTATTATCAGCCAAGAAGAGGACAATAGGGACTACATCAGATTGAATTATTGTAAATATTATAGGAGCCTGCGCAGAGCACTGCATCATAATACATGAACTACTTGCTATACTGCCACACACAGTTCAGTGGAGCCACGAGCTACTACTGATGTCACTCACCCATGTGCTGAATGTATCTGAAACATACAAACATACACAATCAGCATTAAGAACACGTTAGCTATTTCGATCACAGAAGGAATATTATGCACAGCAGCACTAAACATCAAACCAACCGGTCAGTGGGTCTTAGGGGCGGATTGGAAAATTGGCATTATGAATGAATCGTCATTTTGTTCACTTTGTACTACGCGTGACAGAAAGTGGGTAAATTTTAGCACTCCACCCAGGAAAGGTAAGGTTTTCTTTTGACTATTTGTACATAAATAGGAGTTACTTTGTCGACTTACGCAGAGAATGTAGGTTGCAAGAGCGAGCTCGAAAATTTTACCACACTAGGTTTATAATGTAGCATGCATCGGGAGCCCCCAACTACAAACTACCTTTTATTTACTGAACATAGAAAGAAGGAAAAGACTTACTCATTTTCTATTTGCCATCTAAGTTAACAAAACAAAAGACAGCACAGCTCTGAACAAGAACTCGAACAAATTATAAAAATACTTCGTCAGTAGCTTCAGAAATAAACAAATTTTTAGGTTATTATGAAAAATATTTTGTTTAATGCTCCCTGCACTTAAACAACTGTTCGCTCATTATAATTATGAAATAAACTTACCGTTTTTAGTGAAATCCGTGAAGTTATTATCCATTTCTTTACAATAACATAACAAAATGCTATGAATATTGACTGCGATGTTCCTACTGAACACTGTTCACGATTACTATTTAAAGTAAAGCAGCAGCGCTTCTTAAACCATTTTATTGTATCCTTACACTATTATTATAAAATAGTCTTAGATAAGTTGAGAACTTTTACGGCGAAGGAAAAGAACAACAACAATCGATTTTTTTATAAAATTTGACGCTTGGCGTTTGACGTTGACAGTGATGAGTGACAGACAGTTGACAAAGTTGCCAACTTAATTTTCTATATAACTATCTATCTATTTTTCTATATGGCACCGATGTCGACTTTTTACTCTGAGATGTCGACCTCAGAGATGTCGACAGAAGTGTTGAAGAGAAAACGTGCGAAAAAAAAAAAATTGATACAATCAATACTATTTGGTTGACGGATACTCAGGTTTATAATACTTTTGTTTGTTTTCAGTTTTCAAGGACTGAATAACAGTAATCAGGGGTGAGAAAATTTAAAAGAAAAACAACTAAGGTTTTCACACATTTTTATTTATGTACAGACGCCAGCAGGTCAAGCTACCCGAAACTGTCAAATTTTCCCAATCAACCTTGAACCTTATACTATAGGAATAAAGTTCAAAATCTATTAAAGAAATCTGACAGATTGTAGTGGCTTGATGTGCTGGCGTCTGTACATGACTTGCTTGCAGCGTTGTTAGTAATATGAACCCTTTGACTGTTTCGCATTTCTTCCCAAACTCTGCGGGAATTGGGTTTATTGTAAGACAACCATGACTGATACTTAAATCTCGCCTCCACGTGAGCAGCGCGAACATGCTTACACCCAATAATACGACGTTTTCCTTGCGGCCGAACACCTTCATGAGTCTGTATGGCAGCCCTAGACAAAATACCTACAATATCTTGGTACATCATCTGCAAGCCACGTCTGTGTTCTGCGTTATCACAAACTTTGTCTGCACAATTGGAAAACAGTTCCGGAAAATGCATATTCTTAACATGATATTTTTTGATCTGATCACCTCCACGCTCATGCCATTTTACTTTGTTTGGCACTAACTTTGTTAAATCAAGTTTTTCTGGAATCGTTTGCAAATTACACTCTATAACTAGGGGAAGGTGATCAGACCAGAAAACATCATACTGTATGTTAACAGTCAGCACGGGGTGCCAGGCTGTTTGAGTAACAAAACAGTGATCCAACCAACGCTTGCTACCATTCATATCGCTCACATACGTATGACTGTCTGATCCTAAGCCTAATTTCTCCCCATCAGCACATACCCAGTTCTGATCTAAACTGAATTTACATAATTCAGTCCAGAAAGGTTGATGAGGGTGAGAGTTAAAATCCCCTAACATATAAACTGTTTCAACATCATTCGCCTCAATAATGGCACTTACTTCACTCAAGCACTCTGTAAATTCAAAAGTTTTCTATCGAATCTGTTGGATGTAAATACTTATCACTAAAATCGCACGATCCTCTAAGCAAGCTTTTATGGCCGAGATTCGAACACTGTTACACTGCACTACAGATACTGAGTTAAAGAGCCCCTTACGCCACAGTAATGCTACTCCTCCATAAGGTCGTCCTATGAGCATTCCTGCCGACGTGTCTACCGCCGACTTTCCTGTATATTCGAAATCCTCATGAACAGTACCAAGTAATGAGCATTATGCAATTAAGTAAAAAGCATTATTAATTTATTTTCAACCTTTTTGAAAAGGTTCGTAGTTTCTGGTTATAAAAATATGATTAGCCTCCATAGATTACAATAATCCTAATTAATTATTGAACCTCATTAACGAATGGAGAACAATACAGTGGAATTAGATCCTTAATTGATGACAACTCGAGGAGTGATAGATGGCGCTGCGCCTACATAAACATAGCTTCGTGTCTAAATAATTCGAAATATTAGAAAAAGTGGAAAATAGGGACTAAAGTGACCTCTATTCTGTAGATAACCAAGTGATACTCGAGTTCAACTGTTATATACTAAACCTGTAAACATTTTTAAAAGTTATACCCGTGACAATAACATAGGGACTGTGAACCAAATAACATCCTAATTTATAAACAATCTCATCCCAGATGTGACAGTACCGAACCGGAAAGTGAAAGTAAGCATTCCTTTTAACAATTTCCAGAGGAAAGAACATATTTTGTTATCGTAACAACAAGAATTTGTGTGAAAAACGGTTATAATTTAAAAACAAACTAAAATAGAATCTGCAACTCCCTGCAAGTCCCTCCGTGTATTTGAGAAGAGCGACATCTAGTACTGAGTAGCGGAACTTGTATCGATGAGAATTGCTACACTATTTTGCCAATAGATGGCGCGGAACGCAATTGTAGTATATTTTGTAGTGTATTTACTGGTAACACCATTTAGAAATAAAAAGAAATGTAGGGCTAGCAACCCAGTAGAATTCCATTTCCGTCCGCTTCACTAGAACGTTTCATTAAAACTATACTTTGAAAGAAAAGTGTTTTATTTGGGCAATATTATTGTATTGTATACAAGGCGTATACACAGTAAATGGCGACGAGGATAAACAAGAATTTCGAAGCATAAAAGGTACATTTTTACGGCTGAAACATGGCCAACGATTTTCGTATAGATGCTTTCAAACAAGATGGCGATATCTTGTGTTTTTTGGAAAGAATAGAGCAATATTTTGAAGCGAATGAGACTAAAACTGAAAAAAGATGCTCAATATTATTAATAAGTCTTCACGAAGATGTATATAAAATTCTAAAGAATATGTGTCATCCAAAGATGCCCAAAGAGTTGTCATATATGGAGCTGCAGAATTTGTTAAAACTAAGGTTCGAGAAAAGAATTTCGCATTTTAGAAAAAGGATTCAATTCGAAAAATTACAACAATTGGAAGGGGAGAGTATAGCCAAATGGTATGCTCGTGTTAGAGAATTTGCTGCGGGATGCAATTTTGCGAATACATTAGAAGAACGTGTTAAGGATAAATTCGTTACGAGTCTGCGTCCAGGACCAATCCAAGAAAAATTGTGTGAACAAGATGTCTCCAAGTCGGTGACATTCTTAGTAGATACAGCACTGAATAAGGAAATGGCTTTGAAGGAGGTGCAGGAAGTACATCAAGTAGCTCAATACGGACATGCTAGGACGAATAGAAGTTCCCACAACACATTTAAAAAGATTGAGAAGAAACAGGACGGTGAGTCATCGTTATTAAAATGCATTCATTGCGGTAAACCGAACCATAATTTTTCAAAATGTAAATTTAAGTCATTTAAATGTAAAATATGTAACAAAATTGGACACCTAGCTATTGTATGTAAGAGTAAGGGTCAAACTAATAATGTAGAGGTAAATGAAGACACTTTCAATAATTCTATTGATATCTTTGCAATAGAGAAAAATGTTAACTATGTTTTACCAATATCAATTAAATGTTGCATTGACAACAAACCGGTCCAAATGGAACTGGACACCGGTGCTGCAATTTCATGTTTACCTGAAAACATTTATTTATCTAAATTTTCTCACATTAAATTACAAAATTCAGATATTGAATTAAAAACATATAATGGTAATATTTTGAAACCAGTTGGAGAAATAAACTGTAGAATTAAGGTAAAAGAAAAAGAGGTGGATTGTAGTATGGTTATTGTTAAAAATGGTTGTAAAATTTTATTTGGTAGAGATTTAATTCAGAAATTTAATGTAGATATTTCAAAACTTTTACAAATTAACTATGTGCAAAGTACAGAAGAGAAATTGCAATTATTGTTACAGGAATTTGAAACATTATTTAAAAGTGAGTTAGGTATTATTAAAGGTGAGGAAATTACATTAGAATTAATTGATAAAGATGTAAAGCCTATTTTTCACAAACCGAGGCCAGTACCTCATGCTTTTAAAGAACAGGTTGAATCCGAATTAACTAGATTAGAGAAAGAAGGTGTTATTACAAAAGCAGAAACATCCCAATGGGGGACACCTTTTTTTTTTTTTTTTTTTTTTTTGGGTGGGAAATCATCAAATGACTCCTCCCGCTCTGGGCAGAGCGAGAGGGAGTGTCAGACTTTTACTGACTAAAACCCACCCGTGTTCCTTCCGTTGCCTATGTGCTGGGGCCGCGATATCCCTCTCAGACAAACCCGCAACCCCAGCAGGCATTGGTCCTTCCGGACCCCGTCAGTTGTTGCTGACATCCCTTTGAGGCGCGCGTGGAACACGACGCGCCGTCGACCCGGGCCTGGTCCTTATCGGACGGCGAGCTGCCCATCGCTCACCGTCCGCAGGCCCGCGCCTACGGTGGCCGGAAGTCAGCTTGTGACTCCCGACGCCCGGGGCGTCTCCTGCGGCGACTAGGGGCGCGAGGGCGTGCAGCTTCAATCTCCCTCGCGCGCTCCGCCTCCTCCTTCGCGAGCATAACTGCCTCGCAGAAGGAGGTGACGGCCTCCCATGCACTCTCGCTCCGGACCATGGCCTGAACCAGGGCCGGACGCGAGAGATCGCCACCGCCGATTGCCTCCGTGAGGACACGGCGGTGCTCCGCCCAAGCCGGGCAGACTTCCACCGTATGCTCCACCGTGTCCTCCGGGCGATCCACACAATGGTGACACCCGGGCGTTTCCTCCCGCTTGATCCTGAACAGGAACCTCCCGAAACAGCCGTGTCCGGTGAGGACCTGCGTCAGGCGGAAGGTGAGGACGCCGTGGCGCCTCTCCAGCCACTCCTCAAAGAGGGGCCTTACCGCCGCAATTGTGGCGTGCCCAGCGCTGGGTTGCGACAATCGCACACTCCATGCCGCCATGAGATCCCGCCGGAGCTCTGTCCGCTGTGCCGCGATTTGTTGCGGCAGCGGAGTTATACCCCGGCGTTTCGCCTCCTCGCGCAACTCCCATATGTGCGCGAGGACCTTCGCCTCCAGATCCCATGGCGGTAGTCCGGCAAGGAGGCTCGCCGCCTCGCGGGAGACCGTGCGGTATCCCCGGACCAGCCTGATGGCCATGACCCTTTGGGACGCGTTCAACCGCTGGGCCGGTCGCAGCCTCAGTGAACGCGCCCACACCGGTGCCCCATAAAGGGCCATGGACCGCACGATCCCCGCGTAGAGCCTCCGGCAGGAGGCGTTTGGACCCCCTAGGTTGGGCAGAAGCCGCTTCAAAGCAGCCCCAGCCCTATCCAGTTTGGGAGCCAAACGTCGGAAGTGCTCCACGAAGTTCCACCGGGTGTCGAGGACGAGTCCCAGGTACTTCATCGTCGACTCGACACCGATGTGAACCCCTCCTGCCGTTATCTGGGAACCCGACAGTGGCGCGTTCCGAGGACCGTAGAAACACATGGCCTCGGACTTGTGCAAGGCCACCTCGAGTCCCAGTTGCCGGATCCTATCTACGATTGTCCCAACCCAACGTGTCGCAAGTTCGGCCGCCGCCTCATGCGACCTCCCCTGTACCAGGACCAGCGTGTCGTCAGCGTAGCAGACTACGCTGACGCCTTCAGGGAGGTCGGCGCGCAGCACCCAGTCGTAGCCGATGTCCCACAGATACGGCCCCAGAACCGATCCCTGTGGGACACCGCACGACATTTCTCGCCGGTTCCACTCTCCGTGGTGACCGGGGTAGATGACGGCCCTGTCCGTCAGATAGGCCTCGACCACTCGACAGAGGTAGGTCGGCATCCGGTGATACCGGAGTGCCTCCCTAATGCAACTCCAGGGCAGGGTATTGAACGCATTGGCGATGTCAAGAGACACCGCCAAGACTACCCCACCCCGGGCAATAGCTTCCCCCGTCGTGAGGGCTCGAACGCGCATGATGGCATCCACCGTGGAGCGCCCCTTGCGGAAACCAAACTGGCTGTCCGCCAAGTCCGGCCCCACTCGCACCAGCCGCCCGACAAGGCGGTCCGCAACAACTCTTTCGAAGAGCTTGCCCACCTCGTCGAGCAGCACGATGGGCCGGTAAGCGGACGGAGAGTCCGCTGGGCGCCCCGGCTTCTTAATGAGGACCAGTTTCCCCGTCTTCCAACGAAGTGGGAACTGGCCCCTCTCCAAACATGCGCTTAGGAGCCCCCTAAGTCGAGGCCCGAGAGCCTCTAAGGCCAGGACCCAGGCTTTTCCAGGTAAGCCGTCGGGTCCTGGGGCGGTATTTTTGGCACTCAGCCTACGTACCGCCACTCTCAAATCTATCTCGGTCACCTCCGTAGATTCGTCGTCGTCGTCACTGTTGTGGTCCGCATCGGGCACCGCAGGAGGCGGAGCCATGGGCGGGGGAGTATGTTCCCCTTGCGAAGGGAACAGAGCGCTCACCACTTCCTCCACGAGCTGGGGCCGGAGACTCTGCGTCAGCGGGGGAGCCCATGGGCGGAGTTGATCTCTCACCCATTTGTATGGGCGCCCCCACGGGTCTCTGTTCAGAGTCTCCAGCGACTCCTTACGGCCCTCTCCTCTGGCCCGCTCGATCTCCGCTCGGAGGGCGGTCTTCGCCGCTCTGTACCCTTCGTACAGCTCCGCCTCAATGGCTTCCGTATCCGGAGGGCGGATACGAAGCCTGCGGTGCCTGGAGTACCGGTGGCGCGCATCGACGCACGCCGCGCGTAAAGCGCTAAGCTCACGCGACCACCAGTACACCTGGCGCCGAGCACGTCCGGGCTGGACCCGGGGCATAGCCACGTCACAAATTTCGGACATGGCCTCCCGGAACCACTCCGCCTCGTCATTGATGTCGGCAGGCCTGTTCGGTGATGACACCCAGGCCTGCACGATCGAGGCTTCCAGGAGGAGCTCCCGGTCCAGCTGCTTCAGCGCCCACCGCGGACCACTCGGGGTCTGTCTGACCGGCGTGCCCGAGGTCTGGGCGGAGACGTCAAACCGGATATACCGGTGATCGGAAAAGGTCTCCACCCCCTCCATGACGCGCCAGTCGATGACACGCGGCGACAGAGCGGGGCTGGCGAACGAGATGTCCACCACTGATTCACCCCGCATCCGCACACACGTGGGGACAGAACCCCGGTTTAGGACGACCAGGCCCGTCTCCAGAGCCCAGTCCTCCACCATCCTGCCCCGTGTGTCCGTATACCGGGAACCCCAAGCCACGTTCTTGGCATTGAAGTCCCCGAGGACGATCACGGGGAGGGGATGGTACCCGACGACGACGACTCTCAACTCCCCAAGGGAGTTGTGGAACTCGGCGAGAGTTCGGCTCGGGGAGAAGTACGCTCCTACCACGACAATCTCCCCGAACCGTGCTGCCACGCAACCCGGTCCCCTCTTGACGGCCTCGAGGGACGGGGTACCGGCGGCGGCCGACGAAATTATGGTCACTGAGCCGCTCAGGTCCTCCACCCAGTGATCCCTGGGCGGGACAAAGTACGGCTCAGCGACCACGGCGATGTTAATCGACCACTGCGCCATGCTCTGGAGCAACAGATCCTGAGCGGCGGCGCAGTGGTTGATGTTCGCCTGGAGGAGGCGTAATGGGGCCATCAATGACAGTCCATTTGAGCCTCCTCCTGGGCCCCCTTTGGTGGCCCTGCCGCGGTGTTAGCGGCGACGACGCCTGTAGAGGCGGCAACGGCGGCGGCAATGGTGGCGGCTGCGGCGGTGACGGCGGTGGCGGAAGGCTTGTCCCTGCCCCTGGATTTGGCAGGTGGAGCGCAGGCCTTGCTCCCAGCCCGGTGATCGGCCGGCTTGCCAGCCGCCGCACATGCGTAACAGTGCGGCGTGGCATTGCACGAGCCGGCCTTGTGACCGGGCCGACCACAGCGGAAGCATTCCTCGCTGCGGTCCACCTCCGAGGTGCACTGTGCTCCCACGTGGTGCCCCACCCGGCAGCGGAAGCACCTCAGTGGTCTGGGTTCCAGCAGTTTCACCTGCGCGGATACCCAGCCCACCCGGAGCCTTTGGCCCTCCCCGGTTATTTTTTGGGCCGCCGACACGGGGCAGCTCACCGTGACGGTTTGCATGCCTGTGGCGTCAGGACGGATGGTGCCCACCCTCACTTGCTCGGCAGAGCACCCTCCAGTCCTAGCCACGGCGGCCACCACGTCCTGCGCCGTCACGCAGTCGTCCAGGCCCAGGATGCGCATGTCAGCGCACTTGGTGGGCCTGGAGACTCGGGCTTCCTCCGCATTGAAGGACGCCCTGAGCCTTTCGGCCAGGGCGTCGGCGGTCGGGCCACTGGCCGCACCGGGGATCTCCAGCATCCGAGCCCCCGTCGCAGTGACCTTCATGCGGAAGCCGTCGGTGACACCGATCTCCTGCAGGTTCACTGCCGCCCACGCCTTGGCGAGCACCTGACGATAGGTCACGCCCTTCTTCTCCGCTTCCGGCTGTAGTGTGATCACTACAGCTGCGGACTTCGGGGCGCGGAGCCTAGCCGCGGCGCTACGCTTCTTGCGCTGTTGCCGCCTCTCCTTTTTGTTAGCCGCCCTTTTGGCCTTACCCGCCTCTCTTTTCTCCCCAGCTACTTGCCATTCGGCATCGGCAGGAGAGGAATTAGGAGGTGGGGGCGGGGGCGACCGTTCTGCCGCCATGGCCTTCTGCGCAGCTGCTTTTTTGGGCTTGGCTTTCGACGGCGCCGCTTTCGCCGGAGGTGCCGCTTTCGCCGGTGGTGCCGCTTTCGCTGGAGGCGTTGGCTTGGCCGCTGGCTTGGCTGCAGACTTGGCCGCGGTCTGGGCCGCAAGCTTGGCCGCGGGCTTGGCCGAAGCAGCCACGGTGGCGGCAAAAGTTGCCGGCTTGCTGGCCGCTAGCGGAGGGCGCAGGACAATGCCCTCCAATACAGCAAACCGGCTGTTAAATGCAGCCAGCTGCTGCTGCACCAGGGTCAGAACCCGGTCCTCCGCCTGCAAGGGCAGGCCCTGCCCGTGCACCGCTCCCTCCTGGGGAATGGGGGACACCTTTAGTTCCAGTTTTGAAGGAGAATAATAAAATAAGGTTATGTGCAAATTACAAAATTACTGTGAATAAACACATTAAAGATGTTAACCATCCTTTACCTAGAATTGAGGACATTTTTACTGCATTGCAGGGTGGTATATCATTTTCAAAATTAGATTTAAGAAATGCATTTAATCATTTATGTTTAAGTAAGGAGAGTAGTGAACTCTTAGCTTGGTCAACACCAAAAGGAATATACCGAGTAAACAGATTGCCATATGGTACAAAGCCAGCTAGTGCTATTTTTCAAAACAAACTTGAGAAAGTATTGTTAGGGGCTCGGGGTGTTGTAAATTTTATTGATGACGTCCTAGTCACAGGTACTAATGATGTTGAACATTTAGAAAATTTAAAGGAAGTTTTAAGAAGATTCAAGGAGGCAGGTATTCGTTTAAATAAAAGTAAATGTGAATTTATGCAACCTAAAATAAAATATTTAGGACATATTATTTCAAAGAATGGATTATCCAAAGATATGTCAAAAGTTGACTCTGTTGTTAATGCACCTGCGCCCAAGAATGTTTCAGAAGTTCGTTCATGGCTAGGAATGGTAAATTATTATGGTAAATTCATTAACAATTTATCTATAAAACTAAAGCCTTTATATAATTTATTACAAAAAAATTACAAATTTAATTGGAATAAGGAATGTCAAAAGAGTTTCGATACAATAAAAAAGGATATTATTTCTGACAATATTTTAATTCATTACAGTAGAGATATGCCTTTACGTTTAGCTTGTGATGCTTCACAAAATGGAATCGGGGCAGTATTAAGCCACATTATGCCAGATGGGTCAGACAGACCAATTAGTTTCATTTCTAGAGTTTTCTCAAAGGCTGAGAAGAATTATTCAATGATTCATAAAGAAGCGCTTGCAATTTATTGGGCAGTGCAAAAATTCTATCAATACTTAATTGGCAGAAAGTTTGAGTTATTATCTGATCACAAACCGTTATTGACATTATTTGGGGAGCACAAGAGTTTACCACAAATGGCAGCAGGTCGTCTGCAAAGATGGTCATTATATTTGTCAAGTTTTGATTATATATTTAAACATGTAAAAGGCATAGAAAATGTTAAAGCAGATTGTATGTCAAGATTGCCATTACCATCAGTTATTCCAGATAACAGGAAGGAATGTGATTACATTAATTTCATTGAAGATCAGAATGTTATAGATTTAAATTTAGTACGTTCAGAAACTAGAAAGGATCCAGTTTTGAGTAGTATTTATAACATGATCAGGTATGGATTTCCAAAACATGTGAATAGTGAAGTCTTGAAACCATTCATAAACAGAAAAAGTGAACTTTATATTGAAAACGGGGTTATCATGTGGGGTTATAGAGTAGTAATACCTAATAAATTACAAAAAAATATGTTACAGGAACTTCATGTTTCACATGAAGGTATTGTTAAAATGAAAAATAATGCTAGATCTTATTTTTGGTTTCCTAATTTAGACAGTACTATTGAAAATTTTGTTAAATCCTGTCAAGTCTGTATGTCTGCTAGACCAGAACCACAGAAATCTAAAGTTATAACATGGCCAAAAGCTAATTTTCCATATGAAAGGGTACATGCTGATTTCTTAGGACCTATAAGTGGTAAAATGATATTAATAATAATAGATTGTTACACCAAGTGGCCAGAAGCATTTATAGTAAAGAATTTAGAATCTAATACAACTATAGAAAAATTCAGAGAATGTTTCAGTAGATTTGGTTTGCCTAAAGTAGTTGTTACAGATAATGCTGCTACATTTTGTTCTAAGGAATTTTCTGAATTTCTATCTAAAAACGGTATTCAACATGAAACTTCTCCACCGTTCCATCCTGCAACAAATGGGTTTGCAGAGAATGCTGTAAAAAGTTTTAAAAATGCTATGTACAAGTCTTTAAATGATATTAGAAATAGAAATGTGTCATTTATAACTTTAATGAACAGATATTTATTTCATTACAGAAATTCAATTCATTGCATTACAAATATTTCACCATCGGAAGCTATGTTTAATAGAAAACTTAGATCTAGACTAGATTTGTTGTCTACTAAGAAAGATAGAAAACAGTGTAATGTAGGAAAAAGAGAAGAAAAGTTTAAAGAGGGAGAGTATGCTTACTGTAGAGATTATAGGAATCCTAATAAAAAGAAATTTGTTAAATGTGTAATTGATGAGGTATTGGGACAAAGAACTTATTTATGTAGAGTTTTAGAAGAGAACTTAATTTGGAAACGTCATTTAGACCAGATTATAAGTTCTTGGCCTCAAGACCAAAAGGAAGATTTAAATGAAACCAGTTTTGTAGTAGATGATAGTTTATTGCAAAATTCTAAGGATTTAAGAGATAATAATTATGATAAGCAAATAGTTCTTAATGATGAATCTCAGGTTATTGTAAATGAGCCAATTTCAGAGATATTGCAAGAAGTAAATGATAATGTTAATATTATACCAGAAGGTTTCAATAAAGTCTCTGAAGTTAGCCCACACACTTCAAATACTTACCAGGATGCAAAAACTTGTAACAGTACATACAAACACTTACCTGGTAATCAACCCATTGTTTCTTGTAGTAATGAGAATCAAACTTTGAGGCGTTCTGATAGACAGAGGAAAGCACCTCAACGTTTGAATTTGTAAAGGGGGAGTATTGTAGTATATTTTGTAGTGTATTTACTGGTAACACCATTTAGAAATAAAAAGAAATGTAGGGCTAGCAACCCAGTAGAATTCCATTTCCGTCCGCTTCACTAGAACGTTTCATTAAAACTATACTTTGAAAGAAAAGTGTTTTATTTGGGCAATATTATTGTATTGTATACAAGGCGTATACACAGTAGCAATTTTGTAAAATCTATTTAAAAAATATCCAATAGCGTCAAATACATCATTTTCACGAAGATGGATAGCTTGGAGAGGTGAACGAGTCTCAATAATGTTACTCTAAGAAGAAACAAACCCAATATTTCCAATGACTCAGTCAACTTATCCAACTTATCCTTCTCATCAGTCACGCACGTCTAATCCATATACAAGAAGTTTACCAGATCTATCCCTAACCCATACAGACGATGTAGAAGCACTAAAGGAAGAAATATACAAACTAAAAAGTGAACTAGAAAGCGCACACCAAGAAATTGACACTTTAACAACTGAAAATAGCGAGCTAAAACAAAAAACAATTGATCAAGCCAGAAAAATAACACAGTTTAAAGAAGTTTACCATGGATCACCAACTCACAAAAACTCTATGCGGAAAAGAAAACCCAAAAGTAAAAGTAATGGTAGGTAATCAATTGGACGAGACCATCGCTGCCTGTACCGACTACAACGACCAGGAAGATATCGCTACCATTCAGCCGATAGATGTCGCTTCTGGTACATTGCAGCAATAAAACACGGAAAAGAAAAATGAACCACAGCCCAAGTGTAGTAATGAAGACAAGGCTGAATCATTAAATATTACCAATAAAAATAACATATACATCTTCGGAGATCAGCAAGCCCACAGTCTCAATAAAACGTTAACGAACACCAGGTCCAATAAATGGAATGATAACTACCAAATAAGTTCTTTCATCAAGCCAGCGGCTACGAGTGCACAAATACTTGATAGTTGCAACGACGACTTCATGAAGATATTAACCCCGGACGATATTATAATTTTAGTTATAGGTTCTAACGATAAAAACCCGAATGCATTTATAACTGAATTGTGTAACGTACTGTATAAACTACGCAACCAAACTGTATTCATCACCAATGTGCAGTATAACCCGTACTTAAACGAGGATACACTCAATTATAATTTAGAATTGATAATACAAAACTACAGGAACTGTAAATACGTAAAAATGCACAAGCCGACAAACAAACATAACAATAATGCTAGTCATACGAAAAGCTACCAACGGAAATATCTGGAATATTTGTGTTTTGTGTTGAATACGAGAATTGATTATAAGAAATACAAAACAGAGTTCCTCAATAAGTACAAGAATAAAAAAGTAATAACGCAATCAGCGAACACACATGCACAACACCCTGAATCCTACACACAAAGCATAGGTACCCCAAAAATCATCACAAACTAAAATTACAAATTATTTTGAAACAATAACAAACATAGATAATAAGTGTTTTCGTACAACAAAATAAAGCCACAGCAATTACGTTAATTCACCAAAATATTGCCGGGGTACTAAACAAGCAGGAATTAATAGAAGTAGCAATAGGTAACAGACTTACAACTTGAATTGGGTTCCATTGACATCATATGTCTTACGGAAACCTTTATTAAAAGTGGTTCTGAACTAAACCTTAAAATTAACAACTATAAAATAGCATAATTCTTCTCTCGTCCAAACCAACGCCGCGCCGGGGTGGCTCATGTATACTAATAAAAAATAACGTACAATACAAGGAAATCGTGAACCCTATCCCCCCAATTCCCCTCCAATTCGAATACTGCGCCATTGAAATTCTTAAAAATAACCTAAGAATAGTTTGCATCTATAGAACACCTACACATGATGCTACCACATTTCTGTAAAATCTGGAACTCCTTATAAATAAACTATGTAAAAACTCTAAGAAAAAAGTTATCATCTGCGGTGACTGGAATATAGACATCCTAAAAAGAAATACAATATCCAATGATTTGAATGCCATACTTAATAATAATAACCTGCAAAACCATATTCACTGCCGACGAGGAAAACCTCTTGTTTGGATTTAATTGTAAGCAACATACACGACGCTAAGTCCGCACTGCACTACTTAGCACTCTCCATGAAACAGCCCAATCAGTAACAGTTAACTTAGAAACAGACGATAAAGTTAAGGACGTTCAAAGTTTTTGGTTTAAAACTATAAGGGATCTCAGCGACGGAAACATAAACAAATTTAAAGACTGTCTGTCAAGCTTATCTTTCTCTGAGGTATATGAATGCAACTCAACAAACGATGCCTTCAATTGCCTACACGATACAATTATTCTTTTTTACAACTTATGCTTCCCCATAATTAAAGTTAAAAATAGTAACAAGCTAGTGAAGAACCACGACCTAAAAAAAAAAAAAGCGATGTTGTGTTAAAAAACGAACCCTATACCTTAAATATAGCCTTTCTAGAGATAACAAAAAACAAAACAAAAAAATATATAACGACTATACTCGAATATTAAAAAGATGTATACAAAATGCACAACAAATTAATAGTTTGAAATACATCAACAAAGCAAAAAATGCAAGTAAAGCTGCATGGAATTTAATTAAAGCAGATGTTAAAAATATGACATGTTACTCTGATATTGACACAATACAAATCAATAGTGAATCTTATGACAACCCTAACAATATTTGTGAGCAATTCAATAACTATTACATGTCCCTAACGAATAAAACTCAAAAATCACAAGAAAATAAACAAAATATCAATTTTACAATTCCCCAGAATCCTAAAAGCGTTTTCCTATCACCAATTGACGAAACAGATGTGTATAAAATAATTCATAGTTTAAAAAATACGAATTCAACTGGTTACGACGACCTAAACACCAAAGTGTTAAATATATGTGCATTGAGTCTAGTCTCGCCTCTATGCTTCATAATAAATTTATCCTTATGCGAAGGAGTATTCCCAAAGCGACTGAAAAAGTCCATTGTCAAACCTTTATAATAATAAAGAAAAAAAAAAAAAAAATATATATATATATATATATATTATCATGCATCAAGGCCCTTATGGTGTTAGTATTACATCTTACTTAAAAACTATATTAATAACATGCAGAAACACAAAAAAAAGAAAAGAATAACAATCACAGGAAGGTTTAACAAGCTTTGTTGCCAACATGTAGCTTGGTAAACCTCCCCATTGTAGGCCCATCCAGCCTCTCTGCAAACACCTTCAGAATGCTGTTGCTGCTTCCCCTCACTCGGGATATTACTGAAGCAATTTTCTTCCGCATTATCGCAAAGTAGTCGTCAGTGTGCGCATCAGCGAACATACCTGACGCACTACAGTAAGGTGGAAGCCTCAACAGCGCCCTGAAGGCATTGTTGTATTGAATGCGCAGGGCAGTGTCTGCTTTTAGGGTATGGTTATCCCAAAGGCTGCTGGTGTAAAATATTTGGCAGTAGGCCCTAAAAAGAGTTAGTTTAACGGAAACTGAACAACCATAAAACCTTCTGCATATCATATTTCCCCTCACAGCCAGTGCCCTGCGCTCTCTTTCCATATCCAAGTCGTCTTTTAATTCTTCAGTAACAATGTGGCCTAAATATTTAAAGGTGGCAACTCTCTGCAAAACTGAACCATTTAGCTTTACAGGAGGGACGAATGTTGGGTTTTTATTCCCACCCCGAAACACTAACAGTTCACTTTTTGTAGGATTATATTTAAGCCCGTGGTGTTTGGCATATCCTTCACACATGGAGAGTAACTTTCTAATTCCACTGATAGTCGGGCTCAGCAGCACCATGTCGTCTGCATAACTTAAGTTATTTAAACATACTCCATCTTTATGGCATCCCACATGAGTGCTGCTGAGCTCAACAAGCAACTTATTTATATAAATATTAAAAAGCCTCGGTGAAGTCAGACCTCCCTGCCTAACGCCGCACTCGAGTTTATACGGGTCAGACAACGCATTAGACCATTTGACGAAATTCCTCTGCTTGTCATACCAAAAAGATAAAGTAGACACTAATGCAGTAGGAACGCCGGCCTCCAGAAGCTTCTCCCATAAGACATTATAAGAAACCAGGTCGAAGGCCTTAGAAAGGTCCAGGAAACAAGCATACACAGGTGTTTTCCTGTCAGTATAATATTTGACAGTATGCTTCAGCGCAAGTATAGCACTTTCAGTAGATAGCCCAGCACGAAAACCAAACTGTGTGTCATGTAACTGGGTGTACCTACCGAGGCGTGAGTCGAGCACACTGTCAAACACTTTGGCTACCACGGTTGCCAGTGAAATAGGCCTGTAGTTACCTTTGTCTGCTATGTCCCCTGTCCGATTCTTCACAATAGGTACAACAATTGTATCCAGTAACTCCTGAGGTAAGTACGAATGTCCCAAACACAAATTGAATAACATAGTCAACACTCTCGGCAGATGTATACCAGCATTTTGAAGGTGCTCGATGCTAAGCCCATCACGACCAGGGGATTTACCTCTCTTCATGCATTTAATCACAGATTTGACTTCTTTACATGAAAACCAAAGGGGTGATCCTGATCGACATGTGTCAGCATACTCACTTTAAAATGGTCTTTAAAACAGTTGGCTATCTCAGTGTTATCGTTTTTACCATCCACGCTAACTGGTAGGCTTGGAGTATTATTAAGCCTCTTAGTACCCTTCCAAAATGATGAAAAACGTTTATCTGAATGAAGTGAAGCCAAAATATCCATTTTTATTTTTTCTTGGTTCTTAATACACCATTTCAATTTCGATTTGAATATTTTACGACTTAATGTCATATCCTCAAAAATAGGCCCACTACTGGGTTGCCCATACCACATCCAATCATCCATTAAATTTAATTCTTGCGTGTGTGTGAAATTCTTTTACATGTTTGTTCCACCCTTTTATACCCTTTTTTCTTATAATGCCTTTTGGGGTTCTGCTTATACTAGCAGCTTCACTTAATATAGACACAATTTGACGATACATTTTATCCAATAAAAATTGATGGTGGGTATTATCACAAAATTTATCAGCACAAAGTTTAAACTCTTTAGGAAAATCTAAGTTTTTTAATTTATTGTTACATATAGACGAGTATTGACTGATTTCCTCTGGGTTTCGTTCCCCCCAACAAACACCGTTATACGAAGATTTAATTACATTAGTTTTTACTCTAATGACATTTATATCACACTCTATTTTTAATGGAAAGTGATCAGACCAAAACGAGTCGTAAATAACTTTAACGTTTACAAATTGTTTTTCCTGCCGACTGTGTAACAAGACAGTGGTCAAGCCAACGCTTACACCCGTGTGCGTCACTGATAAAAGTGTAAGTTTGCGATAACATGCTTAGGTAATCAATATCCGCACATAATAATGATTGCTCAGTACAAAAACTAAGAAGTTCGTTACAAAATGACTCACCAGGGTGCGCGTTGAAATCTCCCAATACAAACACTGATTCAACATTACTATTTTGTATGATAGAATACATTTCACTGAGACATTCCGTAAAATGTGGTAAGTTATCACTACAATCTGTTGGCATATACTCATTTATAACCATAAAAAATCTGTTACTTATCACCACATTTACTGCACAAATCCGGGTATTGTCACACTGTACCACAGACACGTTATCAACTGCACTTTTTCGCCACAATATGGCAAGACCTCCGTAAGGTCTACCTCTACAAATACCAGCTGAAGTGTCCACTGAAGACTTCGCGGTGTAACTGAAGTCTTGATCTATATTTTCCAGAAAGGATAAATCATGTGGATATAACCACGTTTCTTGTAACAAAACAATGTCAGCTGTTTTGCATAGTAAGCGCACACAGTTAACAGATCTCTTAATATTTTTGCAGTTGAAAGTTATAATGTTCAATTTTGATGTATTATCCATTAATTGAATTATTTATTATTTCCGAGAGGGATGAACCCTCTCGGAAATAATATTATTTCTGTCTTTTTTTCCATTCTTGAAATGAATAAAGCGACGAAATGTGATGCCACCTGGCCACATCTGGTCGTCTAAAAAGGTTTCTAACTTGCTTTTATTGACTAATAGTTTAAAGGCATTATACGGCTTTTCCTTCTTCATAGTAATTTTCTCAAGTGAAACAACTTCTCCGTTTTCTTTTTGATATATTGGCAGATATCTTCCACCGCGGTCTCCTTGTTTACGTTAGAGATAAACAAAGCGACTTTCATATCGGCCGCTTTAAATTTCTCAGACAAGTTCGTTGCCGCTTTGCCCATTTTTCCAGCAAAACGATTTCCAGATCTACGTTTTTGCACTGTTATCCATTCATCAGTGGGTTTCATAATCGGTCTCCAGTTGCCATTTCTTACAGTCTCCGCCATAGTTGGCTTCATTGTTTGTTTCAACATCACATTTCGCTTTCCAATACCGTCGAATTAACTGGTGCGTGCGCACTAAGCTTATCTCCCTCAGTATAAGTGTGAGCGAGAGAGCGATACTTGGGTGAGTCAGTGCGCTCTGAACTCGAACGTCTCGTCATCGCGGTGTTGTCCGGCGGTAGACCAACCGGCCCGCTATCAAGTAAATACCCTCCTCTTTTATTTGTATTGATGTTGCATGTTAACAATGATGCTGGTAGCCTGCTACATCCCAAATCCGTCTTCAGATCATCCAATTGACGGACTGTTGCATAATTGCCTTTTATGTCATTAATTTCAGCATGCACAATTAGTAAGTCTTTCAATAATTTGGTGACATCGACGTGGTCAAAAGTAACGGGCGGCAATTTTTGCAAGTCACGCGCCACAAAAATCGGCATAAGATCTGGTTCGGTCACTTTAAAAACACATATGATATCCTCTAAGTCTCTCTGTTTTTTGCCTTCTTTACGCCTGGATATCTTCTTCTGGTTAGTCTTTATAGAACTAAACAGCAACTCTTTAGCACTAACTACATCTTCTTCGTGAAATGCAGATCCACAGATTCTTATTAGGCTTTCATTGTCTATCACATCTATCTTGTTCTGTATAAATGATAATAGTTCACATATCACTATATTACAGTTCACACATTTTAGCGTATTCACAGACATTGTCGCGGAAGTAGGTGCGTACCTATTCGAACCGTTCGCTAGCGCGTATGACGGCTGACTTTATACAAGAAAAGCGTAAAGTCGGATATGAACAACTATCGACCAATCACTCTAATCCCCATACTCTCAAAAATATTCGAGAAAGTTATGTGTAATAAACTAGAGAACTTTTTAACATCGTGTGACATCCTTTAAAAAGAACAGTTTGGATTTAGGAAGGGGAGCTCCACAGCTTCAGCATGTTTCTCCTTAATTAAACAAATAACCGAAAGTCTAAATAAAAAGTCCAAAATAGGCTGTATTTTTCTAGATATGACAAAAGCCTTCGACTTTGTCTGCAACTTTCACACTATGGAATCCGCGGGAAAGCCAACGATTGGATCAAAAGCTTTCTTACCGACCGACTGCAATGTGTAGAAATAACAAGAACCGGTCAAAATGAACAAAAACAATTTAGATCAAAATACACACAAAACAACTTCGGAACACCTCAAGGAGGAATTTTATCCCCGCTTTTCTTTCTTGTATACATCAACGACCTACCAGAGGTGATTAATGAAGAGTGCGTACTGTTTGCTGATAACACAACCAATCAATCTGCCTGGCCTTTTCCCAACTATGTTGGGGTCAGCATCCAGTCTAACCGGATGCAGCTGAATACCAGTATTTTACATGGAGCGACTGCCTATCTGACCTCCACAACCCAGTAACTGGGTAATACGATACCCCTTGGTAAGACTGGTGTCAGACTTTCGGGCTTCTGACGACCCGTAACGACTGTCAAAGATCCACGAATGACAGCCGGGACCAACGGCTTAACGTGCTCTCCGAGGCACGGAGGATTCTCGGTATGTATAGATGGTCACCCATCCACTGACCAACCCCGGCAAGCGTAGCTTAACCTGATGGATCGACCAGTGCGGCTGTTGTTACTTAGCCACGAGCTCCTCTTGACATGATGACACAACCTTGATTATAGACTTAGTTATGACTCAGATATGGTCTTTTTATCTGTGAAGTTGTACTGTTCGCAGATGATACCTCTCTTATTTTTAAAGTAGACAGGAATAGACAAGATTTTGACGATGTAAACAGTGCACTCTCAATGGTTACGGATTGGTTTACGACAAATAACCTAGTTCTAAATACTAAGAAAACGAAATGTGTAAAGTTTGCCCTACCTAATGTTAGAAATCTAGGGCCCAACATCGTCTTAGATAAAGAGGTGCTTGAATCTGTAAACTCGGCGGTTTTTCTGGGCATAACAGTAGATGCCAAACTTCAGTGGGGCCCACATATATCGAGCCTAGCGGGAAGGCTCAGTTCAGCCGCCTACGCCGTCAGGAAAGTAAGACAATACACTGACGTCGATACAGATCGGTTAGTCTATTTTAGTTATTTTCATAGCGTTATGTCCTACGGTCTTCTGCTGTGGGGCAAAGCTGCTGATATTCAAAATATATTTGTTCTTCAAAAACGAGCTGTTCGCGCTATTTACCAGCTTGGTGCCAGAGTTTCTCTGAGAGATTTTTTCAAAGATATTGGTATCCTCACGGTGGCATCTCAATTCATCTTCGCCAATATCTTATATATTAGGCAAAATATACACTTATACACTAAAAACAGTGATTTTCACAATGTTAACACTAGAAATAAGGACAAACTACGAGCTCCCTTTCACCGGCTTCATAAGGTTCATAACTCATTTGTTGGGCTTGGTATAACCTTTTATAACAAGCTACCCTCTTCTTTGCTAGATTTGCCTTTTAATGCGTTTAAAACGAAAGTAAAATCCAATCTTTGTTCAAAGGCATACTATTCTATCAACGACTACTTAAATGATAAGAATAGTTAGTTAGTTAATATGTGCTTCTACTATGCGTCTGAGATAAGAATAGAAAGGTCAATGACCTCCATTTGAAAAATGTAATTTAAAAATTACGTTTAGCAAAAATATTTAACAATTTAGTCGTCTGATAAATAACACCTTTATGTTCAATTGTACTTATATTTTGTTTCTTTTTTCTTTTCAGTCGCAGAACTCGGATAGAATTAATTGACAAACCGGACTTAGCAATACCAGAAACGGAAAGAAGATCGCATTTTGTGTGTTCTCACTACATTTTTATTCTGTGATTAAATATAAACCACAACTACACTATCAATTAAAAATGCTAAAACATTAAAAAGCATTTTATTTTATTTCATATAATGTATTTAAAAATACCTACTGATATCTTTATCGAAAGAGGCAGCCCTGGCAATTCACAATAACCACGCGGCGGCGCGGGGCGGTGGCATCTCAATTCATCTTCGCCAATATTTTATATATTAGGCAAAATATACAATTATATACTATAAACAGTGATTTTCACAATGTTAACACTAGAAATAAGAACAAACTACGAGCTCCCTTTCACCGGCTTCATAAGGTTCATAACTCATTTGTTGGGCTTGGTATAACCTTTTATAACAAGCATTATGTGGTTAGCTAGTGACCTCGACAGTTGATCATATTATTTATTGTTATTAGTAATTAACTCTTTGTTTATTTATTTTACATCGATGGTCCTAGTTTATCATTTATAACTTCCAGTTACAATACTATATGTAAGCGGGCACGCCCTTTATGCCTGGAGGCTTTTTATTTAGATATTAAGTTCTGTTTACGTTTAGTTTTTTTTATTTTGGCCTGAGTATAGTTCTCGATGATTTTGTTTGGTATATTGGCGTGTGCTAGCTAACATAATTATGGCTAATAATTTAAATTATGTTTTGTGTTGCGTAATGTAAATATACATTTGATACGGCCGCGAATTATATTTAAATCAACTTACAACTTAATACTGACCTGCAAATTGCAAAAAACGTAACAAAATTTGAATTTCGCGGGATACCTTGACGCTTCCGCCTTAAATAAAATTGTAATTTTAAGGTTACATTTTAATTTGAACTTTGTCACGTCAACATTGAGTTTCTAGTTCTAAAACTTGAACATAATCTAAGATTCTGAATTCTAGCTTAGCGTACAGTGTACCTATGCAAAATAAACAAATTTTTTTAGTTTTTACAAATGAAGAATTTCATTGAAAATAAAGGAAATGGGCAATGATCATATTTCGTTTAAATACTGTAATTGTAAAACTATTTCGAGGAATAGGGATGCTGATCACTGCGGTCCAATAAATAGGTATTCTAAGTTTATTGATATTTTTGTTTACCCTCTATGTCATCATTCAAAAAAGGTTTGATTTCATTACCTTAAAGTAAAGCCACTGAAGAGTTCCACCATAGATATAAGAAAGAAGGAGTTATGCCCGGTAGTTGAAAATGTATCGAAACCCAATGTCTTCAATCTATCCCTACTCTCTAGCCTGCGATCACACATGCGATCAGTAAACCCAATAAATACGAGGTCCCGCTCACACTTGCAATTTACAAATCAGAACGTACTACACAATCAATTATAAACCTTATCCCATCAAACACAGCGTGCATTTACCATGCACCGTACAACTCACCCACACGAAAACATCGTTCGCTATCGTTGTGCTGTGCAAAAGCCATTTATTTTACATATACGCTAGTGATTGACTAAATCGGAAACTTATCGATTCTCCCATTTATTATTGTATTAAAATCTTTGGAAGTTGCTGAAAAAATTATAAATAAAAAACGATATACATATGTATAATAAGATGATATAAATTTTGCATACATTTTTATTTTTTACTTCAATGTTTTCATTTTGTTCTATTGATAATTTTGATTGTAATTCTTGATATATTTTATTTTAATTTCGATTATGATTTTGTTTTTAACTTAATGTTTTGTTCATTGTTTCAATTCAATTTTTCTATCCGTATAAAATCTTTTTAAAACGTGTATTTATAAGCTATTTTTTATGTAAGTGCTGTGTACGCCTGTAAGTGACTAATTCACCATAAATCAATGCTTATGTTATTTACTATTATGTTAATGTTCTAGTGAATAGGTCGTTGGTGTACCTATCAAATAAATAAATAAATAAACAATAAGTAAGTAAAAAAAAAGAAATATTAAGTAAACCAAAAAAAAAACAACATTATGAGAAAATCTAAATGAGTATAAAACAAGATTTCACATCGGTCTTCCAATCAGGCTATAACTGTTGACAAATTGAAGAATAAACTTTAATAGTAATATAAATTCATACGACAATCGACATTATTGTCGATAGAGCCTACGTTAGTGGATCTGCACAACCACATCACTAATCCATCGCAAGACGCTATAAAGTTTATAGTTTAGCTTCGATTTTTACAAGAAACCACTTAACAACACGGTTTTCTTAAATGTTATCACGATCGCGTTCGAAAGCGCACTAGTTAGCGGAAACGGCCATTTGCCTGAGGCATGACCATTGTGGTCAAGATGCGCGGACACAGACACGCCCCCATGCCACTTCTCCTGTTATTTATATTTCTATGAGTTCCACTATCCACCTTCTGGCTCCATCATCAGACCCTCGACACCAAATGCAACATATTGAAATCGTCAAACCGAATCATATGAGCCCAAACTCGAGGGGTTTACTAGAAGTTGCTGATGAGTTCCACTATCCACCTCCTGGCTCCATCATCAGATCAGCCCCAAGATACTAAATTATTGTAATGTCATCGGTCTTTGATACGTGTGCAAATTTTCAATTTAATCAAATGTCTTAAGTTGGTGAAAATTACGTTGATAGATTCCGTTACATAGATAGATAGATAGACACAGGTCAAGCTAATAAAAGGGTGTTAAAAAGAGAAGGTAAGTGATACTATTATTATTATTTATTTGGTACACCACAAACAAAACAGCAGTACTTAAGTATACAAAATTTAAAACAGAACAATACCATAATACAATTACTGGTATGTATGCCTAATAATTATAGGTATACACAGCATTCACCACAAAACAACATCGTAATAAACTAGAAAAAACTTATGAAAACTAAACATGAAATACAATTAGTAAGCAAAATTCTTAATAAGTGAGTATCATCAGTATTACACAAAAAAAAATAAAAAAAATGTTACCACGAAAGGTGGAAGGTGAAAAATGAGTGTGATATCTAACATGAATTTCCAAAAAATATTTATAAATTGCTTAGTATATGCACTTATGCACTCCCGTTCATATCATATTATGATATGAACATAATATAATTATACTTATGTAGGTACTTACATATTTTACATGTAATCATGAAGGGTGGATAACTTAAAAGTGTGTTTCGCAAGTATCCCGCTGTTTATCAATAACCGCCGGTCGGCTATCAGCAGGCTCACGAACAACGTTTCCATGCACTATGGTATCGCGACTAAGCCTTTCATTTTTTTTTTCTCACATAATACTCATACCACAGTTCTCGATTACTCTTAAAACCGACTATATAAACGTACATTATTAGTGGGGTAAAGTGAAGTGATAATGTTTCTACAACAAATAATAGTATGAGATCTAATATTATTTCCCTACCGATATATAATGTAAAATAAAAAAGCAACTGAAAGACGTCGTTCAGTATAAATACCAGAGTGGCTATGTAAAAGCGACGCCATTTGTTGGTAGCTGTGTACTATTTGCAGTCGTGTTGGACCTACGACAAACTGAATATAATAATATAATGTATAGTAAGCAGTTTGTTAACAAAGGTAAAACATACTCTATAAATCTTCCATTGATAATATATTCTTCTGATTTCAAAATCGATATACTAACATAAGAACAAATAACGGATACTGATGCTGTTATAAAAGCCCCTCCCCAACCAACGAGGCTACTTTTTAAATATTTTCTTCTGTGCCTATTGAAAACTTTTACTAAGTCTAAGTAAAACATATGGGTTATAACTAAAAACCAGAAGTTCCTCGCTGCTACTGAGAACGAGTTTGAAAACAGCAAAATATATACATGCAATGCTTTTAAATCAAACAGGATGTAGTTCATGTAGTGACTCATCACGACCTCGTCTTCGAAAGTAATCATTGAACAGAGAAATAAGTTTGTTAAAATTGCGTTAAACACAAAGTTCCTGTAATTACGAAACTGTCAAAATGCACCATGATAGCACTCCATAAATTAGCGTAGTTAGTGTCAGCACTATCATAATGTAGTCTATTATTAAATGGCTAGTTATCCATAATTACGAAACTTTATGATCACTGTCTGTAGACCCATCTATCTACTCTTGCTTCGTTGTCTGACATGATGAATTTCACGTCACTTGCACAGTTTTAATAAATGCACTTTTAGTAAAAACACTTCTTTATTTGTGAACAGCTTGACTGAAAGCACTGCGATGTCCGATTGTGCTCTGATGCGGGCTGTCCCCTGCAACTTTAGCAAAAACAAATCTGTCCTTCTCCAAAAGTTGTCTTTCCAACGTAATGTTTATTATCTGCGTCCTCCCTTAGCCACCACTTGACTGATATGCTTACTTTCTCAAAGTAGGAGCTCATTCAGCTTGGTGTAGGATCACACGTCTCACGTGATTTTACACCTTCCAATACATAAAGAAAGGGATAACAAGCTTTCATTATTGAGTTCCTTAGAACGGTCTTTCTTCTGGATATCTCACTAATGAGTCAACGCTTATAAAGGACGTGTTGCTTCCAAAACTGTCGATGGCAGTATATTTTCATTACCAAGTGCTTCTTTTAAATATTATTATTTTCTACACTGCATTAAATACCTACTTGTTGAATTTTTAGGTTTCCTTGTTTGGTAGGTAAATAATAATACAGGAGAACGATAGTAGCACCTACCTATTAAAATTAAATTATGGAATTAAATTAACTAATATAATTCCATATTCGCACGTCCATCATAATAATTACACATTGACAGCAATTGCCTCGTTGCTCTAGTGGTCACAAGCGCTACTGCTGACCACGAGGGCGGCAATGGCAATAGCATAATCAGTCTATAACGTTCCCACTGCTGAGACTGCGGCCTCCTCTCTGTGAGAGGGAGTGGGCCGTAATCCACCACGCGGGCCCAGTGCGGGTTGGTAGATGTAACATGTCTTAGAATTTTTGGTTTGAGAGTAGTGGTGATGAAATAATTTACACAAAGTAAAGCGCCTGTCTGCGCTCGGACCTACGAGCTATAACTCTTAAGTCGTGGCCGTTACCACTGGGCCACTGTTCTCCAAAGATGGCAATAGGCTCGTTTACACCCCTATTACATGGGACTTAAACATACTTCACTTTCACTGGTGAAATGTGGGTGTAGATAATGGCATGTAATTATAGATAATGGCGCCAATTCTCTTGTCACAAATGCCTCTAAACTAGACAAAAAATCACAAAAATTTAGTTTATTCCTGTCAACACAGGTTTTGAAGTTATATTGTCCTGTAAATAGTTGTGAACAAGTTGTAATAAATTGACGATGGATGGTAATAGAGATACTGTTCGTCACTTTTTAAGCACGTCATCCTCGTCGGAACTACATATACACAAAATGTGTTATTAATCTAAAAAAAAAAATACTTGCGCAGGAGACAGCTTGTGTATGAAAACAAGTTTTTTTTTGTGTAATGTTTCGAAAAAACATGCGCAGGAGACACGGCTTTACATCTGACTGCCGAAACACAACAATGCTGTCAACATTGTTGTTATGGCGACAGACTTAGATAAGATGGTGGCAGCTAGCCAGGCGGACTTAGAACAAGCCCTACGACCAACCCACAGAGTACATTATGACCAACCAAACCGAGCAGAAAATGTTGCCCCCGCTGGGATTCGAACCTCTGGGTGAGAGGCAGGTGTTCTAACCACTAGACCATAGATGCGGATAAATAATATGAATTTTTTTCTTAAATAAAAACAAACTTCAATTGTACGTAGTGAGTATAATTAATATTTTACAACAAAAGTAGTATTTAAATTACTTACTTAATATTACATCATAGCTTAGTATCCATTATCATAAAAATTCCTAGACTATTTTAAAGAACCGCAAATAGATTCTGTAAGAATATGAAAACTTTAACAGGTTAAGTGAGCTATCAATATTGTCTATCCCTAGTTGTAATGACAGCTCTCTTCACTGACAGCGGATCAATTCAGATGGGTCACTGCGCAAAATCATTTAAATAAAAAGCGACTCTTACTTACGTCACAATAAAGTGCAATTCAAGTCGCACAGCGCTAATTACCTACAGTTATATTTACCTGGAAGTTGCCTCACTGAATTGGCCCGACAAGACGGGCCCGCCGCATACTTGTAGCTTCATACTTAATCTGCGGAGTGTCGCATCTGTATTCGCTGATGTACTGGACACTGTGACGTGATTGTCAGCACCGAATTTTGCAGTCTAGTTTCAATACTTATAGAGTTCAAAATGGCTAGTGACACAACAGTACTACCAATCACATGACTGCAAAATTCAGTGCTATCAACCACAGGTCAAGTTAATGAACGCACTGTAAGTTTCCAAGATGACATTTTTACAGATGCCAGTGATTTAAACATCTTGTTTTAACTTCTCAGCCTCATTTGCAGGCCTATTCTCTTTATCCGCGCTAAAGGGCCAGCCGGGTGCTGCGGTGGACTGCAGTAGCGACCATAGGGCTCCGCTGTCGGCCCCGTTCGACATGTCCAGGTCTATCGGCTGCAGCAGCTTGCGGGATTCACTTTTTATATCTGTCTTTTGGAGTTAAGGATTTTATTGCAAGAGTAAATATTTAATAGAAGAGGATATAATATATTTATTTGTATTAACCATGGTGCAATAATGGTCTTAATAATAAGGTTTGCATCTACCTACATGTCTCGTCATGGACTGCCATACAAATATTTTATAGGAGCATTAATGGAATGGCTATCGGAAACAAGATCTATGGGACATCGGTGATCCGGGCAATCCGTATCATTAACTTCACTTGCCATTGGAGTGAATTCACAAGGACACTGTTATTTATACGCTGTTTGGTACATCGTTTGCCAAATTAAATTGGTCGATAGGACAGGTCATTTGCTATCTCTTCAGGCCCCATAAGTCATTCCTTGCCACACTGTTTTTTTTTAATTGTAAGTTTTAACTTTTTATTTAGAAAAAAAATGCAGAATTCGGCAAAGAGATGGAGCTAGACGTCATGTGTAGCTCCATTTCTTTCTAACACTGAAGTAAAATAGAAATAATACTGCTATAAGAGGTGATGGTTGGCCCCTCAGCGCCTTTTGGGAAAACCTGTAGTGAGGCTGCAGATAAAATGTTTATAGTACTCGTGTTAAGAACTGAGTCGTCGGGCCATGAATGTCAGTAGCAATAAGAATGTGCAAAGTCTTGCGTCTTATCGATAGTTTGTTACCTGCTCTATAAATGCGAGCGAACAGACTAGCGGCATCTACAACGTCGCATGCGGATTACGTCACGCAAAATCCTGCATCGCGCAAGCAGAGTTTACCGCGCGACAAGTACGATGAGATAACGTCCCGACATCAATCGTCGGGCAGTAGCCCACCAGACACGACACCCGTCTGGTTCCATTGAGGATGAGTGAACTTTACTCCCTATTCCTCATACCTCTATAAGACTAATAACAATGATTTATGGCCCGACGACTCAGTTCTTAACGCGGCGACTATAGTATCAAAGATAATCAATTCAGAGTCCCATTGTTGGGTTTGGGAGTGTAAACAAACACTAGTTTTAGGGAAAACCACTGTAATGCCTACACATAGGGTTCAGTTTGCGCTACAACTTCATATTTTTTTACTTTTTCAACAGTACTAGTCAGTGTAAAATCAACTTTATTTACACTAGCATAAAGTTGATGTTTGTCTAAGTGAAAAACTAATGTTTGTGTACATGTTTGGCAAATGAATTGCGAACGCAGATTAGATACACTGCTACTAGGATCTTCTGGCGTTCGAATGACGTTGACATGCAGGAGGCGCTTTTGTTAAATATGTTGAAAAAACGTCGAAGTGCGAGTCCAACTCGCACACGAATGGTCCGTACCAATCAATCTGCCTAGCCTTTTCCCAACTATGTTGGGATCGGCTTTCGGTCTAACCGGATGCAGCTGAATACCAGTATTTTATATGGAGCGACTGCCTATCTGACCTCCACAACCCAGTAACTGGGTTGTCAAACTTAACGTGCTTTCTGAGCCACGGAGGAGTCTCGGTATGTAAAGATGGTCACCCATCCAGAGACCAACCCCGGCAAGCATAGCTTAACCTGATAGATCGACCCGTGCGGCAGTTATTATTTAGCCACCAGCTCCGAGCGATGGTTACGAAAGGTAATCCGTACCATCGTACAATATTTAATAATAAACGCAAAAAAAAACACGGGTCTTGTAGGACTGGCCCCCTTGAATTTTTTACTTTATTTTTATTATAGCGGCTCAATCTGTGAAAATTGTCTACCTACTACGGTTTATGAGATACAGTCCGTGACAGACAGACGGACAGACAGCAGAAGCTTAGTAGTAGGGTTCCGTTTGGCACCTTTCGAGTATGAAACCCTAAAAACAAGATGGCGACGGCGTTAGTTCCGATTTTGGCCAAACGCCTTGTAGACGAACCTTGTAGCGCTATAGCACCGTTTAAAGGACTGTGTCATGGTCTAATAAAACAAGATCTGGCATTCCAGGACTAACACATGCTTACGTCACTATCCAGTTACCACTTTATTGCAACAAAACACGATTAAGGAAAGATTTTCAGCTACCATTCTGTAAAAAAAATATGTACAAAGCATTTAAATTGTCATTTCATGTGTCTAATCAAACGAAACAATTCAATTTAAACATAAACCAACGTAATTGTTCATTAAAACCTCATTGTTTTATCGGACTCGCACAGGTAATAAAGGTGGTTGGGGAGTTATTATTACAAACTTCTGGTAACACAGATGTGATGACGTAGACTTGTGTTGCCCACGTGACCACTGTGTCTCGGAATGCCATACCTGGCGAAGTATATTATTATACCATGGACTGTGCCAAGTAGTTTCAGTCTAATACTGCAGGAATTAAAACTTTATAATAAATTAATAGTTAAAAAAACACTAGAAAAACACGCTTTTATAAATGCACGTAAAACAAAAATACGATTTTCCATCATGAAGTTCCAGTTCATATCTTTCGGCTCCATCATCAGATCAGTTCGGCAGTACCATATTATTGTATTGTCATCAGAACTACATACAGCTGCCAATTTTCATTACGCTACGACCCTTGGAAGATGGTTAAATTAGTTACCTTAGATTCCATAACATAGTTAGTTACATACAGGTCGACTTAATAAAAGCGAGTTAAAAAGGATACATCCTTTGGCCACATTAGGTGGTGCACTGAAGTCCCATCGGATGCCAGTCAGCTCCTTAGCTAGCTGGTATGTTTCTCTGAAACAGTTACAATGTACATTCGATTGTGGAATAATAACAGATGGCATTGAGAGCAGGTCATGTTCAAGTATTTCGTTTCAGTGTAGAATTCGTGTGAACATTTATGTATTTTAAATCCCTTAACGTTTTAAACTGGCTTCTTAACGCATTCAAGGACACTGAACGAGACACAATAGAAGTTTTATTGTTATAACGCCTATGGGCCTTTACTGTCCCTCAAAGTGTTAAGTCAACAGTAGTTCTTGTAGAAAGGAAAAAGTGCTTCCAGAAAAATAAAATTTTTGTCAGTTGTAGATTAATATTTTTTATAAAAAAAAAGTTAAAGATAAGAAGAATGGAAAGAAACATACTTGCTTTTTTTCATGGGCTAGGCAGATAAAAAAAGCAAATATCTAAAGCCTTGTCCACACAGGAGCAAATTTATATCAACACGTTATTATGATTAGCATCAGGAATTTCCAAAGAAGAAGTAAACCAAAGACGAAAGAAGTTCCAGCATGCGTAGATTCACAATCACAATCTGTCATTTTGTCTATTCTTCCATCGATACTAAGTTAGGGTACTTAGGTGCTCGAGTTTCTTGCCTGTTCTTCTCATATAGATCTACATTTTGGAATGGGCAACTAGCTTCAACTTTCTGACTGACTGACCGACCCCTTGACAATTCAAAAGCGCTTGTAAATGGTTTAATTTAAATAAATGGTTAGAATTTAGGTACTGCGAGATCTACAGAAGTAAGCTACTTTTCTGACCTAATTAATATTATAAACGCGAAAGCGCGGTTGTTTGTTTGTTACGCTTTTACGGTAAAACGACTGAACAGATTTGGATGAAATTTGGCGCATGGGTAGACCATGACCTTGGTTCTAGGTTGTTCCATGTTTTAGTGTTTAGTTTCGCACTTATCCCTCATGTAGACCCTTGTGCGGGGTGAAACAGCTAGTAAAAAAAATAAAGTACACACTTAGCATTATCCAGCCTGTTCCTGTCACTGTCTGCAATGGTGACGTGCGACTCGAAGTTGGCGCACACGCGGTCCAGCTCACAACCGCGCCGTGACAGCTCTGCTAGGCGCTCGTTTAGCTCATTCTGAAAAGTTAGTATTACACAGTACATTTTTTTTGGACATGGGTCTTTTAATAAACACCTTTTTGTTATAGGAGTCACAGATAGTCCGCTGTGCAGGGCCTGCATGGAGGACGACGAGACAGCAGCTCATGTGCTGCTAAACTGCCCGGTCGTCGCCACATACAGGACAAAGTACTTCGGTAACCCAGGTACCTTACGTGAGATTGTCAGTGAGTGACACCAAGGCGTTGCTGGCCTTCTTTGAGGAGCTGGGGTGGATCGAATAAGCGATTTTCCCACCCGTACGCAAAATACGCGCTTTGACGTGGAGTTGCGGATACCAGCCCGTATTACCACAGTTATTTAGTGTGGCAACCTGGTATCAGAATTTCAAACCCGCCCATGGGCCCCTGACGTGGCTTCACATGCCGTCGAGAAATATCTGTCAGGCATGCTGTTTCCTCACGATGTTTTCCTTCACCGTTTTTAAGCAAGTAATAATTATACAATACGTATATGAATCCGAAAAGTCAGAGGCCTTGGGTTCGAACTCAAGACCCTATGACTACTACTACTATAGGCAGTCTGAAGGTCACACCACTAGGCTAGTAAATAAAATATTGTGTTAAATTTGTGAAAAATATTTGAAATAAATCATTTAAATGGTTTCCATTTAAATTATTTATTTCAATTTTTTTTTTATCTAACCCTGGCATGTGGGATGTCATTGGATAGAGAACAAATATAATTTAAAAAAAATAGGGGCCGTAGAAGTTGTCAGTGTTATGGCGCCTACACACTATGCCGGCGGCACGTACCCCCGGCTTTTTCGCCTTCATTTCTTTTGTGCGGGTTTGTGCAACATGGCCGGCGGCAGTGCCGGCGGCATAGTGTGTAGGAGCTATTAGACCATTTTTGTACGAGCTCTATCTCAACAACTAAACAAGTTAGGAATTTGAAACTTCTGTATAACGTGTACCACTATACATAATCAACAAATACTAAGCCGATTCATAAGATATTTATTTAAATATGGGTGATTTTCTGCAACTGCAAAAATAACTTTGTAATTCATGGTATCATTATGAAATATTGAGATATCAATTTAAACAATTTAATTTTGAGATTTTCATTAAGATGAAAAATAGTATTTTCATTTATTTGCTAAATAATGTACGGTGGTACGGAACCCTTCATGTGGGAGTCCAACTCGCACTTGGCCGGTTTTATTTACGTAATCAAAAGATTACGGCGATACGTTGAGTTAAAATGTGGCATGGCGTCACAAGTATGTAGATTTTATACTTAGTTGTGAGGTAGCAAACTCCAATTTTTTGTTATTAATATGATAAAGCAAAAAATACATGTCTATTAATATTTTTCTACTATCTGACTAACAAACCATTTTTTTTTTTTACCCTGGTCTTTCATCCCCATTACTAATTTGCCAGCCCCTGACAACAAATAGCTGCCAGAAGAATAACAGTTGTCTCTTTAGTTTCAACTGATAAAGTTTTCGGGTTTTGGATTTGTGAACAGACTGTTCATTCAGTATGGCAATTAGCTTCTGGAGGGAGGTGGGCTGGTTGGAATAACCACCAAACGGCCGCCATGGCCCACGCACAATGGTCCACGTGACGGACTAAGTGCGGAAACCAACCCTATAACATAACATATCAGTATGGCAGCTGAATTATGGTTATGGTAGATATGCTGGACTTTTAACTGAAATCACCAACCCATCTTGAGCAAGTGTAGTGATCAATGCTCATGCCTTCTCTGTATTAGAAGAGGCTTTTGCCCAACAGTGGGACAATAAAATTTTGCCAAGTACAAGTACTTGTTGAAAGACCTACACCGTCCTCCCATACCTATTAACAATGTTATTTGAAAATATTGTAAAAGGCAATTATTTTTAAAAGAGTAACAGTGGAGTTTCTTGCCGGCTCTTCTCCATAGGAAACAACCAATTGGAACTGTGCATCCAGCTTCTGACGTTTCATAAGTGCCCATGGTTTATGTGAAATAAAATATTTTCAATTTTGTTTTTTTTTTTATAACATCATTACCCCGAAGGATTGGGCAGAAGTGTACCAATAGTACACCTACATTTCGCCAGTTATGTTTAAGTCCCATGTAATAGGGGGCGAGCCTATTGCCATCAACCGGGGCAGAAATGTAGACTCTGGGCTGCTACTTAGAAATCTTCGATAAAAAATACAGGATCCAACTTCACGAGGATTGCCGATGCGAGGGTTTGCGCCCCGCAGAGCTACGAATCTTCACGGATGGATCCAAAACAGGTAGTGGCACAGGTGCTGGAATCTTTTCGGAAGACTTCAACATATGTGTAAGCCACACCATTGGGAGTCCATAACACAGTGTTCCAGGCCGAATGCATGGGCATATCTCTTGCCGCGTTAGCCATAATGGCCAGGGAAGTTAAGGACCACTCGATACGTATACTCTCAGACAGCATGGCTGTTCTGCAAGCGCTAAACAGCCACACTATTGACTCTGGGCTGATATACGAGTGCCACCAGCGCCTTAACCAGGTGGGTAGCCTCAATAACATTACCATTCAATGGATTAAAGGACACAGCGGTTCGCGGGGCAATGACGCAGCCGACGAACTTGCCAGAAGGGGGTCGAGCATGGCACCAGTGGGTCCCGAACCCATTGCGCCACTCCCCTTCGGGTACTTACGCACTCTGGTAAGGAAACGAACCAGGGACCAACATCACAAACTATGGTTGGATCACGGAGAGTGAAGGCAGGCTAAGGAGGCACTCCCTACAATTGATGGCCGGCTCACGAAAAAGGTTCTCTGACTAACGAAACAACAGCTGCGTACAGTTACAGCAGCTGTAACTGGCCATGGGTCATTTAATAAACACCTCTTTGTAATAGGAGTCACAGACAAAATTTTCCCACCCGTACGCAAAATACGCGCTAAGACGTGGAGTTGCGGATACCAGCCCGTATTACCTATTACCTATTACCTAGGAGTCACAGACAGTCCGCTGTGCAGAGCCTGCATGGAGGACGACGAGACAGCAGCTCATGTGCTGTTATACTGCCCGGCGGTCGACGCATACAGGGCAAAGTACTTCGGTAACCCAGGTACCCTACGTGAGATTGTCAGTGACACCAAGGCGTTGCTGGCCTTCTTTGAGGAGCTGGGGTGGATCGAATAACCGATTTTCCCACCCGTACGCAAAATACGCGCTTAGACGTGGAGTTGCGGATACCAGCCCGTATTACCTATTATGCTACTTAGAAATTCCAGATAGAAAAACCTAATAACACTTCGCCAGACCTGGGAACCGAAAACCTCATGCTCAGCAGTAGTCCTTGCAACCACCAGACTTTAGAAGCACTCAGTAGTATTATTATAGGAACTTAATAAGCATATGGGCTTTAGCAACCAGCACAAGATTGAGGTCAATAGATGCCTAGCCTTTTCCCAACTATGTTGGGGTCGGCTTCCATTCTAACCGGATGCAGCTGAATACCAGTATTTCACATGGAGCGACTGCCTATATGACCTCCACAACCCAGTAACTGGGTATTACAATACTTACCCCTTGGTAAGACTGATTGTCAGAATTTCGGGCTTCTCAAAGATCCACGAATAACAGCCGGGATCAACGGCTTAACGTGCTTTCCGAGGCACGGAGGAGTCTCGGTACGTAAAGATCGTCACGCATCCACGGACCAACACCGGCAAGCGTAGCTTAACCCGATGGATCGACCCGTGCGGCTGTTATTACTTAGCGACGAGCTCCTGGTAGCACAATATTGAGGTGATGTCACGCTAAGGAGGAGGCCTTTGTCCTGTTGCAAGATAGTGAAACCTGAGATAATGAGTCAGCGCAACATATCTTCAGATCATAAATACAACTGTTTTTGACATAGTTTCGCCTAAGCAAAAGGTACTTACTGGATATCAAGCTCAGTGTAGGCTGATGCTAATAATTACGACTGTCTTGGTCTTTATTCAGGCTGTTCAAAGCATGATTATCAGAGAGAGAGATTATAGTGAAACGATCGATGTTTTTACTCACATTAAATTTCATTTCTTGTGCCAGTTTCGTCTCTAATTCTGTCTTTTTCTTGCATGCCTTCATTTGTTGTTGCTCTTTTTCGATCTTTTCTATAAATAATTGTAAGGAAATATGAAAAAGAATGCAAGATAACTATCGTTAGAAGATGAGATTAGTAGCACTGTAATTACCGTCCACTCGTTTGCAGAAGTCATCCAGTTTTTCCACAACATCCGAAAACCAAGTTTCTTTCAATTCTGAAGCCATTTCAGGTAATAAGTAGATTTTCTAAATAAATCACGAAATAAACTTTCGACAACAAACAACGTCTATTTTGAATTCAAAAACGAATAAACCATAAACTATTGCCACAGATAAATAAAAATCGCAGATTATAGTTGAAATGTCAGTGGCTCTCAAAGTTTTCACATTCGGTTTTTTAGACTTTTAGCACTTTAGCGTGTGTATCCGAACGATATGATAAAGAAAGCGACAGTGGCGCCCCGTGGTGCCCGATAGCGGTACTTTATTTATCGCCATATTTGTGATGGCGACCGATATTTATAGATCGTAGGGGTGTTGTTATTCAATAAATAAATGCATTAAAAATGGAGGAGACGAAAGTTATTTATTACATAGACGATGAGGAGACCCCATATTTAGTGAAAATTCCGATCTCACCGGAGAAAGTGACGTTGTTGGACTTCAAAAACCAGTTGAACCGACCGAACTATAAGTTTTTCTTCAAGTCCATGGACGATGATTTTGGTGTTGTTAAAGAGGAAATTGTTGACGATAACGCTCATTTGCCGTGTTTTAACGGTCGTGTTGTGTCGTGGCTAGTGTCTGCGGAGGGCTCGAACCCTTCCGATGGAGCTTCGCAATGTACTGATAGCAATGCTGGTAAAGGCAAACAAACCCATGGTGCTCCGGCCCCTGTCACCCGAGACACCTGTACGGACACGGACAGCACCATCAGCTCTCGCCCCGGCCATCGAGCATCCTGTGACAAGTATAAATACCGCGGCTTACGGATAAACGGCCACTCAAAATATGGAAACCATGGTTTGGAATACGAGACTGCCTCCGTGCTAAGTTCTGACTTAGACTCCACCAGCCTGTTCGACAGCCAGTCAGAAATCACCACGACAACTGGCCGGCACACTAACGCGTCTGTAGACAGAGCCCTAACAGAATGCAGCAGTGTTTCACACCTGCAAGTGAGTTCTCGTAAAAGACCACAGAGGCGGCGAAAGAGGCCGCAGGTCATGTCTCGAACTTCTTCGTACTCGTCAATTACAGACTCCACAATGTCTATGCACATTATAACAGTGACTCTGAACATGGATACTGTCAATTTCCTTGGTATTTCAATAGTTGGGCAGTCGAATAAAGGTGGTGATGGAGGAATATATGTTGGAAGCATTATGAAGGGTGGTGCTGTTGCTCTGGACGGCAGGATAGAGCCAGGAGACATGATTTTACAGGTATTTTTTGTTATTGTGTTGCTACTTAAGTCAAAAACAAGTAATTTGCAACTGCTTTTATTTATTTTGCCAAAGACTTCAATCCTGATATGACCATAAAAACCAAGAGAGTATCTGGTTCCTTTTGTTGGAACCGAATGCCTGGGGAATAAGTAATTGTCAGGAGATTGTCACACTCATGTTATCACAGATAGCTAGAGAGGTTTGCTCTTTTTCCACATTTTCCCAATTAAGCCATTTCATATTTATATAGGTAGTCACCAGGTTTATTTATCTTCAATTTATATGCAAACAGATTTTCTTTTAACCCACCTTTCACCAATTCTTGTAGTTGAAGGCAAGTAAGGAATAATTTGGTGGATATTCCCAAGCTGTTTTAATTATAAACCCCATCCATATCATCTTATGCATACATATAGCCATTTCTACCTGTTTTTGATCAGCTTCCAGTTTTATTAAGCAGATGAGACTACATTCAATATTCAACACCTACCATTTAATCTCTACAAGTTCTACAACCGAATTAGTTACTAAGCAATATCAAATACCACACAAATCCACAATCAAATCCACATGTCACTAGACATTTAGACTGATGTAGGCACTATCAATCATACAATCTGGACATAATCTGAGTTAACTTATGCAGCTAGATTAAGTAAGATAACAAGGTGCTCTTGCACTTGTAAGAATTACTAATAACAACAATGTGGAATCAATCTGTGTAGTCTTTACCCAACTATGTAAGGGTCAGCTTCCAGTCTAACCAGATGCAGTTGAATACCAGTGTGTTACCTGGAGCTACTGCCTATCTGACCTCCACAACTCAGTCACTGGGTAATACGATACGCCTTGATAAGACTGGTTGTCAGACATTGGGCTATGGACTACCCATACCTAATGTCAAAGATCTATGAAGGACCAACCGATCAACGTATTGACCAAGGCAAGCGTAGCTTAATCTTCCATAGACGCGTGCGGCTGCTATAGAATTACTCATAACAACACAGCTGTAATCAAAACAATGTTGTAGTAACTAGTTTATGTTTATTGTCTCTTATGCTAAGTAATCATACAGCGTATGAATCAAATGTATAATACTAGACTATTACTTTATAACATAACTGGTGAAATGTGGGTCTACTATACAGGTTAAACACACGTCACTGGTTACAGTCACGAGCACCAATATGTATACACTTAGCAACTTTAAAAAGTGTTTTTCTCCTACTGTGGTGATTGTAATTTTATGTTGTAACAAACATAGTATTTTGGAACCCACGCTAATATGAAATAGGTCTTATCTCAAAGTTGCAGTTGTTATTCCATGAGATAATCGCTTTTGAATATTGCTAAGTGAATACATATTGGTGCTCGTGACTGTACACCTCTTTCTAAACCTTCAGGAATATCAGGTTTTATGTTAGGTTAATTTTACTTGGTTTAAAACCCAAGTTCTCTACCACACATTTTCATTTTATATTTTTTTTCCATAGGTATTTATGCTTTGAAACAGCCAAATTGCTTCAACTTACTGATAGACTACTTGACAATTCAAAGGCCTATAAATGATTAAATCAATGCTTTGACTGACTATGCCTTCTCCTGGGGCTCATAGACCCTAATAATCAACCTGACTACAATTCCCTATGGGTCACAGATTAAATTCCTACACAAAACAAATGTTAATTTGGCTTGTAGATGTTGTGATCTTCTTCGTTGTGTTGATGATTCTATTGATCTGATTTCAATAAGCTTCCACTAGAATTCAGCCACTTCGACAGTGCTTTTGTTAGTGTCGCAAAGGTCTTGTATAGTGCAGGTATTTCCTCACAGAGAGCACAACAAGAGCTGAGGTGGCTGTGGCATCGTTTGCGATGTGGCTTCACAGATGCACTGTGGCTCATCGGTTTACCACCACCTGACTAAGTTGTAACTGCAGTGGCATACCTGGCTTCTTAATCCGTTAAGAGATTTCCAGGTGTGTCATGGCAGTTGGTGGCCTGTTGGAAGCCTTTCTACTGTTGTTGTAGTTGTTATAATATACCCAGGTGGTTGCAAATGAAAATATTATTTGTAAATACATACTTCTTACTATTACTTCTTAATATTATTTCCTTTTTTTTTTTCATTTAAAATACTTATAAATTATATTTTAAAATATTAGAACATTTAAAAATATAAAAAATAGTAGCCCACCGCCGGTATCGGGAACAGGGTCCCAGCTACCCGCTGTCAGGGCTCCTGAGAGAGGAACCTCCTGACAACGCGAGTGACAGTGGGCATATTATACGCTGATTATACTTACGCTTAGTATCTGGCAAAGTTATACCAGTTTACCAAGATCCTATCGGGTTACCCAGTAACTGGGTTGTGGAGGTCAGATGAAGGGTGGGCGTTTTGGAGGACTGTCTTATGTCATTTTGACGTTCGTAAAGTGCTGATTCTCAGCCTAGTTTGAATAAATGATTTTTGAATTTGAATTAGATATGAAGTCTATCCATGTAAAATACTGGTATTTAGCTGTATCTGGTTAGACTGGAATCTGACCCCAACATTGTTGGGAATGGCTAAGCAGGTGTTGATGATAAATTTGACACTGTTATGGCTCATGTACAGTCACAAGCACGAATATGTATATACTTAGCAACTTTTAACACTGATTTACTCCTACTATGTTGATTGTTATTTTATGTTGTTACGGATAGTATTTTGGAACCCATATTAATATGAAATAGGCCTTTTCTCAAATTTGCAGTCAATATTCCACCAGAAAATCGCTTTTGAATTTTGCTAAATGGATACATATTAGCGCTCGTGACTGTACCCTTTGGCGTTTTAGAGTGTTTCCTAGCTGTTTATGATAGCTCAGTCTTAGACAACTGTCTAGGATTAAAACTTTTGCATTTTTGGCTATACAGGGTCAGAGTAAATTAGCTAACGAAACTGCAGACATGATGGTATTGATATCTAAACCACAGATGAATACAGATGAGACACGCCGCAGTTTAGGTATAATTTGGTCGACGGGCCCGCCCGCGGACTTGTAGCTTCATACCGTATGACGCTACAAGTACGCGGCGGGCTCGTCTTGTCGGGCCAATTCAGTGAGTGTAACGTAGTCAGAAGATTTAAGACTTACGCGGTAGAGAGGCAACTTCTAGGAGAATATAACTGCAGCGTAACAGATTTGCACTTTATTGTGTCGTAGCAAGAGTCGCTTTTTAGGGTTCCGTAGTAAACTAGGAACCCTTATAGTTTCGCCATGTCCATCTGTCTAACTGTCTGCGGTTTAGCTCAGAGACGGTTAGTACTAGAAATCTGTAATTTGGTATGGGTATACATATAAATCACGCCGACAAAGTGGTAAACTAAAATCAAGAAAAATATTATTTTTAGGGTACTTCCCCTACACATAAATTGGGGATGTTTTTTTTTTCTTTCTCGTCTATTCCGTGGTGTGGGGAATCGTTGGAAAAGTTATTCAAAAATACTGTGGGTGTGTAAAAACCATTTTGCAATTCAGGAATCCGTTTGCGAAATATTAAGCTTTAATGTGCAAATTTTTGTTAGAGTTAATTGTCCCCACCCCCTGCCAGCTCAATAGTTGTAATTGATGAAAAAATTCAAAGCAGTAGTTTAAATAACAAAGTTAAAAGGAAAACTATCACAGCTAAGTAGGCTTTACAGGTTAACGAGTAATAATTGACCAACTCACATTTTCAGTTTGTAAAATATGTTCTCCCATACGGAATCTATGGGAGAACATATTTTTCAACTACAATGTTAAGTTTGTTCTTGGGATAAATTCATCCCAACTACGGAACCCTTCATTCTGCGTGGTCCGACTCGCACTTGGCTGGTTTTTATTTAAATGATTTTGCGGAGTGTCTCATCTGTATTTATCTGTCTAAACACGATAAAATAAAAACGATTTGATGTTTTTTTTTGGGGAGTCGACGACCGCAGTTGCAAAAAAAACATCATCTTTATACGTATTAATAATAAGTTTGTCATCAATTCCAGGTGAACGACGTAAACTTCGAAGACATGACAAATGATGAAGCAGTGAGGGTGTTACGGGAGGTGGTACAGAAACCAGGCCCCATCAAGTTGGTGGTCGCCAAGTGCTGGGACCCCAACCCCAAGGGCTACTTCACCATCCCCAGGACTGAGCCTGTGAGGCCTATCGATCCTGGTAAGTACTGTTTCAATAAAACATAATGCTATTATTCAAGGAATCTTCATAGCATAATTAGCCTATAAAGTCAGTCAAATCATTTATTTCAAATTGGCCCTTGCAAGTGGCACTTTTGAACGTAAAAATTACAAAAAAAAAATTGATACTAGTCGCCCCTTCCAATAGGTAGTTTTCGTATGGAGAAGAATGGGCAAGAAACTCTACCGTTACAATTTTAGGTAAAAAGAATTTAAATAAAAAAAAGCAACAACAGATAAATTAATTACTTAAGTGATAGATACCTACATGGTTCTCAAATATATTTACATTTTTTATTATAATAATTATAATGTCTGCACTGCTGGAACACAGGACTGCAGGGGACATTATACATATAAACCTTCCTCTTGATTCACTCTATCTATTGCTGAAAACTGCATTAAAATCCGTAGGGCAGTTTAAAAGATCTAAGCGAAGAGACAGCGGAAGAGACTTCATTTTACACTATGTAAAGAAAACTGGATAATTATCTCAGATCCTGAATTCAAATACAGTTTCCCATAGAGAGGAATGGGCAGTTATGAAAATTTTACTTTGTAACTTCCTTTTTATTCCTAAGGTGCATGGGTAGCTCACACACAAGCCCTACGCGAGGCGTACCCACCGCCTCCGCCCTCACTCTCCGCCCTCCCCGTATCTTCAGTATCAGAGCGAGGCGCTAGCGACGCCAGCACTGTACCAGCAGGAGGTTTGGAGCCCCAGCTGTCAGTTAATATGGACATGGCGCTCGTTGTCAGAGCTATGCTGAGGCCGGAGTCGGGTGAGTAACTAAAAATCTAATTCCACCACCACTGGAGAAGTTCCAGTAAATTAATCCGACGGATAATTCCTTGGAATAATAATAAAAAGAAAAAGAGCAGACAGTTTCTTTGTGATGATCAAGTTTGTTTTTCATGGATGTGTCCATTTATTTTTACAGTAATAAAACTGTATTCTATGATAAACACAAATTAATACGAAACTTAGAAATCCCCTACCCAAAACATTTTACCTTAGAAAAGTGGTTTTACAGTAATCATCTATTCAATAATGTAGGGAAACAGGTCTTATAAATTGAAGTGAAATCTCTTTGCAATTAACACCAGAATCTTAGTTAAAGTATCGTGTATCGATCTTTGAATACTTCTCACTAGGGACCGGATTATATGCATTTGCATATTTAAACCATTCTTAGCGGTAATAGCATATTTTACCTATGATCTAGTTATGATGCATATTATCGGTACATTTACAATATTTTTCCGAGTGCATATAATAAATGTATTAGTGCTAACATAGCACCCAAGTTCAGATTCTGCCCAGTTACCTCAGTGGATGTGGAGCGAACCTTTTCCACTTACAAAAATATTCTAAATGATCGAAGACACAATCTTACCACTGAACATTTGGAACAATACATGATTGTTTACGTTTACAAAAATATTAAATAATTTAAATGTCGTGTAATGTTACTGTACCTATTATTGCCTATCAAAAGATAATTTACCAATTGTATGCAAATTTTGAAATGAAAAAATGAAAACATACTTTTTTCTTTTTTTTTTTGGGTTCCTAAAATTTTTCATTTAATTTCACATATTCTGCCAACTTTCGTGCATATTTGCATGCATATAACAAGCCTTTCATGTTGCATATAATCCGGTCTCTACTTCTCACTATTTCTCATAGTTTCGTGGCGGAATCTAATCTGCGTTCGCAATTGATTTGCCAAACTTGTAAACAAACACGAATTTCCACTCAGACAAACATAAACTTTATGGAAGTGTAAATAAAGTTGATTTTAGATCGACTAGTATTGTTGAAAAAGTCATGAAAAATATGAAGTTGTAGCGCAAACTGAACCTTATGTGTAGGTATTACAGTTATTTTTTTCTAAAACTCGTGTTTGTTTACATATTTGGTAAATGAATTGCGAACACACTTACATCGCCACATGCGAATAGCTCTGACGTCACGCAATATCGTACATAGAATATACACAACGTCCCCGCATCAATCGTCGGGCAGTAGCCCATCAGACACGACACCTGTCTAGCCGGAGGATCCTCCTTTTTTTATAGAGGATGAGTGAACATTACATCCTGTCCCTCATACCTCTACAGTTTAAATATTCGCCTTTGAAATCCTAACTTAAAACCTGTATCGTCTTTCATTCACTCTAGCATACAATTACCTCTCCCACAGGTCTAGAAATCCGCGACCGCATGTGGCTAAAGATAACCATACCGAACGCGTTCATCGGCGCTGACGTGGTCGACTGGATCCTACAGCACGTGGCCGGTATTACAGACCGTCGGGACGCACGGAAATACGCCTCGCATATGCTGAAGGTAAGCATCGCGCAAGTAGTAGACATAGCCCTCATAGGAAAGCGGTGCCCCCGCTTTGAGCACACCACCGTCATTTTCATTACTGCCTTCATTTTGACGAAAAAGAGCGGTTTCAGACTGGTCTTTTTTGTCTCGTCTTTATTTAGGCCTATACGAAAACAGAATAATTTAAAATATAATAATCATTGGAAATTTATGTAACTCGAAACATAACACTATTTCAACATAAAGGAGAAGTCTCATCTCCCATAGAAAATTACCCCACATGTGACAGCAGGGAGGAGTATCTAAAAAAATCGCTAAAATGTATTTAAAAAAAATACATACTACCGGTTTTAATCCTTACTGGCTAACATACTAAAATCTCCAGATTTTACTAAATTATATAGTACCCCTGAATTAATATTCAGAGCATTTTTTTTGTATGTTAGCCAGTAAGGATTAAATCCTCATTTTTAGGGTTCCGTAGTAAAAAAGGAACCCTTATAGTTTCGCCATGTCCGTCTGTCTGTCTGTCCGTGCTCAGAGCTTCTTTCTTAGCTCAGAGACGGTTAGTACTAGAAAGCTGCAATTTGGCATGGGTATACATATTAATCACGCCGAGAGTCAAGTGTGTCCCCCCCCCCTGCCAGCTAAATGGTTGGTTTTGGATATGTGAAAAAATTGACGGAAGTAGTATAAATAACGAAATTATAAGGAAAACTATCACAGCTAAGAAGGCTTTACAAGTTAACGAGTAATAATCGACCAACTTAAATTTGCGGTTGCAAAAACATGTTCTCACATACATTCTGTATGGGAGAACATGTTTTTCAACTACAAAGTTAAGTTTGTTCTTGCGATAAATTCATCCCAACTACAGTTGGGTTACCTTCCCAAGCCTTCATTGTGCGTGGTCCGATACGCACTTGGCCGTTTTTTATTGGCGATAGTTAGAGATATTTCTTTTTGCTGGCAGACGTGGGGTATTTTTGAGCCTTCAGGGCTTAAGACCAGTGGTGGGTTACGAGTTGTTGGTCGTGGGTTCGAACCCAAGCAGGCGGGCAATTTATTTAAACAAAGTAAAGCTTTGTGTAAATAAATTCTTCACCGCTGCTCTCAAAACGGTGAAGGAAAGCATCGCACCAAAAACTCGAAGACATGTGACATCTACCAACCCGCACTGAGCCCGCGTGGTGGATTACGGCCCACTCCCTCTCACAGAGAGGAGGCTGCAATCCCAGCAGTGGGAACGTTACAGACTGATTATGCTAGGGTAAATAAATAACATTTAAGAGCGTTTATTCGGAAGGTGGGCAACGTCGCAAATAGATGTCAAATATTTCACTGTTTTGATTAATTTTGCAATATTACTGTGTGGAAATAAAAAATGTGGCTAACTAGCGAACTAGAATATTGATTATGAAATGTAATAATTAATATCGTAACACCGAATGTTTAGTTTAAGATGTAAAAAAACTATTTAGAAACTTTCCAAATGCGTTTTTTACACCTAAAATGGGTACAACATCAAATTCAATGTTATAATAATGCAATTCATTATTAATATTCTAGTTCGCTAGTTAGCCACATTTCTTATTTCTATTCTGTAATATTGCTATTGGTAAATATTTGACAGTTATGTACGTCGTTGCCAACTTTTAGGATAAACCCACTGGAGAAATATAAACGCAAATCAAAAAAATACTTCTTGGATCCAAAAATTTAACATAACTTTACAAATAATTTTAATATGTAATGTAAACATAATCTTAAATATGTAATGTCAACATAATCTTAAATATTCACAGATTAAGTTATTAAGAAAATGCTCTTATTTAACATATATTTTTTCCAAATCATTAACACTACTCGTTTAGACGTGATATTCAGTATAAAATCATTAAAAGTCGATTATCGTCGCTTTAATAATAATATACGTAGTCGGGCCATAAGTTCTGTCACATAGGTAAAATTTCGAATTTAGAATGCAAGCCGAGGAAAATATTATGGGCATTCGAAATTTGAATATTTAAAGAAAATAAAAACAAAGGGTTTCTGGAATTTTGTTCATTTGAGTGGACGCGCAAAGAAGACAGAGTGGCAGTAATTGCATTGCATCGTTGCGGTCACGCGCCAAATGAGATATTCAAACGCTGAAAAATTTGAAAATTTCACTGAGATTTATTTATCATACTATCAAACGATACAGGGAAGATTCAAGATTAGAAGATAAACAAAGGAGCGGTCGACCTCGTACTGGTCGGACTCCAGCGGTCATCAAAGCAATGAAGGCGCGAATCCAACGAAATCCTGTCCGCAAACAAAAAATGTTGGCTCTGCAGATGGGACTAAGCAGAACTACTGTTAAAAGGGTGTTAAATGAAGACCTAGGACTGCGTGCTTATAGAAAAAAAACAGCACATCTTCTTAACGCACGCTGAAGAAAATCAGACTCGAAAGAAGCCGGGTTTTGTTAAGGCGGTACGCGGGAAAAAAATACCGCGAAGTCTTTTTTTCGGACGAATTTTTTTTTAATGTTGAGGAGTTTCAATAAACAAAATGATAAAGTGTATGCACACTCTAGTGAAGAAGCGAACAAACGTGTGCCACGTGTTCAGCGTGGTCATCACCCTTCGGCATTCATGGTTTGGCTTGGGGTTTCCTATTTGGGTCCAACGGAGGTGTTTTTTTGTGAAAAAGGAGTGAAAACCAGTGCCCTCGTATATCAAAACACAGTCCTAACAAACATTGTGGAACCTCTTTCACAAACAATGTTCGAAAACAGGCACTGGATATTCCAGCAGGATTCTGCGCCGGCTCATAAGGCGGAAAGTACCCAAAACTGGCTGACGACCCGTGGAATCGACTTTATCAGGCATGAGGATTGGCCCTCATCCAGTCCAGACTTGAATCCCTTGGATTACAAAATATGGCAGCACTTAGAGGAGAAGGTCTGCGCTAAACCCCATCGCAACTTGGAGTCACTTAAAGCGTCCCTGATTAAAGCAGTCGCCGATATTGACATGAATGTCGTGCGTGCTTCGATTGATGACTGGCCTTGCAGATTGAAGGCTTGTATCGAAGCAAGAGGAGGACATTTCGAATAATTTTAATGTGGTTTAAATCTGTATTTAATACCCTTTTATTTGATATATAAATGGTTGTAGTGCGTAACTCATTGTGTCATTTATTTAACTTTCCATATGTGACAAAACTTATGACCAGACTACGTACATAAATGTTTTCTCTCCGCAGGCCGGCTTCATCCGTCACACAGTGAACAAGATAACATTCTCAGAACAATGTTACTACGTGGCGGGCGAGCTGTGCGCGGAGCTGGCCGCGCTGCGCCTGCGCAGTGCCGACAGTGACAGTCTCGTCAGCGACACGCTGGCACCGCTGCCTAACCCTAAGTAAGTTACATTCATGATCTACCAAAACTATATTGGGGTCGGCTTCCAGTCTAACCGGATGCAGCTGAATACCAGTACTTTACATGGAGCGACTGCCTATCTGACCTCCATAATCCGGTTATTTGGTAACACGGTAAGCTTATCAGACTTTCAGACTTCTGACTACCCATAACGACTGTCAAATATCTAATACTGATATCTCGAAAACAAATTGGTTGCTCTATACATTTTGACGATTTATGTGAACAAAAACGTATGGTATAGCTTGTCCACCGAATTGGCGCGCCATACTACAGCATTACCCATAGGAATCCGCATTACCGTGTACGTTTTTTGACGTGACAACGTCTAATAAGTCGATGAACGCCGCTGCACGCACGACAAAGTGTCCCGTTACGCTCATTGTAACGTTACAATCGGAGCGAGGGAAGGGAATGTTTTGTTATGTTACGTTGTCACGTTAAACTATCGTCCGTAAACCGACTTTACAGACAACCAATTTTTTTTTTTCACGATTTCAGATTTGTACCAGCAGTAGTAAGTTCATCATAATGATGAGTATAACGACCCCTTTTCTGGTTTTCAGTTACTTCAATTTCATATTGTAAATTATAGATTATTTAATTTAATAGATACCCTTAAAAAACAGTCATCAAATTAAAAAGCACGTTTCTTAGAAGAAATTTAGACATTTTCGTCTGATTTTTTCAATAAATTCAGATTTTTACCAAACAAAGTCGTTTTTTTTTTCTATGAATTATGGCCTCGTTTCGGCACTTTATCCGGGGACAAAGATAAGCCGTGGCAATGGTTGGGTGTCCCACTGGCATGGCAGTTCTTCCCTCATTATTCATTCCAGTTATGTTTTTTGGAGTAAAATATCATAACATTTTATTGTCTAACATATAAATATTGTTTGTACAGCATCATGGGCCCCGGGTTCATGCCGTACGCCGGCTCGTACGGCTACCAGCCGATACCGTTCAAATACTCCTCCTGTCTCAACAGTGAACACACTGTGTATGGGTAAGTTAACAATTGTTTTTCACAAAAAATCATCCTCCACCCACTGCTGGGCCTCTCTTTGCTTGTGCCAATACCCGCTCTCCTGTGCGATGAAGTGTTCCAGTTTCGCATAAGGCGGGAGGAAACGCCCGGGTGTCACCACTGTGTGGATTGCCCGGAGGACACGGTGGAGCAGTAGGTGGAGGGCTGCCCGGCTTGGGGCCCGCACCGCCGTGGACCGTCACTTCCTTCTGCGAAGCAGTAATGCTCGCGAAGGAGGAGGCGGAGCGCGCGAGGGAGAGGCAAGATGCGCGCCCTCGCGCCCCTAGTCGCCGCAGGAGACGCCCCGGGCGTCGGGAGTCGCGAGTTGACTTCCGGCCACCGTAGGCGCGGGCCTGCGGACGGTGAGCGACGGGCAGCTCGCCGTCCGATAAGGCCCAGGCCCGGGTCGACGGCGCCTCAAAGAGATGTCAGCATAACTGCCGGGGTCCGCTAGGTCCGATGCCTGCCGGGGTCGCGAGAAGGTCCGAAAGAGATACCGTGGCCCCTAGCAATGTACAGGCAACTGAAGGAACACGGGTGGGTTTTAGTCAGTAAGAGTCTGACACGCCCTCCCGCTCCGCCCAGAGCGAGCGCCCACCCTAAAAAATAAAAACAAAAGCGGTGGAACGCTTTTATGCTTGGCATGAAAAACATAGGCACTTAAAACTGATATCAATGCCATCTATATTCTATAGCCCAGCACTACGCTAATCCATAAATTTACCCCCTACCAAAAATCGCTCAATACGCCTAAAGAAGTTTTCACTTAAAAAATCAAGACATTCATGGCTTATCAGGTCATCTCTACCAAGTGAATGTATTAAGATAATTTTGAAGATCTTCCAAGTTTTGATTACTTTGCAAGTTCTTCAAAATTACTTTGCAAGATTCCATCTTAACATAGATTTTTGAACCGTTAGAGAACTTTAATCTGAAGTGCGCCATATTTAAATGATTTGACATAACAGATGATAACAAAAAAAAAAATTGTCCTTCAGGTAGATTATTATAAAATATTGGACACATATTTTTTTCTTTTTTTACGTTAACAAAAAATTACGGTGATACATTGAGTTAAAATATGCCATGACGTCACGAATAAATAGATTTTATACTTACTTGTGACGTGGCAAGCCCCCACTCCCCAACTTTAATTAATATGATAAAGCAAAAAATACGTGTCTTATTTTTTTTTGTATCTGACCGATGGACTAAATAGAATTTCTTTTTTTTTGACCCAAGCTTCATCCCTATTACTAGTGATACAAAAGCTGTCAAATCGATATATACGTATTTATTCCTCAGATAAAAGTAACCTCACGATTCAATAATCAACCAGAAATATGCATGCCAGTAATTTGTACAAAATAATGCAAGTTTAGAGGTATGAGGAACAAGGTGTAAAGTTCACTCATCTATCATAGAAAAGGGAGGATCCTCCGACGAGACAGGCGTTGTGTCCGGCGGGCAACTGCCCAGAGGTTGAAGTTGGGAGCTTGTATATGTCCATCGCGCGGTAAACTAACTGCGCGATGCAGGATTTGTGTGACGTCAGGTCTTGATGCGTAGTTCGCATGTGGCGATGTAGATGCCGCCACACAAGTAACTTGCATGCCATCGTGACATACCCATGTTTGCATCACCAATCATGTATCAAAAGTTGTTGTCACAATGGCATGCGTATTCTTCGCAAAAAAGTTGAGTCAGAAATTAAACTTTACCTATCTAAATATTGACTTATTTAATTTATTTCTTCATTCACAGCTACAACCGCGAAGAAAGCGTAGTCTCCGGCAGCGGCGGCTCCAGCGGCGGCTCAGAACGGCTCACGGCCAAAGAAACTGCGCGCGAGACCGAACGGAAGAGCACCTCTAGCGGCTCGGGGGCCTCTCTAGCGCCCACAGGAGCCGACAGACGTGACCTAGAGCCTGACAGCACACAGGATAGACCAGTGCTCTTCCTATAACGGTGAGTAGAGCACCTCTAGCGGCTCGGGGGCCTCTCTAGCGCCCACAGGAGCCGACAGACGCGACCTAGAGCCTGACAGCACAGAGGATAGACCAGTGCTTTTCCTATAACGGTGAGTAGAGCACCTCTAGCGGCTCGGGGGCCTCTCTAGCGCCCACAGGAGCCGACAGACGCGACCTAGAGCCTGACAGCACACAGGATAGACCAGTGCTCTTCCTATAACGGTGAGTAGAGCACCTCTAGCGGCTCGGGGGCCTCTCTAGCGCCCACAGGAGCCGACAGACGCGACCTAGAGCCTGACAGCACACAGGATAGACCAGTGCTCTTCCTATAACGGTGAGTAGAGCACCTCTAGCGGCTCGGGGGCCTCTCTAGCGCCCACAGGAGCCGACAGACGCGACCTAGAGCCTGACAGCACACAGGATAGACCAGTGCTCTTCCTATAACGGTGAGTAGAGCACCTCTAGCGGCTCGGGGGCCACTATAGCGCCCACAGGAGCCGACAGACGCGACCTAGAGCCTGACAGCACACAGGATAGACCAGTGCTCTTCCTATAACGGTGAGTAGAGCACCTCTAGCGGCTCGGGGGCCTCTCTAGCGCCCACAGGAGCCGACAGACGCGACCTAGAGCCTGACAGCACAGAGGATAGACCAGTGCTTTTCCTATAACGGTGAGTAGAGCACCTCTAGCGGCTCGGGGGCCTCTCTAGCGCCCACAGGAGCCGACAGACGCGACCTAGAGCCTGACAGCACACAGGATAGACCAGTGCTCTTCCTATAACGGTGAGTAGAGCACCTCTAGCGGCTCGGGGGCCTCTCTAGCGGCTCGGGGGCCTCTCTAGCGCCCACAGGAGCCGACAGACGCGACCTAGAGCCTGACAGCACACAGGATAGACCAGTGCTCTTCCTATAACGGTGAGTAGAGCACCTCTAGCGGCTCGGGGGCCTCTCTAGCGCCCACAGGAGCCGACAGACGCGACCTAGAGCCTGACAGCACAGAGGATAGACCAGTGCTCTTCCTATAACGGTGAGTAGAGCACCTCTAGCGGCTCGGGGGCCTCTCTAGCGCCCACAGGAGCCGACAGACGCGACCTAGAGCCTGACAGCACAGAGGATAGACCAGTGCTCTTCCTATAACGGTGAGTAGAGCACCTCTAGCGGCTCTAGTGCCCAATCTTATCTGAATATCTCACAGTTACAATCTATTACATAGGGGTCGTCACTAAATCACGTGAGGCTCGAAAGAGGGGGAGGGGGTTCTAAAGGGGGGGTAAATATCACAAGGGGGAGTGTAGTGAGATATCACGTGTATTTATTTTTTCGTTGAATGCGCATTTCTAAACCGAAAAGCGGCCCCGCATTGCTAAAAAAAAACATCACGTGATTAATCGAACGACCCCATATCTAACTCAAACTCTAAGCATTTATTTCAATTAAACCATTTACTTTTGAACAGTCAAGGGGTCGGTCAGTCAGAAATATGAAGCTAGTTGCCCATTCCAAAGCGTAGTAGGTTCCTGTGGAGAAGAACGGACAAGAAACTCCACGGACACTCTTTTTTTACTAACATTTTTCTCTCGTCTTCCAGGTCCGTGCTCTGAGGTGGATCCTCTAAAAACTGCCAAATATCGACGCACGAAGGCGTCAAAGGCTGCGGCTGTCGGCTGACACTATCCGGCACTATTTAGTGCCACGTAGACACTAAGGTACCAGGCACTACCATAATCATTTACAAGTCAAGGGTCAACACTTTTAGCATCTGCCTAGCGTTTTCCCAACTATGTTGGGGTCGGCTTCCAGTCTAACCGGATGCAGCTGAATACCAGTATTTTACACGGAGCGACTGCCTGTCTGACCTCCACTACCCAGTTACTGGGTAACACTATACCCCTTAGGCAGACAGTTTCACCGCGCACGGTACAAAATCGCTTGTCAATTTGTTCACTTTTTGTGTAATATTGACCTGCTGTCAGAGTATGGTGAATCCTTAGGGCAGTAATTCCAATAAATGTAATTTAAAGTTGAAATATGTAGTAGGTCCCGAGTTTACGTATTACCTCGGGATGCGACATTTTCATTCGTATTATTGTATTTTAGACGATTTTTATAAATTTATTGTTATTTTAATAAGTTCGGTTATACGTTTCCAGTGTTAAGTAGAGTGTTTCAATTATCTTTTTTAACCTTTTTTCTGATTCATATTCTTCCATACAACTTATGTTTTGTCATTTCTGTCCTATCTCAAGTAATAGGACACGATTTTTACCCGACTGCGACAGCAGACGGTTATTTTATTACGTTGTTGAATTAATTACAATTTTACTTCAAATTCTACTACTCACACACACACACACACACACACACACACACACACACACTACTAAACACTTGAAACGTACAAACGTGTCCTTATAAACGATTATTTCAGCAAGTTAATTTTTAGTAAAATATCATACATTTAAAAATCAATTTCGATAATAAATGCCAATTTTTCTAAACCGACCACCGTCACCGACTTCCGTTACTGTTTCAATTTTGAAGTCGATTTTTGTTTATCGAAGTCGATCTTCAAGTTTTGAAGTCGTTAGCCGATATTCGCAGCCTACATTAAGCTTATCATGTTAGTAGTGAACGCCATATAATATTAGTCTTATGTATATTATAAATATAAGTGTAAATATTTAATTTTAGACCCTATATATAACTGTATGTGTTAATTAAATAAAATTTACTTGGAGACGGGAGCGATATTTCAAAATTATAAATAAAGGCAACACTCTGTATGTAGCGGGTATTTATTACACACCATGTATAACGAAATATCAATTTCAATTAAAAATTGCATCAGCCTATGTGTTAGCTACTTTTTTCACGCCATTTATAACAAAGATATAATATATCTACCAGATAAACAAAAACACGAAGCTGATTTTTATGAAATTATCTATTAAGTTAATTAAACGAAAATTATCCAGAGGTGGTTTTATGTATTGCATGTTAATACAAAACAAAACATCTGTCAGCCATATTAATATTAGTAAACAAACAAATTCAAACCTGTCATCTATATGACAATGAGAGTTTTCTGAAATGACGGTGGCAGCACTGAGACGTCAGGTCCTGTCACCTGTCAAAAGTGTCAAAGCGCCTATATTTTCTTTAGTCGTGACAGATTGATGAATGAGACGAATGATGAACTTCATCATATATTTTATATTCATTGTCGAAATGGAAGATCTCTTGTCAGAGTGGCGCTAACTAGTGTACAGTTCATTCACAAGTTATTGCACCTCTGACTTCGCATCACTGTCAAAATCACAGTGATCTTTATTGTCATTACAATAAGGTTGCTGTTTGTTTGCTCCTGATGTTACAGAACTTATTCAAGGGACCATTTCAGCTATCTAATTACGCAACACATTTTCGTTCACGACTAATCTGTTTCATTTTGACAGTTCAACAACATTCATTGCGTTATTTACGTTGTTGAGCAGATTTTTTTTCGAACTTATGAAGCAATGCATTAACAATCTGTTTAAAATCGATTCAGATTCTGATTGGTCGTGTATTACGCACTGGTCTCTCTCTGCGATGTCCACAGGCGGCAGTGACATCATCTGTCTAGCTTTTTCCCAACTATGTTGGGGTCGGCTTCCAGTCTAACCGGATGCAGCTGAATGCCAGTATTTTACATGGAGCGACTGCCTGTCTGACCTCCACAATAAAATAAATAAATATAATTTCGCTCCTGTCGTGAAAAACCCAAGTGAAATACACGATAATATAAATAAATTAATAAATGCTAAAATAAAATTACATTTAGTAATATAAATGGTGCCAGTTATTATAAAAAGCTGGCACAATATGGCATAGAATTTTTTGTTTATCAACTAATGTAAAAATATGGCAATTTTTTTATTTTATGTAACATACAGTTTTTATCCTGTTGTTACCACAAGGTCAAATAGTCGAATGATCGATCCTAACCATACACCTAAAGAGTGCACCCACATTTCGCTAGTTATATTTCGAGCGTTTATTCTGAAAGTTGGAAACGTCGCAAATAGATGTCAAATATTTCTCTGTTTTGATTAATTTGTCAATATTACTATGTGGAAATATTAAATGTGGCTAACTAGCGAACTAGAATATTAACAATTAATTTCAATTTATTTTTATGTTTTATTGTTTATTAATTAAGAAATAAAATAAAATATAAACTAACGAAATATATATTTTATGGTTAAAACATAGTTTATAAGACATTGGGAGGTAGATTGTAATTAATATCTAAAAAAGCACAAAAACGAAGACGGCGCGGGTCAGTTAGCCCGTCGCTGCTAATTACTTATTGAATGAAATTTAAACAGGATGATGCATTTTCAAAGAGAATCAAATAATTTTTTGTATTTATTTTTATAATTATTATTTGTTATTTCCGATTGAATGTTTGTTGGAACATCATTAATTAGAGTAGGTATTAAATAAGCATTAGTTCGTTTCCCGTAATAGTTTTTGCATCTCGGTACTACCAGTTTTGATTCTTGTTGCTATGCTATGGGGGAATTTTATTTACAGTTCTTTGTTGGTGAACTGTTCTATCAATAGCCACTTTCGTATTTTCTTTTGCTTTTTTTAAATTATAACACTGAATTTGATGTTGTCACCGTTTTAGATGTAAAAAAAGGCAAAAAGGCATTTGGAAAGTTTCCAAATACTTTTTTTACATCTAAAACTAAATATTCGGTGTTGTACGATATTAATTATTGCATCTCATAATCAATATTTAGTTCGTTAGTTAGCCACATTTCATATTTCCATACAGTAATATTGCCAAATTAATCACAACAGGTAAATATTTGACAGCTAATTACGACGTTGGAAACTTTTAGGATAAACGCTCATAAGTCCCTTGTAATAGGAGGGCAAGCCTATTGCCTTCAACTGGGCACAAATCAAGACTCCGCAACTGCGAAATTCTAGACAGAAAACCGGAATATAACTGCCCGACCCGGGAATCGAACCCAGGACTTCATGCTCCGCGACCACTACACTATCGAGCCAGTCGCACCAGAGATGGCTATATTTTTAATTTCGTTGGTGGACAATGAATTCAGAGCTTGTATGAGATTGCGGCAAAGCGATTAGCTTATGTATTTATAATTATTATGTGCTGATAAAGGTTGTATTAGACAGTTTTGTTATTCAGTGTTTTTTTGTTGTGATAACATTGCAATATGTATGAAGTAACGTCAAAAATGGCCCATAATGGCTTGTGTTACAGTGTCCAGGTAGACACAATCTACTTGTAAATTAAAAAAAATACAGTTTGTTTGAAATTATCTGCCAGATAAGAAAACCAAAGTTAATTTCAATGAAGGTTTTAGCTAAAAAAAACTGGTTTTATCATTATTTTACTCGCATATTGCAATGATATCATCAAAATGGTTTCATGTCATTGTATTCAGATTTTTTATCGACCGTCGCGGCGTAACATCCTTACCACCGGTTCCTAGAAACCTGATCAGTAGATACTGTCAAATCTGATATTAGCTGTTGTGATTGGTTCTTTCGATTGGGAATCTTGTGAGTTGATATGAAACTAGACTTCACATTTCGTCAGGCCTACAGTCAGACGGAGCAGCAAAGTGCTCAAGCAGTTTTTCAGTAATAAATTGATCTACTTAACGAAAAAAAAATATCTACTCGGTAACAGACAGCGCACAACCTAAACCGCTAGGTTTAGTAACATGAATATTTGCACATTTTTTTTTTGAAAATTTGTCCCTAAAAGGGTCAAATAGGGAATTTCGTCATTTTTTCGATGGAAAATCCCATCGCCCGCGCACGATTTGAACTAAATGACAACTTATTTTAGTTATAGAGTTCAAAATATCGTATAGATTCTCTGTGGCGGGGATATTTTCACTCAAATCTTCACTGGAAAGAATGCTCGAGCATTTGGCAGTTCTGTCTGCGCTGACCTTTATGGGTTATTCAAAATAACGTGCCATTATTTTTTCATCATGTATATGAAATAGTGGAAACATTTATAGCTCGCGGCGGTGAAACGGTTTTTCAAAATTTTGTAAATTATCATTATTTTCATTTATGTGTTTAAATTGCTATCGTATTATATATTTAGGGGCACACAAACAAGCATTTGTATACGTAGAGACGTTTATTAGGATTGTAACGAATATGAGGGTATATGCATACTGTACGTAATTTATTTTAAAAAAAGTCGAAAAAATCGTGTAATCGGAAGATTTTACTAAATTATACGAGGTCATATTAAATTACCTGGCGAAACTCCACAGAGGGGGTGGGGTTACAAACAATAATTATTTTCACAAATTATTATTATATTTTCGAGTAACTACAGCTGATTAATGTCGAATGACGACATAGCTCAGTGTTTAAGACGCAGATATATGCCAGTGAACCTTGAGTGGTTAGCTTGCGTGTTCTGTACTGAGCTCACCCAACGCGTCGTTCGTCCAGCCAGCAATAGGACTCGCCCATCAAGGAGCGCTGTCCCAAATTAGTCGCATTATTAATTTATTATACACAAAACAAAAGGTATTTTAATAAAACACGTATAATTAAAGATCAATAATTAAATTATCTTTAAAATGGTGAAGCTTTTAGAAAAATACGCTCGATAGATTTTGCGTGATTCTCAATTTTTTATCCGCGTTACACATAACTTTACAAATTAATTTCACTATCTAATAAAAACATAATCTAAAATATTAATATATTAAGTTATTGCTCTAATTTAACATATTTTTTTCCAAATCATTTACACTACCACTCGTTTAGACGTGATCTTCAATTAAAATCATTAAAAGTCGGCTATCGTCGCCTTAAGAGCGTGCATTCTGAAAGTGGGCAACGTCGCAAATAGATGTCTAATATATCGGTGTTTTGATTAATTTGGCAATACAGTAATCTGTATGGAAATATGAAATATAGCTAACTAGTGAACTAAAATATTGATTATGAAATGCAATCATTAATAACGTAACATCGAATATTTGATTTTAGATATAAAAAGTATTTGGAAATTTTCCAAATGCATTTTTAACACCTAAAACGGTTACAACATCAAATTCAGTGTTATAATTGCAATTCATTATTAATATTCTAGTTCACTAGTTACCGATATTTCATATTTCCATACAGTAATATTGTCAAATTAATCAAAACAGGTAAATATTTGACAGCTATTTGCGACGTTGCCAACTTTGAGAATGAACGCCCTAAGGCCTCGCCTCTCATTCCCGAGGTTCAGGATTCAAATCCGGGCGACCAATGTGACTTTTTCAATTCATATGTAATTACAGCTGATTACGGAGTCAACAGCTGCTGGTACTGTAGTTACTTGATGTTTTTGAGTTCAGACATTTTCAATTTTTTTATCGTCATTACTCATTAGATATCGATAGCCATTGCGTCTGTGGAGTTTTGCTAACTAATTTTATTCGACCCTATATTGTAATAATTATCTAATAATATTATTATTGTAGCCTACGATGGCGGAAAATATACCGTTTGCGTTCGCTGGTGATTTATAAGATGCGTTCTGTCGTTGCGACTAGTCGCGTCGGAACGCTTTTTACAGTATTTAGAGTTTTTTTTATTGTTGGCAACTATTTTGTATTAAAAACTTGTAATTTTAATCGTCTTGCTTCAGTTACCTACTAGCAAGTAGGTACAACTTGTATATTTAATTGTATAATTTATTTGGACATATCAAAATAATGTTTTTGCTAGAACATTTATCGTTGTGCGTTTTAAAAATGTCAATTTTGTGAAGGGGGTTTTAACGAAATCGCATAGTCTTATTTTCATCATACAAATATTACTAGGTGCTGCTCGCGGGTTTCCGCGTGGACACTAAATAATTTTCTAAAATAAAAGTAGCCTATGTATACTCCATAGGTTTAAGTATTTAAACCAATCGTAAAAAGGGTTTTTATAGATACCACTTTCTTGTTTAAAAATCGATAAGCCCGAATTGAATTTATTTTATATTTTACAATGGTTTCCTCTTTTATTAATGTACCTTTATCATTTATTCTTAAACTACTCTACGTAGATTTTGAGCACATTTTTTTCGGTAGATACAAAAATAAACATATAAGTACGTATTTTCTTTTAATTTAGTAAAAAGCAGTGTTTTGACATTACAAACACACAATTTTATTTGTATGTTTGTTTATAGATAAATGTATTTTCATGCCTAAATGGCTGAACGAGTTATGGGCACACAGGTAGACCATGACCTAGGTAAGGACATTTTTGTCTGGTAGTAAGTTCCCGTGGGATAATATCTGACCTCCGTGCGCATGAAGCCGCGGGCAAAAGCTAGTTTGCCAATATGGCGCTTATATTCCTAATATCCTTTTCAAAACTCACGATCATGAATATAGGGATGACGACAAAAATATATTATTTTTGTCCGTCGGGGAGATTATTAAAAAATATTGGACACGTATTTTTTATTTTTTTACGTAATCATAACATGACGGCGATACATTGAGTTAAAATGTGCCATGACGTCAGAAGTATGTTGTTTTTATACTTACTTGTGACGTAGCAACCCCCACTCCTAAACTTTAATGCGTTTTATCTAAGTCGTTTTTTTAAAACAAAAAATATGTGTCCAATACTTTTTTATTATCTGACTGACTAAATAGAATTTCTTATTTTTTACCTAGGCATCATCCCTATTAGTTCACGACTAGAAATGTAATTATAAATTAAATTCTTTCAAATGCGATTTCGTTAAAATTCTCATAAAAATATATGACTGTAAACGGCTTTGCTGTAAATAAACTTACAAATTAGTCAAAAAACTTAACGGTTACGGCGCTCTCTTTACTCGTTTACACGTCTCCAGTGTTTAGTGAGTGCTTAGTCTTATAATTACTAAATTAATAACTATTTAGTGCCAATTCCAGTGACAATTTATACTAAGCGAGTAACTTAATAACTAAACTAAAGACTGGAGACATGTAAACTGGTTTTTACTAAACTATTTTATAGGTTTGACTATGCGCCATCACAGTCATTTTTTGAGACTAGCCCTTAGCTTGGATAAACTGTATAAAAATACTCACAGAATTAAAGCATTTATTTTGTAAATATTTGTTTTGATAATACAGCATACATATAAAAAATATCTCATACATATGAGCGCTTATTCTAAAAGTAGGCAACGTCGCAAATAGCTGTCAAATATTTACCTGTTTTGATTAATTTGGCAATATTACTGTATGGAAATATGTCTAACTAGTGAACAAAAATATTGATTATGAAAGCCGTTATACCGTAACACCGGATATTTAGATTTAGTTGTAAAAAAAGTATTTGGAAACTTTCCAAATGCCTTTTTTACTCCTAAAACAGTTACATCATCAAATTCAGTGTTATAATTGCAATTAATATTAATATTCTAGTTCACTAGTTAGCGATATTTCATATTTCCATACAGTAAAATTGTCAAATTGGCAGCTATTTGCGACGTTGCCAGCTTTTAGATGAACGCTCTTAAAATGTAAGTGAAGGTATCCTGTGCACTTGATGACCGTGTGACTGCGTCAGTGAGCGGAGTTCGCGTAACTGAATTTTGAGCCAAACATATTTCAACTTTGCCTTTTATTTCAAATTTATTTTGTTGCTGTTATTGTCAATATAAATATTTATTTGTACGGCGAATGAGTTGAGTTAGCAACAGATTGAGACTATTTTTTTAATAATGAAAAGAGCATTAGAATCAATGACCCAGAGGATTTGTTATAATGAATACCGGGCACAGAATAGAACAGAAGGCGCACTCAGCTTCATAGGTATGAAGCTACAAGTACAAGGTGGCCTCGTCTTGTCGGGCCAGTTCAGTGAGTGTAACGTAGTCAGAAGATATAAGAGTTACGCGATAGAAAGAGAGGCAACTTCTAAGTGAATATAACTGTAGGTAATTAGCGCTGTGCGACCTGAATTGCGCTTTATTGTCTCGTAGCAAGAGTCGCTTTTTTAAAAAAAATATTTTGCGGTGTGATCCATCTGTATTTATCTGTGCACCCGGTTACTAAAAGGCTGATCAACACCAAAATTAGAAGATCCTGCGCTCGACTGGCGTTAACGGTCGTCGCCGTGTTGGTTTGTGCAATATATGGAAAAACAAGATGGCGGCGGCGGCGTGACTTACGATTTTGTTTAGCTTTACTGAACTGAACTGGAGGTCAACGAGAAACGAGATTACGCGGCCATAGTAAATGTACTGTCGCTACTTCGGCGTCTTCATCTCGTTCTCGTTGATGTCAGTTCACGGTGCGGTGGACAAACAGCCTTAGGAAACTCATGTCAAGTTATTTCATTGGATGTTATTATTTTAGTCAGATAATAAAATCAGTTAATATTAACATGAGTTCGTCCGTCTGTCAGATAATTTTTATGTTGATTAGTCTGTCAGAAACAGGTTCTTAGACATGCCATTTCGTTGGTTATAGTGAATATATGCAGCTACTTAAATACTACTTTTGTCTTTCATTGAATGACAATTTTTTATTCTTTTCTTTACTTAAATATAACTAATAAAGTTTTTTGCCCAGAGTCAATCTGTGAGCTGCTTACAAATTACAGTTACCACCGTTGGCCCAGGTTCGGACAATGGCTTTTTTAAGCGACGATTTTTCTTCGCGCACTGTTATGAGCGGAGCATTGAGAATCCAACAGAGCGCATCCCAGCGCGTCAAGAAAACACTCTGTTGGATTTAAAACTCTTGGAAAACGGCAGAGTGTTGAAAATACAGTGTGCGGGAAAAATCGCCGCTATAAAAAAGCGCACGGGCGCTTGTGTGGTGTGTAAATATGACACATTGAATTTTGCAAAAAAGTTCGCCTTTGTAGAGCGACATCTTTGTCAGTCACATCTGTGTGGCGGTCTCTTTCTAAAGGTCGAAGTATCTTGTTAAGGACAGGTACGCACGGGCGATGTTTTTTCGCGCACCTAACCCAACGCTCTACTTAGCGCCGAGAATTGAAAATCCAACAGAGAGTTCTGAGATGCGCTCTGTTGGATTCTCAATGCTCGGCTCATTACGGAGAGTTGAAAATACAATGAGCGAAAAAAAATCGCCCGTGCGTACTTTGGCTATCGGCCGGGTATTGTACGCCGTCATTTTTGAGTTGTGATACTGGCAGCCTGTTTTAACCTAAGTTATACGTTCTATTAATATTATTATTTTGTGTATATTATTATAGCAATGATTATTTTTTGATATTATTATTACGGAGGCGCTATTTGATGTTTATACCGTGTAATTTTCAATAAACAAATAGCATTTTGTAAGTGATATGCCGTTTTATTACCTAAATCCTTGTATTTGGCCATTTGGATAGCTCTTCTGTCGAGCCTTTTCTGGACTTTGTTGGGGTCGGCTTCCAGTCTAACCGGATGCAGCTGAATACCAGTATTTTACATGGAGCGACTGCCTATCTGACCTCCACAATCCAGTTACTGGGTACCACGATAACACTGATCATAATTTCGGGCTTCTGCAACGACTGTAATGGATTTACAAATGTCAGCCAGGACCAACGACTATATTATCGTTGTCAGTCCATATGGATAACTATCCCGATAAACGCTTGCAGTGTAAACGTAACGCTCCACAGAATAGTACCTACCTACAGAAGGCGCACTCCACATTTTAGGTAAGAAGCTACAAGTACGCGTCAGGCTCGACTTGTCGGGCCAATTTAGTGAGCGTAACGTAGTCAGAAGATATAAGAGTTACGCGATAGACAGAGAGGCAACTTCTAAGTGAATATAACTAGGTAATTAGCGCTGTGAGACCTGAATTGCACTTTATTGTGTGGTAGCAAGCGTCGCTTTAAAAAATATATATTTTGTTAAGTGAATCTTCTGTACTATTCTGTGACGTCACCAACTCTTCACTTCAAAACAAACCAAATCGATCGGTAGAATAAAATACTCTTTATATGTAGGTACACCATAAAAATTACAGGCGTAGATGTAGAAATTTTACATAGGGTGTCAGAATGGGCCGTCTTATCGTTTAAAACGACCTTTTAAAGACAACCTTACGAGGAGGTACACACGGCACATAATAAGCTATACATTTCTTGTATTAGCTGATCTCGCATTGTATAGGATTTCCGAACAATGAGAGGTCAGCTTATACTAGAAATAGCAGTAGTAGCAGGGCAACAGGGGTCCCGGACCTCCACAATTTGTTTTTAACTTTATAAAAAAAAAAAAAAAAAGTTTTGTTGGTCCAATACGCAAAATTTACCGTTTTTAACCGACTTCCAAAAAGGAGGAGGTTATATGTTCGACGCGTATGTATGTTTCTTTTTTTTTTTTTTTTTTATGTGTGTCCGTCGATTTCTCCGTCAATTGTGGACCGATTTTTAAAATTATTTTTTTGTTTGAAAGGGTATGCTCCCGGATTGGTCCCATATCAATTTTATTAACTTTGCTGGGATAGTTTTTGGGTAAGCTTCAATAATACGTATTTTTCCCACAGTATATGTGGATGATATAAATGATAACTTCCTGTGACTATTATTTACATAGCAGGTTGTGGTATTCGACTTTGTGTAGGGTGGTACTACAACTAAAAAAATAAAAATAAGAACTTTTTACAAAAAAAACAACCGACTTCCGAAAAAAAATACTACAACGTGAAAAATAACTTTAATTTCGGAAGTCGGTGGCAAAAAACGAAAATTCAAAACCAAAGACACCGACTTACGAAATTAAAGGTATTTTTCAGTTTGTAGTATTTTTTTTCGGAAGTCGGTTGTTTTTTTTTGTAAAAAGTTTTTGTATAAAAACGACTATCAAAAAGATCAATATAAGGAAATCTTCCATTAGCAAATACTCGACAATTCAGAGCTACATTTCCAAATGTTGAAATTACGTTGAGCATGTACTTGGTGTTGATGACGTCGAACTGCACTCTGGAGAATGCTCATTTTCGAAGATGAAATTATAAAAAATAGTCTACAATGACACAGAACCGCCTATGAAAGTTATCCCTACTTAGTATTGAAAGTGATTTACTCCGAGAACTGAATTTCACCGAAATAATCAATGATTTTTCTACGGAAAAAGCTCGCAAAATTCCTAACATTTATCTTTTTTTCTTATGTATATTTTTAGTACCTACCTATTATGTATTACTGATTGAAAATTATGTTTTTATTTCTTCTGATCCAAAAACAAAATCGGTGCCTCACTTCTTGGTTGCCCCAGGGCCTCCACACTTTTAAATCCGGCCCTGGGGGCCTACTCCCTAAGCGAAATCAGTACGTTCGGCCGTAATTACGGGCGCGTCTTTCTCTTTCTGAAAAGAAAGAAAGACTTACAGAAAGACGGAGAACAAAGCGCCCGTAACTACGGCCAAAGTACGGATTTCGCTTAGGGAGTAGGCCCCCTGAGTAGTAGCCGTGTGTTCGAGGACAATTTCAGTTCTGATTCAATGAAAGAACATAGAGCAGTGGGTACGGCCCCAACTTACCAATTGTAGGTCGTGGATTCAATTTTCGATATTAGGCACTAGTCCAGCATGCACTCTACATGTGGAATTTATTTATTTACAACTAGGAATCCTTTTTTGGAGTTTTTCGCAAATATATGAAGAACTTACAGGTCTTATATACTTAGGTAAAAAATAATGGAGGATCTCGTACACAACGTACAGGTGTAGCACGATTTACTGTGAATGGGCTTTAGAAACTCGGGTTAATTTGATTAGGTTTTATGACACTTAGGGGTAAATAGAGTAGACTGGGGCAATAGAACATGCAGGGGTAAATGAAATTGGTTAAGGACTTGGGGTAAATGTTGCAAACTGGGGTAAAAGTTACAAACCGGGGTCAACATATTAGGGTGAGGTAAATAAGCTGGGGTAAAAATCTTTAAATGGCCTCTAAAACCAACGGTATACTACTGAAGTCTAGGATATTTATGTAAGTGTCTGTTTTAAGTAAATATATCTGCTACTGAGGCCATTCATTTAATAACCCCAGGCACCTCACTGACCGCGTAGTAGCGACACTTGTTCGACCTCGCACACAATGTACAGCTGTAGTACGATTTACTGTGAAAGTTTAGTTAGAGGAATAGGGCTTTAGAAACTTGGGGTAAACTCACAAACTCAGTGTCTTAAAAGCCTTATAGCTTTAAGACACTGAGGGTAAATAGAGTAGGCTGGTGCAATGCAATTAGGCTGGGTATTGGGGTTAATGCAATAGATTGGAGGTAAATGTAATTAACTGGGGTAAATTAAATCGAACAGATTGGGGTTTTAAATCTGGGGTAAACTAAATAAAAAACTATGAAGTCTTATTAAATATTATTTATATTTGGTACTGTGTCATCAATTTAATAACATCAGGCGCCTCACTAACACTATGCGCTAAGCGCATATGTTTGACGGCGTAGTAGCGACACTTGTACGACCTCGCACACAACGTACAGTTGTAGTACGATTTACTGTGACACGTCAGTTTGTGCATGTGCAAGTTGTTGTTCGCTTTGAAGCTGGCGGGGCAGAGGTCGCACTGTGGAGAGAAATGGTGGGTTAGTAGAGAAAATCTTGGGAGGAATAGATTCTAACGTAGGCTATTTTCTCACGTCCCAATAATAGGTTGCAACCCAGGGCTGTAGGCAGGGGTGGGGTTTTGGAGGTTTAAACACCCCCCGAAATGTGAGAAACCAGAATCTCAATTCAGTAGATCGAACCCCCCCTAGGGTACCTCCGTGTACAGATAATTGTAATCTATTTCGCACAGGCGTACTTTATAATATACAAAAGCAGTAAGAGTACGCTTATATACTGTATTTATAGACTCTGACTTTGTATTGAATTAACTCCTGCAACTTCAGCATTCTCTGAGATAGTCTAACCTATCCCAGGCCGGGTGCAAAAATTTCGGAGCTCGCTCCGCTCGCTCTTGCATCCTACTAATCCTACATTCTTTTAAGGGGCCGTGCACGAAATCGACTGATTTTATTCATCGTTTGTGAGAAAGTGAAAAAGAATTTAAACAATGTCATTTTTGTGATTTAGAAAGTCAAGTTCTTTGTTTTGAATGTGGCTGAAAGGGATTTTTGAAATAAATTAAGTATTCATAACGCGAGCCTGACGTTTGATATTTTTTTTTACAAGAAACTACTTTTGATTTTGAACATAAAAAATTAAAGATGTAGGAGAGGTAATTTGCTACCAAATTACCCCTCATGACCCCTATGCCAATGTTAACCATTATCGAGTAATTTGAGATTTTAAATTTTAAAATGTCTGAAATAAAAACATAAAATTACTCGATAATGTTTGACATTGGCATAGGGATCATGAGGAGTCATTTGGTTGTAAATGACCTCTCCTACATCCCCATAACGGATTGCCGATATATAACCAATAACCCTGCATAGTGGTGATCAATGCTCGTGCCTTCTCTGTATGAGAAGAGGCCTTTGCCCTGCAGTGGGACAGTAATAGGCTGGTATTATTTTATTATGAAGCGATGATCTTGTGAAGATCGCAGGAATCCGCTGGATGCGAGAAGCATAAAACCGGTCGAAGTGGCGGTGCTTGGGGGAGGCCTATGTCTAGCAGAGGACGTGTTTCTGCTGAAATGATGATGATGATGTTGCTGAAGCTCACCTTAACAAGTTTCTCAGTGTTGTGCGAGTGTTTGTGCTGCATCAGTAAGTACGCCGCGTGGAACTTAGCGCCACACGTCTCGCAGACGTAGGGCTTCTCTCCGCGGTGTCGACGCTCGTGATTCTGTGAAAATAACATTACGCCTAAATTCTCCGAAGGGTTGGGCAGAGCATAATCAATTCAAAGCACTTCATTATAAAGTGGCATTACAAATTAGTATCCACAGGCATGTTTTTTGATCCATTTGTTTACATTTTCGTCAGATACTTTTGGAACAGACCTTAAGTGGCGGTATAGCAATGAAGCTATACCGCCACCGCAAGTGAGTGTGTTATGTATTTTAACCGACTTCAAAAAGGAGGAGGTTCTCTATTCGACTGTATGTTTTTACGCCATTACTCCGCCAATTATGAATTGATTTTGATGATTATTTTTTGTTTGGTTGGTCATTCTTTATTTTATTTGAATGTTAATTAATTAATAGTTGTATTTTGTCGTTTGTATTTGTATGTAAATTGCCTGGATTCAAAACAATGTAAATTGTTTATGAATAAATAAAAATAAACTTCAGAGGGAGTAAACGTCCCATATAAATTTTATTAACTTTGCTTGGATAGTTTTTGAGTTAGCTTCAATAACACGTAATTTTCTCACTGAGTCTTTAAGGATGATTTTCTAATAAGTTCCTGTCACTGTGTACCACAACTAAAAAGTGTTTTTTTTATTTTTAACATAATAAAAATCATTTAATTCAGGCAACAAAGCCCCAAAAAAATACCATAAAGGCTTACCATACATAACTATAAAAACTTCTAAAAAAACTCAACCGACTTCCAAAAAATCAAACTACATATAAAGTAAAAAATTACTTTAATTTCGGAAGTCGGTCGCATAAAACAAAAAAAAACAGTCACCGACTTCCAAAATTAAAATTAATTTTTCACTTTGTAGTGTTTTTTTTGGAAGTCGGACATTTTTATTCTTGAGAAATTTTACTGAATGAAATGAGTTTTTATTTTTTTTATAGATGTCGCTACAGTTACTTTTAGCAGAGGGTAACTTACCCTCATAGCCATTATCCCAGCGCTCCTAAAGTCACAGTACCTACACTGGAACTTCTCGTAACCATGCTTCGCTCTGTAGTGCTCGTTCAGACGAAACTTATTGCCAAAGCTTTTGCCACAGTGCTGTGGAACCAGAAAATATCTTATATAGGGACATTATAACGTAGCATCACGTCGGCACTCCCCGCAGGGTCAGACAGAGGTGTACTTATAGTACATCCACATTTAGCCAGTTATGTTAAAGTACCAAGTTCAAGGTCAAGTTCTGACTTTTGGATTCATGTGCGTATTGTATAACTTGCTTCAAAAACGGTGAAGGAAAACATCGTGAGGAAACCGGCTTGCCTGAGAGATATTTCTCGACGGCATGTGAAACCAAGTCAGAGGCCCATGGGCGGGTTTAAAACTCTAACACCAGGTTAGTCAATAACCACACGAAAAAGAAGTAGAACGCTAACCCTTGTTCTCGTCTTTTCAGCGACTCAATCTCAAACTCAAAGCATTTATTTCAAATAAACCAATTACATGCACTTTTGAGTTGTCAAGGGATCGGTCAGTCACCACACGAAAAGAAGAAGAAGCCCAAGTTCATGTATGATATTGAAAAACTATGATCGTGATTGACTTTACAGGGTGTGGCTTTTCCCCCTATTTTTACCAATGGACATCAGGCCCTAGCCATTGAGCGAGATTGTCTTTCGGCCCTTTGATCGACGCTTTCACTCCACGTAAATCTACTTCGGTTTCATGTTAAAATAATGTTCCTCACCTCACACACGGGCCTAAGTCCAGCATGTTTGACAGCTTTATGCTTGTTGAGACTGGCTCTCTGCATCGTCATCTTGCAGATATCGCACTCGGCCATGGCACGACCCTGCAGCACAGCACCATGGCTTATTTTAACATGCATTATGAAGTTTTTATATCTGTGACTCTGACAATTTTTATCTTTTAATTTTCTTTTATTTTAATTGCATTGACATTTTATTTTAATTCTGTGACTTAAAATTTTTACCTACTCATTCATTTATTTTAATTGTATTGACATTTGATTTTTATTTAAATTTTGTGACTTTTAAAAATTTTACCCACTCATTCATTTATTTTAATTGGATTGACATTTTATTATTATTTTAATTCTGTGACTTTTAAAATGTTTACCCACTCATTCATTTATTTTAATTGCATTGACATAATTTTAATTCTGATCTTTTCTGTGGCAGTATTGTGATATTTTAATTTATATACTACGGGTTTTGCCTAATATTATTACTGTTATTTATTTAATACTTCATTATATATTAGGGATTTCTGGAGACATTTGTTATGTACCAGGTTGTGGGTTAAAAGTCGGTATAAACAGCTGCTTCGCTTTTATATTCGTACCTATGTGTGAGGCATATCATTCCCTTTTTACTTATGAACCTTATGAACTGTAGACTAGCTAACACCAACTCTTGAACAAGTATTTGTGGGTCATACAAATGAGTGGAACAGAGAACCGTCAGTGTAGAAAATTTATCAAATATTATTATATACAAGTACTCACAGAGTCATTGACTTTCCTTTTCCTGTTTTTAGCGGTGCAAGTGGTCACGTGATCAACGAGCGCTTCTTTACTATTGAACTCGGATTTACAGTACTGAAAGAATAAAGAAAATATTCATAGATTTAAAAAACCTGTAATTCTCGAAGGATTAGGCAGAGGTGTACTTATACTACACCCACATTTCGCCAGTTATGTTTAAGGGGCATGCGCTAAGGTAGCCCGCGAAATTCAAATATTCTTTAGTTTTTTACATTTTGCAGGTCAGTGTGAGGTTTTTTTTTTTTTCGTTCCCCACACTAAGAATTTCTTCTTGTATCGTGGGTGCGTTTACAAACATAGAAACTCACATACACCACCCAAACAACCCACCCAACCACCCAAACACCCAATACCCAGACCCGAAACAACTACTTGCAGATCATACAAATATTTGTTCCGTGCGGGGATCGAACCCGCGACACGTTGCGCAGTAGTCGATCGCTCAGCCACTGCGCCAACCGTGTCGTCAAATTAAATTCAAATTTAAGTCAAGATTAAAATATGATTCGCGACCGTAACCAATATGGCTTTACATAATTATAATCATTACAACTCCAGTAAGCACAATCGCCAAATGTCATGATTTCATGAAATTGTCATTCAATGCGATTTTATGAACTTTGAGAGAGTTATATCGATAATTTTTATGATTATAATTCTATAAATAAACATTTGATACGGCCGCGAAACATATTTAGATCAACATACAACATGAAACATGATACTGACCTGCAAATTGCAAAAAACGTAAGAAAATTTGAATTTCGCGGGCTACCTTGACGCTTTCGCCTTAATCCCATGTAATAGGGGGCGAGCCTATTGCCATCAACCTGCACAAATCCAGGTTGCTATTGAGAAACTCCTGATGGAACCCAATACACAGATGAATACAGACACTCCGCAATTTAGGTATGAAGCTACAAGTACGCGGCGGGCCCGTCGTGTCGGGCCAATTCAGTGAGCGTAACGTTCTCAGAAGATCTAAGAGTTACGCGATAGAAAGAGAGGCAACTTCTAGGTGAATATAACTGTAGGTAAATATCGCTGTGCGACGTGTTTTGCACTTTATTGTGTCGTAGCAAGAGTCGGTTTTTATTTAAATGATTTTGCGGAGTGATCTGAAATAACACTTTGCCCGACCTGGCAATCGAACCCAGGACCTCATGCTTAGTAGTAGCGATTTCGACCACTACACCATCGACGCGACGCAGTTAAAAAAGAATATCTATATATATAAAATGGTAAACTGACTGACTGACTGACTGACTGGGTGATATATCAACACACAGCCCAAACCACTGGGCCTAGAGACATAAAATTTGGAGAGTGTGTTCTTTGTGAAGAGTAAGTATCCACTAAGAAAGGATTGCTGGGAATTCCACCCCTAAAGGGGTAAAATAGGGGATGGAAGTTTGTATGAAAGTCCGTCAGTTTTGAAGTTAGGATCTTCAAATTTTGTGTTTAGGCTGACGATTGAAAATTAATTTATACGTGTCTTAGCGTTTTTGATAATTCTACCCCAAAGGGTTAAATAGGGGGATGAAGTTGAAAAGTCCTTAATTTTCTAAGAAAAATCACAAAATTTACTATCTAGGCTTATGGTTGCAAGCTAACGCAACGGTGTTGTTAGAATTTCAACCCTTAAGGGGGTGAAAAGGGGGATGAAATTTTGTTTTTAATTAAAGTTCTTTATTTTTTAAGTTAAAATCACAAATACTTCGGCTTATGGTTGGAAACTATACAACGTAAATCGTTGTCTTTTTTAATTTCAACCCACAAGAGTCCGGCGTCATGGAGAGTGTGATTGTCGTAACTTATTGCTGGGCACGCCACAATTGAGGCGATAAGTCCCCTCTTTGAGGAGTGGCTAGCAGGCCGATTCCCAGCCAACGTAGGCGCGGGCTTGAGGACGGTGAGCAATGGGTAGCTCGCCGTCCGATAAGGACCAGGCGCGTTGTGTTCCACGCGCGCCTCAAAGAGATGTCAGCACAACGACAGGGGTCCGCTAGGACCGATGCCTGCCGGGGTCGGGGGAAAGTCTGAAAGGGATACCGTGGCTGACTGTTTCTCCGTCGGTCAGTTTTATGTGGCTTACTCATGTGTTAGCTCTCCAACTAGCCTGGTTGTTTTAGTACCCGCTTCTGAATTACTGAAAAACATTGTATATAGAGAAATACTGTGAAGGATTTAGGTAGATACCGGTCCTTTACAGTAGGTATTTCTTGACAGTATTCCTCAAATATCACACATAGTGGAGGACATTATTAGCCATGAACAAAGCTCTATATTGTTATTGTTATAATAATTCATAATTATCTAGAAAAAAAGAATTTATACTCTACGCAGACGAAGTAAAATAAAATAGTAACGAAGTCAAACCTTACATTGAATATTCGAGTCTGATGCCGAAAACATAGTTTTTAGAATTTTGGTCTGTTTGTTTGTATGTATGTTCCGGTTTGCACAAAAACGGATGAACGGATTTCGATGATATTTAGCACACAGATAGTTTATAACCTTTTTTTTTTTGGGTGGGAAATCATCAAATGACTCCTCCCGCTCTGGGCGGAGCGAGAGGGAGTGTCAGACTTTTACTGACTAAAACCCACCCGTGTTCCTTCCGTTGCCTGTGTGCCGGGGCCGCGATATCCCTTTCGAACAAACTCGCAACCCTGGCAGGCATTGGCCCTTACGGACCCCGTCAGTTGGTGCTGACATCTCTTTGAGGCGCGCGTGGAACACAACGCGCCGTCGACCCGGGCCTGGTCCTAATCGGACGGCGAGCTACCCATTGCCCACCGTCCGCAAGCCCGCGCCTACGGTGGCCGGAAGTCGGCTCGCGACTCCCGTCGCCCGGGGCGTCTCCTGCGGCGACTAGGGGCGCGAGGGCGCGCATCTTGCATTTCCCTCGCGCGCTCCGCCTCCTCCTTCGCGAGCATTACTGCTTCGCAGAAGGAAGTGACGGCTTCCCATGCACTCGCGCTCCGGACCATGGCCTGAACCAGGGCCGGACGCGAGAGATCGCCGCTGCCGATCGCCTCCGTGAGGACACGGCGGTGCCCCGCCCAAGCCGGGCAGACCTCCACCGTATGCTCCACCGTATCCTCCGGGCGATCCACACAATGGTAACACCCGGGCGTTTCCTCCCACTTTATCCTGAACAGGAACCTCCCGAAACAACCGTGTCTGGTGAGGACCTGCGTCAGGCGGAAGGTGAGGACGCCGTGGCGCCTCTCTAGCCACTCCTCAAAGAGGGGACTTATCGCCGCAATTGTGGCGTGCCCAAGATAGTTTATAACCTGGATTAACCTATAGGTTATTTTTTAATCCAGGTAGTACGTTCCCGTCGGATATTTTTCGACATCCACGCGGGCGAAGCCGCGGGCAAAAGCTAGTGCACTATAAAGGCAAACGCTCATTTGGGCGGGCTGCATCGCAACATGAACACCCCCCCTACAGGCTACATCACTTTCGTACATTTTGTATGAACCATCGAATACTACAAGGCCGCACCGTACATTTTTGTATTGATATCTCTTGAGTATTCATGTTCTGTGATTGTTATGCGATGCAGTTTTTTATAATAATATTGTGGCGGCATCTACAACGCCACATGCGAACTAATCATCACACGGACGTCACGCAAAATCCTGCATCGCGCAAGCAGTGTTTACCGCGCGACGAGTATACCTATATGTCGCCTTAAGATAGTTGAAGCCGTGATATCCCGAGGGATATAGCTATATAGGCTGGATATTTGAGATGGGGCAGAAAAGGCAGCTACCTTAACCGTTGCAGCTACATGAAAACGGTCTTAGGAGACTATCAATAAGAAAATGGGCGCATCCTGGGAGCGGCCATGTCCAACAGTGCACTGCGATAGGCTAAGCTGCGTTGAACATTGAGATTTAAGCATCTTGCAACATGCAACCCAAAAATCAGTCTGCCTAGCCTTTTGCCAACTGTGTTGGGGTCAGCTGGAGAGCCGGATGCAGTTGAAGACCAGTAGGATATTTACCTCCACGATCATTTATTTCAAATAAACCAATTACAGGCACTTTTGTATTGTCAAGGGGTCGGTCAGTCGGAGAGATGTAGCTAGATGCCCATTCCAAAGCGTAGTAGGTACCTATGGAGAAGAACGGGCAAGAAACTTCACGGATACTCTTTTAAATCAAGACTAACACCTAGATCTACTACAAAGTGCAAAATCTACGGCCCGCCTCTCTGCGCTGCCGTCTAAACGTGACGCGCTGGCAGAATAGTCGAAACCGGCTCCATTGCAAAAAATAACAGATGTCTGCTGTACTACTCATCGGTTTATCACTTCTCGTAAGATCGAACTTTTGGTCGCCTTCAAAATCAGGAAATAAAAGAAGTAAAAACATTTAGTACCCACCCCAGTACAGTACCCATAAAAAAATAAGTACCCCTTTTTCTAACTTAGTTATAAATTGCTTACCCCGCACTTAACACCAACGCTGCCATGCATCATAACCCTATGCCGATTCAGTTTCTCTCGCATCACATATTTATCACACAGCTCACACTTGACCTTCCTCTCGTCAGCCCCGGGATGTCTTCTCATCATATGGGAATCTATGCTCCGGATTGACAGCTCTTTCTGACATAATTTACAGACTACCCTCATTGTTTTTTTGGCATCAGTTTCTGTGATAATATATGGAACGTCTATAGTTTTTTCTTCCGTGATATTTGTGTCGGATAGTTCTTGTGGAATGTGTGATTTGTTGTCACTTAGTGTCTGTTCCGCTGTTGTTTTCTTCGTATGGTTCGATTTTTGGGGTTTTTGTGAGTATATTTCACATTTGATATCTGCAGTGTTTTGGGAAAGACTCTTCTCTGTTTTAAAATTATTGTCACTTTTATATAAAATAGTTTCTTCGTTAAGATATTCAGTTTCAAAAGTATCTCCTGCATGAATTTCATCATCATCGTTATTTACTTTCAAATCGTTACATTTCAGCAATGAAATGTTACCAATATTTTTATTAACCAAATATTTTAAAGGTTGATCTTCGTCAATGTCAATTTCTAAAGATTCGTTCTTAACATGAAAACTTTTATATTCTGACTTAATTCTCGTGACATTTGAGCAATTTTGCAAATCAGATTTATAGATATCTATAGGATTATCTTCTGTGATTTGTACAGAAAGTTCCTCATTCGTAACAATGGTAGACTTTTCAGATTCCAGCCCTGTTTTAAGCTTTAATAATTGTGTTTCAGCTTGTTTGCATTGTTTCCTGAATTTCAGCGTGTTGTTGAATTTGTTCATACATGCTGTGCACATATTTTGGGGTAAGCCATCATTGAATTTTATCTGGAAATTATTTTTTTATTAAATATTTGCTGTTAAATGGAAAATGATATTTTATTCAGATCAAAAACAAATAATAATATTTTGAAACTAAAGATGACGTTCATGCTGCCTAACTGACTACTCTGAGAAGTAACTGAACAGACAGCTGTGCTGTTGGGAGTTTGTTGCACCACTTCTTCACAGCTAAAGCACTAGGAAGTGGTGAAGGGTGGGCGTTTTGGGGGACTGCTGATTCTCAGCCTAGTTTGAATAAATGAGTTTTGAAATTTTTAAACAAACTCAGCAGTCAACATTTCTTTTAAAGTCCAGATATTAGGTAAGTCGGTCACGTGATTACCATGTATAGATTAGTGTCTGAAATAGTCTTTTGAGGAAAGAACCACAGCTTTGAACCTGTCCAGTCAGTGCATGCATTTGTCAAGCAACTCAGAGGTTAAGGTGGTCAACAGTATTTTTAAAGTCCTGACACTACACGAAAAATGCCAAAGTAAGGACATTAGATATAATAAGAAATGAATACATGACTGATTTATTTTTAGTATTAAAAGTGGTGTCCCGCTGATAACAAAACATGTACTCTTTCTGCTTTGAAAACATTCTTTTTTGTCAATTTCTTAAAATTTTCAATAGGCAAGCATTATCCTATATTATCAAATTACTATTGCAATTTTTTTAATATAAGCCATACTTTATTGAATGAATCCAATTTTTTTATAGTCGGCACACAACATAAACTAAGTACTTCAGTAATCCAGGTACACGACGAGATGGTCAGTAACACCAAGGCGTTGCTGGCCTTCTTTGAGGAGCTGGGGTGGATCCAATAAGCGATTTCCCTGTACGCAAAGTACGTGAAGTTGCGGATACCAGCCCGTTTTACCTAATTACATATGTAAATAGTTATACATAGATATGCTAAGATAGCTGCCTTCCTACCTACTTCGTTTGTTTACTGAATAAAGTATGATTTATTTAGATAGACATTGTTTTATTTAATGGTGTAAGATGATTTTTATTTACCTGAATACCTGTACATGAGTATAAAGCACTGGAAAACCGCTCATGAGTATCTTCAGACAAGAAAATTGGGTTTAAACCAATGTTGTTAAAAGTCTTGATGCAAGTTCGACAAATTGCAGAAAAATCCATGTTTTCTATATTAAAAGTTCATAAATATCAATAGCGAGTATTGTATTAGAATTTAATGTTCCATGTTTGTTACTTTATTGAAGAAATACTAGATTCTTATAAGAAATTCACGTATTTTTGTTTCGTAATTCTGCAAACACAACACAAACTGACACAAAGTACATTTAAGTACAATGACATGACATTGACAGCTGGTTAGATTAGATTGTAGGTTGGTAGAAAACATATCGATACATCTATATTTTTTGTTCAAAATATCGATATTTATTATTTCGATATAAAATATCAAGTATTGAAAATGTAACAAACCAACACAATTGAACTTCTTATACTACAAATATTTTTTTGAAAATTTCATCGATATATCGATATCTTTAAAAAAATCCCTATTAGTTTGATACTGACTGACAGTTGTCAGGTAACCGTAGTGACGCACTACTTCCGTAATTCGGAATATAAAATAGTTTAGCGGACCCCGGATTCAGTTAATGATTGATGTGTAGGCTAGTTAGCTTGTATCTGATTTACAGTCACACGTGGCATATAAGTCAGTTTTCATTAAAAAAATAAAATTGTGGAACTGAGATGAGTATTAAAATTGGACCCATAGATAATACACGTTGGACCTTCAATTTGGTTACTTAGCAACTGCATACCTATTGTTTTGTCACTCTCGTGTCAAGAAAAAACTCGTGGTGGTTTATATGATTTTATTGTAAAGTATTGTTCTTGTGTATTTGTGATTATACGTATTTCTTTTGGCTAAAACACGCTCTACTACATTAATCTCCAAAAGGTTATGGGCCCAGAACGCAGAAGTGTAAAATGGAGCTTTCAAAAATACAGATCACAAAACTTGATGGCCACAATTGGGTCGCCTGGAAATACCGAATGGTTGCCCTACTAAAAGGCATAAACGGAATTTGGGAGATTGTGGAAGGCAAGGCACAAAAACCGGCGAAACCTGCGGAAGGCAGTGGTGATGCCGTAGTTGAAATTTACAATAAAACTTTACGAGATTTTGTTACATTGGAGAGCACAGCCCTACTGCTAATAACAAACAATGTAACGGATGAAACACTAGGGAAAGTAATAAGGTTGTCCACTCCCAAGGAAGTATGGGAAGAACTCCATAGGCTGTATGAGGGTCCTGATGAGGGCAGGCTCTACGACTTATGTTTGGACTTCTTTAAACTTAAAAGGGATCCGTCAGACAACATGTCGACTCATGTCTCGAAACTGAAGAATTTGTGGCACAGTCTGAAGGAAGAACTGCTCAAAGAGGAGAACGTTGAAATGCCTGAAGTTCTCTTGATTTGTAAGATCCTGGACACGTTGCCGGAAACTTATTTTTCGTTCAAGTCTAGTTGGCTATTGATGTCTAAGAAGGAAAGAACAGTAGACAATATTACGGCCCAACTGTGTGCACATGAAAAAGCGCTGAAGGCAACGATGGCTGACACTGAATCGAGCGAAAGTGCGCTTTATGTAAAAACGAATAGAAAGGTTGCTAAAGGAAATGACCAAAGAGACCAGAAAAATAAAAAGAGGTACAAATGCTTTATTTGCAAAGAGTCTGGACATCTTAAGAAGGATTGCCCGAATAATGGCAAGAAAGACAAGGAAAATAAAGCTCACAGTTCCAACATGATGTTACTGACGGTGAATTTAACAGATTCTGGGACTAAACGTGATTGTGATCATTGGTACATAGACAATGGAGCGACACATCACGTCACAAGTCGAGGAGATCTATTTCAAGATTTTAAACATTTTAGTGAAACTCACACAGTAACGACAGCTGACGGAAACATGTTAAACGCTGTTGGAAAAGGCACAGTCCGTGTAGAGGCCATTGTTAAAGGAAAAAGTGACTTCCTTTTGTTAAGAGATGTTTGGTATGTTCCCCAGATTAGCAAGAACCTTTTCTCTGTGCTTAGTACACAGGACAAGAACCCCTCAAGTGTTTTTGAGTCGCGGGTTACAACATGTTCCATGAAGATCAATGGTAAGGTTGTCTTAACAGGAAAAAGGCAAAGGTATGGCGGTTTGTACAAGATAGACTGCAAAGCCATATGTGCTGATTTTTCAGTCAACTTAATTGAGCATGAAGATACGCTGCAAGTATGGCACGAGCGTATGGGACATCAAGACAAGAAACATATCAAAAGATTGATAGAGAAAGAGTTAGGAGTAAAGACATCTAACAGTGGAGAATTATGCGAAGGTTGTATCTTTGGTAAAGCGCACAGGAAACCATTTGGTGTTCGCGAAAAGGCAACAAAACCTGGTGAGCGCATACACTCAGACGTCTGTGGACCCTTTCCTTGGAGTGTCTCTGGATATCGATACTTCGTACTGTTTAAGGATGAGTTCACACTATACAGATATGTATACTTCCTTAAAAATAAATCTGAAGTTCCTGAAAAGTTGAAACAGATGATGTCTGAGGCTAGAAATGCTGGACATACTATTATCGAGATTTTAAGCGATAATGGAGGCGAATACGATAACAGGAAAGTACGAGATCTACTTGGACAAGCTGGAATAAAGCAAAGACTCATTATGCCGTACACTCCGGAACAAAATGGGTGTAGTGAGAGAGATAATCGCACTATAGTTGAATCTGCTCGAGCGATGATGCACGCGCATGAGGAGATCCCTCGGAATTTGTGGGCTGAGATGGTAAATACTGCTGTTTACATACTAAACAGGACAGGGCGTACATCAGTAGAACACAAGTCGCCTTATGAACTGTGGCTTAAGAAGAAGCCTCAGATAAAGCACCTGAGGATAGTCGGTTCACCTTGCTTTGCGCATGTACCAAAGCAGAAGAGAAGGAAATTGCAAAAGAAAGCTACACGGTGCATTTTTATTGGATACGACAATGATGACGGATACAGACTTTGGAATCGAGAGAGAAATTCATTAGTCCGATCTAGGGACGTTATTTTCGATGAAAAAGCGCTAGAGACTTCAATTAATGAATACCCTGAAGTAGTCTGCAGTCCGGCAAATGAAATTGAAGTAGACCTTGGTAGATGTGCTCTAAGAGATAATGGACAAAGAACTCCTGTTATGCCTGATATTGAAAGAGTCGGTGAAACTGACATGAATATACGTGAACAAAATATAGATGTCGGAGAAGAGTTTCATGACGCAGAAAATTTAATAACTGAACAATCTGTTGAATCAGAGGGAGATGGAAACGTTAACGAAGATGATAATGTCGTTGATGAATATCAAGATGATATCAATGATGAAATTATCGCAGATGAAAGCGAAGATGTGTTCCCGGAACAGATGATACTTCGAGACCGTTCTTTGTTACGTCCTCCAGATAGATTCAAAGACTTTGTTATGAACGCTATAATGGGATACAATGAACCAGAAACGTACAAAGATGCGATCAGAAGCCCAGATAAAGAGCTATGGGAAAAGGCCATGGACAGCGAAATCAGTTCTTTGAAGGATAATGACACATGGAAGCTTGTGAATCTACCCAAGGGCAGAAAAGCTTTACCTAGTAAGTGGGTTTTCAAAGTTAAGATGAATGCTGATGGCTCTATAGATAAGTACAAGGCTAGATTGGTGATAAAAGGTTTTTATCAAAAGAAAGGTATAGACTACATGCAGACCTTTAGCCCTGTGACCAGAATGGCAACTGTTCGCTCAGTGATTAGTACAGCAGCAAGCGAAGGCATGTCAATGCGACAGTTCGACATTTCGACTGCCTTCCTGTATGGCTCTTTAGATGAAGAAATCTTCATGAAACAGCCAGAAGGTTATAATGACGGCTCCGGTCAAGTATGTCTTCTAAAGAAGAGTCTGTATGGGTTGAAGCAAGCACCACGGTGCTGGAACCGGTGCATTCTAGATTGTTTCAAAGAAATCGGTTTTAAGGCAAGTGAGGCAGATCCTTGTCTTCTGATACGAAAGAGAGGATGTGGAAAGCTTATAGTAGCTCTTTACGTGGATGACGGTTTAGTCGTCGGATCCAATGACGTACTGATAGACGAGTTGATGGAGGAGCTCAAACGTCGTTTCAAAATAACCACGAAAACTGCGTCCTATTTTCTTGGAGTAGAGATAGATAGCAGAGGAGATAGAATTAAGATATTCCAAACGTCGTATGTGCATAAGATTTTGCGGAGATTCGGAATGGACACCTGTAAACCGGTCTCAACGCCGATTGCAAAAGACGGCACATGGAGCGAGAAGGTGGACATGAGTTATATGAAAGATAACTACAGGCAAATTGTTGGAGCCTTGGCTTACTTGATGGTATGCACTAGACCTGACATTGCATATGCTGTAAGTGTAGTCTCACGAAGTCTGGAAAAGCCAGAAGAAGCAGACTGTGTCCGACTGAAGCGCATAATGCGATTTTTGCAATACACGCCAGATCTAGGTATCATGTACAAGAAAAATTACAAACAAGGCATTTTGGAATGCTATAGTGATGCTGAACATGCAGGAGATATCAGCACTGGTAGATCCACTACTGGAGTGCTGTGCATGTATGCAGGAGGAGCGGTGTCGTGGCTAAGCCAACGACAGGCAAGCGTTTCAATTTCGACCACCGAGGCAGAAGTTGTTGCCGCTAGTGAAGCAGCCAGAGAGACTGTTTGGCTATCTCGGCTTATGAATGATCTTATCGTTCTTAAAGAGATTCCATGCATAAGAGTGGATAACGAAGCTGCAATCAGGCTGGCTGAAAATCCAGAATTCCATCGACGGACTAAGCATATCCGAGTTCGACATTTCTTTGTGAGAGAATTGGTGACTGGTGGTGAGCTAAAAGTCGATAAGGTATCTAGTGAAGATCAGCTGGCAGATATCCTGACCAAGCCACTAGCAAGACCGAGGATCAGAAAGATCTCTGACCGAATAGGTATTTGTTGAGAGGAGATATTAAAATTGGACCCATAGATAATACACGTTGGACCTTCAATTTGGTTACTTAGCAACTGCATACCTATTGTTTTGTCACTCTCGTGTCAAGAAAAAACTCGTGGTGGTTTATATGATTTTATTGTAAAGTATTGTTCTTGTGTATTTGTGATTATACGTATTTCTTTTGGCTAAAACACGCTCTACTACATTAATCTCCAAAAATGAGTAGCAGGGTTTAACCACTGGGCCTTCATCCTATACTATATTTGTATATATATATTTTTATATTCACGTTCTCGAAAACGGCTCTAACGATTTCGATGAAATTAGCATTATAGGGGTTTACGGGGGCGAAACATCGATCTAGCTAGCTATTTTCACAGCCTCGGGAATGTGATACCGTGTTTTCACCCGACCAGAGCTCGGTCGACCAGGTACTGGTACAGTATAACATACTCATTACAAAATAAAAATTCAAACAACATTTTAAAATATTTATTTTCAAGCATTATGGAACACGCTCTTTGCTTTCTTCTCCCTCTTCTTCTGATCGCGCTTCTTCTTGAGCTTCTCTGTGCTTCGCAGAAGCTTCTTGATCGCGTCTTCTGTATCATCTTCTGCATCTTCTTGGTCAATTTCTTGTAAGGACGTTGACCCTTCTGATGATGGCTTGATCTTCTTAGCTGGCAACTCTTCTGGTTCTGGTTTCAGTTTTGTCTTCTTAGGTTTGTCACTGTAATAAAAAAAACAGTTTTTATTTAACATGGAAATATAACACCAGGCCTATATACCCCTCCCCCCCAACCCCTCTGCTTAACCCTAAGGGTTAGGGTTCAATTGAAGTGTTCCAAAAGATTGGTTCAGTAACAATGTTTCAAACGCATCATTTGAATCTGAATCATTACTTTGCCTCTGTGCTCTTTCCGCGCGACCGTCGCTTGCGAGGCGACTGAGCAGCAGTGAGCGAGAGAGAAAGACTGAGACGCTGAGTTACGTTACTTTAGTCAGAGTCGAGTGAGCGGGTGACACATTACAATCTATTTAAGTCAGAAAGAGATACCAAATGAGATGTGTATCACTCATACTCTCACAGTTTTTCGTTGCCGTTATCCATTTGTATATCCTTTGAGTCGATGATCCAAATGAAACATATCAATGATTCGGATCATTTCAGTAATCCAGATGCAAATGTTTCAATCTCAAAAATTATACACTTTGCCCACCTCTAATTTCATCTACTTAATATTTTAAAATTCATTGAAATTAAAACCCACCTACTACATCATCGATTATTTAGTTCATATGTCTGCCTTGTTTCAAATTTGTGTTGAAAATTGCCCATGTTTGATTGCATAAAAAAAACATAGCTTTCGTAGGATAGCCCGTGAGCAATCAAGTTTTAACGAGTTTCTGTTAAATAACACGATTTGTGCAATATATCAATCGGCTGGTTCATCGATACTTGTTCTAACTTGCTCAGTACGATTGAGCGTCGATTGAGATAAATGAGTTTGCGTTCTAATTGCTCTCACTGGTAAAAAAGTCTCGTGTAGAATGTAAGTTTAACTCCAGACCAGACTAATATTTACAAACCAAAAACCACAATGACATTCATTACTTCATTTATTTAATTAGTGTGTGTATACTAATTAAATAAATGAAGTAATGAATGTCATTGTGGTTTTTAAGATGTGTAAAAAAAAATGGGGGGCGCTGAAAAGTCATTGATTTTCAAAGTGGGGCGGTAGATGAAATAAGTTTGAGAACCTCTGCTATAAGGGTTCGGTTTTTTCCGTTTGAGGTACCCTAAAAACAATTTTTACTCACCCAACAGTCTCCATCTTGTCAAACAGATGATCCAGGTCATCTCCGTCTTCCTCCTCCTCCACTTTCACGGTATCTTCGACTTCTTCCTTGATCTCACCATCCACGCGGGTGAGTGGAGTGGAGCTCTCTGTCTGCACCAGTAGGCAGGACAGCTTCGATGTTAGGTATTGCTGTCACGAGATAATAAAATATAACTGCCAGTCTTAGCACAGATCATTACAGATCGGCCACTCCGTATTTTAGTTATGAAGCTACAAGTACACGGTGGGCTCGACTTGTCGAATTCAGTGCGTGTAACGTAGTCAGAAGATATAAGAGTTAAGCGATAGAAAGAGAGGCAACTTCTAGATGAATATAACTGTAGGTAATTAGCGCTGTGCGACCTGAATTGCACTTTATTGTGATGTAGGAAGAGTCGCTTTTTATTTAAATAAAACGAAAAATTGCGGAGTGACCCATCTGTACTAATTGTGGTGTTACTTAAGAGTATCGTGTTACCCAGTATCTGGTTTGTGGAGGTCAGATAGGCAGCTTTTTCCCAACTATGTTGGGGTCAGGTTCCAGTCTAACTCGATGCAGAGGAAAATCAGTATTTTACATGGAGCGACTGCCTATCTGACCTCCATAACCCAGTATCTGGGTAAAACGATAATACATTTAAAAAAAAACTATGCAACTTAAATAAATATACAGACGGACTTAATGCCTTAGAGATTGACAACGGCGACTCGACTTTAAAATATCCAGGATTCGTAATTTATTTAAAATCCAGTGTACACTGGTTATTCAACTAACATCCGTTAAACGGCTGGATGCTGGCTTAATATCAGGTATCCGGCCGGATACTAAGAAAGGTCGGATACCTAAAGCCTATTACGTCGAAAATCCAGTCGCAATCTCATCTCCTCGACAATTTAAGTCAAATCTTGTCAAAAATTGCAGGTAATTGAAAGGTATGTTTAAAATAAATTTACTGAGATTACGAGTAAAATGCGAAGATTCTTAAAAATCAAAAAAATTGTTAAGACAAGTATTGTTACAGCCAGTCTTTTAAAACAAGTTTCAGGTGTTAATGATAAACGAAAATAGTAGACACAACATGTAAAATAGGTACAAATTTTATATGCCGAATATTCGTTCATAGCTTACCTTATGAACCAAATCCTTGCTACCATACTCGTGCACTCTGAGCTGCCTATCCAGACTGGAGCTGACGACCAGCCGCGAATCCCTCACGACAGCAATATCCGTCACTGCGCCAGTACTTCCCTTGTAGCCTTTGTCTGGTTTGCCCTTCCTTAGGTCTACCTGATGTAGCTGACCTCTGCCGAAACCTACCAGGACTTGGCTGAGAAGGGACAGAGAAAAATGTGGATAAAAAGTTAATCTGACCAAAATTGGAAATGGAAGGAAGAACGGCAGGCATTTGACTTACAGTTGCTAAAACGAACAAAAAGGGTAAAAAAAAAAAAAATGACACTGGTCAAGTGTATCTTGATAAAAATATGATTCGCTACCATAACAAATACGTCATCATCATACATCTCTCTAATATATATATTTGTCCTTAAGGAACAAATCAAAAAAAAAATAAGTGGCACTACAAATTGGTATCTACAGGAACGATTTCTGATCCATTTGTTAACATTTTCATCTGATACTTTTGGAACAGACCATACGTCGCGCGTTCGTGCTAGGGTCCCTGTATATTGTACTGACCGTTCGTCAAAGCTATTGGAGATACAGGTGGCCGCCATGTTCTCGAAGTCCACGGATATGACAGGTCTCCTTTGAGCGCGACTGTCGTATAACCTGCGAAGAATAAAACAAATATTATGTAATACTCAACAAATGCCTAGCCTTTTCCCAACTATGTTGGGGTCGGCTTCCAGTCTAACCAGATGTCGCTGAATACCAGTATTTTACATGGAGCGACTGCCTATCTGGCCTCCACAACCCAGTAACTGGGTAGTACGACACTCTTGGTAAGACTGGTTGACAGGCTTTCGGGCTTCTGACTACCAGTAACGACTGTTAAAGATTTGTAAATGACAGCCGGGAGCAACAGCGTCACGTGCTTTCCGAGGCACGGAGGAGTCGGCATGTAGTGGATGGTCACCCATCCACGGACTGACCTCGGCAAGCCTTTTTTTTTCTGGTAACGGGGTGGAAATTCGCCGATGTCTTCCGCCCAGGGGCAGACGGAGGGGTCTGTCAGACTTCTACTGACGAAAACCACCTCGGTGCAAGCGAGGGACACTTGCACCAGAGCCTACGGTGCACTTGAGCACTCTTCAACGCAGCCCCCGACTGGTGCAGCCCGCTTGCGGCTTCCGTCTGGTCAAGCGGAGGGAGTGAGGTGTTTGACTCCCCCCGTGACGTCTAAAAAAGGCGCGCGTGGAACACTACGCGTTATATGATAGGGGGCGGCGGACATCCTCGAGTTCGCCGTCCCTGGACTTATTTAGGGGGGCCGAAAGAGTACATTGTCTACCCTCTGCCGACGCCCGGTGACTACGGGCCGGGAGAGCACTCGAAATCTCCCTCTCTATTTCCGCTGTGAAAATGCCATGTCGCAGAAAGAGAGCAGGAGTCCTCGGCAAGCCTGGCTAGACCTATCGTCCCGTACAGGAACAAATGAAAGTAGCTAGCCAAACTCCGCAGTCGTGATAAGCAATATCTAAACTGTAAGTGCTTAACTTAGCTACGTCGCGCTATAGAGTAACCCCAGACAGAGGCAATGCTTCTAAGTTTTATACTATAGTTTGACCGGGACCGTTCTTCGGCGCCTTAGGAATGCGCGGCGAGAGAGCAGCGTTGACGAATGAGCGGCGGACAGGATGCCGCGCGCCGTGAGCGTTGACAAATGAGTAGCCTGCACTGCTCACCGTCTCACCGCGAACACACCTAAGACGCGAAACAGCGGTCCTGGTCAAACTATAGTGCATTTATAATTGCGCGTTTGTATGAAGTTTTATCTCTGTCGAGTTACCTACTCCGGCCGCAGATCGTCATTTGTCACTCAAAAGATTTTTGGAATTGTATAGAGTTGTTAATCTATCATTTTGTGAACTATAAAATAGGCAAGGAGCTTCCATGGTTGTAACAGCTCCACAATTATATATCATCATCGCGCGTTCGAATTTCCGGAAAAAGACGATGATATGATGATAAGCGCATACTTTTCTTTGGAAAGCTATACGTGGCGGGGACAATGGTGATGATGAGCGGTCTACATACCTAACATAGCCATGCCTGGAGCACACCGCAGCTAGCCTGCCACCTTCTCCGTTCAGGAACACGAGGTCTGACACCCACACCGATCTCCTCAGTTGGAGCCAGTCGTGTGCCAAGTTCTTGGCTACAAATGTTGGTGCTGGCTCACCGATGCGCCATATTTTTAGATCGTTTTCTTCGCCTCCTGTAAAATAAATGTGCTTTTTATTCAAAAATTAATTACTTCAGCTCCTCAAGGGGGATGCGCTAAGGTAGCCCGCGAAATTCAAATTTTCTTACGTTTTTTGCAATTTGCAGGTTGGTCAGTGTCAGGTTGTATCTTGATTAAAATATGATTCGCGACCGTAACAAATATGGCTTTACAGAATTATAACTATTAGAATCAGCAATACAACTCCTTATGTTAGAATAATCCAAAAAGGTCATGATTACATGAAATACTCGTTCAATAGGATTACATGAGCATAGAGAGTTGTATTGATGATTTTTATGATTATAATTCTATAAATAAATATTTGATACGGCCGCGAATCATATTTAGATCAACATACAACCTGATACTGACCTGCAAATTACAAAAATCGTCAGAAAAATATAATTTTGCGGATTACCTTGACGCTTTCGCCTTAAGTTCTGAGTTGAGCTCTACGATTACTGACAAATGTGTGCACTGCATTAGAGGTGGGCAAAGTGTATAATTTTTGCGATTGGAACATTTGCATCAGGATCACTGAAATGATCCGAATCATTGATATGTTTCATTTGGATCATTTGAATCATCGACTCAAAGGATATAAAAATGCATAAAGACAATTAAAAACTGTGAGAGTATGAGTGATACAAATCTCATTTCCTATCTCTTTCTGATAGATTGTAATGTGTCACCCGCTCACGCGTGACTCGCGAGTCAGTTCGGTAGTACTGACAATAAAGTAACGTAACTCAGCGTCTTAGTCTTTCTCTCTCGCTCACTCGCTCACTGCTGCTCAGTCGCCTCGCAAGCGACGGTCGCGCGGAAAGACACAGACAAACTAATGATTCAGATTCAAATGATGCGTTTGAAACGTTGTTACTGAACCAATCTTTTGGAACATTTCAATGATCCGGATCAGTGAGTCGGTTCCGTAAAGAGTTACACCCGCCTAATCTGCATGGTCCTCACATGATCTGAGATAACATGGTGAATTGAGTAATCCCCCTATTACATGGGACTTAAACATAACTGGCGAAATTTGGGTGTACAATAGGTACATCTCTGCCTAACCCTTCGGGGAATGCGGGCGTGATGTTATGTAATAGGGAACGAGCCTGTACTCAATTTATTCAACATACCTGTACCAAACACCGTGTGATCATCAGCGCAGACCCTCATACGGTCTATCTTGCCAACATTCACAATCTCCTCGGTCTTCTTGCTCCATATCTTCACGACACCACTGGACACGGCAGCCAGGAGCTTCCGCTTGCAGCGCCCCAGGCCTACCACCTCACCGGGAGCAAAGTCTGCGGTGTAAGACTTTGTGAAGCCGCTGAGTGTGTTGTAGATTTGTATCTGTAGATATTAAACAAGGGTAGTTTTAGATTTTGACCATTCTCTTACCAGTATTTTACATAGAGCGACTGCCTATCTGAACTCCACAACCCAGTTACTGGGTAACACAATTCCCTTTGGTAAGACTGGTTGTCAGACTTTCGGGCTACTGACTACCCATAACGACTGTCAAAGATCTACAGTAAAATGTCAAAGATCTACGCTTGAGTAATTTATGCGGCCTACCCAAACGTCCTTTCTTTGGTATTGTTCGTCAAATCGTTGAGCTCCTTAAACCCTGTGTTGAGCTGCACGGTCACTGACAAATGCGTGCACTGACTGGACAGGTCCTCTCAATCTGTGTGGTTCTTTCCTCAAAAGACCATCTCAGACACCAATCTACATGATCTTCACATGATCTGACCAAGATTATGTCTGGACTTTAAAAGAGACTGTGACCTCTGAGTTTGTTTCGGCCTTTCTTCTCGGAGTAGTCAGATAGGAAACGCCGACCTCATCTAGTTTAAAAAATATGATTGATGTGTAAAAGTGTTTTGTCCAAACCCACTTACAGAAATAAAATCATTTATCATTTACAAATGACAGCCGGGGCCAATGGCTTAACGTGCTTTCCGAGGAGGGGTTTTGATGCGTAATGGATGGTCATCCATCCGCGGACCGCCCTCGGCAAGCGTTGCTTAACCTTGAAGACCGACCCGTGCTGCTATTATTATTTAGCCACGAGCCCCACCAGTTTAGAGCCCCTCGTGTATAAGGGTTCTGTAGTAAAAAGTAACCCTTATAGTTTCGCCATGTCCGTCTGTCTGTCCGCAGGTTAGCTCAGAGACTCTTAGTACTAGAAAGCTGTAATTTGGGATGGGTATACATATTAATCACGACAATAGTGGTAAAATAAAATCATGAAATATTTTACCTCATTTTTTTAGGGTAAAATAAAATATTCCAACTTACGTGTGCAGGAGATCCGTACACGTAAAGTTGGAATATTTTAATTTTTCTTATCTATCCCATAGTGTGGAGTGTCGTTGGAAAGGTCGTTCTTAAATGATTAGGTTTGAGAAAACCATTTTTGGATTCAGGGATCCGTCTGCAAAATAATGCTTTATAAACTGCTAATTTTTGTTAGAGTCAAGTATCCTCCCCACCTTGCCAGCTAAATGGTTGGTTGTGGATTTGTGAAACAATTCACGGCAGTAGTATATTTATCGAAATTCAAAGGAAAACTATACACCCCATACACTCCATTTGGGAGAAAATGTTTTCCACTACAAAGTTAAGTTTGTTCTTGTGATAAATTGATCCCAACTACGGAACCCTTCATTTTGCATGGTCTGACACGCACTTGGCCGGTTTTTTATTTATTTTTATTGGAAGAATTACTTCTCTAGGCTTTTTTATACATAATAAAAACAAGTGTCACCTGTTGATTCTTCCTGCCAATTAGTATCTCCGTCTGCTCTGCATTCCCCCACTCCAGCCTCGTGATACCCTCATCTTTTTCCAATGTCTTTATGTCCACTAGGTTCTCAATGTTCTTTTTACTGTTTTTCGTAGTGTCAGTATGGTATTTTATGTCTGAAAACATATTTAGGAGACAATAAAAATCTTTCTGTACTTACTTGTACTTACTGCCAGACCTACACGGTCCACACATACATAATAACACTGTTATTTGAAAACATTTTAGAAGCCAATTATTAAAAAAAAAGTAACTGTGGAGTTTCTTGACGGCTCTTCTCCATAGGAAACAACCAACTAGTACCATGCACCTAGCCTCTAATGTTTCATAAGTGCCCTTGTAGGTTTATGTGAAACAGTACAAATTGTGTTCATAAATATAAAATATAGCTAAATCTTATTATTTGCTTAAAAGTTGTAAGGTATAACTGTGCGTTTGCAATGGCAACAACAAAACATGTTGAAATCTCTATTTTCTGTCAATATTCGAATGTTTCGCCAATTCAAACGCACAGAACGATGACACCCTTTTAGCTCCATAACCATAAGTATTATAGATTTAATGCGTAAAGAGGATGGGTATGGAACATATCCATAGTTAAGTAAATAATTTGAAGCTATGCCACACAGGCCTACGGTAATTTGTCCCCAGGAATTCTGATTACAACTAACAAAGCATGGTGTTTACATATAAATAACCTCTTGACTAAGGAGCCTTATCATCAGAGGACGGCAACGGCTAAATATTATCCATATAAACTAGGAGATAACTAAATATAACAAATAGAAGTCCTACGATAGCAGAACCTTTCAATAAACAATCATTTTTATGGATAACAACAAATCGACTTAAATATTGGTGGATATTTTAGGAAAAACTGTACTTACGTTTAAAAGAACCTATCCTACTTGCGACGAATATGTCGATCTCCTTGTCTTCTAATAACAACATGGTTATATCTTATTTATTTTCTTTTATTTTCAATATTTAACCGCATTTCAGCGAAATAAACACGTGAATAATAATGTCATTGTCAATGTCAGGTATCATTATCACTCTAACAGATTAAAATGACAATAATGACAGCGATAATAGATTGACAGTTACTTGCAGTGTTGCCAGTGCAAGAATAGTGCAATAAAAACATAACATCACGCCTTGTTTCCCTGGAAGGGTTAGGCAGAGGTGTACCCGTAGTAGGTACACCCACATTTCACCATTCCCATGTAATAGGGGGCGAGCCTATTGCTAATAACAATAAAAAATCTTCTATAGAAAAACGGATGTTGGTTTTTGGGTTATATGAGATTGATAAACTCCAATACCGTTTGACCGATCACCAGGAAAGTTGGCACCTTCGATCAATAATGCACTAGATACACTATCCCATACAAAAGTTCTCCTAAAACTGTCGCCAATTGTGTTTACGTAATTCTAGTTTAAATAAATATGCATTAATGTAAATTCAACCTTAAATGCAATGCTTAAAGTTGTATTCACAAAGCTATGTACAAAAAACAATAAAGTCAAACATACATCAAAACAAATTCAACCTTACACGCATGTTTTAAAGTTCGAATTACAAAGTGCTAATAAAAGCAATAAAAATTTATGACCGAGGCTCGCCGCTTGGACAAGGAATGAGTGGAGTCGAACTGTGTAATATATTTTTGTTTATACCTTCGATCAATAATAGTACTAGAACAAAGATACGTCGCTGGAGTGGCCACGTTTGTACACACTTTAGTACATTTATATTTCTTTATATGAAATACAGAAAGAAATAATTTATACTAACAAATTCAGTTAATTATAAAAGCCTTGGCACTCAAACATAAAGTTTAATTACAATGGCAAAATTAAATCTTTCTGTCGTCGGAGAAACAAATATAATGTCATGTGTCATGAAAATTAAAAGTTATTTTTATATACATAAGTTCAAAAATATTTATTGTTACTGTTGTACTGTTTTTAGTAATCTACGCCTTTGCGTGTTTCCAGTTATGTCCAATCTATTAAAATGAATCGAACAAATTGACAAATTTTTATAAGGCTATTACTATTAATATTTCTATTGATATCTATTAATATTTCTTTTCCTCTTTTTTTCGCGGAAATCTACAAACAGAAATAAAATATAAAATAACAATACTACACCATGCATTCCCTGTTCCAGAACAGTCGATGTTTGGTACAATAGTTGGTAGTTGTCACAAACATTGGTCAAACAATCATAATATTTGCTAAATGATTTATATTTACTATTTAATTCTGTTTTTATTTTATGAAAATCACTTATTGATAATAAACTTACGGAAAAAAAAATATTCCTTCCAAAATCTTGGTGTTACGGTGGTTATTTACATATTTTTTGAACGCGTACTGCGGCATTTTGACGTCTTAACGTTGGCTATGATTGGACCATACTAGTTTGAAATAAGACCACAACCGAATTTGTGCTCTTATTTTTCGTTCCGTTTTTGAAGCGCTTACCGGGAATCTAGTGCATTATTGATCGAAGGTTGGCACGTATGTATTTTCGCATGGGTAAGGTTTTTAAAAGGGTTTCTTTGACCTCCACGTGTGCGAAGCCGCGGACTAAAGTTCGCTTATAAAATAAAACAATAAACTACATATTTCTAACATGTTTATTTCCAAAACCGAACCTTATATAATTAGGTACATGATATATAAAAATCTTATTCATTATTGCTAAGTGGTGGTTAGGAAAAGTATAAATCGCGCATTGGATGACCACAAGCCTTTTCCTACCACATATAAAACGTCTCTTTATCAAAACTTAGTGTTTGAATATTGTTTTAGTCGCAGTCTCGTAGACATGCAGTGCGATGAGAAATGTGTAAATTATACGAATCACTGTACGATGTCATGATTAATTTAGAATACATTTTTTTTTTATTACTAAAACATCTACTCTTCATTAGTAGCTTTTGTGGAAGTGTCACACAATCCAATCACCACAATTTCCAAGCCACATAGATCATCAAATAAAGCGATTTGTTCACTGAAAGGATAATACATAAAATGACAATTGATCGCAATGGGTTTCATTTCGACATTTCACCAACGTTTATTGCGTTATTTACGAAGTTGAGCAGACAAATGTTTCAAACCTATGAAGCAATAAATTAGCAATAACCTTCAAAACGCTTATTTTGATTGAAAGTGTGTTACGCAATTAGGTATCTAGTTATACTGAAAACGTTAAATGTATTGGGAAAAGCTTATGGCTAGATGATAAAATGAACAGAAGAATTGCCTATGTTGGTAAGTTGAACGCAGGGTTGCCAACTCAAAAAACCCGGGAAGTGCCCGTGATTTTCCGAATGGTGTTCCCTGAAATAAGAACCTAATTTCCCTATAAATGAACCTTCATTCACAATCTTTTTTTTTTTAAGTTATAAAATGTTCTCAAGTAAGTAACGTAAAGTATTAACTTGATGGCAATAAACTAGTGTAACGGTTATCCGCCAACTGTGCATCTGTGAGCCCCAGGAACCCTCAATCTACTCTCGCATCGTCAACAATAAACAACCAATGCCATCTACCGGTATTGAAAGCAACTAGTATAACATCCGCCATGAAGATCTAATATTACAATCTACATAACAGACTTACTAGCGCCATCTATCAACTCATAGAGACACTAAATGTTGTGGTCATCTCAAATATTAATAACTTTTCCCTTGTCTCCGAACATTCATTATATTAACTTGAAATTAGTACTGTAAATCATACTCATTTATATAAATGTAGTTTATGAACCTATAGCTTTCATTCTTATGAATCTTGTTATAAGTATGTCAATTTATGTAAGTGCTTCGAATATTTCACAATAATAAAAAGGGGTAGTAATTTGACTTCCTGGGGCGACGGTACTTTTTTGGCGGTGAGACGTTTTGAGCGAGATTGTTCGTGATACAAAATTGGGAATATAAATCGTATAAGTGAGTTTTGAGTTGTTTCATTTCCATTTCTGAACACGTGAACACCCATTACAGTTCAGAAGTGGGATGGAAGAATTCCACGGCCCATATATCCGCGGCTTGGGGAGACGCTCGCCTAGCGTCGAGTCACAAGAAAATGGTGGACGCCATGGAAAAAAAAGTCCCGATTTTTTTTCTTCGCAATCAACTTTTAGTCAGCTACCTACCAACAAAAGACCAAGGATAACACACCTGGACACAGAGATCATTCCCAAATTCGATCCTGCGAAGAAAAATATTAATGTGAAAGGATGGCTGCACAAGATAGACCAGCTAGGTGAAATATATAACTGGGAAGAGAAGGACAGGGTTTTCGTGATGCAAACCCGGCTACGCGGCGCAGCTCGCGACTGGTACGACGATCTAGAGGACTATAGCGCCACGTGGGACACTTGGAAGGACTGGCTGGTAAAGGCGTTTCCACGCACCACCGATTTCGTTGACCGTCTAGAAGAAATGCTGGCACGCCAAAAAGGAAACGAGACCATGACCCGATACTACCACGATAAAATATCCCTAATGTAAAAGTGTGGGCTCGATGGGGAGGACGCAATGTCGTGCCTCATCCGGGGGTTACCGGTCGAACTGCGTGCCAACGCGAAAGCGTGCGGCTACAGGACTGCTGAAGAATTATATTATGGATTCCTTTCTTCGCTTGAAAATTATGTTGAACCGAGGGCTGAAAAAACCAGACGACCCTCCGACCAGAAGCCCGGCAAGTCGACGTGGCAGCGGGGCTCTGCAATGGGGAACCCTGCTCCGAAGGTGTGCTACAACTGTCGGCGACCGGGGCACGAAGCGCGGGATTGTCGAGCTGCACCCGCCACGCGCTGCCAGGTCTGCCAGCGTGCGGGACATGCTGCCAACACCTGCTGGTATGCGGCTGGGGGAAGCACGCGCGACACGCTGGTGGCGGCGCCTCCGCAAAGAAACCAACAGGTACGGCAGGTTTATCACGTCACCACAGAAATTATTTCAGATTTATACCGAAAACAAATGTATATTGATGGTTTTGAAGCAATTGGTTATATTGATACAGGCAGTAAAGTAAATATAATCACATCAAAAGCGATCGAAAAATCGCGATTATGTATCTTACCATCGAATGTAGTAATGAGAGGCTTTGGAGGTGTACTTGTAAATTCTTTAGGAAAAGCATTCTTAAACATAGTTATAGATAACATCAGTTTACAAACGTGTGCCGAGATAACAAATGCAAACCTCAACGACATCGATTTAATTGTGGGGCAACCTATTATTAATCAGCCAAATGTAAATTTAATTATAACCTCTAAATCTGTGACATTAATAGCAAACAGTGAATATTTTTGCCCTTTATCAAGTATGCGTTTGTCTAGTCAGGATTTCGTGTCTAAAGTACCCTTATTCTTGTTCGGCAATGTCGGAGTCCTGCCGGGTTCGAACGCAGAGGTACGCGTCTACACATCATACGAATTGACGTCAAGTGAAATACTTGTTACCCGCCCACGATTATATTCTATGGGTAATGAATCGTACTATATACCAGAGTTAGTCTTAAATTATACACCAATTTTAAAAATACGCGTAATTAATTTAGGTAATTCTTGTTTGCAATGGTCCGCCGGTCGACTAATTGCGCGCGCAGATTTGTTTACGCAAAGCGACGTAGCTTTTGTTACTCAAAGTAGTGCCGCTAATGATTATGCTCAGTCAAACAAAACACTTGTGTTGTCTGATCTAGATATCGGCGATATAGAAGAGAACCATTCTAAATTATTATTACACTTACTAAATAAATATCCCAATTGTTTTGCTGAATGTAGCAGTGAACTTGGTTGTACGGATTTAATTGAAATGCATATTTCTACCACATCAGAAACGCCTGTGTTTTGTAAGCCATATCGATTATCCTACAAAGAAAATGAAATTGTACAGGAAAAGGTGAATGACCTTTTATCCGCTGGAATAGTGCGAGAATCGAACTCCGAATACGCGAGTCCTGCAATTCTAGTTAAGAAAAAGGGAGGCGACTATCGGTTATGTATCGACTACCGCGCTCTCAACGCACGTACTGTAAAGGATCGATTCCCTCTTCCACACATTGATGATCAGATCAATCGACTATCGGGTAAAGTATACTTCACGGTTCTAGATATGGCGCAAAGTTACTACCAAGTTAAAATGGCGGAAAATTCAATTCATAGAACCGCCTTCATAACGTCGACTGGACAGTATGAATTTTTAAAAATGCCGTTTGGTTTGGCAAACGCTCCGGCGGTTTTCTCACGGTTAATTCGAAAAGCATTAGGGTCCCTTGATAATAAAATAGCTACATATCTTGATGACGTCACATTACCCACTGTTACAATAGAACAAGGTATAGAACTATTGGAGGATGTTTTAAAACTTCTTTCTCGAGCCAATTTAAAACTAAATTTAAAAAAGTGCTCTTTTTTGAAAACCAGCGTAAATTACTTGGGTCATGAAGTTACTGAAGGGTCTGTACGCCCGGGGAAAGCAAAGATTAGTAGTGTTATTAATTTTAGACAACCGCGAAACGTACATGAACTGCGCCAATTTATCGGTTTAGCATCGTATTTCCGTAAATTTGTAAGAGGGTTCGCTGAAATTGCCCGTCCTTTGACCTGCTTAACAAAAAAGGACGTAGCCTGGATATGGAGTTCAGAACAAGAATATTCTTTTAATCTTTTAAAAACTATGTTGACTGAGCGACCTGTTTTAGCAATTTATGACCCGCATGCTAAAACAGAAATCCATACTGATGCTAGTAGTTTAGGGTTAGGCGGTATTTTACTTCAATATCAAAATAATGGTGATCTAAAACCTGTTGCTTACTTTAGTCGCGTTACTAGTAGGGAAGAAATGCACTATCATAGTTATGAGTTAGAAACTCTCGCCGTAGTTGAATCTTTAAAACGCTTTCGTATTTACGTAACAGGTACCCCAATAAAGGTAATTACTGACTGTGCGGCATTAAGAACCACACTGACTAAAAAAGATCTGATTCCACGTATAGCCCGATGGTGGTTAACGATCCAGGATTTTGATATTGAAATCGAATATCGCCCTGGCCAACGTATGAAACACGTTGACGCACTCAGTCGTAACCCAGTTGAAAGCGTTTATATACTTCGCATTGATGAAGCTGACTGGCGCCTCACGCTGCAGTTGCAAGACGATACGGTACAAAGTATTATTCGACAGATTAATGCTAGTACGGATAATCCGGATATTAAAAAAAATTATACCATTATTAACGGATGTTTGTTTCGGAAAACTTTACACGGAGACAGATTCGTAATACCTAAACTGTCAAAGTGGTCATTGTTACAAAAATATCATGACCAAGTGGGGCACATAGGCTTCGAAAAGTGCGAACAAACAATAAAATCAAAGTTTTGGTTCTCTGGTATGACTCGGTTTATACGAAAATATGTAAATTCCTGCTTACACTGTGCCTATGCTAAAGGAAATTATGGAAAAAAAGAGGGTGAGCTGCATCCCATTGAGAAAGTAGCAATACCGATGCATACTTTACATATAGATCATTTGGGCCCATTTTTGAAAACACGCCGTGGTTACTCCTACATACTCGTAATTATTGATTCTTTTACGAAATTTGTATTTGCTCGAGCTGTTAAAGGCACTGGTTCTATAGAAACTATTCAAAATTTGAAGGAAATAATATCTACTTTTGGCAATCCTCATAGAATAGTTACGGATAGAGGTGTCGCTTTTACAAGTCGGTATTTTAAAGAATTTTCCATAAATAGACAGTTCAAACATATATTAAATGCCATTGCTTGTCCACGCTCGAATGGTCAGGTCGAACGAGTAAACAGAACTATTGTAAACGGCCTAAACACTACTGCTGAAAGCGAATGCACATGGGATGAAAAACTTTCGGATGTAGTCTGGGGTATAAACAACAGTCCTCATGCTGTTACAGGATTCTCCCCGTTTAGTCTTATGTTCTCGCATGACAATTCCTTATTACCTGCTTACCCTACAAACGTCGCTAAGACCATTGACCCTCAAGAGCAGTTAGTTGAACGTAGACGCAACGCGAAACTGCGCATTGATAATAATATGGCAATAATGAAAGGTCGATACGACAAGAGGCATAAGAAATGTAGGAAATATAATGTAGGCGAATTGGTTTTGTGGAAGGGAGGTTTATCTCGTGATAATACGGTCGGGGTCACTAAAAAGTTAGGTAGTGTGTTTAGTGGACCGTACAAGGTCACTAAAATAGACCATACTATTGACCGATATACAATAAATAGTATTCAAGGGGTTAAAGGATACAAAAAGTTTAGTGCAGTAGTTCCTGGTGATTCACTTCGCCCTTATAAGTCATCAGTGCCAGACAGCTCTACAGATTCTGACCACGAAATAGATAGAGATGATTTAATAGATTTATTAGAGAGTTAAGTTTATCATATTATAATTTGTTTGCACTAGATATTAGATTGGTATTCATAATATGATTTGTTTGTACCTACTGTACCTTACCTATACCCTTACATTTGCTAATTACTGTTATTATATTTTGTTCAAATCAAAATGAATAGTAATCCCTGATAATTTAAAAGTAAATAAGTACCTACTTATTATTATAAATAATTGTATTATTCCACCTTCAACATTCAACCCACCATAAGGATGGATTCAAGGATTCATTAAGTAGTAAGAAGTTTAAAAAAAAAAGGGTTGCACAAACAACAGAACACAAAATTTAAAACTTCATACAGATTCGTGTATGTTGTTGTCAATTCTAGAATAGAATCTAAATTGATACCTAAACAAAATATAATTGCTAATCTATGTAATACAGATAGATCTGTGTGTATATCTGTCCTGCTAAACTGTGTGATATGGTGGACAGATCTATGTGAATATCTATCCTGCTATACTGTGTGATATATATGACAGATAGACCTGTGTGAACATCTGTCCTGTCCCACACTGAGTGACACTGCAGATGAATCTGTGTGATGGTGCTGCGGGAATAAATCCTGATAAACTATGTGATACGGCAAATAGATCTATGTGAATATCCATCCTGCTATACTGTGTGTTATATAATTATGACAGATAGGTCTGTGTGAATAGCCTTGTCCCACTGACACCGCAGATGAATCTGTGTGATTGTGCTGCTGTTAGATCTGTGTGAATGTCTTTCTGGTTAACCTTTGTGAAACTCCAGACAGATCAGTGCACTTCGCTATGCCATGGGAGGGGAAAATTAAATCTGTGTGTAAATAATAATATTGGAAATTTCATACAAATTCTAGGAAACAACTAAGTGTATCTAAATTACTGCATAAAAATAAAAATAAAAATTGCCAGAAGCTGCCCATTAATTTATAAATATGCAAGGATAACATAACATAGACCATCTGATCATAGAGTATATTGTTCGGTCTCTTGTGAAAGAAATATCTATGTGATGAATTTATCAACATAAAAACGTAACCTAGATTGAGTACTCATATATTTAGATATAAAAGAAAAAAAACGAACACATTTCGTAATTACTTAAGTACTCGTATATCAAATATACTGTGTGCTTGTTCTGTTCCCAGGTACTGCCAAAACTGGATTCTGGTGTCACTGCCATTGCTGAAGGAGCTGGAGCCCAACGCCGTGGGGGACCACGACAATAGCAGGATGGCCGAGTGTAACGGTTATCCGCCAACTGTGCATCTGTGAGCCCCAGGAACCCTCAATCTACTCTCGCATCGTCAACAATAAACAACCAATGCCATCTACCGGTATTGAAAGCAACTAGTATAACATCAAACTCAAAAACTCAAAACTCAAACTCAAACTCAAAGCATTTATTTCAAATAAACCAATTACAGGCACTTTTGAATTGTCAAGGGGTCGGTCAGTCAGAAATATGAAGCTAGTTGCCCATTCCAACGCGTAGTAGGTTCCTATGGAGAAGAACGGGCAAGAAACTCCACGGACACTCTTTTAAATCAGAATATTGTTACAAAATATTGGTTACATCATTCATGTTGTAATTATACATGTGAGAACAATGTAGAGAGACGTGCACGTTAAAAGCGTCCGTAATAAAGAAAAAAAACAATTCAAAAATTAAAATAAATTCAAAATAAGCCTTGGCAGCTAAGAGATGACCAGTCCCCACTGACGGCGCCCGTTCACGAACATGACGCATGGATCAGCACCATTTAGCTCAACCATTTTGAAGGGAACTTTATGATCCAACACACACGCCACCACCAGCGAGACATTTGAGTGAGCATGACATACTCTCAGCCGCAAGGGCACATTTAGGTCAATGAAAGACGTAGGTACCCAGTAAATGGTAGCTTTAAAGTAGGTACATAGTGCTCACACATGTGCTATGCAATTATATAATACTATGAAATTGAATTTATACAATCTAAAGATAGTCCTACAATCTTCAGCAGCTCCAACAATATTTTCGAATGCCAATCAATTAGTTTATGCGCCTTGTGGAGCTGGACCAGCGTTGAGCCAAGCATTTTTGTCAACGATGTAATCCCCCAACTTATAATATGCTTGGCAGCATAGTGTGCGTTTTATACAAGATTTAAAATTCCTTTCATTCAATTGGAGTATGTGGGGAGGTATTTTATTGTAACATTTTAAACAGTACCCCATGAAGGTTGAGTCAACTTTAGCCAGTCTGAAACCCGGTTGAACTAATTGTTCCCTATTTCTAGTGCTATAATTGTGTCTATCACCTCTTTTACTGAAAAGACTTAGATTTTTCCTAACGTACATGATGTTTTCATAGATATATTGACAAGGTACCGTCATGATGTTAATATCTTTAAACAGTTCCCTTAGAGAATCGCGTCTGCGGAGACCATATATTGCTCTGATGGCTCTTTTCTGCAGAATAAAAATAGACTCGATATCTGCAGCCCGTCCCCATAGTAGAATACCGTAAGACATGATACTATGAAAGTAACTGAAATAGACTAGCCTCGCGGTATCTACGTCAGTAAATTGACGGATTTTTCTCACAGCATATGCTGCTGAACTTAGGCGTCCTGCAAGAGATGTTAAATGAGGACCCCATTGCAGCCTTGAGTCGAGCGTAATCCCCAAGAAAACAGTTTTATCGACGAATTCTAATTTCTCCCTATTCAATACTATGTCACAATCACTACTTTTAACATTCGGTAAAGCAAATCTTATGCATTTAGTTTTTTTCCCATTTAATACTAAATTATTAGCAGTGAACCAATTTTGGACTTGTAGTAGGGCGTTATTTACGTCGTCAAGATTTGATGCACGTCTATTTATCTTAAAAATTAGAGAAGTATCGTCAGCAAATAACACCATTTGTGGTTGGTTTTTTAATAAATGGGGTAGATCATTAATATATACTAAAAAGAGGAAAGGACCCAATATTGAGCCTTGTGGAACACCCATTTTTACTTTTAAACCGAGTGAATTGATTCCATTAATTTGTACTTGCTGTTGTCTATCATTTAAATAAGATTTTACCAAACTAAGCGCAAGTTTACCTAGTCCGTAATGCTCAAGTTTCAAGAGTAAGGTTTCATGATTTACGCAGTCAAATGCTTTGGACAGATCACAAAAAATTCCTATGGCATCTTGGGCCTCCTCCCACGCTGTGAATATGTGTTTTAATAAGGTGACACCGGCGTCAGTCGTACAACGTCCTTTGGTGAACCCATATTGCTGATCGTGTAAGATATGGTTGGTGTTAAAATGATTAAGCATTTGATTGAGCATTACCTTTTCGAACACCTTGCTGAATACCGGCAGCACGGATACTGGTCTATAATTGTTGGTATCTTTACTGTCCCCAGATTTAAAAAGTGGAATCACCTTACTGTATTTCATTAAATCCGGGAAGACTCCTTGGTCCACACACAAATTAAATATTAAAGCCAAATATGGTGCTATAGTTTCAATTATGGATGTACAAACTTTGATAGATAATCCCCATAGATCTTCGGTCAATTTTATTTTAATTTGCCGAAATGCTTTTATAACTATCATAGGGTTTATATGTTTAAATTCAAATTCAACCGGGCAGCCTGCAACGTTCGCTCTTAATAAATAAAGTGAGACATCGGGTGAAGAATTCAAAGCTTCCGTCGTTTTAGATGGAATATCAGTAAAGAAACGTACAAATTCTTGAGCTACTTCTAAGTTAGAGCATATGGCACCATGTGAAGTCTCCAAAGTGTACTCAGTGTTTCGTATTTTTTTCCTATTCGTTTCATTATTTATAACTTTCCAAACTGTTTTTATTTTATTTTCTGCTGATTTGATCTTGTTGCTAATATACAGGGCTTTAGCTATCTTGCAGGTATTTCTAAAAATTTTGGAATATGTAGCAACATACTTGTTGAAAGTTTCAGTTTTAATGTAAGGCTTAAGGCCATACAGTTCGAACAGTCTTTCCCTACTTATCCTAATACCTCTAGTTGCCCAGTCACTAAATATAAAATGAGGGCTAATATTTTTTGTTTTCTTTTCAAAAGTTTTATTGAATTCAGTGTCGACTACTGAAAAGAAATCCTCATACAATTGATTTGCATTGACCATATTATGGCCCAGAATGTTTAATTTATTATTTAGGGTACTATTGAATCTATTTAATTTGCCAGTTGTTATTGGTCGAAATTGTATTTGTACTTTTTGCAAAGGTGTTTTGAACTTAAAAGTTACCGTTTGTCCACTATGATCAGACGGCAAATAATTTACAATGGCTTTAGCTAAATAATCACAATCGCAGAAGACATTGTCGATACAAGTAGCAGAAGTTGGAGTTATTCTAGTCGGTTCTGTAAAAATACTAAATAAATTGAACGATTTAAAAAGGCTTAGTAATCTACTGCTATTTAAATTATCTTCCAAAATATTAATATTAAAATCACCACAAATAATTGCAGCTTTGTTACTGGATGCAAGTTTCGCTAGGACATCTTCCATTATTGACTCAAATAAAGAAAAGTTCTGATAATTAGGGGGTCTGTACACGCACACTACAACATGCTTATCCAGCTCAACACAGGACAGTTCGATGCAATGTTCAACTGATAAACCAACTATGTCATTACGTTGCTTAAATTTTAAACAATTTTTTATCATGATTAGAGATCCTCCACGCAGCATAGATTTACGGTTAAAAGAACTGCCCATACTATAGTTGACATAATTAATTAGCATTTGGTAATCCTTTAACCAATGTTCAGTAAAACAAACAATATCAAACTTTGTTTTTTCTAAAAACATTTCAATTTCTAATAATTTTGAAGAAATACCTTGAATATTTTGATGAAATAATTTCAAGGTATTCTGCTCATCTCCTTTTCGGTAAAAACTTATTTTAGAGCCAGAAGACACCTTGTTGTTGTTAGTTATAAGAATATTCTTAGTGGTACCTTCTGTTGTCTTACAAACTAGTTTAAATCCGGAGTTGACCCCAAGACTTCAATGTCATCACAAGGCAGTGAGCTCATAGTGAGTGAGGTACATGGAGCCTCCTTCGTACAATTTGTATAAATATTTATAGCATTTGAGCTACATTTATTCAGGCTCACTACCTTATTATTAGTACTATTACTAATCATGATGGTGTTAATAACACAAGACTTCGACATACTACCTATGTCTGAGTTTATATAAAAAGCTAATAGCCGTGCTATTATGTGTCTAAAACTAACAGGCAGATACACAGTACCCCTAGTCGATTTCAGCGTTTCAACAAAAATGTTGGTGTCAAGAAATACAATCTTGTCACTATAATGACTAACTAAAAAGTGCATATGCTTATTAAGCATATGAATATAATTGTTTTGTCTATTTGTCAATCTTTCAAAATATGGGAAAGCACACAATATTATTTTACTGCAATTTAACTTTAACAACTCAGTTACACAGTCAGTAATTTCTTCTTTTTTTACATTAGAGCTATTACCTACAAATACAGTAATGTTGGTTTTAGGATTATATACATTTCCTGTTACTGATGCCATTATTTGTTTATAGTTAGACCCTGGCATACAATAATTTAGAGTAGAATAATGCAGGTTGTTACTAATTAATTTACCCAATCCTCTTCCCATACTATCTGAGAACATAACTGAATGATAACAATCATGACTACTAAAAGATGGACAACTAGCAATCTCAGGCTGTATCACTTGAGATAAATCTTGTACTAAACCAGATACATCTTGGTTGAGGATACAGTCTTGAGACAAACTCTCAGTCTGGGACGGGTCCTCCGTTGCCTCAGGCTGGACAGCATCAGGGTTTGAAACCTTCTGGCAAGTACACTGACACATAACTAACTCATTAGCAGCTAGAATATGTTCTTTAATTTGGTTCTGAGAGCCCACATATTTAATGTAAAGGGAACTAAGTCTGCCCTCAAGTACTTGTATGTCACACTGTAAGCGCTGTGTATCAATTTCATAGATTTTTTTGCTGTCTTCTAATTTTATTTGATAATTGTTTAATTTATTGAGTAGATCAACACGTTCTTTTCTCCGTGGAATATTTTTGGAAAAGAGTTTTTGTTGTTTCCTAATTAGATTACATTTTTTAATTATTCTATTCAGTTTTGCAAATTTTTTCATTTTCTTATGACTAACTTTAGAACTATAATTTTGTTTCAGTAAGGAATCTTCAGTAAGGTCTATAGTTATTATGGAAAGAGGGTTACAATTGGTATTTAATAATTCATTGTATAAGTGGTTAGTTTCTTTAACCTGTGTACATTCTTTTTCTTTCTCTAACCGGATAATAAGACTATTAGCGTGAATTAATTCATCTTCTAGGTCCCTAACTTTGCTTAAAGCCTCCTCATACAAGTTACTACAGTTTCTGAAACCATCTGTGACCACCTTCAATTGATCGCGTTCATCAACAACATGCAGATATTGCTGATGTAGGTCTACTAGCTCCCGTTTAAGGCTTGAGTTTTTGTTAACTATCTTTTTGATGAAATTTTGTTTTTGTTAACTATCATCCGCCATGAAGATCTAATATTACAATCTACATAACAGACTTACTAGCGCCATCTATCAACTCATAGAGACACTAAATGTTGTGGTCATCTCAAATATTAATAACTTTTCCCTTGTCTCCGAACATTCATTATATTAACTTGAAATTAGTACTGTAAATCATACTCATTTATATAAATGTAGTTTATGAACCTATAGCTTTCATTCTTATGAATTTTGTTATAAGTATGTCAATTTATGTAAGTGCTTCGAATATTTCACAATAATAAAAAGGGGTAGTAATTTGACTTCCTGGGGCGACGGTACTTTTTGGCGGTGAGACGTTTTGAGCGAGATTGTTCGTGATACAAAATTGGGAATATAAATCGTATAAGTGAGTTTTGAGTTGTTTCATTTCCATTTCTGAACACGTGAACACCCATTACAGTTCAGAAGTGGGATGGAAGAATTCCACGGCCCATATATCCGCGGCTTGGGGAGACGCTCGCCTAGCGTCGAGTCACAAGAAAATGGTGGACGCCATGGAAAAAAAAGTCCCGATTTTTTTTCTTCGCAATCAACTTTTAGTCAGCTACCTACCAACAAAAGACCAAGGATAACACACCTGGACACAGAGATCATTCCCAAATTCGATCCTGCGAAGAAAAATATTAATGTGAAAGGATGGCTGCACAAGATAGACCAGCTAGGTGAAATATATAACTGGGAAGAGAAGGACAGGGTTTTCGTGATGCAAACCCGGCTACGCGGCGCAGCTCGCGACTGGTACGACGATCTAGAGGACTATAGCGCCACGTGGGACACTTGGAAGGACTGGCTGGTAAAGGCGTTTCCACGCACCACCGATTTCGTTGACCGTCTAGAAGAAATGCTGGCACGCCAAAAAGGAAACGAGACCATGACCCGATACTACCACGATAAAATATCCCTAATGAAAAAGTGTGGGCTCGATGGGGAGGACGCAATGTCGTGCCTCATCCGGGGGTTACCGGTCGAACTGCGTGCCAACGCGAAAGCGTGCGGCTACAGGACTGCTGAAGAATTATATTATGGATTCCTTTCTTCGCTTGAAAATTATGTTGAACCGAGGGCTGAAAAAACCAGACGACCCTCCGACCAGAAGCCCGGCAAGTCGACGTGGCAGCGGGGCTCTGCAATGGGGAACCCTGCTCCGAAGGTGTGCTACAACTGTCGGCGACCGGGGCACGAAGCGCGGGATTGTCGAGCTGCACCCGCCACGCGCTGCCAGGTCTGCCAGCGTGCGGGACATGCTGCCAACACCTGCTGGTATGCGGCTGGGGGAAGCACGCGCGACACGCTGGTGGCGGCGCCTCCGCAAAGAAACCAACAGGTACGGCAGGTTTATCACGTCACCACAGAAATTATTTCAGATTTATACCGAAAACAAATGTATATTGATGGTTTTGAAGCAATTGGTTATATTGATACAGGCAGTAAAGTAAATATAATCACATCAAAAGCGATCGAAAAATCGCGATTATGTATCTTACCATCGAATGTAGTAATGAGAGGCTTTGGAGGTGTACTTGTAAATTCTTTAGGAAAAGCATTCTTAAACATAGTTATAGATAACATCAGTTTACAAACGTGTGCCGAGATAACAAATGCAAACCTCAACGACATCGATTTAATTGTGGGGCAACCTATTATTAATCAGCCAAATGTAAATTTAATTATAACCTCTAAATCTGTGACATTAATAGCAAACAGTGAATATTTTTGCCCTTTATCAAGTATGCGTTTGTCTAGTCAGGATTTCGTGTCTAAAGTACCCTTATTCTTGTTCGGCAATGTCGGAGTCCTGCCGGGTTCGAACGCAGAGGTACGCGTCTACACATCATACGAATTGACGTCAAGTGAAATACTTGTTACCCGCCCACGATTATATTCTATGGGTAATGAATCGTACTATATACCAGAGTTAGTCTTAAATTATACACCAATTTTAAAAATACGCGTAATTAATTTAGGTAATTCTTGTTTGCAATGGTCCGCCGGTCGACTAATTGCGCGCGCAGATTTGTTTACGCAAAGCGACGTAGCTTTTGTTACTCAAAGTAGTGCCGCTAATGATTATGCTCAGTCAAACAAAACACTTGTGTTGTCTGATCTAGATATCGGCGATATAGAAGAGAACCATTCTAAATTATTATTACACTTACTAAATAAATATCCCAATTGTTTTGCTGAATGTAGCAGTGAACTTGGTTGTACGGATTTAATTGAAATGCATATTTCTACCACATCAGAAACGCCTGTGTTTTGTAAGCCATATCGATTATCCTACAAAGAAAATGAAATTGTACAGGAAAAGGTGAATGACCTTTTATCCGCTGGAATAGTGCGAGAATCGAACTCCGAATACGCGAGTCCTGCAATTCTAGTTAAGAAAAAGGGAGGCGACTATCGGTTATGTATCGACTACCGCGCTCTCAACGCACGTACTGTAAAGGATCGATTCCCTCTTCCACACATTGATGATCAGATCAATCGACTATCGGGTAAAGTATACTTCACGGTTCTAGATATGGCGCAAAGTTACTACCAAGTTAAAATGGCGGAAAATTCAATTCATAGAACCGCCTTCATAACGTCGACTGGACAGTATGAATTTTTAAAAATGCCGTTTGGTTTGGCAAACGCTCCGGCGGTTTTCTCACGGTTAATTCGAAAAGCATTAGGGTCCCTTGATAATAAAATAGCTACATATCTTGATGACGTCACATTACCCACTGTTACAATAGAACAAGGTATAGAACTATTGGAGGATGTTTTAAAACTTCTTTCTCGAGCCAATTTAAAACTAAATTTAAAAAAGTGCTCTTTTTTGAAAACCAGCGTAAATTACTTGGGTCATGAAGTTACTGAAGGGTCTGTACGCCCGGGGAAAGCAAAGATTAGTAGTGTTATTAATTTTAGACAACCGCGAAACGTACATGAACTGCGCCAATTTATCGGTTTAGCATCGTATTTCCGTAAATTTGTAAGAGGGTTCGCTGAAATTGCCCGTCCTTTGACCTGCTTAACAAAAAAGGACGTAGCCTGGATATGGAGTTCAGAACAAGAATATTCTTTTAATCTTTTAAAAACTATGTTGACTGAGCGACCTGTTTTAGCAATTTATGACCCGCATGCTAAAACAGAAATCCATACTGATGCTAGTAGTTTAGGGTTAGGCGGTATTTTACTTCAATATCAAAATAATGGTGATCTAAAACCTGTTGCTTACTTTAGTCGCGTTACTAGTAGGGAAGAAATGCACTATCATAGTTATGAGTTAGAAACTCTCGCCGTAGTTGAATCTTTAAAACGCTTTCGTATTTACGTAACAGGTACCCCAATAAAGGTAATTACTGACTGTGCGGCATTAAGAACCACACTGACTAAAAAAGATCTGATTCCACGTATAGCCCGATGGTGGTTAACGATCCAGGATTTTGATATTGAAATCGAATATCGCCCTGGCCAACGTATGAAACACGTTGACGCACTCAGTCGTAACCCAGTTGAAAGCGTTTATATACTTCGCATTGATGAAGCTGACTGGCGCCTCACGCTGCAGTTGCAAGACGATACGGTACAAAGTATTATTCGACAGATTAATGCTAGTACGGATAATCCGGATATTAAAAAAAATTATACCATTATTAACGGATGTCTGTTTCGGAAAACTTTACACGGAGACAGATTCGTAATACCTAAACTGTCAAAGTGGTCATTGTTACAAAAATATCATGACCAAGTGGGGCACATAGGCTTCGAAAAGTGCGAACAAACAATAAAATCAAAGTTTTGGTTCTCTGGTATGACTCGGTTTATACGAAAATATGTAAATTCCTGCTTACACTGTGCCTATGCTAAAGGAAATTATGGAAAAAAAGAGGGTGAGCTGCATCCCATTGAGAAAGTAGCAATACCGATGCATACTTTACATATAGATCATTTGGGCCCATTTTTGAAAACACGCCGTGGTTACTCCTACATACTCGTAATTATTGATTCTTTTACGAAATTTGTATTTGCTCGAGCTGTTAAAGGCACTGGTTCTATAGAAACTATTCAAAATTTGAAGGAAATAATATCTACTTTTGGCAATCCTCATAGAATAGTTACGGATAGAGGTGTCGCTTTTACAAGTCGGTATTTTAAAGAATTTTCCATAAATAGACAGTTCAAACATATATTAAATGCCATTGCTTGTCCACGCTCGAATGGTCAGGTCGAACGAGTAAACAGAACTATTGTAAACGGCCTAAACACTACTGCTGAAAGCGAATGCACATGGGATGAAAAACTTTCGGATGTAGTCTGGGGTATAAACAACAGTCCTCATGCTGTTACAGGATTCTCCCCGTTTAGTCTTATGTTCTCGCATGACAATTCCTTATTACCTGCTTACCCTACAAACGTCGCTAAGACCATTGACCCTCAAGAGCAGTTAGTTGAACGTAGACGCAACGCGAAACTGCGCATTGATAATAATATGGCAATAATGAAAGGTCGATACGACAAGAGGCATAAGAAATGTAGGAAATATAATGTAGGCGAATTGGTTTTGTGGAAGGGAGGTTTATCTCGTGATAATACGGTCGGGGTCACTAAAAAGTTAGGTAGTGTGTTTAGTGGACCGTACAAGGTCACTAAAATAGACCATACTATTGACCGATATACAATAAATAGTATTCAAGGGGTTAAAGGATACAAAAAGTTTAGTGCAGTAGTTCCTGGTGATTCACTTCGCCCTTATAAGTCATCAGTGCCAGACAGCTCTACAGATTCTGACCACGAAATAGATAGAGATGATTTAATAGATTTATTAGAGAGTTAAGTTTATCATATTATAATTTGTTTGCACTAGATATTAGATTGGTATTCATAATATGATTTGTTTGTACCTACTGTACCTTACCTATACCCTTACATTTGCTAATTACTGTTATTATATTTTGTTCAAATCAAAATGAATAGTAATCCCTGATAATTTAAAAGTAAATAAGTACCTACTTATTATTATAAATAATTGTATTATTCCACCTTCAACATTCAACCCACCATAAGGATGGATTCAAGGATTCATTAAGTAGTAAGAAGTTTAAAAAAAAAAGGGTTGCACAAACAACAGAACACAAAATTTAAAACTTCATACAGATTCGTGTATGTTGTTGTCAATTCTAGAATAGAATCTAAATTGATACCTAAACAAAATATAATTGCTAATCTATGTAATACAGATAGATCTGTGTGTATATCTGTCCTGCTAAACTGTGTGATATGGTGGACAGATCTATGTGAATATCTATCCTGCTATACTGTGTGATATATATGACAGATAGACCTGTGTGAACATCTGTCCTGTCCCACACTGAGTGACACTGCAGATGAATCTGTGTGATGGTGCTGCGGGAATAAATCCTGATAAACTATGTGATACGGCAAATAGATCTATGTGAATATCCATCCTGCTATACTGTGTGTTATATAATTATGACAGATAGGTCTGTGTGAATAGCCTTGTCCCACTGACACCGCAGATGAATCTGTGTGATTGTGCTGCTGTTAGATCTGTGTGAATGTCTTTCTGGTTAACCTTTGTGAAACTCCAGACAGATCAGTGCACTTCGCTATGCCATGGGAGGGGAAAATTAAATCTGTGTGTAAATAATAATATTGGAAATTTCATACAAATTCTAGGAAACAACTAAGTGTATCTAAATTACTGCATAAAAATAAAAATAAAAATTGCCAGAAGCTGCCCATTAATTTATAAATATGCAAGGATAACATAACATAGACCATCTGATCATAGAGTATATTGTTCGGTCTCTTGTGAAAGAAATATCTATGTGATGAATTTATCAACATAAAAACGTAACCTAGATTGAGTACTCATATATTTAGATATAAAAGAAAAAACGAACACATTTCGTAATTACTTAAGTACTCGTATATCAAATATACTGTGTGCTTGTTCTGTTCCCAGGTACTGCCAAAACTGGATTCTGGTGTCACTGCCATTGCTGAAGGAGCTGGAGCCCAACGCCGTGGGGGACCACGACAATAGCAGGATGGCCGAGTGTAACGGTTATCCGCCAACTGTGCATCTGTGAGCCCCAGGAACCCTCAATCTACTCTCGCATCGTCAACAATAAACAACCAATGCCATCTACCGGTATTGAAAGCAACTAGTATAACATCCGCCATGAAGATCTAATATTACAATCTACATAACAGACTTACTAGCGCCATCTATCAACTCATAGAGACACTAAATGTTGTGGTCATCTCAAATATTAATAACTTTTCCCTTGTCTCCGAACATTCATTATATTAACTTGAAATTAGTACTGTAAATCATACTCATTTATATAAATGTAGTTTATGAACCTATAGCTTTCATTCTTATGAATCTTGTTATAAGTATGTCAATTTATGTAAGTGCTTCGAATATTTCACAATAATAAAAAGGGGTAGTAATTTGACTTCCTGGGGCGACGGTACTTTTTTGGCGGTGAGACGTTTTGAGCGAGATTGTTCGTGATACAAAATTGGGAATATAAATCGTATAAGTGAGTTTTGAGTTGTTTCATTTCCATTTCTGAACACGTGAACACCCATTACACTAGATGCAATAACGGAAACTATATTTTTAGGAATTACTTTAGATTCGAAATTGCAATGGGGCGCCCACATTAGAACTCTTTCAGGTAGATTAAGCTCAGCTGCATATGCAGTAAGAAAAATAAGGCAGTTGACTGATATAGCCACAGCTAGGTTAGTATACTTTGCTTATTTCCACAGTATTATGTCTTATGGCGTTCTGCTGTGGGGATCGGCAGCTGACGTAGATTCAATTTTCATTTTACAAAAGAGGGCAATCCGCGCTATCAATAAAATGGGTCCTCGTGAGTCCCTTAGAAACAAATTCAAAGAAATTGATATACTGACTCTGCCTTCTCTTTATATCTTAGAAAGTATTATGTATGTCCGCAAAAACTTAGGACTTTTCAAAATAAGAAGCGATTTCCATAATAAAAATACACGTAGTAGACATGAAATTGTGATACCCAAATTTAGATTAACTAAAACAAGCAAGTCATTTCTTATAAACAGTATCCGCTTTTATAACAAGTTGCCAAAGTCGGTTACAGAACTTAGCGATGGGAAGTTCAAAACCCACATCAAACGTGTCCTTATCAAGAAATAATATTATAAAATTAAAGACTACGTTGAAGACAAGGAAGTTTGGCAATAATTCCTTCTGCACATGTGGCTTCCCTGGTACATCATTAACGGCACATTATGTAAGAGTCTATTAACTGCTCCCAAATTAACATCATTTTTTTTTTTTTTATATTCTTCCTTGACATAATCATCCTAATATTTGACATTATTTAACTACAATTTAATTTCAACACTTTATTAGTGGCTTTTGTGTACATGATAATTATTCAGATTTGTTACAGTTGTAATACCAATCATGTCATTTCGTTTAAAATAGGTTTTTATTTTTATTAATTTATTCATATTTTATATACTTAGATTTATATTTATATATTTTTTTCTATTTTGTGAATGTGAGAACACTGTAGGTTTAGTGGACTGTAGATTTATTGACCATCTTCTATCTTGTTAAGTACCTGGTACTTGTTGAAAGACCTACACTGTCCTCCCATACCTACTAATACCTACTGTTATTTAAAAATATTGTAAAAAACAATTATTTTTAAAAGAGTAACCGTGGAGTTTCTTGCCGGCTCTTCTCCATAGGAAACGACCAATTGGAACCGTGCACCTAGCTTCTGACGTTTCATAAGTGCCCATGTAGGTTTGTGTGAAATAAAATATTTTGATTTTGATTTTGATTTTGAAGTGAAATCCTTGTAATTTCTTATTGAGAAATAAATTTCTTTAACCATAATCTTAGAAAAAGTTATTATTAGAAATAAGTCGTTGTTTACTCAAAGATCGTTAAAAACGTTAACGTAATAAAAACTTGACAACCTGCTTTTTTTCCAAAATCATTGTTGAGCTGAGGCAACCTTAGCCATACACCGTGAGGACGAAGAATAGTCTAATCTATTCCTTGTCGTGGGTCTTAAAAAGGAACGATATAGTAATTTTACTACAAAATAAAAATCTCCAAGAGTCGTTGAGTATGTAGGGGCGGCATGATACCCAGATCAATAGTATCACGATTTGAAGGGAGCGTAGAAGAGAGTTGTGTTGACAACCTGCTTAAGATACGCTTGGTCTGTTGGTATCATTTGAGATTAAAAGGGGAGGGACTTAATTATAACTAGCAATGGACTGTTGGCATGTGATGCGGGGTAATAAGGAAAATGTCGATGGTTATAAGAGTAGGGGAAGACCAAGGAAACGATGGATGGACTGTGTGGAACATGATATTATGGCTAGAAAAGGGGTAACTCGACGATATGACGACTAATAAAGAAGTATAGAAGAAAAAAACATATAGAGCCTACCCCAAATAAATTTGGTTATGGGCAAGAGAATGATGATGACTGCGACAGACATAGACAGAGAATAGAGGTCTATTCTCTATTCGCTGTCTAACGATTGGTAATAAATTGTATCTACAAGGGAATGACTCCGGATAGCGTTAAGTAAACGACGTCGAGCATTAAATAGAAGCTCAATAATGAAAAGACAGCTGATAGAGACGAATAGAAAAAAAAAATCATGCTGCGCCAGTCACAGATTAATAAAATTAACAGAAAGACGATGGTGATGGCTGAGACGAGAAAAGATAGCATCAGAGAAAGGAAGTCCGTATACAGAGTGAGCTGTAATTTGACGTGGAATACGTATTCCAGGACGAGATAATGTGACCCATTTGCTACAATTAAGCACCCCAGATAGCCTCGCCGAAAATTCATGGGATTAGGGCGTACAAATTACGGGTAAGACGGCATCATTAAATCATAATAATGTATCATCATTTTAAGGTATCATTAAAATAATCTAACGAGGTATTAAAGTAAAAAAAGTATTTAGAGATGGCCATGACACAGTCAGTATGCTGGAAAAGGTAGAATTTGCAAATTATTAGCATGCCACCCCAATACTTTCTAACCTCCCAGCAATCCATAGCACGTTAGTGATCAAAGTCACAAGTCGCTGAACGGTTTTTGAGTTTAACATATGACTTACGGTCCACTCGCTGGTCACGGTTGACTCGTCGCGTAGTTCACGTTAAAAATAAAACGCACGCTGTTGCAAATGGGTCACACTCTCACGTCCTGGAAATAATACGTCAATTAACAAAGCTGTAGAGTGTCGACAGAATTGAATTTAATGCAAAACTGTTACTTTATGTGGTCCTAATTTATTTGACAGTGATAGAATACTTACATCATTAGTGAAGTTACAATAAACGCAGGTTTACACGAAGCCAGTGCGCTGGCGCTAGTACTACAGCCTTAAAAAGCAAGCTCTAAGCTTTCAGACTTGCACGCGCTGGCCTTGCCCGCTTGAGGTGTTCGCACGTTCGTCTCATTAAGAAATTAATTCCGGACTAATCCGGCTGTTGAAAACGAAATATATATAAAGAAAACAACACAATAGAATTTACACAAAACTTTAATGAATTATACACCAAAATCTTCCTCATGAATCACTCTGTCCATTGGTAAAAACCGTTCCGTAGTTTTTGAGTTTATCGCGTTCAGACAGACAGACAGACAGACGCTGTTATTATTAAGAGAGGAGTCGAAAAACTAAAAAACCAAACACGTACACTTTTAAGAGATGCGCCAGCGACTGGCGCGATACGTTTACACGGGTCTAAACGCTGGCGCGGAGGATAAGGGGAACGCGGGCGCAGGTCATTAGCTACAAAAATAGACGGGCGCTCTATTCATAAAATTGTTTACACGGGGCCGGCACTGACTGCCAGTCTAACTGGCGGCCTGCGCTGGCTTCGTGTAAACCTGCCGTTTTTACCGAGCGTTTATTCTGAAAGTGGGGAACGTCGCAAATTGCTATAAAATATTTCCCTGTTTTAATTAATTTGGCAATATTACTGTATGGAAGAAATATGGCTAACTTAACTTATAAAATGCAATAATTAATATCACAACACCGAATATTTAGTTTTAGATGTAAGTAGAAAAGTATTTGGAAACTTTCCAAATACATTAATTGTCCTTTTTACATCTGAAACGGTAACAGCATCAAATTCAGTGATAATAATAATTGCAATTCATTATTAATATTCTAGTTCACAAGTTAACGATGTTTTATAATTCCCTAAAGTAATATTGCCATAATAATCTATAGCTTTGGTAAATATTTGACAGCTATTTGCGATGTTGCCAACATTTAGAATGAATGAATGAACGCCCCGCGCCCATAGCAGCAAATCTTAATCCGCCTAGACTTTCTAACCTATCTTGGTGTCAGCTTCTAGTCTAATCGGATGCAGCTGAATACAAGTATTACACTTGGAGCAAATGCCATCTGACCTCCACAACCCAATTACTGGGTAACACTGTAAGAGATATCCCTGCTTTCGAGCTTCTCTGACGACCCGTAACGACTGTCAAAGAACCACGAATGCCAGCCGGGACCAATGCAACGTCTTAACGTGCTTGCCGAAGCACCCCTCCCAAAGTAAAGATGGTCACCCATCCACGGACTGGGCTCGCCAAGCGTAGCTTAGCCTAATCGATCGACCCGTGCGGCTGTTATAACTAAGGCACGAAGCCACTGTTATTGAGATAAAATATCATAAAACCTACTATGACCTGAATGTGTGAAGATCTCCTCAACAAACTTGACCGTCTTCTCAATAACTGCATTCGATTCGTTTTCTGCATAAATATATTATGATCATGTCTCTGCGCATCGTTCGCTTCTAAAGTGGTTGCTCATAATGCCCATACGCCGGCGCAGAGAGCAAAGGGTGCTGACCACCTAGTTTTCATTTCTTGACTCTCCCCCTTCCTCTAGTTTTCTATCCCCCCACTGTCAGTACATTTGCGCCAACCTCAGAGTAACATAATAGGAATCTATATTCATCTCACAATCGTCTTCTTCAATAATGTTCCACTCACCGCACAGACTTCATTCACTCTACCTTCTTCTTTCAGTCTATCTCTCTGTGAAATGCGCTCCTCCTGGAAATCAGTATGGCAACTAAGCGGTTAGGTATTCTTTTTATGTTAAAGTTCGCGAGCACATTCACAAGAAGCTGGCAATCACAACGGTAATGTTTTTCCATTGTTTGTCATATTTGTTTTAGTATAATTATTTATGTGTATTTATTTGGCCATAAATTTATAATTAGGTGTAGGTATATAATAAAATTATAGCTTTTAATAGGTTTAAGTATCTCTTTATATTTCAATAAATATTGATTCCTCAATTCCGCGCTTTTGCACCTACCACTGTCTCTGCATCACCCAAAGGTTGACTGGTAGAAAATGCCTATGGCATTAAATCCGCATCTGTACAGTACAACTATTTTCTTCATGTCCCTCGGCAAACTTCGTGTTTCGTCAGTTGTCGGATTTCATCAGTTGCCCTTTGCACTTGGTGCTGATCGGACACTCTCAATTGACTTGGAAGTATATGTACAGGGTATCAGGAACATCGACGCGAAGCCGGACCATGGATTCAGTACTTACATGATTCTGAAACCCCCCCTGCGTTGAAATTTCTCATCGATTATTTAAAAAAAAATCTGCTGTTTCATAGAAAAGTGCAATACCTACGCGGTCAAAATGTATGGAGCAGCCGTTTTTTGGGTGGTTCAGAATCATGTACTCCATGGTAGCCGGCTTCACGTCGATGTCCCTGCCACCCTGTTTAGAGTTGTTAATACTCTTTTTAAGTTAATGTAATTTATTAAAAAAATACGAGGAAAGCTGCTTTGTAGTCGGAAATGCGATGATTCCCGAGAGATATTATGAAAATTGTTGTACTGTACATTTGTGTGCTTGAAGTATTAAATAAATAAATAAAAGTACTCACTTTACTATGACATCTCATCCAGTTTTTAGTGATGTGATGGATGCCTTCGTTCTAGTCATCACAATCAGCACAACAACAGCAGCAGCTGGGGCACAAAGATCTTAGAAAGTCCGAAAAACAGCATTCTTGCATCGTAGGATCCTGGGTCAACACCGTGCTATAGGGCATAAACTTTGCGTGAACGATGAAATGTTGCCATAGTATAAAAATCTCCCAAACATATTGATTGGGAAAAAGTGTTCCTTTTTATGATATCCTAAGGTAAAAGATGATATTTTGAGTTTTTAGGGATGAATTAAAGACATACAATGCGGAGATAAAAATACGATAGTAAATGAAGATACTGGCAATACTAGTGCGTAAGAGTATTTTGAAACTATTAAATAAATCTTATGCATCATCTACATTCAGCCCCTGCCCCTGCTCCTCGCGCTGCCGGCAATAATTTCCTGAATACTGCCGTAGTAGGATCGAGAGAAGTGTGTGTTTACATTCAGCCCTGCCACTCACATCGCTTTCGACTTTCGGCAATGGCAGACGTCGAAATAATTGCGTCGTCCGCGCTGTGTTCTTATGCAATACTTAATTATGTTCAATATTTAAAAATATATCAAATTCGAAAAAATTAAATACGTCGCCGTATTTTCTCTTCCAGGCGTCGTGAACTGTATGTTTTAATTTGTTTTTTGTCGTTTGTAACCCATATTGCTTTTTCAGATTCCAGCAGTTCTAAACACTTTATAGTGTTTTCGTTACTCCAGTCGAAACGCATTTTGGCAGATCGTAAAAAAACAAGGCGGCACGCACGTCCGATTCGTTCAAGCGCTCGGCGAGAAGTGAGCGATGGAGCTGAATGTAAACAGTAAACACGCACTCCCACTCGCGCTGCCTGTCCGTGTCCTTTGACTTCCGTCCGCCCAATAAACCGCTCATTTGGGGAGCGCCGCCCGGGCAGCGCGAGTAGCAGTGGCAGCAGCGTGAGAAGTATCGTGCTTACATTCTCGTCCTGCCCACTTCCCTGCCTACTTTCCTGCTCACTGCCGCGGAAGCGAGCTGAGTGTAAATGGGGTATTAACATTAAAACACAACTAACTAAATAGTAGTCCAGAAATTCGCAGTCTTGGTCACAGTTCTAACCTAACCTATTTGATCGGAGTGCCCTAATAGTTATATAACTAGATCGTGCTCATATCATAGTTATATTCCTAGTAAGATAATAGCAAAATACCTTTTTTACTATTTGTGGGTCAGTTCATGTCAGGTTGTACCTATGTTGATCAAAATATGAGTCGCGACCGTAAAACATATGTATTTACAGAATTATTTAATGATTTGAACTATCAATACAATTATCTTTCAAATAGCCGTACCTACTTATTAAGTAGGCATATGTCTAGGTATTGCATAAAATCATGGCATTTGATTGATGATTACAAAATATGTATCCCTATACATATTTTGTGTTGCAGTTCTTTGCGAAATGTATAATTTGATTTGATCAACATACTAACCTCTACTGCAAATTACAAAAAACGTAAGCAAATTTGTATTTCAGCCCTTTACGCAACACATTTTCGGCTAATCTGTTTCATTTGACAGTTCAACAACATTCATGGCGTTATTAATGTTGTTGGGTAGAAAAAAAAAAAACGACCTTATGAAGCAATGGATTAGCAATCTCTTTGAAAAAGATCCAGACTGTGATTGATCGTGTATTACGGAATTAGGGTGCTGGTTGGGACGAAGCGCCTTTCGTTTTTGTTACGTAACAAAAGTGTCGTGAAAATGTTACACTTTTTTCGGGTTAGTTGTCATTTGCCAAGTGTGCAGAGAATAACGTGCGATGTAAGGAACTTTGATTGATTGTGTATTACGCAATTAGGGTGATCGTTGGGACGAAATTCCTTTCGTTTTTGTTACGTAATAAAAATGTCGTGGAAATGTTACACTTTTTTCGGTCTAGTTCTCATTCGCCAAGTGTGCAGAGTATAACGTGCGATAGAAGGAACTTCGTTCCGAAAGCTAAAGAACTTACTAGTTATGTTACATCTTTTATCCAGTTTCCGCTGGCGTTACCTATTAGTTTATTATTACGGATGATGAATGCCTTCGAGCCTTCGTTCTACTCATCATCTGCTTCATCAGTACAGCAGGGGCAGCAGGGGCATATTGACTGTAGCATACTTTTCAGAATGCAGCAATCTTGCATCATAGGATCCTGTGTGAACATCGGCTATAATATACTCTCACCTCTCATGCGGATATTCATCTCAAGAATTATATTTTACTAGCTGTGCCCCGTGGTTTTACCCGCATAAGTCTCGATTCAATAGGAATATCAAGATAAAAAGTATCCTATGTCCTAATCCAGGTCATGGTCTACCCATGAGCCAAATTTCGTCCAAATCCGTTCAGCCGTTTTAGCGTGAAAGCAAAACAAACTCACTTTATATATATGATACTAGCTCCCGCCCGCGACTTCGCCCGCGTAGAGGTCGGAAATTATCCCACAAGAATGTACTTCCGGGATAACAAGTATTCTATGTGTTAATCTAGGTTATAAATTATCTGTGTGCCAAATTTCATCCAAATCCTTTCAGCTGTTTTTGCGTAATTGAGTAACAAACATCCAAACAAACTTTCACATTATCATACGAGTATTAGTACTGTAGGATAGGATATATATTATATCAATCTGCCTAGCCTTTTCCCAACTATGGTAGCAATGTTATGGGGAAAATGTTATGGGGTCGGCTTCCAGTCTAACGGGATGCAGATGAATACCGTATTTTACATGGACCGACTGCCTATCTGACCTCCACAACCCAGTAACTTGGTAATACGATACCCCTTGGTAAGACTGGCTGTCAGACTTTCAGGCTTCTGACGACCCGTAACGACTGTCAAAGATCCACGAATGACAGCCGGGATCAACGGCTTAACTTGCTTTCCGAGGCACGGAAGAGTCGCGGTATGTTAAGATGGTCATCCATCCACAGACCAACCGCGGCAAGCGTAGCTTAACCTGATGGATCGAACCGTGCGGCTGTTATTACTTAGCCACGAGCTCCTCAGGATATATTATATATAGTAGGATAATGTCTAGGTCTCCTCACGATGTTTTCGTTCACCGATATCAATGAGGCCTAAGATATACCTCGAAAGTAGGTACTATGAATTGAAAAAGTCACATTGCTGTTTGCCCGGATTTGAACCCTCGTGCATGAGAGGCGAGGTCTTAACTATTAAACTTCATGAATCAACTTCTTTCTTTCATTTCAGCTGAAAGACGTCCACTGCTGGACATAGGCCTTCCCCAAGCACCACCACTTCGACCGGTTCTGTGCTTCCAGCATCCAGCGGATTCCTGCGGCCTTCATAAGGTCATCGGTCTATCTTGTGGGCAACCTTCCGACGCTACGTCTTCTGGTACGCGGTCGCCACTTCAGAATCTTTCGGCCCCATCGCCCATCAGTTCTGCGAGCAATATGCCCTGCCCATTGCCATTTAAGTTTGGCAATTCTTCAGGCTATGTTGGTTACTTTGGTTCTCCTACGGATCTCTCCATTTCTGATTCGATCACGTAGGGAAACTCCAAGCATAGCCCTCTCCATTGCCCTTTGGGTGACTTTTAGCCTTCTGATAAGGGCCATTGTGAGCGACCACGTTTCAATGCCATAAGTCATCACTGGCAACACGCACTGGTCAAAGACTTTCGTCTTGAGACACTGCGGTATGTGGGACGAGAAGATATTGTGTAGCTTCTCGAACTATGCCCAGCCGAGTCGTATTCGACGATTGACCTCCTTCTCGAAGTTGGACCTACTTAGCTGGACAGTTTGTCCTAGGTAAACATACTCGTCCACAACTTCGAGCGTAGCGTCTCCGATTTTCATGAGAGTGGGTGTTACATGTGCATTTGACATGACCCATGTTCATTTTAAGACCCACTCTTTCGGAGGCTCTATTTAAGTTATTAAGCATTGTATTGAGGTCCTACATGGTGTCAGCCATGATAACTATGTCGTCGGCAAACCGAACGTTAGTGATATACTCACCATTAATGTTGATGCCTAGCCCTTTCCAGTCGAGAACCTTGAAGACATCCTCCAGTGCAGCGGTGAAGAGTTTCGGAGAGATAACGTCTCCGTTCTCGCTGCAGAAGGATAGGTTTCGAGGTCTGGTTCTTCTGGCTTGTTTCTTAGACTTGATTAATGAAGAAATTTTGGCGTGTCACCAAATCAGTGGACTTTATCAGTACGATGCAGGGGCGGGTCGACAGTATTGTAATAATATTTTTGGAAAACAATGTGAGTGTGCCTCAGACCAAATTAATACCTGCTTTAGTTCATAAGATATCCATGTCTGTCATGCTGACAATCTGATGTAAACACCATCATTCTCCTGCTCTATCCTAATTTATTACTGGTCGACGCAACATGGTGTTTTTCTTCCACACTTCTCTATCAGTCGTCATCTCGGTCACCGCCTTTCTATCCATAGCATCTTCCATACCGTCCTTCCATCGCTGATGTAAAGATGAACCTAAACGTAAAATTTAAATAAATGTCACTCACAGAGATTTCCATGTGGTAACGTTACAAGATGTGAATCTGTGTTATTAAAACTATGATTATGAATATGTTAAATATTTTCGTATTGTCCATTTTTAAATCCGAAATATAAAAGCTTGAAATTTTTGGTTATATACTTGTCAGTGCATGGCACTGCTGGGCCACACCACCATAGATTATACACTTCACACCACTGCTGGTCACACCTCAGAGTAATAAGTTATTACCACAATTTTTTATTGAACCTGTGATTATTTTTTTTTTGAATTTTAGAATTTTACCTCAGAGTAATAACTAAAGAATTTTACGCAGGAATTTTCATGGGAATTTTACACTGACAGACTTTCAAAAAAGGATTTATAAAATCATGTATGAAATATTTTCATACCATTCGGTTCTCATCATCATAATTATTGTCTTTGTTAAGTACATAATTTACATTTAATAAGTCAAAAACAATTTTAGTCAATAATTCGGTCATTAAGAAATTCGTTAATTGAATAATACGTTTTACATACGAGAAATTCTTTGAGCTTTAATCTAAAAGTATTTGATGATGAGATATTCTTAATACAGTTTGGAAGTTTGTTATAGATTTTAACTCCAATACCAAATACACTCGATTTAAATTTTACTGTTCTACATTTAATGCCTTTAAGTTCAGTTTTGTGTCTCGCACTTCTCAACGTTTCATACTTATCCATATCATAGGGTTAAGATTTTCAACCTTTTGAAAACTGGTCTACATGTATCAATCTGTCTAAGTCCGCATATGCTTCTAATGCACTTTTTTTGTGCTTTTAGAGCACACTCACTGTTCGTTGAATTTCCCCAGAATAGGATACCATATTTTAGTACGGAGCCTACATATGCATATCATTTGTAACTTTTCTTAACATGTAGAGGGCATATGCAAACTGATTTAGTTTTTTGCAAACATGGTCAACCTGTATTTTCCAATTTAGTCCAGAGTCAATATGTACGCCAAGAAATTGGGTGGTCTTTACTTCTTTACAGTTTCACCTTTGTATTTTATGTTTAGGTTCTTTGGTTTTTTATTTATATTCGCAAAAGAAATATAGCATGTTTTCTCTAAGTTCATTTTAAGATTGTTGACATTTAACCAATTTATTATGCATTCTAGGGAATTATTTACATTAATTTCATATTTATATTGATCCTCGTCAGTGAAAATAGCTGTACTGTCATCAGCAAATGGTATCATGTCATGGTTTATGGCTTTCGGGAGGTCATTAATATATATTATGAACAAAAGTGGACCAAGAATACTTCCTTGAGGTACCCCGTACTTAACCGTTTTAGGCTTAGACTGAAACGTTTGTTCATATTTTGTTTCATTTGATATTCTTGACATTTGAGTTATTAGAATCCTATTTTTGACATCCGCCAACCTGCACTGGGCCCGCGTGGTGGATTATGGCCCAGTCCCCAGTCCACACACAGAGAGGAGGCCGCAGTCCCAGCAGTGGGAACGCTATGGACTGATTATGCTCACGCTAATGTTTGTCACTATATTACATTGGTTTAGGTAGTTATATGTATAAAGGTAAACAAATCGTAAAAAGGGATTTTATTGATGACACTTTCTTGTTTTAAAATACGATTTAAAAAAAAAGAGCAAAAGGACATTACCTTTCCTCTCTACTGTGAGTATTTATCTTCTTTAACTTTATCTTTACATAGTATAAAACAGAGTCGCTTCGCGCTGTCTGTCCCTATGTATGCTTAGATCTTTAAGACTACGCAATGGATTTTGATGCGGGTTTTTTTAATATATAGAATGATTCGAGAGGAAGGTTTTTGTGTATAATACATTAAGGTTTTGTGGAAAATGTCGGAAAAAATCATGCCGACTGGGAGCTTTACTGGCGTGAGCCGCGTAAACCGTAAAAGATACATCAAATTTATGTTTTACAGAATTGTATATATTAAAAAGTTCAATAATAAAGTCCGCGATAGTATATGTCTATCTTCTAAGGATATAATGTTATATGTTATTTAAATTGGGCATTTAATTTAGATTAAAATATGCCTTGACATCATATCATTAAAATTAATACTTTAAAAGATATCGCAGATTCAAAATTACGCGTGACAAAATAATGATGGTTGCCGACAACGCGGGCGCAGCTCAAACTCAAACTCAAAGCATTTATTTCAATTAAACCATTTACAGGCACTTTTGGATTGTCAAATAAACAACAATAGCAGCGGTAGGAATCACAGAACAGATAAATATATGTTCTGTGGTAGGAATCAACGACTTTTCCTCGGATATTAGGTATGATTAACTAGGTAATCCCGGTAGAACGCACCCGTGGGATATTTTCTTACATCCACGCGGGTGAAGCCGCGGGCAAAAGCTAGTATACTTACCTATAATATGTATGATTATTTATTTAAGCTTTTTGTATTTATTTAAGTATATGTTAATTTATTACGATATACGTGTAGGTATATTTTGATATTTTTTTGTATAAGACTTCGCAAATTCATATTTTTCTCTTTTTGTTCTCACACACTATTGTCTACATTTCTTTCTCATTTCTCCTTCCGCAGGTCTGCTGGAAGAAATTTCTTAAGAAATAAGCAGTACCTTTGTACTCAAATTATAATTATGTCGTATCTCTATGTATTTTACTGTGTATACATAAATAAATAAACCCAAATTAAATTTATTTTATATTTTTACAATAGTTTCATCTTTTATTAATGTATGTTTACCTTTATCATTTATTCATAAACTACTCTTCGTAGATGTAACTGCTTGAGCACCATTTTTTGGTTAGTTTCATAATAATAATAATAACATATTTTGTAATCTGTCTATTGTAAAGAGCCCAAACTCTAAACGTCAACGAAATATAACGTTGCGTTGCTATAATGAAGTGTACAACTGTGACGAAGCATGACAACTGAACTGACAGGTATTACGTTTAGTCGGTTACTTGACAGCTGTCTCGTCACGTGGTTTTTATTGTTTACCTTTATTTATCTACTTACCTAAACTTATGGAGTATAGGCAGAAAGTGCTCTTTACAAACGTATACTTACTTAGTTCCATAGCGCTAAGTCCGCCAAAATGGATAACTAACGCACGATTTCCCCAACTATTGTCTTGTAGGTAAAATGTGGATTGTATTTTATAATAGTTAATAAAATTACGAGTCGCTGACACAACTGACTTTAATTTTTGACACAATCTAAAACAAAATGTATAAAGAGTAAAAAACCATAAATATATATAAAAAGGTCGCAACATCATCCCCCCCGTGTAGCGATGCTGCACAGCTACTGGGGCCCTTCCAGTACAGCTAACTTTCTAGCGGGCCTCTTCAGCGTTCCGCCTTTAGTAACAACGTCAGCTACGCACACGACCCCATCTTTTCCCGGATACACTTTAGTCACGCGCCCCATAGGCCACACCCCTCGGGGAAGGTCGGGATCCACGACCAGGACAACGTCATCAACAGCTAAATTACGATATTTGTTTCCTTGCTGCTTCTTTGTCTTGAGAAGGGGTAAATATTCCTTGAGCCACCTACACCAAAAAATCTCAGAAACGCGAAGAGCCTTTTTCCACTCTTTTCTTAATGAAAAAACTCCGTCGTCCAGTGGTGTAGGTAATTGCTGATTTGATGAGCTGCCTATTAAAAAATGAAAAGGTGTGAGGCTTTGATATTCATTATTAGCTGCAACATATGTCAAAGGCCTCGAATTAACAATTGTTTCGGCTTCTAATAGAAGCGTGTGTAGCAGTTCTTCTCGTGGGGCTTTTTCTCTTAAAGTCACCTGAAGAGCTGTTTTCACGGAGCGTATGAGCCTCTCCCAACAGCCACCCATAAAAGGCGACGCAGGTGGAATGAAGCTCCATTCAATTTGATTATTAGCAACAAAATCTTGCACAGCGTCGCAAAAAAAATCCGTTAGCTGACGGTTTGCCCCAATAAAAGCGGTGCCGTTATCTGACAGGATTTTTCGTGGAACACCTCGACGGGCTATAAATCGACGTAAGCACGAGATGGCGGAGTCAGCAGAAAGGTTTGCTACAATCTCTAGGTGCACAGCTCGCGTTGTCAAACATGTAAAAAGTGCCACCCATCGCTTCTCTCTACGACGACCAATAGATATATCCACAGGGTCAAAGTAGTCTAAACCAACGTTAGTAAATGGTCGACTGTAACAATCAAGTCTAACATCGGGCAAAGCGCCTATAGCTGGCGTTTGAGGTGTTGCTTTTCGTTTCAAGCAAAATGCGCAATTTCTTGATATCTTCCGGACCTCACTACGACATCTCAAGATCCAGTAACGTTGTTTTAGCTCATTGCAGACTAGCTCGTTAAAGGCGTGAGCAGCTTTAAGGTGGTAGAACTGTATTAGCAGGCGAACAGCTGGATGACGACCGTCAAGTATAATCGGAGACGTGGTGTTGTAGTCCATATTCTTCATATATTTTACCCGGCTGTCCAGCCTAAGTAAGCCTTCTTCGTCTAGTACCAAAGCCAAGGAGTGCAGTTTGCTCGTTTTAGGTATCTTGGATTGTTTGGGATCGTGCAACACGGTCAATTCTAGGCTAAAACTGTCGATCTGCGTCTTCTTTAAAATGACGTTTTCTGCTTTCTGCATATCTGAACCAGTCAATGGTGAAAGCTTGGAAGAAAAGGTATTATTAGTGTTCATTTCAGAATTTTGACCTTTAAAACGTGCTAAAAGAGATCGAAATTTATACGCGCATTGGTAGACGCGCGCGGTTGCACGCAGCAACCGATTCCACTCACTGAATCGTAAGGGATTTGGAATCATCGGCGAAAAAACCTGATCGCAACTCGTGAGACCCACAATCGCTTTAGAGGGTTTCAGTTCCTCTGAACCGATTGAGGTTTCAAAACTTGGTGGTGGTTTAGGCCATTCGGACTGTGGGTATAAGAGATACTCAGGTCCAGATAGCCAACGGTTTAAGTCAGTGTCACAGTCTTTTAACCTTGTCGCATCATCAGCTACGTTCAAACTACCGGGCACATATCTCCAACTATTTACATTAGTTGACTCAGTAATCTCACCTACACGGTTGGCTACAAATGGCTTAAAATTTCGAGCATCGCTTCGGATCCAACTCAAAACAGTGGTTGAATCCGACCAAAAGTACGTATGGTCAACTTGAACGTCGTGACCGGTAATGACTGTATTAGCAAAACGAGCAGCAATCAGAGCTGCTTGCAGCTCTAAACGTGGTATAGATGTGGGCTTTAGAGGGGCTAAGCGTGCCTTTCCACCAATGAGTGACAGCTTCACTGAACCGTCTAAAAAAGTGAATCGCCAGTATGCGACACAGGAATACGCTTGCTCACTTGCATCAGCAAGTACATGGAGCTGTCTGTCACCAATTGTTTTATCTATAAAACCACATCTATACCATCTAGGAATTTTGATTTTTGAAATATTGGCTAGCTGCCGTGACCAAAATAGCCATTTCTGGATAATGTCTGATTGCAACTCGGTATCCCAGTCAATCCCTGTTCTCCATGTTTGTTCAAATAATATACGTCCTTGTATTACAAAAGGAGTTAAGAGACCAAGGGGGTCATAAAGACACATTAAATAAGATAGAACTTTAAGCTTAGTTAATTTATCATTGCTATCGATTTGGGACCCGTTCCGAAAACTGAAGGTGTCGCTCTGAGGATGCCAAATAAGACCTAACGTTCGAACGACGTCCTCGGGCCCTACGTGAATATTTTTGGGAGTTACAGCACGCAGGTCTTCAGGAACCCCAGTGAGTGCGGCGGGCTCGTTTGAAACCCAACCACGCATCTCCATTCCTGCTGACTTGTGAACTGTGATAATGTCAGCTGCAAGCTGCGAAGCCTCCTGTGCGTCATCCATACTGCCTAAAAAATCGTCCATGTAATGATCATTAATGATAGCTTTTGCTGCTGCAGGGTACAACGTCTGTAGTTCTTGTGCGTTTCGATTTTTAATATAAAGAGCCGTGCACGGGCTACATACAGCACCAAAAATTACAGAGGTCATTCTAAACTCTTTCAATTCGCTACTACGATCCTCTCTCCAAAGAAAACGTAACGCATCTCGGTCATGTTCTCTCATTTTGATCTGAGGAAACATCTCCTTTATGTCAGCAGTCAAGGCAACGCGACCTTTGCGAAAGCGAAACAAAATATGGAGAAAGAATTGTAGCAAGTCAGGTCCCGGAAAAAGAAGGGAATTGAGGCTAACCCCGGAGGTCCTTGCAGCTGCATCATGGACAACTCGTAATTTCTTTTTCTGAGGATGTACGACCGGAAAATGTGGTAGATACCAAAGAACTTTGTCGATATTATTTGACGAATTAATCGCGTTGTGGTACGTGTCCTTGGGGCACTCTTCAGCATATCCTTTTTCAAACATATTATTAATGAAAGCGCAGTAACCCTTTTTTAAATCGGCGTCACGCGCCATACGTTTTTCTAAGCCTAAAAATCTTGATAGCGCGTGAGGGTAACTGTCAGGTACATCTGGAATATCGTTACGCCACAATAGACCAACCTCGAATCTACCAGATGGCAAACGCTTGGCTGTAGATTCTAATATTTCTAGAGCATACTTATCCTTCTTGGAACACGAAGTTTCTAAGTTTGAGATTCCTATGGCATCAAGACGAAAGTAGTCTTTGATAAGACTATCTAATTTGGAACTGTAGTTGTCATCGAGAAAAACGTGGTTCACGAAATGGACAGGCTTGGTCCAACTACTACATTTCCCATGCAATATCCATCCCAAAGCTGTGCGGGTTGCTACAGGTTGATTTTTAGAACCCTCTCTCACATCACGACTAACTGTCAAATACCAATGTTCAGCACCAAGACCAATTTTGGGCGTCGCATCAACGAGTGTGAGCTGATCGATTAAGGCTGTTAAATGAGGACATTCATGTAAATCGTGTCGGGTAATAGTTTGCGTGGACAAGGATAGTGTGTCCATAGCTTTAGCGTTAGTGATGGAAAATACATCAGTACAATTTTTACCTTTGATAGAAAAGCTAACATGTTGGATAGGTTTGTGCGTTGACATTCCAGCAACACCGTCAACCTTGATTGATTCCACGGGTCCTGTCGCACCAATACGACGTGCCACCTCTGAGTCGATCAAGGTTGCCGTGGATCCGTCATCAAGTAATGCGTACGTGTCATATGTTCCACAAGGGCCGGTTACTTCTACGGGCACGATTTTGAGAAAGACACGGCATTGAGATATATTTTTACCCAATAAAACAGAATCAGTAGTGTTGGAAACGGTTACGATTCGAGACGTATCATCAGCATCCAGTGAAATGCAATTTGAACTAGTAGGGGCCTCATTGACAGTGTGGGTCGCATGTATAGGCGACGTTGAATGCAGAAGCGGATTATGAAAGCGTTCGCAGCCGTCAACGCCACATCGAGTAATCCTGCACGTCTTCCACCGATGAGCCTTGGATTTAAGACACTTGTAACAACACTCCTAACATCTCTCAGCCAACGCCATTTATCATCTATAGGGAGAGCCTTGAAATCCCTACATTCACTTAATTCGTGCTTATTCTTACAGTATCGGCAAATCCACAGGGATTTGGGAAGCATGCACGTCGAACTAAATCACTGCCGCCATGGTGACCATTAGGACGTTTAGCGTAATCCAGAACTAAACCGAACCTATTCTGTTTATCGGCCTCAATATCAAGAAATGTAGACAACACTTGTAGTTTTGGTACAGATCGGTCACTGAGGTAAGCAAAATCTTTCCACTGACTGTACAATATTGGAGTTAATTTGCTAAGTACAGTATGGAATATTTCAATAGAATACAAATATTCTTTTTGGTTCAAACTATTAATGACGGCTACGCAGTTGCGCAACCTACATGCAAAAGAATTAAGCTCTTTTTGGTCGTGGCTTATCTTAGGTAAATTCCGGAAGAGAGAAATCTCATGAAACACTATAGTCTCGGGAAGCGCGAACGTCTGCTCCAGCATGTCCACCACTGCTTCAGGGCGTTCGGCAGTGTACAGCAAGGCAGACACGCTCTCGAGGGCGCGCCCACGTAGCGCGCAGCGTAAGCGAGCGAGATTCTCTGTAGGCGTAAACAAATGTTGAGTGTCGTGATAAGTGCGTTTAAACATTAACCACTCAGTAGCCTTACCGCTAAACGGCATTAATTCTATATATTTATGAGAAAATCTGTGTGAATTAATGTTTGTAGGATTCATAACAACTTCAGGTCTCGTCAATTTTTGGTATGACGTTTCAACGGCCCTAGTTGTTGCATGAAGATCATGATTCGGTTCCATGAAATGAGTTTCTTCAGTCAAATTAGGGTGATCGTGGGATGTCAACATGTCTTTTCTCGGTGGGTTTTTCTGTGGGAATTGACGACTGTCGTGAACCCAAGATTGAGTACGGGATTGACTCACCGAACGAATTGACTTTTCATCAGCCTCCTGCGATGCCAGGTTCGCTAACAACTCGAGTTCTTCCACTCGTGTTACCTGCGTGAGGAGCTTGCGGTCGCGAGCAAGCCGCTGTTCGGCGAGTTGCTGGTCGCGCGCTAGCCGCTGTACGGCGAGCTGCTGGTGGCTCGCTAGCCGCTGTTCGGCGAGCTGCTGCTCACGTAGCAACAGTTGTTGTTCCCTTTCCAGCGATCTTCTAGCCAAAAGTGCCTCAGCGGTTAACTTACGTGCCTTGATAGTAGCTGATGACCGTGAGGAACCTGATACAACAGATCTAGAACTTGGTTTAGCAGGTTCAGTGCTAGGGATTCTGGCGAGATGTTACGGAGACCGGTTCAACGGCCGCGGGTGTATTCGTGGCTTCGGTCAAAAAGGGGTCCAATTCAGGGGACCGACCGAGCCCACCCACGACGGGCGCATCCGACTCCGAATGCATTTCGCCAATAGCCCGGAGCTGTGCCAGCTGCTTCGTTTTAGATCTCGTGTTCATGTTACGGCGAGATAGGACCATAAAATGTAGGTAAAATGTGGACTGTATTTTATAATAGTTAATAAAATTACGAGTCGCTGACACAACTGACTTTAATTTTTGACACAATCTAAAACAAAATGTATAAAGAGTAAAAAACCATAAATATACAGAGTTGATATGACAGAGGGGCATTAAATAACACTACGTATACTATACGTGTTTAGTATTAATTCGATACGGTATAAAAATAAAAAGCACCTAAAATGAGTTTTTTTTTTTTTCAAACAAACTAAATAGCTTACAAATCAGAGTAAAACGCAACCACCCTTTGAAAATAAATTTAACTGACCTACAGATACCTAGGTAACAGCGGCAACGTCGCGCGCGTCGGCGTGTGTTATCTCGTCAAAGCGGGCGGCCGCCCGCCGCGCGCCGCGGAGGCGGCGGTGGCGCGGGCGGCGCCCCCGCTCGCGGCGGGTCCTCGGCTCGCGGGTTTTTGTTTTAGGTATGGTTTTGAAGTACAACAATCACAAAAAAATTTAATTCTCGATGTGTCATTCACATGAATGCACAAATTATACCGACAGAGAATAATGTTATTTATTTTTCTAATTAAAAATCATGTCAGTGTATTCTAACGCCGTGTAAGTTACACGAGGCATTGTTGAACACTTTAATTACACACACACACACACACACACAAACCCAAAGTTTAATTACGTGTCGTATCACAATAAAAGCAGTCGATCACAAAAAAAAACACTAACACTAAATAATAATAATCCCAAGTTACGTGTCCTGTCACAATAAAAAAAGAAATACTGTCTTAAACTTATTTAGTGTCCTATCACAATAACAAAACAAAATCCCAATTGTCAGCGCGCGAGTTCGACAAAACGCGTACGTTCCGAAAGAATAGCGTCGGCGCACTGAAAAAACCAGTTTTTAGAAGCCCCACTTACCGATCGCAACCCCTGCCCCTCGATCGCTAGGATGCAATAGCAACACACTGACCTATTTCTATTTCTTTTACGCGTGGTGTTTTGCAGATGATTGTCCCTCTCGTAATGAAAATGCAAGTGTGTGTGTATTTATTGCTTCCTTGTTTGCATTGTCATCTTTTTAGCGAAAATATTTGGTTGTACTTGTGACTTGCGTCACAACGGCAACAACGCATAGGTTATACTCAGATTTATCGTTTTAAGGTGCATGACCTATGCGTATAGACATAATCAGCTGTTAGGAAAGATACATCGTGTTCAAACGGGGCAAAAACTTAAAAAATCATTTGCGACTAAACTACTGCTCCTATTTAATTGATTTTTGGTACAGAGCTTGAAAATGGTACCTAGTATACTCAGTTTAAAGAAAAGCCCCTCTGTCGTATCAACTTTGTATATAAAAAGGTCGCAACATGTCTAATAGGTATACAGTTTTCGGAGTCTTTTTTATTTTGTCCTATTTAGATATTGGTACCCATCACGTTTGCACAGTTTCGATAGTTAATTTTATTTGAAACTGTATAAAAAAAACCCACCAAATAATCAATAAACTGTATAAATAACCGGAAAAAAAAATACAAAAGTTATAGTAAAAAAAAAAATGAAAATTGAAACAATTTCTAATAGCTAAATGCAATTTATAATATCAATGAATATCTAAATGACATATTTTAATTTTCATGTTTTATTCTTATTTTATTACTTATTAAATTAATTTAAATACTAAGATTTTTTTTTAATATTATGACATGATTCTGAAATCCACTGCGTTGAAATTTTTCATCGAATATTTAAAAAAAAACAGCTGTTCCATACATTTTAACCGCGTAGTATTGCAGTTTTCTATGAAACATCCGTTTATTTTTGGGGCTAACGACGAGTAGTTCCAGAGATACTCAAACGATACGATCCATAAAAACAAATTAACCTCTATAAAATATTAAGGTGAATAGTAGGCTCACTGACCTTGCTCATGTGGGCGGAGCTAAACGCCCTACCCCTGGAATAAGAAAAATGCGCGTGGTGGCGCGCTACACTAAAACGACGGTCAAAGAATATGCAGGGACGCAGACATGCGCACGTAGGTCGGTATTTTTACCTACGATTAAGGGAATGGTGGATGCAAGGCTGATATTTGTATTGATAGATCAGGACGCGAAACCCGTTTTGAAATACCGGTTAATATTGTTCATAAACCGTTATAATACCGTTCATTGATTAACCAGTTAATTACAAAAACGGTTTTGACTAAACCTAAATAATTTTCAAGTCAAGTCAAGTGTCGCCCCCCCCCCCCCCCCCACCGCCAACTAAATGGTTGTACTTTGATTTGTGAAAAAATTCACAGCAGTAGTATATAACGAAGTTACTATCACAGCTAAGTAGGCTTTACAGGTTAACGAGTAATAGTCAACCAATATAAATGTTTTTCAACTACAATGTTAAGTTTGTTCTTAGGATAAATTCATCCCAACTACAGAACCCTTCATTGCGTGGTCCGACACGCACTTGGCCGGTTTTTGATGTGTAGCATCTTTCCGCTCGGTTTCCTGCAATTTAAATCTAAATCTAAATAATCAAATCTGTGGGAGTGATTACGTTAAAATGGACGGAAGTGTGTAACAGGAAGCCGGGGAAGCGCGCGCTATTTGATTTGACCAATGATCGCGCGAGTTAAGTGTGGTAACCCTACTACAATTAGCTTTGTCAGCAGTACAGCTTCTTCCAAATCTAGTGAGTAAGTTATTATAATGTAGGACATTGTCGTCACGCAACAATTGTCGTCTTAGCATAATTTAGCTATAAGTACCTTGTATCTTTAGGATCAGATTATTATTATCTTCACTGTCACTCTGTCAGTTAAATAAAGTTATTTTTATAAACTCTCCGACTGTCGTTTACTTAATTGGCGCAGCCGGTAGGATTTCTCTGTAGTCACTCAGTATAGTATAAAATTCTACAAAGCTGCTGTGACGTCTGTTCCAACAGTTTAACAGAGATCGCCGAACAAATAAATTTATTGAGCAACTTCATCGAGAGGCTGACGCTGAGTGTGGTGATAATAGTCCAAGGAGGAGATGGGAGTAACTTCGGGACTGTGAGTAGAACTTTTTCACTATCCTTTCTGTTTTCCTTTACGTGTACCTCTTTGATTAGATATATGTGTTTGTGTTATTAGGGGTCAGACAATACCTGGGTAACATACATATTTTATTGCGATAAAACTTTTGTGATAGAATAAATACGTAGATATAGTTAGTTTAGTACATTTTTATTACGATACAAACCTCGTGGTAAAGCAATTAGGTAGGCATAATTGTTTAGTACCTACAGTCTATTACGATACAATTTTCGTATTAAACTGTGTCACTAAGTAGGTATTTTCCTGGTGTGTAGCGTTTCGGGTTTCAATAACAATGGATCAGATCGTACCAATTCCGTCAGCAATGACTAGCATTATTCCGGAATTTAGTGGCGATGCTAGACAGCTCCCACTATTCATAAAAAAATGCGAATATATATTAAATAAGTTTCGAGGAGGAGATGCTCAGAACGAATACTTATATCACGTCGTAACAAGTAAGCTTTCGGATAAAGCTGCGAACCTAGTAGGAGAGCGGGATCAAATAAATAATTGGGATGAACTAAAAGAGTTGTTAGTGCAACATTTTGGGGATCCTAGGACCGAAGAATGTTTAGTGTTGGAATTGGAATCCTTAAAAATGAACCAAAATGAAAGTTATTTAGATTTTTGCCATAGGATACAAAACATACGTAGTATTCTTATTGCAAAAACCAATGAAACGATAAGCAATGTCAACGTACGTCAAGCCAAACAACATATTTATACTAATTCGTCGCTGAATGTTTTCTTATATAATTTACCAGCGTATTTAGTTAGGCTAGTACGATTGAGAAATGTAACGACTTTGGAGGATGCCTTAAGGGTTGTTCTAGAAGAGCAAAGCTTCCAAACAGTTTATGATCTGAAAAATAGCAGAAATAAGCCGTCAAGGAAATTTACGGAAAACCATAATAACAACTTCCAAAGACTACATAACTCACAAACAAGAGAGGCAAATCCGAATGCATCTAGTAGTTCACAAAATGCCGTAAACCAGTCAGGTTCACAAAACGCATCGTTTCAATCAAGGAATTCGCATTTTGCACAAAATCGAATTCCGTTACAGACTAGGTCAACTGCAGGGACGCCGAGTCAGCATGATCGGCGATGGACGTCGGCACATAATGCACCGTTTGCAAATACAGGTGCAAACACCGATGTTACTATGCGGACTGCGAGTTCTAGACGTGTTAATTACACAAACAATGATTCATACGATAATAATCAGTTTGCGTTTGAAAGGGAACTACAATCAAGTACTTCGGACGAGCCTGTATGTGCGGAAAATTTTCATCTAAGGGCCTCGAACAGAGAGAACATATAGTTTTAAAGTGTACTAGTTTTCGTTCTTTGCCATATATTATAATTCCTGAGTTAGGTAATGCAGTTTTTATGTTAGACTCTGGCAGCACTAGATCTTTTATCGGATCGAGTATAGCGAAGCAATACTTTAGAAATAATATATATAAGGAGCGTTTTAATGTCGTTAGCACACATGGTATTAGCGAACATACACACGTTATTTGTACACAATTGCCTAAAATTTTTAAATGCTCGGAGGATCATAAGTTTTATCTTTACGATGTCGATAGTAACTACGATGGTTTGATAGGAAGTAATCTGATGAAACAATTAGGCGCGAAGATTGACTACGAAATGTCAATGTTGTGCACAAAAACAACGAACATACCTTTTGTCTATTCGTCAACATTTACGTATGTTCTGCCAGCACGTTGTGAAGTAAAAGTTAACCTTCCAGTTGATTTAACTTATGGCGCGGCCATTTTGTATTACAAAGAATTAACCGATGGAATAAGGATGCCTTGTGCTTTAGTAAACTGCGTTAATGGGTTTGCATATACGGTTATTCAAAATTGTAAAAACAAAGAAATGACCCTTAAGGTCACTAGTCCATTTAAGGTAGAACAATGTAATGATAGCGAATTAGCAGTAAATAACCTAAGCGAAAGGGATGGACTGGATGAATTGTTATTAAAAAATCTTAACAAATTACGACTAAACCACATGAATGAGGAAGAAAGAAACATGGTATGGAATATTTGTGAGGAATATAAGGATATTTTTTATTGTGAGGAGATGCCGTTGTCTTTTACGAATGATGTCAAGCATAAGATTAGAACTACGAACGAAGATCCAATTAATGTCAAAGCATATAGGTTACCGCCAGCCCAAACAGAGGAAATTAGGCGTCAAGTTGATAAGATGTTAAGTGACGATGTAATCCGAGAATCAAACTCTCCTTGGAGTGCACCTGTTCATTTAGTTCCAAAAAAGTTAGACGCGTCGGGCCAACAGAAATGGAGAATGGTAGTGGATTATAGACGATTAAACGATATAACCATAGACGATAAATACCCTTTGCCAAATATCAATGACCTTTTTGATAAGTTGGGAAAGAGTATGTATTTTTCAACTTTGAACATCCAGAAAATCGATCAGAATCCCGGGATAGTTCCGATCAGGATTGGGACGGCTCTGATGAAGAATAACCACTGGGACATCATAAAAACAATAGATTTAAATTCTCTAGCCCTACAATTAGAGAATAATATGCAAGAATATAATAAGTTAAAAATTATTTGTAATAGTAATAGCGAGATATATAGGGAACTTATAGGATTAACCGTACAGATAGATTCACTGTTAGAACTAACTAAGGACAGGTTACAGCAGATTTTACCGTCAAGAAGAACAAAAAGAGGTATTTTGAATCCATTGGGTTCTCTTGTTAAAGTAATAACAGGTAATTTAGATAACGAGGACGCTAGGAAGTATGATTTAGAGATAAGTAATCTAGGAAAAAGGGAACATTCCGTTGAACGAAGGGTATCATTAATGCAAAGGGCTTTTGATAAATTGCTTAATGTTTCAGACGATATCAATTTCAATACTAGACATCTAAATCTAAAAATTAAACAATTTCAGTCTCTTGTTCAAAATCAAACTAAGTACTCCAATTTGATTTCAATCATGAATAGTATGCACCAAATATTAAATAATTTTCGTACTATTTATACTATCATTTATGAACTAGAAACAGCCATTGCCTTTAGCAAAATACATATATTACATCAATCTATAATTAACTCTACGGAACTATTTAATATTTTGAAGGTAATCAAAACGCACCATACCTTAGTTTATCCGTTAGATATTCATAACCTAGTTAAGTTAGAGGGAAGTATAAAAATTAAGGGGTTTATAGATAGTAGTAAAATAGTTTTTATTTTGGAAGTCCCACTAGTAGACAGTAACACATATATCTATTATAAAGTTATCCCTGTTCCAATTTTTAACCCTACCACAAAAAAACCCTATGTCATTATTCCGAAATATCCTTACCTACTGGTGAAAAAGTCCAAATACAGGCCCGTAGTCGACAGCTGCGAAGAAATAGATGACCTCACATACCTTTGCTCCGAAGACAACGTTCTTCAGTACACAGAGGAAACATGCGTCGAGCAACTTATGTTACTAAAACATAATTTCACGGATTGTCAGCAACATCAGGTAAAAATAGAAGAAACCAAGATACAACCCATATCCGAAAGTCACTGGTTGGTGTATGCAGAAAAAAGTATCCAGACAACGGAACATTGTGACGACGAAACCAGGAAATACACCTTGCAAGGTACATACATCTTAGTACCAAGTCAGCACTGCACACTGCAGATCGCTGACATCTCCATTACAACGCCAACGAATAGTAGCACAGTCTCCTTCAGCCTGCCAACAGCACAGATGCCCGAACTTCGACGTGACGTCAGCCCACCAGCGAAGCAAATGGATCTTAGAGGGGTGGACTTAGGTGACATCAAGGACTTAGTGAACCGAGCAAAGTACAGTGAAAGTGTTAGTGATTTCGAGTCATATTATGTACGTGTAACAAGTGACAATATCAGTGTATGGACCCTAAGTATTTACGTCATAATCCTAGTTTCTGTTATAGGTTTCATTATATATAGATGGGACTTATTTAAAATTTGTAAAAGAAATTCCCTAAAGACCACACAGTTGCCTTTAGATAATTTCTCTCTTGGGGAGGGAGGAGTTAAGTGTGGTAACCCTACTACAATTAGCTTTGTCAGCAGTACAGCTTCTTCCAAATCTAGTGAGTAAGTTATTATAATGTAGGACATTGTCGTCACGCAACAATTGTCGTCTTAGCATAATTTAGCTATAAGTACCTTGTATCTTTAGGATCAGATTATTATTATCTTCACTGTCACTCTGTCAGTTAAATAAAGTTATTTTTATAAACTCTCCGACTGTCGTTTACTTAATTCGCGCGGTGCTATAGTTAGTAGTCAGTAACGACCTTGACGAGGCGGGGCTCCCCTTTAATGATGCTTATTACCAAGGTGAGATGTCAGATGTTACATATCATAGGCAACTACTGTAAGGCTTGTTTTTGTTTTCCCAATTGTTAGCTCGTATGAAAATAGTTATTTATGCTACAAGCGCGGAAATCATCTTACGCACGTGTATCATATAACGTTTTACTATGCATTGTGCGAGGAAAAAAAAACGGGCGAGAGGGCCGGGCGAGCGCGGCTCGCACTGCAAATCGAGATGTGTGCAAAATTCGTTTGGAATATTGCTATCTCTGTTTGACAAAACAATGCGGGCGCGTGTGTCTGTGAGTGGATAGATATACTATAGCTTTTATTAGCTGTACTTGCCATTCATTCATAACGAGTCGATAGCACTTAAATTTATTATTAGAAATTAGGTAGGTTTGTTCATTATTTGCTTTATTTTTGTTGACTACGAGTACTATGGGGAATCGTTAGTGAATGTACAGATTAGTAATGCGTTTTTTGGAAATTTCTTTACCATGCCGAGATCTCAACATATTAGGATATTTCGACTAATCTCGAGATTTAGGCCTTGTAGAGAAAATCTAGCTAGTAGATAATTCATACAAATACGGGCAGGTACCCATACATTGTTGTCGAGCATGGCCTTCAGCCTTTTTTTTTTTTTTTTTTTTTTTTTTTTTTGTGTGGGAAATCATCAAATGACTCCTCCCGCTCTGGGCGGAGCGAGAGGGAGTGTCAGACTTTTACTGACTAAAACCCACCTTTGTTCCTTCCGTTGCCTGTGTGCCGGGGCCGCGATATCCCTTTCGGACCAACTCGCAACCCTGGCAGGCATTGGCCCTTACGGACCCCGTCAGTTGGTGCTGACATCTCTTTGAGGCGCGCGTGGAACACAACGCGCCGTCGACCCGGGCCTGGTCCTAATCGGACGGCGAGCTACCCATTGCCCACCGTCCGCAAGCCCGCGCCTACGGTGGCCGGAAGTCGGCTCGCGACTCCCGACGCCCGGGGCGTCTCCTGCGGCGACTAGGGGCGCGAGGGCGCGCATCTTGCATTTCCCTCGCGCGCTCCGCCTCCTCCTTCCCTCCTCCACCTTCCTCCTGCTTCGCAGAAGGAAGTGACGGCTTCCCATGCACTCTCGCTCCGGACCATGGCATGGCCTTCAGCCTTGGGGGAAATTCGGCCGACGCACGGCGCTAGAGTAGAGTATTCACACGCACGTCGCGTAAATATAAATTATTGGGATATTTATTATTATTGTCTTTTTTTATTTTAAACCTATTTTAAACCTATTTAAGTTTATTTATTTCGTTTAGGGTGGTCTCAACTTTAAAAAAATAATGCTTTTTCTGTATTATTTCAGTACCTATGCCTTTTACTAAACTTCAAATACTGTTATTACTATGTAATGAATACAAGTCAAATAATAAAAGTGTTGGCGCACGTTAGCACGGACGTGAAAATATCGCAGCGATTTTTTTTGTGTACTGGATTTTCTACGCTTTGATTCGCGCCGAGAGTTGAAAATCCAACAGTGTGTTTTTTCAACGCGCTGGGACGAGAGTGCGTCCTAGCACGTTGCATTCTCAATGCTCGGCTAAACACCGAAAGTTGAAAATCCAGTGCGCGATAAAATCCCAGAGTGATATTATTACGTCCGTGCGAATGTGGACTTATGAAAAGTACCAATTAGTAAAAGACAAATATTCCTATAATTTATATTTACGCGATGTCCGTAAATTCAGATAAATAACATCTTTCCGAGCTAAGAATAATAAAAAACAAGAATTTTGATTATCCATTTATGAATTATGTTCTTACTTCAGAGATATTGATAAAGGTATTCATCATTAAAAAAAATATGAGTCGAAACGTCATAAAGTCGTGTAGGGTGACCATTATATTCGACCTCGTTCAAGTTACAAAAAAATACAATTATTTATGGTAATCAGAATACATAGTGTCAAAGATCTTGTGATTTACTTGTGTAAATGAAGTAGTACCTATTTAATTGAGTACCTTAATCTGCTAAGTTTAAGTTTTTTTTGCAAACCTCGCGACAAGCTTTTATTATTTAAAAGAAAATGTTATTTTCTTCTTTTTAGAGCATTTAAATAAAAGCTTTTTTTTTTAAAAGCTTTTTTTTTGCTTTTAATTTATTTTTTACTTTTTAATTATTTCTAATTATTCTCGGCAAGCCCTTTCATTTGATACCCATATTGCAGAAGTGCATAAAAAATAAGTATTCCGCCATCTTGGATGTTCCGCCATATTGGATTTAGAATGACGTCACATTATTTTTCGAATTACGCTCAACAAGCCCTTTCATTTGATACCCATAATGCAGAAGTGCATAAAAAATAATTATTCCGCCATCATGGATGTTCCGCCTTATTGGATTTAGAATGACGTCACATTATTTTTCGAGTTACTCTCAACAAGCCTTTTCATTTGATAGCCATATTGCAGAAGTGCATAAAAAATAACTATTTCGCCATCTTGGATGTTCCGCCATATCGGATTGAGAATGACGTCACATTATTTTTCGAGTTACTCTCAACAAGCCCTTTCATTTGATATCCATATTGCAGAAGTGCATAAAAAATAACTATTTCGCCATCTTGGATGTTCCGCCATATTGGATTTAGAATGACGTCACATTATCTTTCGAGTCACTCTCAACAAGCCCTTTCATTTGATACCCATATTGCAGAAGTGCATAAAAAATAACTATTTCGCCATCTTGGATGTTCCGCCATATCGGATTGAGAATGACGTCACATTATTTTTCGAGTTACTCTCAACAAGCCCTTTCATTTGATATCCATATTGCAGAAGTGCATAAAAAATAACTATTTCGCCATCTTGGATGTTCCGCCATATTGGATTTAGAATGACGTCACATTATTTTTCGAGTTACTCTCAACAAGCCCTTTCATTTGATACCCATATTGTAGAAATGCATTAAAAATAACTATTCCGCCATCTTGGATGGTCCGCCATACTAGATTTAGAATGACGTCATACAGCTTATCGTGTATTGTCATCCAAACTAAACGTGTATACAAAATTTCAGTTCAATCGATTGAAGATATCTGCTTCAAAATTGAGTAGCAAGATTCCACGCGAACAAACATACATACATACATACGTACGAGTACATTGCAAGTTAAATAAAAGCTTTTAAAAATAAATTGGATGTGTTCCGTAATACCAAAAATGATGAATGAAAACTAAATGTTTTTCCATTTTTTCGGTCATCTTTGACTTAGTGGTCGCAAGCGTTACTGCTGAGCATGAGGTACCTACTGGGTTCGATTCCCGGGTCAGGCAAAGTGTTCTAAAATTGCTCAATAGCAGCCGAGTCCGGATTTGTCCCTGGTTGATGGTAATGGATTCGCCCCCTATAACATGGAACTTTTAAACATAACTGGCGAAATGTGGGTGATCTATAGGTACACCTCTGCCTAACCCTTCGGGGAATACAGGCGTGATGTTATGTTGTTATATTTTATATATACATTTTTTTGTTTTTATTGTAAATAATTGCACATAAAAAAATACTCAACAATAAACCGCCTACGCGCACAATCGGTTTGGACTCTCTGCAGCGAGCTAGTCTATAAACGCACACTAATACAATAAGTTCGTAAACATTAGCACTAACACATACGTATGCGCATAGTCGGTCGATAGCCGGAGCGGAGCAACGAGCGACACAGCCGTCCCGTCTCAATGCTAACGCACGACTGCCACCCGCGTCCCGTGCAGAGCACCTCTGAACCTTTATCACTAAATGGGGACATTTTCTTTGCAAATATTGATTGATTTACATGTGCAGTTTCAAATCTATAGTACCTTTAGTTGTCAATTTTTCAGTGTAAAAATATTTCCAAAAATCATAGCCGTTCAGAAGCAGTAAGGAATATTAGCCAAAAATAGCGTTTTGGAAAATATTTGTTTAAAGCAAAAGTATTAGCCATACTAAAAAAGTCCTGTTCCCGAAATGTTGTACATGAATCTATAGTAAATATATTTTTTTTTCAAATCTTTTAAGATAGCTTTTTAAAGTGACCATTTTACGGCACTAAACGAGAGTAAGGCCCTTAAGTATAAAGATTGTAGCATTGAATTCAATTTACTATTTGTAACACTAAAATATATTATATGTATGTATATTATGTGCAAGTATTTAAAGGATAAAGTAAAAATAAAATTAAAATAAAGGGAAGCGTTCATTGGGCATCGACTTGTCTGTATTTTTCCGAAACTGAATTGTACGAATCAATAGGAGGTGTTACACCATATTTTGCAAATGACATCACTGCCTATCCCGATAAAGTCGTAAATATAACTCAAGGAGATTCTAATTTTCCATAGGTAAAGTGAACAATTCGTGCGCTGATAACTAATTAAATTTAAGGTGGAGTTTCATTAACGCGACCGCGCGGACTTTTAGAACGAAGTTTCTCATTGCATTTTATACTGGCAAAATTAAATGAGAGATGGAACGTTTTTTTTTTAAATTTTTACCGTCACAACTTTTGCGTTATGTGTTATGTGATTTGTGTGTTATGTGTTTAAAACTCAAAGCATTTATTTCAAATAAACCAATTACAGGCACTTTTGAATTGTCAAGGGGTCGGTCAGTCAGAAATACGAGTATGAAGCTAGTGTACAAGCGTTGTTTAGAAGCGTATGTCTGTGTAATACTATAGTTTAGACGTGCGGTGCGGGATGCGCATCAGCTGTATTCGTATATTTATGCGCATGTCTCTGTTATTGACAAAAGAAAAACAAATTGCGTGGTCGGGGGCCCCCGTCTGGAACGAAGTTCCTTACGCGATACTCGCACGCACACACACACTCGTATATAATAGAAAGAGACACACAGAGAGATAGAGTAGAGAGACAGAGGGAAAGTCGCATGGAGGGGGCATAACGCTTTTTCCTTACGTGCCGATGTCTACCAGTCAACTCCTTCTCTCTCCTCTCAAGTTTTTGGTAGGACCAAAAACTTCGTTTCAACCTGTTGGGCGGTTGTCCTACGATACCTCGCATTTTATTTTTATTTGTTTTCATCACTTTTTTTTATATAAATGTAGGAACTTGAGTTTCTTTTCTTGCTTGTGTAATAGCAAGATGTATAAAAGCAATGCAGTTTATTTTAATCTGTGCATTTGTTTGTGGCGTCTGGCGACAGGCCTCCGACAGGCCAACCCCAGTGCTATCCGGAAGTATAGTTCTGTCTAGATTACAGTATGTTTCCAATTATCTTCAGATTCTATTTATAACAATACAAGGGTTTATTTCACTGCCACATTTGTTGTCACTTTAGAGCTCTAACACATGGTGACGCCGCGGCGTCGTCGCCAGTCTAGTCGCGCTGTCAACTACCTAACGATGTTTGATTTCGGCACTCGGAATACTGCTTGATCGAAAAAGGAATGAACAGATGAACGGGCCGGCTGTCATTCGTAGATTTTTGACAGTCATTGCGGGTGGTCAGAAGGCCAAAAGTATTAAAATCAGTCTTAGCAAGGGCTCGTATAAACCTGCCTTATCACTTAGGTACGAGCTTAGTAATGTGACAGTACAGTTAGTCAGTCCAGTGCTTGTTGAAGGTTTCAATAAATGACCATATTTGTTATTACTCATTATTTATTAAAAAACACAATATCTGAGAACACGCACGGACATCTTAAGTTACCACAGACAAGTGGAAGTACGCAGAATAATATCTTAAACTATCACTCATAATCAAAGACAAAATATAATTGAGTACATTGCCTTTTTACCTGATACAATTTTAACAGTGCTGACTTGCAATTGGGCTCGTGTAGACACTAGCTTCGTCAGTCCAATTGACCAACCTACTCGTCTATTTTAGGACCCAGTAGCTTCTTCCGCATGACTTACTGCCGATCTCGTCTACATGAACCACTGACAGGGTCCGAAATACTGAATCACAGGGTCCAGTCACTGCCATATCTCGTTACCCAATAAATGGGTCGTGGAGGTCAGATTCTGTCGTTTCATGTAAAATACTGATATTCAGCTGCATCCGGCTAGACTGGAAGCTGACCACAACATAGTTGGGAAAAGGCTAGACAGAGAGCGACATAATAAAGTGAATTCTATTACTTACGTCTTTTTATGTCGCGCAGTCGCGCTCACAAAACCACACCTATTTTTAACCGGTAGCGAACTAAACTGAACGCTAGCATCAGGTTTCAGTATCGTACTTCAATTCGTTGAGTGCACACGTTTTATCAAAATGTCAACGAACGTTCCTATTATTTTGAACAATGGACGAACTTGCCCTGTTTTAGGGCTTGGGACGTGGAAGGTAAGCTTATATTTCCTTTATTAAAATACTAGCGACAGGCTTCTGCTTCGCACGGTTTTTACGACGTGACAAAACATCGATATTTCTTAGGTAAACGTAACTTTAATGTTAACGTAATATACACATAAATCTTCCGGAATAAATTAAATTAAATAAAAAATAAATTAAATTAAACCAGTCAGGTTCACAAAACGCATCGTTTCAATCAAGGAATTCGCATTTTGCACAAAATCGAATTCCGTTACAGACTAGGTCAACTGCAGGGACGCCGAGTCAGCATGATCGGCGATGGACGTCGGCACATAATGCACCGTTTGCAAATACAGGTGCAAACACCGATGTTACTATGCGGACTGCGAGTTCTAGACGTGTTAATTACACAAACAATGATTCATACGATAATAATCAGTTTGCGTTTGAAAGGGAACTACAATCAAGTACTTCGGACGAGCCTGTATGTGCGGAAAATTTTCATCTAAGGGCCTCGAACAGAGAGAACATATAGTTTTAAAGTGTACTAGTTTTCGTTCTTTGCCATATATTATAATTCCTGAGTTAGGTAATGCAGTTTTTATGTTAGACTCTGGCAGCACTAGATCTTTTATCGGATCGAGTATAGCGAAGCAATACTTTAGAAATAATATATATAAGGAGCGTTTTAATGTCGTTAGCACACATGGTATTAGCGAACATACACACGTTATTTGTACACAATTGCCTAAAATTTTTAAATGCTCGGAGGATCATAAGTTTTATCTTTACGATGTCGATAGTAACTACGATGGTTTGATAGGAAGTAATCTGATGAAACAATTAGGCGCGAAGATTGACTACGAAATGTCAATGTTGTGCACAAAAACAACGAACATACCTTTTGTCTATTCGTCAACATTTACGTATGTTCTGCCAGCACGTTGTGAAGTAAAAGTTAACCTTCCAGTTGATTTAACTTATGGCGCGGCCATTTTGTATTACAAAGAATTAACCGATGGAATAAGGATGCCTTGTGCTTTAGTAAACTGCGTTAATGGGTTTGCATATACGGTTATTCAAAATTGTAAAAACAAAGAAATGACCCTTAAGGTCACTAGTCCATTTAAGGTAGAACAATGTAATGATAGCGAATTAGCAGTAAATAACCTAAGCGAAAGGGATGGACTGGATGAATTGTTATTAAAAAATCTTAACAAATTACGACTAAACCACATGAATGAGGAAGAAAGAAACATGGTATGGAATATTTGTGAGGAATATAAGGATATTTTTTATTGTGAGGAGATGCCGTTGTCTTTTACGAATGATGTCAAGCATAAGATTAGAACTACGAACGAAGATCCAATTAATGTCAAAGCATATAGGTTACCGCCAGCCCAAACAGAGGAAATTAGGCGTCAAGTTGATAAGATGTTAAGTGACGATGTAATCCGAGAATCAAACTCTCCTTGGAGTGCACCTGTTCATTTAGTTCCAAAAAAGTTAGACGCGTCGGGCCAACAGAAATGGAGAATGGTAGTGGATTATAGACGATTAAACGATATAACCATAGACGATAAATACCCTTTGCCAAATATCAATGACCTTTTTGATAAGTTGGGAAAGAGTATGTATTTTTCAACTTTGAACATCCAGAAAATCGATCAGAATCCCGGGATAGTTCCGATCAGGATTGGGACGGCTCTGATGAAGAATAACCACTGGGACATCATAAAAACAATAGATTTAAATTCTCTAGCCCTACAATTAGAGAATAATATGCAAGAATATAATAAGTTAAAAATTATTTGTAATAGTAATAGCGAGATATATAGGGAACTTATAGGATTAACCGTACAGATAGATTCACTGTTAGAACTAACTAAGGACAGGTTACAGCAGATTTTACCGTCAAGAAGAACAAAAAGAGGTATTTTGAATCCATTGGGTTCTCTTGTTAAAGTAATAACAGGTAATTTAGATAACGAGGACGCTAGGAAGTATGATTTAGAGATAAGTAATCTAGGAAAAAGGGAACATTCCGTTGAACGAAGGGTATCATTAATGCAAAGGGCTTTTGATAAATTGCTTAATGTTTCAGACGATATCAATTTCAATACTAGACATCTAAATCTAAAAATTAAACAATTTCAGTCTCTTGTTCAAAATCAAACTAAGTACTCCAATTTGATTTCAATCATGAATAGTATGCACCAAATATTAAATAATTTTCGTACTATTTATACTATCATTTATGAACTAGAAACAGCCATTGCCTTTAGCAAAATACATATATTACATCAATCTATAATTAACTCTACGGAACTATTTAATATTTTGAAGGTAATCAAAACGCACCATACCTTAGTTTATCCGTTAGATATTCATAACCTAGTTAAGTTAGAGGGAAGTATAAAAATTAAGGGGTTTATAGATAGTAGTAAAATAGTTTTTATTTTGGAAGTCCCACTAGTAGACAGTAACACATATATCTATTATAAAGTTATCCCTGTTCCAATTTTTAACCCTACCACAAAAAAACCCTATGTCATTATTCCGAAATATCCTTACCTACTGGTGAAAAAGTCCAAATACAGGCCCGTAGTCGACAGCTGCGAAGAAATAGATGACCTCACATACCTTTGCTCCGAAGACAACGTTCTTCAGTACACAGAGGAAACATGCGTCGAGCAACTTATGTTACTAAAACATAATTTCACGGATTGTCAGCAACATCAGGTAAAAATAGAAGAAACCAAGATACAACCCATATCCGAAAGTCACTGGTTGGTGTATGCAGAAAAAAGTATCCAGACAACGGAACATTGTGACGACGAAACCAGGAAATACACCTTGCAAGGTACATACATCTTAGTACCAAGTCAGCACTGCACACTGCAGATCGCTGACATCTCCATTACAACGCCAACGAATAGTAGCACAGTCTCCTTCAGCCTGCCAACAGCACAGATGCCCGAACTTCGACGTGACGTCAGCCCACCAGCGAAGCAAATGGATCTTAGAGGGGTGGACTTAGGTGACATCAAGGACTTAGTGAACCGAGCAAAGTACAGTGAAAGTGTTAGTGATTTCGAGTCATATTATGTACGTGTAACAAGTGACAATATCAGTGTATGGACCCTAAGTATTTACGTCATAATCCTAGTTTCTGTTATAGGTTTCATTATATATAGATGGGACTTATTTAAAATTTGTAAAAGAAATTCCCTAAAGACCACACAGTTGCCTTTAGATAATTTCTCTCTTGGGGAGGGAGGAGTTAAGTGTGGTAACCCTACTACAATTAGCTTTGTCAGCAGTACAGCTTCTTCCAAATCTAGTGAGTAAGTTATTATAATGTAGGACATTGTCGTCACGCAACAATTGTCGTCTTAGCATAATTTAGCTATAAGTACCTTGTATCTTTAGGATCAGATTATTATTATCTTCACTGTCACTCTGTCAGTTAAATAAAGTTATTTTTATAAACTCTCCGACTGTCGTTTACTTAATTCGCGCGGTGCTATAGTTAGTAGTCAGTAACGACCTTGACGAGGCGGGGCTCCCCTTTAATGATGCTTATTACCAAGGTGAGATGTCAGATGTTACATATCATAGGCAACTACTGTAAGGCTTGTTTTTGTTTTCCCAATTGTTAGCTCGTATGAAAATAGTTATTTATGCTACAAGCGCGGAAATCATCTTACGCACGTGTATCATATAACGTTTTACTATGCATTGTGCGAGGAAAAAAAAACGGGCGAGAGGGCCGGGCGAGCGCGGCTCGCACTGCAAATCGAGATGTGTGCAAAATTCGTTTGGAATATTGCTATCTCTGTTTGACAAAACAATGCGGGCGCGTGTGTCTGTGAGTGGATAGATATACTATAGCTTTTATTAGCTGTACTTGCCATTCATTCATAACGAGTCGATAGCACTTAAATTTATTATTAGAAATTAGGTAGGTTTGTTCATTATTTGCTTTATTTTTGTTGACTACGAGTACTATGGGGAATCGTTAGTGAATGTACAGATTAGTAATGCGTTTTTTGGAAATTTCTTTACCATGCCGAGATCTCAACATATTAGGATATTTCGACTAATCTCGAGATTTAGGCCTTGTAGAGAAAATCTAGCTAGTAGATAATTCATACAAATACGGGCAGGTACCCATACATTGTTGTCGAGCATGGCCTTCAGCCTTTTTTTTTTTTTTTTTTTTTTTTTTTTTTGTGTGGGAAATCATCAAATGACTCCTCCCGCTCTGGGCGGAGCGAGAGGGAGTGTCAGACTTTTACTGACTAAAACCCACCTTTGTTCCTTCCGTTGCCTGTGTGCCGGGGCCGCGATATCCCTTTCGGACCAACTCGCAACCCTGGCAGGCATTGGCCCTTACGGACCCCGTCAGTTGGTGCTGACATCTCTTTGAGGCGCGCGTGGAACACAACGCGCCGTCGACCCGGGCCTGGTCCTAATCGGACGGCGAGCTACCCATTGCCCACCGTCCGCAAGCCCGCGCCTACGGTGGCCGGAAGTCGGCTCGCGACTCCCGACGCCCGGGGCGTCTCCTGCGGCGACTAGGGGCGCGAGGGCGCGCATCTTGCATTTCCCTCGCGCGCTCCGCCTCCTCCTTCCCTCCTCCACCTTCCTCCTGCTTCGCAGAAGGAAGTGACGGCTTCCCATGCACTCTCGCTCCGGACCATGGCATGGCCTTCAGCCTTGGGGGAAATTCGGCCGACGCACGGCGCTAGAGTAGAGTATTCACACGCACGTCGCGTAAATATAAATTATTGGGATATTTATTATTATTGTCTTTTTTTATTTTAAACCTATTTTAAACCTATTTAAGTTTATTTATTTCGTTTAGGGTGGTCTCAACTTTAAAAAAATAATGCTTTTTCTGTATTATTTCAGTACCTATGCCTTTTACTAAACTTCAAATACTGTTATTACTATGTAATGAATACAAGTCAAATAATAAAAGTGTTGGCGCACGTTAGCACGGACGTGAAAATATCGCAGCGATTTTTTTTGTGTACTGGATTTTCTACGCTTTGATTCGCGCCGAGAGTTGAAAATCCAACAGTGTGTTTTTTCAACGCGCTGGGACGAGAGTGCGTCCTAGCACGTTGCATTCTCAATGCTCGGCTAAACACCGAAAGTTGAAAATCCAGTGCGCGATAAAATCCCAGAGTGATATTATTACGTCCGTGCGAATGTGGACTTATGAAAAGTACCAATTAGTAAAAGACAAATATTCCTATAATTTATATTTACGCGATGTCCGTAAATTCAGATAAATAACATCTTTCCGAGCTAAGAATAATAAAAAACAAGAATTTTGATTATCCATTTATGAATTATGTTCTTACTTCAGAGATATTGATAAAGGTATTCATCATTAAAAAAAATATGAGTCGAAACGTCATAAAGTCGTGTAGGGTGACCATTATATTCGACCTCGTTCAAGTTACAAAAAAATACAATTATTTATGGTAATCAGAATACATAGTGTCAAAGATCTTGTGATTTACTTGTGTAAATGAAGTAGTACCTATTTAATTGAGTACCTTAATCTGCTAAGTTTAAGTTTTTTTTGCAAACCTCGCGACAAGCTTTTATTATTTAAAAGAAAATGTTATTTTCTTCTTTTTAGAGCATTTAAATAAAAGCTTTTTTTTTTAAAAGCTTTTTTTTTGCTTTTAATTTATTTTTTACTTTTTAATTATTTCTAATTATTCTCGGCAAGCCCTTTCATTTGATACCCATATTGCAGAAGTGCATAAAAAATAAGTATTCCGCCATCTTGGATGTTCCGCCATATTGGATTTAGAATGACGTCACATTATTTTTCGAATTACGCTCAACAAGCCCTTTCATTTGATACCCATAATGCAGAAGTGCATAAAAAATAATTATTCCGCCATCATGGATGTTCCGCCTTATTGGATTTAGAATGACGTCACATTATTTTTCGAGTTACTCTCAACAAGCCTTTTCATTTGATAGCCATATTGCAGAAGTGCATAAAAAATAACTATTTCGCCATCTTGGATGTTCCGCCATATCGGATTGAGAATGACGTCACATTATTTTTCGAGTTACTCTCAACAAGCCCTTTCATTTGATATCCATATTGCAGAAGTGCATAAAAAATAACTATTTCGCCATCTTGGATGTTCCGCCATATTGGATTTAGAATGACGTCACATTATCTTTCGAGTCACTCTCAACAAGCCCTTTCATTTGATACCCATATTGCAGAAGTGCATAAAAAATAACTATTTCGCCATCTTGGATGTTCCGCCATATCGGATTGAGAATGACGTCACATTATTTTTCGAGTTACTCTCAACAAGCCCTTTCATTTGATATCCATATTGCAGAAGTGCATAAAAAATAACTATTTCGCCATCTTGGATGTTCCGCCATATTGGATTTAGAATGACGTCACATTATTTTTCGAGTTACTCTCAACAAGCCCTTTCATTTGATACCCATATTGTAGAAATGCATTAAAAATAACTATTCCGCCATCTTGGATGGTCCGCCATACTAGATTTAGAATGACGTCATACAGCTTATCGTGTATTGTCATCCAAACTAAACGTGTATACAAAATTTCAGTTCAATCGATTGAAGATATCTGCTTCAAAATTGAGTAGCAAGATTCCACGCGAACAAACATACATACATACATACGTACGAGTACATTGCAAGTTAAATAAAAGCTTTTAAAAATAAATTGGATGTGTTCCGTAATACCAAAAATGATGAATGAAAACTAAATGTTTTTCCATTTTTTCGGTCATCTTTGACTTAGTGGTCGCAAGCGTTACTGCTGAGCATGAGGTACCTACTGGGTTCGATTCCCGGGTCAGGCAAAGTGTTCTAAAATTGCTCAATAGCAGCCGAGTCCGGATTTGTCCCTGGTTGATGGTAATGGATTCGCCCCCTATAACATGGAACTTTTAAACATAACTGGCGAAATGTGGGTGATCTATAGGTACACCTCTGCCTAACCCTTCGGGGAATACAGGCGTGATGTTATGTTGTTATATTTTATATATACATTTTTTTGTTTTTATTGTAAATAATTGCACATAAAAAAATACTCAACAATAAACCGCCTACGCGCACAATCGGTTTGGACTCTCTGCAGCGAGCTAGTCTATAAACGCACACTAATACAATAAGTTCGTATTAGATAAATCAGAAGTTAGGCTTCAACTAGATATTTGTTGTATTTATCTATTTAGATTAGGTACTATAATTCTGAGGGAACAAAGTAAATAAAACGTATTGTAGGTAGGCTAACGTACAAATCACATAGGTAATTATTTATTATCATATATTTTACATTTATTACTTAGTATTTTTGAAATATAAAACGTTGTATATACTTGCTACATAAATTCCACAACTAGCAATAGTTATACAGTAGAATCCAACACATAAAACAAAATAACGGCCTTAGGTTATAACAAAGCATGATATTTAAAGAATAGTTATTAAATCAGATTGACTTACAGTAGGTCCTTCAATTGATAGGTAATAGGTATACAACTTGTTCTCTCGGTGGTCCGTGCTCGAATGCCCCAGAGCTCTGAGGTTCTCCACCTCTTTTTTGAGCGTTCCATCAACAGACAAAAATTCAAACGATCGTAGGCAAAGGAAATGTCATTCAGCCAATACGATTCTAACAAAATTAAAAATGTACTAAACTAAATGTACTTCTTGTGGAAAAGTGATAAAATACAATGTTAATTCTCTAACAGACGGCCGTCCTGAGAAAGGAATGACCCCATTGCTTTTCGGCCATTCGAGTATATTTGTGTGTCTCTATACAAAACAGTGTAATAAATGTGTACGTTTTAAAAGTAATACTAAAAGTAACTAGTACGGAATAACAAAAAAAAAACAACTATAAAATAACTTAACTCAATAACTAAGGTCAGAAATATATAATAATTTAACTAGTAAATTGTACAATCAATTCCTAATACGCATAATTCTTGAAGTAATAGGTACCTACATAAACCAGCTAATACAATAACTTCTAACTTAATAACAAAGATCGTGAAAATATAATAATGTAACTAATACATTGTACCTACAATCAACTCTTAATAAACTGTAAAATAATATATTCTTAAAGTAATCGGTACGTAAATAAAAGCAACCCCGTTAAAGGTCATCGCACACATCAGCCCAGCATCGGGTCATCATCGCCTCGCCTCATCTGGTCCTTGTCAACCAGGCGTCAATCAAACGTAGCAGCACGTAACCGGAACGGCTCCCAGCGTCACCCAAGAAGTCGACGCGGCGGCGGCGCGCGGCGGCGCCCGGCGGCGAGGTGACCGCGACAACACGCTGCGTGTGTCGCGATCGGCGGAGGCCGGGTACGCGTATGTGTGCAATGAGCCCTAACGAGATTATGTAGGTAGTGTAGAAACATATTTTATAACATAACATATTTTTTTTTTTTTTTATAGAGGAGGTGAACACCGCTTGTACTTCGGCATCCGTCATTGTTACTGACTACCGCTTGTACTTCGGCCTCGGTTCACTTTTTAGGGGGGCGTGAACACCGCTTGTACTTCGGCATCCGTCATTGTTACTGACTACCGCTTGTACTTCGGCCTCGGTTCACTTTTTAGGGGGGCGTGAACACCGCTTGTACTTCGGCATCCGTCATTGTTACTGACTACCGCTTGTACTTCGGCCTCGGTCCACTTTTTAGGGGGCGTGAACACCGCTTGTACTTCGGCATCCGTCATTGTTACCGACTACCGCTTGTACTTCGGCCTCGGTCCACTTTTTAGTGGGCGTGAACACCGCTTGTACTTCGGCATCCGTCATTGTTACTGACTACCGCTTGTACTTCGGCCTCGGTCCACTGTTTAGGGGGCGTGAACACCGCTTGTACTTCGGCATCCGTCATTGTTACTGACTACCGCTTGTACTTCGGCCTCGGTCCACTACTAATACTTACAGGCAAGCCGCTCTAGAGTAGCCAGACGCAGCCCGTTATTTATTCTGTAATCATGTAACTGGGAAGGATTTCGGAAGGAAAGTCAGCATTTGTCATAAGTCTTAGCAGAGAGTTTAAGTAGCTAAGAGAGTATAGTCATAGCGTAAGCATTGTATATCTTAATTTGAATCGGAACTGGAATTAACTCTGTCAATAACGTCGTAACTTATAATGCCATTGTCTTCGTCGTCGGTGTCATTACTAGGTGCAAAAGTTATCCAACGTTTTAATTGGTCTGCTGGATAAATACTTTTATATTTACGTTTTGAGTGCCCTTTAATACTAGAGACTTCATACCGATCGTTTTCTAAAACAGCAGTTATTTTAAAAGGGCCCCTATACTTTGGACATAACTTTTTACTTTTTCCATCTGCTGGATTGTGATGATTGGGAATCATAACTAAATCATCTATTTGAAAGAATTTTGTTGGAGCCCTACCGCGATCAAATTGCTTCTTCATATATTGTTGACTTTTTTCGGTGTTCTCAAGAGCAGCCGACCGTATTGCATCTCTAGACGGACCCGATTCAGAGGTATCTATTAATTCGGCTAGCTCGTTTAAAATAGGACCCTCACCGGGACAGATTGTGCGACGTCCGAATACTATTTCAGAAGGAGTTTTGCCCGTGGTTTTATTGATTATGTTATTTAAACTCCATTGCAATTTACCTACTCTGACATCCCAATCGCGCTCCGCCTGATCGTAATTGGTCGCGGCTAAAGAATCGAGAATTGTACGATTATATCGTTCAATCTGCCCATTGGCTCGTGGTGTTGCTACAGCGTTCAGTACATGCCTAGCACCTATTATTTTTACAAAACTTGTGAAAGCCGCTGATGTAAAACTAGTACCGCGATCGGTGATTATTACGTTTGGACTACCTATTACGTCAAATATTTCCTGCAGAGTTTTGATAGTGGTTTTGGTTTTTACATCTTTTACTGCCCTTATAAAAATAAATTTACTGAAACCGTCAATTACACCCAGTATGTAAGAATTCCCCTTTTTGCTCCTAACGAATGGTCCTAGATGGTCCATGTGAAGAGTGTGAAATGGGACGTTACCTTTGGGGATTGGATGTAAGTAACCAGTGGGTTTACTAGTAGATGCTTTATTGTATGCACAATTAAGACATGCTTCCACGTATTTGCGAACAAAACGTTTCATTTTTGGAAACCAATAGTCTTGTTTTATTTTATCAAGAGTCTTTTCGACCGCAAAGTGCCCCATCTCATCATGACACAACTGACAAATACGCCATCGTGCCCCATTTGGTACAACCCATTTTTTTTGATCCCCCACTATTCTGTAGATCTTCTCGTCCTGGAGGACGAAGTTGGTGTAAATATCTTTAACCTCCTTTTTATTACTTTGTAAGATTAATTTGATGTGTTGTAATTTAGGGTCAGTCATTTGAACAGTTTGAAGCCAATCGGTGGCACTAATATGCATGATATCATACTCCCTAGCATCTATCAGTTCCTGCGAGTCTTGATATGCAATAGGGTTTCGGCTTAACGCGTCAACATGTTTCATGTTGTCGCCTGGCCTGTATTCAATGCTGAAATCGTATTCTTGTAATAATAACCACCACCGTGCTATTCGTGGCATCAAGTCGCGCTTTGTCAGGGTAGTCCTCAATGCGTTACAGTCCGTGAACACTTTGAACGGTATACCAATTAAATATATACGAAACTTCTTCAGTGACAGTACAACCGCAAGAGTCTCTAATTCATAGGAATGTAGGTATTCTTCATCTTTAGTAGTTTGTTTGCTAAAGTATGCCACCGGCCTAGGGGGAGATTTTTCGTCAGGCTTTTGAAGCAGAATTCCGCCTACTCCTAATTTGCTGGCGTCGCAATGTACCTCCGTTATGTAAGTTGTATCATAGAGAGCCAATATGGGACGTTCGATTAATTTAGTTTTAATTGTATTAAATGCTTCTTCTTGGAGACTACTCCAAACCCAAGGGATATTTGCTTTTGTTAGTGAAGTCAAAGGTTTAGCTATGCTCGCAAAGTTAGGAACAAATCGTCTAAAAAAAACTAGCGAGACCAACGAATTGACGGACCTGATGAACGCTGCTTGGTGTCGGGAATAAAGCTACTGCCTCGGTTTTTCTACTACCTGGCCTAAGGCCATCTTTAGAGATTTCATATCCTAGGTAATCTAGCTTCGTTTCAAAGAAGAAACATTTTTCAATATTTAAGGTCAATCCGGCTTTTCGAAGGCAATTAAATATTTTCCTTAACTTTTCGATACCTTCGCTTACGTCAGTAGAGGGTGACAAAATGTCATCCATATAGGGCAGGGCTAGGTCGAATCTATCTTTCCCTAGGGTTTTATTTATCATATGTTGAAATACCGCTGGTGCGTTAACCAAACCGAATGGCATTCGCGTATATTCGAAATGTCCGTCAGGAGTTACGAACGCTGTTACGTGAGTAGAATCTTGCGCCATCGGAATTTGATAGTAGCCCGATTTTAGGTCTAAACTCGTAAAGAAACGTTTTTCGTTAAGTCGGTCTAGTTGGTCATCTATGACTGGCATGGGGTACGAATCTTTGACGGTCTTTTTGTTAAGTGCTCTATAATCTACGCATAAACGATTATCATTATTCTTTTTTTTAACTAAAACTATTGGGCTTGCGTAGGAGGAATTAGATTTTTTAATGATATTGTTATCAAGAAGCTCATTTACAAGTTTTTGAACTACTATGCGTTCGCTATATGGTAATCTGTACGGTTTGTAAGAGAATGGAGAGTTATCAGTAAGTGTAATATGCATTTCTGAAATAGTCGATGTTCCCAGCTCGCTCACGTTTAAAGCAAAACAATCACGATATTCATTTACCAACTTTAAAAGTTGTTGTTTCTGTTCGTAAGTAGTCTCAGAACCTATTTTTAGCATATCCATTGTCAGGGGATCAGGATTTTTGTCGATAGGTTTGTCAAATGTCAGTTTATAGACCCCTAATTTATTAGTCTTTTGGAAATCGCTATAAATGTTAAGCGAAATCGGTAATAAGTTAGCCCTTGCAATAAGCTTTCCCTTATGCAACACATGTTTATCCCCAGATAACTTTATAACTAATATTTTACCTAAGCCATTTTTAACTGCATATAAACCTTGCAGAATTATAATTTCTTCCCCTGTCTTAAAACAAGTGTTTCCTGGTAAGTATATTAGCCCCGTGTGATTACTTCCTAAATATATATCTACACCGACTAGTCCATTAATCTCTTCATCAGATTTTATGTAAACTTCCGACTTCTCCGCTTCGGCCACCGCCGAGTACAACACCAAACTACTATTTGTTTTGTAAACTCTAACCTCAGGTAATTCAGTTAGAGTCTGACCAACAAGTACATCTGTATTAAGGAACTCATTATGTACAATAAATACTTCTATTATAGCAGTAACAAAGTCCACGCTTATTTCGACGGACGTCTTACCTAACGGTAATACTACACCAGTTGCAAAGCCTTTTAATACAGGCAGTCCCTCTATCGAGATATCTAATTTTAATTCGTCCGCCGTGCTCTGTTTAATAAGCGTGCACTCGCTACCGAAATCGACAAAAGCAATTTTAGGTATGCCGTTTACTGTTATATTTTTTGTATAAATATTGTGAGTAGTTTTACTGGCTTCGATCAACTGTACCTTATTGACGGAATTCAAAATATTTTTATCTTTATCTACATCACGCTTGCAATGTTCGGCTAAATGGCCCATTCTGTTGCATTTTGGACATTTTTGGAGAGCCTTTGGACATTTCGGAACAGTATGTCCAAGCTCCGAACAATTGTAACAACGGAGTTTAAACGAAGGATGTTTATTGTGCCGTATGCTTTCTTTAGGTTGCATGGGGTGATTTTTCTTTATTTCTTTTATACTTTTGCTAGAAATATTGCGTAAATACTTGAGCAACCTACTTGGTCGCCTAAAATCTGAGCCTAACGCATTCAGACGGATATTATTATCATATATGCCCTGTACTATACAGTCTACTGCGTTTTTCCCCTCGATCCCACAATGATTTACAAGCTTTGCTTTATCATAAAAGTATTCTTCTAGAGTTTCATCCCTCTTACTCTTCCTATCTAACATTTCGATGAGTTTGTCCGCATAATTTTGATCGTCTGGAAAACTTTTTAATAACTTGGCCTGCCATTCCTTCCAGTTAAGCTTGACCGACGGTAAGCCTTCATACCATCTGCGTGAAAGACCGGCGAGCTTAGGTAATGCGTTATAAATAATTTCCTTATCATTCCAATAATATATTTGAGCAGTTTCGTTTACTTTCTTTAACCATGATGTTATCGTTTGATTTTTTTGACTCGGATCAAAGTTTGGAATAACATCTTTGGCGCCTATGAAGCTATTTTCATTACGTTTATTTAGCGCATCTATTAACTTCTCCACTACACTAGTTTCTTTTGGTTTAGAAGTAACGCTTTGTTTTCGGCGTTTAGTGCGCTTTGATTTCGCTGGGGACCGTCTATGCCCGTTACTATTCGATTCAGAAGAAGTCGATTTTATTGTACTCGTTACCGAACTTCTGCTAGCATGTCGTCTCTTTTGTACATAGGTGTGTTCACGGCGCGAGCGTATTTTTGATTTATGCAAACGTGAGCGCGAACTTCTTTGTGAATCTATACTACTCGATTGCCTCATAGAACGAGAGAGTCTTGAACGGTGCTTTCGCTTCAGCGATCTATTCCTTGAATGTTTAGCATCGGAAGAGGTCAATGTTGAGCTCCTAGAGATGTCACTACGTGTGGTTGATCGCGAGCGTGTTCGGGGAGGTTTGGCTCCATGAGATCGAAACCGCGTGTCCATCCCCTTAGATCTACTCCTACGCTGCTCGACTACACGTGGAGGTGTAAAGGCCTCTCTAGCAGACGTCCTATCCGACATTGTCACAATCTTTTATTATTATTGTCAAGTCAAGGTCAAATCAGAATCAGGAGAATAGGGAAATATTGATATGATTAGAATAGTATTCTTATTTACCTTGGTAGGTACATGTGAAATATTCATGACAAATTAAATAAGGACTAGAGAACATCATACACAAAAAAAACACAGAAATAAAATTTTCAGTAAAGTCATGAACATAGTTATTCTATTAAATATCATTTGAGTAATCATTTATATCATTGTATTAAATTCCTTTACTTTTTAAAGGTACCTTACGTTTCACTGTGTGCTGTGCATAGGTACAAACAGCAAGATACAGCAGAAAACCCATGCCCAGTACGGCATAATCTTTGTCGGAAATCACCAAAACAAACACATAATCAAACAAATAAAATATCCACACCCACCCCGGAGTGTAGCCCCGGCAAAGCGAGAATGGACATCTGGTCACCGCGGTGTTCCCACTTGTACCTCCATAGAGTAGCCATGGCAAAGTATTTGCAGGAACAGCCCGCAATGAAAAATATGTATTTGTTCAATGACCCACATCTGCATTTCCGTAGAGTGAACATAGAAAGATGCATGCATGGTGGAACACTATAATACTATTCCAGCAAACCCGCGTGTATCCCGGAGTATAGCCCCGGCAAGATACACACAAGGCCTTCACAATCCATGCCTACGTCTCCATAGAGTAGCCATGGCAAGACGTATGCATGCACGTTGGAACACCATTATACCGCTCCGGATAACAAGTGTATCCCGGAGAGTAGCCCCGGCAAGATACACAATGCTTTCACAATCCATGCCTACATCCCTATATTGATATTGAACATGAATAAAGCACACAGTGAAACATGTATTTCATTCTTAATTTCCTTTACCCAATATGTGACCGTTATTTTATTTAAATAGCAGGTTTTTTTTTTTTTTTTTTTTACTCTGAAATTATATTCGTATTAAATATGGGCGCTGAATAATCCCACTTCTGATTTATTAGATAAATCAGAAGTTAGGCTTCAACTAGATATTTGTTGTATTTATCTATTTAGATTAGGTACTATAATTCTGAGGGAACAAAGTAAATAAAACGTATTGTAGGTAGGCTAACGTACAAATCACATAGGTAATTATTTATTATCATATATTTTACATTTATTACTTAGTATTTTTGAAATATAAAACGTTGTATATACTTGCTACATAAATTCCACAACTAGCAATAGTTATACAGTAGAATCCAACACATAAAACAAAATAACGGCCTTAGGTTATAACAAAGCATGATATTTAAAGAATAGTTATTAAATCAGATTGACTTACAGTAGGTCCTTCAATTGATAGGTAATAGGTATACAACTTGTTCTCTCGGTGGTCCGTGCTCGAATGCCCCAGAGCTCTGAGGTTCTCCACCTCTTTTTTGAGCGTTCCATCAACAGACAAAAATTCAAACGATCGTAGGCAAAGGAAATGTCATTCAGCCAATACGATTCTAACAAAATTAAAAATGTACTAAACTAAATGTACTTCTTGTGGAAAAGTGATAAAATACAATGTTAATTCTCTAACATTCGTAAACATTAGCACTAACACATACGTATGCGCATAGTCGGTCGATAGCCGGAGCGGAGCAACGAGCGACACAGCCGTCCCGTCTCAATGCTAACGCACGACTGCCACCCGCGTCCCGTGCAGAGCACCTCTGAACCTTTATCACTAAATGGGGACATTTTCTTTGCAAATATTGATTGATTTACATGTGCAGTTTCAAATCTATAGTACCTTTAGTTGTCAATTTTTCAGTGTAAAAATATTTCCAAAAATCATAGCCGTTCAGAAGCAGTAAGGAATATTAGCCAAAAATAGCGTTTTGGAAAATATTTGTTTAAAGCAAAAGTATTAGCCATACTAAAAAAGTCCTGTTCCCGAAATGTTGTACATGAATCTATAGTAAATATATTTTTTTTTCAAATCTTTTAAGATAGCTTTTTAAAGTGACCATTTTACGGCACTAAACGAGAGTAAGGCCCTTAAGTATAAAGATTGTAGCATTGAATTCAATTTACTATTTGTAACACTAAAATATATTATATGTATGTATATTATGTGCAAGTATTTAAAGGATAAAGTAAAAATAAAATTAAAATAAAGGGAAGCGTTCATTGGGCATCGACTTGTCTGTATTTTTCCGAAACTGAATTGTACGAATCAATAGGAGGTGTTACACCATATTTTGCAAATGACATCACTGCCTATCCCGATAAAGTCGTAAATATAACTCAAGGAGATTCTAATTTTCCATAGGTAAAGTGAACAATTCGTGCGCTGATAACTAATTAAATTTAAGGTGGAGTTTCATTAACGCGACCGCGCGGACTTTTAGAACGAAGTTTCTCATTGCATTTTATACTGGCAAAATTAAATGAGAGATGGAACGTTTTTTTTTTAAATTTTTACCGTCACAACTTTTGCGTTATGTGTTATGTGATTTGTGTGTTATGTGTTTAAAACTCAAAGCATTTATTTCAAATAAACCAATTACAGGCACTTTTGAATTGTCAAGGGGTCGGTCAGTCAGAAATACGAGTATGAAGCTAGTGTACAAGCGTTGTTTAGAAGCGTATGTCTGTGTAATACTATAGTTTAGACGTGCGGTGCGGGATGCGCATCAGCTGTATTCGTATATTTATGCGCATGTCTCTGTTATTGACAAAAGAAAAACAAATTGCGTGGTCGGGGGCCCCCGTCTGGAACGAAGTTCCTTACGCGATACTCGCACGCACACACACACTCGTATATAATAGAAAGAGACACACAGAGAGATAGAGTAGAGAGACAGAGGGAAAGTCGCATGGAGGGGGCATAACGCTTTTTCCTTACGTGCCGATGTCTACCAGTCAACTCCTTCTCTCTCCTCTCAAGTTTTTGGTAGGACCAAAAACTTCGTTTCAACCTGTTGGGCGGTTGTCCTACGATACCTCGCATTTTATTTTTATTTGTTTTCATCACTTTTTTTTATATAAATGTAGGAACTTGAGTTTCTTTTCTTGCTTGTGTAATAGCAAGATGTATAAAAGCAATGCAGTTTATTTTAATCTGTGCATTTGTTTGTGGCGTCTGGCGACAGGCCTCCGACAGGCCAACCCCAGTGCTATCCGGAAGTATAGTTCTGTCTAGATTACAGTATGTTTCCAATTATCTTCAGATTCTATTTATAACAATACAAGGGTTTATTTCACTGCCACATTTGTTGTCACTTTAGAGCTCTAACACATGGTGACGCCGCGGCGTCGTCGCCAGTCTAGTCGCGCTGTCAACTACCTAACGATGTTTGATTTCGGCACTCGGAATACTGCTTGATCGAAAAAGGAATGAACAGATGAACGGGCCGGCTGTCATTCGTAGATTTTTGACAGTCATTGCGGGTGGTCAGAAGGCCAAAAGTATTAAAATCAGTCTTAGCAAGGGCTCGTATAAACCTGCCTTATCACTTAGGTACGAGCTTAGTAATGTGACAGTACAGTTAGTCAGTCCAGTGCTTGTTGAAGGTTTCAATAAATGACCATATTTGTTATTACTCATTATTTATTAAAAAACACAATATCTGAGAACACGCACGGACATCTTAAGTTACCACAGACAAGTGGAAGTACGCAGAATAATATCTTAAACTATCACTCATAATCAAAGACAAAATATAATTGAGTACATTGCCTTTTTACCTGATACAATTTTAACAGTGCTGACTTGCAATTGGGCTCGTGTAGACACTAGCTTCGTCAGTCCAATTGACCAACCTACTCGTCTATTTTAGGACCCAGTAGCTTCTTCCGCATGACTTACTGCCGATCTCGTCTACATGAACCACTGACAGGGTCCGAAATACTGAATCACAGGGTCCAGTCACTGCCATATCTCGTTACCCAATAAATGGGTCGTGGAGGTCAGATTCTGTCGTTTCATGTAAAATACTGATATTCAGCTGCATCCGGCTAGACTGGAAGCTGACCACAACATAGTTGGGAAAAGGCTAGACAGAGAGCGACATAATAAAGTGAATTCTATTACTTACGTCTTTTTATGTCGCGCAGTCGCGCTCACAAAACCACACCTATTTTTAACCGGTAGCGAACTAAACTGAACGCTAGCATCAGGTTTCAGTATCGTACTTCAATTCGTTGAGTGCACACGTTTTATCAAAATGTCAACGAACGTTCCTATTATTTTGAACAATGGACGAACTTGCCCTGTTTTAGGGCTTGGGACGTGGAAGGTAAGCTTATATTTCCTTTATTAAAATACTAGCGACAGGCTTCTGCTTCGCACGGTTTTTACGACGTGACAAAACATCGATATTTCTTAGGTAAACGTAACTTTAATGTTAACGTAATATACACATAAATCTTCCGGAATAAATTCTCTAAACGATAGTGACATAAAGACAAACGCGAAAAGTGACTTTGTTTTATAATAGAAAAAAAAAATAGGTATAGAAGCTTTTGCCCGCATGGATGGCTAAAATTACCCCTCAAGATATTAACTACCGGGATAAATAGTATCCTATGTTCTAAGTGTCCTAACCCAGGTCATCGTCTCCATTTATTTATTTTTTGGTTGGGAAATTGTCAAATACGAGTAACTTCTCCCGCTCTGGGCGGAGCGGGGGGCGTGTCAGACTTTTACTGACTAAAACCCTCCCGTGTTCCTTCCGTTGCCTGTGCGCCGGGGCCACGATATCCCTTTCGGACAAACTCGCAACCCTGTCAGTGTCATGGTCTCTCTGTGTGCCAAATTTCATCGGATAAATCCTTCCAGCCGTTCAGGCGAGAGGAGGTAACAGACATACAGACATTTATTAGTATGGAAATGGATTTATTAGATGAAATACACCTAACCCTTCAGGAAATACCTGACAAGCGTTATGTTATGTTACGATAGATACGCGTAGCTAAATAAATAGCGATAAAAGAAGGTAGTACGTAAAGTCTATTAAGAGCGTTTATTCTGAAGGTGGGCAACGTCGCAAATACATGTCAAATATTTCACTGTTTTAGTTAATTTAGCAATATTAGGTACTGTGTGGAAATAAAAAATGTGGTTAACTAGCGAACTAGAATATTGATTATGAAATGCAATAATTAATATCGTAACACCGAATGTTTAGTTTTAGATGTAAAAAAAATATTTAGAAACTTTCCAAATGCGTTTTTTACACGTAAAATGAGTAGGTACAACATCAAATTCAATGTTATAATTGCAATTCATTCATTAATATTCTAGTTGGCTAGCCACATTTCTTATTTCTATTCAGTAATTATTGCTACACGAATCAAAACAGGTAAATATTTGACAGTTATTTGCGACGTTGCCAACTTTTGGGATAAACAATGTTTGGACATACAAGTGTACATATGAATTAGTAATGGAATAGGTACAATGCACTACGTATTTTCGCCGATAGCCGGTAATGAGGAGCTGGTGGCTAAGTAATAACTGCCGCACGGGTCGATCCATCAGGTTAAGCTACGCTTGCCGGGGTTGTTCTGTGGATGGCCATCTTTACATACCGAGACTCTTCCGTGCCTCGGAAAGCACGATAAGCTGTTGGTCCCGGCTGTCATTCGTGGATCTTTGACAGTCGTTACGGGTCGTCAGAAGCCCGAAAGTCTGACAACTAGTCTAACCAAGGGGTATCGTATTACCCAGTTACTGGGTTGTGGAGGTCAGATAGGCAGTCGCTCCATGTAAAATACTAGTATTCAGCTGCATCCGGTTAGATTGGAAGCCGACCCCAATATAGTTGGGAAAAGGCTAGGCAGAGAGAGACATATTATAGTGAATTCTATTACTACGTCTTTTTATATCGCGCGGTCGCCGAAAAGGCTAGGCAGGCAGACAGGTAGCCGGTAATTCATCATACTTACCTACATTTGTTTTAAAATCTCACAAGCATTATGTAGAAGCATATTCAGCCTATAATGTTCCCACGACCTACTGGAACCATAGATATAAGAAAGAAGATTTCTATGGCTGGAACACACAGACCTCCCCTCTTCGAGGCCCTCCACGCGGGCCCAGTGCGGGTTGGTAGATGTCACATGTCTTCGAATTTTTGGTTCTAGGACATGCCGGTTTCCTCACGATGTTTTCCTTCACCGTTTTGAGAGTAGTGGTGATGAAATTATTTACATAAACTATAGCGCATGCCTGGGTTCGAACCAATGACTATAACTCGTAAATCGTAATGTCACAAGACTGGTAAACGAATAATAAGTAAATGTAAGTGCTTAGGGATAATAAAATAGAAGCCAGAATATAGTTTAAGAGTTTACTGTTCTAATAACTGCATTGATGACCATTGTCACAGCACTAAACAGCTGAGCAACTTGGCCAACTCGATTTCTTACTTGTGAGATTTATTAACGTTAAAACTTTTACAAAAAATCAACCGACTTCGAAAAAAAAACACTACAAAGTGAAAAATAACTTAATTTCGGAAGTCGGTCGCAAAAAAACAAAAATTCAAAACCAAAGACACCAACTTCCGAAATTAAAGTTATTTTTCACTTTGTAGTGTTTTTTTCGTTGTAAAAAGTTTTTATTTTTCACTTTTTAGTTGTGCTACCTACCCCACACAAATTCGAATACCAGTACCTGCTATGTAAATAACAGTGACAGGAAGTTATCTTCATATCATCCACGGATATGTATACAAGTCGGAAAAATACATATTATTGAAGCTTACTCAAAAACTACTCAATCAAAGTTGATAAAATTTATATGGAACCAACTTGGGAGCACACCCTTTCATACAAGAATTTTCAAAATCGGTCCACAATATTGATGGAGAAATCGAAGGACATACAAAAAAAAAATAACTTACATACGCGACGAACATAATAACCTCCTCCTTTTTGGAAGTCGGTTAAAAAAACTGTCAAAAGGTAGGTAATTATTTAATTATAATACTTGTATGTTCTGTACGAACGATAAAAAAATACGAGTTTGTGTCGAATATAAAGTATGTATTTAGTCCGTTCTTGGCGACACATTAGTAGATACATAACATCAACCAGTATTCCCCGAAGGGCAAGGCAGAGTTGTACGTATAGTACACCCACATTTCGTCAGTTATGTTTAAGACGCAGATATTATGCCAGTGATCATGAGTGGTGTTCTGTACTGAGCTTTTTTTTTTTTTTTTTGGGTGGGAAATCATCAAATGACTCCTCCCGCTCTGGGCGGAGCGAGAGGGAGTGTCAGACTTTTACTGACTAAAACCCACCCGTGTTCCTTCCGTTGCCTGTGTGCCGGGGCCGCGATATCCCTTTCGGACCAACTCGCAACCCTGGCAGGCATTGGCCCTTACGGACCCCGTCAGTTGGTGCTGACATCTCTTTGAGGCGCGCGTGGAACACAACGCGCCGTCGACCCGGGCCTGGTCCTAATCGGACGGCGAGCTACCCATTGCCCACCGTCCGCAAGCCCGCGCCTACGGTGGCCGGAAGTCGGCTCGCGACTCCCGACGCCCGGGGCGTCTCCTGCGGCGACTAGGGGCGCGAGGGCGCGCATCTTGCATTTCCCTCGCGCGCTCCGCCTCCTCCTTCGCGAGCATTACTGCTTCGCAGAAGGAAGTGACGGCTTCCCATGCACTCTCGCTCCGGACCATGGCCTGAACCAGGGCCGGACGCGAGAGATCGCCGCTGCCGATCGCCTCCGTGAGGACACGGCGGTGCCCCGCCCAAGCCGGGCAGACCTCCACCGTATGCTCCACCGTGTCCTCCGGGCGATCCACACAATGGTAACACCCGGGCGTTTCCTCCCGCTTTATCCTGAACAGGAACCTCCCGAAACAACCGTGTCCGGTGAGGACCTGCGTCAGGCGGAAGGTGAGGACGCCGTGGCGCCTCTCTAGCCACTCCTCAAAGAGGGGCCTTACCGCCGCAATTGTGGCGTGCCCAGCGCTGGGTTGCGACAATCGCACTCTCCATGCCGCCATGAGATCCCGCCGGAGCTCTGTCCGCTGTGCCGTGATTTCTCGCGGCAGCGGAGTTACACCCCGGCGTTTCGCCTCCTCGCGCAACTCCCACATGTGCGCGAGGACTTTTGCCTCCAGATCCCATGGCGGTAGTCCGGCAAGGAGGCTCGCCGCCTCACGGGAGACCGTGCGGTATCCTCTGACCAGCCTAATGGCCATGACCCTTTGGGACGCGTTCAATCAACATAATAACCTCCTCCTTTTTGGAAGTCGGTTAAAAAAACTGTCAAAAGGTAGGTAATTATTTAATTATAATACTTGTATGTTCTGTACGAACGATAAAAAAATACGAGTTTGTGTCGAATATAAAGTATGTATTTAGTCCGTTCTTGGCGACACATTAGTAGATACATAACATCAACCAGTATTCCCCGAAGGGCAAGGCAGAGTTGTACGTATAGTACACCCACATTTCGTCAGTTATGTTTAAGACGCAGATATTATGCCAGTGATCATGAGTGGTGTTCTGTACTGAGCTGACTCGCCCATCAAGGAGCGCTGACCCAAATTAGACGCATTATTAATTTATTATACATAAAATAAAAGGTATTTTAAGACGTACACATACTAAAATATCTTTTATTAAACTATCTTTAAAATGGTGAAGATTTCTGAAAAAACACTTGATAGATTTTGCGTGATTCTCAGTTTTTTATCCGGTTTAGACATAACTTTACAAATTAATTTCAGAATGTAATATAAACATTATCTAAAATATTCCTTTATTAAGTTATTAAGAAAATGCTCTAATTTAACATATATATTTTCCAAATCATGAACACTTCTCGTTCAGACGTAAACTCCAGTATAAAATCATAAAAAGTCGGCTGTCGTCGCCTTAAGACTTTATATTTGCAAAGAATGTTACCACTGTTGGGAAACAGGCCTTCTCTGATGAGAGGGACTTCTAAATCCGGTTCAGCCTACGACGCCCAACACCGAGGTCCGTACCCCACAGGGGATGCTCAAACTCAAACTCAAACTCAAAGTATTTATTTCAATTAAACCATTTACAGGCACTTTTGAATCGTCAAATAGTCGCGTCAGTTAGTCAGAAAGTTGAAGCAAGTTGCCCATTCCAAAACATAGATCTTTATGGAGAAGAACGGGCAAGAAACTCCAAGGACACTCTTTTAAATATAGAAAATTACAAAATCCTGGGTACATTATTCTTGTTGCTTCTATAATATGTGAAAACAATGTACAAAAAATAATCAAAACAATTCAAAATATAAGATTAAAAATTAGCCATGGCATATAAGAGCTCTTAGCGTGTAGTCGCTTAGATTATAAGTTTTATGCCCCTGGCCTTAATTTATTAAGGCATCCACAGGATAGCCCGGTTAACCAGCCGACAACGCCAAGGCTGAATTGCGAGAACCCAAAACGAAAATGCTCTTCTATAAAAGTACCTAATCTAGAGAATCACGTAATCATGAGCAGTAGGCAGCAGTGTCTGCTAATCTAAATACCAAAACACTGGACGGCTATAGTAATAGCTGTTAACAATGAGACTTCATTTGTTTTTCATTGTTTGTCCATCCAGCTGTTATAATAACATACTGACTCAAACTCAGCATTTATATCTCGAACTAGGTTACCCGACAGACGATGTCCTGTAAATTTTGTTTGCCAACGAACATTTTATTTCATAGGTAAATAGATAAACCATTTACAGCCATTTTTGAATTTTGAAGGAAGGAGTCAGTAAGTCAGAAACTTAGAGATAGCTCATGCCGAAGCGTAGGTTCCTTTCGAAAAGAACGGGCAAAAAAATCCATGGACACCTTTTTTTTTTTTTTTTTTTGGGTGGGAAATCATCAAATGACTCCTCCCGCTCTGGGCAGAGCGAGAGGGAGTGTCAGACTTTTACTGACTAAAACCCACCCGTGTTCCTTCCGTTGCCTATGTGCTGGGGCCGCGATATCCCTTTCGGACAGACCCGCAACCCCAGCAGATCCATGGACACCTTTAAATCAAATTATGATCACGCGTTTTGAGTATGAATGTCGATGTGAAAAATAGAATGAATGAAGAGTAAATAAGCAATGTGAAGAGTATGAATGTCGGTCTATAAGATTAGGGGAAGACCAAAGAAACGATGGATGAACGCGCTATGCTCCGCTTTTAACATTTTCTTGCTTTATCCTAATTTATTTGGGGCCGGCGCATCATGTATTTTTCTTCCAGATTACTTTGTTAGTCGTCATCTCGGTAGTCACCTCGCCATGTGCTGAATGTGATAATTATTCCTTTGTACGTTTAATAGGGTCATTGGAAATAAGAAAGATTACGGATGATTTAAGATGAAGCAAGAAAATTAAGTGGACTAAAAACAGCACCTTGTGGGACACTTACATCAATAGTCCTACTCAGAACAATACTTTCACGCATAATAATTTTTAATACTCGCTTGGTCTACTACTAACTTAGTCTATTTTATATTCGAATCTCTACGGTTAACAAAATAAACGTTTAAACAGCATTTTTTTGTGTGAAACAAAGTAAAAAGCTTTTGACAAATCGAAACTAACTAAACTGACCTTGAGACGCGTTAAAAATCACAAGTCTGATTCCAGTGTAAAACAAATATTACTTAATTGTACTTCCTGCAAATATGTAGTAGGTAGTTTATGTAACAACGTGAGATTCGTATTTGCCTCATAATTATAAAATATGTAGTAATATGATAGGCATAATTTTAACACTAGAAATAGGAACAAATTAGATCAACCACGTTTCAGATTGTCTAAAGTACACATTTCGTTTATGGGGTACTGTGTAAAATGTTATAGTAAAATACCACGAAACAAGAAATTTAAATCATGCATTAAACGCACACTATGTAGACAAGCATTATTATAAGTTGGATGAATAAATCGTAGATAAAAATGCTTGGTTTTTTTTTATTGCTTGTCCTGCTCCACAGCCACTTGGGGTCACAAATAAAAAAAAAAAAAAATTGTAAGAGTTGCTTCCCCTTTTATTTTTTCTGACATGAAAAACGTGAAAAATAACTTTAATTTCGGAAGTCGGTGTCTTTGGTTTTTAATTTTCGTTTTTTGCTACCGACTTCAGAAATTAAAGTTATTTTTAACCGACTTCCAAAAAGGAGGAGGTTATATGTTCGACGCGTATGTTTTTTTTTGGTGTAGTGTTTTTTTTCGGAAGCCGGTTGTCTTTTTTTTTTGTAAAAAGTTTTTATTTTTATCTTTTTAGTGGTGGTAGGTACCTACCTACCCCACACAAATTCGAATACCACTACCTGCTATGTAAATAACAATGACAGGAAGTTATCATCATATCATCCACATATACTAAGTGGAAAAAATACGTATTATTGAAGCTTACTCAAAAACTATCCCAGGAAAGTTAATAAAATGTATATGGGACCAATCCGAGAGCATACACTTTCAAATAAAAAAATAATTTTCAAAATCGATCCACAATTGACGGAGAAATCGACGGACATACATAATAAAAAAACATACATACGCGTCGAACATATAACCTCTTCCTTTTTGGAAGTCGGTTAAAAATCAATTGCTGTTCGTTAGTCTCGCTAAAACTCGAGAACGGCTGGGCCGATTTCGCTGATTTTGGTTTTGAAATGTGTGTTATAGTTCAGGGAAGGTTTGCACGGTGAGAAAATTAGGGTAGGTAGGGTAGGTTGGGTAGGTAGGGTTTGGTGTTACCCGTGCGAAGTCGGGCCGGGTAAAGCTAGTATTATATTATTATATTTTGAATTGTTTTGATTATTTTTGTACATTGTTCTCACATATAAAGTAGTAGTAGAAGCAACAAGAATAATGTACTCAGGATTTTGTAAAAACCTAATTTACGACCTTTACACGGGCGAAGTCACGGGCAAAACCTAGTATATGGTTTATATGTTTGATGCATGTTAGGCCACGTACCACCTCCGATCACCCCAACCGAATTACTTACTGTCATTTTAAAAGTCATTAAGTACCTATACGAAGAAACGATTGCTCATACCACAGAGTGGTACAGAAGGCGCGCACCGCATTTTAGGAATGAAGCTACAACTACGCGGCGCGGCGGCGGACCAATTCAGTGTCAAACGTAGTCGGAAGATATAAGAGTTACGCGATAGAAAGAGAGGCAACTTCTAGGTGAATATATTATTTATTCTGTGTTAAATGATAAATGATTTTATTTCTGTAAGTGGGTTTGGCCAAAACACTTTTACACGTCAATCATATTTTTTAAACTAGATGAGGTCGGCGTTTCCTATCTGACTACTCCGAGAAGAAAGGCCGAAACAAACTCAGAGGTCACAGTCTCTTTTAAAGTCCAGACATAATCTTGGTCAGATCATGTGAAGATCATGTAGATTGGTGTCTGAGATGGTCTTTTGAGGAAAGAACCACACAGATTGAGAGGACCTGTCCAGTCAGTGCACAGTGTTGTAGGATTACATATAGCACAGAATATCGCTTAGTGCTGTGCGACCTGAATTGCACTTTGTTGTGTTGTAGTAAGAGTCGCTTTTTATTTAATTGATTTTGTGGAGTGAATCTTCTGTACTATTTTGTGCTCATACTTGTAAACACGATGCGATGAAAAATGGTATGGTGGAATATTTTATTATTGAGTTCCAAGTAAGTGGGTCATATCGTGGCCTATTTTCTTGAGCAAACATACCTTCTAATCAATTCAGTTCTTCGTTGCTTAGCCTTTTGTATTCTCAGAAGGCCGATGCGACAACAACTTCGGCAACTTCTCAGGAGGCTTAGGGGATGAGTTTCTACAAAACTATGGTACAACTAACTTTTACTAAGTAATAAACAGACATATCTAAGTACCAACTGCCATGCCAACTTCAAGAAACAAAGTTCCATCTTCCCCTATTTAACCCAAGGGCAAAGGGGGTGAATTTTCAACGTTTTCTGTCAGTGACTTTAAGATTTTTCTTAACAACCACCACAAATAGTGTTATTTACCGACGATACTTCCTTGTTTTTTTTTCATAGACTTGCCACAAATTTTGACGATGTAACATTTATGGATACCCCTTGAAAGGAAATCGTTTGGTTTGGTATTGAATGCGCATTTGATGAGGAGGGAGGAAACGGATGTTACTAAAAGAGTGATGAATATAAATGTTGATGGATAGAGAGGACGGCCAAGAAAATATGAATGGTTTGTGTGAGGAATGATATGAAAGAGAAGGCAGTGAATGATACTCAGAGTAATTACTCTAAGGAATGATAGCGTGACAGTTGACAAGGAGAGTTTAAGAAGAAAACGAGGTGCGCCGACAAGAATTCAAAATTCAAAAGTCATTCTATTCAAACTAGGCTGAGAATCAGCACTTTGCGAACGTCAAAATTACATAAGACAGTCCCCCAAAACCCACGTACCATAGCATAGAGGAAGATAATGATAAAACGTTTGAAATTACTTTGATAGTAGACAAGTACTTACTCATTATCATAACCCCTATTAGTTTTACTGAAGTACATGATACTAGATAAAACCAATTGAAGCGATAAATAATAAAATATTGATTATTTTGCTATGAATTTTCTTTCTCTCGAAAATGTCCACCAGAGTCGCGTCGCACCTGTCTGCAGGAGCCTTAAAGTGACAATTTGATCGCGATGTGTTCAAGACAAAATGAACAGAGTGGCTTCTAAAAAGTTGTTTTTATAGTTTTAAGGAATTTATGGATCGTAAAATTAAAAATTAGTAGTATTCATTTTAAGAATATTGACAATATAAATAAAATAGTAATAAAATAAGAATGTATGTTAACTTAATAAAAAAAATTGCACGCTTGCTTGCAGGCAGAATACAATGAGGATCTCACCTGTACCAAAACAATGTATTTCTGGCAATTTGATTTGAATGGGTTACATTTTGACAGTTCACCCACGTTCATTGCGTTATTTACGTTGGTGAACAAACAAATGTTTCAAGCGTGTGTAGCAATGGATTTGAAATATCCTTCAAAACTCTTGGATTGTGATTGAAACTGTGTTACGCATTAAAGGTGCTGCGAGCAATAATGATTTTGCTAAACCTACTAATATTATAAATGTGAAAGTTTGTTGTATGTCTGTGTGTTTGGATGTTTGTTACTCAATCACGCAAAAATGGCTGAACTGATTTTGGCACACCGCTAGTTGACAATCTGGATTTACACATAGGATAGTTTGTTATCCGATAGTACGTGAAGCCACGGGCAAAAGCTAGTCCTTACATAACTGTAACACCTAGCCTATATTACACGAAGGAGTAGGCAGAGGCAGAGATCGAGCAAAGTGTTATTGAGTACTTCCATCAGGAATTACCTACTCAGTAGCAGCCCGGAGTCTGGATTTGTGCCCGGTTGATGGCAATAGGCTCACCCCCTATTACATGATAAACATAACTGGCGAAATGTGGGGTACACCTCTGCCTAACACCTGTTATTTATATTTTTATGGTTGTATCTATACAAACTAGTGGTCGCCCAGAGGTCGAAATTCGACCATAATTATTCATTTAATTGCCATGGTAGCCATCTTGTGTCAAACGCATGGTACTGTGTGTAATGTTTTTTTTATTATGTTAATTTATTTCTAATGTTTATTATATAAATATATTAGCTTTCTGCACTCCTTCTCCATATAAACTTTAACTGTGCCAAATTTCATACTCCTCCGTCCGCGTAATTTTCGTAAAAAGGGGTAAGTACAAAGTTTGTGCTTCACTTATTAATTTAATAAATATATAATTATATATATACACAACTAAGAGGCATGTCCTCGTCATCTAGCCTAGCTTTTTCCCAACTATGTTGGGGTCGGCTTCCAGTCTAACCGAATGCAGCTGAATACCGTATTTTACGTCGAACGACTGCCTTTCTGACCTCCACAACCCAGTAACTGGGTAATACGTTACCCCTTCGTAAGACTGGTTGTCAGAGTTTCGAGCTTCTGTCAAAGATCCACGAATGACAGCCGGAACCATATGGATCAATAAGAATAATTGTCTTGTGAGGTCAGATGGCAATCACCCCTTGTGCAATACTGGCATTCAACCGCATAGTTTATACTGCACAATAGTTTAGAATCCGATGGAGAAGCTCGTAATTAGCCACGAGACTGTCCTCTGTAATTGACCTCCACAACCCAGTTACTGGGTAAAACCTCCTGCATACTGTTGTACGACAGCGGTTATTGTTCTACCGGGAAGTTTTCTTAGAAATTGTTTTTTTACAGTCGTGCTGTCGCGTCGCTCCAGTCTGCATGAGGTTTGACACGATACCGTTGGTAAGACTGCTTGCTATAATTTCGGGCAGTCAGTCAGTCGGACTCGAATTCGGGCAAATTAGGCAACCTGCTAAGAATCTTTAAAAGTCTTTTGCAAGAACAATGCCCGATACTCAACCACAATATATTTATTTTAACAATCTATTATAAGCGAGATAAACAATTTATCTTCTTTATAAATCAGTTTGATAATAAAGTCTCAAGGCATAACGAGAAGTTTTTAAACTACTTTAGCCTTGAGACTTGATTAATCTTAATCTTGATAAATCTTTGCCGTTTGATAAATTTAAAGGCGAGTCCACAGCAGCGCAAGTGTACGAACCGTGCACGTTAGGCGCCTCGAATGACTATGGAGGGCTGGAGGCGTCACATTCTACGCGCGCGCGCATTTAGCGTACAGTTCACGTGGAAGGGTCCACACCTGCGCAATTGAAGCTCACGCGCGGTAACCGTAAAGTGAATGTGTCTATGTTCATAAGATGCACGCGAGCCGTTCTGTTAGTTGCACGCGAACTACTCGCTAACCGCTCGCGAACAACTCGCTAACCGCTCGCGAACATAGCCAAAGGTGTCCATATTATGTTCCTAAGATACACGCGAACCGCACTGTTCGTGCGCGTGCGCAGTTGTGGACCCGCCTTAATAGTTTTTCAATTTATTAGAGGCTTAAAAAAACAATGTTTGCAGAAACAAATCTACTAACATAATAATCTTATGAGATAACGATATTACTTAATCTTCTGTTTAATTTGCAAAGACATCATGAATTTATTGAGCAGAAAAAGTAGGTAATTAACATAAAAATCACACCTGTTCCCTGCTGGCGTAGGCAGAGGTGACTCGCATTTTGCTAGTATTTTAGGTATGTTGTCAAATGTAATAGGAGAAACCAGGAGAAACCCATTGATACTTCGGGCTGCTATTTTTGTGGCGCTGGCTACTGAGAAATTCCTGTTGTAAAAATCCCAATAATGAACACTTCAGACTTGCTGGGTAATTGCGTAACACACTTACAGTAGCAATGGCTTTCATTTTGACAGTTCAACAACATTCATTGCGTTATTTACGTGGTTGAACAGACAAATTTTCGAACATAATTATGATGCAATGGATAGCAATCCATGCATGGATTTGCGAAAAATTGGATCCTTCAAAACGTTTCAGATTATGATTGATCGTGTTACATAATTAAGGTGCTGGCAATCGAGTCAAGGACCCCATGTCCAGTGGTCTACTTTATTTCGTCGACTGATGATAAATTATATTTATTTAAATTCTGTAAATTGATTTAAAAAAATCTCTTATCCTCCGGGGATAAGAATTTTTTTTTCTTTATGCAAAAACGAAAATGGGTGAGACTAGACCATTATTCATAGACAAATAGGAGGCGCCCGTGGCTAAGTAATAACAGCCGGACGGGTCGATCCATAAGGCTAAGCTACGCTTACCGGGATTGGTGCGTGGATGGGTGACCATCTTTACATACCGAGACTCCTCCGTGCCTCAGAAAGCACGTTAAACCAGTGGTCCCGGCTGCCATTCGTGTATCTTTGACAGTCGTTACGGGTTGTCAGAAGTCCGAAAGTCTGACAACCAGTCTTACCAAGCGGTATCGTTACCCAGTTACTGGGTAGTGGAGGTCAGATAGGCAGTCGCTCCATGTAAAATACTGGTATTCAGCTGCATCCGGTTAGACTGGAAGCCGACCCCGACATAGTTGCGAAAAGGCTAAGCAGATTGAAATTGATTTAAAAACAAACACTTTTACTCGTCAAAAATAAATTTATGTTTAAAACTGGGTGAGGTCGGTATTTCCTATCGGAGTACTCTAAGAAGAAAGATCGAAACAAACTCAGAGGTCTCTTTTAAAATCCAGACATAATCGTGGTCAGATCATGTGAGGACCATATAGATTAGTGTCTGAGATTATCTTTTAAGGAAATAACCATAAGGGAGTTTTGAGTGGACATGTGACCTGGCAGTGTGTGACGCTTGACGTGTCCACACGTCGGGTCCGGGTTCGCAACAAGTCAATCGCCATCCTGAGGATGCCTCGTTGAGAGGTGAAACACGTGTCGATTTCTTACAGGGTTCTTTATGACTCTTTAAGAACAGTTAAGCGGATTAGGTTACTAAATATACGACGTCTATTTTATTTTAACTTTTATTTTGCCGACAGTCCCAGCCTGGCCAAGTGACGGAAGCCGTGAAGGATGCCATCGACGCCGGGTACCGACACATCGACTGTGCTCACGTCTACCAGAACGAGAGGGAAGTCGGGGCTGCTCTGAAGGCGAAGATTGACGAGGGAGTTATTAAGAGGTACCCTTAGCTTCTCTACATCATATCATAACATCACGATAGTATTCCTCGAAGGGTTAGACATAGGTGTTCCTATCCCAAGTATCACAGGAAGCATTTTTAAAGTTATGTAGAACTTAAGGACCGTATAAACTCTTATATAAGTTCACCAAGCATCTTGATGTTTTATATTGGTATTTCAAAACCATTATCATGCTTCACTCTGTATAACGGTTGGATAATGGCATATCAAAATGCTTTTATAAAGCCTTTAGTTTTAGTGCAGCAAACCACAACGCAGCGGTACAGCTTTCAGCAGATTTTAGTGCATTTGAATCTACAATAGCATTTTAAGTTCTAAATAAATGCTTTATGCTGTTGAGTAGAATAAACATGAACCATTATAATGCCACGTAAATCCGCTTTACAGCTTTCAGCTGTTTTTAGTGCCTTGGGGTCTACAATAGCATTTTTAAGTAGTAAGTTAATGTCTAATGCTGGTTAATAGCATAAACTTGTACCATTATAATGCCACGTAAATCCGTTATACAGCTTTAAGCTGTTTTTAGTGCCATTTGTTTTGTAATAGCACTTTTAAGTGGTAAGTAAAAGCCTAGTACTGTTGAACAGCATAAACGTGAATCAATGTAATGCTTGCATTTATAAGATCAACTGAGTTCTGTTGTACAGCTAACAGCTCTTTAATCAAATACATGTGAGTTATTGTAATGCGTAAAGCTGTATATACATCCATTTTACTGTATTCGTAAAACCATTTGCCGGCCAATTGGGGAAAAGCACATATTATTATGATCAACAAAACAATAGCAATTTTTATGGGTGTGTTGCCTAAACGTGTGTGTATAGTTATCAAAATGAAACAGATTCAAGTTATATAAATTCTGAAATGGGTTTTATTGTTTTGCTCAAGGATCCCCAAAATTCCGTTCAAGTAATGGAACTATTTCAGTCAACATCAAGTCTACTGGTATACCGGTGAACCCGGATAGAACTACTTTATAGACAATGGCACTACAGTGGTTCATCAAAAATCTTCTCTCCGGCCTCTGGCTTAATATTTGTTCCTGTTTGAGTATTTTATAACCTAAAAATATTATAATTCGGACCTATTTATAAAAGCAATAGACCTATATCATAATGATATAACTTAATTTAATACTGCCCATACCAATACTATTATGTTAATTATGCAAAATTCGTTCTATACTAAGAATACACAATTGTTTTGGTTATTTCACACATATCTTTTTTTTAACATTTTACATCAAAACCACAAAATATCGAAGGCGCGTGAAAATTTTCAATGAAACTTATATAGATATTTACAGTAAACTACATTGCGAGTAATATTTGAAGGCATGAATAACAAAAGAGTCAAAAAGTTACCCAACATTATAAATTTTGTTTTAATGCAAATAAATATGGCGTCACTCAGTCAGTTTTGACCGTCTTCGCCCATATTATATTGCTAGACAAAGTAGTTAAATTACAACGTAAATTGTATTATAACATTTGTACCGTGGTATTAGAGACGTTTTTGCAATGATTTAGGGTTTAATTAGGTTCTAATTGTGAACACTTATATACTACAATCATTCTTTTACTACATTCTAATGCTAGTCTAATGCTTTTGTAACGCAATTAACATCTTCATTATCAATCATATTGCCAGTATAATGCTTCTGTAATGCGATTGGCAACTTCATTGACCATAATAATACTTCTTTAATGCGATTGATATCTTCTTTGGCCACAATAATGCTAATATAATGCGCCTGTAATGCAATTAAACAACTTTTGTGAACCTATTTAGGATCTAAAGCCTTATAATTTGTGCCCAAATAAGCATTACAGGAGCCGTACAAACGTTTGTAATGTAAAGAACTAACTCAAAATGCGAAAACGATACACAAATGCTGTAAGTCGGCCGTTATACTGCTTTGATGTGTTACTTGGGTATAGTACACCCACCTCTGCGGCGGTTCGCTCTCCTTCCCGAATGTCTGTAAGGGAGAACGAAGCGCCCGTAACGACGGCCGAAACTACGGATTTCGCTTAGGGAGTAGGCCCCCTGGACTTACACCTCCCCCAAGCACCGCCACTTCCACCGGTTCTATGCTTCCCGCATCCAGCGGATTCCTGCGGCCTTCACCAGGTCATCGGTCCAACTTGTGGGAGGCCTTCCAAACCTACTAACAGAAATAAAATCATTTATCATTTATGACTTCTAGAGTGTGCTGGACACTACATTAAGTAATTACCTATCGCCAGTACGCCACTAGTGTTGGCTATTAATTATGTATGTACTCGTATGTACACACAACGACACATCAAGCTAAGTACACACTTCCAATAAAACCACACCTCGTATTTTAATGTTGTCCGTACAATCAGGAAAAATTTAATTGAGTACCTACTTGAATAAGGGTTTTCATGAAAATTCGTGCCACCAGCTGGCGCCACTTTGACAAGAGGTTTTCCATTTCGACAATGAATATAAAATATAATGATGACGTTCATCATTAGCTTCATTCATGTGTTCATCTTTCAATCACGTCTAAAGAAAATATAGGCAGTTTGACACTTTTGACAGGTGCCCGGACCTGACGTCTCAGTGCTGCCATCTAGTGAACGTCATTACAGAAAACCCTCATTGCCCGTAAATTCAAATCACAACTGTTATTCTTTGACAGTTTTAAACACGGCAAATTAGGGGTAGTGTATCAACTTGACTATAAACAATTGATTTTTCCTGCATTGAGAGGGAAATGTGTACCGCGATGTGCCGTGTATGTCTGATAAGTTTTTTAAAGACCTATTGTTTTCGTTTCATGTTCATAAGGTTGTAAAAAAAAAACATTATAATGCTCTCTGAGGCTCAGATCTATAAACGTTACTTATCACGTATTTTGGCGTAGGGTTATCCGACTTGTATATGTATACTTAGATCCCCTATCGGTCACTCGGAAGTTTCACTATTGAATAGAAAACTTTTCAGATCGGATTAAAAACTGTGACCTTTCAAGGAAAAATCTACTGTATCTCCATTCCATACGACTGAATTTATTTCAATTCGAATAGAAATCGCTAAGTAACGTTTGTATACAGGGTGGCAGGGACATCGACGCGAAAACCGATAACATGGATTCAGTACATGATTCTGAAAAATTGCGTTGAAATTTTTCGTCGGTTATTAAAAAAAAAACTGCTGTTTCATAGATAACTGCGATACGTTCGCGGTCAAAATGTATGGAACAGCAGATTTAAAAAAAAACCGACGAAACATTGGGGTTTCAGAATCATGTATTGAATCCATGGTAACAGTTTTCGCGTCGATGTCCCTGCCACCCTGTATATATGGATGAGATTGCTTTGCGAATTGCTACTCACGTTTACTTATACTTAAAACAAGCTAGTGCCTGCATTTTCGCCCGCCTGGATCTTAAAACTGTTTGTCCACCGCATCGTGAACGGGACGTCAACGAGAAACGAGATTAAGCGCAACGTGAACAGGACGTTAACGAGAACGAGATGACGACGCCGAAGTAGCGACAGTACATTCCCAATGGGCGCTTAATCTCGTTTCTCGTTGACGTCCCGTTCACGTGGTGGTGGACAAACGGCCTTATTCTTTTTCTAAAATAAAAGTAACCCAAATTACTTCTTCAAGCATCAGCTATCTGCCAGTCTCGTCAAAATCAGTCCAGTAATTTCGGAGTTTAGCCGAAACAAACAGACAGACAGACTTGACAAAAAATTCAATATTGTTTTTTGTTATAAATAAGTACCGAATATATTTTCATAATATGCATTTAGTAAAAAGCGGTTATTTCGACTCTACAAACAGACACTTCAATTATATGTATTTGTTTAGATGTCTTTAAAGATGCAGTAGTAAATAATTATACTTACAAATAATTATGACATTAGTTACTAAATTAAATATCTAGTTATATCGCTGTAATTCAACTACTTCATTATTTCATTTGCTGTTTCCTAACAACTTGTTGTCGTTTTTTTGTGTTGTGCTGTGCTGTCTTGTATTGTGTTGTGTTGTGTTGTGCTATGCTTTAAATTCTATAATCATATTGACCGTGTCATTACACGGTCAATATGATTAGAGAATTAATAAGCAGTGAAACTAATAAGTAGTAAAAATTATTAATAAAGTAGTAAAGTAGAACTAATAAGTAGTAAAAATTCACTTTGCTTTGCAAATGTCGATTAATATTTGTAAGTACAAAAAAATCATTAAGTAGGTATGCTTATTGTATGTATACATATAAAAAAAAAACATTAGGTATGCTTATTATTTTGTAAGTATAATATTTGTAATTATAAAAAATCCATTAAGCTCATTATTTGTTAGTATAAAACATTCATTATGCTTTGCGAAACTGCGAAAGTTCATTAATATTATCACTTTATCGGGTTTGCCTCAAGTCTGCCTCGGTCGGTTTTAGGGAGGACATCTTCATAACTTCGAAGCTGTGGTGCACTTTCCATCGGCCGGATCTCGTTGAGGGAGCCATCAAGACCACGCTCGAGAACCTTGGACTTGAGTACCTGGATCTGTACCTGATTCATTGGCCTGAAGCCTTTAAGGTAGGTCTACAATTGGTATGTACAGTTGTTTCTTAGTATTTCATTTAAAGGGGATGCTCTAAGGTACTTAGCCCGCAAAATTCATTTTTTTTCACGTTTTTTTACAATTTACAGGTCGGTATCAGGTTGCACAGTATGTTTACTAACAGAGGGCGTTTCCGTAAACCCGCAATAGTATAGGTAGCTTCCATACATGCAAACAAAAAATAACTTGGAAAAAATAAAAAAAAAAAAAAATTAAATGTTCACAAAAAATCTTGATTGAAATATGATTCGCGGCCGTAACTAATATTTATTTATAGAATCATAAAAATCAGCAATCCACCTCTCTACATAGCACACACTCCCGACGATCGCTTTTTATAGCTATAGACTTTATAACTACGTATACCTACATAACAATTATTCGATATTTTATTAGAGCTATTTGTTGCTGCGTATCAAATTAAATTGGGTTTAGTTTCATGGCCATGTTTACTATGTCTGATATAGTAAAATGATCTAAGTATAATTATAAATCCATGTTTCTGTATGCTATGATGAAACGCCATCGGTATAAAGTACGACACAACTTAGACTTAACAGACATTTTGAAATTTTCAATAATTCAGTTAAATTTTACGAATGTATTTGGTTATATGAGTTTACAAGTTATTGCGTTTTCGTAAAGATCATTTTCACCTAAAGCAGTAATAAAGATTGGTGATTTTAAAGGCGCACTCAATTTAGATGATGATCGGTTTTACGAATTTTGCCGATGCTAGATCTAAGTTCAAGTTGTGTCATACCGTACGTAGGTCTACAGTTAGTTATTACTCACTACTGAGGTCTACAGTCACTGCGACACACTGAAAATCCCTTACTGCTTTGACATAAAGGCGCTGTGAATGTCAAGTTGTTGAAGGCCAATTCCCGTGTTTGAAAAGTTAAAAATCTAGTTCGCAATTCGTAGAACGTCTCATCTCAGCGACAAATTATTACTAGTGTCAAAGACTTGTAAAAGATACAGTGTCATCGACGCGCGGCCACGAATTCAGAAGATAACATTTTCAGCCGGTTAAAAAAAAAAGTGTGTGTGTGTCAGTTCCGACGCACGACTGAAGTTTACTCCTTAATACGATTGTCTTTGAATATGCAATAGGCAAAGAGTTTAAATAAATGCATATTTTAAAACAGCCGAGAAATATCTAGATCGAAGTGTGAAATATGTAATAAGTACTAGGTCTTGCCCGTGGATTCACCCGCGAGGGTTTCGGAAAATATCCCTCGGGTACGTACTACCGCGATAACATACCTAATAGTCGAGGAAAAGGTCATTGACTCCTACCGCTGCCGGCGTTGCCGTCAACCATAATTATTTTGTTACGCGTATCTTTATTTTTTGGGTGGAAAATTGCCAAATGACTTCTCCCGCTTTAGGCGGAGCAGGAGGGCGTGTCAGACTTTTAAAGACTAAAACCCACCCGTGTTCCTTCCGTTGCCTGTGTGCCGGGGCCACGATATCCCTTTCGGACAAACTCGCAACCCTGGCAGGACTTAGGTACTTACGGTACTTATATCTATGATTATGCCGCAAATAGCGGCACTATTCGATCCGACAAGGATAAAGTGCCGCTAGCGGCGCTCTATGCACTTCCATACGCGAATTATCCTCCAGACATTTTACCATAATTCATTTATTTTAGGAAGGCGAAGAGCTTTTCCCAAGCAATCCTGACGGTGGTCAACTCACCCCCTCTCCGGTAGACTTCCTGGACACGTACAAGGAAATGGAGAAGCTCGTGGAAAAGGGACTGACGAAGAGCATCGGCCTCTCGAACTTCAATAAGAGGCAGATTGAGAGGGTCCTCGGAGCCGCCAAGATTAAGCCTGCTATGTTACAGGTTTGTAATACTTTTAATTTAAAACATGTGGGTGTATTAAAGGTACAGCTCTGCCCAACCTTTTGTAGAAACAAGGCGTGATATGTTAAATATTTGTATAAATATATACATACAGGGTAAAAATAACCGACGCAAAATTTCAACCCAGGGGGGTTCAGAATCATGTACTGAGTCCATTGTAGCCGGCTTCGCGTCGATGTCCCTGCCACCCTGTATATTTATAGGAACTTGTTTCGACTATCGGCGACTGAATTAAACCTGAATCATTTTGACGGATATTGCTAATCCATAGCTTCATAATTTCAAAAAAATTGTCTGCTCTACAACGTAAAGAACGCAATGAATATTGTTGAACTGTCAAAAGGAAACAGATTTTGATTGATCGTCATTTAGGAAGCTGGTAAAAAAAAAAGTAGCTTTGCAAAAAAAAAACTTAGCTAAATGACAGATTATTAAATAATTATATTCTAATAACGGAAGAAATTAAAACATGTAACATAACATCACGCCTTGTTTCGAAGTGTTGGGCAGAGGTGTACCTGTAGCCGGTACACCCACATTTCGCCAGTTATGTTTTAAGTCCCATGTAATAGAGAGCGAGCCTATTGTCATCAACTGGGCACAAGTCCAGACTCCAGGCTGCTACTGAGAAATTCCAGATAGAAAAACCCAATAACACTTTGCCCGACCTGGAAATCGAACCCAGGGCTTCATTCTCAACAGTAGCAGTAAATGATAAGTTTAATACCTATGTCATTATTCAAAAAAGACGTTGAATTTCATGGAACTATTATTAAAATGGTGAAGGAAAACATCGCGAGGAAACCGGCATGTCCTAGAACCGAAAATTCGAAGACATGTGACATCTACCAACCCGCGCTGGGCCGGCGTGGTGGATTACGGCCCACTCCCTCTCACAGAGAGGAGGCCTAAGTCGCAGCAGTGGGAACATTATGATTATATTGGTCACTCCCAAATACCCACAGGCCACCTAATTTTAAGACAAGCTTATTTTCCGCCACAATTTTACTTAGTTCTTAGGACTTTTTACTTTCTACCAGATCGAGGTCCACCCATATTTGAACCAGCAGCCTCTGATCGACTTCTGCAGGCAGCATGACATCGCAGTCACCGCCTACTCCCCCCTCGGTTCTCCTGACAGACCCTGGGCCAAGCCTGATGACCCTCAGCTGTTGGAAGATACCAGGATAAAGGCTGTGGCGGAGAAGTACAAGAAGAGCACAGCTCAGGTGTTGATCAGGTCAGTTATGATAAGTGATATTTTGTTTCTGTAAATTGGTTTTGCACGAGGCTGGTTTCACAGCTGTCCGGGAGACCCGTACGGGCTCCCGGAACGGAGACACGTGTGGCGCTAGAACATTGTTTCACAGCGACGCGGATTGGTCCGCACGTGACCCACTCCGGGTAGAGCCTGTACAACGTATCGTACTGTACACTGCGGGCGCTACCCGTACGGGTCTCCCGTGTGCGGACGGCCCGTACGAGTCCAAATAACGTAATGTCCCGGACAGTAGGTATCGTACTGAGAGTGGTACAGTATGATACCTAATGTCCGGGACATTTTCAGGAAAAAATTAATTACAAAATTCGAAATTTTTGTTCAATGGGGAATTTTACCGAGCTAATGAGCATGATACATGGGGCGCGGGCGGCATTTTAGTACAAAAAATGTGAATTTTAAACAGCAATAACTTTTTATTTTCAATAATAATAAAATGCGCGCTCCAAACTCTGGGTCTGTGCCGGTAGAGTTTACTTTGCCGGAACAGGTCTAGGATGTGGCACCAGACCAAGAGAGATACAGAAACCCGCAGGGCAGCATGTGGCGAGCTGTTGGGCAGTAGCGACCCCACGGACCCTATCACCCGGGAGAAATCTTGTTCCTAATCTCTGGCTTGCCTTTATTGACCGGTTGGAGTGAACACTGACGAGGATCAGAGCTCCAACCTCATTCTTGCCTTAATTGGCCGGCTGGAGTGAACACTGACGAGGATCAGAGCTCCAACCTCATTCTTGCCTTAATTGGCCGGCTTGAGTGGACATTCGAAAGAGCAAACGTGCTCGGAGGAAGGAAGTATTCCAGTAAGTGCTCGTAGGGATCTTGACCATCTTTCGGGCTCTGGGATTGTTTTGAAAGCCGAAATACCTCTTTACTCATCTAGCACCTCAGGACATGTTGTCCCCTTGTCGCTACGTCACTATGTGCTAGCGACAGTTTTCGGGGGCCATTATTGAGTGTGCAAGTCACCCCCTGCCATTTTATCCGTGTACATATAAAACATTGATCAGGCAGGGGCCATAGTCCTTCCATAGTTCCAGGTCACCAGTCAACTTAAGCCACCCAAACCCATAGTCCAATATCTTTGTTTCCAAATCCTGCAATAGTCCTGCACCAACCGGGGTTTGTCCTTGGGTGTACTTGCATAGCGCATACAGGGAGAATCGTCGGTTGGTGCCTCATTTAATTTAAAACGTCTAACGGACCTTTGCGAGTTGGCTTCGGCCCTTCGTACGCCTTCTAAGGGTCCGGGACGCCAGGGTCACGAGAAATATCAAGAGACGTAAAAATAATAATAAAAAATATTACTTTTTGGTAATGCTATTGCAGTACCTATGTGTCCTTTTCGGACCGGACAGAGATTTTTTACTTAATGTATATAACCTGTCTTTTCTTCCTCAGATACGCGATCGATCGCGGCATCGTCGTGATCCCCAAGTCCGTCACCAAGTCCCGCATTATTCAGAACTTCAACGTCTTCGACTTCCAGCTGACCTTGGATGATATCAAGTCCATTGCTGGTCTGGAGTGCAATGGCCGACTCTGCATGATGGGAGAGTAAGTACTATACTTAATAATTGAAGTAGTGGCACAAGTTAACTTGTTGGTGATGCTTCAGAAAGGTCAGGTGCGTAGTATGAACTTAAACGAAGCAAAACGAGTATACATAAGGATATTAGCAGGCGGAGTTCTGCCGTTTCTACCTACCCCCATGACTGGATATTGTGGCGCAGCTTAGGAGAGGCCTAAGTCCAGCAGTGTACTACTTTAGCTGAGTTTCAGATTGAATCGGGTACAAGGAAGAAAAAAGAACTCTTCAAATTCAAAACTCTGGGATGGCAACACGTCTACAATGCCTCTGGTCCACTATTATAAATGTCCATGTCCAAAGTCGAAGCATTAAAATTTGGGTTTTCTGAAATGACGTTCACTTCACTAAGGTGGCAGCACTGTGCCGTCAGGTCCGGGCACCTGTCAAAAGTGTCAAACCGCCTTTATTTTCATTAGTCGTGACTGAGCGAATGAAGATGAACGTCATTATTATATTATATTCATTGTCGAAATGGAAGAGGAGACCTCTTGTCAAAGTGGCGCTTACCGGTATCGTGAATTTTCATGAAAACCCTCAATTACAGACACTTTTGGTAGAATGGTAAAGGATTCGGGGGTCAGAAAGATAACGCTAGTTTAAATGGGCCATGAGCTCGGTTGCCATTAACAAAAAAAAACTGAATTTGACTGCTTAGAGTGGTCCTAGGTTTGTTGGGAGTGTGAACCAAGTTTTAGCGAGTTTTTTATTCGGGACTTTTTTAGTAGCTGTGGATTTATGCCCGGTTGGTGCAATATCACAACAAAACATCACGGGGGCGAGCTCCCTTATAATGTTTTGCAATAATAATGTTTTTTTCATTTTTATTTTCAGTACCGACCATCCGGACTACCCATTCCACGACGAATACTGAAGATACACATTCCAGATTTATTATATAAGTAGAAAAACAATATTTTTTATAAACACAGTGTGATAAAAAAAATAAAAAAAAACGGTCAGGAGCGAGTCGGGCTCTCACAAACAAGGTTTCGAACCAAACTACAGTGAACATGGGCAGTCTGTGGAAGGGTCGTTGGCCTACTGTTATTGCATTACTTACGCTTAATTTATAAATAAAAAAAACATAAAACACAAACTTAAAAAGGTTTTTATAGATGACACTTTCTCATTCAAAATTTAAAACATTTCATTCCATTCCATTTCATTTAATGTACTTATTTAATTTTGCAATGACATGGTAATTGAATAATTGATCCATTACGAGATCCATAACATACCTAGGTACACGTTTTTTATAAATAAAAACAACATGTTTAAACTATTACAATTACAAATTTAGATTATATTTTAAAATTACAATTTTGTACTAGTTGGTATAGTGACTATTTACCTACACTGTTATTATTGATGTTAGTTGCATAATTAAAGGGAACTTGTTTTCTTTATAATATTTGTACCAGTCCATGGTAAGACATGTAGATCATAACCCTATTATTAAGATTATTGTACCATGTGTCAATGCAAATAAATATACCTATTCTATTCACAGCACAATTTTAACAATGTTATTTTCCAAAGTGTTGCACTGTGTGCGCTTGATGTTTATATTCGGCAATTATTATTTAAAATAAAATCAAATCATTTTCACATAATTTCTTCGTTTTATTTAACAAGCCAGTTTTATTACTTTAGAATAATTATGCAAGTTTTACTTCGACTATACCTAAAGGCTCATAATTTTCCCATAAAATATAAATTATTAGCTCTAGCAACCCAGTTAAATTGTGTACAATACAAGGGTAATTTTAATTCACGTCTGGTCACCCGCTGCTGTCAAAAACCGGCTATACTCGACTGACGAAAATTACCAAAACAAGTTTTAATTCTAAAAATGTGTGACGAACTGTGTAGATTGTGTTTGTCTAAAGACAGTTTGATGCCATTATTCATAAATATAGAAGAAAACGATAATTTTAGCGAAGTTTTGTATCTAATAACAGGTTTAAAAGTAAGTTTTAAAGCTTTTCATTGTTCGTAGCATAGCATAGATGTAAATGAATAACAATTAAGTATACCTCACTATTTTATGTTTAATTATTGGGACCAATTTACATAGGTATCTTGGTTTTAATCATGGTAAATAAAATAAATTAGGTCGATACTCTACTCAATTGATTACATAATAGCTTCATACGCACGTTTATGAGTGGTTGGATCAAGGCACTCAAGGCCTCGAAATTGTTTTGTTGCGATCTGTAAAATATAGTATTATTTTGGTCCATATCTAGATAGCGTGCATCGTCTACACATATTATTACATAATAATAAACGTAGGTATATAAAATATTGTATAACATTTTAAAGAGTAGGTAACGATGGAGTTTTTTGCCCATTCTTCTCCAAATTAAATTACGTTTTGGAAGGGGCAAGGCAACTGGATTCAATTCTATTTCCTTGTAAAATGAAGTTCTAAAGGGTCTATTTGAAATAAATGATTTGACTTTGAGTTTGACAATATTATCATCTAGTCGTTTCAGGTTTCTTTGTGGGATGGCAGTGGCCATACAATGCATTAGCTCTAGTATTGCAGATGCCCAAACGCAGCGGTGAGAGTGGTGACCCAGGGGGTTTGTTCCTACTTTTCAAGCTGGCTGGTAGAACGTACATAGCGGTATGTATGAGATGAGTAGGTAGCTGAATTAGCGTGCGATAGGAAAGGCTGATGGGGAAATCACTTAGAGTATATAACACTGGAGAAGCCTTACGAACACTTCCCCTCTGTAAAAGTACAAGAACAAATGTTCTAGTATGTTCATAAAAACTACTTTCAAATCGATTCTAACGCACTTCGTAAATCGTTTTAAAGGCGCGCGGAGCTCCGTGAAAATGCTTTTTTGTGCTGTTAAATGGTGTAAAAAGCGTTCAAATACGTCAAATTTACATAAAGAACTGAATAACTTTCCATATGCAATTTTTTTTTTCTAAGATTTAGTTATGTTTTTATTGAAATTTAAAATCCTAACCTCATAATACAATTCGATTTTTCATTCGATTCCACCATGATTCAATATAAAACGTAGCATGAATCGAGTATATTCCTCACGTTGCTACTGTGACGTCACCGAGTCTCGCTACATTTCCTTTTTTATGTTCGTAAAGATCAAAATACTTTTCTTTTGCATTACGAAAATATAAGTCAAATCAGCAAAACTTACACGCACTTGACATGCGATTATGTCCTCTAGTAAAAATTTTAACGAGACTACCGTAGTGTTGAGGTCATGTTGGAAAAATTGACATGTCGATAATTTCCTAGTAAAAGTTACTTAGTAATTATTTTTGTTTATTTTTTTTTTATTGTTCAATGTTTTATAATTTGTTTATGTCCATTGTAGTGGTTGTTTATAAAAATAAAAAAAAATTAACTTGACCTAATTTTTTATTGAGATTACTTACCTAATACAAATTTAGTTACTTTTATTTAATTGAAGTTATTTTATCTTCTTATTAAAAATGTAACTATTTTATGCAGCAGCTGTTTTATTTCATGGATTCAAGCAAAATTCCGAATTAATATCGATATCGATAAAATAAAAATTAATGATACGGACTTCTCTTTCCGCTACCGCGTCCCCCGCAAAAAGTGACAGACTGTTTTGTTCGGAATATTGTGCATAAGGCTTCTCCAGGGAAATCACGAAATATATCAAAATTCCACAATTCGTCAGTCTTTTTATTTTTCTCAGATTGAACCAAATGATGGTTTTCCTCAAAACATTTGCGGGAAATGCAAAGACGACGTTTATTCTGCTTTACATCTCCGAAATATGAGTCAAGAAAGCGAACAAAAATTTGTTGAACTTGGTTACCAAAGAAACTGCGAAAATATAGTTAATTATGACGAAAATATTTACAAAACCGATGAAATGATGACTCAAACAACTCAAAACCATACAAGCAATGAAATCGATGAGGATTTCGTAAATATTGGCGAATTTCCCGAACTGAAAATAGAAATAGAATTTGACAGACTAGACCAAGATGACGGCGAAACAAAATGGTCGCCAAACGAAACTGTCAAGAAGCTATCGAGAAAGGAAAAAAGGCAGCAGTATTTGGACATGGTGGATGGCAAATTCGATCCCGCTGGGCCAGTTAAATGTAAAATATGTCAAAAGTCTGTCAGTAATTGGAAATGCTTTATCAGTCATGTGAAATTGCATTTGGGATTCAATTTTGTATGTGAAGTAAGTATCCAACTCTAAGGTTGCCTGTCCATTGAAGTGGAGCGAGGCAGCGGAGTGGAGCGGAGTTGCGGACAGTGTCTGTCCATTGATGCGGAGCGAGGTAGCGGAGCGGGGTTACGGACTGTGCGGAGCGAGTTAGCGGAGCGGTGTTGCGGACTGTGCGGAGCTAGACCGAGTTCACGTGACGAGTAATAATTCCCCGCTCTACTTCTCCGCTCCGTTTACCCTCTCCGCTTCTGCGCTCCGTTTCCCCGCTCCGTTTCCCGGTTTTGTATGAATTTTTTAACTAGTTTGCCCTCCCAAATCCCTGTCCACTGAAGGAGAGCGGAGGTTTTATGCAATTCCATTGGTTAATATTGGCACACCGCTACTCCGCTCCGCTCCTCTCCGCTCCAGTGGACAGGCAGCCTAAAGCTCTGGCTAAACTGAAGCGAATTCCGCGCGGGATGCAGGACGAAATTTTGCTCGCGCCGTTTGGATCAACTAATTTGTATGGAGGTGTTCAAACTGGCGCGAATAGTCACATTCCTCAGGGTCACGAGTTTTTCCTTCACCGTTTTGAGAGCAGTGGTGATGAAATAATTTACACAAAGTAAAGCGCTTGTCTGGGATCGAACCTACGACCTACATACAACTCGTAAGTTGTGCCGGTTAGACTGGGAGCTGACCTCAACATTAGTTGGGAAAAGGCTCGACAGATGAGGTATTTAAAATTAATTAATTGTTTCAGTTCTGTGGCAAAAGTTTTATTTCTACCACACAACTGAAGCGTCACTGCAGATCCTACCACGGCATGAATAGAGAACTACGATGCCAACACTGCAGCTATCTCGCTCTGGACAACGCTCAACTCAAGGTAAGAGAAAGAGACAATTGTATTATCTAGTATTTTTAGGCTACCACAGTATCATTTTCTAACTAGTGGTCGGCAAACCGCGGCTCACGAGCCGTTTGCGGCTCTTTGGCCTATAGAGTGCGGCTCTATCTATACTTGACAAATGTCGATGAGTGCGAGCGTAGATCAGATACGCGCGGGTGTCGGGGTTTCGGTCATTAAACTAAATATCAAGTTATATTTAAAATTAAAACTATATTTCAAAGATTTATTTCCGAAGTAGGTATTTTCACCTTAGATCTTTAAGTTCTGAGTTGAGCTCCACGATTACTGACAAATGCTTGCACTGACTAGAGAGGTCCACTCAAATCTGTGTGGTTCTTTCCTCAAAAGACCATTTCAGACACTAATCTATATGGTCCTCATATGGGTTGACCAAGATTATGTGGAGACTGTGACCTCTCGAATTTGTTTCGGCCTTTCTTCTCAGAGTAGTCGGATAGGAAACGCCGACCTCATCTTACTTAGTTTTTAATATGAAGTGTAAAAGTGATTCCGATATCCTATTTACAGAATGTACAATTTCATTTCATTTCACCAAAAATTCACATCGACATCGGACATCGACATAGGACATCGAAAATATATCATTTACTGTAACTTTCAAAGTTTTCCAAGGTTAACTTGTTAGTAAGATGCCTTCATCATATTATTCAGCCGATATGATGATGATGATGAAGGCCTAACCTACTTCTTAGCAAGTTCATTTTAGGAAGCGTTGTGGAGTGACAGGATGGGAATTTTAAGGATTAACAAAATCTGGATTTGGAATTTTGGACACACAGAAAGGATTGGCTAAGGATAAGAAATCTTAGTCGTTATAGTATTGATATTTAGTAGCTCTATGGACTTAAGAGTTAGCTGACCCCTGTTCTAATTGAACAAAAAGCAGTGCTGCTGGGGAGTTTGTTGCGCCACTTCTCCCCAGCTATAGCACTAGGAAGGGCGGATGTTTTGGTAATGATGTCGTTCAAAAAGTGCCGATTCTCAGCTAAATGATTTTGGTTTTGATTCACTAGAGACCAACGAAATTAACAACCATCCTCTGTCTCATTCTAAACCTATCGCTTTCTCTTTCAGCTCCACGAGCGTCGCATGCACACGTTCGAGCGTCCGTTCGGCTGTGACGAGTGCGGCGCGTCGTATCACAGTCGCCGGTGTCTGGTTCAGCACATTGAAAGTCACCGTAGTGTTGCTGCTGTGCAGGTGACTGGCTTCAATATAAAAATCATTTATTAGAATTAGTAGGTCGCTAAGTAATAACAGCCGCACCGCTTAGATCGAAGGTTAGGTTGATCATTTGCCGAGGTTGGGTCGGTTGGTCGGTACAAAGTACAATTATCAAGACGAGACACGGAGAGTGCCTTGGAAAGCACGTTAACAGCGGTTCTGCACTGCATCCGATCCGAATCCGAGAAATGTCGATCCGATGTAGCCATAGTAATATTTGAATGAGGGGTTGCGCAGTAACTCCGAACTTTGTCCGTCCGAAATTAGAACATTCCCAATTCGGATTGATCTCAGATCTTGAATTCGGATTGGATGCAGTGCAGAGCCGCTCTCGGCTCTTGGCTCCGGCTGTCATTCGAAGATCTTTGACAGTCGTTAAGAGTATTCAGAAGCCCAAACGTTATCAACCCTTTAAAAAGTCCGCGCCACCTCTGAAGTCCATTTGACGCGGCGCTAGTGTCTATGAAAAAAATGTAGTTCCACAATTTACCACGTGATTTAGTTATTACTCTGAGACCACGGCCCTTCGTTCGTCTATAATAATTTGAATTCAGAACTAAGTATAACCTATAACCTGAGGGTATAACGTTCACAGGGAAATAAAAAAAACAACATTAAAGTAGGTACTTAGTTCTGAATTCAAATTATTTTACACGATAAATCTAATAATTGATGGACATGGAAATTAGCATTCGTTTGTATTCGGAAATGCGATAATTCCCGAATGACATTAAGAAAATAGTTGTACCTACTGTACGTAATTTCAATGTCGTATGATTGAGGTCACTTTTCTTTTATACCCGCACCGATCGGTACTGACTTGATCGGTGCAGGTAAAACAGCGTTGCCCATTATCTGGGTTGTGGAGGTCAGATAGGCAGTCGCTTCATGTAAAATACTGGTATTCAGCTGCAACCGACTACAAGCCAACCCAAACATAGTTGGAGAAAAGGCAGACATGTGTAACAGGGGGCGAGGATATTACTTATTACTACAAGATAAATAACAAAGGTAGTCCTGTTTCAGTGTGAGCAGTGTCCTCAATCGTTCAAGTCAGCGCGGCAGTTGTCTCGACACCGTTACCGCACACATAAGCACAAGATACCGCACGCAGTCAAATTTTGTACAGATGTTGATTGAACAGACCAACTTCCTTACCATAATGCACGCCAAAGAGTGACGCAGATTTCGGCGGGCCACACCGCACTGGAAACGCCTATTGTTTGATGAAAATGTTAACAAATGGATCATAAAACTACACCTCTGGATGGAAATTAGCCACTTGTAATGCCACGTACAAATTTTGTTCTATTGTTATGATTATTTGAATACTTAAACCTGAAATTCTAATTAAATCACCGTAAGGATGTTTTTGAATAGACATTTGAGGTTAATTTTATAACCTAAATTTTTTCGATGATTTTTCAATTAAGTATAATTTAATAATGATAATCAAATATTAATTGTTGGAAATAGTGGTGACATTAAATTTGAATCCTTTTATATACTGATGAATGTGTTACTAATTCCAATTAGTGAGTGATTGCGGCAGAATTTAACTTGAACAGGTTTATTTACACATTTATCAGATAGTACCTACTTTTTGAACAGAGTATAGGTTAATGATTGATTGTTTTGACGTAAATAACGTCTCGTGAGTGCGGAAGTTACAAATATTTTGAAAAACTGAGATGCTGTAGGTCCTTAATGGCTATTACAGAGTAAAATAATAAAACACTGCCATATATTTACACATCATTTATTGTACATATAACAAATCTATACATAATACAGTGTTTAAGCCACACAAGTGCTCCACTCTTTACATAAACTCTTATATATTATAAGTAATAATATTAAACAGTACGCGAGCGTTAATATGACACATTGAGCTTTCGAAATCTAACGCGTCGTATCCCCAGCGTCGCCGCTGGCGGCCTCGCGTGACCTCCAGATCCCACGCGCCTAGTCTCCTCTTGACTAGTTTCTATATTACATACGCGCGGCCGCCCGCGGTGCCACGAGCGGCCTCGCGTCGCCGCTGGCAGCCGCGGGCAGAACCACCGAACAGATGCGCGTGGCGCGCGGCCGCTCGCGTCACTACGGGCGGCCTCGCGACCTTTTCAAGCTTTTCAAGAGATACTGGTCTGACACGGCTGCCATTCCGGTGTGACTCGGCCCTTAATGATTCTAATTCTGTAAATATATATTATTGTTATGGTCGCGAATCATATTTTGATCAAGATACAACCTGACACTGACCTGCAAATTGCAAAAAAGTTAAGAAAATTGAATTCGCGGGCTACCACTACGGATCCACTTAAACTCGATGTGCTATATTTTCCGGGTATAATATTTTGATCTCACGAAGCGACGCGCGCTTTACTTGTGGTAACCAAGAGTACACCCACGCTGTGAATGTGTGTGTAAGCGCAGGAGCTCTCGCTAACATCCGAGACAAAGGCGTGTTAGTGCACTTGGTTACCACAAGTAAAGCGCGCGTCGCTTCGTGAGAAAAAAATACTGTAAGTACTGTAATATAGTGTTAATTCCCGGGTAACATGAGGCTAGTTTTTTAAGCTAGGATAACAAGAAAGTGCTAGTAAGCTGGCCTCGTGTACAGAACTATCCTCAATTTTAGGCTAGTAAGATTGTGAGAAAGATTATAAGCTAAACTCCGAGACAATTTAGAAGCCCGATTTGACAGCTACAAAAATACTTTGTCTAGTGATGAAAAAAAAGCGGTGGTTTTAAAAACCGATTCTCGAGAGATAGATTTATTAATAAGAGAGTTTGAAATCGATGATTTATCAACATCGCTTGCTTAGAACTGATTCTCGAAGATTATCGTTTTATTACACTTACGGGTACGAAACGTCAAATCGGACTTCTTAGATTGTCGTAAGTGTAGTCTTCTTGTTTTCGAGTGGTTAGTGACTAACCTGGTGTCAGTTTTAAAGCTGCCTATGGGCCTCTGACTTGGCTTCACATGCTGTCGAGAAATATCTCTCAGGCATGCCGGTAGTGGTGTAGTGTGTAGTTTAATAGGATGGGGTTATATTTTTGAGCTAGCAACCCCACGTATGATGAAACTACCCTGACTTTAAATACTAACCTCGTGTTACCCGGCCATAAGTTCTTACCACCCGGTTTCTAAATCATTTAAAACAATCGACGATTTAAACAATAATAATATAAGCGCGCAGTCGCGTTCCGAAACCCGCGCGGGATTAGCGTCAGTGTGGCCAGAGTTTATAAAACCGGGTAAGTCATTATAATGATATAAAATATGATATATTTATTACAGACTATTATTAAGACTAAAGAAATAAATAATTTAATTTACATTAGATAATTAAAGGTAAATAAAATTGAAGCCTGTTATTATTTTGAGATGTTTTGATGTTTTCAAGTTAAGTACTAAACATGGCGGATTTTTTGCACATACTAAATATCCTCCGTTTTAATCCTATGACCGCGCCTGCCACGAGTCTTAGTTTGATAAACTGTCAAATTGTCACTTTTCGAAATAAAATTTTTGAAGTCAGGGAATTAAATTGTTATGCAAATTGACTACCGTGAAATATGCCAACATTGGCATTGCCAAGGGAAATTTTGCCCGAAGAACCATTTATAAGCATATCTTTGATGTGCAAATATCTTAATATTATGGCAACATTGATTGACTTAGGTGGAAAAAAGGTTATATTTATGGCAATACTCACTATCGTGTTTGTTGCTACCTTCGCTTAGTGGCTTGTTGGTACTCGTCGAATGAGGTACGTGTTTTTGCGGACAAATTTAAGTGCGTCAGGGTAACATTGTCAAGTCATTTTATTTAAAAAAACTTTTCATTGTGTCGTTTATAAATATAGTACTAGAATACTTGTACTGGTTTTATGTCATCTGCTTAAAAGCCATATTTGCGCAGAGTAAAAAAATCAATGTGGGCAAAGTTGGCTAAAAGTCCACATAACTTTACCCGCCAACAAAATCGAACAGGTATTGAATTCAATGTTGAATAATACTAAATTTAGCGATACTAACACATGCATACGATCTTACAGTTGTAGCTGATGAAGGAAGATACTTACGTCTCCATAGAAAAATCGTATTAAAATTGTAATTATAGGGAAAAAGGGGGCAAGGTTGCCCTCATTTTCCAATCGCAGCTGTCGTTCTTTGACAGTTGTGATTGAAAAACGACTGTCATTCTTTGATAGTTGTATGATATGACTACAACACGGCAAATTGACATAAGTTGTCAATTTGCTAACAATTAATTTAACATCTACATAAGTAATATTTAGATACTCAAAATCACATTTCAGGCAATCTTATATTTTTATAATACTTACATATTTCTTTTATAATACTTTGCCCATAAACCTAATAAAAATATGTCCTTATGTTATATAGGGATGATGCCTGGGTCAAAAAAAAAATGTTTAATCCGTCACGTCAGTCAGATAACAAAAAAATATTAGGCACGTATTTTTTGCTTTATCATATTAATAAAAAATTACTTAGATAAAACGCATTAAAGTTGGGGAGTGGGGTCGCTACGTCACAAGTAAGTAGGTATAAAATCAACATACTTGTGACGTCATGGCACATTTTAACTCGAATGTATCGCCGTAATCTTTAGATTACGTAAAAAAAAATAGGTACTTGTCCAATATTTTTTAATAATTTACCTGACGGATAAAAAAAAGTTTTGTAAACATCCCTATTGTACTAATTAAAGGGTTTTTTTATTACATACCCAACGGTGATATTTTTTTGACCCAAATATATTTTATTCTTTTAATTTAGCTTAGTTTAGTGACTTAATTCAGCAAAGTAATAATAAATATTATATTTGCTTTCGTTCGTTTTTGCAAGGAAATGAACAGCTTCAATAATATATTTTATTTAAATATTTTGGTTTTAGTTTAGCCTGCCTCTGCACCACAAAATCGATTTAATTTACATAAAAACTTCTACTTTTAAAATCTCTGGCACAAATGAATACAGATGATTCACTCCGTATTTTAGTTATGAAGCTACAAGTAGGTACGCGGCGGGCTCGACTTGTCGAATTCAGTGGGCGTAACGTAGTCAGAAGATATAAGAGTTACGCGATAGAAAGAGAGGCAACTTCTAGGTGAATATAACTGTAGGTAATTAGCGCTGTGCGACCTGAATTGCACTTTATTGTGAGATAGCAAGAGTCGCTTTTTATTTAAATGATTTTGCGGAGTGAACCATCTGAACTACGTACTGTGTCTCTGGTAGGACAAATTGTCGATGACAGATATGCAATACACATAGTTTAAGTCTATGTAAATCTAAATATAAATCTTACGCACATTTATGTAAATACACAAGTATAATTTTAACATAATTATATTTTTAATTAATACTGAAAGGTATTATGAAATAATTATATTTTGCACAATTTTTTAGAATTACTACGTATAATATGAATGCTTTCCGGAATTGACAACTAAAGATCAATCTTTAGTTGCCAATTCCGGAAGCTCAAGCTTAACCAAAATTTTAGTGCTAAATTCGAACTTTCAGCAGTATTAAAAGACGCACTAAATTTAGCATGACGTGATAACGTTTAATTTAGCTAAAATATTGTCCTAATTTATCTTAATTTGTACAGCGAGTGATATTCCTAAACCTACTTAAGGCAACATTTAGTGTGAAATCGAGTTAAGAGTTTTCGAGCCCGTTGTTGAAGTTTTATCTTTAGACTCATGTCTAAACCATCGAGCCATCAAGACGGTTTATCTTTAGACTCATATCTAAACCATCGAGCCATCAAGACGGTTTGTCTTTAGACTCATGTCTAAATCATCGAGCCATCACGACAGTTTATCTTCAGGCTCATGTCTAAACCATCGAGCCATCAAGATGTTTTGAAACAGATTGCTAACCCATTGTTGCTTAAGTTCGAAAAAAAATCCGCTCATCAACGTAAATAACGCAATAAATGTTGTTGAAAACTGTCAAAATGAAACCGATTAGTCGTAATTGTTTACGAAAATATGTTGCGTAGATAGCAGGTCTAAAAAATATTTTGCATCTTTTGATATGAACCCATTCTCAATTAGGCAACAATAAAACATATTTTCAGACTTTTATTAAGGACCTCAGACATGTCGCCAAATATAGATTAAGCATAGTGTTTTTTTTTTTCTAGATTATTTAAACAATGAGTAACTTAAAGTTTTCGTTTAATTTTAATAGCTGGGTAAGTGGGTGCCTATCTACCATAACTGTAGGCAAGTTTTATTTAGGTACAAGATGGCTCGCGTGCTGACACGGAATCAAGACTATGGCCTATGCTTAGGCCTATGTACTATGGCCCTCCTTCAAAATTGGTTGACCAGTTTTGGTGTAGTCAATGCCGCCTCTGTAACCCGATTTTTATAATTGTGCGCCTGTCAACGTCAAAATATTACAGTGTATGTGGTACGACACGAGTTAAGAGGCGTCGGAGCACTGCGGAGGTAACCGGGCGGGTGAATTCAATACTAATCTACGATTTTGACAGCTCCAAGCGCACAGTTATAAAAATCGAGCTATACCAGCGACCGCCGAGGCGACTCCGTGCTCTGTGGTGTGTATAATCTACGCTGATGCCACTTTGGCTTTTAACCCGACTTCACTTATTAAAGATCTTTCAGCTGTGAGTGCTTCATAATTTTATGTTTTTATAAATAATATGTTTTTTTATTACTTACATGATACGTCTGGGCGCCTGAGCGTTAAGATATGCTTTTAAATATTTTAATAAATATTAAAATTTGTGGTTTTATATTTATTAATTATTAGATATTTATTTTAAGATATAAATACTCTTGGCTTTTTTGACAGTTTTTTGATGACATCTGTCAAAATTGTCATTTAGACTGACGGTTATTCTCCACAACATACTAAAGACAGGTGCAGTCAGGGGAACTAATTTTTATGCAACACCCTTCGTCAATTTGCCGCCATTTCATACAACTGACAGATAATGACAGTTGTGATTTGAATAAACGGACAGTTCAGTAGGTGGTCAATATGCTTAAAAAATAATTTCCCTAACTTTACATTTAATTTTGGACAATAATTGTTCACAATCACAATCAAATTACTGACTAACAATACTGATGTTTAAAAATATATAAAATTCGTTGCAATCAAAATATTTTTTTAAATTTTGCTTGAATTTTGGCAAAAACCTATATAAGGCCAAATACCCAATACCAATTATATAAGTTATCGGCATTTTTTTTACTATTCCCTATTAAAAGGGTGCATTTTGAAACTCAGAAAAGTTGCTAATAGCTGTCAAATATTTCGCTGTTTTAATTCATTTGGAAATATTACTGTATGGAAATAAGAAATATGGCTAAATAATGAACTAAATTATTGATTATGAAATGCAATAATTAATATCGTAACACCGAATATTTAGTTTTAGATGTAAAAAAAGTATTTGAAAACTTTCCAAATGCCTTTTTTACACCTAAAACGGTTACAACATCAAACTCAGTGTTTTAATTGCAATTCATTATTCATACATATTCACTAGTTAGCCATATTTCTTATTTCCTTATGGTAATATTGCCAAAGGAGGAGCTCGTGGCTAAGTAATAACAGCCGCACGGTTAGGTCCCTCAGCTTAAGCTACGCTTGCCGGGGTTGGTCTGTGGATCGGTGACCATCTTTACATACCGAGACTCCTCCGTGCCTCGGAAAGCACGTTAAGCCGTTGGTCCCGGCTGTCATTCGTGGATCTTTGACAGTCGTTACTGATCGTCAGAAATCCGAAAGTCTGACAACCAGTCTTACCAAGGAATATCGCACCCAGTTACTGGGTTGTGGAGGTCAGATAGGCAGTCGCTCCATGTAAAATACGGTATTCATCTGCATCCGGTTAGACTGGAAGCCGACCCCAACATAGTTGGGAAAAGGCTAGACAGATTGATTGAACATTGCCAAATTAATCAAAACAGCAAAATATTTGACAGCTATTTGCGATGTTGCCAACTTTCTGTATAAACGTTCATATGACACAGCTTTAGCTAAGAAACGTAAAGTATATAAATCTCAACCGATAATTCAACTGTGTTACCTACTTGAGAGTCACACAGTCGTATAATAAAAGATATGGCCGATGACAATTTGTGCCAGTTTAGTCACTAACACTATGATGGCAACAGTAAGTGCCAGGTTGAGTGTAATGTGCCTTCAGTCCATCCAGTCGTCGCCACCGAAGTCGACGGACTCGGAGAACGATGATGCTGGAACCTGAAACCCGAAGTTGGACTTTAAATTGAAGTCTAAACTCAAACAGTTAAAACTGTATGGTCTGTTCCAAAAGTATCAGAAGACAAAGTAAACAATTGGATTAGAAAACGTACCCTTGGATGCAAATTTTTTGTGCTTACTAATCGAGTGCTTTGATTTGATTATATGAATAAACCTTCTTCATTTGACAATTGAGGTAAATTTTACAAATTAAATTTTCGTCAATGATTTTTCAATTACAATAATGTTATTCAAACAATAATCGGGCAAAGTGGTGAGGGATAACGTTGAAACCTTCTAAATATAGATGAATGTGTTACTATACGTATAGTTTGACCGAGACCACTGTTCCACCCATTAGGTATGTGCGCGGCGAGACGGTGCGTGGGGCAATGCAGGACGGTCATTCGTCATTGCTCACGGCGTGCGGCGCCCGCGCCGGCGGCGTCCTGCCCGCCGCTCATTCATCGACCCCGCCAAGGCAACAGCGGTCTCGATCAAACTATAGTAACCCTTTAGTGAGTGTTTGCGTAAGAATTTAACCTGAACAGGGTTTGTTTACACTTGCATCAGATACTTTTGGAACAGACATTAGGTTTCATTAGTTTATTTCAGGAGATAACAACTTATACTGACTTAACTAACAAACTATAAACACTGAATAAAAAAATATCCTAACTTAACTAAACGTTACAACAAACTAAAATATAACAACGAAAAATTCTTCCGCATTGCTTTTGGCTGGTAATGTGCCCTAAATTTTGAATTTCATTGATGGATCCCCCCTTAGGGCCCAAATCACACAACGTAACCACATCGCCACTACTAGTGACGATGCAACCACAACGCAACTGCAAAAAACCTGCAGCCACTCTATTCACACTTACCATTGCGTGCGCACGTTTTGTTGCTGCAATGCGGAATCGCTCACAATGGGCCTTATTGGAAGTGTAAAAGTTACCCAAACGGCAACGGAGAGGGCTATGCTTGGAGTTTCCCTACGTGTTCCAATCAGAAATGAAGAGATCCGCAGGAAAACCAAGATAACCAACACAGCCCGAAGAATTACCAAACTTAAGTGCCAATGGGCAGGGCACATTGCTCGCATAACAGATGGCCGATAGGGCCGAAGGTTTCTGGAGTGGCGCTCGGAGAAAGGAAGTTTCAGTAACTGCTGGTAGGGATCTTGACCAAATCCCGCGGGCTCTGGGATTGTTCTGATAGGTATGGAATTACTCTCCACTCCTTAAGTACCTCAGGACATGTTGCCCCCTTGTTGCTACGTCACTATGTGCTAGCAGGAATCCGTTGGATGCGGGAAGCACAGAACCGGTCGAAGTGGCAGTGCTTGAGGGAGGCCTATGTCCAAAAATGGACGTCTTTCGGCTGAAGTGATGATGTGGTGTGGTTGTGGTACGTGTCAAAGGGCCTGCTACATTCTGCATCCAAGCCTGATTCTAGTTCTAGAAACACTAAATCGACTCCTAAGCTACACTAAACTAAGGGTGCATTTCCACTGACGAGGAGTCGAGCGGCGCGTGGAGAGGAGCAGGAATCGACCAATTACAGATGAGACGAGACGCGATGTGGATTTCATACAAAGCGATTTGCCGATGAAAAACCGGCCAAGTGCGTGTCGGACCTCGCACAAAGAATGGTTACGTAGTTGGGATGAATTTATCCCAAGAACAAACTTAACATTGTAGTTGAAAATATATTCTCCCTTACCACATCGATATACGTCATGTTTAATTCTTCAACTGCAAATGTAAGTTTGTAATCGCAAAAAAATGTTTTAGTATGTGATACTTAAAACTATAAATTGTCGATTTTCGGACTTTTTCCTGTATTTGTGTTGAGACCTTGCTTCTTGCCAAAATTCATGATTCTAGGTCAACGAGAAGTACCATAAAGGGTGGCATCGACGCGAAAACTGATACCATCGATTCAGTACCTAATTCTGAAACGCAATGCGTTGAAATTTTTCGTAGGTTATAATAACAAAAGCAGCTATTCCATACATTTTGACCGCGTAGGTATTGCACTTTTCTATGGAAAAGCAGTTTTTTTTTTTAAAGGGTCTTGACATGCGGGGTGGCCAATGAAGTGATCCTGTAAGGGTTCCGTTTTTGCCTTTTGAGGCACGGAACCCAGAAAACAAAAATGAATGAAATGTTTTGTGGCGGAGGCCCAACGTTTTGTGGAGGCATCTCACCGGCCGGTCTGACCTCCCTGCTGGTAAGTTTTTTTTTGGCAAGCTAGCCGCGTTGGTCAGACAGACAGAAAGACGGACGGACAACGAAGTGACCCTATATGGCTTCCGCTTTTTTCCTTTAGAGGTACGGAAGCCAAAAAACAAAAAAATCCAGCACTTCTCCGCTCCGCTCGTGTCCGTCTCAGTGGAAACGCGGGGTGCGTTTCCACTGAGACAGACAACTTCTAAACTGCATGACATTTATGAACCTTGGTTTATTAAAAATCAAAATCCATGTCGTCCCCTCCGTCATCGTAATCATATTGAGTTTCAGGTTCAGGTTCAGGGGGCGGCGCGGGTGGCTCAACGTTTTGTTCAGGCATCGCAGCCGGGGCCTGTCCTCCCTGCTGGATAATATTTTTTTTTGGCAAGCTACTCGCGTTGGTCAGACAGACAGAAAGACGGACGGACAACGAAGTGACCCTATAAGGGTTCCGTTTTTTTTTATTAGAGGTACGGAAGCCAAAAAACAAAAAAATCCAGCACTTCTCCGCTCCGCTCGTGTCCGTCTCAGTAGAAACGCACCCCAACTTCTAAACTGCATGACATTTATGAACCTTGGTTTATTAAAAATCAATCAATGCCGTAATCGTTATCGTAATCGTTATCGTAATCGTAATTGTAATTATCTTGAGGTTCAGGTTCAGGTTCAGGGGGCGGTGGCGGTGGCGGCGGGGGTGGCGGCGGTGGCGGGGCTTGCGGGGGTGGCTCAACGTTTTGTTGAGGCATCGCAGCCGGGGCCTGTCCTTCCTGCTGGATATTTTTTTTTTGCCAAGTTTCCGCGTTGGTCTATTAGTCGCTAGTAGCCCATGCAATCTGGAATCTCGCGAGATCTCGGGCATTTTTCGAGATTCTCGTGGCAATCTCGTTCGAGATCTCGACCAGCTCGACAATAAAATATTTTGTTTCACATAAACCTACAATGGCACTTATCAAACGTCAGAAGCTAGGTGCACGGTTCCAATTGGTTATTTCTAATTGCGTACCTACCTAACACACTTTCATTCATAATTCGAGGGTTTCGAAGGACATTCCTGATTCATAGCTTTGAAAAAGTCGTCTGCTCACATCGTATAGAATAGAATAGAATCTATCCTATTCTAAATCTATTCTATTCATAAATAGCGCAATGAACAAGGCTAAACTGTCAAAATGAAAGGCATTGCGATCGATTGCCATCGCGTGTGAGCTACGCAATTACACCGCGTGGTGGTCGAGAGTACGAACGAGATGTCGAGATCGAGACCGCCCGCGCGACTTTTCGCACTATGTTTTTTGAGAAGCTTTTCGAAATAATAATTAATGGATTTATAGCGTAAAATACAGGGTCAAATTAAACTAAATTAAACTTGCCATACGTGTAAGAGGGCTATTAAATGTAGCTGGTAATGGGCTGTGTAATGTATGTATGTATGTATGTATTTAATGTTGCTTATTACCAACGTGAGATGTTACACATCATAAGAGACTACTGTAAGGCTCGCTCGTTTTTTAAATTGAGTTTTTGCTTACGTACGCACGGCTACACATCAAGCTATACATTTCCAGTTTATGCTGATATCGCATTGTTTGGGATTTCCTTACAATGCGAGGTCAACCTATACTGGAAATTTATAGGTTGATGTGTAGCCGTGTGTACCATTCGACGAGTCGTACCATCGAGTTTTTGACGTTCGAACAGTGCTGATTCTCAGCCTAGTTTGAATAAATGACTTTTGAATTTTGAATTTTTTCGTAAGAACGTTACATTACATGGAAATACTCGACAAAATGCTCTAGTGTATACTCACCTTAGGAAGGCGGCGAGCGGTCACACAATTACAGCTCTCCAAATACAGTGCGTTTTTGACACTATAATGTCATATATTGATGAAAATAACAGATTTTTATGACTGAACCGCTTTCCTAGGAACGCACACCACATTTTAGGTATAAAGTACGTACGTAAGGTACGCGGCCGGCTCGTCTTGTCGGGCCAATTCAGTGAGTGTAACGTAGTCAGAAAATAATAAGAACTACGCGATAGAAAGAGAGGCAACTTCTGGGTGAATATAACTGTAGGTAATTAGCGCTGTGCGACCTGAATTGCACTTTATTGTGTCGTAGCAAGACTCGCTTTTTATTGAAATGATTTTGCGGAGTGAACCATCTGAACTAATCTGTGCATAATTATGTAGGCTATGTCAGTTAATGTCCCAGTGGCGCCCGGAGGGGTCGGCTGCCCATCGTAATATCCTGGTTGTACTTATATTTAAAATTAAAACATTTTACAAAAAAAAAAACAACCGACTTCCGAAAAAAAAACACTTCAAAGTGAAAAATAACTTTAATTTCGGAAGTCGGTGTCTTTGGTTTTCAATTTTTGTTTTTTGCCACCGACTTCCGAATTTAAAAGTTATAATAAATTAAGTTAATTTTTCACTTTTTAGTTGTGGTACCTACCTCACACAAATTCTAATACCACTACCTGCTATGTAAATAACAGTCACAGAAAGTTATCATCATATCATCCACATAAACTAAGTGGGAAAAATATGTATTATTGAAGCTTACTCACAAACTATCCAAGCAAAGTTAATAAAATTTATATGGGACCAATTCGGGAGCATACCCTTTCATACAAAAAAGGATTTTCAAAATCGGTCCTCAATTGACGGAGACATCGACGGAAATACATTTAAAAAAAAAAAACATACATAGGTACGCGTCGAACATATAATCTCCTTCTTTTTGGAAGTCGGTTAAAAACATAAAATACAAAACACACGCATACGTATAAATCTGACGTACCTCATCTGGCTCCTCCTTTAATTGAATAGTTAATGAAAAAGTAGGATTAGGTATTAGTAAACAGGAATGCTATGCACAGTCTAACAAAAAAGAGGTCTACCGCACAAGACCTATTCAGATGTAAGCGGTATCGTTGTCACGCTCGGTAGCGATACTCAGGGCCGAATTTAAGGCAGGGCAACAGGGGCCATGGCCCCAGGCCTCCTCAATTTGATTTTGTTTGATAAAAAAAAAGTTTAGTTGGTCGCACAATACGCAAAATTTACCGATTTGTATAAAAACGATTATCAAAAAGATCAATAAAAGGAAATCTTCTATTAGCAAATACTCGACAATTCAGAGCTATATTTCCAAATGTTGAAATTACGTTAAGAATGTACTTTTTGGTGATGATCGCGTCGAACTGCACTGGAGAATGACCATTTTCGAACATGAAATTATAAAAAATAGACTTCAGACTACAATGACACAGAACCGCCTATGAAAGTAATCCCCTACTTAGTATTGAAAATGATTTACTCTGAGAACTGGATTTCACCGAAATTATCAATGATTTTTCGACGAAAAAAGCTCGCTAAGTTCCATTCGCCTAACATTCTTTTCTTCTTTTGAATATATTTAGTACCTATTATTTATAAATGATTGAAAACTATGTTTTTTTATTCGTCTGGTCCAAAAACAAAATCGGTGCCTCCACTTCTTGGTTGCCCCAGGGCGTCCACACCTTTAAATCCGGCCCTGGCGATACTGGTTCGCCTTCTGGTTAGTCACTTTGCACCAGTATCGCTACCGAGCGTGAGAACGATATCGCTGATCGCTCCCGTATTATAGAACTTCACTCAAAACTCAAGCATTACTTAAGACTAGTTTAAAGCCATTGGATTAAATCTTCTTGTTCTTTTTATTTTTCGTGTGGTTATTGACTAACCTGGTGCCAGGGATTTAATTACGCCCATGGGCCTCTGACTTGGCTTCACATGCAGTCGAGAAATATTTCTCCGGCATGCCAGTTTCCTCACGATGTTTTCCTTCACCGTTATTGAAGCAAGTGATTTATACAATACACACATGAATCCGAAAAGTCAGAGGTGCCTGCCTTGGGTTCGAACTCGAGACCTATGGCTTAGCAGTGATAGCCTAGTGGTGTGACCGTCCGATTGTTTTTTTTTTAAAGTAATGTAGTCTTTAATCGCCAATCTATCTGGAACAAGCTAGGCGATCAATGCTCCTGCCTGCTCTGTAAGTCTGAGAAGAGGCCATTGCCCTGCAGTGGCACAATAATAGGCTGGTATTATTATCAAACTGCTAAAGCCTGGTGTCGGAGAATCGGATATAGTTCGCCCATTCCGTCAAGCGCCACTGTCGCCGGATCGGCGTCGGTGACTCACGCGGATTAGATCTCATCGTTATGCACGGCATAGGTGCATTTGACATTTGGACTGTGTTCGTTTATGCACCTATGGGGTATCATGCCACATTCAAGGATATAAAATAATTCAAAAAATTATAGGTAATACCGTTTTTTTTTATGTCGAATGTGACGTGGCTCGCGCTTCAATGTCAAACCGCACAACTTGACACCACACAACAGCTTGACAGTTTAAACGTAGGGGCTATATCGGTTTATCGCTTTATCGGTTATCTTTAAAAAACTTTAAAACCCACATATCTGAAAAAAATTAGATATAATACATGCTACCCTTCTGCCTAATCCTTAGCTCTGGTAACTCACAGGCTATTTTTTAACGCGCAATATGTAAGTAGATGTTCAGCGCACTGCTTAGTGCTGAGAGTTGAAAATCCAACACTGTACATTTTTGACGCGCTGTGATACACCCTGTTGGATTCTCAATGCTCGGCTCAACACCGTCAGTTGAAAGTCGGTGTTACCTATAATTTTATTTTTCTTTTTACTATCCTTGAATGTCGCAGGTGCATCAAAGAAAACGCCCAAATGTCAAATGCACCTATGCGGTGCATAAGGATGAGATCTAAGCCCCGTGAGTCACCGTCGCCGTTTCGGCGACAGTAGGGCTTGACGGAATGGGCGAACAATCTCCGATTCGGCGACACCGGGCTTTAGCGGTTTGATAATAATACCAGATTATTATTGTGCCACTGCAGGGCTTGGCCTCAAAGTAATATACGTGTAATACGAAAATAACGAGCAATTTCATTTAACTAAGAGAAATTGATTGAATTTGGGATTATTTCTTCTACGTAAATTGGTAGAAAATCTTTGTGTACAAAATGTATAGCTTCTCGTAACGGGGACTTTAGTAATAATCGTCCGTCTTACCTGATTTGGGCTGTTTTGGTTGAATCCGCCCCCCATCGCGTAGCCCGCCAGCCCGCCAGCAGCCAGGCCAGCGGCGCCGGCACCCAAGGCGCCACCCATGCCGCCACCTTGGCGCTGTTGACCCTGCTGCATCTGTTGACCCTGCTGCATCGGTTGACCCTGCTGCATCTGCCGACCTTGCGCCATTTGAGGTTGTTGGGCGTATTGCTGTAAAGAAGTATAACGTAAAAACTATTATCATCACAAAATAAAAAATCATTTATTCGGGGAATTAGAATAGAATTCAAACTCAACAACCAGCTTAAATATGGCGTCGAAGAATTTCTCCGCATCGCCGTCGATTGGTACCTGAAACGGGTTTTCTACGGGGTTTTGTCGACGGCAGAGTAGACAAAATGGCAGATTGTGATTGTTTATCTATCATTTTCTCTATTCTTCCGTCGACAAAACCCGTTTCTATTGTGGTCATGGTGCAGCACGCGTAACAAGAACATAGAAACGGGTTTTCTACGGATTTTGTCGATGGAAGAATAGACAAATGACAGATTGTGATTGTTTATGTCATTTTGTCTATTCTTCCGTCGACAAAACCCGTTTCTATTGTGTTCATGCACGCGTGCTGATGTGCCCAAAAGAATGACACTTAAATGAATACCTAATAAATTAAAGCGTGCTTTTATATACAATAGGCATTAATTTAAGTGTCCATTATTGTTATGCTGCGGCCGCATCTGCATCTATCGTGACGAAGGTTCGCCTTCGCACAGTGATACACGCAGATGTGACCAACCATTATCGGCTATCGTCGCGATAGTTCGGGCTGCATAGCACTTATTACCCGGGTGGCGGCACATAATAAACGTGGCGAAGCCGCTAATGTGGCCACCGCATTAGCGTGATAACTTTTTAGCGAGCAAAACATACGAAGCTTCGGCACGCATTGCTTTGTCACGATAGACGCAGATGTGGCCGCAGCATTAACCAAAACGGGCTTTAGACTACAGTAAACCATCTCTTCACCTATACTAAACCTACTCCTACAGCTACTCTAAACTAAACTAAACTAAGAGGGCGTTTCCACTGGAGCAAAGTCGAGCGGAGCAGGACTCGGCCAATCACAGATGAGACGGGAGACGGGATGAGAATTTTGTCTAATGCGAACATTTATTCCAAATGAAATGTCAGGAGCTAGGTGCACGGTTCCAATTGGTCGTTTCCTATGGAGAAGAGCCGGCAAACGTCACACTGTGGTGTGAAATTTACTTGCACAGTGTAACTGGCATGCAAGCTACTGCTCGATTATAGAGGCATGTGTATTATAGAGGCATGTGTATTATAGAGGCATGTGTATTATAGAGGCATGTGTATTATAGAGGCATGTGTATTATAGAGGCATGTGTATTTTCGCCATTATGCGAACATAAATGTAGGGAACAGCAGATATTTTTTTTCGGGATTTCTGGTTGGGTCCTATAGTAAAAGTTGTTCATAATGATGAGTAAAGTCACGTGTTAAGTATCGGTCACTAATTATATACAGTGTGGCAAGGATATCGACGCGAAGACTGTTTCTGATTGTGAAACGCCTCCGCTAAAAATTTTCGTCGGTTATTTTAAAAATCTGCTGTTTCATAGAAAAATGCAATACCTACGCGGTCAAAATGTATGGAACAGCAGTTTTTTTTTTTTTAATAACCGGCGAAAATTTTCGACGCAGGGGTTTTAGAATCATGTACTGAATCCATGGTACACGATTTCGCATCGATGTCCCTGCCACCCTGTATATAATGTATACATATACAGGCTGGATTTTTGGAATGGGGGCAGTAAGGGCAGGTACCTTAACCGTTGTAGCTATGAGAAAACAATCTTAAGGACATCGCTAGGGTTGCGAGTTTGTCCGAAAGGGATATCGCGGCCCCGGCACACAGGCAACGGAAGGAACACGGGTGGGTTTTAGTCAGTAAAAGTGTCTGACACTCCCTCTCGCTCCGCCCAGACCGGGAGGAGTCATTTGATGATTTCCCACGCAAAAAAACAAAAAAAAATTCATCGCTCAATATAGCAGCACGGCTCCGACACGGCAAATAACTTGTCATTTAGGAGACTGTCCTAAACTTTTTGAGAAATTTTGATCTGCATTCACAGATGTTAAGACAACAGAAGGTACCAGTAAGAATATTATTCAGCAACAAGGTGTCTTCTTGCTCAAAAATAACTAATTTTTAAAAAAAAGTTCGGTTGTATGCCTTTCAATCATTTCATCAAGGTATTTCGTTCCGCGCCTTAAGTATACAGTGCACGGCGAGACGGGGGAGCGGTGCAGGCTTCTCATTCGTCAATGTTGCGCGCGGCGTGCCGCCCTCCGCTCATTCGTCAACGCTGTCCCCGCCACGCCGCGATTTCCTAAGGCGCGGTTGACATGGTTTTTTTTTTACTGAGGATTACCAAATGCTAATTAATTATAAGAACTATAGTGTGGGCAGTTGTTTTAACAGTTAATCTATGCTGCGTGGAGGTTAGGTTCTCTACTCTTGATAAATATTGTTTAAAATCTAAACAACGTAATGACATAGTTGGTTTGTCATCGATCTGCCCTGTCATCTCATAGATGCAGTGGCTTATTTTTAATTTATTGTTAGGGACTCTTAAAGCGCACGTCTTTCTACATCCTTCTTACATTTTGATTTACAAAAGTGTCCACGAAGTTTCTTGTCCATTCTTCTCCATAGGAACCTACTACGCTTTGGAATGACCAACTAGCTTCCTGTCTGACTGACCGCACCATAGACAGTTCAAAAGTGTCTGTTACTGGTTTATTTAAAATAAATGGTTTGAATTTGAGTTTTAAAAAATTGTTCAGTCTGCAAGAAAATGAGCCATTTACACAAAAACTTTTTTTGATGCCAATCGATCCTGTTTCTTATAGGGATCAAAAAACTCTATAGGACCAACTGAGGTTTGAGTACTAGAAAAGACAGAAATCCAATAAAAACATTCTTGCCAATAGTTTTTTTCTTTTTTACTAAATCTGTAAATTAATGCTGATCAAAGTGTATCAAAAAGTTAGGGACTGACTCCTAAAACCGTTTCCTACAACGGTTAAGGTACCTACCCTAAGGGCGTTTGTCCACCGCAGTCGTCACCGAAAAACGAGGTTATTCGAACCGAACGTGACCTCCCGGTGACGTCATCGAAAAACGAGATTATTCGAACCGAACGTGACGCCTGTCGCCGGTGACGTCGTTTGTTTGTCCACCGCTACCGAACTCAGCGGTTCAGTATACTATGATAGACAAAACAAGAGTTGGGCGAACGGCACCGATGCGACGGCAAAGATCCAACATGTTTCGTATTGCCGGCACATCAGCCCGTCATATTCTCGGGCCGAGTTCTAGCGGTCGCGCCGAACTACTCAAAACTTCGGCGGCTTGGATGACCGCAGCGTTCGGGTGACGGACGTGCGGTGGACACGCGGCCATAGTAAATGTATGTATCGCTACTTCGGCGCCGCCATCTCGTTCTAGGTGACGTACCGGTGACGACTCCGGTGAACAACCGCACGTCACCTCATCGTCCTGGCTAGTAAATCCAACCTGTATATACAATAATAATCATGAGACAAGAGCAAAGAACTATATACCTAATGATAATATTTAAGGAGAGAGGAAGTGTTTTAGCACTAAAAAATTACACGAGACAGTCCTCCAAAATGCCCGCCCTTCACCACTTCCTAGTGCTTTAGCTGGAAAATAGAAGTGGAGTGGTATAGTGTTTTGCGGAAGCATCCACACATGTGAGTCTATGTGAGGCAATTCGTTCGAAATACCTTTTTTTGTTCCCTGTAAAGGCGAAGACTAACTTGCAACGTTTGTTTGTAATGTATCGAATTTTTGTAACGCGTTAAAGTAGCCGACCCGCTCGATGCAAGAGCCGGATCCTCCACTCAACTGTCGGCTTTTTCGTGTTTTTTTTTTAACGCGCCACAGAGTCTGTGCTGCGAGCCGAGCCGCTCGATGCGAGCATTACGAGCGCATGTTTACAAACAAGTCAGTGCAGGTTGACGCGTCGTTGCCAGCTTATTTTTTCCAAAGTAAAAATGCAATGGGATAATGAAAATTGGACATCCAATATCGTTTTGTTTTTCTGTCCTTCTTCCAATAAATAATAAAATTAATGAAGTACACACAACCTCTTCGTCCGCCATTCTAAATAAAAATGGAGCACGCTTGAAGTCAAGTGCTCGAAGCGAGCGTTCGCCACGTTTAGTCTATCGCCGTTTTGTAACAAGAAATGGAGTGCGCACATTACAAATAAACGTTGCAAGTCAGTCTTCGCCTTAAAAGGTTACAATTCAAGTTTGGTCACCTAAGCATGGTCTGACGTGGGACCGGGCACTGGGCCGGCGAGATGGTCAAACGCGATCAAGAATGCTGTTGGAGGCAGTGTTTACCGAGCGGTCCACACTGCAGAAGACCGCATAACTTGGAGACGCGTCGTATGTGGTCGCGATCATCAGGATTAAGGGAACGACGAAGAAGCCAAGGTCACAATAAAGAGCATCTTCCAAATTTCATGTTTCTATATACAGTTGATAAGTCCTTCTTCATATCAAATTAACGATACAACATTCATCTATAATTTGACCACGTCTCGCCGCGCACATACGCGGCGAACGGCGCAGCACAAGGCGCAGAACAGCGGTCCCGGTCAAACTATAGTTAATGATTACCTTGCCCCAGTAGGTGGCCACGTTGAGGGGCTCGTGGTTAATTAATAACAGCCGATTGAAGGTTAAGCTACGTTTGCCGAGGTCAGTCTGTGTATATGGATGTTGAATGGGGAAAAAAAAATTTGTTTGTCAATCAGATAATAAAAAAATATTAGACACGTATTTTTTGCTTTGTCAAATTAATAAAAAATGGTTTAGATAAAAACGCATTAAAGTTGGGGAGTGGGGGCTCGCTACGTCACAAGTCAGTATAAAATCTTTCGGCCAGTGATGTCAAGCCACATTTTAACGTATTTTCTACTCAATGTATCGCCGTAATCTTTTGAGGACGTACATTTTTGTCAATATCCCTATTAGTAACCATCTCCATGCCCCGGAAATCATGTTAACCCGTTGGTCCCGACCGTAATTTGTAGATCTTTGGCAGTCGTTACAGGAGTCATAAACATGAACGACTGATAGATAACCAATGAGTCACACAATGAGTGATACAGTCTTACCAATGGGTATCGTATTACCCAGTAACTGGGTTGTGGAGGTGGGATAGGCAGTTAATACATGTAAAATACTGGTATTCAGCTGCATACGCTTAGACTGGAACCCGATCCCCAAATAGTTGGGAAAACGGCTACTATATGATGATGAATAGGCTCGCTCCCTATTACATGGGACTTATGACATTATGTGGGTGTACTCTAAGTACACCACCTAATGATGCGGTACCCCGGCCCGCTTTCTCACAGGCCAGATCGCGCCAGGCCAGAGCGCCAACCGTAGTATCCGATGAGGCCTACGGTGGTCTGTCGTCACCCGACCGATCCTTCGGGAGTCGATAAGTTCAAAGGCCGTGCCACGGCAGGTCGCCTGTCGCGGCCTGTACGGGCGCAGTTCTTCTGCTTTCTTTATCAAAATGTTGGCCACGGAATAAAAAAAGCACAGCGGCTGCACACGCAGCCATTCGCTCCGTATCACTTGACAATGTTGGAATAGCGGTCAAAAGACCGCACCAGGCCGACACACGCCGTGGAAATGCTCGGGCCGGGCCGCGACAGGCCTAGACAGGCATAGCATCGCTAGCACGCTTAGCATGACCACAATAGAAACGGGTTTTGTCGACGGAAGAATAGACAAAATGACAGATAAACAATCACAATCTGTCATTTGGTCTATTCTTCCGTCGACAAATTCTATGGTTGTCATGTTACACGTGCTAGCGCGGCCTGTCAGTTAACGGCAGGGCTCGGATAACGGTATAATTTTCGAAAAGTTTTCGTCTTAGAAACCTAAAGAGCGATTTCTTTCGGTTACGTTGAAACCGAACGTTATTAAAACGTTTTTGAAGAAGAACAAAAGTTAAATCGGTTAATACAAAAAAAAAACGTTTTTAACATTTCTTGGGTTGATCGACAGGAAGCTCGCAACACAACCCTAATCAATAGGTACGTAAGCGGCAAGCGCATTGGAATCAATGATGTAATGGAATAAAGATAAGGTACAATTTCACTAAACAAGTTCATGCTTGTCGGCGCACGCACCGTGCGTCCTGCGGAATAAACCGGTTTCTGAAAATGTTCTCATTTCGTTTTCGTTCCGTAAAAAATATTGTACAGAACGAAACTGTTAGAAACATTTTAAAAACGTTATTTTAAATAACGTTACCTGGTTAAGGGGCCGACGATGTAATGTTAAAATAAAGACTAGATGCAGAATATGAAGTAACTTACAGTTTGTTGTGGCGGCCCATAGCCTTGTGGTGGCCCACCATAACCTTGTGCTTGTTGTGCACGCTGTGGTTGTGCTGAAACAATTAAATAAATGTGTAACAATATAATATTAAAAAATATTAAACACGGCGTAATTCAAATGACTGAAAACCAGCGGGTAATTGCGTAAATTGCGTAACGTTGCACTAAGTACGGATTTCACCAATCAAATTGAACGCGTTCAAGAGCTTACAGTGTACTCGTACAATATTCTATAACAATTTTGACACTGACAGCTCTTGAACGCGGGTTTTAAGTGCTGAAAGCCTCAGACATCAACGGCGACAAATCGATGTCAAAAACTGAACTTCCGGCGACTGAAGTCGCTACGTGTGTACGTAGAATTCCAATCCACATCCCACTGTATCGTCGCCAATCTTTCTGTGCCCTTAATAATGTATTCAGAAAAGCTAAATAATCAGCAATCACGGTCTGATAAGACTGGGCAAAATGGTTCCCAACCAAAAATATGGGATTGGTTTATTTCTACCCGACTGCGCAACAGTAAAGACATAAAAGCGAACTTAAAAGGAAACAAGACGATGTAGAAAATAAGCAGATCTCAAAAGATGTAAACTAGAAGTAGGTACAGCCCGATGCAAACTTTATGGCGTCTCTGAACATGAGGCGAGTCGCTGCGCTGTAACAATTTCACGTGTCAGCGGGGGTGAGGGGTGCGGTACTGCGCAGCTAGTAACGCACTTCAGAGTCGCCATAAAATTTGACGCTTATTTTTCATTTTTTTTTCTCTTCTGTTTATTTCCTACACTACTTTGTTTCCATATTTTTAGTTCGCTTTATACAGTTTAAAAATTACAAATTTTTCGTCAGTTATTTAAAAAAAAAAAAAACTGCTCCATACATTTTGACCGCGTAGGTATTGCACTTGTCTATGAAACAGGTGAATTTTTTTTCAATAACCGACGAAAAATTTCAGCGCATTGGGGTTCAGAATCACGTACTGAATCCATGGTAGCCGGCTTCGCGTCGATGTCCCTGACACCCCGTATGCATCTAGCAACTCGCACTGAGCTTTCGTGGTGGATTACAGCCCAGTTCCTCTCAGAGAGGAGGCCTGTGACGCAACAGTTCCCAACATTGGAGGCTGATTATACTTATATGCAGTCGGGTTTTTATTTTTTTACATTACTATTGGTTTAACTTCTAGCTACTTTGCCCAATCTCCCTTAGCGCACTATTTTATATAGTTTTTGTAAAGCCTTATATTATTATTTAAAATAATAATTTAAAAACAGTGAAAAATCTACCTTTATTTTCGAGCTGCAACACTGATTTTGAAAGTTTGAAAAAATCACTACAAGGTAACAAAAAAACCCCATGCATTTTTGTAATTTTAAAAGTGGCTAGAAAGGAGGTGATACCTAAATGATGATGGGAGAAAAAAATATGTTACGCTGACCTGACTGAAATAAATTGGAATAAGCACAGGAGAACAATTTTGATGATGATTTTAATTTTAAAGGTAATTAGGACACACTGCTCACATTCATAAATCTCTTTTTAAATGTATCTTCTTAGGCCCGGGCTCCACCAAAGCGGCAACGAGACGAGAGGAAAGGAGATGTGTTTTAAACAACCAATAGAATTTTGTTATTTACACATCTCGTCTCCACTCTGCTTCAGTGGATTATCACTGAGCGGAGATGTATCATATTTTCATGGCGCGATCGAAGCGGAGATGTAAGCTGTGCGTCGCCGAGGTTGAGCTGGGCGGTGGTACAAAACCTCCGCACAGCTTCGGTGGATACACACTACCTGAAAAACATCTGTCAGTCTCGTCTCCGCTTCGGACATATCCGTACATATCCGCTTTGGTGGATTCCGGGCCTTAGTTACTGACTAGACTGCGCGCCAGACAAGCCTGCGCGCGGCGGAACTAACCGTAAGCTGCCGTATTGTCGTTTTTTAAGTATGGTCAAATTAAGTATATAATTCAAATAATATATATATAATAATATATATGTATTATATTATTTTGTATTTAAATTCATTAATACTAACATAAGATTAATAGATTAAATTATTAATATAGATTTAATATTTTAATTAATATTACAGTACCTATAGAATTAAGCACGCCAGCGCCACCAGTCGCGCCGGACTTACCTTGCGCGCACTGTAGATACACATTATCTACTTCAATTAGGTACCTGCCAAGATCTTTGACAGTCGTTACGGGTAGTCACCCAGTTACTGGGTTGTGGAGGTCAGATAGGCAGTCGCTTCATGTAACATACTGGTAATCAGCTGCATCCGGTTAAACTGGGAGCTCGACATAGTTGGGAAAAGGTTACGTAGATGATGACTCATTTAGACCCATGGCGACTTATTCCTGCCATTTTAAGTAGATATAGACTCAATTTAATCCTAAAAATAGTGGGAATATGCCTGTCTGAGGCCCGAGGCGGCAACATTAAATGGGGCTCCCCCGCCCCCCGGTATGCAGAAAGGTTTGAGAAGCAGGAGAAGGCATGACAAGGATAAGAAAGAAACCAGTAGGCGTCGAATGTATCCTTGAGGTAAACCACCCACTGTATCCTTAAGGTAAACGGCGGTATACGCGAGTTAAATCTCTATTTTTACTATAAAAATAAAGGCTAATATGGTCTGTGGGAAGTTTCACTCTATGGCCTGACGGATATTCTCGTCAAGTAGACCTAAAATAATCAAAAAATGACAGATAACATCAAAAAATTCTGAAAAATGTCGAAAGTGACTAAAGCGCACGTCAAAGTCAAACCGCGGGGCTTGAGTAATCTAAATTTTCTTTTTTTGGGGCTACAACCGGTTTTACACATTTAGTATATTTTGCATCCGTGTATGGCGTCTCCATAGAAATATAGAAAACAGGAAAAGTGGGGCAAGGGGGCGTCTGTGTCCGCGCGTCGTGACCAATAGTCTCTCAGACTAGACGTAACTAAAGGGAACCAATCATCAAAATGTTCATGTCATAGGCAAATAGGCGTCTCCGCGAACTAGTGCGCTTTCAACCGCGATCGTGACAACATTTAAGAATGCCGTGTTGTTCAATGGTTTCTTGTAAAACTCGAAGCCAAACTAAAATCTTTATATATCATGGAACTACTTATCATATTATTATATCAACACAATTATTTTACTATATTTGTCTTGAAAATCATGAAAAACAAGAAATCGACAAATATTTCTTACCTTCACTAGCTACGTTATTTTTGTTTTCATATATCACAGCGACTACACTATTTATGCAGAAAATACGAGTACATCACACCACTTTAGAGATATGAGGAACAGGGTGTAAAGCTCGCTCCTCAGGGAGGATCCTCCCTGGGGGTGTCGTGTCTGGCGGGCAACTGCCCAATGATTGAAGTCAGGAGCCTGTATATATGTCTATCGCGCGGTAAACACTAATTGCGCGATGCAGGATTTTAGTGACGTCAGGTGTTTTGATGCGTAGTTCGCATGTGGCAATATTGATGCCGCCACACCACATCCCAAGTATGTCGCTTAGTGACAGGAAAAGCAATGTAAAAACTACAAAACGATACTTTATTTATGCAGTTGTTTCGCGTAGTACAGCCGCTGTATCCTGCGACGAGTTAGTGATGTGCTTGTGCAGATCCAAGAACGTAGGCTATCGACGACAATATCGATTGCCGTATGAATTTATATTACTATTAAAGCTTAGGCCGTGCGGACTTTCGACGCGTTTTTGTACGAATTTTACTCATGCGAACACATACGTACACGCACGAACGATCCCGACCTGCCAAATACTAAGGGAGCGCGCAGACTGAGTGCGTGTTAGCCGTGCGTATACGTATGTATAGTTCAGTTCCGACGTCCGAAAACAATCCGAACTTGTTAGCTTTTTCGTGCGTTCAATGCGATATCACAGGTACATTAACAATTTGACGGAGAAAAACGTACTCAGTGTGCGCACTCAATTCGTACGGCCACGATCATACGTTTACGTACGATACAAATTCGTGTCCAAAGTGCACGCGGCCTTATTCTTCAATTTGTCAACACTTATAAAGCCTGGTAAGAAGACCGATGTGAAATCTTGTTCTATACTTATTTTGATTTTCTCATACTGTAATTTTTTTTTTTCTTAGTATTTATTTATGTCATCTTTTTATAATTATGTTTATCGCTTTTTATTTATTTTATTTTCAGGAACTCCCAAATTTTTTAAATGGAAGAATCGATAACTTTCAGATTTAGTCAATCACTAGCGTATACTCGTATGTAAAATAAATGGCTTTTGCACAGCACAACGATAGCGATCCATGTTTTCGTATGAGTGAGTTATACGGTTCATGGTAAATGCACGCTGTGTTTGATGGGATAAGGTTTATAATTGGTTTTATTGAACTGCATGTGTAGTTGTGGCGAGGTGGTAGGGACAAACTGGAGACATTGGGTTCCGATTACGATACATTCTCAACTACCGGACATATCTCCTTCTTTCTTATATCTATGGGCGTTTCCAACTAAAAACTGCCTTGTACACACGGCTACACATCAAGCTATACATTTCCAGTATAAGCGGACCTCGCATTGTACGAAAATCCTATACAATGCGAGATCAGCATAAACTGGAAATGTATAGCTTGATGTGTAGCCGTGTGTACTTACTGAACATAATTATTTTAGCTTTGTTTAGGATTTTATTAAAAATTTCTTCTCGAGGACTCCCCGCTTTAGTCCGCCAGTTCCCACAAACTTATCTGGTCTTCCAACAAAATGGCAGACCTCGTCACCTTTTATAATGGCTCGTCAGTTTCACGGCACCGGGTCAGGTGAGTGCTCAGATACACGAGCGACACGTTGTCGACGGCAGCCGTAGACGTGTCTGCGGCGGCCGTCGATGAGTGTCGACAGCTGTCGTCGATGCGGTTGCAGTTGCCGCTGCCGTAGATGCGTCCTGCTCGTATATGTATGAGCAGAAAGATCGCGATCGCCCATTGCGTAGCGATAATAATGTACCTCTTCACTCATCATTAAAAATTCTGTCTCTTTCATCTTCAAATGATTGACAGGAAAATAACGATGTTTTAAATTCGTATACCGCCAACGTATTTGGAGATTTATGGTGCAAGAGGGTTTTTTTTTTTTTTTTGGGTGGGAAATCATCAAATGACTCCTCCCGCTCTGGGCGGAGCGAGAGGGAGTGGCAGACTTTTACTGACTAAAACCCACCCGTGTTCCTTCCGTTGCCTATGTGCCGGGGCCGCGATATCCCTTTCAGACAAACCCGCGACCCCGTCAGTTGGTGCTGACATCCCTTTGAGGCGCGCGTGGAACACAACGCGCCGTCGACCCGGGCCTGGTCCTTATCGGACGGCGAGCTGCCCATCGCTCACCATCCGCAGGCCCGCGCCTACGGTGGCCGGAAGTCAGCTTGTGACTCCCGACGCCCGGGGCGTCTCCTGCGGCGACTAGGGGCGCGAGGGCGTGCAGCTTGAATCTCCCTCGCACGCTCCGCCTCCTCCTTCGCGAGCATAACTGCTTCGCAGAAGGAGGTGACGGCCTCCCATGCACTCTCGCTCCGGACCATGGCCTGAACCAGGGCCGGACGCGAGAGATCGCCGCCTCCGTGAGGACACGGCGGTGCCCCGCCCAAGCCGGGCAGACCTCCACCGTATGCTCCACCGTGTCGTCCGGGCGATCCACACAATGGTGACACCCGGGCGTTTCCTCCCGCTTGATCCTGAACATATTGAGTATTGAACAGGAACCTCCCGAAACAACCGTGTCCGGTGAGGACCTGCGTCAGGCGGAAGGTGAGGACGCCGTGGCGCCTCTCTAGGCACTCCTCAAAGAGGGGACTTACCGCCGCAATTGTGGCGTGCCCAGTGCAAGAGGGTTAAGTTGTCAATTTTGAATTAAAATTAACTTTACGGTTGTTGGAATAAAGTTCAAAATACAATAACTGGGACAAAGGGTTGGGCTAGAATAAGGATGATTTAAAAAAAAATTGTACGTAATTATTTTAAAAAAATGGACACGTATTTTTTTATTTTTTTATGTAATCAATAGATTACGGCGATACATTGAGTTAAAATATGCCATGACGTCGCGGGTATAAAGATTTTATACTTGTGACGTAGCGAGCCACTCCCCAACTTTAATGCGTTATAACAAGTATTTTTTTTATTAATATGATAAAGCAAAAAATACGTGTCTAATATTTATTTAATATCTGACTGACGGACTAAACAGTTTTTTTTTTTTTCCCAGTTTTCATCCATAATAGAACTCGTATTGTAATGAGACGGTTACTGTCTCGCTAACATAGCTGGTACAGTCCGGCCACCGAGAGAATGCGTTTCTGACACCTGTCAGTTGGACCAGATTAGGAACTAAAAATTCGTAAAACACATAATCTTTTGTACTCAGCTGACAGGTGTCAGGAACGCATTCTGTCTTCGTTCGGGGTGTAATATTCTTAATTTAAACAATACTTATTTTAAGCTAGTAATCACCACATTTTACACGCATTTGGGAATTTATAAAAATAAACACGAAAAATAAATTTAATATTTTTTATTAACTTTAAAATATTAAATAATGCAAAAATACATACAAAAAGTAATACAACAGTTTCATTATTACATTTTAAATGCAACTACAAACATTGTGAGGCTACCTGAACTCGTACATAAACTTGTAATTTTAATAAAATATTATTACATTTAGCAGCAAAAGGGTTGTTTGACTATACGTGCAATTTTGCTCATCGCATGGTAAAATACCGACCGCAGACCGCAAAGGCATAGTTCAACGACAATGACAGACCGCAGCCACACTACTGGTATCCATGCAACTCTATAAAAACGCTTCTGTAGATGGCGACATTGCCGCCTGCTGCTGCGGCAGAGGCGACTACAGACGGCCGATACTAGTAGTGCTGTCAGTGGCTAAAGCGACGACAGACGCTTCACTTTTTGTTCATTTTTGCCTTTCATTCGGAATCTTGCACTGGAAGTGACACCTCACACAAAATGAATCGAAAATGAATTCATTCGTGAATTGATTCATCGATGTACCATCGAAGAAGTTCATATCTATACACCGTAAGGACTATTTCTGCTTGCAGCGCTCGGCCGCTATGGAACCGGGGCGGTAACAGATGTGGCCGTCGTGTTCACGTGATTTTGTTTTCAAACTGCTTAGATATGAAGTTCTTCGATAGTACATATCGGCACTCGGTTACCGAATGATCGAAAAATTAAATGAAACGGGTGTAAGTACGTTGATTCCAATGTAATTTTGTCATGTCGTGGAGTGGGTCGACCGTGGTATAATCTAGTGCAGGTTGGTAGATGTCACATGTCTTCGAATGTTTAGTTCTAGGACATGCCGGTTTCCTCACGATGTTTTCCTTCACCGTTTTGAGAGCAGTGATGAAATTATTTGCACAAAGTAAAGCGCCTGTCAGTGTTCGAACGTGGGACCTACAACTCTAAGTCCTAGCCGCTACCACTGCGCCACCACTGCTCCTCTTCAACTGGTGAATGAGGAATGAAAGAAAAATGTATAATCAATCGAGTGAAACGTCTGCTATCGGCTTTAGTAATGTCGTAAAAGTTAGTAATTAATAAATTTAAATATTGTTACTGAACATAGACTTTTCTTTTTCTAAAATAAAGCGTCAAACAGGAAAATTTAAAATAAAATGTCAATCAGTTTTTTTATTAAATGCGAAGCATAAATGCATTTTCAACAGGAATACATGATTCTACTAACATTAAATTTTAATCTTTTAATTTTTATTATATTTTTACATAATTAATGTACGAAATAATAACAATAATTATAGATTATCAGAATAAAAAAACATAATATCCTAAAATCCAAAATGGAGAAGGAAGGTGTTCCATAGATCCGCTTATAAAAAAAAAATTGTCTTTGTTTATCTTGGACTAACTGACATCGGTGAAGGAAAATATCGTGGGGGAAAACTGGACTTTATAGTTAATATAAGTCTGAAATCACCAACCCGTCTTGAGCAAGCGTGGTGATCAATGCTCGTGCCTTCTCTGTGTGAGAAGAGGCCTTTGCCCTGCAGTGGGACACAGGCCTGCCTATATCTTACGAGGCAGATAGCGACGCCATATTTTTGTGGCCAGTACCACAGAATAGACCACAAGATTCACTCCGCAAAAAAAAACATTTAAATAAAAAGCGACTTGCTGTGACACAATAAAGTGCAATTCAGGTCACACAGCGCTAATCACCTTTTCCTGACTACGTTACGCTCACTGAATTGGCCCGACAAGACGGGCCCGCCGCGTACTTGTACCTTCATAACTAAAATGCGGAGTGCGCCTTCTGTACTCTTCTGTACCAGTACCCGAAAAAATACGATAACAAAATCGTATTTTTTCGGGTTAAAATAATTATTCAATGATTTCGTTTTTAAATTCGAGAAAAGCGTCGAAATATCATACCATGATTTTTCTGATAATTAAAAATAAGAAATATGTATTAAAATGAATATTTTGAGTAAAACTGGCATAAAAGTACTGTAAAAATTTAAATGTTATTGAGAGTTATCATGTTCGAGCCGTTTGGGGTTAAAACACTAGGGGCCAGTGGGGTCCGAGTGCCCACTAAATTTTTCGAGACATCTTCAAGCGGTTGGACGACTCTTCACGTGACTAGAGAAGGCTGGCCTATTTTTAGGTCAAAGAATCAGCATTGCCATTGAACGTGGCAATGTTGCCAGCCTTTTAGGCAGTTTTCCCGTTGACAGCGATGCACAGTTTTTTTTATTGCCCTATGATTTTCCGCCCCTCCTTTTTTATATACAATTATTATTTGAACTCCCAGTTGCACATAGACAAACATTAATGCCCCATTACATAATGAATCATTAACGCTAATTATTGCATTAATTTCTTCAAAGAATCATTAAAATCGAGTCTAATGTTGCTTTCTGCGACAAGTTAATGGGAGATTAATATTTAATGACAGCTTTAAAAGTTAAAGTTTGTTTCTACAACTGGCTATTAAAAAGACTGTTAGTTTATATAAATATTTATTTGGCTGTAAGTACAGCTATATATTGAGATTATCTTCACGAAAACCAATAAAACACCTCTGTGATAAAGAAATTTTTGGCTTCAGTGGACATTTTAACTTATAACTAGTAAGTATGATTTTTAGCGCTGTCTGTCGTTGTCCGATATAACTTGGGAAACTTTTATCATTATCATGCAGGGTCAAATTAAAGTAGCTAGCAAAACCCTACAGGCGTTATGGGTATCAATAACTACAAGATGAAAAAACAAAGAAAAAAATATATAATTAAACGTTTCCACTGTTGGAACACCAAGTGGGTCGTAAACCACCACGCGGGCTCAGTGCGGGTTGGTAGATGTCACATGTCTTTGAATTTTTAGTTTTCTCACGATGTTTTCCTTCACCGTTTTGAGAGCAGTGGCGATGCAATTAAATACACAAAGTAAAGTGCCTGCTTGGGAGTTGTTGGTCGTGAATTCGAATTCACGACCAACAACTCTTAAGTCACCACTGCTTACTGTGCACCTGAAGTTAATAGCGTCATTTCGAAGGGCGAGCGCGGGGTGGTGAGCGAGGCTGCGAGGGAGAGGCTTGGCATTCCAGCGGCGCATAGGTAATTCGACTCGACTAGTATTTACTTGAAATATCAGTTTAAAAAAAAGGCTGTATTTTTGTGTAATCTTCACTGACGTGAAGGGAACCCGGAAAAAGCTTTTTAATTTAATTTGACCTTGCAGATTTATTTAAAAAGTTATGATAAGGGTAACATATAAATTAAAATCTGGTAATAATAAAAGAGGTGGCCTAAAGCGACACAATGCCATAATATATGAAAGTAGAAAGAGGCAGTCAAACAGGTACCCATGAGCGACAGAGAAGGCGCTCTACAAGGCAGAACTTTCTCTTATGCTGGGGCCGCACCTGCGTCTATAAAAGTTATCGCGCTAATGAGGTGGTAACATTAGCGGCTTAATAATTTTAACGAATTATCGTGCAATAATCCAAGATAGCCGTTCCAGACGGCATTTGAGCAGAGAGGAAATAATCACTGCGTGGTTTTCACAATGGACGACGACTTACATTCCTTCTACATGTGTGTTAATTGTTCATGCGCTTATTGAAAACTAAAAAGAATATCGTGTACTGTACTCAGTCCGGAAACAGCAGTCAAAATGAACAATGCTAGTCCAGCCACGTACCACACTAATTAAAACCCTGTGACGTACCGCCCGAACTATCGCGACGATAACCGATAATAGTTGGTCACATCTGCGTGTATCGTATCACTGTGCGAAGCTTCGTCACGATAGACGCAGATGCTGCCTCAGCATTAAGGCGCTGAGCTGGGATAGACAATTGTCCGCGACGATAGAACGTATGGAAATATATGCAATAACGCACACGTAGGACGAATAGACTGCCAGGATTTCCATACCTGCTATCGTCGCGGACAAATTGTCCAAGGTCAAATTGTCCAACGTTTGCTGAGCGGCTTACAACTCGACCCGCATCAAAATCCTGTGCGTAGTTTACAAGAACAACGCGCTCACACAGCCAGACACTTTTATTTATAATATGTACACATGAAAAACACTTTAGTTTTTTAATTAATTTTGTATCATCCTAATTGTATCGCATCGCATCGCATTAGGCGCAACTATGATTTTATTTGTAATATATAATGTACAATTGTGCTGACGGACAGACAGACAGCAAAGAATAGCTACAAGTATAAAATGCAATTCATTTTCAAAAAAAAAAACAAAAAATAAGTATTTAAAATACCGTTTCTTGATTATTACTTACATAAAAAAATATTATTTAAAAAAAACAGTGATTGTAAAAGATTGTAAAATTTAAAAATTCAGCACGGCAAGCTATAATATAAGAAATGGTGAAAAAAAGAAACCGAATTTAAAGGAAAATTTAAAAAAAAAAAACGCTAAAATAAAAATGATTATTAGATAAACACACTTTCATAATAATTCTGTACAAATCAAGTGTTTTTTTTTGTATCGTTAGGGTCGATACATACTAGCGCAGAGTCGAAGCGCAGCGAAGCGTCAATCTAAGAAAATTACAAAGCAAATTCAACCTTATCTTTACAACGTAATGCACATATTGCTACAGAGATAAAAAAAAGAAGAGCGCGTTCTACGGAATACGCGCGTCTGCGTGCGACCAGCGCTGATTGGTGCGCGCGCATTACGTTGTAGAGAAAAGGTTCATGCACACACGGCAACGTCAAATCGACGATCAGTCACGTTAAAAAATATAGTTACGTAGAAGTTGTAGGGCGTTGGCTACACACATCAGTCACGTCACTACCGGCGTGTCTCAGTCCACGTCACGTCACCGGCAAGTCAAAACTTGTATTGCTACGAAAAAAACTTGTTTTTATTTTTTATGTGACTAAGAATGACTGACTGACTATCCGTTCACACACGTCCCTGAATTTGACGTGACTGATCGGCCACTTGATATTGACGTGCCGTCTATTTAAATCCTTGTTTCCAATTGATATTATTTCCACTTAAACAAACATCAACTTTATTTTAGTGAAAATAAAGTTGATTTTAGACTGACTAGTACTGCTGAAAATGTCATAAAGAATATGAAGATGTAGCGCAAACTGAACCTTATGTGTAGGTATTACAGTTGTTTTTCCTAAAAGTCGTGTTTGTTTACATGCTTAAGAAATAAATTGCGAACGCAGATTATAGATGGATGCTTCGCTGCGCTTCGACTCTGCGCTAGTATGTATCGACACTTATTATTCTCATTGCCCGGGCAATATAGACAACACGGGCAAAGTTGATAATAACTATACTTATATAGGAAATATCTACCTACGAGATTCGCGTAATAAAAAAAATCCTTTAAATTCGGTTTATGATTAAAATAACATAAATAAGTTGTAATTTTTAAATATTTAGTGCCATCTTGAGTCTTAAAAGTTTTTTGTTATAATTTGAATAATAAGGTTTCCATCATTTTCTTCTTATGTTACAAGGCACCTGAAATTAAAAAAAGCATTGGTTAATAACATAATTATATGAATAAATAAACTAACTGTTTGCAATTAACATGCTTTTATTATTTTTTGATGTGTAACATCTTCCCTCTCACTTTGCTGGGAGAGATCTCTTGAAATGGGACGGAAGTGTGTAACAGGAAGCCGTGAAGAACATGCTCTTTAATTTGACTAATAAACGCGCGCGGTGCTATAGTTGGCCGTCAGATGGTAACAGCCCATTTTTGGAGAGGTTGGTACTGTTAGTCAAGATGTCAGATGTTACACATCGACTACTGTAAGGTTCACTCGTTTTTTTTTCTTTTCGTTAAAAAAACCAGTTTCAGAATTGCGTATCACACTTTCAATTACGTTCTGAAAGATTTTGAAGGATATTCAATGTCCATTGCTTCATTAGTTTGAAAAATTCGTCTGCTCGACAACTTAAGTTACACCACAGATAAATTGACAGATGGTTCACTCCGCATTGTATGTATGAAGCTAGTAGGTACGCGGCGGGCTCGACTTCAGTGGGCGTAACGTAGTCAGAAGATATAAGAGTTACGCGATAGAAAGAGAGGCAACTTCTAGGTGAATATAACTGTAGGTAATAGGGATGATGCCTGGGTAAAACAAATGAAATTCTAATTAGTCCGACAGTCAGATAATAAAAAAATATTAGACACGTATTTTTTGCTTTGTCATATCAATAAAAAATTACTTAGATAAAACGCAAATTAAGTTGGGGAGTGGGGCTCGCTACGTCACAAGTGAGTATAAAATCTACATACTCGTGACGTCATGGCACATTTTAACTCAATGTATCGCCGTAATCTTTAGATTACGTAAAAAAAGAAAAATACATGTCCAATATATTTTATAATCTCCATGACGGACTCAATTTTTTTTATTATTTAGCGCAATTATTTAATTAGCGCAGTGCGACCTGAATTGCACTTTATTGTGTCGAAACAAGAGTCGCTTTTTATTTAAATGATTTTGTGGAGTGAACCATCTGTGGTAACGCAATGAATGTTGTTGAACTGTCAAAAATCATTGCCATTGTTAGTGTGTTACGTTTTCCTTGTCTATCCACACAGATCAGTGTCAGTGCCTTCTGGGTGTCGGGCCGTCCGTGCACATTTTAAATGAAATTTTTCACCCTTCCGGAAACTCAGTACAGACAGCCTTTTTTTTTTTTTTTGGGTGGGAAATCATCAAATGACTCCTCCCGCTCTGGGCAGAGCGAGAGGGTCAGACTTTTACTGACTAAAACCCACCCGTGTTCCTTCCGTTGCCTATGTGCTGGGGCCGCGATATCCCTTTCAGACAAACCCGCGACCCCAGCAGGCATTGGTCCTTCCGGACCCCGTCAGTTGTTGCTGACATCCCTTTGAGGCGCGCGTGGAACACGACGCGCCGTCGAACCGGGCCTGGTGCTTATCGGACGGCGAGCTGCCCATCGCTCACCGTCCGCAGGCCCGCGCCTACGGTGGCCGGAAGTCAGCTTGTGACTCCCGACGCCCGGGGCGTCTCCTGCGGCGACTTGGGGCGCGAGGGCGTGCAGCTTGAATCTCCCTCGCACGCTCCGCCTCCTCCTTCGCGAGCATAACTGCTTCGCAGAAGAAGGTGACGGCCTCCCATGCACTCTCGCTCCGGACCATGGCCTGAACCAGGGCCGGACGCGAGAGATCGCCGCCGCCGATCGCCTCCGTGAGGACACGGCGGTGCTCCGCCTAAGCCGGGCAGACCTCCACCGTATGCTCCACCGTGTCCTCCGGGCGATCCACACAATGGTGACACCCGGGCGTTCCCTCCCGCTTGATCCTGAACAGGAACCTCCCGAAACAACCGTTTCCGGTGAGGACCTGCGTCAGGCGGAAGGTGAGGACGCCGTGGCGCCTCTCTAGCCACTCCTCAAAGAGGGGCCTTACCGCCGCAATTGTGGCGTGCCCAATTACAGACAGCCTCAGGCCCTGAACTAGAGCTGTGTCGACAGAGATTTAAAGATGGTATTCCGTAGGCGACCGCAGCCGCAAACTGCAGCTGCAATTGCCACTCAATCGCAATAACTGACCGGAAGGACAGGACTAGTTTTTATGTACCTCCTAACATTTTGTATGTTAGGAAAGGCCTAAAACCAGCACTAGAAAATGCAATGATCATTCAATCGGATCATAAGCTTCTAATTTTTACCCGATTGCGGTAGAGCCCTAAATGTAATGTTTTTTTTTTAATATGTAATATTTTTACTCTCGCTTTACTGCAATCTGTGGGAGTGATTTCGTGAAAAGGGACGGAAGTGTGTAACAGGAAGCCGGGGAGCGCGCTATTTGATTTGACCAATGAGCGCGCGCGGTGCCACAGTTGGCCGTCAGAAACGATTTTGACGAATCCCGCCCCTTTAATGTTGGTTATTACCAAGGTGAGATGTCAGATGTTACACATCATATGCTCGTTTAAAAAAAAAATATATCACTTACTTAGAAACTTACCACAAAATCTAATTGCAGCGTTACTAAAGAATTACTTTACTAATAGGGATGATGCCAGGGTAAAAAAAAAGAAATTCTAATTAGTCCGACAGTCAGATAATAAAAAAATATTAGACACGTATTTTTTGCTTTATCATATTAATAACAAAATACTTAGATAAAACGCATTTTAAGTCGAGGAGTGGGGGTCGCTACGTCACAAGTAAGTATAAATCTACATACTCGTGACGTCATGGCACATTTTACCTCAATGTATCGCCGTAATCTTTAGATTACATAAAAAAATAAAAAATATGTGTCCAATATTTTTTAATAATCTCCAAGTAGGACAAAAAAATCGTCATCGTCCCTATTAGTACTGTTATGGGATACACTGTTTTAAGTTAATTCAAGACTATATTGTACAGTGAACCGCACATCAGCGCTAACTATTTATTATTGACAGCGGCTTTATGTCCTAGCTTAACGGGCGATGTTCGTAGCGCAAGGGTCTCCACTGATATGCAGTTGACTGTACATGTATATCAATTAGGTCCATATTCTAGAAAAAAGATCTCATATAATTATATTCAATTTAACTAGTAGATGAAATCTGACAGATTTGATGCAATATTTTTTTACTGCCTCTTTTTTTACCGATGCAATTTTTTTGTTAAGGATGTTTTTTTTACTGCCTTTTTTATTGGTCTAGCGGTCTCAAGCGCTACTGCTGACAAAATAATAGACGTAATTTTGGATGGGGGGGGGGGCGTGAGTCATGAGGTATGCTAAAAACATCACGTGATTAACGGACGACCCCGAAGGGTCGGGCAGTGGTATACCCTCTGCCCGACCCTTCGGGGAAACACGGCGTGATGTTATGTTATGTTGATGCAAAAATTATGCTCGTACATCGTTCCAGAATATGGGCCATCTCTTAGTATTAAATCAACTATACTCCATTCAAAAATAAAATTACTCATTTAAACAAACCTTTTTTACAGTCCGTTCAACCGATTTTGACTTCTATTGCGTTGGTGGCATGACAAATGGCAGCTGCAGTAAGCAGTTGGTATTGTAACCACTTTTTTGCTTTTAATGCCATTCTTATGCCTACGGTATAGAAGTCAAAATCGAGTAAAAAAGGTTTGTTTAGATGTCTAATCTTATTTCAAATGTACTATAAATAAAAATTATTATAATACCTGTATTTTTTCTCTCTGCTAACGAAAGCATGTCAGTAGTAGCCTGGAGCAAAGGAAATATTACAAAAAATAAATAAAATTTAGCATTGGCAACAAAAAAATACACAATTTTGACGAGAACACCAATTCTATTTTTTTTTTCTTCTAAAAGCTTATACAGCAACGAGATATATTTAATATTATTAATATTGCATAAACTTGTGTTTGAAAAATGTCGACTGTTTTTTACAACGGAATAAAAAATCAAAACATTGGATAGTGGAAGTGTATTTAATTATTAAAAAATTGCATTTATTTCATGTGTAAATCGTAGTTTGTGTTATTTTCACATTTAATTGTAAAAGTATAATATTCGAAACAAAAAAAGTTTTAATAAAAATGTTTGACAGTTAAGCTAGAAAAGGTATGCGCTTCCGTAATCTTTGCATTTCCGAATTAGCCCGAACGTCGCGTGTGTCATTACGCGTTCGTATTTCCGAAGATAGACGACAATTTCCGAAGGGCATACTTTTCCTTAAAGATTAAAAGTGTTTATAATGTACAGTGTAAATTCAAAACCTATATTATAATAATTTGTTTGTTTTTTTTTTTCGTTACTGTAGTGTCTACCCTGCTTACCCCCATGGAGAGAAGGCGTAAGTTTATTTATCTAAGTGTATGTATAAAGGCTGGTAAGCACGAACGAACCCCCCGCACCAGTCTGTATGAGCCTTTACACCTTGTAAAGGCTCATACAGACTGGTGCGGGGCGATTCTGCGATATTTTCGCCACGTAACACCGTTCATACTAGTTCGCCACGATATCGCGGGCGAGACACCAAAGGAACATTTCGTATGGCGTCGCATCGATAACGCGTCTCGCTAGCGACGCGACACAAGAGAAGATTTTTGTCTCGCCGTGCGACAGGTCGCTCTTGTGTGTAGTGTAGCGTGTGTTTTCACAGAAATTGATCTACGGATTAAAAAATCGCAGAAACGCGTCGCGCGATAACTCACGCCAGTCTGCACCACCTTTAACTTTAGAACCAGGTTTAAACCATCCAGCTATTTTTAAATTTCGAACTTTATACCGACAAAGTTAAAGTTCTAATTACAAAAATTAACGCAAAAACCGAGTCTTAGTTGTCAATTTTGTATTAAGAACCTTACACTTATCGCATTAAAACTGAAAATACATTATCTGGCTCTTATGTTAGGGCTTGGACGAAACTGAACTCGTTGAACCACGGAATGTGCCGCTTTAAGGTGGGTCCAGACGTCTGTAATGTAATGTAATGTAATGTATTGTGTAATGTAACGCGAATGCTGCGTGTGGACTCCACTACGACCTACGAGCATTACATAAACGCTCGGGCTGGCACTCGCGCTGATCCATCGCCTGTCGGTTTTAAGCGCGAACGCAAAAGCTCTCGCAGTCGAACACATACAGGGGGGCGAGCATGGCATGGTTTTTGATAGATATATGAATATATTTATATTTAAATAAATATTTATTCCTGAATTCTCGCTATTGCATCTGCCACTGTTTGTCTCTGCATCACCGAAAGGTTGACTGGTAGAAAATGCCTATGGCATTAAGTCCGCCTGTACGCTCTGTACATTTGTGTGCTTGAAGTATTAAATAAATAAATAAATACTGTGACATGGCTCGAGTCACACATTTTATATGACTAAACTGTGATAAAATGTGTGAGTCGAGCCATGTCACAAGGCCGTGCTCACCCCGGTGGAGTCTCGTTGATTTTGGACGCCGTCCACTATTCGCATTACATTACACGATAAATTACATTACGCACGTCTGGACCCGTCTTTACGGGCGCGCGCGTACCGTCAATCAATATAAGTACGTTTAACATTGACCTTGTAATTAATAATTCTAAGAAATGTGGCGGTCAGTTCAAAGACAAAAGGCAGATCGAAGTACACCTTGGCCTCGATAGCTAGTCTAGTGTTAAGTACCTAGTCTGGGGCTATTTTAGACAGATATTTTCTAGACTTTAATAGTTCTACACTCCCATAAAGTATATAACTCGGTTATCCTAACAATGTATTTAGGAAAAGATCCGATCAAGAATTTGACAAGTGTTAGTAGTGTTAGTTAATGTTGTCAGAATGGAAAATATATAATTATTAGTAAGGTACAATCCATAACCTGCGACCCATTTGAAGCATTACAGTATTTTTAGAACCATGCATAAAATATGGTTTTTTATCGCTGCAGAAACCCGTATTTGTGAAGTCTGGGAAATTAATTCTGAAGCAAATCGACACCCTACGTCAATTTGCCGTGTTATAGCCATTCATTCAACTGTCACAGAATGTCAGTTGTGATTTGACTATAGTTACGGCTAATTTAAGTTGGTATAGTTTGACCGGGACCGCGCCTTAGGAATGCGCGGCGAGGCGGGGAGCAAAGTTAACGAATTAACGGCGGGATACCGTGAGCGTTGACGAATTAACGGCCTGCCCTCCCCTCCGTCTCGCCGCGCACTTACCGAAGGCGCGGTATAGTGGTTTCGGTCAAACTAAAGTCATTTGTTTAAGAGGAAACGCGGTCACGTGGTCGTTGGCCTTCATTCCATAATAACGTATTTCTCATTTTCTCCCTGGTTAAATTATTAAAAAAATATTCGGACTAGTACTAACTAGTTCGAATATTTTTTTATCATACATATATATAATGTATACACGGTTATTGATTGGTACATAATATGTCGGCAATCCATTAAGAAGATATTCTGATTTAAAAGAGTGTCCGTGGAGTTTCTTGCCCGTTCTTCTCCATAGGAACCTACTACGCGTTGGAATGGGCAACTAGCTTCATATTTCTGACTGACCGACCCCTTGACAATTCAAAAGTACCTGTAATTGGTTCATTTGAAATAAATGCTTCGAGTTTGAGTTTGAAGATGTAGCAGAGGTTATTTACAACCAATTGACCCTTAATGACTCATACGCAGATGACAATAATTTTCGAGTAATTTTATTCATTTCAATCAATCTGCCTAGCCTTTTCCCAACTATGTTGGGGTCGGCTTCCAGTCTAACCGGATGCAGCTGAATACCAGTATTTTACATGGAGCGACTGCCTATCTGACCTCCACAACCCAGTAACTGGGTAATATACGATACCCCATGGTAAGACTCGTGTCAGACTTTCGGGCTTCTGACGACTCGTAACGACTGTCCACAATAGTCCAATAGTCCACACAGTATACGACAATCCACGAAACAGCCGGGACCAACGGCTTAACGTGCTTTCCGAGGCACGGAGGATTCTCGGTATGTAAAGATGGTCACCCATCCACTGACCAACCCCGGCAAGCGTAGCTTAACCTGATGGATCGACCAGTGTGGCAGTAATTCTATTCATTTAAAAATATAAAATGTCAAATTACTCGAAAATGGTTGACATTTGCATAGGATAGGGGTCAAAAGGGGTAATTTGGTTGCAAATGATCTCTCCTACATCCATAATGGATTGCCGACACATTACGAATAACCTTTATTTTTTATTTTTTCTTAGTTTAATATACGTGACCGCATTTCCTCGTAACAATTAATTTCCCTTACTTTACCATACAAACACAAAGCGATCCCACACCCACATTCGAAGGACATACACGATTCATTCAATGACATCACGATATAAAAATATAATAATAATTAAAAAAATATATTCATTATTTACAAAAAGGCATACTTACCTTTTAAGTATTTTGTACAAAAAACACTCGCGTTTTGTTGAAAACGGGCAATGTTAAAAACTAACCAAAATTCACTCTGACCAGGTGGAGTTGATAAATTATAAAAAATCCAACAAAAGTAAAATATATTACTAAATATAAAATAACTTTAAAGTTCTATTTAAAAAAAAAGAGAAATTATTAAAAAAATATATAAGTAGTTTAAATTATATTCTTTAGGTACATATAAAAAAAATCTACTAATCTTTTTTTTTTTTTATAACCGGTCAAAGCATTATTATTATTAATAATTAAAATCTGCTCTCGAAACAGGTAAAATTATATTCTTAACTTTATGAATTAACATTTAATGTCATAAACTTTAATAGTATTTATAAATCCTATAATAAGCACCTTTATATATTAATATATTACATAATAAAGCTTATAAGCTAATATGTACAGCTACATTAAATAATATAAAATAAAAACATGCAGAATAAGCATGCTTAAAACATAAATATTGGATTCCACAGACTGTAGCGAAGCGAACGCTATACTATATTTCGTTAAAACACTTGAATAGTCCAACTATTTATAAGTAAATATTTAAATTAAAGACAGCTTTTTTTTTGTCTAGTGGCCTCAAGTCACTACTGAGTTCTGGGTTCCAGCCAGGGATGTTAAGGAGCTCCGTAACCGTAACCGAAACTATGGAATATCCGAAATAAAAACCTATCCGTAACTGAGTGTAAATGAGACACGTTATGACAGGTTTTTCTGCGCGGCCGGGCAACACACTAGCCGCGCGCGTCACTTGTATGTTTGTTTATTATTTATATTGCTTAGTCATAACTACTCAGTTATTGCGGGATTAAAAATCTAATATCCGCAACCGAAATTATACAAAACTAACGGATAATCCGAAATAATTTCATATCCGAAACCGGTATAATATTATTTCAATATCCGTACCCCGATCCGAAGCTTCTTATCCATAACATCCCTGGTTCTAGCCCCAGGCCGAGCAACATTTTATTGGCTTGTGCATTAGCTTACTCTTAAAAACAGCCCGGAGTCTGACCCACCCCACTGACTTGTAACATAACTGGCGAAATATTAATAATTGAAAACAGGTTCGATGTTATATTGATATTACTACATAGATCATCATTCGCTTCACTAATCTTGAAAGAGAGTAGTAAACTAATAAAAATGTTAGTATATTATTACTATTAGCCTTTAATAAAACCAGCATCAGAAGGCATTTTAAGACGCAAGTATGCAAGACATCCCAACTATACCGTTACCTACATGAACTTATAGTAAACCAAATCTAAGAAAATAACTGAAAAGCAATCAAATATTACTACAGCACGCGTAGCGTGACCATAATGGAAACGGATTTTGTCGACGGAAGAATAGACAAAATGACAGATTCACAATCTGTCATTTTGTCTATTCCTCCTTCCACAAAACCCGTTTCCATGGTGGTCATGCTACGCGTGCTGGACTTTTAAGAGGGTTTATCCTAAAAGTTGGCAACGTCGCAAATAACTGTCAAATATTTACCTGTTTTGATTCTTATAGCAATATTATTGAATAGAAATAAGAAATGTGGCTAACTAGAGAACTAGAATATTAATAATGAATTGCAATTATAACATTGAATTTGATGTTGTACCCATTTTAGGTGTAAAAAACGCATTTGGAAAGTTTCCAAATTGTTTTTTTTACGTCTAAAACTAAACATTCAGTGTTAAGATATTAATTATTGCATTTTTATTTCCACACAGTAATATTGCTAAATTAATCAAAACAGTGAAATATTTGACATCTATTTGCGACGTTGCCCACGTTCAGAATTAACGCTCTTAATGTACAGGCTGGCCCATAAATTGACGTCCTAAAAAAAAAATATTTGAAGTCTCTTTCTAAGGACTTCCCGAAAAACCCCCATGTATTTCAGCGATTATTTATATTTTAAGGAGCCAGACATTTTTTTTAATGATTGGAAATTATGTTTTTTTTACTTTATAACATGCAGATGAAATAATAAAAAACTATACAACTACCTAATTCGAATGACATTTTTTTGGTTGAAAGCTCTTTCCTTCTACAAATATTAATTTTAGGTCTGGCCAAACTGAGGCGAATCCCGATAAAATAGACAATGGACGCGCGCAGTCGCGTCCCGCATCCCGCGCGGGATTTGCGTCAGTGTCGCCAGGGCTAGGCAGATGAAGAGTGCGTCTAGTAGTATTGGTAATACATATTAACCCATAGTTCCCATTTTAACCCATTATTTTCATATTAACTCGTAGTTCCCATATTAACCCGTAGTTCCCATATAAACCCATAATTCCGATATTAAACCATAGTTCCCATTTTAACCCATAGTTCACAATATTAACCCATGGTTCCCATATTAACCCGTAGTTCCCATTTGAACCCATGCCATGGTGTCCATTATCATCCAAGGTGTACATAACAGGGTGTTCCTACCTTGACCTTGACCGTAGCCGCCGGGTGCTCCGTAGGCCGGAGGCGGAGGCCCTTGTTGTCCGTACGCGCCATATGCGGGGGGTTCCGACTGAAATATAATAGTTTTGATGTTATAATCCTGTTAAGATACTGTCTGCTTTGCACGGTGAAAAAAAAGTCTTATTTTTTATGACCCTTGTTGCATAATAAAAAAAACCTTACCTTTTTTATTATGCAACAAGGGTCATAAAAAATAAGACTTTTTTTTCTTGACTTTTAATTCGAATAAAAACACAAAACGGATCTATAAGCAGTGGCGAATTGATAATCATTAAGATTTCTGTGAAGCAAGCCGTGTGCCCCAATGAGCTTCCCATCTGCAAAAATGACGAACTTGTATAAAAAAAAATCATCTCCTATTTAACCCCTTTGCGAGATGAATTTTCAAATAATCTTTCCTTAGTCATAGTAAAAATAAATATCTCTAAAAATGGATAAGTTCTAAGCGTTTTTAAGTAAATGATAGACAGACACAGCGACGATGTGACGGCACAACATAGGAACGCCATAGTAACTTCGCGTCATGGTACAATGCCCGTTTAACGTGACAAGGACAGAAGATTTTTTTCCAAAGCGTGTAACTTCTCCATATTTCCACCAATTTTATTTATTTTTTCTATTATAGTATTTCTTCTGTAACATCTTTAAAATATTAATGCATGTTTATTTTTGATAGTAGTCAAGTTTGTATAGAAAAGTCGTGAGGGAAATTTTTAGTGTGAATGTGGATGATTCAAATTCAAAAGTCATTTATTCAAACCAGGCTGAGAATCGGCATTTTTATAACGTCAAAATTACTTAAGAGAGTCCCCGTAGACAAAATCAAACTGGTTGCTTAGACAAAATCAAACTGGTTGCTTATTTAATTATATAATTTGTTATTTTTTATAACTCTGATTTTACATTCTGTGATTTCTTGAACTCACACACTGACTTATTAGTATTACTTGTTAAAATGTTAGGAAAATCGTATAATTTTGCAATGTTTGTAAATATGTGAGCACCATGTATCTATCACATAATTAATTTATCTGTAATTGCTTTATTAATTTTTTTCATTCTTTTTTACCTATCGCGGTATAGTAATCTTATTCTAGATGCATCGTCTTCACATATAATTATATAATTAATGTATGCAAAATATTGTAAAAACATTTTAAAAGAGTAACGGTGGAGTTTCTTGCCCATTCTTCTCCATACGAAAACTACCTTTTGGAAGGGGCGACTAGAATCAATTCTATTTTTTATAAATTTGACGTTCATAAGTGCCTTTTATGTGCCTAATTGAAATAAATTGTTTGACTTTGACTTTGATCCGATATACGCCCACCCTTCACCACTTCCCAGTGCTTAAGCTGGGAAGAAGTGGCGCAACAAACTCCGCAGCAGCACAGCTGTCTGTTCAGTTGGATGGCTATAAGAATAGAGAAAGACCAAAGAAACGATGGATGGACTGTGTGGAAGATGATATGGATAGAAAGGGGGGGACTACCGAGATGAAGACTGATAGAGAAATATGGAAGATGAAGACATGTTGCGTAGCGCCGACCGCTGATAAATTGAGATGAGGGCAGGCAAATGATCTTTTAAGCGAAAATTCAGCAACGCTAATACCGTTTGCTGACGCAGCCATTAAGTCCTTACATGTGCAGGTAACAGAGCATGCGGCGAAGATGGATGGTGAAGAAAATGATGATATTAATTTATAGTAGTCAAATACAGTATAGGCGGCAAAGGCTAAGCAGCTGAAGGTCTACTCACCATATACATCTGCTGCGGCGGAGGCTGGGCGCCCTCGAAGCTGATCAGCTGTATCATGACGTCTCCGTCCACGGTCACGTGCGAGATCCTCTGGAAGGGGATCCGGTGAGGGAACTCGCAGAAGTGGACGCCGTTTAGAGCTACCTGGTGAGCACAAATAAATACATTTAGGCGCGCAATGTAACGCACGGAACATTGTGCTTTTAGGTGGATGCCACGGTACAGGAGTTGTGGGCAAGGGCGGATCCAGGGGGGGCACAGGGTCACGTGCCCACTCCAAACGGTTTAAGTAAAATAAAATCGAATCGTCTGAATGGGCTGGCCTGAATGCATATCTATCAAGAAATTGCCTCAATAATGAATGCTGAAGAAGTAGGCTACTATATGTTCATTGACAAAGAATTAATCCCAAAAACAGCAGAGGCAATACAAGATATGGGAGACACTTCTTATCTGTCTGGCCCATGCGCTCCTCCCAGAAATAAATCCTGGATCCACCCTTGCATATAATATAGGGTATTTAAATTTTTAAATTTAAGTTATAACATTTAAATCTATTGTTTCCTTAAAAAAGTACTCCTTTTTTGTAGATTTTGACAACATCACTCTACATTTATCAAAATAACAAATTCGTTCCTCACCTTCAAAGCATGAGGCTCGCACAGAACCAAGGCCTCGAACTGATCCCCCCTATTCACGGGCATGCCACCGTTCGTCTCTTCAACTCCCCAGTTCATAGCCGTGAGGTGGTTCCGTACGACGCACATCTCCGGGAAGCGGAAGTTTAAATGTAAGGCGATGTCGTCGCGAGGATCCGTGTTGGGACCGCATTGGAGGTTGATGGCGAATCTGGGGAAGAAGAAGATGATAAAATTAATTACGCCGGTACAGGGTCAATTTAAATTAGCTAGTGAAACTTGACAGGCGTGATCGGTTTCGACAACTCATCATCTGCCTAGTTTTTCCCAACTATGTTGGGGCCGGCTTCCAGTCTAACCAGATTCAGCTGAATACCAGAGTATTTTACAGGGAGCGACTGCCTATCTGACCTCCACAACCCAGTTACTGGGTAATACGATACCCCTTGGTAAGACTGGTTGTCAGACTTTCGGGTTTCTGACGACCCGTAACGACTGTCAAAGATCCACGAATGACAGCCGGGACCACCGGCTTAACGTGCTTTCCGAGGATTCTCGGTATGTAAAGATGGTAACCCATCCACTGACCAACCCCGGCAAGCGTAGCTTAACCTGATGGATCGACCAGTGCGGCTGTTGTTACTTAGCCACCTGCTAGCTCCTCTATATAGGATAGGTATTATATATTATGTAATTTAAAATATGGAACAGAATTTTTAAGAAATCTATTATGATATGCAAGATAACTTAAACAGAACTTAGTGGAACAGGCCATTAGTTTTGCGGATAGCAACGTCAGCTAATTTGCCAAATAAAACATTTCTGGGTACAATAAGGCCGATAGAACTTGGCAGGTCTGAACATAGGCACTACGAAGTTTCGCGCATGTTCTCTCACTCACACGTGGAGTCTCGATTGTAAAGATGGTCACCCATTCACGGACCAACCCCGGCGAAGCGTAGCTTAACCTGACGGATCAACCAGACAGATAAACAATCATAATCTGTCATTTTGTCTATTTTTACGCGTGCAGTGCGTGTTGCCAGTGACGACTTATGACACTGAAACGTGGTCACTCATAATGGGCCTTATTAGAAAAGTCACCCAAAGTGCAAAGGAGAGGGCTATGCGAATTTCCCTACGTGATCGAATCAGAAATAAGGAGATCCGCAGGAGAACCAGGGTAACCGAAATAACCCGAAGAATTGCCAAACTAAAGTGGCAATGGGCAGGGCACATTGCTCGCAGAACAGATGGCCGATGGGGCCGAAAGGTTGTGGAGCGACTGCGTACCGGAAGACGTAGCGATGGAAGATCCCACAAGGTGGACCGATGACCTGGTGAAGGCCGCAGGAATCCGCTGGATGCGAGAAGTACAGAACCGGTCGAAGTGGCGGTGCTTGGGGGAGGCCTATGTTCAGCAGTGGAGGTCTTTCGGCTGAAATGATGACAATGACTGTGTAGCGGCATCTACATCGCTACATGCGAACTACGCATCAAAGACCTGACGTCACACAAATCCTGCATCGCGCAATTAGAGTTTACCGCGCGATAAACATATATAGAATCTCCCAACTTCAAACCTCTGGGCAGTTGCCCGCCAGACATCACACCCGTCTGGTCGGAAGATCCTCCCTTTTCTTTGGGGGATGAGTGAACTTTACACCCTGTTCCTCATACACCTAAATTGGTGACCCCGAATATGAACGTCAACGCAGCCTTCGTGCAACTACTTCAGCGTGACGTCATCATCATCATCACTCCCGCAAGCTTTCGTGAGGCGAGTCACACAGCCAATCAGCACCCACGGCTTCAACGGGTATCCTGACCACCAGCATGCAGCGAACGCGCATTCCTGGTCATCACCCTCAGCCACAACCCAGCGCTGTACTACATCCGACCCACTGGATCATAATGCAGCACTACCCCGACTCACTGGGGAATCACCGCAGACAGTTCCGACTCACCGCGAACTATGCGGCACCCGGTTCCGACTCACTGGAACCACAGCTGGCACTGTGAAGCATCGCAAGATGCAAGACTCAGCCCACTATCAACCTCCGGTCTCCGGAGGGGAGTGATGTAGCGGCATCTACATCGCTACATGCGAACTACGCATCAAAGACCTGGCGTCACACAAATCCTGCATCGCGCAATTAGAGTTTACCGCGCGATAAACATATATAGAATCACCCAACTTCAAACCTCTGGGCAGTTGCCCGCCAGACATCACACCCGTCTGGTCGGAGGATCCTCCCTTTTCTATGGGGGATGAGTGAACTTTACACCCTGTTCCTCATACCCCTAAAACTGTAGAAGGCAGGATGATATGATGAAGGCTTACCTCTGAGCGCCGGGGGGGCAGCTACCCTGCACCCTGATCATACGACCAGGGTACATGCCCGCGGGGATCGGGTGCACACATGGTATTACCTGAAAAAATACAAGGGCTTTGTTAATAATTGTACAGACAGCTGGTGAGTTTGTTGCTTAAGTTCTTGTTCACGGCTACAGCACTAGGAAGTGGTGAAGGATAAGCGTGCCGGGGGACCGGCTTATGTAATACTGACGTTAAAAAAGTGCTGATAGGCTGGGAAGCCTAGATTGAATAAATGACTTCTCAAAAACAAAAGTCATTTATTCAATTTAGGCTGGGAATCAGCACGTTTTTTATAAAAGAAAAAGAAGTGGAACAAAAAACCGGCCAAGTGCGTGGTCCGCCGTAAAGATTTACCATGTTATTTTAAGACCATAGACTTCTAATAGGTTTTCCTGTAATCTATGAGTAAAGAACCATTATCTGCATTATTTTCAAAATTTTAATTTAAGTAGTTTCGGAGATAAGGGGGGGGAGGGGAATGGTCAATTCCAAAACTTTTTTTTTAAATCTCCCTATTTGCCTCCGTAAAGTAACCCCCATATTTAATATTGTTTTATTTACGTAACATGTTTAGGTCACAGAAATTCATGTGTACCAAATATCAACTAAATTGATCCAGTAGATTCGGAGCAAATTGGCTGTGACAGACGGACAGACACTCAGTCAGCCAGCCAAACAGACACACGAGTAATCCTATAAGGGTTCCGTTTGATCCTTTTGAGGTACGGAACCCTAAAAACGTGTTGCGCCGACCCCGAGTAACACGGGCGATGCGATACGATGCGGTAGGTCGGGGACCGAGGGAGTTCTATAAAAATGTGGTTGTTATTTTATATTTTAGTCCATTGTTTATCTTACGACTTCCTTGCGAAGAAACTCGCGGGCAGAGGCTAAAATCTATACAATACTCCAAGGGTAGGGCAGTTATTTATTACATAAATAGCTAGATAAGTGTTGTGTACATAATATTAGTTCTTGATAAGCAGGTCATTGACTGGCTTATCAACTGCGGACTATTAACAGGTGACTTTATAGTAGCACGCGGCGCTCGTGTCCGTCAAAACGATGCAACCAATCACAAACTAGTTAATAACGCGATATAACTGATTACTATAGTTTACGGATCGTTATTGGTTAAAAAAACAACCGACTTCCTTTAATTTCAATTACTTTCATTTCGATAGTCGGTATCTTTGGATCTGTATTTTAGTTTTTAGTTATCTCGATTTCTCCAGGATTCCATCATCAGATCCTTCTCGGAAGTATACCCTTTCAAACAAAAAAAGAATTTTGCAAATCCGTCTATAAATGACGGAGTTATGCCTGAACATACATTTAAAAAAAACTGTCGCTTTTTCGTTTCATCGACTTTCAAATCACAACGATGCTAAAGAAGTTTAACTTCAAAAAAAAAACTGTCGCTTTTTGTTTCATCGACTTTCAAATTACTTCGATACTAAAATAGTTTCCACTTTAAAAAAATATATAAATAAACATACGAATTGACAACCTCCTCCTTTTAGAAGTCGGTTCAAAAATAGATTTTTTTTAAGTGTCTTCCAGAACGTTACGTACGCTTGGGAGGAAACGAGAAATTCTATAAAATACTCGTATGACGAACGGGAAATTCTATACACATAATATGAAGGACAGAGAACTAGGAAAACTGGACGTACCTACTTTCGAACTTGTGTTACGTTTACCTTTCCCCATCAATTTGGGAATACCTAGAGGATAAGTTGTTTACTGGACACAGAATAGTAGTTCAAGGCGCAAGCGTCAAGGTAGCCCGCGAAATTCAAATTTTGTTACGTTTTTTGCAATTTACAAGTCAGTATCATGTTGTAAGTTGATTTAAATATGATTCGCGTCCGTATAAGATGTATATTTATAGAATTGTAATCATAAAAATGATCAATACAACTAAGTTCATATAATTCCATTGAATGACTATTTCATGAAATCATGACATTTGACCATTGTGTTCGAAAATCTACCCCTAAGGGGATGAAAAAGGGGGACAAAGTTTGTATGGCACAACGTGATTCCTTGGTCCAATCTACTTCAAATTTTGCATAAACATTCTTTAACAGAATGAATGGAAGACCTGTTTCGTTTTTTGTTGAAATTCATCCCCTAACGGGGTTTAATAGGGGTAGAAAGTTATTTTGGGAGTGATTTGCTTCGAAGTTGATATCAATACATAGTGCTTTTGATTTAAATTAAATTTTAATTTGACACATGTTTGAAAAGTCAATCCGATTTTATTCAAAAAAGGTTGAACTCACATAAAGGTTTGGTGCTTGCAATGCAAATATTCTTTAAAATTGGAATGTCTCGAAAGTCGCCGTACTATATATATTAGTACCGCATTTGAAGGTTTCTAAGCTTTACAGAGGTCTGTATTTATTCCTAGGATTCCCCTAACACCCTCAAATTACCCCTTCGAATTCAAGAGAGTGCAGTTTCCCATAGTATGCTTCGCAATGACTAAAAACAAAGCTCAAGGTCAAACTCTTAAGGTAGCGGGAGTAGACTTGAGGGAAAGCTGCTTCTCCCACGGCCAGTTGTATGTGCATGCTCCAGAGTAAGCGCACAGAGTAAGCCTGGTGATTTTAACACCCGAAAGAAAAACAAAAAATATTGTTTACAAAGAAATACTGCGGTAGGTGTAGTATTTCGATTTCGTTGTAAAAAGATAATACACCCGTGTAACTTTCGCCAGATTTTTAGATTTTTTCAGGTTTATTTATCCTTTATATCCCTACACTATAATAAAGATTTGTTATATTATATAATTATTAAAAAAATGACATACTAATTTATATGTTATAACAAAATTAATAACGTAAAAAACCAATAAAAAATCCTATTAGAACCATTTTCGACTTCTACGCGGACGAAGTCGCGGGCAAAAGCTAGTAATTATGTAAAGCCATATTTGTTACGGTCGCGAGTCATATTTTAATCAACATAAAACCTGACACTGACCTGCAAAATGCAAAAAACTAAAGAAAATTTGAATTTCACGGGTTACCTTAGCGCATGCCCCTTAACAATAAAACCTATGACACAACGACAAGCTACACACGTCAGCGAAAGGACGGAAGTAACGACTGAGATGACAAGTTATCTAATACAAAGTCATCATCTCCATAGCATTTTCTCAAATATGTTGGGTTCGGATGCAGCTGAATACCCGAAACTACACTCGAAGTTATGGACGATTATGTTTACCTAGGACAAACTGTCCAGTTAGGTAAGTCCAACTTGGGACCTCTGGGTCTTCAGACAGGTTGTCTAACCACTACATCACAGAGGCGGTTGGGTTGGGTTTTTCCATCCGGCATTTCTCAGTAGCAGACCGGAGTCTGGATTCGTGCCCGGTTGATGACAATACGTCCGCACAACTGTTGAAACGTGACTGTAATATAGGTACACCTCTGACCAACCCCTACGGGTAAAAGAGGCGTGATAAAAAAGAAAGAAACTAAATACCTACGTTTATTTGCGGTGAGTTACGCAACGCTCGCTCTCAAAACGTTGAAGGAAAACATATCCTATAGAACCAAAAATTCAAAGACATGTGACATCTACCAACCCGCGCTGGACCCGCGTGGTGGATTACGGCCCACTCCATCTCACAGAGAGGAGGCCTGACTTACAATACCATTATAGATTATATTTATGACGCAAAGAAAGAACTACTACTGCCTAGCCTTTTCCCAACTTGTTCAACAATTGGGGTCAGCTTCCAGTCTAACCGGATGCAGCTGAATACCAGTATTTTACATGGAGCGACTGCCTAGTTACTGGGTAATACGATACCCTTGGTAAGACTGGTTGTCAGACTTTCGGGCTTCTGACGACTCGTAACGACTGTCAAAGATCCACGAATGACAACCGGGACCAAACGGCTTAACGTGCTTTCCGAAGCACGAAGGAGTCTCGGTATGTTAAGAAGTTCACCCATCTACCTACAGGCCAACCCCGGCAAGCGTAGCTTAACCTGATGGATCGACCCATGCAGCAGTTATTACTTAGCCACGAGCTCCTCAACGCACAAACACGAAAAAGAACATAAACACAAAAAATATCAAGTTGGGGAAAATATGCGTCACATTCACGCAAAACGGCCATCGCTCAGCAGTGATGTTATGTTTATTGAGATACGTAACACGAGTCTGTGACGCTCCGATGTCGGTTTACAGGACGACACAATCAATATTGTTGGAGACGTCATAACGAGCTGTGCTGGTAGCAGGCCATAGGTCGATCACTAATGAGACTAGAGGACAACGTTAGGTCATATGGATAATCTAGTTTCTGCCTGCGGCTTCGCTCGCGTGCAAATCGACACCACGATATACTAAAATAACAGGTGTCTCTGACGCTCGCAGGGACACCATCAGGGATTTTAATTTTGATTACACAAAAAAAAAAACTAAGACCCGTTTAAATCTGTGACTTGGCGACAAATTGCGACTAATTGGCGACAAAATATGGGAGAAAACACATCTTCGCTAGGTGTCCTAGTTTTTGAGATATAAATGTGGCCTTGCTGGGGATACTCTCCAGATCGGCCAACTATAAACCCTTATATCTTTTGAACCAGTGACCGACAAATTCTGATATTTGGCGACTAATTTCGACTAATTAGCGACAATTTTTTGTGTAATCAAAATTAAAATCCCCGATGGTGGCCCTGCCAGAGTCAATGACACAAATATCAGATACATTTCCAGCCCGAGCTATTCCTTCGTTTTCGATTAGCGTTCTTTCAGACTTTTTTTCTTTAGCTCGGCTCGGCTATCAAAATATTTTTTCAAATCCGTCTGGCAGTTTCCGTTTAAGCGCGTTCAAGCAAAAAAACAAACTCTTCAGCTTTATCTTCTTCTATTAGATTAAATTCTCGTGTCACAGTGTTTGTAACAAAACTCTTCCGAAACGGCTTGACCGATTCTTATTAAATTTTGTGTGTATATTCAGTAGGTCTGAGAATAGGACGTAAACTATTTTTCATACCCCTAAGTGATAAGGGTGGTCCAACCCAAAAAAATATATAAATTTTTTGGCCAATTTTTTTTCTTTTATTTTTTTATGATTTGGCATTAAAAAATACATACAAGCCTAAACTTTCACCCTTCTACCACCAACCTCTATTTTTTTATAGCGATATTAGTACTGTAGGTAGGTAGGTATGGCAGGTAAGGTAGGTATAGTTTGTCCGAAAGGGATATCGCGGCCCCGGCACACAGGCAACGGAAGGAACACGGGTGGGTTTTAGTCAGTAAAAGTCTGACACTCCCTCTCGCTCCGCCCAGAGCGGGAGGAGTCATTTGATGATGATTTCCCACCCAAAAAAAAAAAGGGTAGGTAGGTATGTAGGGAGATAGGCATGTAGATAGATAGGTAGGTAGGTGTAGGTAGCTAGGTATGTAGATAGGTAGGATAGGTAGGGTTGGTAGGGTAAGTAGGGTAGGTAGGGTAGTAAGGGTAGGTAGGGTAGGTGCGCCGTAGATATATTGTTGTATTAGTATAAATTAGGATTGGGACGCACTTGACCCCTGGATCTCTTGCTCAGCACTAGAACACTGAGACAGTATATTCATACTAATTGGTTATTTATTATGTACTAGCTTTCGCCCGCAGCTCCGCTCTAGTGGAGAGCGGAAATTATCTTACTTACGTGAACGTAATACACGGTTAAAAAATATCCTGCGCTTTAATCCAGGTCATGGTCTATCCGTGTGCCAAAAGTATGTTATATTGATTTGAGTCTCTTTGAACTCCAACTGGTATGATTAATTTAGGTTGGAGTCAGGTCTAAAATTAGACTAGCATAATATCTGAGTCACACATATTTTGAATATTCCAATCATTTTCTTATTTAGTACAAACAGTACAATGGATGTATGTACACTATGTACTGTTAAATACGTAATTATTAAATACCATGTAGAGTCTAGACGTAAATAAAGGCTTGAGTACACAGCGCGACTGCGACAATAACTCGCCGCAATGTGTAGTACGGTCCGTTCCAAAAAAATCTGATGAAAATGTAAACGACAAGGCCTCCTCGAAACTAACACTAGAATGTCACAATGCACTAGAACTAGTAACGATATCGCAACACAGTGACACTGCAATGGATAAAAGGACACAGCGGATCGCTAGGTAAAGACGCAGCTGATGAACTAGCTAGAAGACCATCCAGCACGTCAGTCTGACGACTCGAACCTATCGTACACATCCCCTTCAACCAACTACGCAGGTGGCTACATGAGTTCACCCACACATAAGCGGAGAACTGGTGGACCGCGACACCAGGCTGCAGGCAATCCAGGGAAGCTTTGCCATCCTTAGATAGCAGGCTAACCAGGCGTTTATTACACCTGGACAGGAACGACCTGCGCCTGATGACGGGGACTATCACGGGACACTGCTCGCTAAACAAGCACTTCCACACAATAGGCATAACGGACAGTCCTCTGTGCAGGGCGTGCATGGAGGCTGAGGAAACCGTTGCGCATGTGCTCTTTGAATGCACAGGCGTCAACCAGATTAGAACAGAAACCCTCGGGTCACCCAGATCCTACACAGAGGTTCTGAAGAGACCAGGAGACTTAATAAACTTCTGGAGAGAGGTGAGCTGGTTGGAATAACCACCGACGGCCGACATGGCCCACGCACAATGGTCCAGGACTAAGTGCGGAAACCAAACCCCATAACATAGAAGCGATAAGACCGCCCATTATATGTTTTGTAGTGTTAAATATTGTATGGATCACAAAACAGACAAGACGTTTATTCGTGGCAACACTTGCACTTCGAAGACCACACTTTTAGCGTGGCAATGGGAGCTATTCACGCACATTACTTTTGTTGATTCAAGAAATCAATCTACCTAGTCTATCCCTAACCTAACCTTTTTTTTTTTTTTTTTTTTTGTCGCTGAGAAATGCTTTATGCATCCCCGGCTCGTGGGGGACGAGTCGGGGTATGTGGGACTCCCTGTCCTAGTGACAGTATACCCACTAAAACTCAGCGGTGTTCCCGCATCGCCGTGATGGGAGGGTCATGGGAAACCGGCTCAGCCTTTACATCCACGACCCTCCCGGCGCATGCCCGCCTAGCTGGCGGGCCCCGCATGCCCCCCGGGTTGGGGGGCTACGGGAATGGCCGGGAACACCTGGCCATTCCCGTCCGGCACTGGTGGAGGCCTGTGCGATACAGGCAAGGGTGCCCCCGCACCCGTTGCCTGCTGGCCTCCACCTGGGAGGAGTCGAAGATGACTATCGTACTGACGTCTTCTTCGACCCCTCCTCCGCCTTCGGAGCGGCGCCTCGGCAGGGTCGTCCTCCCGAGCGCGCTCCGCCGCCTCCTTCTGGGACATGACGTGTTCACAGAAGGAGGCGACTGCCGCCCAGGACCCCTCGTCTCTCAGCATGGCGTTAACCAGGCCGGGGAGCGAGAGGTCCGGTCCGATCGCCGCGACGAGACTGCGGCGCGGCTCTGACCACGACGGGCACACCTCGAGTGTGTGCTGTGCCACGTCCTCCGCCGCGCCACAGTCGCGGCACGACGGCGTCTCCTCCCGTCCGATACGGTGCAGGTACGATCCGAAGCAACCGTGTCCGGACAGCACCTGCACGAGACGGAAGGAGAGGAACCCGTGCGGACGCTCGAGCCAGTCTCGCAGCACTGGCCCAATCGCGTCGAGGGTTCGGCGGCCGAAGGCTGCGGTGGCGAGGTCCCCCGTCCAATGGACGACGATGGCGTCCCTCGCCTCCCGCCGGACGGCCTCCCGCTCTTCTGGAGCCGAGCGAACGCCCCTCGCTTTTCGCTCCGCCGTCCACTCATACACTCTGGCGAGCACCCACGCCTCGAGTTCCCAAGGAGGGGTGCTGGCCAGAGCGCATGCTGCCGCATAGCCCACCGTGCGGTAGGCCCGCGCCGCACGCTGGGCTATGGCCCTTTGAGGTGCCCGCAAGGCCGCGGCGTTCTCTCGTCTGTGGAGGGACTCCTCCCAGATAGGAGCCCCGTAGAGGGCCATGCTCCTCAAGATGCCGGCGTAAAGCTGCCGGCATCGCGCGCTGGGCCCCCCCAGGTTGGGAAGCAGCCACGAGAGAGCGCCCGCGGCCTTCAGCAGGCGCGACGACAGCCCGCTGAAATGCGGGCCGAAGCGCCACCTGCTGTCGAGTACAAGGCCCAGATATTTCATCTGGGCCTTCACCTCAATCCTGACGCCCTCCACGAAGATGTGGGCGTCAGGTGGTGGGTGGCGCTGCCGAGGGCCGTGGAAGAACACGGCCTCGGTCTTGTGCAGCGCCACCGTTAAACCGAGGCGGCGGATCCGCCCCGCGACCAAGGATCCGCCCGCCGAGGCCAGGTCGGCCGCCTCTCTGAAACTCTCCCCCCGGGCGGTGAGGAGAGTGTCATCCGCGTAGCAGACGACACTCGTGCCTCGGAGGAGAGTTCCCCGCAGGAGCCAATCATAGCCGACGTTCCAGAGGAGAGGTCCTAAGACAGACCCCTGTGGAACGCCGGCTTCAACGGCGTACCGCCGGACTCGGCCAGTCTTGTTTACCAGGAGGATCGCCCGATCCTCCAGGTAGCTGGCCAGCAGACTGCGCATGTACCGAGGCACTCCGTGGAATCGGAGCGCCTCGAGGATGGTGCAGTGGGGAACGGAGTTGAAGGCGTTGGCAATGTCGAATGACACAGCCAACAATCCGTCCCCCGCATCCATCGCCTCCTTCACCTGCCCCTTAAGGCAGGCCAGCGCGTCCACCGTGGACCGCTCAGCCCGAAACCCGAACTGAGCGTCCGACAAGTCCGGCCCGATACGCCGCAGATGGCCCTTCAGGCGGGCAGCGATTATCCCCTCGAACATTTTACCGACCTCATCGAGCAGAACGATGGGCCGGTATGCCGAGGGGGAGTCTGCTGGGCGGCCCTCCTTGCGGAGGAGGCACAGCTGCCCCTCCTTCCACGGTTTCGGGAACCTCCCAGACGCAAGGCATGCGCTGAAGAGGTCCCGAAACCTCTCCTCCATTTGAGTGGCGGCGATCGCCACCACTCTTGCCGGGACACCGTCGGGGCCCGGAGCTGTCTTCTTGGCGCGGATATGGAGAATCGCCGCGCCAAGTTCCGACTCCGTGACAGGAGGGGCCTCCTCTTCCTCCTCAGCTGGCGGAGCTGTCCCAAGCGGGGGGTCCATCACTGGTGGGTTGAAGTTGTCCCTGCACGGAAACAGGGACCGAACCACCCCATCCAGAAACGAGGGCTCGAGGGTCTCGGCAACGGGGGGACCAAAGGGGCGCAATTTGTTGCGCGCCGCCTTGTACGGTCTCCCGAAGGGGTCGTTGTCGAGACCCTCCAGCATCTCCGCTCTCCCCGAGTCTCTGGCGGCGGCGATGGCTCGGTCGAGGACCATTTTCGCCTCCAAGTACACCTCATAGAGGTGGTCCCCGACAGCCACATCCCGTCGACGCCGCCGCCGACTCCGCGTGTAGGCCCTCCTCGCCTCCACACACGCCGCTCGAAGCTCCGCCAGCTCCGCCGACCACCAGTACACGGCGCGTTTTGGTAGTGGTCGGCGAGACCGAGGCATGCTGGAGTTGCATACCTCGTTCAGAGACTCCCTGAGGTGCCCCGCCACGGTGTCCACGTCCAGACCGGCGGAAGACGGCGAAAGCCAGTCCTGGACGAACGCCGCCTCCCGCGCTGCCTCCCTGTCCAGGCGGGTGAGAGCCCACCGTGGGAACGGTGACGGCCCCGAGCGGGGCCGCGTCGCTCCGGGGCCACTGGTGGAGATGTCGAAACGCACGTAGCGGTGGTCTGACAAAGTCTCCACCAGGTCCACCCGCCAGTTCAGCACGCGCGCGGCTAACGCAGGGGTGGCGAAAGTGACGTCCACTATTGAGCCACCCTGCCGCCGCACGCATGTCTGGACGCTCCCTCTGTTCAAGAGGGAGATCCCTAACCTAACCTAACCTAACCTAACCTAACCGGATGCAGCCAAATTGCATTTATTAAAGTATTTTACATGGAGCTGCCTATCTGACCTCCGCAACCGAGTTACTGGATAACACGATTCCCCTTTTGATTAAGGCGACGATAACCGACTTTTAATGATTGTATACTGAAGATCACGTCTAAACGAGTAGTGTTAATGATTTGGAAAAAATATGTGTTAAATTAAAGCATTTTCTTAATAACTTGATGAATATTTTAGATTATGTTTATATTACATTGTGAAATTAATTTGTTAAATTATGTCAAACGCGGAAAAAAAAACGAAGAATCACGTAAAATCTATCAAGCGTATTTTTCTAAAACCTTCACCATTTTAAAGATAATTTAATTATTGCTGTTTAAGCGTACGTGTTTTTTTTAAATACCTTTTGTTTTATGTATAATAAATTAATAATGCGTCTAATTTGGGCCAGCGCTCCTTGATGGGCGAGTCCTATTACTGGCTGCATATACGGCGCGTTGCCCGAGCTCAAAGAAAACGTAAGCTAACCACTCAAGGGCACTGGCATATTATCTGCGTCTTAAAACCTCTTCATTCTTGGATTTTTTGTTGATTACCACTCCTATATTGACTCCGGGCGAATTTCGTCACGGATAAACATTATTTCGTCATCAGAATGACATCACACACTTGGCCCGCTTCTTTGATAACGTCAGCCGCATGCGTCGTTCATATTTTACCGAAAGCATACGAGAAAATGTTGCGTGGGGAAACTGTAGTGCGTGCGAGTGCGCTTTCACCTTTAGACCTTCACTTAACATGACCTCCAATCCCTGAAGGGTTAGGCAGAAGATGTACCTATAGTACACCCACATATCGCCAGTTATGTTTAAGTCCCATGTAATAGGGGGTGAACAGTGGCGTAGCATAGTGGGGGGGGCAGGGGCGACACTTTTTAGGGGGCGGCAAAATTTCACAATAAATTATAAAAATACCATAAAAATACCAAACCATTTCATATTTTTATCGCAACTACAAATTCGAACACACGGAATTTTTCATTATTTATTCTGTGACGAATTCGGGGTATCCCCTTTCTTTTATTTGAATGATATTTTGTAGCGACTGCTGGCAACACCGTCTATACTGGTTTAAGTCAAATAATTTAAAATAAACTTAGTAACTTTTTTATTTAAAATCTAACCTGTGTAATGCAAAATAATGATGACTGTTCTTGCCGATAAGTTCTCTAGAATTAATGTATGTAATGTATATTATACATTAAATTGAAATACCAAAATAAGAGAGCGGCAAAATAGTCTGCCGCCCGGGCGGCCGACACCCACGCTGCGCCGCTGGGCAAACCTATTGCTATCAACCGGGCACAAATCCAGACTCCAGGCTGCTACTGATAAATGTGCAAATGGAAAAACCCAATAGTACTTTACCCGACCTGGGAATCGAACTCAGGACCTCATGCTTAGAAGTAGCGCTTGAGACAAGACAGTATAAATGCGAAAGTAAGGCTCAATATACACTGAGAGGACAGCGACCCGCAACGGGCGGCAGCGTCGAGTTCAGCTAGTAGTCTCGCCAAGAAAACACGCGCGGCAATACACAAGATATTATTTTGACAACAAATAATATAACAATCTTACTACAGGGTATTGTGTGTATCCATGTAAAATACTGGTATTCAGCTGCATTCTGACTGGAGCTGAGTTTAGACTGGAAGCTGATCCCAACACAGTTGAGAAAAAGCTAAGTAAATGATGATAAATACAATTAAGAATTACTAATTAGTTATAGAGACTAAGGTATGACATTTATTTCAAATATGCACATAAAAGCCACTTTCAAACATCAAAACTTACAAGAAAATAGAATTGATTCTAGTCGCCACTTCCAAAAGTTGTTTCATATGGAGAAGAATATGTAAGTCATTATGTATTGAACATAGCCATAAGCTTTGGGTTTGATCAGGTATTATCTAATCATTGATGATATTATGTATGGAGGTGACTACCAAGATGACAACTAATAGAGAGTCAATCAATCTGCCTAGCCTCTTCCCAACTATGTTGAGGTCAGTATCCAGTCTAACGAGCTGAATACCAGTATTTTACATGGAGCGACTGTCAATGATTTGTGCCTGTCAATGTCAAAATATTACAGTGTATGAGGTTTAAATAATAACAATAACAAATGAACAAATAACAAGTCAGAACTGTGGAGATGACAAGAGTTGTGTAGACCGTATTAAGAGGCGTCGCAGCACTAAGGAGGTAACCGGGCGGGTGAATTCAATACTAAAAACCTACGATTTTGACATCTCGAAGCACACAGGTATAAAAATCGAGTTATAATGAGGTCTTGTCAAAAATAGGAAAATAAAATGTCACTGAATTTTGAGATCGAATTTTTATCCTACGGATAAAGTTTAAATTGAGACTTCACAACTCTTAATAGCGACTGCCTATCTGACCTCCACAACACAGTAACTGGGTAATACACCCCTTGGTTAGACTGGTTGTCAGACTTTCGAGCTTCTGACGACCCATAACGACTGAATAGAGAGTATGGAACAAAAAGCCGTTGGGCTGCCCCAAACATATTGGAAAAGGTGGCTATGGTGATGTGTGTTACTATGACCTGAATGCAGATCTCCTCAATAAACTTGACCGCCTTCTCAATAATTGCATTCAATTCGTTTTCAATCTTCGTAAGTATGACCATGTATCCGCGCACCGATTGCTTTTAAAGTGGTTACCCATTCGACAGCGCAGAGAGGTGAGGGCTCTGTCTATGTTGTTCTCTATTCTCGACAAACCCACCTCTCCTTCTTACCTGACTTCCCATATTCAATACTTATGCTCTGCCCATAGCAAAAATCTTCGTTCCACCAACAATCGTCTTCTACGATGTCCTTCTCACCGCTCTGGTTTCATTCACTCTTCTTTCTTTGTCCAGGCGGTCTTTCTTTGGAATTCGCTACCTCTGAATATCAGGACGGCAACCAGTCGGTTGTCTTTTAAAGTGAAGGTACGTGAGCATATACGCAAGAAGTTGGCTGAAACATCCCAGCGGTGATTTGCTGGATTCGTTTTCTCCTCTACTGATCGTTATTTCTCCTCTACCGATCGTTATTTCTCCTGACAAAGATTTTTCTGTTTATACTATGTATATGTATATATTTATTCTTGTATTTTATAGTTAATTTTGTGTTATCAATCCCTTTTGTTGCACCTGCCCTGTTTTGTCTCTGCACCACCCTAAGGTTGACTGGTAGAAAATGCCTCAGGCATTAAGTCCGCCTTTGTACGGTATATTTTTACTTGTGCATGAAGTTTTAATAAATAAAAAAAAAAATAAATGTTATTGGGTTTTTCCAATTGGAATTTCTCTGTAGCAGCCGGATTCTGGATTTGTTTGTCTGGTTGATGGCAATAAGCTCCCGCTATTACATGAAACTTACATGTAGCTGGTGAACTGTGAGTGTACTATACGTACACGTCTGCCAAACCCTTCGGGAATACAGGCGTTGTGTATTTAAAAAATGTACCTAACAGTTAATTATGCTGTGTGTTTTAATAATCATAACAAAAATAACACAGAACAGTATTTGTGGTGAATCCAGACTTGCTAAATCGCAGACATTTTCCTTAAATGATGCAAGTAGGCATCACTGTGTCCATTATGCGGTCTATGACCCACAGATATTGAAATAATCTGTGTAGGTATACAAGTGTAGTACCTACTTATTTTAGTGATAGCTTCATTTCATTTCTATTTTGGTACTATTACCTACTTTTTGAATATTGGAATCTTATTTTCTATTGGATTTTAGTACGCCTTAGAGTCGGCAGTGATAGGACAGGAATATAAATGAGCAAATTATAAGACAAATCAAATACCAAATTTGCAGAAACCTGCATGACCATCAGGCAAATAAAAAATTTACTGCAAGAACAAGCGACATTTCCAAGAATACGCCTTGAGAATTGAGGAAAAACCGTTAATTTACGCGGATAGCGTGAATTACCGTCTCTGTAATAGGCAAGACCTTGGGGACGACGAAATACTAACGAATACTAATTTCTATAACCGTAATAGGATCACGATAACTTTGTTCTATCAGAACATTGTATTTACATACCGCGTAATGTAACTAATCGTACCAAATTGTTCCAAATGCCCTTGAAAACTAGTAAAATGCCGCATGCAATGGCATCTTTCGTAACAACATAGAGGAATGTAAAAAAAACTTACAGGGTTGTAGATAGGCGGAGCAGCCATTTTTTCTTGGATGTTTTTCGCGGCGGTTAGTCCAAAAACTGATTTTAAAAAGCCTACACAACGTTTTTTGGCGATTTACACTTAAATACTAAGCGCCGGATACGCCTAGCGCAATAATATTACACGATTCAATTGAATCAATTCTTTTGGTGCGTCATACGTCATATGACGGTGGATGATTAATCCTTGGCGTGATGTGTATTGGATCTGCTGTGCGAGCGAGAAGGCGAGCGTAAATTTTGCGAGAACAAGTGAGATAACGTAAAATATAAGCTATTGTTCCTAATATTTCTTAAATGAAACGCACACAATAAAAACGTCAAACGTGTTCGAAGTTCGAATTTCATTTTCATTGCTTTGGCCCTTTGGCCTTTGGCGAATGTGTCTTATAAAAACCAATAAAAATCTATTTTCTACCTTTCTACCAAATAGCAATAATGCGTGTGGCCCATTACTCCCATTAGTGTGACCATTAGACCTAGTCCAAAATAATGATGATTGTTTCATTCAAACGGGGTATCCTTTGAATGAAATAATCATCAAGTGGCTTACAGTCCTTTCACAGTTATTTTACTATTGATTTTGCTTCAGGGGTTAGTTAGTCTTGGGTCCAGGGGTGACGGACTCGGGGATGTCCGTCACCCCCCACACATCAGGACCAGAGGTGCCGGCGCGTGAGTGTTCCACGCGCGCCCCTCTGAGACGTCACGGGAGGAGTCAAACACCTCACTCCCCCCCCTGACCCAAGGAGGCCCGCGGTGGCGGGCCGGCACCAGCCGGGGGTTGCGGAAGATTTCAAGTTCCCGCGATCCCCGGCGTAGGTGTGAGTTGGAACACTGGGGTGGTTTTTAGTCAGTAAGAGTCTGACAGATCCCTCCGCCCGCTCCAGGGCGGAGGACATCCATGAGGATTTTCCACCTCGGAAAAAAAAAAAAAAAAAGGTTACGTTAGAACCGTGACCAAACAATGCGTGAAGGCGAGCGAGCGTAGCGTGCGTGCCGCGGCAGCGGTCGCCGAGTGCTAGATTTCCTCTTTTGCAAAGCAAGCATGCATGGTAGATTAGGTTTATTTTTAGGTTTCCTTGTTAATTAAAACATCTGTATCGTATAATCATATATTAATCAACTGAACTAGCGTTGTTGTACTAGTATGGGCAAATTAATATTATGGTGAATTAATGTAATGGAAAACGAAATTATTGAAAATGAAAAATATAGCAAATAAATTTATGGATTAAAATTATTGTGAAACTTAATATTACGATGCGGATTCTTTTCGCAGCGGTGAGCCATGCTCTGTGCGGTGAGCCGTGCAGGTATTTTATCAAATTATTATAACAGATTAAATTATTGAATTTATTTTAGATTTTGAATATTATTTTAAAAGGTATTGTGTAAACTAGACAGAATTGAGTACAAACATTATGATATCCATGATTCATGCAGTTTTTATTTGGAATAAACTTTCAAGTAAATGTCAATATAACATGTGATGTTATATGCCTTTCCTGTTCTTTTCCCTACACACTGATAAAGTTAGAACAGCAAAGGTATACCTAAAGAAGAGTTGCAATACGACCGAATTAAGAATTATTACTTAGAAGATCAATGTCTGTGGTACGGGAGTGCTATAGTATAAGTGCTTAGACTAAGCAATTTACACATATTTTTTTGTAAATTCATTTCAGATATCACTCGCACTCATTTTTCATTTTTCACGTTCCACCTTTCGTGGTAAAATTTTTATGTAGTTTTTTTGTTTAATACCAGTACTCATTTATTTTGAATTTTACTAATTGTATTTTATGTAGTAGTTTTTTTCTAGTTTATAACGATGTTGTTTTGTGGTGAATGCTGTGTATACCTATATAGGCATACATACCAGTACTTGTATTATGGTTTTATTCTGTTTTAAATTTTGTGTATGTACTGCTGTTGGTGTACCAAATAAATAAATAAAATAAAAATATTACCCGAACCGTTTTCTGGAAAACATAAGACTACATTGAAAATTACAAAAATATATCTATCCCTTTCGAACAGTCATAATTTCTCTCAGTTGCGTCTTTTGTTGCTGTTTGTACCTGGGATCATTTGGAAGCACATCTACAAATAAAATCTACCATTCTACTGAATTTATTTTCATTTGCCCGAATGCGGAAACAAGGAAACCATAAATCAATTTATTAAGTTGGCAGCCCTGCAGTATTTTGATTGACGCAATACCTACATCCATTATTGCACCTAAATGTAGTGAATTAAACGCAATTAAATTCTATTTGCGCTAATTAAATTTACGCGTCGCGATCTCTAAATCATTCTGTGACGTGTCCTTAACGTAACAAAAACAATTTACACCTACAACGAGCGTCTAAACACCGAAAAATGACGCTCGAAGGGAACAAGGACGAAGCAGAAAAATGCATAGCAATAGCACAAAATGCTATTACAGGAGGGAATATGGAAAAAGCTGAGAAGTTTCTACTTAAAGCTGAACGCCTGTACCCTACTACGCTTGCTAAGGAGCTCTTGACGCGGGTTAGGGCTGCGGGGCCGTCGACAGCAGCCCCTAAGAGGACTCCTCCTTCAAGTCCTAGTACTGAGGAAGTGAGGAGGCGAAAGCCTACAGCACATCATGTCCCACAGAGGGAATACACTCCGGAGCAACAGGAGGCGGTCCGCCGTGTCAATAAATGCAAGGATTTCTATGAAATATTGGGTAAGTGAGCCAATTAATTCATTAGTCATTCAGTATTGATGAATTCAGGTTCAAAGGTGTTATACTTACTTTTTATTCATAAAACGACTTCAAAATACTTAATTATAGTAGTAGGTCATTGTCATAATGTTATCAGTGACAATTATCATTGTCTATGATAAGGAAGTTGCTTAGACAAGACTGTGTTCACCATCTTTTGAATGTCGCTGCAATCCTTGTGGTGACAGAGAGATGAGAACAACTGTTTAGAGATCACATGAGTAACTTTCTGAGTACCAGCTGGCTTCTAGTCAACTCAAAAGTACTACAAAATACATAGAATAGTGTTTTTTTGCATCCAGGGTTGCTTGATTAGGGAGATTTCAGCACACCTGTATACACGGAAGGGTCAGACAGAGGTGTAGCTACAGTACACCCACATTTTGCCAGTAATGTTTAAGTCCCATGTAACAGGGGGCAAGTATTTTGCCAATCAGACTACTACTGTTAGTCAAAATAATAATTTAATACTTAGTGTATATTGTTCAGTCAAAAAACTCTACTACAAAGGAATAATATTTCCTTGAATTTGTGCTAGTCAAGGTTTTTTCTTGCTACTAACAAGATTTGCAGTAGTAACATAATATTAAAAAAGGAAACTGTTGTTTGTTATTCTGCCATTGTAATGTAAAAACATCTAACACTGTAAATTTAAGGAAGTCTAGTTTAAAATATTTTGCTGGTTTTCGGCAAAAAATATACATCATGGTTGTTTTATAAAAAAATTTAGTTATTATATTTACATGATCCCTACAAAACTATTTAATAATAATAATTTATTTCATTTGCTATTATTTAATAATCAACATTTTCTAAAATTTAATTATGTAAAAATATGATTATTAAGTCTACAGGCATAAATAACCAAATGTGACCTTTCTCCCTACTATTGGAAGTTAAAAATATAAAATATTACAATGAAAAGGCACATTTAATCAATTGTGCATTTTAATAATAAGAAAATACTTAAAAACTTGCAATGACTTAGTTTTACTTTACTTAAAAATCCAATTCTTAAAACACAGATTGGCTTGAATAAAAAATAATTAAGTTACTCTCTTCGGAATGGTAATCTAGTACTTTTTTAAAGAGGTGAACACTTTGAATCTTTAAAAAAAAATACTAGATAAGAAAGACACGTCTGACTAGTTGTGAGTTTTCTTTTAAGCTCATTGTTAAGCCGTATTGTGAATGAAAATGAAAAAGAATAGGCTTATTTGACTCATAGGCCTTTTATTTTTAATGTGAACCCGATGTGCCTTTTTATTTTTGACACCTGTCAGTTGAGTACAAAAGATGCGTGTTTTACGAATATACGAGTATAATTGAAATACAATAGACAACGAGAGCAGTGTGAAACACTGAACATGCTTGACGTGTCCACACGTTTTGTCTGGGTTCGCAACAAGTCAATCGCCATCCCTGAGGATGCCTCGTTGAGAGGTGAAACACGTGTCGATTTCTTACAGGGTTCTTTATGACTCTTTAACATTTACGCGGATTAGGTTACTAAATATAAGTCGTCTATTGTATTTTATAATGGATTTCCGCAAAGTCACGCCTGAACCAAGTAACTATCTTGAATTTAAACTGTATTAGTTTCTAATCTTGTCCAATTAACAGGTGTCAGTAACGCATTTTCTCGGTGACCGGAATATAAACAGTGTGCTTGCACAATTTTCCTTGTCTTTAAGCGTCATGTACGGATGACTGCTATGTATGACGCAAGTTAACATAATATGTAGAATTATTCAATTCTGACGTTCATGTGACGTGGCGCGAATCAGTTAAGAAGTCATGTCTGACGTATTTTTGTGACAAAGGCACTATCATCCTCTCTACCTAGACTTTCCCCAACTATGTTGGGGTCGGCTGCCAGTCTAACCGGATGCAGCTGAATATGAATACCAGTATTTTACATCGAGCGACTACCTCTGACACCGATCTGACATCCAAAACCCAGCTACTGGTACTATATCATAAGTTCATAACATATTTTGATAAGACCAGCACGAGAGACAACCATAGAAACGGGTTTTCCACGGGTTTTGTCGACGGAAGAATAGACAAAATGACATATTGTGATTGTTTATCTGCCATTTTGTCTATTTTTCCGGCGACTAGTTTCTATTGTGGTAGAGGTGGGCAAAGTGTATAATTTTTGCGATTGGAAAATTTGCACCTGGATCTCATGAAATCATCGAGAACTATACTCAGGCAGAAAAAAAAACTAAACGTAAACAGAACTTAATATCTAAATATAAAAGCCTCCAAGTATAAAGGGCGTGTCCGCTTACATATAGTTGTAACAAAAAACACTTTATAACCTGACTGCCACTAAAAAGGTTAAAAAAACCGGCCAAGTGCGAGTCGTGCTTGCACACGAGAAAAACGCGTTTCTTGTATGGCTACAAATGTAGTAATACACAATGTATGAAAATTTCAACTGTCTACCTATTACATTTCATGATATACAGTACGCTGACAGACAGACGGACTGACAGCGGAGGCGACGACGACGGCTTAGTAATATGGTTCCGTTTGGTAAAAATATCAGTTTTCAAGGAGTCTGATGCAGTTGGTTTGATGACTATCACACGACCTGGACGAGTCGATGAAAACCTCATGTGTTAACATCCTTCCAGCCGTTAAGATGGTATAAAAATCCCAAATACAAAGATGACAGATACGCGTGAAAAAATAACCATTCCTCTTTTTACGCGTCATTGCTGTCGTGCAGTCGGGCAAAAAGAACAAACATAATTACGCAAAAAAAACACACACACACACACACTATTTACAAAACAATAATTAATAGGCATTATCATCTTCCACACAATTCATCCATATTTTCTTTGGTCTTCCTCTGCTCTTTTAAAAATGGCATAACGTAATTTTTCCAGGTGTATCGAAGGAGGCGACCGATTCCGACATAAAGAAGGCTTACAAGAAGCTCGCGCTACAGCTGCATCCTGATAAGAACCACGCGCCAGGAGCTGGAGAAGCTTTCAAGGTATCTAACCCTTTCTAGCATGCCAGTGTTGCCCAAGATAAACTTAGAAGTAGGTAAATATGAATTGAAAAAATCACATTGGATTTGAACCCACAACCTCGTGCATGAGAGGCAAGGGCTTAACCACTAAGCCATCACGAGACCATCATTTAGAATAATCTATAACATGTTTAACTTAACGAGGCATCCTCAGGATGATGATTAACTTCGGGTTCGCGACAAGTCAATCGTCATCCTGAAGATGCCTCGTTGATAGGTGAAACACGTGTCGATTTCTTACAGGGTTTTTCATGACTCTTTAGGAATAGTTAAGCGGAATAGGTTACTAAATATATGTACGTCTATTGTGTTTTATCATGGATTTCCGCAAGGTCACGTCTGAAACAATTAACTATTGTTTTTCTCCTCATTACAGGCGATAGGCAACGCTGCAGCCATTTTAACGGACGCTGAAAAACGCAAACAATATGACGTGCGAGGCGAAGAACCTTCACATGCCCCAACAACACAGCATCAGTACTATTCCAGAGGGTTCGAGTCGGATCTCACGGCTGAGGAACTGTTCAACATGTTCTTCGGAGCCACCGGTAAGAGACACGTGCCACAGTCACACTTACACTTACACATGCCCCAGCAAGACAACATCAGTACTATTCCAGAGGGTTCGAGTCGGATCTCACGGCTTTGGACCTGTTCAACGTGTTTGTCGGAGCCACCGGTAAGAGACAGGTCTCTCAGAGACAACGTCACGTGCCATAGACACACAGACACATGTACCTACAACACATCGTAAGTACTATTTCAGACGATTCGAATTTGATCTCACGGCTGAGGAACTGTTCAACATGTTCGTCGGAGCCACCGGTAAGAGACACGCGGCTCAGAGGCAACGACACGTGCCATAGACACACAGACACATGTACCTACAACACATCGTAAGTACTATTTCAGACAATTCGAATTGGATCTCACGGCTGAGGAACTGTTCAATGTGTTTTTCGATAGCCACTGATAAGAGACACGTGCCTCAGATACAACGACACGTGCCATAGACACAGACCATGTACCTACAACACATCGTAAGTACTATTTCAGACGATTCGAATTTGATCTCACGGCTGAGGAACTGTTCAACATGTTCGTCGGAGCCACCGGTAAGAGACACGCGGCTCAGAGGCAACGACACGTGCCATAGACACACAGACACATGTACCTACAACACATCGTAAGTACTATTTCAGACAATTCGAATTGGATCTCACGGCTGAGGAACTGTTCAATGTGTTTTTCGATAGCCACTGATAAGAGACACGTGCCTCAGATACAACGACACGTGCCATAGACACACAGACACATGTACCTACAACACATCTTAAGTACTATTTTAGACGATTCGAATTGGATCTCACGGCTGAGGAACTGTTCAACATGTTCGTCGGAGCCACCGGTAAGAGACACGTGTATCAGAGACAACGACACGTGCCATAGACACAGACCATGTACCTACAACACATCGTCAGTACTATTTCAGACGATTCGAATTGGATCTCACGGCTGACGAACTGTTCAACATGTTCGTCGGAGCCACCGGTAAGAGACACGTGTATCAGAGACAACGACACGTGCCATAGACACAGACCATGTACCTACAACACATCGTCAGTACTATTTCAGACGATTCGAATTGGATCTCACGGCTGCAGGGTTGATATGATTTAAATCACTTGATTAAAATCAGTGAATTAAATCGCGATTAAAATCAAGTGATTTTTTTATAAAAATCAATGATTTAAATCTAAATTGTTTTACTTCGACCAAATCAGCCAAAATGTGTCAAGGGACTTCCCCCGACATAAACTACGGCGCGCACACACGTGTCCAATGCTGTTTAACTACACCCATAGAAATATAAATAACAGGAGAAGTGGTATGGGGGCGTGTCTGTGTCCGCGCGTCTTGATCACAATGCTCATGCCTCCGGCAAATGGCCGTCTCCGCTAACTAGTGCGCTTTCGAGCGCGATCGTGATAACATTTAAGAATACCGTGTTGTTCAGTGGTTTCTTGTAAAAATCGAAGCTAAACTATAAACTTTATAAATCGTAGAACCACTTTTCATAAATCAGCACAAGTATTTTGCTATATTTGTGTTGAAAATCATGAAAAACAACAAATCGTAAAATATTTCTTGCCTTTACTACGTTATTTTTGTTTTCATATATCACAGCGACTGTACTTTTATTGTAGTAAATACATTGCTTCTTTACCACTACCAAAGTATGTCGCTAAGTAACTGGACAAGCAATGTAAAAATTACAAAACGATATTTACTTTAAGCGGTTGCATCGTTAGTACGGCCGCAGCGTCTTGTGACGGATTAGTGATGTGGTTGTGCAGATCCACTAACGTAGGCTATCGACAAAAATGTCGATTGTCGTATGAATTTATATTACTATTAAAGTTTATTCTTCAATTTGTCAACAGTTATAGCCTGATTGGAAGACCGATGTGAAATCTTGTTTTATACTCATTTAGATTTTCTCATAATGTTGTTATTTTTTTGGTTTACTTAATATTTCTTTTTTTTACTTACTTATTGTTTATTTATATCATCTTATTATATGTATATCGTTTTTTATTTATAATTTTTTCAGCAACTTCCAAAAATTTTAATACAAATATAAATGGGAGAATCGATAAGTTTCCGATTTAGTCAATCACTAGCGTATATGTAAAATAAATGGCTTTTGCACAGCACAACGATAGCGAACGATGTTTTCGTGTGAGTGAGTTGTACGGTGCATGGTAAATGCACGCTGTGTTTGATGGGATAAGGTTTATAATTGATTATGTAGTACGTTCTGATTTGTAAATTGCAAGTGTGAGCGGGGCCTCGTATTTATTGGGTTTACTGATCGCATGTGTGATCGCAGGCTAGAGAGTAGGGATAGATAGAAGACATTGGGTTTCGATACATTTTCAACTACCGGGCATATCTCCTTCTTTCTTATATCTATGACTACACCGTTCGGAGATTCTCCGTTTTAACTCGTGACTGAATCCGTCCGTCTAGTCTTTGGCGCGGTCATTCGTGATTGATTAATGAAAAAAGATGCTGTTTGGGTTTATATGGATGAAAAAAAGTCCACTTGCGGCAAGTTTAACAAAGCGGTGTGTAAACGTTGTAAGAAGGAATTAATGGGCTTAGTACCGAGAATGAAAAAAACATTTAGAGACATGTGTGACAGAAATAATCAAAAAAATCCGATTTAAATCAAATTAATCCGATTTAAATCAAATTAATCCGATTTAAATCAAATAAATCCGATTATTTTGATTTTTTTATAAAAGTCATGATTTTTATCAACCCTGCACGGCTGACGAACTGTTCAACTTGATTTTCGATAGCCACCGATAAGGACACGTGTCTCAGTGACATAGACACGTACCTGAGACTGACAGACACATGCAGTAAGAACACATCTTCAGATCAGTACTACGCACGAGAAGTACTGATGGCTAATCATTTGTTTCAGTGTGTTTGGCGTTTTAGCTAGAAAATTCTATCTAGTTTTATAATATTTTTGATCAAATTGACTTGTAAAGGTGTCTTCGAAGATCAACTTACAGAAATAATCATTTTTCATTTCATTTCAATTTGACCATTAAGAGGCACTTTTTAATTTCACAATTACAGGAAAAATAAAAAATAATTAAAAACTAAAACCCAACTACGACATGAACGCCAACAAAAAAGGTACAAACAAGACTTATCGTAACAAAATAACATCGGTTTTCGTATGTCATGTAATTAAGGCATAAATCGTACAGAGTGAAACAACTGAACAGAACTGCGACCAACATTTAAAAAAGTCCAGATAGTTAATACGGCAATAGGGATGACGCCTGGGTGAAAAAAAAAAAACTAATTAGTCCGTCAGTCAGATAATAAAAAATTACTTAGATAAAACGCATTTTAAGTTGGGTAGTGGGGGTCGCTACGTCACTAGTATGTATAAAATCTTCATACTCGTGACGTCATGGCACATTTTACCTCAATGTATCGCCGTAATCTTTAGATTACGTAAAAAAAGAAAAAATACGTGACCAATTTTTTTTTATTGTAATTAAAAAAAAAAAGTCATCATCCCTATTGCCGTATCAATAACAACGCTGGCGCGCACAGACACACAGACTGCATTAAGTCTGCGGCGCGTGAGTCGCCAACGGTACGAAATGTTGCCATTTTAAATATTATATTTTATATAAACATTTAGGACTGAGTATTGTATTTATTTATTTTTGTCATATTTTGATATTTCACTATATGCTACACCGGCTGACGTCATCACGTCAACGCCGGCTGTCGCTGAAAATCATCGCTGGGGCTCTGTCTCGGCATAGGGTCGCAGCTTTATGCTGAGCGATGGCCGTTTTGCGTGGATGTGACGCATATTTTCCCCCAAATTGTTAATTTTCGTGTTTTGTTCTTACCTTGCGTCATGTGTACCGCTAATTAACGTATTTTCTTTCATTTCTTTAAAAAGAGGCTCATTTATTACAAAAAGAGTATATCCTAAGAAAAGGCTCATTTAAAAATAAAACCGTACATCATGAGACGCCAATATTTTTTTAGAAGGTCAATTAAATATTTTCCTTTATTAAAATAAAAAAATATAGAAATAAAATAAATAGTTTAAATAAAGAAATAAAAAAATATTAAATCAATATTTATTTATTTATTGTTGCATAATGTACACTCAGTTACAGGCTAGGCTAATACTTATGAGTACATGACCCTGGTAGGGTGCAGCAAGTATTATTACATTTAACTTACATCTAGGTTAGATATATATTTGGAAGTTAACATTATATTGCACAACTACTAAATACCAATAAAACAACATTCATTATTATTACTACTAATGTATAATCTCTTTGTAAACATATTTAATTTATACATTTGAAATATATAATAACATTAATAAAATCATTCTATACATAGATAAATAACATTTGTGCTTTATTTTAGCTGCTCATCTTCCATAAACTCGTTAATACTATAATAACTCATCATCTCCTTCCATCAGCGGCCTTCCCCGGCGGCGGCCCGACGGTCTACACTCGGCGCCGTGCGCGCGAGCCGGAACAGCGCGACGCGCACGCCGGCCTGGTGCAACTGCTGCCCGTCCTGGTCCTCGTGCTACTGTCGATGATGTCCGGATATTTCATCAGCGAGCCGGTGTACAGCCTCGCACCGAACTCCAAGTATCCTGTGCCGAGGGAGACGGTCAATTTGAAGGTTTGTGCTACGATTATGACTCTTCTATGGACACTCATGCGCACATTACGTATCAGAGGCTTACCGCGCTAATAACTCCATTCCTACCGGCTTTCCTTCGGTGCGTTTACCTACCGCCAGTAGTGTTTGCGATTACCAAATAATATAATTATACCACAGGTATTTAGAAACCCAAAAGTCTGACAATCAGTCTTACCAAGGGGTATCGTGTTACCCAGTTACTGGGTTGAGGAGGTCAGATAGGCAGTCGCTCCATGTAAAATACTGGTATTCAGTTGCCTCCGGTTAGACTGGAAGCCGACCCCAACATGGTTGGGAAAAGGCCAGGCAGATTGAATATTTAAAAAACTAGCTGCTCGCCCCGGCCTCGCACTGGTAGCACTAAGTAGTTATGAGTACTTATCCACAGCGCACCTACCTATCTAACTACTCTATCCTACCACCTACCTAACCTAAGAACCTTGACCTGAGAATAACGTACACAACAAAAAAATAATTATCCAATTTGGTGCAGCCGTTCTCAAGTTATGCCGTGAACAGAATAATAGGGCTTAATTTTTTCAACGCAGTGTCGTTCCGACTCATCTACTGAATCCATGGTTTTTGCGTCGATGTCCCTGACGGTACAATTATATTTATTTTTAAATTATTACTAAAAGGTCATTGGGCATTTTGTTCTGACATTTGACCCACGGCGTACACAAACGAAATAGGGCAAGGTATATAGATAAATGTATCTACACCCCAGTGGTATGGGTCGCATTTTTGTGGGTCAGGGGAGAATTGAGAAAAAATAAATTTTATTTATTATTATTAAGGCATTTTTAAAGCATTTTTGTAACGAATTAACTCAAAACTACTGGACTGAATTCAAAAATCCTTTTACCAGTCGAAAGCTATTCATCCCTAAGTGGCATTGGATAATTTTCCGTGGGAAAATTCCCACGGGAAAGAAAGTAGAATGTGCTAGTTTTACCAAAAGCAGTGGTCTTAAACTATTTAATAAGGGACAAAAAATAAAATCCAGTTCTACTTAAATAATATTTTTTTTCTGCTTGATCAAAATCTATTGTTATTTCATCTAAAAAGACTGCAGGTGCATCTATTACATCTTGATGCCTGGCCCATGATAAAAAGTAAACTAGGCTTACAACGTGCGCACAGCTTCCAACAGTGCGGCGGCCGTGTATACACGAGCAGTAATACTGATCAATGCCATTTCTTCCAAATCGTGTGGGATCTACTAAAATATACGTATAATATTGTTTACTACGGACGTGTCACGACTGAATTCGGCCTCTTATTAGTATCTTGTTTTCGATCATTTCTTGGTGTTGGTATATTTCGATGTGGTATACTCCATTCAAACGGCGCTGGCGCATGCACACTTCGGTACCTACCTGTTTTTATCCTGCGAAATGTGCGAGCGAGAGAGAGATATTTCGTAGAGCTATACAAACATTTATAGTGACTGTACGACACGTTTACACAATGCTAAAAGTAAAAACTTATGTTTTATTAACAAAAGTTTATTAACTTTTTAAATGTTAAATAACTATTTTTCACATTGGATACTTTAAAAAAAAATACATATTTTGAAAAGTAGGATTGAATTCTTCAATTTAAAACTGATTTGGTCTGTGTACGCGAACTTTCATTAAGTGGGTCAGAAACGCCCAATGACCTTTGAAATTGAGTTTTTTTTCTGTAAAATCATTTAATGGTTTTTTGGTTCAAACTCTCTGGTCTCTTTGGTTCTGCTACTTGACGGCAGATTGTGTTAAATTTAATAAAAATAATAAATGTTGACTTTGGCATTTTCTTTTTATTTCTGAGTATCTCAACTTTCTTGTTGTGTGTTGTGAGTGTGATTAATATTGACCTTCTTTTTCCTTATGCGTGTTCAATTCTATGTAACTAAAGAAAAACTCCATTTACACGGTGCAAGTTTATTGCCTGTGGCATACCATAAAATTGAAGCAACAGCTGTCTGGCACCGTCTGAACAACACGTACAATTGTTGCACGATACGAGCAAGTTAGTTGCCGTTCAAAGCTGGTATAGGTGTAAACAGCACGTACAATAAAATTCGAAGTACAATAAATACGCATTTAATTGTGCAAGGACTTGCAACTCTGTGTTAAGACGAGGCAAAACTTGCATGCCAATGATCGCCTTGCAATTATTGAACGTCAAAACTTGCATTCAATTATTGTATGCCATTTTAAGGAAATCGCAAGCGTGTAAACACTTGCATGCAATTCTTATAGTGTTGCAATTAAAATTAAATTTTGAAAAACTAAACTAATCGACTAACGATGAAACACTAACTTCTAGTGTTGTAAAAGGTTTAACACCTCTGCCGAACTAAAGAATTCAGCTAAGTATTTATATCCTTTAAGTTTGTTATCGCGCTATCTCTCTACACTACTCGGCTCACTTCAGTTCGCATTGAGACGCAAAATACGCACATAGCTATAATACGCGAGAGTACATATTGCTACGGCAATTTCCATTTTAACGTTATCCATGATGTATTGCCTGTGGGCGCCGGGCGACTGAGCTCCTCGCGAGGTTGCACGAGTATATAGTCATGTACTTCGGTCAATTTCGACTAATATTTCATCGAAGCAACTTCGCGAGTAGTGTAGTGAGCTTTACCGCACTATAAGCCCTATCAGAAAACCAGCTTTATGCCGAGATAGGGGCCTTTTGACCTCGTACAGGACTGCATAAATTTTTAAGTATACTTGTTTTTTTTTTTTTTTTTAATGTTTAGTCTGTATTTAGTTTAATTTGTGATTTCCTGTGCGAGTCTCAATAAATACTTTTTTTTCTTTCTTTTCTATAATATAATATGTTTTTTACCATTGTCACTCGAAAAAGGGCATTTTATTCATCGATAACAGTGAATAAAACTGTCTTTTACCCACAAGAGAATAAAAACATTTTGAATTTGGAACAAGCACGAACTATACAAACTACGTACAAAAATAAATGAACCGTACTGAAAGTACCTATTGGCTGGATAGACGGAGATATTCCTTCCTAGTAGCTTTACAATTAAATTAAATAAAAAATATCCCGCCAACTTTAGTTGTTAGTAGTAGTGGTAGTTAGTTTAGTTCTTTTCAATCCGTTATCGTGGTTGTATTCATTTTAATTTATATAAAAAAATCGTGTTTTTTTATGGATTGTGTGGGCTGCAATAAAGATTTTTATTTATTTATTATTTAATGTCATTTGAAAATGAGACACTGAATACCACTGACTTCGAAATCATTTCGTTCTAAAGCAGCAATTATGGTAGAAAATTTGATACCGCCAAAAATGTGAAACATCAAACAGGGCGTGATGTTATGTTATTCGTAAATAACATAACATCACGCCCTGTTTCCCCGAAGGGTTGGGCAGAGGCGTACCTTTAGTTCACCCACATTTTGCCAGTGTTTTTAAGTCCCATGTAATAGGGGGTGAGCCTATTGCCATCAACCGGGCACAATTCCAGACTCCGGGCTGCTATTGAGACATTTCTGATGGAAAAACCCAATAATACTTTGCCCGACCTGGGAATCGAACCCAGGACCTCATGCTCAGCAGTAGCGCTTGCGACCACTAGACCAACGAGGCAGTCATATAAATACTACAACTACGACAGATAAATATAAATACTATAACTACGACAGATAAATATAAATACTATACTACTATTTATTTTCTCGCAGTCAATGGTAAAAAGTAGAGTACACAACTCGTGAAAAAATTATTTATCTCGGTCCTTGTATCCCTCGCTCCACTCAGGATTCAAATCTAGAATCCCTCGCTACGCTCGGGATTTTACTCTTGAATCCTTCGCTGCTCTCGGGATCCAACTTAGTCCCTCGAATTAAATTACCACGCACTATTGCTTGGATTTTCGCACAGCAGTTTCTTAACTTCGTACGAATCTTGCGCTCGCGCAAACTATCGCATATTACCTTCCTCTCACGTACATAATTATTTTAATTTTACCTTAATTTACACTACTACTTATTTAAATCAATCTACCTAGCCTTTTCCCAACAATTTGGGGTCGGCTTCCAGTCTAACCGGATGCAGCTGAATATCAGTATTTCGCATGGAGTGACTGCCTATCGGACCTACAGAACCTAGTTACTGGGTAATACGATACCCCTTGGTAATACTGGTCAGACGTTTGAGCTTCTGACTCCCGTATCTAACTTGATGTATCTTACTTGCTGCACAAGTTAGATACATCAAAAGCGTCAGCTCCGAATAATACCTCATGCAAATTTCATGTACGGTGTGCAACTGCGATTGCCCAACCTATCTCGATTATCTTCAGAAAATCCTTAGATACTTGTATTGTTCCCGAACTATGGATATCGACGTTTAAAACGCTTGTACATATGAACGACGGCAAAACAGACATTGTTAACAATGATTTTATTACCAACGCCATGGATGTAGTAAGCTGTACCCTAATTGCGTAATACACGATCAATCAGAATCTGAATCATTTTGAAACAGATTGCTTCAAAAGTTCGAAAAAAAATCTACTCAACAACGTAAATAACGCAATGAATGTTGTTGAACTGTAAAAATGAAACAGATTAGACGTAATCGTTTACGAAAATGTGTTTCGTAATTCGATAGCTAGTCGATGTCTTTTATACTGACTATAGTAAGGCTTTTGATCGGATTGACCATGAAATCTTGTTATCGAAGTTATGTAGCATGGGAATACGCTCTGACCTACTCCGATGGATTTCTTCCTATCCGGAGAACTGGTCCTAAGCCGTAGTATTAAACAACTATAAATCTAGTTGGGTGCTTTTCTCTAGTGGAGTCCCTCAGGGTTCATTGCTCAGCCCACTACTCTTCATTATATACCTATAAAACTCTAAATAACGCCCCCTGCTACGATCCTTATAAAGAATATAGTCCTAAAATATTATGCTTTTTAACTTCAGGTGCCGTACTACGTGAAAGAGAACTTCCACACTGACTACCAAGGATCGCTGCGACGTCTCGAAATGGCTATAGAGGAGGAATATATAGGTACGTCTGAACAAACCTTTTCTGTACTATCATACCCACCCGTTGATGGACCACATCGAGATACATCAAACTCCGTTAGTTTAGAAGAACAACGCTGTCACACAAACAGACACAAAAACCGACTTGTATAGGGATGATGACTGGGTAAAAAAAAAAGTAATTAGTCTGTCAGTCAGATAATAAAAAATTATTACACACGTATTTTTTGCTTTATCAAACTCAAACTCAAAGCATTTATTTCAAATAAACCAATTACAGGCACTTTTGAATTGTCAAAGGGTCCGTCAGTCAGAAAGATGAAGAAAGATGCCCATTCCAAAGCGTAGTAGGTACCTATGGAGAAGAACGGGCAAGAAACTCCACGGACACTCTTTTAAATCATAATATGGTTACAAAAAATTGGTTACATCATTCATGATGAAGTTAGACATGTGAGAACGATGCAAAACGTTAAAAGCGTCCGTAACAAAAATAAAAATTCAAAAATTAAATTAAATTGAAATAAGCCGTGGTAGCTAAGAGATGACCAGTCCTCACTGACGGCACCCGTTCACGAACATGTCGCATGGATTAGCACCATTCAGCTCAACCATTTTGAAGGGAGCTAAATGATCCAACACACGCGCCACCGTCAGCGAGACATCTGAGTGAGCATGACATACTCTCAGCCGCCAAGGCACATTCAAGTCAATGAAAGACATATCCAGTACCTAAATGGTAGCTTTATAGTCGGTACATAGTACTCAACATGTGCTATGCAATTATACAATGTTATGAGATTGAATTTATACAATGCAAAGATAGTTTTTTAAATCTTCAGCAGCTCCAACAGTATTTTCAAATGCTAATCTATTCGTTTATGCGCCCTTGTGGAGCAAGACCAGCGTTGAGCCAAGCATTTTTATCAGCGATATAATCTCCCAACTTATAATATGCTTGGCTGCATAGTGTGCGTTTAATATATGATTTAAATTTCGCTTCATTTAGTTGAAGTATGTTGGGAGGTATTTTATTGTAACATTTTAAACAGTACCCCATGAAAGATGAGTCCACTTTAGCCAGCCTGAACCCTGGTTGAACTAATTGGTCCCTATTCCTAGTGATGTAATTGTGTCTTGCACCTCTTTTACTAAAAAGATGCAGATTTTTCCTTACGTACTTACATAATGTTTTCATAGATATATTGACAAGGTACCGTCATGATGTTAATATCTTTAAACAGTTCCCTTAGAGAATCGCGCCTGCGGAGGCCATATATGGCTCTGATGGCTCTTTTCTGCAGAATAAAAATAGACTCGATATCTGCAGCCCGTCCCCATAGTAGAATACCGTACGACATAATACTATGAAAGTAACTAAAATAGACTAGCCTCGCGGTACCCACGTCAGTAAATTGACGGATTTTTCTCACAGCATATGCTGCTGAACTTAACCGTCCTGAAAGAGATGTTAAATGAGGACCCCATTGAAACCTTGAGTCGAGCGTGATCCCTAGGAAAACTGTTTTATCGACGAATTCTAGTTTATCTTAATTCAATACTATCTCACAACTACTAATTAACTTACATTTGGTAAAGAAAATCGTATGCACTTCGTTTTTTCCCATTTAATACTAAATTATTAGCAGTGAACCAATTTTGGACCTGCTGTAGGGCGTTATTTACGTCGTCAAGATTTGATGCACGTTTATTAATTTTATAATCATATTAATAACAAAATACTTAGATAAAACACATTTTAAGTTAGGGAGTGGGGGCTCGCTACGTCACAAGTAAATATAAAATCTACATACTCGTGAAGTCATAGCACATATTAGCTCAATGTATCGCCGTAATAAAGATAGATAGATAGTGTCCAATATTTTTTAATAATCTCCAAGATGGACTAAAAATATATTTTTTGTCATCATCCCTAATTTTAATATGTATAGGATAATCAATCAGTGCACTCCGGAAATTGATAGTTGTATGTGAATCTTATGCGGCGACGCATGGGCTTACATACAACGTCAATAAATCACAGATGGTGATCTTTAAATGTAAAAATGTATCGTTAGGTAACGTTCCTCCAGTAATTATGAGCGGAACACCATTGCAGTGTGTTGATCAGGTTAAGTACCTAGGGCATCTGATTACGGAGGACTTATCTGATGATGCAGATTTGGACAGAGAGCGTAGGGCGTTGGCGGTTCGGTGCAATATGTTAGCCCGCAGGTTTGCACGTTGTAGTGGGGATGTGAAGGTGTATTTATTTAAGGCCTACTGCCAAACCTTCTACACGTGCAGCTTGTGGGTGAAGTATACGCAGAGGGCTTACAACGTCCTACGCGTTCAGTATAATAATGGATTTAGGATGTTGATGGGGCTTCCGCGCTTCTGCAGCGCTTCACAGATGTTCGCGGAAGCCCGTGTTGACGATTTTCACGCCATAAGGAGAAAGCGGGCGGCGTCAATTATGGGTAGGCTGCGCGGAAGCCCCAACAGCATCCTAAAAACATTGGCCGACAAGGTGGACAGCCCCTTTATTAGGCACTGGATGCGGAGGCACGTGCCAACATGTGTTGAGCCACGTAGGTATTAGTTGTATTTAGGTTAGTTTGTAAGTTTTACTAACATAGTTTCTAAGTCTTTGTTACTAATACTATATGGATTATATGTAATTTTTATGTATGATCCGCAATAAATGAAATTGTTATTATTATAATCATTTTATTCCAGGAAATCTATAATTGTTTGTAAACATTAAACTTATTAACTATTTATGCCCACTAATGCCCCTTTAGCCTCGTTGGTGAAGTGGTCGCAAGCGCTACTGCTGAGCTCATGGGTTCGATTCTCAGGTCGGGCAGAGTGTTATTGGGTTTTTCCATCTGGAATTTCTCAGTAGCGGCCCGCAGTCTGGATGTGTGCCCGGTTGATTGCAATAGGCTCGCCCCCTATTACATGGGACTTAAACATAACTGGCGAAATGTGGGTGTACTATAGGTACACCTCTGCTGGACCCTCCGGGAGTACCGTCGTGACGTTATGTTAATCCCCCTCTTTTACCAACAGTTGGTCTCCGCCACGCTTGCCAGCGCGAACGCAATTACCGAGACAGCATGGTGTGGAAGGCGCGCAACTTCGGAGACTCACGACAGTACGCCGACGCGCAAAAACTGCGCACGCCCAGCTGCGAGAAGCTACAGAAGTACCACCGATAGTAGTTACGTGATAAATCGCTATGTGTATGTCATTTTGTTATAAACCTAATTTATTTAAATATAATGTTCTATACACTCCGGACGTGAGGCCAGAAGGCTAATTCCCGCATTTAAAAACGTTCCAATCTACTCGCAGTTTCATCTCGGCAACAATCAACGTCAAAAATGTATGAAAATTTGAGGTATTTTTGACAGACTGAGATTAAAATGCGAACGTGATTTAAACTACGGGAATTCCCTTCTAGCGAAGCGTAGTGCAGCCCAGTGGTCACTGCCAAACAAATATCAATTCTGCCTCCCTTAAAATAAAGATCCAAATAAATAAATTCTGTCCGCTTTGATGCTCATTCTAATGGAAGTTTACTTATTTTGAACTTAATTTCAACTAGAGCAAGGTTGATAGTTGTTTGCTTGTGAAAACTGCACTGCGCTGCGCCTTGCCAGGTCTATGCCGGCCCTAATAGTGTGAAATATTTGAAGTTGATAGTACTCATCTATTTAATATAAATCTTAAATTCACTGACAGACAACGCACAGTCTAAACCGCTGTGTCTAAAATCATAAAATTTTGCACAAGAGTTCCTTATGTAACGAAAGTGAGTACTAAGGAAGGATTTTTGGAAAATCTTTCCCTAAAGGGCTTTAATAAACGTTTTCATGACAGCTTGTCATGAATAAAATGTTCCATATGATACAACATGTATTTCGGAGGAGATCTGATAATAAAAGTTGTTCATATTCATGAGTACTATCACAATAGTAGTTTATGAAACTGTTGCATAATGAGGGGTATTAAAACACGTTAATAGTATCACACAAGTGTTTTAATACCTAGTTATGTGCAGTTTCATAGACTACTTTATCTACATTGGGATTATATATTTTATATATTTATATACATTGGGATTGAACTAAATAAAAGATCAAAGTTAAAAGTAAGAAAAATATTCCCACGAAATTCACTACAACAAAACGAATGGCGCCAAAACCCAGCACATCACCGCGCATGCGCTAAAGCGGACGCTGCCACAGGCAAGTAAAAGTTTGAATCAAAACTTTATGGTAATGCTATAAAAATGGCGCGCCTCGGATACCTATGCGTTCCATTAGAAAAAAAATATTTATGGAAACTCCTTGATGATATTAACTTCTTGGATTTGCCCTGTCTCGTAATGGTAAAAAAATTGTTTTATAGCATTATTATGTTGAAGAAAAAGTATTATTTTAATATTATATTTTTAAATTTCGATATTCTGTTTATAAAGTATGTTAAATATAAACTCGTTTTGAAGTTTATAATTTGGATTTTACGTTATGAGAGCACATAAAATATTTCACACTATTATTGTTAGACGTTATACGGGCTGAAATTTAATTCATTGGCAATATTCTAAATAGTCGACGGCTTTACTTTGACACATCGTGTCTTTGAAAAAGTTCGTCTTTATCTGACGTCGACTCTGGACAGATACAGAAGGCGCACTCCGCATTTTAGTTATGAAGCTCCAAGTACGCGGCGGGCCCGTCTTGTCGGGCCAATTTAATGAGCGTAACGTAGTCAAAAGATAATAAGAACTACGCGATAGAAAGAGAGGCAACTTCTGAGGCTTCAGACTTCTAGATGAATATAACTGTAGGTAATTAGCGCTGTGCGACCTGAATTGCACTTTATTGTGTCGAAGCAAGAGGTGGAGCTCATGGCTAAATAACAGCCGCACGGGTTGATCTGTCAGGTTAAGCTACGCTTGCCGGGGTTGGTCCGTGAATGGGTGACCATCTTTACATACGAGACTCCTCCGTGCCTCGGAAAGCACGTTAAGCCTTTGGTCCCGGCTGTCATTCGTGGATCTTTGACAGTCGTTACGGGTCGTCAGAAGCCCGAAAGTCTGACAACCAGTCTTACCAAGGGGTATCGTGTTACCCAGTAACTAGGCAGTCGCTCCATGTAAAATACTGGTATTCAGCTGCATACGGTTAGATTGGAAGCCGACCCGAACATAGTTGGGAAAAGGCTGGGCAGATTGATATATTGTGTTGAAGCTAGAGTCGCTTTTTATGTAAATGATTTTGCGGAGTGAACCCTCTGTATTGATCTATGGTAAGGGTCTCGTTCTAAAGCTCGATTAGCGATATTAACGATCGGGTACTGTGAGTGTGATGGCAAATCAGCTGCCACGCCTTTGGTATAAGCAGATGTTCATAGGCGACCGTGACCACTTAGTATCAGACGGGTCGCCAGCTTGTTAGTGATACAGGGTCAAATTAAAGTAGCTAACAAAACTCCGCAAACCTGATGGCTATCGGTATCCGGACACGACAAAAAAAAATGGATCAGTTTATTTTTTGGGGTTAGCGACCGTTGATATTGTTGTTACTTGAGGAATGAGTTGAGAAAGTCTGTTCTGACTCATAACGTTTGTGAAGTTTACACAAAAAGAAAAACTGATTTTTTAAAGTGATATTTCAAGTGACTACAGTACCAGTGATTAGTAGTGTTTCTGTGACAAATAAACCTGTTTTTCTTTCTTACCTACCTCCCTACGGTCCCCATAAAAGTCACCATGTTTTTTTTTTTAATTTTTTTTAGAGATCTGCGTAGTTTTGCTAGCTAATTCAATTTGACCCTATATATTCGTCGTTAGGGGATATATTGACAATCACCATGTTATGTTAACAATGATTAAAGTGTTACAATCTATTATAAACTTTATTTAATTAATTAACCAATTTTCGTAATTAAAAACGTTCAAAAACTAGTCACAATCTCATCTCAAACTCAAAGCATTTATTTCAATGAAACCATTTACAGGCATTTCTGAATTATCAAGGGGTCGGTCAGTCAGAAAGATGAAGCTAGTTGCCCATTCCAAAGCGTAGCTGCCCGTTCTTCTCCATAGGTACCTAACCTATGGAGAAGAACGGGCAAGCAACCCAAAACACTATTTTAAATATAAAAATTGGTTACATCATTCATCTTGAAATTATATGAGAACAATGTAGAAAGATGTGCACGTTAGAAGTGTTCGTAATAAAAAATAAAAACAAAAAACAGTTCAAAAATTAAAATAAGCCGTGGCAACTAGGAGATGACCATGTCCCTACAGACGGCGCCCGTTCACGAGCGACCGGTCAGCTACAGTTAATGTAAAAAAAAATTAAAATTTAGAGGTATTTTTGACAGAGACTGAGATTTGAATGAGAACATTCTTAAAAATATGGAAACTGCAGATATTTTATGTGGCAACTCTGACTTTATACTGTCAACATCCTCAGGGTTGTCGTTAGTGAAAAATATAAATAAAATACTTACAGCCTGTTTCATGGTACGCTCCACCAGATACATTAAAAAATAAAACTTAAGTTCAATGAAGATACGAGTATCTACCAGTTAAATTAACTTTAACTTATCTGGAAGTGGCAAAACAGGCAGTAAAAATATGCTTTTGAAATATTAGTGCAATACAGGAAAAGTTTTTAACCAGTGCGAAAATTTTTTTTGGTGGTTCAAAATCAGTAATAGAACACATTTCCATTATTTATTCAATTTTTATTTTTTTATCCTACTTTAAATCAGCAAAATATGGACACAATCTATTCGTAATAATATCAATGGGCGCGCGCGGCGCGGCGGCCGGCCCAAGCGGCGGTGTTGAACCTCCCCTCCCTCCCCGGGCGGCAAGGCGACTGTGACCGACAGTTCGCTCATCGCACGCGCTGTCGTGTGACGTCGCGTCTAATCGCTTTTCCGCGCTGCACGTGTGTCGTACTTGTACAGACCTACCGGTCACGATGTCAGACTTCACTAACCGCGAGTTTTATGAGATGGTGCGAGTGTATGTACTGAGTGGTGAAATTTTGCGAGCAGCTCACAGAGCATACCTCGAATGCGAGCCCATGGAATCCTTAACCCCCTGAAAGGAAAAGACCATTTTAGCGGCATAAGGTATTAAGTAATGTAAATTTAATTGATAATAATGCTTTATTTTCTGTATTTTTAGCGGCATAAGGTATTAAGTAATGTAAATTTAATTGATAATAATGCTTTATTTTCTGTATTTTGATGGTCCTAAGCCCATTAAAGTATGAAGGAAAAATTGGAATTACTCTTCAAATAACTTCAGGTCACGGCCTAAACATAAAAAAGTCTAGTTCGAATCTGATAAAATTAGCGATCAATACATTGTAAGTATTGTAACCCACGTAAATACCTACGCCGGCGAATCGAGCGATCACACAGCTGATAGGTAGGCACTTTCGCGCGTTCCGCTTCGCTGCTCGCCGCCGGGTAGCCATGCAACCACTTTTAAAGTAAACATCTTTCGTTAACGATAACTTTTTTTTTTTTGTACTATGACGTATCAAAATAAAAAAAGTATGTTCAATAAAACTCGTTTAAGTTTAATTTGTCAAAATTTGCGCAGTGGATAAAAACTTTTCCTGTATGTATAATTATGATATTATACGAATTAGTTGTCCTATATACACTTCAATAGTGACACTTGAAATACGAAAATCGCTCTTATAGCTAAGTCATTAAGGCGCTGTAAATATTAACATGTGAAAATACCTCTGCTAGATGTTGGCTTCTCAATGATCATTACAAGGAAGTGATAATATCATTATTATTACCAGAATTTAAATTTATTTTATTGAAATAGAATTTTTCAAACACTTATCTATACTGAATGAATGAATGAATGAATGAAATGCACCGACCCCAGCGTGGCAAACCACGCTGGGGTCAGTGCATCACGTCGGTGCGGTGGTACACACGGACACACATCAAGCTATACACTTCCAGTATAAGCTGATCTCGCATTGTATAGGATATCCGTACAATGCGAAGTCAGCTGATACTGGAAATGTATAGCTTGATGTGTAGCCGTGTGTACAAGACTCGATTAATCGAATGAACCCAAGATTTGCACTTGCCCCTGAAGCCTCATGTTGCATGGTGCTACAGAGACCATTGCATATCAAGGAGTAGACCAGGGGGCGCGGTAATGGTAGGGAAGACGCGCCCTTAGTATATATGGAAGGATTTGCGAGCCGTACCGGATATGCATCCTTTTGAATAACTATCTATACTAACATAATAGGTATTATAAATGTGAAAGAAACTGTCTGTCTGTTATATTTTCACGCCTAAATGGCTAAACAGGTTTTGATGAAATTTAGCACACAGGTAAACCATGACCAGCACTCTAATTGCGTAACACACGATTAATCACAATCTGAATGATTTTGAAGGATATTGCTAATCCATGTTCGAAAAATTTGTCTGCTCAACAACGTAACTAACGCAATGAATGTTGTTGAACTGTCAAAATTAAAGCCTACGTACGTTGTTAGTGTGTTACGCAATTACCCGGGTTAGACCTCCACGCGGGCGGAACCGCAGGCAAAAGCTGTTAATAAATAATATTGTTGTGAATTCTAAATAGTTGTCCTACAGAAAATAATGTCACTTTGTAATCAAATAAAAAAAAAATACCAAAAATATCGTAATCTATTTTTTTTTTTTTTTTTTCTTTCTTTCTTTCCTTGTAAATTAACTAATCTACACTAATATTATAAAGAGAAAAGATTTGTATGTGTGTTAGTAATGTATAAACTCAAAAATTACTACACCGACTTTAAAAATTATTTCACCAGTGGAATGCTATATTATCACTGAGTAACATAGGCTATGATTTACAAAGAAATCACGCGGCCGAAGCCGCTGGCGATAGCTAGTTTAAATTAAGTTAATATTAGAGGTGACTAGGTGACATAATTATTAAGGGTCTTGTAGTTATTACCTTACTGCATTTTATTACTGTCCATCGAAAACCACGAAAGATTCAACTGAGTATAAAAATTACAAAATTAGAAATTAAAAAATAAATAATATTTAATTAAAATTACTCTAAGACTCCCAGATGAGTCTTAGAGTAATTTTTTGGCAAAAACTGAAGAAATAATCAGAGAACTACAATTTTCATTAACGTGGATGCGCAAAGGCAGCCCGCGAAATTAAAATTTTTTTAAATTTTTTGCAATTTGCAGCTCATTGTCGGGTTGTATCTTGATCAAAATATGATTCGCGACTATAACAGATATGTATTTACATAATTATAATCATTAATACATCTCTCTAAGTTAGAATTGGTCTCAAAGGTCATGATTTCAACGAACGCAAAATCTCCTATATAAAAATCTTAACAGCCGCGGCTTACGAGTTGTAGTTTCGATACCTGTCAGGCCCTTTAATTTGTGTAAACAATTTCATCACCACTACTTTCGCAACGGTGATGAAAAACATTGTGAGGAAACCGGCATGTCCTAGAACGAAAAATTCTAAGACATGTTACATCTACCAACCCGCTCTGGGCCCGCGTAGTGGATTACGGCCCACTCCCTCTCACAGAGAGTAGGCCGCAGTCCCAGGAGTGGGAATATTAAAGGCTATGATGTTGAAATATCTTAAATTCATTCACTGACAGACAACGCCCAGCCTAAACCACTGGGTCTTGAAGCTTGAAATTTTGCACAACAGCTCCTTAATTACGATGGATTTTTTTAAATTCACCCCCTTAAGTGGTTAAATTGACGATAAAAAAAATACAATATACGACGTATATTTAGTAAACTAATCCGCTTAACTGTTCTTAAAGAGTCATAAAGAATCCTGTAAGAAAGCGACACGTGTTTCACCTCTCAATGAGGCATCCTCGGGATGACGATTGACTTTTTGCGAACCCGGACACGACGTGTTGCCACGTCAAGCGCCGTATATGCTTTCATAAGCATTTAGTAAAAAGCTGTTATTTTGACATTACAAACAGACACTTCAATTTTATTTATTTGTATAGATATAGATAAATCAAAAATAGGTTTGATATATTGTTGTAAAATGTCAACACCCTGTACTACTTCTTCACCTTCGAAGATTTACATTAATTGAACTGCCTGTTTATGTATAATAATAAGTTCCTATAATCTTGTTTACTATTTTTTACACTTGTAAAGTAGTGACTTGGCAATAGATATGAATTATTTTATTATTTTGTATAGTTATTCCCCGGGAATGTTGCATTTTTAAATAAAAATCCCGGGATTTTCAATTGTCTCATAGACTTTATCCCGGGATGTTTCTTAGTATATCGCGGGATTTAACTGTGCGGTCCCGGGATTTTGGTTTTGTGTACTGGTTCCAGTATTTCGCGTTTAACACAAAGAGTATCCCGGGAATCCCGGGATTTCTAGTCACTTATCCAGGGCTATTGAGTAATTGTTGGGGATCCCAGATATTTAGAAACGGGATCCACTCATTGACATTTTTTATGCACTTTTACAAAAATTTACCAATTTGATAAGTATTGCATTTTTTGATTCCCTTTAATAGATTGAATAAACCGTGCATTTTTATGAATTTTAGTAAGAGTCGAATTCACAAACGACTCTTAATTTTAAGAAGTATTTAAAAGTCTTTTTGCCGCTAACATAAACCATAAGGATGAAATCATACTTACACTGCTTTATATATAGATAGATAATTGATTCAGGCGTGACCTTGCGTAAATCCATTATAAAATACAATTGACGTAGATACATGTATATTTAGTAACCTATTCAGCTTAACTATTCCTAGAGAGTCATATAAAACCCTGTAAGAAATCGACACGTGTTTCACCTCTCAACGAGGCACAGCGTGTGGCAACACGGTATGTTCGTATTCGCGACAAGTCAATCGTCATCCTGAGGATGCCTCGTTGAGAGGTGAAACTCGTGTCGATTTCTTACAGGGTTTTTTTTATGACGGTTAAGGAATAGATAAGCGGAATAGGTTACTAAATATATCTACTTCTATTGTATTTTACACTGCTTTATATGAAACTAGTTCCGCCCCGCGGTTCACCCGCGTATGTCTCGATCCCGTAAAAATATCGGGATAAAAAGTATTCTATGTCCTAACCCAGGTCATGGTCTACCCATGTGCCAAATTTCATCCAAATCCGTTTAGCCGGTTTAGCGTGAAAGTGTAACAAACTCACTTTCGCATTTATAATATCAGTTAGGATGAAACAGACGTTTTTATACGTCTATGGGATGAAATGAAATTGTTTATTCTGTAAATAGGATAACGGAATGACTTTTACACGTCATATAAAAAAAAAACAGCTAGATGTAGTCGACATTTCCTATCTAACCTCTGAGAAGAAATGGGGAAACAAACTCAGGGATCAAAGCCTCTTTTAAAGTCCAGACATAATCTTGATCAGATGGCCAATTCTCGTACCTAAACAACGTTCACCTTCAAGTCGCAATCTGTCAAACTTGTCAAAAAAATGTTGGTAAATTGATTGTATTTTTGACAGATTGCGAAAGAGATGCGAATGCGAACGTTCTTAAAAATTACGGGAATTGCCCCTTAGATCATGTGAGGACCATGTAGATGTCTGAAAGAATATTTTGTATCTCTTATCTCATTTTTTCCCGTGGAGGCGTCATTCGCCAGAGCAAGTAGTTCGCACGCAAGCATCCGCACTCATTCGCATCGCTCGCTTCCACCTTCAGCCTGATCATCACCATCAGGTGGATGGGTGGATGCAGGCCAAGAGGTGCACCGTTGAGGTTAAAAAAAAAGAAGAAAAAAAGCGTTATTACGTGCCAATGAACCTCTCGCTCTTGTCAACTCTAGTAAATTGCACTTCAAACTCAAACCATTTATTTTTATAGCCCTAAAGTGACAGACAGCTTGAGACATAAGGACGACCTAAAATTGAGTAGCGTTTGAGAATACGGCCGTAAGTCGTACGGAACCGATTTTGATAATATTTGCTAAAAGGCAGCTTGCTATCTAGACGACATAGTGCACTTTTCATCCTTGAATAATAAAATCTTTACCCTCTCGGTCACAGCTAGTAACAAACTATTTTAATTCTACGAGTTTTGGAAATAAAAAAACAATCAAAACGCAATAGGAATAAAAAAAATCATAATTCAAATTATTTATTTTCTCTTCATGTGTCCCGCATCTCGATCACAGTATAACGTTAAAAACTTTAGTTATCAACACTATTACTTTTTTCAAAAATATTCAACATACAGTTTTTACTTCGTTACTATTTTATTACACATATTTTTATTTTTAATAACTGACGAAAAATTTCTGCGCTGGAGAGTCTAGTATCATGACCTAGGTAACAGTATGCGCCTCGCTGTCCCTTACACCGTTTAATTTATAATTATTTTATGCTGCCAAGCACTGCTGTGTTCAGTTTGAAGTGTGTCACAATATAAATATGGACAGTATGGAAACGGCATATTTGTTGAAATAATTACCTACGCTCCATTTTTAAAAAGATCGGGGCGACCACTCGTCTCGACACGGCACCCGCAACTGACAGCACCGCGACAATCGCTTAGGGTCTCTTCAATGAGCGCGTCTGTGTGAGGGTGCCGATGCGAACGTTTACTACGTAGTGTACTGTCCATATTTATACTGTGGTGTCGGTGTCTTTGCAAACGAAGTATTTCCTAAGCCCTGTTTCACACTGTACGGATAGGTATTATATGTATATTATGTAATTTAAAATATGGAATAGAATTTTTAAGAAATCATAATAATATGCAAGATAAGTTAAACAGAACTTAGTGGAACAGGCCATTAGTTTTGCGGATAGCAACGTCAGCTAATTTGCCAAATAAAACATTTCTGGGTACAATAAGGCCGATAGAACTTGGCAGGTCTGAACATAGGCACTACGAAGTTTCGCGCATGTTCTCTCACTCACACTCGCCTCATGTCACCATTAATTTTTAAATGTGTTACTTGTTTTTTTTTGTCATATAGCCAATTTCAAACACAATGTAAATTGTTTGTGAATAAATAAATTGAATTGAATTTGGTTCCTAAAAAATGTTATTGCGCAGCCGGCAGTTCCGAACTTCGCGCAGAACTGCCAAGTTATATCGGCTGTTTTGTAATTATCTTACTACCCGACTTCGCAGCAACAAAGAGAGGGTTGTTTTACCAAAATTCGTAGAATAAAATTAAATAATGTTCTAAAATGCTATGTAAATTCATATTGCCCCGATGAGAGTTGTATCTACTGATTCTGTAAAAAAAAAATACCTACAGTCAAGCCGTCGAGAGAATGCGTTTTTGACACCTGTCAGTTTCATACTAACGAATATGTGTTTTGCGAATTTGATCCTTGTTACTATTAGAAATTGTCTCTTCACATACGGGATGAAAGATGACAGGGAACATTCTTATTAGTTTACTGCTCGGTACATTTATTTCGCGATTTCAGGGCAGAATTCCCGTAATTAAAAACGTTCAAAATCTAGTCACACTTGTCAAAAATTTAGAACATTGTGGTATTTTTGACAGATTGGGGATCGTCCACTCATAATGTGAGGCTCGAAACTACTCGAAAGGCGGGCAGTGGGTTCGGTAAAAATCACGAAATATCACAAGCCCCTATTTCGTGATTGGGGGATTGAAGGGGGTATAGTGAGATATCACGTGAATTTTTTTTCGTTGAACACGCGATTTCTAAACCGAAAAGCGGCGCGTGACCTTGACTCACCGTTGCCTGGCAACTATTTATGTGTATTTAAAGTAAAATATTCCGAATGTTTTTAACATAATTTGTACCAAAAAATACACGCGATATTGCGTAGGAGGGAGGGAGGTTAGTCTAAAACCTCACAAACTATCAATAAAAAGTTGCAAAAAAAAATATGTCACGTGATTAATGGACAACCCCTTATAACTGAGATTAGAATGAGAACGTTCTTAAAAATACAGGAATTGCCTCCTCAGTGTGGTTCTTTTTGTAAAAGTTGTTCATAATGATGAGTACAATGACCCCTTTTCAGGTTTTCAGTTATTTCTATTAAACCTTGTCTAATTAAAAAAGGGGTGTGTGTAGTCCAGTTATATTAGCGTTTCACCTCGGAATGAGAGATAATAACCTGGAAACTCGTACGAGTAACACCTTCATTTTAGCGTTCTAAAAGTTGTCTGAAAAGTCATCATAAAATCTCGTGTCTGCGTCGCAAGTTATTCAAGGTCAAAAATTCGGTGTTTCGCGATTATCTAGGTTTCTAATCTATAGCTCCAACGATGTTAACATTTATTATAAAAATTGTAGAGCATACAACTTGCGACAAATTTTGTTCCCAACTTTTGTTCAGAGCGGAGAGTGCAGAGCGCTCAGCTGTACAAAAATGTACTAATAAATAATACAAATTATTCATTGTTATTGATTTTATACCTTTATGCAAGGTAATATTAACCGAGATTCACAGTAATTTACCTTGGATTACTGTATGTATGGCTGAGCACTGAAAAAGTGCGCCGATAGAAGTTTTCCCTTCAAAAAGTCTTTCTAAATACAGCTTGGCAAAAAAGAGTCTGGAAAGAATGAGGGCGCCACTGTCGCACTTAGGTGAGTTCGATTGGGAAATAAGTAAAATAATTTAAACAGATTGTTAAAAAGGCTGCTTGTGGGAGACTCAAAACTTACTAGCACTTGTCGGTAAAGTAGTGCCATCATCATAGGTCTGCATAACATAATTATGTAAAATATTTAGCTCCAAATATCAAGAAGTCGGACTCTTTTAGGTCAACCTGTATAGTTCTTTATCGAATATCGCGACGCTACAAAAACAGTAGATACACGTCGCCATTGCTCACAACCCAAGAAATATTTATGAATATTTTATAGTAAAAATTAACGAATTTAGGTTTAAACAAATGTTTTTAATTTATTTAAAAAAAAAGCCACTATAATGTATGTAAATATGTTTTGTTTTACTTGATTATTATAAATAAAGAAGTTATTATAATTTGTGTATTTTTTTTATTAACACTATCTAAAGTTAGATTGAAGCTGTCCCACCGTCAACGAAGAAGCGACTGACTATCAACGACAATTCGTACAAAAGATTGTAGGTCCCGTGTAAGTATAAAAGAGACGCATATATGACGTGGCGGAACTCGACGTCAAGGCGACTCGACGTCAAGGCGACTCGATGTCAAGGCAACTCGACGTCAAGGCGACTCTATAGTGCGAAAATATGGTGTAATTTTTGTTTGTAAACCTCCCCGCCTGAAGTACCAAAATTCTATAGTTGCTTGTATTTTAGGGTTCCGTAGTAAACAAGGAACCCTTATAATTTCGCTATGTCCGTCTGCCTGTCCGCGGCTTAGCTCAGAGAATCTTTGTACTAGAAAGCTGTAATTTGGCATGGGTACCTATACATATTAATCACGCCGACAAAGTCGTAAAATAATATCATGAAAAAAATAGTTGCTAGGGTTCCTCCCCTTCACGTAAAGTGGGATGTTTTTTTTCTTCTCATCTATCCCATGGTTTACGGTGTCGTTGGAAAGGTCATTCAAAAATATTGAGTTTATGAAAATCATTTTTGGATTCAGGGATCCGTTTGCAAATTTTTGTTAGAGTCAAGTGTGTGTGTGTCCGGCCCGCTAAATGGTTGGAATATGAAATACGAGTACCCTTTTTTCTTTACTTTCGGCCAGCCTACCCATCGTAAAAAGTAGGTTGGAGTCTCATTTCCTACGAAATGTTTCGGAAAAGCATTTTTTTGCGATTTCTTACATTTCTAGTACTCAAACCTCAGTTGGTCCAGTAGAGTTTTTTTATCCTTATAAGAAACAGGATCGATTGGCAACAAAAAAGGTTTTTGTGAAAACTGCCCATTTTCTTGCGGACTTTTTTTTTTCATAATCTTTTAATGCAGATCAAAATATCTCAAAAAGTTAAGGACAGTCTCCTAAAGACCGTTTTCCTGTAGCTACAACGGTTAAGGTAGCTGCCCCCACTGCCCCATCTCTAACATCCACACTGTGTATAACGAATTAAAAGGGAAACTATCACAGCTAAGATATTATGTTATTATATAGAATCTTTTTTTTTTTCTTCTAACTAAACAGACAGCTGTGCTGCTGGGGAGTTTGTTGCGCCACTTCTTCTCAGCTAACGCACTAGAAAGTGGTGAAGGGTGGCCGTTTTGAGGCACTGTCTTATGTAATTTTGACGTTCGAAAAGTGCTGATTCTCAGCCTAGTTTGAATAAATGACTTTTGAATTTTGAATTTTAAGTAGGCTTTACAAGTTAACGAGTAATAATCGACCAACTTACATTTGCGGTTGCAAAAACATGTTCTCCCATACATTCCTGGGAGAAAATGTTTTGGAACTACAAAGTTAAGTTTGTTCTGGCGATAAATTCATCCCAACTACGGAACCCTTCATTGTGCGTGGTCCGACACGCACTTGGCCGGTTTCTCTTTTCAGATATGTGTTTTTGCAATCGGGTTTTTGTTTTCTTATTATAATTTGCTTTTTCTCAAACATGCTTGGAAATTCGAGCATTATTCGAGGACTCGCACACTAAGGTTTCCGTACAATATTTAAAACTATATAATTTCAGGGTTCCCAAAATAAAATAAAGTTAAAAATAAAACGGGGTCCTCATAAATAAAACATGCTTCATGCGTGATACGGACGGAACCCTTCGTGTGCGAGTCCGACTGGCACTTGGCCGGTTTTTTAGTTCAGATAAATGAATATTTTCATTTCTATTTCTAAACTAAGTATATTTTTTATCTCAAATTAAAAAAATCGCAAAGATACATTTGTGTTTCATAATGGTACTATGAATTACAAAGTATTTTTTTGAAAATCGCCCATATTTAAATAAAATACCATACGAATCGTCGTTTATTTGTAGATTATATACAGTTACGGTAATACCTACATCAATACAGAAGGTTCAAATCCCTAACTTGTTTAGTTCTTGCGATAGTTAAAATTCTCTAGTTTTGTGATGAGGTGGTTCCTGGTGCTTCATCAATCTCTACTTAGTCAAAGCGCCGTCCACTGGTAGAAATCTAAAATGAGCAATTTACTGCATTTTGAGGAGCTATTCTGCTCATCTCATATACTTTTCGGCAAATTGTAAATCAGACCGAGGAGTACAACCAGCCGCTCTGTATGGCATTTGTGGACTACAAAAAAGACTCAATTGAAATAGTGGCAGTTCTGGCTTCCCTGCAATGATGTCATTTTAACTGCTGTTGTGACTGTTGATGTGTTGAGGTGCTTGTATGACGTTGCCACAATGGTTTTCCAGATCCAGGAAACGAAGACCATCCCAGTTAATCCTCATCGACGGCTCGCTTCACGAAGTTGTGATGATGAGTCCCAGGTAGACATACTCCTTCACAACTTCGAGTACAGAACCTTCGATGTGAATAGGACTCAGCAAAACTTGGAAGCTGTAAATTACTTAGGTTTTGACTAAATTCATGAAGATGCCTACCAGCCTAGAGACTTCATTTCATCTAAAGGCTGTGCAGCATCTGGTTTAGCTGTTCCAGCTACTCAGCCATTGTGACGATGACATCTCCATAATGGCAGAGTCATGATGAAATCTTCGTCAGGTCATCTCTTCGCCCATGCCATACCCCAATGTTTTAAGACTAAGATCTGACAACCAGTGCATCCTGTCCGCTATTTAAATTATGCTCTCCTTAAAATGGTTTTTTAGTAAGAGCGTTTATTCTGAAAGTGGGCAACGTCGTATATAAATGTGAAATATTTCTCTGTTTTGATTAATTTGACAATATTAAATACTGTATGGAAATAAGAAATATGGCTAACTAGCGAACTAGAATATTGATTATGAAATGCAATAATTAATATCGTAAAAAAGTATTTGGAAACTTTCCAAATGTCTTTTTTACACCTAAAACAGGCACGACATCAAATTCAATGTTATAATTGCAATTCATTATTAATATTCTAGTTCGCTAGTTAGCCACATTTCTTATTTCTATTCAGTAATATTGCTATAAGAATCAATTCTTTCAGGATAAACCCTCTTAAACCTCGCAAAAAAAACCCGACTGCAGCTGTATGTTACTAATAAAAATCATAAAATTAGCTCAGGTAAGTAGTTACTTACTCTAAGAAAGCTTAAAGCTGGCGGACGGGATGGAGTCGGTTGGCAGGGTAACAGCAGTACCACCTATTTTATGAATTCCAGGGGTTACATGTTTTGTTGGGGCTCTTTAGCGCATGCTTGGAGAGGGGCCAGTTCCCACTTCGTTGGAAGACGGGGAAACTGGTCCTCATCAAGAAGCCGGGGCGCCCGGCGGACTCTCCGTCCGATTACCGGCCCATCGTGCTGCTCGACGAGGTGGGCAAGCTCTTTGAAAGAGTAATTGCAGACCGCCTTGTCGGGCAGCTGGTGCGAGTGGGGCCGGATTTGGCGGACAGCCAGTTTGGTTTCCGCAAGGGGCGCTCTACGGTGGATGCCATCATGCGCGTTCGAGCCCTCACGACGGGGGATGCTGTTGCCCGGGGTGGGGTAGTCTTGGCGGTGTCTCTTGACATCGCCAATGCGTTCAATACCCTGCCCTGGAGTTGCATTAGGGAGGCACTCCGGTATCACCGTATGCCGACCTACCTCTGTCGAGTGGTCGAGGCCTATTTGACGGACAGGGCCGTCATCTACCCCGGTCACCACGGAGAGTGGAACCGGCGAGAGATGTCGTGCGGTGTCCCGCAGGGATCCTGGGGCCGCATCTGTGGGACATCGGCTACGACTTGGTGCTGCGCGCCGACCTCCCTAGCGGCGTCAGCGTAGTCTGCTACGCTGACAACACGCTGGTCCTGGTGCAGGGGAGGTCGCATGAGGCGGCGGCCGAACTAGCGACACGTTGGGTTGCGACAATCGTCGATAGGATCCGGCAACTGGGACTCGAGGTGGCCTTGCACAAGTCCGAGGCCATGTGTTTCTATGGTCCTCGGAACGCGCCACTGTCGGGTTCCCAGATAACGGCGGGAGGGGTTCACATCGGTGTCGAGTCGACGATGAAGTACCTGGGACTCGTCCTCGACAGCCGGTGGAACTTCGTGGAGCACTTCCGACGTTTGGCTCCCAAACTGCAGAGGGCTGGGGCTGCTTTGAAGCGGCTTCTGCCCAATCTAGGGGGTCCAAACGCCTCCTGCCGGAGGCTCTACGTGGGGATCGTGCGGTCCATGGCCCTTAACGGGGCACCGGTGTGGGCGCGTTCATTAAGGCTGCGACCAGCCCAGCGATTGAACGCGTCCCAAAGGGTCATGGCCATTAGGCTGGTCAGAGGATACCGCACGGTCTCCCGTGAGGCGGCGAGCCTCCTTGCCGGACTACCGCCATGGGATCTGGAGGCAAAAGTCCTCGCGCACATGTGGGAGTTGCGCGAGGAGGCGAAACGCCGGGGTGTAACTCCGCTGCCGCGAGAAATCACGGCACAGCGGACAGAGCTCCGGCGGGATCTCATGGCGGCATGGAGAGTGCGATTGTCGCAACCCAGCGCTGGGCACGCCACAATTGCGGCGGTAAAGCCCCTCTTTAAGGAGTGGCTAGAGAGGCGCCACGGCGTCCTCACCTTCCGCCTGACGCAGGTCCTCACCGGACACGGTTGTTTCGGGAGGTTCCTGTTCAGGATAAAGCGGGAGGAAACGCCCGGGTGTTACCATTGTGTGGATCGCCCGGAGGACACGGTGGAGCATACGGTGGAGGTCTGCCCGGCTTGGGCCCCCGCACCGCCGTGTCCTCACGGAGGCGATCGGCAGCGGCGATCTCTCGCGTCCGGCCCTGGTTCAGGCCATGGTCCGGAGCGAGAGTGCATGGGAGGCCGTCACTTCCTTCTGCGAAGCAGTAATGCTCGCGAAGGAGGAGGCGGAGCGCGCGAGGGAAATGCAAGATGCGCGCCCTCGCGCCCCTAGTCGCCGCAGGAGACGCCCCGGGCGTCGGGAGTCGCGAGCCGACTTGCGGCCACCGTAGGCGCGGGCTTGCGGACGGTGGGCAATGGGTAGCTCGCCGTCCGATTAGGACCAGGCCCGGGTCGACGGCGTGTTGTGTTCCACGCGCGCCTCAAAGAGATGTCAGCACCAACTGACGGGGTCCGTGAGGGCCAATGCCTGCCAGGGTTGCGAGTTTGTCCGAAAGGGATATCGCGGCCCCGGCACACAGGCAACGGAAGGAACACGGGTGGGTTTTAGTCAGTAAAAGTCTGACACTCCCTCTCGCTCCGCCCAGAGCGGGAGGAGTCATTTGATGATTTCCCACCCAAAAAAAAAAAAAAAGGGGTTACATGTTTATATGAAGGACCTCCAAGACTTTTCCTTTTGAAACGGCCGTGATAGTTCAACAGCAGCATTGACAGTCTAAAATAATAGTTCTAATGTGTAAATAAAATATAAGTAAAATATTTATTTTAAATATGCTTTTATTGAACCTTAGAGTAAAGTATTGAAATAAAATTTACGTAAACAATGATCTTTAATATTTTCTTAAATGCTTGAGGCGTATCTAACGACATTCACGCCTCAAGCTTTTAAAAAAATATTAAAGTTCTAGCATTATAATTTGATAAAGTATGTGTTCTATCACCTTCACTTGTAAGGTTCCTAGTTGTTAAGACAAATCCAACGAGTCCAACACAACACAGCTACCTTGTAAAGTTGAGGTGCTCCGGCACTATCAGAGCCGTCTTTACACCTGGGCGCAGGGTCTTAGGGGGCGCAAGCCAATCGCCCTATACCTACACATACCATGCGTAAAAACAACAAATATTCATTAATTAGGGGGCATGCGCTAAGGTAGCCCGCGAAATTCAAATTATCTTTAGTTTTTTACATTTTTCAGGTCAGTGTGAGGTTTTATGTTGATTAAAATATTATTCGCGACCGTAACCAATGTGGCTTTACATAATTATAATCATTACAATCAGCAATACAACTCCATAAGTAACCACAATGGTCAAATGTCAGGATTTCATGAAATAGTCATTCAATGCGAGTATATGAACTTATAGAGTTATATTACTCATTTTTATGATTATAATTCTATAAATAAACATTTGATACGGCCGCGAATCATATTTAGATCTATATACAACATGATACTGACCTGCAAATTGCAAAAAACATAAGTAAATTTGAATTTCGCGGGCTACCTTGACGCTTTCGCCTTAAGTACCTATAAAATATAGGCTCCAATAATGTTTTAAAAAAAAAACGCCGCTGCCGGTTTCGGCACATTCGCCTTGCGACTTGCGTTGTGCAAGCCAATGTAGATCTTATTACTACTAAAATTGTATTTATATTCCAACAAATACATGCAGCAAATTCAAAGAGAGCTGACCAAAAACACTTTGACAAGTAGCAGATCTGATGATAGTGCCCAGGGCCGTCTTAACCATATTGGGCGCCGGGGTGCGAAAATCAACCTGCGCCCCACTTGTCAACGAAAAAAACTAAATTTTTGTGTTCCATTTTTTATTTAAGTACAGAAGTGAGATGAGTGAGATGGCTCAGATGGCCGATGGGGCCGAAAGGTTCAGGAGTGGTGACCGCCTACCGGAAGACGTAGCGTTGGAAGGCCTCCCACAAGTTTGAGTTTGAAGTTTTGGCAACGACAAATTACATCATAAAAAGCTGATTAACATTTTGTTAATGTATTAGGTATGTTGACTGGGAAAAAAAACTAATTAGTCCGTCAGTCAGATAATAAAAAAATATTAGACCCGTATTCTTTGCTATAACATATAATTAAAAAGCGGCCAAGTGCGAGTCGGTCTCGCCCATAGAAATATAAATAACAGGTCTCGCCCATGAAGGGTTCCGTAGCAGCAAGTAACATAATGTAATTTTTTTATTTTTTATTTTTTATTGAGAGGAACAATAAAGGTAAATTGCGGTTTACGATTTATGACGTATAAAAAAAAACTACTTACTAGATTTCGTTCAAACCTATTTTCGGTGGAAGTTTACATGGTAATGTACATCATATATTTTTTTTAGTTTTATCATTCTCTTATTTTAGAAGTTACAGGGGACACACACACATTTTACCACTTTGGAAGTGTCTCTCGCGCAAACTATTCAGTTTAGAAAAAAATGATATTAGAAACCTCAATATCAAACTTTTTGTTTTTTTTCTATTTTTGTGTGAAAATATTAATGCGGTTCACAGAATACATCTACTTACCAAGTTTCAACAGTATAGTTCTTATAGTTTCGGGAAAAAGTGACTGTGACATACGGACGGACAGACAGACAAACTTGACGAATCCATAAGGGTTCCGTTTTTTGCCACTTGGCTACGGAACCCTAAAAATGATTTAGATAAAACGGATTAAAGTTGGGGAGTGGGGGCTCGCTACGTCACAAGTCGGTATAAAATCTACCGGCTATCATCTTTTAATTACGTAAAAAAAAGGAAAATACGTGTCCAAACTGTCCAACATTTTTGAATAATCTATCAGAAGTAACAAAAATAAAATAAAATAGTCAACATCCCTATTTTATCCTCCTGTGCTAACCCTACCAAATACCTAGGTCTCAACCTAGGTACAAATTTTGCCTGCTCTTTGAAGCTTTATCTCTGTCAAGACAGAGCGCTGTCAACAGTGAAGTGAAGCTGGTTTCGTGAACATGTACCTATGCACTTTGTGTGCTGTAGTTTGATTGTAGTGTCATTGTAAAAGGTTGTAAATGTGTGCGTGTGAGCGTGTATGCACAGAGGGGCGGTGTAGTTTTGGCATGCTTCACTGTATTGTTCGTAGCGCTCTGTCTTGGTTTTTTATCTGGTCTGAGTGTCCGTGTTTTACTCTGTGCTCTCGGTACCGTCCAAGGCACGGGCGAAGTCTGAAGTGTGTGTGTGTCTGAAATGTGTGACTCATTCTCTGAGTGTCCGTGTTTTACTCTGTGCTCTCGGTACCGTAAAAGGCACGGGCGAAGTCTGAAGTGTGTGTGTGTGGATGTGTGACTCATTCTCTGAGTGTCCGTGTTTTACTCTGTGCTCTCGGTACCGTCCAAGGCACGGGCGAAGTCTGAAGTGTGTGTGTGTGGATTTGTGACTAATTCTCTGAGTGTCCGTGTTTTACTCTGTGCTCTCGGTACCGTCCAAGGCACGGGCGAAGTCTGAAGTGTGTGTGTGTGGATGTGTGAGTCATTCACAGCGTCTTTGTAACTTTGTACACTCGGTTTCGTTACACGCAAGTAAAGCGCGCGTCGCTTCGTGAGTGGACATGTTTTGAACACCGGGCCAGAGCCACTTTGAGCATCACGATGTTAGACTCTCACTTTCGGTAAAAAAAGTTTTTAATCCATTCTATCAAAAAGTATTTTTAAGCAAAATATACCAGAAGCAAAAAGAAATAAAAGAAGGCCAGAAAAAGAAATTTGAAAAAGAATATTGAAAAAAATCGAACGTTCAAAATTCAGTCACGCAGCTTTTGTTCTAACGAGACAGGTTCTTAGGTCACGCTCCTACCATGGCCAAAATTTTCAAGTAATAATATACACCACTTTTATAGACAAATTATCAAGTAATATTCGGGCAGCAAAATTTTTATTACCAATTAGAAAAGGATAAGTAAAGCAAATACTGAAACATGTCCATAGTATTAAGGAAGGCGATTTTGCCCAAAAACGTGTCGTTGCTAAAATACTTCAAAGGACGACCATTAGCTTCAGCGGCTAATAAAAAGAATAATGGAATAATATGTGAGTATAATCCTTTAAATTAACTAAGTGCGATAGTTGTAACATAGTATAGATCTACACCCAACGTAGTATAGATCTGGACTTAGGAAAATGATCACATCACTAGTGTAGGCCAAATCGGGCGGAACATTCTTCTGATTCAAATTCAGGGTACCTATCGTTGTTGATGATTAGCTAACATCTTTGTCCATCTTACTTCTGACCGACAGGTAAGTGGTAGCATAGTGTAGTGTAGCGTAGGTTTATGTAGTATTTGAGTAAAAATCATGTAATATTAGTGAAAATTAAAACTTTAGTCATCCTAAAAAATAAAAGAGAATCGAGCGCGACTGCTGTCAGTTTGACATTTTGTCACTGACGTTTACGGCAAAATTTTGAACTCAAAAATAAAATAAAATTTAAACAATGCAATTGCCTAATGAACTCAATAAGTTAAATCGATAAAAGTTTCAGATTTAAAGTGTTTGGCTTTCCGACTTACCTGTCGCTGGTGCGGTTCTGTTATTTTGGAGAACGGTGGCCGCCGTCACAGGACCTCCATGCTTATAATACTCGGCGAGTGCGCGTGAGCCCTTCGTTCTTCCGAATAGCATAGCTTCCAACCAGCGGCTTTCTCGCCTAGTATTATATGCTTGGATGTCCTTTGCAGCGCTTCGCGGCTACAATGTGGCGTTCTTCGGGCCCCGGTACTATGGTCGAACGAAGCTTCTGTGTTATGGAGATCAGCGCAGCTTGACGAGAAGTTATGGCGACAAAAAGGATGAAAAAAAGGGTTGTCCAACATGCGGCTGCCCCTACTGCGGCTGCGGCTGCTCGGGCGGATCCTGTGCACCTTGCTGCTCCTGCGGGGCCTGCCCCCCTTGCACCTCCGCCTGCGCTCCGTGTGGACCATGCCCCTGCGGCCCGTGCGGACCATGTGGACCCTGCGGCCCGTGCGGCCCTTGCGGCCCTTGCGGCCCGTGCGGACCATGTGGCCCCTGCGGTCCCTGTCGCTGCCCGTGCCCTTGCGGCCCATGTGGCCCCTGCGGTCCTTGTGGCCCCTGCGGACCCTGTGGCCCCTGCGGTCCTTGTGGCCCGTGCGGTCCTTGTGGACCCTGCTGCCCATGCCCCTGTGGTCCATGTGGTCCATGTGGCCCATGTGGTCCATGTGGTCCATGTGGCCCATGTTGCCCGCCTTGCCCTAAGCCGTGTCCCAAAAAGTGCGTAGCAGCCCCAGTATGCCCGCAGTGCTTAGTGAAGGCAGCATCAAGCAAAATCGATAACTGCAAGAAAGACGATAAAAATATGCCATCTAGGATAGCTGCTGGTTATAACAAGCAAGCGCCGCCGTGCTAACTTTCCTGATGAATAACTTTTATTACGTCTTAAATAAAATATTATACGTTATATAAATTTTATTAAAAAATATTTTATATTATGTATTTTACATTAACTTTCAACGTTTACAATAAATCCTCCATATAATTTGATAGTTTCATTTGACTAAGCCCGCACAGATTACTCACTCCACACTGTTGAAGTGAAGCTACCTCGTATGGAGTAATCTTTGCGAGCGACATAACCCGTTCAAATATTTGAACTACCGCCGATAGTCTCGGATCTTTTAATGAAGGTGAATAGCATAAAATTCCCTTGCAGCGACAGCGGTCTCAAGCCAACGAAAGTTCAAGAATAAGGCCCGACCGCTGCGCGTGAGGACCGTGAAGACCCAAAAGACGAAGCCGCTGCCATCGGCCATCGACTGTCGCAGTGGGAGCAAGACCGCAACTTTGCGGTTCTGCGCGTCTTGCCCATACATCGTGCCTTTCTCTAGAACAAGATGCAGCGGTTCACCAATATCATGCGGCCCTACGCGCTCAATTCTTCACGAGTCGCTACTGACGCATCGGACGGGATCGGAGCCCTCCTTGGCGCTCTCCAATAAATTGCATACAGGGCATGAAATATGTCATCCTGCCCTATGCTGCGCTCCCCCATGCAAAAGTCCGTGTTGCTGCCCGAGCTGCTGCCCGAACTGCTGTGGCTGTTGTAGTAGCTTACCCCCGCCGTGTAACACGCCACCAAAGTGCATTCAGTACATGACTGGCTACTACTACTATCCTTATGGCTTTTGGTTCTGCGGTCCGTACCATGTCACAGGTACATGCACTCCCTGTGGCCCCTGTTCTCCGGGTGGCCCTTGTGGCCCCTGCCCTCCGTGTGGCCCTTGTGGCCCCTGCCCTCCTGCCAAATGCCCTCCCTCATGCTGCTGCTGTACTCCTACCCCCGCATGCTGTGCCTACATAAATCCCGTGGTAGAACGTGACCCAGAACCTCGTTGCCAGACTGTTAAAACCCCACCCCCAGCTGCACCCCATCAGAGAGACATCAATTATCCTCTACCTTTTGATGAAAAACCCATGCACAGTGGTCCACAACCCCGCATCAAAGGAGGCATAGCCAGATTCTTCCCCTTTAATACAATCCCAGCGTTAGTGCCTTCGCATCCCACGCCGCATACCACTGTGAATGTGTGCCCCTACAGCACCCAGCCCCAGACTGCTCCCCAGCGTCCCAGTACATTCCCTGAACATAAACCAGTTTACTGCACCCCCTGCATCAAGCCTACCTTACGCACATGGCTGCACCACCCCTTCTCTAATAACTACGAAAAGCGTTCAGAAAGCAGGAGCCCTATTCAACATAAGCGGTGCAAAAAATGTAATTGCGGTCTACGCCCCATTTTAGAAAGTCCCAGAGGCTTAAAAACTAGGGAGCAACGCGATAGACCTGCCACATTTCCTGGGGCATTCCAGTACGCCAACATCCCGAATTATCGAAAACCCTACCCCCCCCAGGCCCCGAAAGTCACTGAACACAAGGAAGACAAGAATACTTAGATATACATACCAAAATACTAAATCTGTTTGACTTTCTTGGAACAAAAGCTGATGATTCCCACAAAGTATGGAATGAAATAACAACAATTTGTAACAAGCAAAAAATGAAATAAACATCTATTGATAAATTAATGCGGTTTAATTTTGGATATACCGTCTTTTATACATTTCATTAGATAGGATTGTGATTACAGTTAAACAATCGTCCTTTCAGCAAATCTCGCGTCGATGAAGAATGCGATGGAGCAACTAAGTGTGTGTCGGGATATTCCTGTGGCCGGGATGCATGGGATGCAGAGGCATGCGGCCCCAGAGAAGCGGAAGCTCGCGTCGCCTCTGCACCGGTGCGCGTCCTGTCCGTGCTTCGGAGCAAATGGGCCAGGAAAGTTTCTACAGGTTCCGTGCACACACCTGCAGAAGACTTTGTCTGCTGTCTTACATCAAGACCACTATCGTCACCCGCTCTGCATGAAAACTTCGCAAAAGGTTTCCAACAGCTGCCACTGCCGGTTAATGTCTCAGGACAAAGATTCATCGTCGATGATGCAACACATTAGTAACGTATGTACTCCTTGTTGTGCTCCCTGCGCTTCGCGGTGCGGGCCCTGCTGCAGCCCCCTCCCCGCGCCCTGCAACACGCCCCCTCGGTGCGTCCAATACATGACGGGTTATTACTACTACCCTTACGGTTTTTGGTTCTGCGGACCTTACCACGTTACAGGCACCTGCGTTCCCGGCGGCCCCGTGGCCCCGGGCGGCCCCTGTGGCCCATGTTGTCCTAACCCCGGCGGGCCATGTGGTCCCTGTAACCCGGGATGTATCTGCGGAGTGCTCAATACTCTTGCAGTCATGCCGACTTGTAATCAAAGAAGTAATATCAACCTTATGCCTAGTGAGCAAGCGATGAGTATGTTGGATTTAACTAAAATTAAATTACCATTTAATATGAATTCTTTGCCTATGAATTGTCTCCCCCTTTATGCGTCAGCTAAGGGGGGAGGGGGACGTAGTCTCCCGAACGGACCGTTCGGTGCGTTTGGCGTATGTGGCCCGTGTTGCGGCTGTGGCGGTTGTGGTCCCGGGTGTGCCCCGTGTTGCGGTGGCAAAGGGCCGTGTGGTCCATGCGGCCCTCAAGGCCCGTTTGGACCGTGTGGTCCTTGCTTCCCTGGTGTTGGTTGTGGTTGCGGCGGTTTCAGTGGCTGCGGGGCTTCCCGTCAGTGTTGCTTAGGCCCAGGTTGCTGCTGTAACAGTTGTTGCGGCGGGATGTGTGTTGGGCCTTGTGGCGGGTGCGGGCCATTTTGTGGCAATTGTGGCCCATGCGGGTGTGGCTGCGGCTGCGGCTGCGGCCCTTGTGGCTGCGGCCCCTGTGGATGCGGCTGCGGCCCTTGTGGTTGCGGCTGCGGCTCTTGTGGCTGCGGCTGTGGCCCATGCGGTCCTCTTTGTGGTCCTTGTGGCTGCGGCTCATGCGGTTGCGGCCCCTGCGGCTGTGGCTCGTGCCTTCCCTTCGGCTGTGGTGCATGCTGTGGAGTCGCGCCGTGTCTAAGCTCTACAAGACTCTGTCCACCTGCCGCACCACCACTCCCCCCGCCGAGCACCACCGGACAATGGTCCGGTCCATGCGTCAATTGCAAATGTACGCGTCCTATCCCCGTCAATGATCCAGCCCTCGGATCATCAGCGGGTACCACCCCGTTCACTCAATGCTGCCTTGCTATAGCCGGTGACAAACTTGACGTGGCAGAGCTTTGTGTCTGCCCCACTTGCACCAGCAGTTCAAGTTCTGAAGAAGTAGAAGCACCGCTAATTCCAATACTGCCTAAAAAGTCTGTTAGCACTGTGCAAGCTCCTAACCGGCCAGGCAGTAGACTGACCGTGTTCCACCGACACCCAGGTTACAATGAGGCTAAGCAGTTAACCGATCGACCAAAGCCCATGGTCAACACCATTCTCACTTGTTACCAGTCAACTTTGACCAGAACTTCAAGTTTACGAGCGAAAAAAGCTATTGATGATGACAGCATGCCGCCTAAACAGTCTTGCGCTTACGATGAGTCCTTCCCTACTGTTGACGAGCCAAGGTATATAATACCCACCTATGACAAGCCTAGGTACGTACCGAATGATGGAGAAAGAGAAATGCCAAGCTCTCCAAATTGCTTCATCAACTTAGACGCATATCCGCGGTGCGCGTCGGAGGTCCATGACTTCAAGGTTCCGACTGGTGCAAATAGAAGATTAAACGGTTTGAGAAGGCCATGGCCAATCGCTTGTGACAGCCATTAGTGATACCAAATTTCTAACCTTAACTTGTTTTGATTTATTTTATAAACTTAGTGTTACACAAATTATTGTTAAAAATGTAATAAAAATTGTATAACAAGAACCCATTTGGTTTTTTCATTTTCGTAGCTTTATTCACGTACTCGCTCACTCACACTCACTCACTCACACTCACTGATGGTCGATTAAGGCTACGCTCAGATGATGAGCGTTCACACAGTTCGAATTCTCCAAGAAAACCTCGCGGCAGTGGCAGGGCAGCACAACGCACGCATAACGCGTCATCTGAACGCAGCCTAATATAGGCCCTTAGCAAAATTACACAACGCAGCGTACACCTATTATAATTTTGCAACCTGCAGACAGCACTCCGTCTGCTGGAGTGTGGGTTACATCCTCCTTAGCCTGGTTGACACAAGAATGCTCCAGCTCCAGAACCCCCACAGTGCAGCGACTTTCGGCTGAAATGATGATGAAGGCTCGGTTCTTCGGTCTCCGTTAGCCTCTCACTACTGTCGGCAGGTACGGGTCTCGCCCAGTACTGGTTGGGCCGAGGCACACTGGAATGGCAGCGGCCGGCAGCGGCTGCCAGCGGTTGCCAGCGGCCCTCCGGCGTCGCCTCTGGTGGCCTCGCGCGACCTCCAGATCCCACGTGCCTAGTCTCCTCTTGACTAGTTTCGTTTCTGCATTACTATACGCGGGCCGCCCGCGGTGCCGCGAGCGGCCTCGAGAGACCTTTCAAGCTTTTCAAGCGATACTGGTCTTTTAAGTATGTAGATAGTTTAAAATTATTAATTATTTCACACTGAAAGTGCTCGCCGCGTCGCTGCCGGCCGCTGCCATCCCGGTGTGACCCGACCCTTAAGTTCAGGTACACACTGAAGCAACTGTCTCAGCACCTGGATAAGGGTTCAGGGGTTTGGGCGTATCCAGGGGGGGGGCAGGGGAGGGCAACTGCCCCCCCCCCTGGTTTTTGTATGCATTGAACTTTGCATTAATTTTAGAAAAAACCGCGCAGGTTTTTTCGTTGTACCTGTCATGCATAACCGACTTTAAAAAAGGAGGAGGTTCTATGTTCGGCTGTTTTTTGTTTACAATGTTCAACGATATTTTCAATTATTTTTTATTTATTTTTTTCATCGTTGGTCCACTATTGACGATAGTATCGATGAACAAACATTTTTTTTTTTTTTTTAAAACAGACGAACATAGAAACTCCACTTTTTTTAAAGTCGGTTTAAAATACGCGAACGCAGCAGCAATATCAAACTGTAAAGGAAAACACGTGCGGGGTGAAATTTCTGCCCCCCCTTCGGCCAAAACCTGGTCACGCCCATGTGCAGGAGTGTGCTCTCCCAAATACTACCAAAGTATTATTCCGTTTATCCACCCTAAGGGCCGAGTCACACCGGAATGGCAGCGGCCGCCAGCGGATGCCAGCGTCCGCCAGCGGACCCCGGCGTCCCCCGGCGTCGCCGCTGGCGGCCTCGTCGACCTCTAGATCCCACGTGCCTAGTCTCCTCTTGACTAGATTAGATTCTACATTATATACGCGCCGTACTCGCGTCGCCGTTGGCAGAACCACCGACAAGATGCGCGTGGCGCGCGGCCGCTCGCGTCACCACGGGCGGCCTCGAGACCTTTCAAACTTTTCAAGCGATACTGGTCTTTTAAGTAAGTAGATAAAGTTTAAAATTATTTCACACTGAAAGTGCTCGCCGCGTCGCTGCCGGCCGCTGCCATTCCGGTGTGACTTGGCCCTTAGGGTGCATAAACGGCCTATAAATTCCGTTTATCCAATTAGGCCTAGGGTGGATTTTTGAGCATACGTTTCAGAGTATCCACTTTCGGGTGGATACACGGAATAACCCTTACCAAAGAGCTTTTGGTAACTGGTTGCACGGTAAATCTCTCACTTATTGTCACTGACCACACTAGCCTCCTGGTCTAATTTTTTATTACATTATCAAATTCAAGTCATATATTCAAACTAGGCTAAGAAGCGGCACTTTTTGAGCGTCAAAATTACATAAGACAGTCCCCCAAAACGCCAGCCCTTCACCACTTCCTAGTGCTGCACATTCCAAGTATAGGGAATAAAATAAGCTTGCTCGAATAATTATTGTCAGATTCTAATATTACAATATTATCATTATCAGAGGTATGGAATACTTATTGTTATTGTGACTCCATACACCTGCCTGGATACAGAATAGCATCTTCCTTCTGTCGCATTACTCGGGAAGGTGGTGGAGTCTGTTTTAGTTGAGGATAATTTGGAATGTTTTGAGAGGAGGGATATTGTCAATGGTTCCCTATCCATTTGCATAAAAATTTTAGACATAATATAACATGGCATACTTTTTTTAATCCTAATTAAGTATATTTACGCATAACATTAATTTCGCACAACAGCTTACGCATAATATTTTTTTGCATAATTTCTCTAATCATAATAACATTCTAAAGCATAAATTTATTTACGCATACTGATATTAAAACATTTTTTTTAAGCATAATAAATACGCATAATAATTAACTCCTAAAATGTAACCATGCATGCAGCAAGCATGCAGCATGGAAACAAGCATACACCATACATGCACCATGCAACATGCAAGCAAGCATGCAACATGCAGCAGGCATGGTTTCTGTCACGGCTCCGGCGCTGCGGGGCTCCGGTGATCCCACGCGACGCGCGGCGCGGTGAGCTGCTCGACGCAGATGTGTTTAGAGCTCAGCTCCGCAGCTTCGGTTTCGCCGGCCAGCCTCAACCACGGCTGCTCCTCAGTTCGCGGGCCGCCTCGCCCCTCGCCGCAGACAAGACTACGTGGAGTCGGTTTTGCAGCGATTCGTTTCTGTCACTAACTTTTGTAGCAATTTAATTTTTAATCAATAATATTATTTAGTTGTTACAGAACATTTAATACTATTATGCTAATAGTCATTAGGGCTAGTAACATTATGCGAATTAAAATTATACCAAAACAAATTAGCCTTCAAGATAATTATAATTATATTAAAACATAAACTGTATATGCCAAAAAAAAATATGGCAAAGAAATATTATGGCAAAACAAATTAAGTATGCCAAAACAGTTATGCCAAAGTGGGTTAGGAAAAAGAACATTATGCGAAAAAAAGGGATCCCATTGTCAATTACTCTAAGGAATTCATAATGGAATTAAGTGCAATAGAAATACCTAAGTTGAATTGTATTGCTAGGAACGAACAGAGCAGATCGTCATATTAAAACTTTTTATGATCAAATGGGAAAAGTCTTAAATTCATTAAAAACCAAAACTAAACATTTCAATATAAATGTACTTTTAAAAAACGCCCGCTGCCACTGTCTGTTAAACTTTAAGCATTCGCATCATAACCTAAGCCAATTAGTTCAAACACCTACACGTGCAACAAAATCTACATCGACTTGCGATGTTGCGATATCTTATTTTCTCAAACAACAACCAAATGATAAAAAAAACTTTTGTACACGATTATGGCCTCTCCGATCACAAATCAATAAATGTAAAATTAAATCAAACAGAAAACCTACTAACAGATAATAAAATATGGCGTACAAAAAAAATATTGTGTGTCAAATGGGAAACTATAACTAAGCCAAATAACACTATACACGATAATTATAATGCATTTAATTTTAGCAGTATAAAACTCTCAGAGACAAGACAAGAATACATACGAAAAATGCAGAATTATCCGACAATAAAAGACAAACAATGTGGAAAATCATAAACTCAAAAACAGGCAAAACCAATATAAAATTATAAGTAAATGATAACATGACAGAATACCCAGCAACTATTGCAAATACATTGAATGAATTCTTCGCATCAGTTGGTGAGAGTTCACGACAAAAAATGCCTTAACCTTTCTACAATAATAATAACCATTCATACAAAAAAAAAAAAAAAACAAAATCGGTCCACAATTGACGGAGAAATCCGTGGACATACATACGAACATAGAACCTCCTCCTTTTTGGAAGTCGGTTAAAACTAAATCAATAACTACCACACACACATTTCGAACACAGACATTACTCACCACTACTTAGGTGACTTCATAAACTAAATAAAATAATAATATACTAAATTATTGAAATTATTCATGTAAAACCGTGTCAATAGCATAGTTTAAAAAAAATAATATGTTACGAGTAAATAACCCTCAAATTTGCGATACCTAGAAAAAGCCGCCAAGTTGTATATACTTACATTATAAAATAACACCAAAATGTACACTTAGTTTGCAAATAAATCTTTGACTTTGTGTTTGACTTTGTCTTTGACCTTGTCTTTGTCTTTGACTTTGACTTTGACCTTGTCTTTGACTTTGTCTTTGTCTTTGACTTTGTCTTTGACCTTGTCTTTGTCTTTGACTTTGACCTTGTCTTTGACTTTGTCTTTGACTTTGTATTTATCTTTGTCTATGTCTATGACTTTGACTTTGACTTTACTTTAGCTGGGAAGAAGTATAATATCCATCCCCTGTTAGATCAGCTGCACAGAAATCACACTATTTGTGACTGACGACACTAAGCCTTTGTTTTTATGTTGAATAGGTTCAACATACATATCAACAAAGGCCTAGTGTCCTAGGGTAATGTTTCTCAAATGTCATAACCTCTTTCTGTTTTGTAGTCGGTTGTAATTAACATCATTGAGTTAAGATTCATTCCGATTTTTGTAGCTTTGACAATTGACATACTAATTTATTAGCTGCGTCCCACGGTTTCACCCGCATAAGGCTTGATGGCGTATGCTGAGACGCAGGTAACGCAGCACAGCACAGTACACATTTTGCAGGGTAGGGCAGGCGAGGCAGACATAGGGCGCGAGCGCACGCTGCGATGCAGCTACACAGACACATTCGCGTCTAGCTAGCACAAACAATAGACGGCTGTGCTGCCTTACCTGCGTCTCAGCAAAAACACAATTGAAGACCTGCACACGTCGTGCAGAAATCTATGGCGGATCTACAACGAGACGCAGAGCAGAATAGACACATGTCTCCGTCGCACACGCTACGCCGGAGCGTACGTAGCTGTCAGTACATTAATGCATTGCAAAAACTGCTCTGCCCTGCGCTGCGTGGACCTGCGTCACCTGCTTCTCAGCATTGCTCACCGGCGAGCTACCCATTGTGCTCACCGTCCGCAAGCCCGCGCCTACGGTCGCAAGCCCGCGCCTACGGTACGGATAGTGGAGCTCCTAAAACACTTCCTTGCGGAACTCCGTAGGTAACAGTTCGTTCCTCCGAAATAATGTTTTCTTCATGTTTGGTTTTAGTGTTCAGACTATTTATTTCGGTTATTTGTTTTCTGTCATGCAAATATGATTCTAAAAGTTCAAGAATATTTGCTCTAATACCGTAGTACGCATCAAGTTTTTTAAATAAATTATCAAGTTGGACATAGTCAAATGCCCGAGTCATGTCACAAAATGTAGCACAGATACAGGTCATTTTTTTTTTTTCTCAGAACTTCTGAAATCACAAGCAGCAAACTAAGTAGGTACCTATCTAATTTCTAAAGCAAATATAATTATAACGCGTTATAATTCGTTTGAAGTAAAAAAAAAAATTTTTTTTCGGCTAGTCGTAGGGATTGTAATCGTCTTCGGTTAAGACCCTCGCATAATTGGAATCAAACTTCACAAGGTAAGTTCGTTTGATTCCTAATTATAGCTCCTACACACTATGCCGGTGGCATGGCCGCCGGCACTGCTACCGGGCAAGCCGCGGCGACCCGGCCTTGCCGCACAAAGGATCGCAAAGTAAATGAAGGCGCAAAAGCCGGGTACGTGACGCGCGGCAAAAGCCCGGGCCATGCCGCCGGCATAGTGTGTAGGAGCCATGAGGGTGCCTATTTGTTAATACATTGCATCTGCATCTGATCATGTGTGCCATTCTTGCTGGTTACTGGCTTGGCAGACATTATCACAGTCTGGTACAAGTAGAACACCAAGCCCTAATGTTGGCCATCTTCATGTGTGTGTAAACTGTGGAAAATCCCTGCTGCGTATTTGTTTTCATACACTGACACGTATTTAATTTTCCTCAACAAGTTAGTATGAAAAATGTTTGATTTTATTATGAACCACGACTGGTGAAATGCAGTTAAGTACATTTGAGTGAATTAATACTAGTGTGTTTAGGATCGTACCAGTAATAGTAACGTAATAGGCACGTTTCTGTTACGGCGAACATGTTAGGGCGAATGGTTGATCCTATACAATTGAAGTGTACAGTGAGGCCGACAGCAGCCTACTGAGAGAGCTGTCAATTACAACCTTAGAGTGTGATATATGCGCGTTCATTAAGGCTGCGACCAGCCCAGCGATTGAACGCGTCCCAAAGGGTCATGGCCATTAGGCTGGTCAGAGGATACCGCACGGTCTCCCGTGAGGCGGCGAGCCTCCTTGCCGGACTACCGCCATGGGATCTGGAGGCAAAAGTCCTCGCGCGCATGTGGGAGTTGCGCGAGGAGGCGAAACGCCGGGGTGTAACTCCGCTGCCGCGAGAAATCACGGCACAGCGGACAGAGCTCCGGCGGGATCTCATGGCGGCATGGAGAGTGCGATTGTCGCAACCCAGCGCTGGGCACGCCACAATTGCGGCGGTAAGGCCCCTCTTTGAGGAGTGGCTAGAGAGGCGCCACGGCGTCCTCACCTTCCGCCTGACGCAGGTCCTCACCGGACACGGTTGTTTCGGGAGGTTCCTGTTCAGGATAAAGCGGGAGGAAACGCCCGGGTGTTACCATTGTGTGGATCGCCCGGAGGACACGGTGGAGCATACGGTGGAGGTCTGCCCGGCTTGGGCGGGGCACCGCCGTGTCCTCACGGAGGCGATCGGCAGCGGCGATCTCTCGCGTCCGGCCCTGGTTCAGGCCATGGTCCGGAGCGAGAGTGCATGGGAAGCCATCACTTCCTTCTGCGAAGCAGTAATGCTCGCGAAGGAGGAGGCGGAGCGCGCGAGGGAAATGCAAGATGCGCGCCCTCGCGCCCCTAGTCGCCGCAGGAGACGCCCCGGGCGTCGGGAGTCGCGAGCCGACTTCCGGCCACCGTAGGCGTGGGTTTGCGGACGGTGGGCAATGGGTAGCTCGCCGTCCGATTAGGACCAGGCCCGGGTCGACGGCGCGTTGTGTTCCACGCGCGCCTCAAAGAGATGTCAGCACCAACTGACGGGGTCCGTAAGGGCCAATGCCTGCCAGGGTTGCGAGTTTGTCCGAAAGGGATATCGCGGCCCCGGCACACAGGCAACGGAAGGAACACGGGTGGGTTTTAGTCAGTAAAAGTCTGACACATTCACAGTCATTTGATGATTTCCCACCCAAAAAAAAAAAAAAAAAAAGAGTGATATATACTCTAAGATTACAACAAATGCTTGGATCTTTAGAGGCAGAATACAATCGCGACATGTAAGCCGTAAAGTATACTTTGTGTATATTTTAATTGACGGCTTTGTTGGTGGTAGAAATGCCATAATACAGTAAAAATTAATGTAATTGTGTAGTAGGCAAAAGAACAGTAGGCTGCTGTGCTCATATTATAATGTCTAATATATGGTATCTAGGGTGGGCAAGATTTCAAGGAAATTTTGCGCCTCCTGCACCGCACCTCGATGATATATTAATTATTTATGATGAAGATAATGTTTAATTAAATAATAATACCAGCCTATTAGTGTCCCACTGCAGGGCAAAGGCCTCTTCTCATACAGAGAAGGCACGAGCATTGATCACCATGCTTGCTCAAGACGGGTTGGCGATTTCAGACTTATATCAACTAGGCCATCACCACCATTTAATAAGACGCACTCGTATATTTAGAGCCTAAATTAACAGGTGAGTTCGTTTAATTCTCAATAATCTTTGTGATTTCAGGAGGGGGTTGGACAAAGAGCTCGCGACGCTGCCATCGTTCTAACAGACGAACGCGTTTTCTTTAAAATAATAGTCATTATCATCATTCAGCTAAAAAGTCCACTGCGGCACATAAGCAGGCCCTTCACATGGTAGAAATCGCGGAAATTCACTGTAGGCCCTCGCCTACAGCACAGGACTGGTCTGTGATATGATTAAAAGTAAATAATAATAATACCAGCCTATTATTTTCCCACTGCAGGGCTGCGGCCTCTTCTCATACAGAGAAGGGATAAGCATTGAATACCACGCTTGCTCAAGACAGGTTGGCGATTTCAGACTTATATTAACTCTAACTCCAGGTTTCCTCGCGATGTTTTTCCATAACCAATGTCAGTAATGTCCAAGATATACTCAGAAAGAAAGTACTTATGAATTGAGAAAAGTTGCACGAGGTTCTGGGTTCAAATCCGGATTTGAACCCACAAACTCGTGCATTAGAAGCGAGGCCTTAACCACTGGGCCTTCACGATAATGTACATACCTACTGTATTTAAACGTCAAAATGACATACCTGAATCTTCAACTAAAAGGTCTGATATCTCGTCACCACCGCGTTCTAGAGTAATTACCTAAATATAAACAGGACTATTAAATACAAATATTTCTTTGATATATTTTGATTTATTTATGTCCATGCTGGGCCAAACTTGTATGGGAGCGTTATCCATCTCCATTCTTTGCTAACCGCAATTACGATTTTTTGTAAAATCTTTCCTCTCGCGTTCCTGCAATCAAAATGTAAATCTATATCTAAAAAAGAAAAAAAAAAGAAATCTGTGGGAGTGATTTCTTGAAAAGGGACGGACGTGTGTTACAAGAAGCCGGGGAAGCGCGTGACCAAAGAGCGCACGCGGTGCTAGAATTGGCCGTCAGAAACGACCTTGACGACGCCCCGCCCCTTTAATGTAGCTTATTACCTTAATAGTACACATTTAGGTCACTGGTGATCTTGTAAGTATTAACATTAGTCACACGTGTTATTAAAGTGAACAAATCCACTTGTACCTGTATAAGGCATGTATAGGAGTGTAAAATTGGCCTATTAAGTAACTACTGGTGTTATAATAGGATAACATTACTCTTCTAGTAAGCTTTCATTTTAAAAGCTGAACAAGAGCATTTTAAGAGGGTATTAAATATACGGCATTGGCTATTTAAAGGTCTACATGTACGGTGTTAAAACAACACATGTGAACATGAATGCAGCCAAAAGCTGTTGTATAGATCCTTTTGGGGAGCGTTATTCAGTTTGTTGCTGTATGTATGTATGTAATAATGGTACACATGTGAACTTTTCTAGACAGGGCCGGATATAAAGGTGTGGAGTGGAAGCCCTGTGGCAACCAAGAAGTGGAGGTAACGATTTTGTTTTTGGACCAGACGAAAAATAAACATAGTTTTCAATCATTTATAAATAATAGGTACTAAAAATATACAAAAGAAAAAAAGAGAAATGTTAGGCGAATGGAACTTTGCGAGCTTTTTTTCGACGAAAAATCATTGATAATTTCGGTGAAATCCAGTTGTCGGAGTAAATCACTTTCAATACTAAGTAGGGATAACTTTCATAGGCGGTTCTGTGTCTTATAAGTCTATTTTTTATAATTTCATCTTTGAAAATGAGCATTCTCCAGTGCAGTTCGACGCCATCAACACCAAGTACATTCTCAACGTAATTTCAACATTTGGAACTGTAGCTCTGAATTGTCGAGTATTTGCTAATAGAAGATTTCCTTAGATTAATCTTGATAATCGTTTTTATACAAAACGGTAAATTTTGCGTATGGGACCAACAAAACTTTTTTTATCGAAAAAATTCAGATTGCGGAGGCCCCTATTTTGTGGAGGCCCGAGGCCATGACCCCTGTTGCCCTGCCTTAAATCCGGCCCTGTTTCTAGAGCTCACGACATTATAATATTAAAGTATACATATGAAACTGCAAAGAGTTCACAACATTAATTTGGAGCTACTTGGTTGGTACTAATGGTTCACTGTAGCTGAACAAAATGTCCACCATTTTGTTCACTCATAACCTATAATATTTCTGAATCACTTATGATTTTACACCTATGATTTTATCACATACTACGGAGTTTTTGTGATTAATTTTGTGGTAAATGTGCAAATACAAAGTTATAGACAGATTTTGCCTTACAACACAAATATGGAAAATTGCTTTGTTCGTCTCTGCTTATAATTTTTTTTTTTTTTAAAGGCATTATTCCTGAGGTGCGTGTAAATTTTAAATATGAATACATAATACACAATAGAATAATACACACAAGTACCAGTAATAATAAAATCACATTTTGGATATAGTCACTCGCATGAGTTACGACACGACATGACATAAAAATAAATATTTATTACAAAATGTGGTCCTCTAGTGATAATTTGGAGATAAAGCAGCCTACTAGCAGTTTTTAGGGTACACTTGTGATTTTTTTAACACTATAGAGGCGGTATAATTTTTCACTCGTTACTTCTTATAGTTAGCTCTCTTGTAAGTATGAAGAACTACAAGGAATCTTATATACTGCTGTTGATCACCTTTAAGACCACTGCTCTCTCTTAAACTACCATTAAAGTGCTACTATTCTGCTACTGTGTACCTTTTGTGAACTTAGGGCTGAATAATTTGTACACAAACCGGTGGCATAAAGGCTGTATAGCACGCTATAGAGCTATAAAAAGAATAAATGTGTACCATTTGTCAACCGCTTTAGAACCCCCACTGCTAATTGGGCTGAGACTCAGACCTCCTCTAGATGAGAGGGAACGGTTCGTAAATCCACCACGCGGGCCCAGTGCTGGTTGGTAGATATCACATGTCTTCGAATGTTTGGTAAATAAGTCAACACTGCTCTCCCTGTTCACCCTTTGGGTACGTAACGTATGAACTGAAAGAAATGAAATATCCGCACGACATCTTTAATGGCGTGAAGTACTCCCGACCACAGACTCGGTGGCCGCTGCTAGAGGCGGCATTGTCAACACTTTCTATAAAAACCAGGCCAGTCACCGATTACTCGCACTGCGACACTAATGAGTCGACAGCTTGGAATGGCGTCCGCGACAGAAGTGTACTCAACGCATTTTCGGTGCTACTATAGTTGGACCGATCGCTGTACTGCGCCTTAGCTATGTGCGCGGCGAGACGGGGGGCAGTGCAGGCAGCTCATTCGTCAACGCTCACGGCGTCCCGACTCCCACCTCGCCGCGCATTCTTAATGCGTGGTACAGCGGTATCGGTCAAACGACGATCAGTGATCAGTGAAACTGAATAATCAACGAAACTGGCGAATTAAATAAACTGACTACTGAGAGAAACTGACCAGTGATACGCGGACTCTGTCAAACTATAGCACTGCCGTCTTTAGACTGCTGGCGTGATGATGGCGATTCCGTTCTTTGTTTGTGCTCCCGTCCAGTCCCGATCATTGCGGGCCTAGCATGCTTTTTCTGGACAAAGTTGTATAATGATATATTATGAACAGGTCTTTGAAGCCGTCCATAAATCACGTGAGGCTCGAAAGGGGGGGAGGGGCTTCGAAAAAATCTCGAAATATCACAAGAGGGAAGTGTCGTGAGATATCCCGTGTATTTATTTTTTTCCTTTATCGCGCATTTCTAAACCGAAAAGCGGTCCCCCTAATAAAATATACAGGGTGGCAGAGACATCGACACGAAGCCGGCTACCATGGATTCAGTACATGATTCTGAAACCCCTGCCTTGAAATTTTTCGTCAGTTAATTTAAAAAAATCTGTTGTTTCATAGAAAAGTGCAATACCTAATCTACGTTCGCAATTCATTTGCTAAACATGTAAACAAACACGAGTTTTAGGAAAAACAACTGTAATACCTACACATAAGGTTCAGTTTGCGCTACAACTTCATATGTTTTTATGACCCTTTCAACAGTACTATTCGGTCTAAAATCAACTTTATTTACACTAACATAAAGTTGATGTTTGTCTAAGTGGAAAATGTGTGTTTGTTTATATGTTTGGCAAATAAATGGCGAACGCAGATTACGCGGTCAAAGTGTATGGAGCAGCTGGTTTTTTTTTTTAATAATAGATGAAAAATTTACATAATTTTTTTTTTTCAGACATTTTGCTTTTAGCGTCGATGATCAGCGATTTTTTCTGTTTTCACTGGTTTTCGTAAGCGCGATATAGCGACCCTCTCGATGATATCCGATGCAATGCAACATCAACAGAAAACGATAAACCGCGTTCAAACGTTGTGAGTAGCCAAAACACGATGTAAGTAGGTACTTAGTAGATAGATATCGGCAATTTTCAATGTTAAAAAAGTAAAATGTCTGCTATGACCTTTAGCCAACATTCTTGAAAAAATCACTGAAAAAAGTACATTTTACCCGACTGCAGAACGAGTGATTTTTTACGAAATAGCATTTCGATTAGCGATTAGCTTTGGCGCCAAAAGTGGATGGCTTGGATGGCCACGTGTTTGCCCGCGCAGTAACCCTATCAAATAACGCACGTATTTGATTTTTATTCAAACAAATGAATGCAAAAGTAACTTTGGATAGAATTTTACAACTGGACTCAGAAAAACTGAAGGGTCAAAAAAGCGAGTTTCAAATGGTGTATCGTCAAAAACCAAAAATATAAAAATGTATGGCAAATAGTTCTGAGTGTTAACGTAGAAAGTTTTATTAAAATTAAGTAGGTACATTTTTGTTAAAATATTCGTAGATCAGCAACCCAGTGCACGAATTCTAAAAATATCGTTAGTAACAGACATAATCGATAATAACGACTCAACAAATATACATTTACAGTTGTGTCAAGCACTAGTGGGCAAGCCGCCGGCCGCCATCTTAGGTCGACATTGTTGATTTCCGTATCAAATGAAATGTGTCTCCATTTCAACAAAATAAACTGATTTAGCATGAGGACTTAAGTTTTTTTTGATTTAGTAGTGATAATACGTAAAATGGAAGAGGAATACATTGACTCTCAGGACTCAGCTGTAACTGAAGTGGTTAATCGTAGTAACAGTGAAGTGAGTGAAAATTTGGTGGACAGTACCAAAGATTTCGGCGATGTAGTGCCTGTAGGATTTGACGAGAATTACGAAGACGACGAAGGTGGAAACAGCTTCCGAGGAGGTCGGGGCCGCGGGAACTTCAGGTAACAATGTCTATGTTTCATAAAAAAAATGACATGTTCCATATCAATATTCTCGCAATTGGCTACATTTTCCGAGTATCTTACTGTAATTTTTGATCTAAATAACCATCTGCGGTGTTTTGCGGCCATTGGCAGCGTTTATCTAAATTTGTAGAGCATTCTGTATGTGTAAATTCATGTTTTAAACAATAAGACCTTGGGTGTGCTTACATGTAAAATCTGTTGATTTTAGTTAGTCTGCTGGCGTAAATTACGTTAATTTATGCGTAGCGACCCCAGTGGGGTTATTTTAAATCAATATTTGTAGATCGTAGAAACGTTTTCTGTATTATAACCTCTTCACATAGATTTTTACTGTCTTGGTCTCCAAAATCCAAGAATGTTAAAATTTTTGCGTCTTTGTCCTCTAGCGTTTGTAAAACTATGCATTGCCGCCTTGCACTTGCATGTCATAGCTGTAACATGTATATTTGATCCCGTAATTGTCAACGGAAACAACTTTTTTGAATTTCCTGCAATTATTTCCGAGTTGTGTGTTTTGTGTGATTGCTTACCTGCTTGCATTATTGATCTGATTTGTATAAACTAGACATTTTATTAGTAATTTGTGCTACTAGCACTATTAACAGCCCAGGATTATATAGATAGTGATAATTTTTGATACTATCTGAATTATTAACGCTCCTATTGGCAAGTAAAATGATGTGAGTTTGACTCATACATGTAGTCCTATTGACATGGATTCCAGTCTTATGTCAAGAATTTTTTATGTAATTGGTGGGATAAATAGAATTGTAAAGTTACATGTTACCAAAAAAACACAGATTAAATGAGCTTTACCAATAAAATTTAAGTTAACTGGCAAGCGTAATACAGACAACAGATTTGTTGCATAACAGCAGTGCAATTGTAACATATTAACTATGCCACTGACCACTGTAGAGCAAAGGGCTTTTCTAATACAGAGAAGGAACCAGCATTGATGTATTTAATTTTTATATAATAATCATGGTAACCTTCTGTACTGCTGCCAACTCTGTTAGATATAACTCTGTCTGCACTGCTTTAGCTTTGTTTATCTGACTGCATGTGAAATCCACAAGCTTTTGCCCGCAACATATATATCGCACTTATGTATTTTATATTGTATCACTTTAACATGTAACTGTTTTTTTGTCCCTAATAAATAAATAAATAAACATGATTTGCATATACCCATTTAACCTCTTTCACACCTTATCAGGGATAGAATTGAAAAAACCCTTTCTTAGTTCACCACATAACTCTCTAACCCCGGGTCCACACTCTCCAGCATGCAAGACGAGGAGTAAAATGAGATTGTGGATGGGTAGCACTTGTGTCGCCTCCACTTACCGTGGCTCGTGCAAGGGCCTCCATGAAGCACACTCGCGAGAGTGTGGATCCAGTTTAATGAAAGTCTCTTGTAAATTTTTTGTTTCTATCTTGACTGGTTTAGGCTGTGCGTTGTCTTTTAGCCAGTCAGTCACAAAACGGCATCATAGATTTTGTTTTTAGAGGGAAATCTTTAATATGACAGCCCTTCGGATGATCCAGATATGCTTTTGCAAAGGTTTCACTAATTAGCTTAAAATGCTCCCATTGCCTCCACTGAGGCCTCCACTGCATAAGCATAATCAGCATATAATGTCACTGTTTGGACAAAGGCCTCCTCTAAGTGAGAGGGAGTGGGCCGTAATCCACCACACGGGCCCCGTGCGTGTTGGTAGATATCACGTCTTCGGACTCTTATTTCTTCATGATGTTGTCCTTCATCGTCTTGAGAGCAGAAATTATGAACTTACCTCTTCATTTTAAATGCCTGATTAAGTCTAATCACTTCATTTGATGTCAAATCACATTTTAGGGTTAATAAGTTCACAGCAGCTTTATTTTATTTCAATAGACATTTTCAATCCTTGTACAATTTAAACTCCATAATTTACATCATTCACTGAAATACCTGTTCTTGTTATTTTTTATTTCTGTTATTGTTTGAAGTTATGTTTTATTCAATCATATTAATTTAATTATTTATATCAGATACCATTATCCATATTTATGTTAGTAGTCAAAGATTAAAATACATGCCACAATAATACTATTATAACTAAAATAAATAATTGAAATAATAAAATTAAATGACAAAAAATAAGATAAAAGATTATAATGAATTAACTATAATTTTTATCTTAATGTTTTGTAATTTACTGCTGAGCTCACAATAAGTCTAACACAAATAAAATTCCGAACAGAAGTAGAGGCCGCGGGCCCCCGCCGGGCTGGATGAATGGCCCTCCTATGAGGTTCAGAGGCCGCGGCTACGGTCCAGGCGGTCCCCCGATGAGAGGTCGAGGCTTCTTCCGCGGTCGCGGCGGCCCACGCGGCTTTGGCCCGAACAACGGACCGAACTTTGACAATAACTGGGGCCCGATGGGTCCTCCGCCCCCGGGGATGATGGGCGGGCCTCCACCAGGCATGATGGGTGGCCCTCCACCGTTTGGGCCTCCGCCTGGCATGATGCCTCCGGGTGGACCTATGGGCCCTCCCCCTAATATGATGGGACAGCCGCCGCCGTTCGGTGGCCCTCCTGGTATGCCGCCGCCTAATATGGTAAGTGTTTTTTTTTAATGTTTAATGTTTCTGGGATTATATATCTTTCAAATAAACAGTATTTTATTAATAAGGGGTACATTTTACTCTGCAATAGTTTTTTGTTTACTTTTTAGGTCTGTATTAGTAAATCTATATAATTTCAAAGGGCACTTTTATGTTGCTTTTAAACATATCAGTATTTCATAATCTTACAAATAATAAACAATACAAAGTTTACTAAGTTGAAACAAGTTAATTAGGACGACATTTTAGTCAAAGACTTCTCTTAAAGACATCTGTTATTGAGAGACTGACAACAGGTACAGTGTTGTCACTGTCGGACTGCATAGGAAAGAAAGACAAGCGTGATGACAATGCTGGTAATTAATTGCAAAATATGCAGCAATAGGGATGATGCCTGGGTAAAATAAAAATAAAAACTAATTAGTCCGTCAGTCAGATAAAAAATATTAGACACGTATTTTTTGGTTTATCATATTTAATACAAGATTACTTAGATGAAACGCATTTTAAGTTGAGGAATGGGGGTCGCCACGTCGTGTGTAGAAAATCTAAAAAATACGTGTCCAATATTTTTTATAATCTGAAAGGACAAAAAAAAATTGTTAGTCGTCAACCCTGTTCTATTTTTTGTAAATTTTGATGTTCAGAAGTGCCTTATTTGAAATAAATTACTAACTTTTTGACTCTGACTACTAATCCATGTGTTCTTTTATCAGCCGGCGCCAGAACTCTGGGTAGAGACCAAGTCAGACGAAGGCAAGCCGTACTACTACCACTCCAGAACGAGGGAAACCACCTGGACACGGCCCCAGGAGTCACCCACCTGCAAGGTCATATCACAGTCCGATATGGAAGCCCTAGTTTCATCAGGTAGATATCTTACAAACAGTTGATTATCTTCTAAGGGATTTATATTCTTTAAAGGGAGACGCCGCTGACGCGTGCACTCCGCACGCTCAACCTCTTAGCTTTCATAATCAATATTCTAGTTACTCACATTTCTCATTTCCCTACAGTAATATTGCCAAATTAATCAAAACAGCGAAATATTTGACATCAATTTGCGACGTTGCCCACTTTCAGAATAAACGCTCTTAAACATACCTCATAGAACGTGAGCTTACTAAAACCTCCCCACCCCTTCTAGGTCATACAAATGTGATATCATTATGTGTTTTTACAGGCGGTCCTATGCCCCAAACCGTGCCTATGAACGGGCCCATGGGCGGGCCGATGTCGGGCATGATGCCGAACGGCGTCATGTCCAACGTGATGCCCCCCGGGGTCCACAACGCGCCCCCGTCCGGGAATGTTCCGCCGTTCATGACGCAACCACCTCCGTGGGTGAAGGAGGGAGGTAAGATTTTGAAAATGAAACCCGATTTACACTGCGATTAATTGTTTTAGCATGTCTTATGTACAGGGCAAAGTACTTCGGTAACTCAGGTACCCTACGTGAGATTGTCAGTGACACCAAGGCGTTGCTGGCCTTCTTTGTGGAGCTGGGGTGGATCGAATAACCGATTTTCCCACCCGTACGCAAAATATGCGCTTAGACGTGGAGTTGCGGATACCAGCCCGTATTACCTATGTCTTATGTTGAAGTAACAACAAACGTCGCATCGTCTAAACATTGTTTAGACCAAGCTGTAGCCTTTTCCCAACTATATTGGGATCGGCTTCCAGTCTAACCGGATGCAGCTGCATACCAGTATTTTACATGGAGCGACTGCCTATCTGACCTCCACAACCCAGTAACTGGGTAATACGATACCCCTTGGTAAGACTGGTTGTCAGACTTTCGGGCTTCTGACGACCCGTAAAGACTGTCAAAGATCCACGAATGACAGCCGGGACCAACGGCTTAACGTGCTTTCCGAGGCACGGAGGAGTCTCGTATGTAAAGATGGTCACCCATCCACAGATCAATCCCTGCAAGCATAGCTTATCCTGATCTGCTTAATTAGACAAATAACGTTATAACGCCATAATATTTCCATATAGGCGTATAATAAGCTCCGTTATTTCAAGATAAATACAAAGCTATGTATTATATTTAAGTAGAAATAAATTTGAACACAAATATGCAGTCATTTCAACAATACAACACAATAACTGTCGTTATTTGGCTGTTATTGATCTAATGTTATAGTAATTGGTGTATAATCATTTGTTACTTCAATTTTATTGTATGCTACAGGCAAGGAATTTGCATCGTGTAAATGGGGTTTTAGTTTTGTCTTGCGATTTTTTTAACTGTTGAATGATGTGAACATTAAAATCAATAGGCTCTTTTTTGTTTGAAACATAACTGGTGAAATGTGGGTGTGCTATTGGTACACCTCTGCCTAGTCCTGCGAGGATTACAGGTGTGATGTTATGTTAAGTGTTGTATATTATATTCAGCGAGAGGGCAACACTGACTCCCCGAAAGTGTTGGGTAAAAATTGCTATTTTGTCGATGGTTGTATTCTTTATGGTTCCAAAATAAACGGGTGTTAATCTGAATAATCTCGAGTGTATTAATTAATTACATCTACCAGATTACAATATAACATTGGCGACGAGCGAGAAACGAACAAATTTATCTTGCAACATCAAATTATTGATAATATAATATTATATTTTTATCTATAGTTAATTATTGTTTTTTTCAGGTTCAAAGGATAACAAGGAGGGAGATAGCCCCACGGATAACGATGACGCACCGCCCGGAGAGAACGCGCCGATCGCTCAACCTCCCAATGGTAAGATAATCTATCTTTCTTCTAAAGCTTAGAACCGACGGTGCGCAATATCGCGCACGCACGTTACCCTTCCCACGGTGCGTCGTGCGGGCTGCACGACGCACCGTGGGAAGGGTAACGTGCGTGGCGGTGCGTCCGAGTTTGGGTACATTCCCTTTTATATACAATTCTCGTGTCACAGTGTTTGTAACAAAACTCCTCCGAAACGGCTTGACCGATCCTTATGAAATTTTGTGTGTATATTCAGTAGGTCTGAGAATAGGACGTTAACTATTTTTCATACCACTAAGTGATAAGGGTGGTCGAACCCAAAATTTTATTTTTAATTTTTGGACAATTTTTTTCTTTATCTGCCATTAAAAATGCAAGCTAGCCTAAATTTTCACCCTTTAACACCAACCCCTATTTTTTAATAGCGATATTAGTACTGTAGGTAGGTAGGTAGATAGATAGATAGGTAGGTAGAGTATGTATGTAGGGTAGGTAAGTAGGGTAGGTGCGCCGTAGATAAGTACTTAGTGTTACCCATGCGAAGCCGGGAAAGCTAATATAATAATATTATTATTCAACTAGTTGCTGCCGCGCGGAGTATTGGGATATCAAGTATCCTATGTATTTATTCAGGTCATGGTCAGATATGAACTTCTTTATAGCAGTATTAGCGTGAAAGCGTAACAAAAACAAAAAAAACTCACTTTCGCATTTATCATATTAGTTAGGATTTGGATAGCCTATGTTACTCATTGATAATACAGCATTGTAAAGGTGAAGATTTTATTAAATCGGTCCAGTAATTTTGAGTTTATTCATTAAACCGAATTTCGGCCATGGCGACCAACCTTTGGTGCGGTAGATATTACTCCATAGGTTTAAGTAGTTAAAAAAAGGTAAACAAATCGTAAAAACGGTTTTTATAGATGACACTTTCTTGTTTAAAAATACGATAAAGCTTAATTTTAGGTTTTTACAATAGTTACTCCATAGTTCGATGGGACGTCAATTTAATACCTGATAGTTATCAACATCTTACAGGCAACACGAGTTTTCTACATAGACAAACTTCAACTTTATGCAAGTGTAAATAAAGTTGATTTTAGCCCGACTAGTACTGTTGAAAAAGTCATAGAAAATATGAAGTTGTAGCGCAAATTGAACCTATGTAGGCATTACAGTTGTTTTTCCTAAAATTCGTGTTTGTTTACATGTCTGGCAAATGAATTGCGAACGCAGATTAGATGAAAATTTTGCGCTCAGGTTTCTGTTTGTTACTGTGGATTGGGTACCTAAATTCGACAGCGAGCAGGACAGACACATGTCTGTAATATTGTGTGTGTACTGGTGACATGTGCCAAATATACATATTTTGTTTCCTCCAGGTAACATGTTCCCCGGCAGCGCGGGCGCCGGCTACGGCTACGGCGGCGCGTACGCGGCGCCCGGCGCCTGGCCCGCCTGGCCCGGCTGGCCGCCCCCGCGCGCGCAGGCGCCCGACTCCAGTGAGTATCACACGCGGCACATGTTTCAGCACCTTTTTTACATGCCACCGACTCGTACTTATAAATCTAAGGGATCTCGCACACGACCGCGACCAGATAAACTATAGAAATCGATACGAATCGCGCACTTGGTCACAACGGCCAACTAGCCACATAACTCAAACTCAAAGAATTTATTTCAATTAAACCATTTACAAGCACTTTTGAATAAAATTGTCAAGAAATCTGTCAGTCAGAAATATGAAGCTAGTTGCCCATTCCAAAGCGTAGTAGGTACCTATAGAGAAGAACGGGCAAGAAAGTCCATGGACACTCTTTTAAATAAATTGTTACAAATATTGGTTACATCATTCATGTTGAAATTAAACATGTGAGAACAATGTAGAAAGACGTGCACGTTAGAAGCGTCCTTAATAAAAATATAAAACAAAGAACAATTCAAAAATTAAAATCAGCCATGGCAGCTAAGAATTAAACAGTCCCAACTGACAGCGCCCGTTCACGAACATGACGCATGGATCAGCACCATTCAGCTCAACCATTTTGAAGGGAGCTAAATGATCCAACACACGCGCCACCGTCAGCGAGACATTAGAGTGAGCATGACATACTCTCAGCCGCCAGGGCACATTCAAGTCAATAAAAGACGTATACCGTACCATACAATAGCCCTAGACGGCTACGACTGACCGGAATCGTGGCCGTGTAAGTGCGCGAGATCCCATAACTTTAAGCAACATTTATAAATAAATCCCTGTATGTATCCCAGGGTTGATAAAAATCATGATTTTTATAAAAAAAACAAAATAATCGGATTTATTTGATTTAAATCGGATTAATTGGATTTAAATCGGATTTTTTTGATTATTTCTGTCACACATGTCTCTAAATGGTTTTTCATTCTCGGTACTAAGCCCATTAATTCCTTCTTACAACGTTTACACACCGCTTTGTTAAACTTGCCGCAAGTGGACTTTTTTCATCGAAATAAACCCATACAGTATCTTTTTTCCTTCCAGACATCTTGTTGTATTCACTTTCATTAATCAATCACGAATGACCGCGCCAAAGACTAAACGGACGGATTCTGTCACGAGTTTAAATTTCGGAGAATCTCCGAACGGTGTAGTTAAACAGCAATGCAGCATTGGACACGTGTGTTCGCGCCGTAGTTTATGTCGGGGGAAGTCCCTTGACACATTTTGGCTGATTTGGTCGAAGTAAAAATTTTTTGATTTAAATAATTGATTTTTATAAAAAAAAACACTTAATTTTAATCGCGATTTAAATCACTGATTTAATCGCGATTTAAATCATATCAACCCTGATGTATCCTGCGCCTTGACCTAAGTCAAATAAATGAATTTAGTGTGTTTCCCTCCTGCGGGCGCAGCAGTAGCCCTGGGCGGCCCCGGCGGCCCGGGCGGCCCGGGCGGCGCGCGGGGTTCCAGCCCGGCGCAGGAGCCCACCCTTATATGCGACTCGCCCACACCGGCTGAGAGGCCGGCTAAGGAGGACACTGTGAGTATATTCTATGCTTTTATTTGGTACTAGCTTCTGCCCGCGACTTCCTCAAGAATAGGGCTATCCAATGCAAAAAGATTTTTTTACTCTGCGTCCGGTGCTCGGCGTGGTAACACGCCGTGTTCGGGTTTGGGACAAGTCAGTCGTCATCCTGAGGATGCCTCGTTGAGAGGTGATACACGTGTCGATTTCTTACAGGGTTTTTCATGACTCTTTAGGAATAGTTAAGCGAAATAGGTTTCTAAATATATCTACGTCTATTGTGTTTTATAATGGATTTTCACAAGGTCACGCCAATCAACAAACTATCTTTGAGCCTGTGTGCAAATCAGCCCCACTGCCATTCTGACTTTGAAACGTACCAGGGCATGGTAGCCACTGGCTGTGCCTGCTGGCCGTTTTTGACTTGAAGTCATATTAGTATTAATTGTTAAAAAATTTAGGAATATCGTAGATATACTTTACAATGTTGCACTTAGAATAAGATTACTATACCACAATAGGTAAAAAGAATTAAAAATAAAGCACCAACAGATACATTAATTATGTGATAAATACACGGTGCTCACATATTTCGATGACAATCAATGTCGGTGACGATACCGTTGATTACACCGACGTAGTGTGAAAGCGTTTAATAGTAATTTTATGAAATTATTAGTCCGACCATATCGTGTCGTTAACGTTCAATGTGAAAACGGCCAATATCGCCAAGAAATTTACTGCCTTACTGAAACCGGTGCAAATGTTAACCTATCTTTAAAATCCTTATTATCTGTCGAAAGAGACTGGATCCTGCGATACAGCTTATCCTAGTGCGGGATCCAGTGTCATACCTAAATATTGTAACACTTGTTTGTTTATGGATCAATAAAACTTTTTGTATTTATATTTTAAAGAAAGAAAAATGCGTTGGCATTACTGCAGAAAAATATATTTTAAAACTAAGAAACAGAAAACAATGATTATAGTGCCAAAAAGGGCCTCAGCTCGGCGTAATGTCAGATGACAACACATAGTGCTACCCAGCTACCCATAGATTTAAGAAAGAAGGAGATATGCCCGGTAGTTCAAAATGTATTGAAAACCAATGTCTTCAAAAAATCCCCTCTTCTATGCCACAACTACACATGCAGATCAGTAAACCCAATAAATACGAGGTCGCGCTCACACTTGCAATTTATAAATCAGAAAGTACTGCACAATCAATTATAAACCTTATCCCATCAAAGACAGCGTGCATTTACCATGCACCGTTCAACTCACTCACACGAAAACATCGATCACTATCGTTGTGCTGTGCAAAAGCCATTTATTTTACATATACGGTAGTGATTGACTAAATCGGAAAGTTATCGATTCGCCCTTTTATTATTTTATAAAAAAAATTGGGAATTCCTGAAAAAATTATAAATAAAAAACGATATACATATACTAAGATGATATAAATAAACAATAAGTAAGTAAAAAAATATATATTAAGTAAATCAAAAAAAAACAACAATAGGACAAAATCTAAATGAGTATAAAACAACATTTCACATCGGCTCTCTAATCTAATCAGGCTATAACTGTTGACAAATTGAAGAATAAACTTTAATAGTAATATAAATTCATACGACAATCGACATTATTGTCGATAGCCTACGTTAGTGGATCTACAGAGCCACATCACTAACCCGTCGCAAGACGCTGCGGCCGTACTGCGCCATGCATCCGCAGGTCACAGTATCGTTTAAGCAATGAGCACTATGATCACGATGCGCGGACACAGACACGCCCCCATGCCACTTCTCCTGTTATTTATATTTCTATGGTGCTACCTGTGGATGATTTTTTAACTCACTGTTCCTGCAGGTGATCACCGCGGAGTTGGCGGCGGCGGCGGCCGAGTGGAGCACGCACCGCGCGCCCGACGGCCGCCCCTACTACTACAACGCGGCGCGCCAGGAGAGCGTGTGGGAGAAGCCCAAGCCCATGAAGGAGCTGGAAGGTATGCCCCTCATACACTACTGTACCCAGTAGAGCTGGCGGCGAGTGGAGCACGCACCGCGCGCCCGACGGCCGCCCCTACTACTACAACGCGGCGCGCCAGGAGAGCGTGTGGGAGAAGCCCAAGCCCATGAAGGAGCTGGAAGGTATGCCCCTCATACACTACTGTACCCAGTAGAGCTGGCGGCGAGTGGAGCACGCACCGCGCGCCCGACGGCCGCCCCTACTACTACAACGCGGCGCGCCAGGAGAGCGTGTGGGAGAAGCCCAAGCCCATGAAGGAGCTGGAAGGTATGCCCCTCATACACTACTGTACCCAGTAGAGCTGGCGGCGAGTGGAGCACGCACCGCGCGCCCGACGGCCGCCCCTACTACTACAACGCGGCGCGCCAGGAGAGCGTGTGGGAGAAGCCCAAGCCCATGAAGGAGCTGGAAGGTATGCCCCTCATACACTACTGTACCCAGTAGAGCTGGCGGCGAGTGGAGCACGCACCGCGCGCCCGACGGCCGCCCCTACTACTACAACGCGGCGCGCCAGGAGAGCGTGTGGGAGAAGCCCAAGCCCATGAAGGAGCTGGAAGGTATGCCCCTCATACACTACTGTACCCAGTAGAGCTGGCTTGCGGAACTTAGGCAGTCGCTCTATGTAAAATACTCATAGCTGCATCGGGTTAGACTGAAAGCTGACCCCAACTTGACGTTCACTACAACACCTTGTTGTTAAGGTGAAAGCGTAAGATTAATATCAAGTTGTATGTTGAACAAAATATGATTAAAAGGAGAATGGCCAAAAATATATGAACCTTGGCCTACCTACTCAACACTAACGCCATATATGCTACAGAAAAGATTATGTCTAATCAAACTAATAGTGTGAAAGTACTAGGGGCTGGCAGAAATAAGAAAAAGAGAAAATAAAAGAAGCACATAATAGTCCTGTGATAAATTACATATTATTATAATTGCAGTGTTACATGATGCTAGTATCTATAATAACATTATTCAGGTGGGCTGCTGGCGATGACAAACCTTCCCAATGTCGAACTTTAATACAGTAGATGTTAAGTCTGATATAAGTCAAAGGGAGGGGAACCCTACACTACTATTATTTTTGATATTTTCACAAAGAACCCCCATGAGTTACACATTTGTAGTCATACAAAGAAATAAAGTATATACAATTTACTTTTCATTGATGTATGGCTTGTTGGTGTTGAGTAAGTACACCAACTTGCTCATTCTCCTTTGTAACCGTAACATAAATTTATTTAAAAAATATAGTATAAAAAACGAGTGTATTCATGACAGCTATTTTAATTACGGCCTGTATGTAAGCTGTAAATACAGGTTGTTGTTAAAATATTTGTAAAAAAAAAACATTTTTTTTATTTTTTCTTTGTCCCATGTAGATTTGAGAACGAAGATCGCGTTAGAGAAAGGAGAACCCATCGACAAGAAAAATGACAAGAAGATGGACGTTGACGATGGTAAGATAGAAGGTGAGTTTTTAATAATAACACAAATATCCCGTAGTGGATGAAATTGCATACAGGACTGTCATCAGTTGTCAATGCATTGCAACGTAGTAGTACTTATAAACTTTCATGCTCCTTCAAGAATTCCATGTTAACCCATAACTCCACTTCGTCCTCCACAGAGAGGAACGGTGTTGGGATCTAACTCTCCATGTGCTAGGTTCTGTAAGGTTTTGAATGGTTGCAGCGATCTAATCGATTTCCACTTTGATTCTCTGACTAAGCAGAAATCTAAAATCCAGAGTTGTTCATCAGAGGTGTTGTAAAGCATTCATTATTTTATTACTTACATAACTTTAGCAATCACATTCTAAAACACACACACACACAAACAAACATTCACAAACTAATTTATTATTTAGGCTACATATTTTTTCTTTAGTTTTAAGTTGCCTTGTAAACTATACATGTACCTAGGCTTACTAATTAGCATAATTTTAGTTCATGTGGTGTTTACCTTTAAGTAATTGTTACACTGTTTCAAAGTTTTTAAGACGTTGTTTTTATGAAGATGTTAGTGTAAACAATTGTTGGTGAACCAAATAAATAAAAATCCTATGACCTAACCCAAGTCATGGTCTACCCATGTGCCTAATTTCATTCAAATCTGTTCAGCCGTTTTAGCGTGAAAGCGTAACAAACAAATTCACTTTCGCATTAACGACCGAAATAAAAAAATGCAGTCTACCTTTTAATTTACATTCTAACCAATCCTTTGCCCACAACCCATCGCTTCTACAACAAAATTTTGCTCTAGATTTGCTCCATTTATTGGTCCCTACATCTACAACAAATTAAATAAATATCTGAACATTTACCCGATGACGAAAAAATCTTCCAAAATTACAGTAAGTGAGTACCTACAGAAACTCACGTATGAGGAGACAGAAAATTTGCTTCAGATACCTAGATAAGCAATTACAGACTCAACTACTTGTTGAATTATTAAAATTAAACTAAGTAATTATTGCAAAAAAACAAAAAGTCACACACTCCTTCATGCACACCTCCATCACACACAAAGAGAGGTAAACAGACCTCTCTTTGTGTACACACAGCTATAATTATTAACTTTTTAAATATTTGTAATGATGGAATTATTGCAATATCATAATAAAAATACTTCATTTGTAACTCAGAGGGATCGGCGTTGAGGGCCAAAATACAGGTTATGCCTAGTTCGGCTCCAGATGCTAATACTTTTGTGTACTTAAGTTTAGATTAAGCACTCTACTTGTGAAAAATGTACATATTTATGTGAATAAACATTATCATATCATTTCCCACACACAGTCATCGACGTAGAAGCCCACGCCGAAGCGAAGGCCGCAGCTGAAGCCGAAAGACTCCTGCAAGCCGAAAGACACGCCGCCGAAGAGAGAGAGAGACAGGAGATGCAAGCCGACCAGGAGCGCCAGGCGGCCGAGCGAGAGCGAGCAGAGAAGGACAAGGGAGACAAGGAAAAGGAGAAAGATAAGGCCAAGCAGGATAGGAGTCGGCCGATATCCAGCACGCCGATTTTGGGGACGCCATGGTAAGGTTTTTTTTCCAAGTCATCAGGCATTTATTTCACAACACAATACATTGTGTTGAAAATATTACAGTGATAATAAATAAAATATGTAATAACAATTAAAAATACATTACATTCATATTTAAAATTCATTACGCATTTAAAATGTATCAATTTCACTAATGTACTCGTATAATTTTATGTTAATAATTCTGTAAGTACCAATATGTTAAATAATCGCCAACATTGCATTTAAATTCAAAATTCATTATCCAGTGTTGAAAAACAACATAAACAAATAATAATTCACCAATAATTTAAAAGTTAAAGTTAGCTAATAGTAAGAGGGTAATATTGCTCTGTCGGTTAATTTTGTCAAATGGCTAATATTGCTCTGTCGGTAAATTTTCCAAATGGGTAATATTGTCAGGTCGGTTAATTTTGCTGGGTCGGGTAATATTGCCTCGATAAGACATTTTTCTGTTAATATTGCCAGTTCAGATAATATTGCCAAGATGGGTAATATCACCAGGTGCCTAATATTGTCAAGAAGATGGGTTATTTGTTAAATTGCCACGATGTCAATATTGTTACATAGTTAATTCATTGAGGCGATATTTCCTTGCGTATTATACTGCCATGTAGCGACCAGCATATCTAATGTTTTATCCTTCAAACAATTATATTCCACATCATTCCACCTATTACAAGAGTTCGTGGCTAAGTAATAACAGCCGCACGGGTCGATCCATCAGGTTAAGCTACGCTTTCCGGGGTTGGTCCGTGGATGGGTGACCATCTTTACATACAGAGACTCCTCCGTGCCTCGGAAAGTACGTTAAGCCGTTGGTCCCGGGTGTCATTAGTTCATTTTTCGGGTCGTCAGAAGCCCGAAAGTTTGACAACCAGTCTTAGAGGCAGTCGCTCCATGTAAAATACTGGTATTCAGCTGCATCCAGTTAGACTGGAAGCCGACCCCAACATAGTTGATATGACCTTTCCGCAACTGAAACCCCGCCGTCCGCAGGTGCGTGGTGTGGACGGGCGACGGCTCCGTGTTCTTCTACAACTCGGCGGCGCACTCGTCGGTGTGGGAGCGGCCCGCCATCCTGCTGGGCCGCGCCGACGTGGACAAGGCCGTCAGCCAGCCGCCCGCCGCGCTGCTGGAGCTGCAGGTAAGGACGGGCCGGCATTGGCCAGTGGGCTTGCTATATTTTCTAAATTTAGATTTTCTGGCATCGAAACGTCCGGATTGATCCGGCATTGTCAGTTCTTCGGAATATTAATGTTTTCGATTATGTCATTTTACTATGCCTTTTTTGACATTAGATTATTTTTCCAACATTTGTAATAATTGCGTAACACTCTTGCAATGGTAATGCTCATTTTGACAGTGCAACAACATTCATTGCGTCATTTACGTTGTTGAGCGGACGACTTTTTCAAATCCATGAAGCAATGGATTAGCAATTTCTTGCAAACTCTTTGGGATTGTGGAAAGTGCGATACGGAAAGAGGGCGCTGGTTTTGTGAACTATTTGACGATTTAAAACTGCTGTTTCTAAGATTAATAGCCTGCACAGTCTGGCTGACTTAACGGCAGAGGATTTTAAATTTATCAATTGAATTTAATACTTATCCAATCGAAATAAGGTATATGGTAAAGCTCGGTGATCGAGATTGGAGCATCACAGCGCATTTTTCTCCGTTCCAAGCTCGATCACCGAGCATTGAAACCTTATTCCGAATGGATAAGTATTAAATTCAATTGATAAATTCAAATCTGCCGTCCCGTCCGCCAGTCTGCGCAAGCCATAAATTGAATAAACTATTATGAATTCTATTAAAATTAAGTCTGTAAGCACTTTTACTTGCGTTAATATTAAATAGCACTTTTTAGTAGCCTTACAAAGTTTTTTCAGCTTTATTAAAACACGTGTTGGTAACATTCCCTCTTGCTAACACTTAGCATTCACAATAGTGTCATCTCATTCTCAAAATTTTACAAATATACGCCATTTGAGATTCGCCCCAGTCATTTGTTAGATCACTAAAAATCATAAATTACTAATAATAGTTATGGATACTATGCGATTAAAATAATGATACGAGTGTCTTTTAATTGTATTTATTTATTATTTTATTAAAACTTTATGCACAAGTAAAAAATACTGTACAAAGGCGGACTTAAATGCCTGAGGCATTTTCTACCAGTCAACTTGTCGTTCTAATTTCACAAAACTATGAATGAAATGCACCGATCCCAACGTAGTTTAACCATACTCGATAAATCAAATGGATCCCAAGATTCACACTGGCCCCTGGAGCCTCATGTTGCATGGAACTACAGAGACCATTGCATATCAAGGAGTAGACAAGGAGAAGACGTGCCCTCAGGGTATGGAAGGATTTGTGAGCCATACCGGTAGGCAACGGACTAGTTGAGAGACGGTTGATAGTTATATATGGATAGGAAACGAATAAATCACAAAACTAAAATCAACATTTGGCTGTAAAGAACACTCGCGAACTGTTAATCCTTTGCCACCTATTCACAACCATTCGACAGGTTGTCGAATCGAAAATGACACATTTGCAATCAGTAATTTGTCTTGCCCCGACAGCAAATAGCTGTCGGGGGCAATATGGCTGTCGTCTTATCACCATCATTCGTTCACTGCTGGACTTAGGCCTTCCCCAAGCGTAAAGGCGGTCATCTATTTGATTTAAACTGACAAAATTTTCGATTCAGATTTTTGTGTTTTTTGTGATTAGAGGACTTTTTTTTATTTCTACCTAGGGCATTAAATAGTTATCCCGAAAGCACAAGTTACAGTAAAAACATTAATAGTTTTCGAAAAGGTCAATCGTCATCCTATTTTGTTCGCATAGTAATTTTATAATTATGCACATATTTTAGCGAAAATAGAGGTTATGTAAATTTTAGTTTTAGCCTATTCGGTAATAATTTATTACTATTACATATTATGATTAATCAATACTGACTTAACTAAACGCCAAGACATGTGGCAGTCGCAGTATACACGATCGATCGAACTTGTCGTTCGGTGAACCTGCAGTCGCGCCGACAGAGGGCGCTTTCCGGTTTTCCGAACAAACGACGTGACATATGCACGCGATCGATCGTGTCTTCGTGGGACGATCGTTTAACGGAGTCCCGTGTCGTCTTGCTCCCACTTTTTATGACCGCGGCTGCCATAAGCCTACGTTTTCACGGTCAATTTTTTTTATCGCGGTGATTTTATTTTCGCGGACTCGATTTTCAACGTTCTGGTTTATTTTGAAAATCAAACAGAGTGTTTTCTGGATGCGCTCTGTTGGATTCTCAATGCTCGGCTCAGTACCCAGAGTTGAAAATCCAGTTCACGAATAAAATCGACTCGTAATAAAATCGCTCGTGCGAACCTGGACTCAAGGTTGATAGTAGTTTTAGTTTAGTTGGGCAAGGAACTGGGGGCTTGCCATACGTGAACAAATTGTTAATATTAATAACATAATCGCTAAATGCTAACCGACTTACAAGTGGTCTCATTCAAAGTCAAAGTCAAACAATTTATTTCAATTAGGCACATAAAAGGCACGTATGAACGTCATTAACAGCGTATGCTTGTTGGGACACTAACAAATATATAAAACTACAGCTTCACAATATACTAGGAAAAAAAGTTAGGTTACACTTAAAAACTACTAGTATTAATTTATTTCCTTAGAGTATATTTACACAATAGAGGAAATGACAAAAAAAAAAAAAAAAAATTTTAGTCCCTTCATGGAGATTATTAAAATATATTGGACACGTATTTTTTTTTTTTTACGTAATCTAAAGATAACGGCGATACATTGAGGTAAAATGTGCCATGACGTCACAAGTATGTAGATTTTATACGTACTTGTGACGTAGCGACCCCCCACTCCCCAACTTAAACTTACTTAGGTTGAGAGTCTGGTGAGTTGAGAGTCTGGTGACTTGCTACTAAGCGTTTATAAGCGTTTATAATTAATATGATGTAAATGATAAAATTATATAATGTAATTAAAACGATGTCCTATATAAAATTTTATATTTATAACTTTTTTCTTTTTAATTAATGAATGTAAATAATGCATGTTCAACTGTTACTGTTACAATTATAAGCATATAGGTATGCATGATGAAATTGCAATGCCCTAACAGGGCCACTATGTTCTAAGAACTGATATCCTCTGTTAAGAACTTTATTTATGTACACATAGTTAGCAATAAAGAATTTGAATTTGAATTAAAATGCGTTTTATCTAAGTAACTTTTTATTAATATCAAGGCAAGAAATCCGTGTCCAATATTTTTTTATTATCTGACTGACGGACTAATTAGTTTTTTTTTTACCCAGGCATCATACCTATTCTCTTTCGCTCTGCATTATCTATTTTATATTCTAATTTGATTTAAAATTATTTCTTTCAATATCAATTTGATTGTATGGTATTTCATTTGTATGGTCTCCATACATCGAAAGTCTCTGTCTACGAGGGGTGTTCGATAAATAGTGAGAATGAGTAAGACGCAATTATCTTTTATTATATGTTATTTTATTTTTCGACGTAGTCACCTTTCAGGTTTATACACTTTGTATATCTTTTCTCTAATCCTAAAATTCCCTTTCTAAAAAAATCTTTTTCCTGATCCCTTAAAAAATCATTTACGGCGGCGACTACTCCGTCATCATCTTCGAATTTCTGGCCCCTGAGATGTTCCTTTAAGCGCGGAAATAGGTAGAAATCACTAGGAGCAAGGTCCGGTGAATATGGAGGATGTTTCATCAATTCGAAGCCAGCTTCTTGAATGGCAGCCATCGCAACTCTGGACTTGTGCGCAAGGGCGTTATCTTGGTGAAACAAAACAACTTTAGCGAGTTTGCCACGCCGTTTCTTGCGTATTTCCTCACGCAACTTTGTTACTTGTCCTGCGTACATAGTCCCCGTAATAGTGGCTCCATGATTAAGATATTCGATCATTACCACCCCTTGGCTGTCCCAGAAAAGAGACCCCATGATCTTTCCGGCGGATGGAATCGCCTTAAATTTCTTTGGAGTTGGAGATGACGGTCGCTTCCAAGTCATGGACTGTTGTTTCGTTTCCGAGTCATAATGGTGAAGCCATGTTTCGTCCATAGTTATGAATCGAGCCAAAAATCGGTCAGGATCTTGTTGTAACAAATCCAAACAGCTTTGTGAAATTCTCAGTCGAGTTTGTAATTGCGCGTCAGAAAGCATTCTGGGCACCCAGCGCGCTGACACTTTTTTCATACCCAAATGGTCGTTTATAATATTATGGACACTTCCTATCGAAATCTTTTCTTCTTCAGCTATAAAACGAACAGTAACACAACGATCCGCCAAGACAATATTTTCAACTTTTTTAATAATTTGTTCAGTCACTGCCGATATTGGGCGTCCCGTTCGTGGGTCGTCGTTAGTGGAAGTTCTTCCTCGCTTGAACTCAGCACACCAACGCGCAACCGTAGAATATGGAGGAGCATGAACCCCTAATGTTGCTCTCAAGTCTTGATTTACCTGCTCCGTAGTAAAATTTTTCAAGCAGAGATATTTTATTACCGCGCGAACTTCAATTTTTTATCCTTTTTTAAGAACACGTCCCGAAACGACGCAAACAATAGACTTCTACTTTAAAAAAAAAAAAAAAAGAGAATGAATTGCTTTTTTTATTATCATCTTAACTAATGTCTGGGCTATGCCTGCCAGTATTTATTTTTTTTCTTTCCAAGGAGAATAGTAGAAGTATCGCATTCTCACTATTTATTGAACACCCCTCGTATAGCAGTGATCTCCTAGTGGTGTGACCATCGGACTGCTAAGTCATACGAGTAGGTCTCGAGTTCGAACCCAAGGCACGCACCTCTGACTTTACGGATTCATGTGCGTATTGTATAATTATCACTTGCTTCAAAAGATTTTTGAAGTAGATTTCGGAAACAATTTTTTTTTTTTTCTTTTTTTTTTTTTTTTAGAACTTTAAAAATATAATTAAAATATGAAAGTTAGTTATATCTGAATTTATTGAAAGATTTATTCAAGTTTTATTTCAATATTTTCATTTATTTTATTTAATAATTTCTTAGGGTTATTTCCTTATATTTAGCTTTTTTTTTTAATTGTTTTCTTGTTATAAGTTATTTTCGTAAGCATTTAGTAAAAATCTGTTATTTTGACATCACAAACAGACACTTAAATTTTATTTATTTGTATAGAATAGATAATGAATAAGGAGCAACATTTGATTGAGTAGGCTGAAGTTATTTCTTTCGATATTTAGACGGTTTAACTTTAACCATGGGATAGTTAATTGACTCACTCTGCTCTTGTGATGTAATTGACGCTTGACGTGTCAACACGTCGGGTCCGGTTTCGCAACAAGTCAATCGTCATCCTGAGGGTGCCTCGTTGAGAGTTGAAACACGTGTTGATTTCTTACAGGGTTCTTTATGACTATTTAAGAACAGTTAGCGGATTAGGTTACTAAATATACGCGTCTATTGTATTTTTTTACCCTGGGGTGAATATGTCTTTCGTTGTAATGGCAATTATAATAAGCTGCGCGTGCAAAAAGCGATGATTATTTTTTTCATTGCATTGCGATGTTCGTAGGATATCATCGTTTTATTCTGTTTTACCGTTACTACACCTACCGAAAATTACGCCACGGAAATTACGCATGCTTATATTTTCTATAAAAATTACGCGACGTACCTACACTACGGCCGAAGAATCATGGCCGGTCTGAAAATAGGCTCTAAGAATCTAAGCACATGTTGTCCCACTCACAATCGTCTCATGTCGCCATTTGGTTCTGTGGCGGCATCTACATCGCCACTTGCGAACTACTCATCAAAGACCTGACGTCACACAAATCCTGCATCGCGCAATAAGTGTTTACCGCGCGAACGAAACATATATGAGTATGACTATCCGACATCAATCGTTGGGCAGTTGCCCGCCAGACACGACCCCCGTCTGGTCGGAGGATCCTCCCTTTTCTATGGTGGATGAGTGAACTTTACACCCTGTTCCACATACCTCTGAACTATTATAACTAAAATTAAATATAAAGAAACTTCATTACTCACATAAACAAAATCACAATCTACTATTTTTTTTTTATATTTTAAGCTAGATTCTAAATATTCTTTTACTAAGTAGATTTTTTTTGACGTGACAACGTCTAATAAATCGATGAACGCCGCTGCACGCACGAAAAAGTGTCTCGTTACGCTCATTGTAACGTTACAATCGGAGCGAGGGAAGGGAATGTTTTGTTATGTCGTTGTTACTTTTCAGACAACCAATTTTTTTTTGGATTAGGTATAGTTTTAGCCTTTTTTGGAATATTATTTCAGATTTTTCAGTTTTAAACATGTTGGGCATGAGTACTAGTAAAACTAGTAAATCATTTTCATTCAAACCAACCATTTATATTTAACTAGCTTTTTTCCGCGGCTTCGCCCGCGTGGATGTCGGAAAATATCCCACGGGAGCGTACTCGGGATTAGTTAGATACCTAATATCCGAGGAAAAGTCATTGATTCCTACCGCCGCGCTGCGCCCGCGTTGTCGGCAACCATAATTATTTTGTCACGCGTAATTTTGAATCTGTGATATCTTTTAAAGTATTCATTTTAATGATATGATGTTTTAATGACCATTAAATGCCCGATATATATAACATATTTTTATTGGATAAGGATAAATAAAATACCGGTCAAAATAGCTTCGGAAATAACATTTTAATTAAATCAAATTCTGAAAGATAAAATTGGTTACTGTAGGTCATCCTTAGAAGATAGACATATGCTATCGCGGACTTTATTTTTGAACTTTTTAAGATATTCAACACTGTAAAACATAAATTTGATGTATCTCTTACGGCTTACGCGGCGCACGCCAGTAAAGCTCCCAGTTGGCACGACTTTTTCCGACATCTTCGACAATAATCGTTATATTTCAGCCAATTTACACAAAACCTTAATGTACACAAAAACCTTCCGCATGAATCACTCTATCTATTTAAAAAAACCGCATTTAAATCCGTTGCGTAGTTTTAAAGATCTAAGCATACATAAAGACAGACAGCGCAAAGCGACTTTGTTTTATACTATGTATAGATAGTTATAGAAGCTAAGAAAATGCGACGTGGTCATATTTCACGTAACGGTGTGTTTTACATAAATAATCGTGACTTTGTCGAATTATTTTATATGGAAAATGAAAACGAAAAACAAATTTATTGAGAAGTTAATTTAGTAGAATTAAGAGTTATGGGATATCACAACAAACACGTTATAAAAGCATATAATGTTTTTAAGACCACCAAAATATTACCTGTTATTTGTCGCCACGGCATAGACAAATAGTCAGATTCATGTAAAGCGTATTTCGAAAACACAAGAACGAACAAGCGGTTCGCTCTAAAAAAACATGACAAGCCACCAGGTTATCCAAATAATGTTGAATCTGTTGTCGAATCTTATATCAAGTTATGACCGATTCCTATAAATTACGGACCGTTATTGGTTAAATTTAAGACTCTTGTATCTTTACCAATAATGAAGCAAAGACCTCATAGCTTTGCATAGTAGACCCTCCCTTATGGAAGTAGCTATCACAGGTAAAATTAGCTTACGAATCTACTTATACGATGCCGCCAATGGGCATGTATGTGATGGTGCACCGCCCGTATTTTTCTGAATATTCATGATACATTAACATAAAAAGGGGGGGGGGGGGGTCTATCTTTATTTTTTTTCAATGTCCTGATTTTATGGACTGACACTTGGGTTTAAAATAAAATACTGTTTTTTTTTTTTTAATGTCTTTACCTCCATTTTTTTTTTCATAGTCGACATACTTTATTCATTTTTTTTATTTAATCCGATAAAATAACTCATAAGCTTTTAGAAATAAACAAACAGATATGGCAAACGCTACTAAATCAATAAAAAAATTAATAACATGAAAAATATTAAAGATAGACCCCCCCCTTTAAAGTTAATTTTCCATAATTTTTCATGAATTCAGAAAAATACGGACGAACACATGCCCATGGTCGACATTGTATAGAGTAAAACCTGTTTAATACGATTTCCAGCATAACACGCCAGTCCTTGCAACTTGAGGCATGTTTTCATACATATTTATCACGGTTAATACGATTTGTCAATACGCCCTCTGTACAAACGTATCTCACGCTCCAGCGGCCGGATAGCAAGACAAGTGATGAAGATGAAAGGGACTCAACTCCGATTTTGTCTGTCAAACGCCCAGGCATTTTTAGCACTTAACGATTTAAGGCGTTATGTATCGATTTGAAAGCAAAGACGCACTGCAAGTTAAGATAATCGACAGTCTTGTAATGACTAATGCGTCAAAATTCAAACCAAAATATTCAAGTGATTACTATAAGTAATGTAATTATAAATAATATATACACTATGATTTAACCTAATTTAAAAATACAGACAACATTGTAATTTAAAGTTTCTAACGAAATAAGTAACGTAATAAGTTTTATTTTCCGCTTTCTTGCTTAAGACGTGTTTTGGTTGAGTCCCTTTGAATCGTCTTAAACGGGTTTTTACTGTATATTAAAAGTGCCGGTTCCTATATCAATCGATCAAGATTCATCAAAATTTGAACTCCAAAATACCTCAGAAAACTACACTCCAAGTATCAAAACCCTAGGAAGTAATTGGCATTCTAAAACAGTATGAAATACTGGTAAAAAAACGAATCGTTTTTATATATAGGAACCGGTTTAATCGAGTAGTTAGTGACGTCATTAAACAAAATCTTGTCTATTGCACGTTTAGAATGATTTTGCTCGCCGAGCGAGAGTTACTCTCAGCACATGGGACTCTGAAGGACGCCTGGTGGTCCTCTCCAAGCCAGATGCTGGGTTCTGCTCTCCAAGTCAAACCCAGTTACCTGCCTCTCAGGTAACGTGTGTATGCATGAATGTCTGAAAGTTACATGCACATGAGGTATTTCTTTGTCTCTGGGATGGCAACACATCTGCAAAGCCTTTGGCACAGAATACTACATAGATCCATACAACAAGAGAAAAAATGCGCACGCGCACATACTTATAGTCTGTTCCAAAATCATCTGATGAATATGTAAACAAACTCTGTTCAGGTTATTTCAGACGCAATCATTCACTCAAGGGAATTAGTAACTCATTTGTTTGTATTTGGAAGGTTTCAACTTAACTTTAACTTTTCTTTAACAATAATTGCTTCAATAACATTATTAAATTGTAATTGAAAAATCAACGACGATATTTGAGGTTATAAAATTAAGCTCAAATTGAAAATTTCTGGTATAATTAAAATAATGAAATCAAAACACTTAATTTGTAAGTGCGCTACAAACTGCAATTTTTACGTGTACTACTGTCCTATGTAATTACTAATTTGAATAAATGATTTTGATTAATCAGTTTCTCGGAAAATATCGTGAGGAAACCCCTGAATGCCTGAGAGATATTTTTCGACGGCATGTGAAGTCAGAGGCCCGTGGACGGCATAAAAACTGTGACATCAGATTAGTCACTAACCACACGAAAAATAATTTCGGTTTCTCAAAAACTGTCAACTAGCCTATTCTTTGCCTCTGGTATTGCAGATCTTTGCCATCCAATGACAAAAATAAGTTACTTTTTGTTGAGTAACGTTTCAAAACATGTGTTCGATGTTGGTAGCACTGTTTAGGTGTTTCGAAACATGTTGCTAAACACTTGAGAGCTTTTTCAGATATCTTATTTTAATCGTGGATCTAGGCTTCGCAACTGACTGACGCTATTTAGGTAATATGTTTATGAGCATGCTTTGCGAATTAAAATTATGATCGCGTTTTTTTTTTCTGTATGAACCATTTACACCTTATTGTCGACTTAGGGTCAGTGCAGAGAGGAAAATGCTCGAGCAGTTTTAGATAAATAGATAATGAACTTAATCGAAACTAAAATAGAGATCAAAATAGCGTGTAATAGATGATTCCTTATGTCTTGTGTTCGCGCATACTAACGTATGCACCATAGAGCACGGATTCGCCGCGCCGGCAGCGTTTAAAGAAGGCAGTACTAATAAAATTCGTGGCGCAGAAAGCGCCATGAGCGTACAACACGGACCGTCATTCAACGCTGTCAGATCCTTACGTCATTACCTTTGGCCACGACATCACCGCTCACGCGACCCCCGTCTTGCGTCTGCGACCGCGTTGAGAACAAATACTAGAAGTTATTTAGAGCGTGCCATGAATCGCCGCGATGCGACTTGCTGAGAGGAGAGCGGCGCGGGTACGTTCGAGCGCCGCAAGACGCAACGCAAGACGCGGTCTTAGTGTGAGTGGTGGAGTAAACAGTGACACGCTTGGTTTGTACGGAAAATGTTGACAATGTCGCCTCTAGGCGTCTCACGCACTAGGAAGTGGTGAAGGGCGGGGTTTTAGGGGACTGTCTGTGTACTTTTGACGTTCGAAAAGTGCTGATTCCCAGCCTAGTTTGAATAAATGACTTGATTGGATTTCTCTGTGCTCTGTGGTTTCTACTTAAAATTTTACTGCTAAAATCATGCTCAAGCATTTTGCTACTGTGTCTCTACTGACCCTTATGTTTAGAAGACCGCTCTGCAATGCTTTTTGTTCACTTATGTTATCAAGTAACATGACAAAATGTTACTCAACAAATGGAACCGATATTAGGATCATTCGAATAACCCAGAGTGTACAAAAACTAGCTTTGCGATGATTTGCGATCGTAGTTATTATAGTTAGACCGATACCGCTGTACCGCGCCTTACACACGTGCAAGCCGCTCCTTCGTCAACGCTCACGAGTACGCTGTGAGCGTTGACGAATGAGTTCCGCTTCGCCGCGCATTCCAAAGGCGCGGTATCGGTCAAACTACAGTACCCGCCCTAAATATGGCACATCGAGTCTTAGTGATAGTTCATCTTTGTCTCAGGTCGTCTTTGTCCGTCATTACTATGTGACAGTCTCCTTCTAAAGCTAGACGTGTCATGTTTACGTCCGGGTACTGTACTTTGCTGCGTACAATGTTTTTTTGCAAAAAGATGATAAACTTTTAGAAAAAAATTGTTGTATATTTGTAATGGAAATTTTGTCAGTGGCGAAGGGTGACTTTTTATAACGGCATTTGGTTCAAAATGTAGCCAAACCGACCCCAATGTAGTTGGGAAAAATCATGGTAGATGATTAGTGGTTGATGATTTGGTTAAAAAAATCTTATTTGTAGAGATGTTCCGACTATCCGGTTACTTTCGTAATCGGCGACTATCCGGCTTCTTATTTTGTATGTATTTCTCAATGAAATGTATATATAGGAGGAATTACATTTAAAAACGCCCACTGTTGATTAATATTTTTATTTTAGAATCAGTTTTACACATTTTGAAATGTAAAGATACCTTTCCTTTGGTAATTAGTGTCTAAAATTACTTACTTGTAAGAAAAAATATCTATATCATTCTAATATCAAACAAAATTACTCATTTTAAATTACTATCTTAATTAACAAACACATTTATAAATATTTCTTCTTGATCGTGATCGGCTTGGCCGTCGGCCTCTTTGCAACCCACTAATCGGCAAGAGTCAGTCGGCAAATCTGTATTAAATAGTAGTTATTATGGAAAACTGTTAAAAAATACAGAAATTGTGACATATAGGGTCCATTTGGCTCTGCATAGAACAAACTTTGAGCAAATATATATTTAAAAAAATATTTTGGCCATTCCTGCGTACCCATTTTATTTACGCTTTCATCAAATACTTTTGGTTTTATTTTCTTTTCATATTTTGGCACTAATGTCGATACACTACATTAACAGAAACCCTTCGCCACTGATAAAATTTGCAAAGAATAACGCCGATATTTCAATTTCATAAAAATGCGTTCACTACAGCACAAGAAAACCGCTAAAATGTACAGTTGACCGCAAGCCTGCAGTAACGCTTTTACCTTCAATAGAATGTGAGGCCAACTTGCGCTGGTTTTGATACCACTGACGTCCGGTCGACTGTACATACTTACATAACAAAATATAACACTAATTAATCTTTTGTCGCGCGTTAGGATGCGGCGATCTGCTGAGCACGAGAGCCTGGATCCGATCCACGAGTCGGCCAAAATATTACTGAGTGATTCTATCAGGAATTTCTAAGTACCAGTCCAGAGTCTGCCCGGCTTATGGCAACAGACTCGCCCAATATTACATGTGACTTAAATATAACATGACATCACGCTAGTTTTCCCCGAAGGGTTACGCAGAGCTGTATCCTATAGTACACCCACATTTCGCCAGTTATGTTTAAGTCCCATGTAATAGGGGGTGAGCCTATTGCCATGAACTGGGCAAAAATCCAAACTCCGGGCTGCTACTGAGAAATGGCTGATTGAAAAACCCAATAACACTGCCCGATATGGGGATCGAACTCAGGACCTCATGCTCAACGAGACAGCAACGCTAATAAACATAAGCAAAATTTTGTAACTACTGCTTCATCGAATACAGTTGTAATGTTCAGTATTTTGTCGTAGCGTAAGGATGCAGCGGTCGCTTCAAGCAGCAAGTCGGCTAACGGGGAGCTGAAGAGAGCCGCTGACTCCAGCACTGATGACGCGGGCGTGGAAGCCGCCAAGAAGACCAAGGTCGAAGAAGGTTAGTTGTTGCTCATCTTCATTCTCTTAACTTTATTGCAATTTATTTGGGGTTGATTTCCACACTTCTTTATTAGGGATTTCGGCCAAATTCAAATTTAAATCTTTATTGCATATCACATGTGTTTACAAGGTCTTAATATTCCTTACCTATGAAATTGGCGTTTTTTTCTCAAAAATAGAGAACCTCGTTTAAAATATTCATCAATTGCTTGGTATTAAACCGATTAATGACCACCATAGGCAACTACCAATAGTAAAAAAACCTTAGTTTTATAAACATAAAAAATACCTTAAAAATGACTCATTTTGTTAGCAGAAATTACCATTATTTGTTTTAACTTAGCCAAAACTTATTTTTGTCGCTTAATAAGTGGCATAATATTCGTTAACTTACTTTTTCAACATTAGTGCATAAAAGTTTTAAAACATTCGTGTTCATGGTTGTTATATAAATTAAGAAAATGTTAGTATGAAAAATGCAACTTCTTTAAAATTCTCCATACAAAACGCTGATTTCATAGGTAACGACTTACTAATAATAATAAAGTTTACATGGACACTGACCGGCACAACAATTTCATAAATATGAGTAGAAGCATTATCATTAAAAAATCTAATAAAATTACAGTATTATAATATCACATTTAAATATGTGATATACGTAATGACCCTTCCTTGATTGTGTCGGTAACAGAGAAGAAGCCCGGCCCGGTGCACCAGTCCAGCCTGTCGGGCGGCGGTACGATCCTGGTGGGCGCGGCGGCGGCCGTGGAGGCCGAGGTGCGCGCCGCCCGCGAGCGCGGCGCGCTGCCGCACCCGCAGCGCCTGGCCGCCTTCCTGCACATGCTGCAGGAGAAGGACGTGTCCGCCTTCTCCACCTGGGAGAAGGAGCTGCACAAGATCGTGTTCGACCCCAGATATCTGATGCTGAACTCGAAGGAGAGGAGACAGGTACGGACGACTAACGATATTGACCTTGCACCGTCGTCTAATAAAACTAGGACTGGCATTCTGGGACTAACGCATGCTTTCGTCACTATCCAGTTGCCACTTTATTGCAACAAAACACGATTAAGAAAAGATTTTCAGCCACCATTCTGTTAAAAAATATGTACAAAGCATTTAAATTGTCGTTTCGTGTGTCTAATCAAACGAAACAATTCAAGTTAAACATAAACCAACGTAATTGTTAATTAAAACCTCATTGTTTTATCGGATTCGCACAGGTAATAAAGGTGGTTGGGAAGTTATTATTACAAACTTCTGGTAACACAGATGTAATGACGTAGAGTTGTGTCACCCACGTGACCACTGTGTTTCGGAATGCTATACCTGGCGAAGTATATTATTATACCATGACTTGCACCACGTATCACAAATAAGTGATTGATGAGTTTGAGTCAATACACACAGCTATCAAACACATGACAAAAAACGTCAAGTTTTTTTTATAAATAATCCAAATGTATTTTTACTCCACAGGTATTCGATCAATACGTACGCGACCGTGCCGAGGAAGAACGCAAGGAGAAGAAGAATCGACTGCAGCAGAAGAAGGTAGCCTTCAGAGCCCTCATGGATGAGGCTAAGCTGCACTCCAAGTAAGTACATGTACCAGCAATAATAGTGAGGAAATGTCCTGGAGCCAAAAATTCGAAGTAGATATGGGCCGACTATGACTGGCCGACTAGTCGGTTGCAAAAAGACTCACTCGTCGGCCAAACATTGCTTTCGGTGAGTTCAGGTTTACGAAACCGAAAATATGATTCTTAAATAAATAATAAACATTAGGAGCTCGTGGCTAAGTAACAACAGCCGCACGGGTCGATCCATCAGGTTAAGCTACGCTTGCCGGGGTTGGTCTGTGGATGAGTGACCATCTTTACATACCGAGACCCCTCCGTGCCTCGGATAGCACGTTAATCCGTTGGTCCCGGTTGTCATTCGTGGATCTTTGACAATCTTTATGGGTCGTCAGAAGCCCGAAAGTCTGACAACCAGACCAAGGGGTATCGTATTACCCAGTTACTGGGTTGTGGAGGTTAGATGACTGCCTATCTGACCTCCACAACCCAGTAACTCTATGTAAAATACGGTATTTAGCTGCATCCGGTTAGACTGGAAGCCGACCCCAACATAGTTGGGAAAAGACGGACAGATTGATTAATATGATAAAGCAAAAAATACGTGTCTAATATTTTTGTATTATCTGACTGACGGACTAAATAGTTTTGTTTTTTTACCCAGTCAACTTATGTGGTAACTGTTAATAGGTTTTCACAACAAAAATCATAGTTCAGGCGTGTGGTTACATTTTTCAATCTCCCCACAGGTCATCATTCAACGACTTCACCTCCAAACATGGCCGCGATGACCGCTACAAAGGTATAGACAAGGCTCGCGAGAGGGAGACGTTCTTCAACGAATACCTAGCAGAGCTGCGGAAGAAAGAGAAGGAAGAGAAAGACAAGGCCAGAGAACAGGTGAGTCCTGCGAGGGTGCGAGAGAGATGGCTACACTTTGTATGTGTCACCTTGAAATGTGTTTGGATTTAAATGGCTTAGTAAGACAAAAGTGTTCTAGGGGAAGTATGGCTCACGGTTTCTTTTTGAAGTCTAAATAATTATCCATGCGAAAATACAGTTAATGACTGGGCAAACTGATCATGGTGATGCCATCTAACCGATTTCGACCACAGCGACTGCATTCTGTGACTTCTCATAACCTTGGCAGAGAAACTCCGAGCACAACGGGGTCAGAAACCCACAAACGTGATAAATTATAGCTGTCGATGATCTAGCATTTATGTCATCACGTTTCGTGCCTTATTCTGAAATCCTCTCCGTAAAGACCGCTGCACAAGACGAGTTTACTCGGCCCCATTTTGTGGCTGCTTCTCCCAAAACGATGGGTCAATTTCGCATCTTTCCAAGTATCTTTCTTTTCTTATTTGACTTGGCTTTACATGCCGTCTAGAAATATCTCCAAGCATCCTCACGATGTTTCCCACCACCGTTTTTGAAGCAATTGATAATTATACATATATAGGTGTCATGTGCGTATTGCACATGACACCTAATAGTCAGGGGTAAGTGTCTTGGGTTCGAACTCGAGACCTATGACTTGGCAGTCACACCACTAGGCTATCACTGTTGTTATCAGCCGAATGGACATCTTTGTAAGGTGGGAACTGACCTCCACGTTTCCGTTTACTTTCCTGCACGCGAATAACACCTTTCAATCACTACCTGAGAGTTTTGAAAGATATTGATAGTCCATTGCTTCATAGGAATGAAACTTCATCTACTCAACAACGTAAATAACGCAATGAACGTGGGTGAACTGTCAAAATGTAACCCATTGCGATCAGTTGTTTGTTTATTTATTTAGGATCTCCAACAAAAGATGTACACAATACATGACACATAATTAAAGGGCAATATCGGGTATTGAGTAAGTGTACTCCTTCAATTATAGGAGGCCACAGCATGCACAATAAAGTTAAAAACTAAGCTAACAAAGTTAGCACATGAAAAATGGAAGGAAAGTAAAAAATAAATTTATAAACAATCATTAAAAAATTAAGAAAATATAACATTTAGAGATACTTAAATTAAATTAAATTAAATTGTAATTTGATGTGTGTTATTACTGCGCTGGAGTGCAGAATAGAAGAGACAGGAATAAGACTACAACTTTGACTGTAAAGTTGACAACGTATAAGCAATATTTGATGCTCGGAGTCAGTCCGATTATCTCTAATAATATACAGAAAACTACTGTATTTCTACCTTCTAAAGGTAAAAATCCATCGGAACTGAGAAACCTTCGCCAGTCGGGATGCACGCACATACACGTAACGATCTGGCTGTTTAGTTTTCTCCTGCCGTGGTAGGCGGCCGATCTTGAGGCCGTCGTAGGCGGTCGATCTTGAAGCCCTCAGTGCCGTTACAGCCACACATTGAACGAATTTCGTCACATCAGACAATTCTGAAAGTAAAAAACGGAAAAATCTGTATTGCCTCCAAAATAGATTGCAGCTTTTTCTTTTCTTCTTCTTTTCCCTAAAGTCTGACCACCAGTCTTACCAAGGGGTATCGTATTACCCTGTTACTGGGTTGTGGAGGTCGGAGAGGCAGTCGCTCCATGTAAAATACTGGTATTCAGCTGCATCCGGTTAGACTCGAAGCCGACCCCAACATAGTTGGGGAAAGGCTAGGCAGATCCTTATAATGCTAATCCAAGTCATGCCCAATTTCATGCAAATCATTTCAGCCGTTAATGAGTAACAAACATAATTACAAACTTACACAATTAAAATATTAGTAGGATTTGCTGCGCCCCGCGGTTCCTAACACAGAAGTCCCGATCTCGTGAGAATATCGGGATAAAAAGTATCCAATGTCCTTACCCAGGTCACGTTCTACCCATGCGCCAAATTTCATCCAAGTCCGTTCAGCCGTTTAAGCGGGAAAGCGTAACAAATAAACAAAGTCATTTTCGCATTTATAATATTATATGAGTAGGATAAATAAGGCTTATATAGCGTGTTTTTTTTAAAAGGACGCCTTTGTCCAGCATTGGGCTATACTGTGGGCATAAAAAATGTCTTAATTTTTAAATATTAAGCCAAAATTAGGTGGCAATTTTTTTAAAGGTCTCATAAATCAGTAGTTTACAAGATTGCTTGTTTCAAACAATTGATTACTAATTCATATTTTTATGTGTATTTCAATTTTAATTATATATTGTGTGTAATCAGAATCGTATTAGCAGATTTTTTAAATTAACTTTATATTACAGATATAGTCATAAAAGTATTTGGGTTCGATTCCCGAATGGATTATTTCTGATTTTTAATGTTTTTTTCAGCGATTTTTTTGTATTTTCTCTTTATTTTTAGCTTTTTGTTTTGGTGATTGTATCAGGTTCGAGTCCTGTTTAAGATTGTGTGTTCTTTGTATTATTCCGAATCTGGGTTCGAGTCCCAAGACAATAATATTGATATTTAAAACTAAAAATCTGCTGTGCGAATTTTTATAAACAATTTTTGCATTACTGATATAAATTGAATTTTGAAACTAAATGAATTTTAAGCTTTTTTTATTTGAATTTTAATAGGTCTCTGATATTGTTTTATTTGGTAAAATACTTCTTTTTTATTAACCTGCGCAGAAATAGAAAATTTATTTATTACTTAATCGTAATATTTTAGATCTTTTAAAAATAATAGCAAAAATTGAACCGTTTTTCTGATCAGGGACGTAACAGTTGAATTTATAATTAAATGTATTTTAACTTTTTTTGTTATATTTCTGAAACAAAATCAAAGACAAGTGTGTATTTTTGATGAACCATATTGGAGAAATCTATATTTTTGAAAAATATTTAATAATATGATGACATTTTATCTTTAAAACATTTTTTTCTTAATGACGGTTGTGTTTCTTGACGTAAGCCTTCAAATGTGATAATATCTTATAATTTTAAACTATTTTTGTCTGTTGAAAATCGAGAAAATGTACAAAATTTTGAATTTAAAAAAAAAACATTGAAACTTTTATTTAATTGAAAAAAATAATAGTTTATATTACAAATATTATCAAAACATAAGGCTCCTCACGACAACACGACCGCGGCTCCCCCTTTAGCTTTAAAAGGCAAATAGTAGCACCGTTGTTTGTGGGTAGCGGAGCGGCGGCAGCGGAGCGGAGCGAGCGAGCGGAGCGGACTTCGCACGGCGGCCGCGGTCGTGGCCTATTGACGATTTGTGCCATAATATAAATTTGAAAATGAGACTTTTTGGCTAAAATACGGGCCATTGATGATTATTTTGTATTATATATAATAGACACTTGAAAATGGGCTATTTGGCAAAACATTGCAGCTCTGAAGGATATTCGAAAAGAAATATCTGTTTTGTGGTGCAGTCAAATTTTTGGGGCGGTAGGTTAATCACTATTTCAAAGTTAACTTTAAAATGGATTGGTTGTGTCTCTTAATTAATTAAATTATTAAGTCAATGCGATGACAATTTTAATTTTGAATAGTTTAATTTTTGTTACATAACTTTAATCATGTGATGTTTATTTAAATTACAGAAATATTTTTTAAACCAAATAACTACTGCTCAAATTGCTAGTATTTGAAAATACCGTGAGCAGTAATTACTTCTGAAATATAGAATTAAAATGAAATTGTCAATCGGCCACGCCGCGTCGACCGAAAAATTTAAAGGTTAGACATATTTTAAGCAGCTCAATCAATCAGTCATGATTACAGAACAATTAACAATCAAATAGATATCAAACTATGTTTGGAAACACTGCCTTCAATGATGGGAACAGGAGCGATAGAAAGGTTGAGAACCATGGAATAAATAGAAAAAGATAAAAATATTTCTGAAAAATATTTTAAAGTTTTGAAATGTACATGCCTGTATGTTAAAAAGTAGTAAATGGTGTTGTTTTTAGATGTTCGGTTTTTCTTTTTTCTTGAGGAGCTACTTTTCCCAACATTGTGTTAAAAATCTTCTTTTATTATTATATAGAGAACAATATCTCCCCCACAACGAGCTTCAAGATATCATGCATGCGATGCTAAATACAGGCAGTGTTGCCACGCTTAAAGTGGACGAAAATAATTTAGTGTGCTGGCAACACAGACGTCGAACTGTGCTGCCAGCCATAAGTATTGGTGATGGGCCCACAAAACGTCACTATATGTAAATAAATAATGGAAATTAGCAAAAAAAATATAGGGATACTAATCATTTCTTTTTCAGCATTTTTCTGATTTATTTTTACTCTGAGCGTCCATTTTGAAGATTTTTTTTTGACAAAACTGAATCGTTTTTAGTTTATTTCTCTTCTTTATGGATGATGTATTCTATAATACATTTTAATATTAAAGTTTTAAAGTAAATATTTAACTGTTGTAAAGATTATAGAGTTAATTGTTTCAAGTAATAATAAACTATAATAATTGTAAAGAATAATAATAGAACATTTTGAAGGAATGAAATTGAATCAAGTTTACGGGTGAAGTATTTTTATTAATAAGTTAACGGTGTCTAGGAAAATGGCCATATTTATAACTTGGTCAAATGAGTGACTACTGTCACCCACAGTCAATAACAAGTGCGACTGCTGAGCGTGGCGTCTTGGGTTCGATTCCTAGGTCGGGCTAAGTGTTATTGGTTTTTCCATAGAAGTACAAACCCCTTATTGCTTAAAAAAATAATTCATTTTGGAATGTTATCACCACATTTTATGAATTGAAAAAATAAAATCGGTTAACCTTCGTGGTGAACTTACTACTACTATTAATAATAATAATAATAATAAATAACTTTATTTCACAAAAATACACATACACAATATTACTACTATTTACTTTAAAAAAATGGCACCATCGGCTTTGATCTACTGGTTGCAAGCGCGACTGCTAAACATCGGGTCCTAGGTTCGATTCCTAGGTCGCTCAAAGTGTTATTTATAGTAAGTGTTATATATTTATATAAATTATAATGAAAAAAAAGCAGTAGAAAAGTGAACCTGCTAATTTCACCCGTAAGATTGGTTCAATTACAAAATAAAACTGAATTAAGTAAAAATCAGATTTAGGAATACTATACATTTTTGGTAAACGGAAGTTTTTCTCATTGATTATAACCGCGGCTTTGCTTGCTCGATTTTCATAATAAAACAGCCATAAACCACAAATGCGCAGGTTCGAGTCCTGCGCCCAGAAAAATAATATTTTTCATTGAATTTTTGTTTTTTTTTTTAGTACTTATTTAAAAAGAGTGTTTAAAAATATCTGCTCAGAATATGGACGTAGTTCATAAAATAAAACGGGTAAAAGATCGCAAATCTTTTATGCATTTCATACATTCCTTGCCAAAAATAGTGATGAATAAAATCCACACAATTTTGGTTACTGTTTTAACCCGGGTTGGTGATTTCAGTGTGATTTAAATTGTCTTTTAAATTAAATAAACCAGTTTATATAGGGCAATCGACGAAGACGCGCCCCACTCTTCTTTCTAAATGCGATTTCTGTACTGTAAACTATACTAAAATATTCTACACATAGGTCGTAGGGATTGGTCAGAATATAATGTTTGAGGTGTTTGCACATTGCAGATAGCTGGGTTCGAAACCCGGAAGATGTAAAGTGTCTACCTTGCTATGTAAATATTTTGTAGAAATCTGCAGTGGTGTTTTTAATTTCTTGGCAGGGTTCAATTCCCGTGCCTAAGTGAATTATCCGCTGTTACGATCTTTAGGCTTGCTGCTGGTGTGATCGTCTAGGTTCAATTCCTAGGATGCTAAAATTTTGTTTGGTTTTCCTATTTGGAAGTCCTCAATTGTCGTCTGAGATGTTGGTCTTTGAGCCAATTACGACCGGTCAGGACTCCCAAACTGGGTTCGACTCCCAAATCGTGCAAAATGTTACCTGGAGTTTATTGTTTCCCAAGAAAGTCTCGTGAAGAGTCACTTGCCCGATATGAAATGAGGCTGAATTTAATACAAAATGTTGATTTTTTTAATGGTGTACAAAAATCACCACTGCCTTTTCCTTCAGAAAATGGAGCCGTGCATATGAACCCAGTGCTATTAGCTAGAAGTGTTGTAAATTCAAAATGATGCTAGTTTTTATATTGTGCAATAATATTGAAAATCGTGTCATAATTTGAAATAGTTTTACTTAGAGAGTTTTTGTGTGGTTTGTGACTAACCTGGTGTCGGAGTTTTTATGCCGTCTATGGGCCTCTTGGCTTCACATGCTGTCGAGAAATATCTCTCAGGCATGCCGGTTTCCTCACGATGTTTTCCTTCACCGTTTATGAAGCAAGTGATAATTATACAATACGCACATGAATCCGAAACTTAGAGGATCGAACTCGACACATTATGACTTGACAGTCCGAGCAGTGATAGCCTAGTCGCGTGAGTTTTAAATTAAGAATAACTTCACAAAAATGAGTTTACTCCTCAATAATTTTTATAAAACTGTTAAAGGATTATTGATACGATTTTCAAATTACCCAAAATAAATTATAATCTATCAAAACTATTAGACCCCAAGTTTTAACTTAAAAAAAAAACAATTACACTTCCGTCTGCCAAAAAAACCCAAATAATTCTAATGAAACTTCTCTTTCAGAACTTAATCAATTTTTCAATCCACAGGTTTCTAATAAATAGTTTTGAACTTTTCAGCTTCTAATCATGAAATATTTCTTTCAGTGTTTTTTCGGCGAGCTCTGTGCGTGCTGGGTAGATGAACGACTGGTTTTCAGGAGTTTGCTCAGCGAATTTATTTTTGTTATATTTTGGGCTGATGTTTGGCAGAGTTCTTGTAAAGTCTCAGAACTTAGAACGTAACTGTCGTTATGTTGATGCACTAGACACCTCTGCCACTCCGGGGCATAAACACGTGGTGGGATAAATCTGTCACGCACAAATTAAACAAGTCATGCACAGATTTTAAATAGTTATTTTGGGGGCCATTGAATGTGATTTAATTTCTTGTAGAAAAACACATGAGAGATATTTTAATCAAAATTATTTTTGTGTATCAACTCAATATCAAGATCATCTCAGGCTATTTCGGGGAAGACTGGCTTCATGTTATGAAAAATTATTTTTTCTTCGCGAACCACAGCCCAAACTAAATTTAAAAACCCAACAATTCCTAAAAACCAATCGTGAAAAACCCACTTTTAAAAACCGAAAAACCATCTCCTCAAATAACGGTCGAATATCTCATTATAGGTGAAAATCGAGTTCATAGCGCTGCTTAAAGAGAAGGGGGTGGACAGACACGCGCGCTGGATCGACGCCAAGAAGAAGATTGACGCGGACGCAAGGTACAAGGCTGTGGAGAGCAGCAATATGAGGGAAGACTACTTCAAGGAGTATTGTAAGATTGTTAAAGAAGAACGCAAGAAGGAGAAAGATGGAAAGGAAAAGAGTAAGTTGTATTTTTATTTATTGATAAGGGGCTATCCATTAATTCCGTCATACGTTAAGGAGGACAGAGGGTTGGCATTTTGTTGTTTGATTAGGGGGGAGGGGACGGGTCAGCGTCTTTCCATTCTATACAAGGCCAGAACGCAAGGGTGTGAAACTAATCGCGTATAGATTGGAAATCACTTTTTTACTAAGGTCTTCCAAACTATTCAAGAGTAGTACGCAAATACTCGCGTATACTTCGTAGTGACCTAATTAACTACCACCTTATTCCAAAATATACAGTGCCAGTACGTAAACGGACTAATCGTGTATATATTGTGTCAAATTGTAAACTGGTATCCAACTTGTTTGCGACGTAATGCACCTTGCACTAAATAGCCTGCCTGGCTGCGAGCAACTTGGAAGTAGCGCTCGCTCGGCTCGCGCGCGGTTGACTCAGTTCTAACCTAACCCATTTCATATTCCGTTATCTGTTCCATTTCACCCAGTTCACATTTTTTACTATTTATGTTTAAAACTCATGTCAAGCGTAAGTGATGTAGTATAGTTTGGAACCAGCACGCGCGCATCCACATTACAAACTATACACGAGCAGTACGCAAAATTCGTGTATACATTGTAATCACAGATTTAAAAATAGCATTACTATGTATACGCGAGCAGTTTCCTATGGCTGCGTTCTGGCCTTGTATAGATTGGAAATACGCGACGGGTCATAAGCATCGTCACGTCTCATGTACGAATCGAACTAAAGTAATTTAATACTTTTTGTTTATTTTATTAGATTAAATGGTAATATTCCTTATGAAATTTCTCAGTAGCAGCCCGGAGTCTAGATTTGTGCCCGGTTGATAGAATAGAATGCATTTATTTGTCAGAATATTGTACAAATTTGTTATGTGCATTGTGTATTATGATCATAATATTATCCTAACTATAAAATTAAATTATTAATCATTAGAATTACAATTACAATTAAAATAAAAAAAAAATTGAACAATAGTTGTAAAAGAGATTAATAATAGAAGTCTAAATTCAATAACGTCAAGGAGATAAAATATGATTTATAGGCAATAATGTCAAATATTTAATGGTGCATGCGAGTTTTTTTTTTCCAAAATTGTATTAAAATAAAAAGTCATTGTTGCATTCCCGAGCTTTTCACTCTAAGGCGACGATATGTCAAAGTTATTCATATTTTTTTATCTACTTCGTCCGTACTGCATCGCCTGCCAGCCCTATTACTTCGTTTTCGCTTAGCATTGTTTCTGACTTTTTGAAGTGAAAACTTCTTTAGCATCGTTGTGATTTGAAAGTCGATGAAACGAAAAAGCGACAGTAAAAAGAGACAGACACATAAATTCATAAGATTTAACGTGGGAGAAAATGAGATAGGAAGCATTATACAGTGTTTCTTATATTCGTGGTTCTCTTTGTGCTCTGCTTCGTACCCCCTCCACTCGTGTTTACCAAGGCATAGTGGGAGTTTGCTTGGGCCTCAGCGTTGTACGTTTGTTAATACGTGTTTTTGCGCGCATGCGTAGTACAAAGCTTGAGAAAAGGCATCACAACAACGGTGGTGAAATTTTTGAAGGTTTCACTTCTACCACGTGTGAATTGCACATATGTTTTTTTTTTTCCTTTTTGCTCGGCTCCTTAGGGTCGTAGCGTGATGTTAAATAGCCTAAAACCTTCCTCAGGAATTGGCCTATCAAATGCAAAAAGATATTTCCAAATCCGAAATCCGAAATCGTAGTTCCAGAGATTAGCGCGAGCAAACAAACAAACAAAAAAAAACAAATAAATCCCTTAAGCTTTATTATTAGCCTAGATTTGCTTTCCATAATGTTAATGCTATCTTGCAATGGCTTAAAGCTATACCCCGATTCAAATTTAATGTCGGCTCGGAACATGAGGCGAGTCGCTGCGCAGTAACGAATTAATTTGTCAGCGCGGGTGTCGGGTGCGGTACTGCGCAGTGAGTGGCGCACTTCCGAGGCGCCACGCCATTAAGTTGTAACGGCTAGGGCTGCGCAGGGTAGGCTGCGCAGGCCGTTAACGGATAGATAGGTAGAAGTAGAATAATTAAAACAGCAATATAGGTAAACATATATATATTGGTAGATAGGTAGTTAGAGATTAAGTAACACGGCTAAGTCGTGGGTAAGGTCCTACACACTGAGTCTTGAGCACTCGCACACTTAGTATAGGAAGGGTACCGTCCTTGGTAGCACGTGGCAGACGTGGAGGCCTGTCAGCACAGGCTTAGTGGTAGGCTGGACGGCCTTCCTAAGACCGACAGGTAGTGTCGTCGGTAGCACGCGGTGGTAGGCCGCAGGTAGCTTGCGGCGGTAGGCCGCAGGTAGGGCAGGCCATTGTTAGCGTGCGTAGGTAGGGTGCAGGATCAAGGGGGTCCTGCCCTCAGCCCGTACGGAGAACCCTGGAAGGCGCGTTAGAGAGCGCATGTTAGATGCGGTGCGGATAGCGGCAGGCCGCATGCGATGTGCCTGCTTCTTCCCCATTCAGCGACCAAGGAACGGTATGGGGAGTAGGGTAGGTGAAAGCTCAGCACATCGCAGCGGTTTACAGGCAGAGAGAGTATGGGCATAGCGTGGCACATAAGCAGATGCTATCTTAGGTTAGGTATGTGAACACGCGTGCATAAACACAAAGTATGATGGTTCAGTAATTACTTAGAATAACACAGTGAGGCACTACACCATCTTGATGCAGTAGCAATACATACATATTACAATCTCCAGTGCGCTGGATGAATCGTAGCCGCGTGTCCGACATTGACACACGGAATTAGATACTTCATAGGTTATAAAATCAATATACATTATCCAGCGCAGAGGATCAGGTATAATTACCAAGCTAATGTGGAACTCACCCTAGGTCGGGGCACATAGGATTCTGAGGGTCAGGGAACAACTGTTGTCGTCCTTGCCAGCGGAAACGAAATGACCGAGCGTCTCCGGAAGGATAGTGTTGTTCCCCGTTTTTAGTGATGTGACTAGGAACTTACTAATTTTGATATTTTATCACTCGACTACTTGCACCTAAGTTCCCTCACAACGCTACAAAGTTTTAATTTAAATGTACAATAGGGATGATACATGGGTAATTAAAAAGAAATTCTAATTAGTCCGTCAGTCAGATAATAAAAAAATATTAGACACGTATTTTTTGCTTTAACATATTAATAAAAAATTACTTAGATAAAACGCATTTTTACGTCGGGGAGTGGTGGTCGCTACGTCACAAGTAAGTAAATCTACATACTCGTGACGTCATGGCACATTTTAACCCAATGTATCGCCGTAATCTTTATACGTCGATTACGTAAAAAAAGAAAAAATACGTGTCCAATATTTTTTAATAATCTCAATGACGCACTAAAAAAAAAATTTTTGCCTTTCCTATTACGAACCCTGTAGGACAAGCAAAAAGTTTAAAGTTTAAGTAAAATTAAATTAGGAAACAATTAACATTATTTTTAAATTCATGGTTAATAACATTACTTAAGTAAATTATAACATTACGCCATTATTAGATACAAGAAGAGTATCACACAACTCCATCTGGTTACAGAGCGAGAACGCACCAGCGGCAAGAAAGAGAAGCGAGAGAAGGAGCGAGACAAGGATAAGGAGAAAGGAGAGAAGGAAGTGAAGAAAGACAAGAAGAAGGAAAAAGGAGATGTAAGTACTTATTACTGTTTGTGGTTGAACGGTGCACAATTTTTTAGCGAGAGTGGAGATCTACGTAAATTATAGTAACATTAGGCGCTCGGTAATCCGGCACCCTTTTTTTTTCGCCTATTTTTATTATTGTAAACGCTGGATTAGTGGATTTCTACAGGAAATGTCCGCTTTGGGTCGTCCATTAATCCCGGGAGGCTCGAAAGGGGGGGGGGGGGGAGGGGGTTTAGTGAGATATCACGTGTATTAATTTTTTCGTTTAACGCACGTCATTTCTAAACCGAAAAGCGGCCCACAAATAAAATATTTCTATTTCTTTCTATTTAAAGATAAAATTTTCTGTAAGTTTTTAAGATACTTTGCACCAATGAATACACGTGACTTTAGGTAGGAGGGAGGGGTTAGTCTAAAACCTCACCACGTATCACCAGGGGGGATGGGGGGGTTTAAAAAGTTGCTAAAAATCGTCACATGATTAATGGACAATCCCTTGCTAGTGAGAAATAATTTTAACACAAATTTACAAAGTAAAAAATTTTTGGACTGTAGAACGACATCGATCAATGCGAGCGTTCTGTAATCTACTTTTGTATTAAAGCCGGATTACAGAGTAGGAGACGGATATCTATGGTAGGAGAGCTAAGTTAGAAAACGCCGGACTATTGGACTTGTCGAATTAGTGAGCACTGGATTACCGAGCGCCTACTGTATTTATAGAAATTGTTTAAATCTGTCCTAGTTAAATCTCTTAAATCTGTAAAGTCCGGCGGATTTTCTTTTTCGGTTTCCGGTCGAAATGAACATTTTCCGCAATTTTCGTTTTCGGCCGATTTCTGTGTTGGTTTTTCGTTGTGTTAAATTTTCGTATGAATTGTGCACTGTTGAAACTGTATCCAGATTTATTTTTATTCCTTACAATTTGCTCACGACGCCAACGCCTGTCAAATTCCGTTGCGAAAATGGAATGGCGCTATATATAGCTCTCGTCTCTTTCTCGCATTAGAACATTTCATACAGCGTGGCCCAATTATAGCGGTCCAAAACGATTTTTTAGAAGCCGATCTCCAAGGGTTTCCTGAAATACCCCCATTAGTTTAGTGATTATTTATAGGCTACTTAGCTAACGGTACAATTCCGTAGCCAACCGAATGAAGGCGAAGTGTCGCTAGGTACGGAAGGTATTTCATAGACATTCATAGAAACCAATCGTGTCGTGGCGACACCTCGCCGGTAGTTGCCGCCTGTGGTCGGGTACGGAATGGTACCTGGCACTTCCCACTGCCAACGAGGAAGCGACTAGCTATCAACTATTTCCTCGCTCAAGAAACGTACAATAGGAATCATCCATTAATCATGTGAGGCTCGAAAGGGGGGTTTCGGCAATATCACAAGGGAAGTGGGGGGGGTAGAGAGAACACTTGAGTTATTTTTTTCGTTAAACTCGCCATTTCTAAATCGAAAAGCGGCCCTTGGCCTTTGGGACCTTGACTCGCCGTTGCCAGTCAACGATTATCCCTTTATTTTAAGATAAAATATTCTGAAATTTACCAAAAAAAAACCACGCGATTTTGGGTAGGGGTGGGGTTGCTCTAAAATCTCACCACGTATCTCCAGGGGGGACGGGGGGGTGAAACGTTGCTAAACAACGAGATTAATGGACGACCCCATAGATGTAGGGCCCGTGTCAATGAGATACATAATTATGCATAATAATAGTTGATCGACTGTTCACACCATCGTGCATCGGCGAGAACTCTGTCAAACAAAAAAGTCGTTTTTAGTTGATAGCTCTACTCCCTTCTCGCCGGCGTTGGGACAGGGTGCCTAAAGGTTCATGCTCACACGTCAGTCACGTCAACTCGTTGACCAGTCGCGTTAGTTACTCAATATTTTCTTCTATAGCCATGTTTCGTTCGTAGCAATACAAATTATGATTTGCCGGTGACGCGCCGGTAGTGACGTGACTGAACGACGCCTTGGCGATGAAGTGACTGACGTGTGTGTATCAATTTAAAGGAAAACGTCCCAGATTCTTTGTCCCTAAAAAATAAATAAGAGATAATGGCAAAGAGTTTCCTGTAGCTTTAAAATCTCTTGTGGAGCGCTTAATCATGGGTAATTCTAATGTAAAGTTTTATTTTTCTAGGATTACGCTATAATATCGTTCCGACATTTTGTCTCTAATATGACAGAGGCGTCGTGAGTATAAATTCAAAGATAAATGTCATAATTTGACAGCCTGCAGAGCGATAGTTTTAACATTTTTATTAAGGCGAAACTGCGTCGGACATTTTAAAATATTATTACTTTGAAATTCGCTTGACGGTTGATTTAATTTTAAGTTAAGTAAGCATTTTCTATTCGTGATTTTTTCGACATTACTATTAATTTTTTACGTGACGACATTATCGTGGACAGCAACGTCTACGTCACGTCATCACGTTAACAGCGGGTAGTATAATGTATGGAAATACTATCTGTTGCCCGCGATTTATAAAAATATAAGCGACCTATAAAATGAGTAATTTTATTGTGTACTTTATTCTAGGACTTTAATAAAATAAAATAAAACTTGTTTTATTTACCCCACCTGTAATTTATAAAGAAGATTTTTATAATGTCGTCGTCTTCAAAGTAGCTCGGGTACGTACATAGTTTTTAATCAGAATTATTCTAACTATAACTGGTGTAAAAATACCCTTAACGAAGCCAAGAGTTATTTGTTTTGTACTGTACCATACCTGGGAACCTTCTGGTTACGGAGATATTTAAGGTCAAAGTACGATTTTTTTTTTAGGTTAATTTTTTTTCACTTTTCGTGTGGTTAGTGACAAACCTGGTGTCAGAGTTTTTAAAGCCTCTCATGGGCCTCTGACTTGGCTTCACATGCCGTCGAGAAATATCTCTCAGGCATGTTTCTCACGATGTTTTCCTTCACCGTTTTTTAAGCAAGTGATAATTATACAATACGCACATGAATCCGAAATGTCAGAGGTGCGTCTCGTCTTGGGTTCGAACTCGAGACCTATGACTTGGCACACCACTAGGCTATCATAGCTTTTTTTTTTACGAAAACAAGTTTTAAATGTTATAATAACTTAATTTTAAATACTCCCACGATCTCTACTGTTTCATGCACCCATAAGCGCAATGTTTTGCCTACGTTACGTTGTACGCTGCTGTAAACATCGATTCTTCACTCCTAAAATAAAAGTCGTTTCCCAGCAATCATTTTTCTTCAAACTTACTTAGTTTGATGCACAAAATGCGTAGATGACGGCTTCGTGAAGGGTCTTTTTTTAGGTACCTTATTTACTAATTAAAATAATTAAATTAGCAAAAAAATATCCTCATGCCCCAGAAGTGTTGAACGAGATATAATCTTAGTTAGAAGATTTACAACGACTTTTAACGTCGAAATTTCGGGCTCGACACACGATATTTTTTATTTGAATTGAACTTTACCAGAACTACTGGGCCTTAAGTTAATTGCCGGTCGGTGCATACCAAATTATAAAATTACTTATCACCATCCATATACCATCATATCAATGATGGTCATCAGCGTGTGCGTCCGAGGCTTGATTTGCAATTTATCGATGATAGTATTTTTTTTATTAATTAAGCCGACCCGTCGCAAGTACTACACAGATTCGGCAAACTCCGTTCGGCAACTACCCTAGCTGAGTCATGAGTCATGTTCCGGTCGGCTCGGCACAATTAGAGCTAAGCCAAGCGGCTTATTTTTACCTAAATATTCGACCGGCCATGCTGACACGAACAAAGGTGTAGTCCTAATACGGATTTTTCAAGAAAACCGGTTATACAGCTGTGAATTTCAACGCGCCTGTACTTAGAAGGCAATTTTCGGATATTTGTGTTTTTATGCCGACAATTTTCGGATATTTGTGTTTTTATGCCGACAATTTTCGGATATTTGTGTTTTTATGCCAACAATTTTCGGATATTTGTGTTTTTATGCCGACTGTCATAACCTGCGGGTGGCGATTAGCTATCCGTTACGAAGAAGGTTCTATACAAGTGCAGTGACTTAATGCAGTTAAGTGTTGGTTGCAGAATTGCATAGTTTTTGAGAATGGTGCGGACAGATGGAGCGACGTGCGGTGGTTGCGGCGAATTGCATCGGACAGGCTGAGGGTGCACTGTGGGTTACGATGTGGCATTTTGTTCATTTTCCAAGAAGTTGTAGATACTTCGATACTCCCTATTTACGAATGACCCGATTGTTAATGATTTCTCGAAAATATTGATGACTTTTAAAACAGTAACACATATACTTTTGCAAAAAATAATATTTTTAATCGATTTCTAAATATGGAGGAGGTCCGCCATACGACTTAAACTTTTCTGATAGAAAAACATGTTCATTCCACAGAATTAAAAATGAATCTGATGGTTTTATACATACTTTTTTACGTTGCACATACTATTAGGGAGTATCGATTTTTATTGGATAATTAAAATCATATAAGAATTAAAATTAATTAATTTATAGCTACACCACGTACAGTGCATTCTCAGTCACAGGGGCTTATCCAATATTTTATTTCTAGGGTCACATTTTATTCATTAAGACCGTCACACACGATCCTACTCTGCAGCGGCTTAGATTTCCCATATCTCTGTCGATGCTGAGTTTGTTTCGTATTACGGTGCTTTTATTTTTTTGTGGATGGTTGGTTTTTTTTCCTAAATAATTGTTATTTTAAATTAATTGGGGACGGTTTAGTATAGTAGGTGGTAAAGCATCTCATCATCATCTTACCAACATTGACAGTCATAAATGTATTGGAAATGGCAATATTTTTGTTGATTCCAAGAAAGAAATTACATTGTCAATTATGAAGGGTCATATATACGGAGAAACTCAAGGGTCATATACACGGAGAAACTCAAGGGTCATATACACGGAGAAACTCAAGGGTCATATACATAATTCATATTTACTGGCACCCACAGGGATTATCAAAAATATTTGCCTGAAGAAATGTAAAGAGAGGCTTGAGGTCCAGAATTGTAACAGCTTTTCGTATATTTAACAAGAGCAAGCATATTTCTGGAGATAATTACATATCTTACCGCCTCTTTATTCATTACCTTATTGCAGATGTTATTTAAAAATTGCTAAGGCATCTTCGTCCTCTAATTTCAGTGACTTGAAATGACAATTAGGACATGTAAAAAAATCTGAAAAAAAGAATCTTACCAATAGTTAGAGACTGGTCGTTTTTTGGGAACAGACTTTATTGATGATGATGAGAATATTTGGTTTACAGAAATCTTTTGTCTTTGTAGATAAAATATTGGTATTAAAAGATTTTACCCTGCTCAGATAGCTCGCACAAACAGCCTGAATTATGCGTTTTGCCCGCACAGCATCGCGGGCCAAGCTAACCGCAAAAAAGCAGTCTTAATTTAATCTCCTTCTCAGTCTACTATCCAAGCGAAGAATATCATAGCTACTTTTAGACATTATTTTTGCTATAAAAACAATAATCCACAAAAAATATCTGCAGATTTAAAAGTCTGCAGTTTAGAATAATTTCCATTATTTTTCTTAATTTGTACTAAAATGTGACCTTACACTCTCAGTAGCTATCGGTAGTAAACGCCCGCAGTTTATGACACACGGCCTTAGGGACACCTGATCTGCAGCTCTGCAATGTGGCTTCGAACGTCGACTTGCTTCTACAAAAATGTCAAAGTGAAAAATAACATAATGACGTTAATCTCTGCAGTGTTGAAAAATCTCTGCAGTTTAGAAATAATCTCTGCAGCGTGACTTGTGGTTGTCTGTTCTGCGATGCGTTGTTCATTCGTTATTTTATTTTTTATTTTTGAACTAATGCAGAGCTGCAGGTTATCCTCGTCTACGAGAAAATTAATTTAATTTAAAAATTTTACATTAATCTGTATTTAAAATAAGTTTTTTCTTTACATTTTGAGTTTATTTTTTTTATTCTAAGGCCGTGTCAGTCAGTAAATTGATGTCCGATGCAGTGTCGCTTCTAAATGTCTATTCTGATGAGTTATATCCACAATATTTTGTTGAATCGTGTAAATATTCCTTTATTTTGCGCTGAGCGGAGATTGCACGCAGTTAACGTTATTAACGGCTAATTGTTCGTTACTTTAACGAGCCGTTTTGATAAACTGTTGTTTGAAATTTGATGTCATGTCTAACAAACTAGATATTTGTTATTTCAGTCATATTTAGATTAAAAATCCTCAAGTTTTGAACAAATTGAATACAACAATACTGAAGTGTGTGATCAAATAAATAATTCCATTTAATACAGTAACAAAATATTGTGGATATAAACGTCACGACATTCGCAACAACCTCACTTTCTCCGTTTCTCCCCCAGAAACCGACTGACACCGAAGAAGAGCGAAAACAGCCGACCCCTCCCCCTGACCAATGGGCAGAGATCCTGGGCATCCCAGGAGAGGATGACCCTAAGAAACCGGGTAAAGCCACACGCAGGAACCCGGACAAGTCCAAGTCCACATCAGAAGAAGACCAACCCTCCCCAAAGCAACTCCGATCCTCGAAAAAAGAAGTAGCACAAACGCCGGAAAAAAACGAAAAGTCACCAATTAAACCACCTCCCAAAAAGCGGAAACAAGAAGAAATCCAACCAGAAGTAGAGGGAGTTCCAAAGAAAGTTGAGAAGAAAAAGGTGGAGAAGACAGAGAAGAGGAAACGGAAGAAGTCTGAGAAGGAATAGTGTTTGATGTACGTCTTCTTCGGCGGGCACCGTGCTTTGCACACCTAGAACCTGGACTTTGGTTCATCCATCTGATGTGTGGGTAGTTAGATGTTTTGTGCAGTTTTTTTTTTTAGTGGAAGGTGTCTGGCCGTTGCTGGTTGAGTTTGTAACTGAAAATAGTCTATAATTTGAGTGGCGATGTGATGTTTAATGAAATTGTGTTTTTTATACTAGGTTATCATAGGATTTTTTTTTTAAATTAATTAGAAATGTCGCTAATTATAAACATTAAAACTTGGAACTGATTTATAGAGGGTACCATACACGATAAGTTCTAACAACAAGTTTCAGTTTAAGATCAGTAAAATATTCCCCATTAATAATATGATTCTTCAATGAAACTTGCTTAAGAACCTCTATTTAGTGAGAACGATATCAATATCATTTCGATTAAATAACAAAACTCCTTTCATTCGCTCGCTCGCTGTGATGCTACGTCGGCAATTTGAATATTGATTTGGTTCAATCGCTGATTCGTTGTTTTTCGGTATTGAAATAATGCCAGGAATATACATGCTGGTATCTTATCTTATAGATATTATGATCGATCAGAATTCAAAAGTTGTTAAAGCACATAATGTATTCCTGTTTTGATTTTTGTTGATAAAATTATTACCCTCCTGGGGAAGTCGGTTAATAACGGTTTGTCTGAAAAGGGTTGTGATGACAGTATCGGTAATTTTCATCTCTACCGCTTCCCTGTTTGAAAAACTAATAAATTCTGGGCCATATTAAATTAGCTGGCGAAACTGAACAGACATGGTGAGTTTCCAGATTTAAACACAATACAATAAAACTAATATACTCAAGTCCGGACACAACTAACGGTCGTTGAACCCGTAGGTTTACATAAAGTTTTGAGCTCAGAAAATATTTTTATTTTGTTAGGCCATATTCGCACGGACGTAAAAATGTCGCGGCGGGATTTTCTTGCATAATAGATTTTCAACGCTCTGCTTAGCGCCGAGAGTTGAAAATCTAACAGTGTGGTTTTTCGAAGCGCTGGGATGCTGTCTGTTGGATTTTTACCGCTCGGCTTAACACCGAGAGTTGAAAACCCAGTACGCGTTATAACCCCGCCGCGATGTTTTACGTCCGTGCGTGCGAACGTGGGCTTAGTTATCGTTAATTATACTCAAGACGTCTTTGAAGTTTTTGCAGCTAATTTAATCTGACCCTGTGTATTAAAGCTTCAATAAAAACATGCAACGGGCAGACAGCAGGTCTAATTTTAAGAACTACCCACATAGACTCTTTCAGTGTGATTATTACAATAGCAACTAATGTTCTCTGTATTTTATATGGATAGCAGACTGATTGGCAAATTCTTTAAATAATGTTACAAAATTTGTATTAACACTTTCCGAGACACGCCGCCATGACACTTGTAAGTTTTCCTTACGTAAGTCGCTTACGTAATTAACTTCCAATAAATTTGCAAATGTAAACTGTCTTGTAAGCATCTTATCGTAATTTCTTCTTACATCTTACGCAGTCCTATGTTACTTACATAATTTTTACGGAAGCAACTTACATAGGTGTAATGGCGGTCTAATAACAATGAAACTTATATTTTGTCTCGTTCAATGTCCGACCGATGTTACAGACGGACAAACAATTTATTTTGTTATGGTTCCGTTTTCCTTTTTATTTCAGAATCCATAACAAATATTTGATGCAGTCTCTGCAACCGTTTTAAATGAAAACAATCAAACGTGTCAAAATATTAATTGTAAATTATTTAATATAAAGCGAGTATTCAGTAAAAATCCCAGCAGAATAAGGAAAAGCATTTAAAAACAATAGAAAACGATAAATTGAAAAAAAAAAAAAAACAACCATTATTTATAAATTCGCATAAAAAAATTCGGCCGTGTATTAAATATAGGATTTTTTTTAACATAAGTAAATTAATTAAAATCTTTGGAGCTACAAAGGAATCTTAAACTCCTTTATGTATGTTATTGTCGTATAGATTTTCTAACACTATGTATTTGTATGAAATGCAAAGAGAGTCAATCAATCTGCTATTCCTGTCATATTTTAACTAAACCTTCTGGACACTGTAAATATTGAAAAAAAATACATGTAAATTTTAAATTATTTCATAAGCCTAGATTAAAATTATAATTTAAGTAGTTCTAACGTAGGCGATTCAAATGGCATTATACAGCATACATGCGATTCGGATCTTCCTGTATACAGTACAATAGTCATAACGAAGCTAAATTAAATTGTCTCGATATTAATATCGATACATCGAATATTTTTATCGATATTTCGACACGGATTGTCATAAAATAATATGCTAGTATGCTGCACGTCATTCTTACAGATTTAAAATACAGTACGCGGTCGTTAATATGGAAAATAGAATTTTGGAAAAAAAAAAGGCGGAAGCGTCAAGGTAGCCCGCGAAGTTCAAATTTTGTTCAATTTGCAGGTCAGTATCAAGTTGTAAGTTGATTTAAATATGATTCGCGGTCGTATCAAATGTATATTTATAGAATTATAATCATAAAAATGATCAATACAACTCTCTAAGTTCATATAATTCCATTGAATGACTATTTCGTGAAATCATGACATTTGACGTTTGTGCTTACTTATGGAGTTGTATTCCTGATTGTAATGATTATAATTATGTAAAACCATATTTGTTACGGTCGCGAATCATATTTTAATCAACATAAAACCTCACACTGACTTGCAAAATGTAAAAAACTAAAGAAAATTTGAATTTCGCGGGCTACTTTAGCGCATGCCCCTTAAGTCGTCTCACTACACGGTGCAAGTTTCTGGTACGGTTTAGTGCAGTGGTCGGCAAACTCATTAATCAAAAGAGCCAAATATCAATACTATTACGACTAAGATTTATTAAGAGAGCCAATGCTTTCTGCGTGTCCAAACTGTCTCAATACACTTTTCTTAAGCCTTAAAACTCTCATTCTCTTTCACTCCACAACGCTTCCTAAAATGAACTTGCTAAGAAGTAGGATGCCTTCATCATCATCATCATATCAGCTGCTAATAATATGATGAAGGCATCTTACTTGTTAACAAGTTAACCTTGGAAAACTTTGAAAGGTAAATGATTAATTTTCGATGTCCTGTAAATTTTTGGTGAAAATATTTCTGTAATATAGTTTGAATTTTTAATAAAACTTCATATCTTTCTTAATGACCGAAACTCAGCCCACACACAGCCACAGTCGTACACATCGATATTTGTACAGAGCCGCACTATATAGGTCAAAGAGCCGCGGTTTGCCGACCACTGCTCTAGAGCAATAATCGCATGCCATAAAGCACGTGCAATTTTTGACATTCAAGAATTGCTTGCAAGTTTTACACACTTGCGATTTCTATAAAACTGCATACAATAAAACTTACCTTGTGAACCTTTCACTTTGAAATAAAGTTTTTTTTTTTTTAAGAGATGCGTTTGTTATCCTCTTTGCCTATTGCATATTCAAAGACAATCGCATTAAGGAGACCATTCGTACATCGGAAATGACACACGATTTTTCGTCGTTCGAATCCGCACTCATTTAAATGACAGAAAATTTTCATGCAAAAATTGAATGCGATTTTATTGTACCTACGTGCTGTTTACACCTATACCAGTTTTGAACGGCAACTAACTTGCTCGTAACGTGCAACAATTGTACGTGTTGTTTAGACGGTGCCAGTCAATTGTTACTTCAATTTTATAGTATGCTACAGGCAACATAAACTTGCATCGTGTTTAGGTGGCGTTAAGCTCGATGTGTCATATCGCTCGGGTACTGTAACGTGCTCTAAGAACACACAATATCAGAAAATAAGGAACAATTTGACATTCAGTGAATCATAGTCACGATTTTAATGTACAGATGGCGTTAAAATCGCCAGTTGGTTCAAGAGCGTGCATTCTGAAAGTGGACAACGTCGCAAATAGGTGTCAAATATTTCACTGTTTTGATTAATTTGACAATATTACTGTATGGAAATATGAAATATGGCTAACTAGTGAACTAAATATTGATTATGAAATACAATAATTAATATCGTAACACCGAATATTTCGTTTTAGAAGTAAAAACTTATTAGTATTTTGAAACTTCCAATTGCATTTTTTACACATAAAAAGGTTACAACATCAAATTCAGTGTTATAATTCCAATTTATTATTAATATTCTAGTTCTCTAGTTATAATATAATTTGAAACGATACAAACTTATATAATATACATCTAACACTAAAATATTTAAATTATGTACATAATTTATATGCGAAAAAAAATATTGTTCTCTAGTTAGCAATATTTCATATTACCATACAGTAATATGGCCAAATTAATCAAAACAGGTAAATGTTTGACAGCTATTTGTGAAGTTGCCAACTTTCAGAATGAACGCTCTTAATAGGGCTGGGTCAGCAAGGCTTAGGGTATTTTTGTATGCCTTGAGACCAAATAATAAAGTTTTAGAACCCGGCTCGGATGCAAAAGTATTTTTAGTAATTGAAATAACAACATTTGAAGACGTTAACTTAAACACAATGAGTTGTGACTACGCTGTAAAGGCGGATGCTTTAAGATAACCCACGAAATTCAAACTTTCTTATGCTCTTTGCAATTGGCAGCTCAGTCATCATCTGTCTAGCCTTATTGTTGGGTAGGCTTCCAGTCTAACCAGCACCTTAATTGCGTTACACACGATCAATCACAATCTGAATATTTTTTGAAGGATATTGCTAATCCATTGCTTCATCTGTTTGAAAGATTCGGCTGCTCAGCAACGTAAATAACGCAATGAATGTTGATGAACTGTCAAAATGAAACTGATTGTGATCGATCGTGTGTTACGCAATTAGGGTGCATGTGCAGCTGAATACCAGTATTTTACATGGAGCGACTGCCTATCTGACCTGCACAACCCAGTTACTGGGTAACCTTCAGGTCAAAATTATAACTATTTCACGAGAACTTCCCGTTTTCGAACAATTCATACTGAAAGAGTACATACTATCGTGGACACTCATATCTGAACACCGTAAAGACTATTCCTGCTTGCAGCGCTCGCTAATCTTTTGATTACGTAAAAAATAATAAAATATACGTGTCCAATATTTTTTTTTTTTATCTACCCGACGGACAAAACATTTTTTTTTTTGTCAGCATCCCTATTTAGTGAGCGTAAGTTAGTCAGAAGATATTAGAGTAACGGGATAGTAAGAGAGGCAACTTCTAGGTGAATATAACTGTAGGTAATTAGCGCTGTGCGACCTGAATTGCACTTTATTGTGTCGTGGCTAGACTCGCTTTTTATTTAAATGATTTTGTGGAGTGATCCATTTGTAGTAAGTAGGTAATCTGTGATAAAACCTGATACTACAAGAATGTTTGAATTTCGTGGACTATCCTATCGCATTCGCTAAAATCCGATACAAAATGTGTACAATGACAATAATATTGTGTATTATCTACAAGGAGAATGCAAAAGTTTGTATCGGTGCAACAGTCATATTATTGGTACATCAAAATATACAATATGACTGGTTGAATGACGGACATATTGAACGATATGATAATTTATGAAAAAAGTAGAAAATGACCAGTCATGATAGCATAGGATTCGCAGAGGAAGGACCTGCACCCATCTGTTGAAAAGTATTCAAATTTAAATCAAATTTAGTATGTTAGAAAATATATCGCGAGAGGGTTGGCTAAAAAAATCCTGGCCAGACTGATTAACAAAAAAATCCTGGCCAGACTGATTATCAAAAAAATCAAAAATGGTTTTTTAAACATTGCAAGATATACACCAATTGAAAGAGCTTTTCAAGGAGAATATTTGCTACTAACTCGACTTTTGCCAATTGTTAGTCAATTCAGAGTTAATGACCCAAACAGGTGACTACTTGGCCACCTAAGAATGTTCTTGGCGCTCAATACCCCTTTATAGCCCTCAATAGTCCTTTACAAGAGAAACATTTGTTACTAAACCGAATGAGTGCAATTGAAAAAAAGTCATTTTTAATTCATCATAGTCTGGTCAGGATTTTAACATACTAAATTTAATATAAAATACCTTTCATTAATTAAACAGATGGGTTTAGGTCGTTCCTCTGCAGAACTTAGACCATGAGGAATGTTGACAGAATGAAAAACTTAAAACTGATATTAGCGCCATCTTTATTTTAGGTTACAGCACTACTACGCGCGGCGACGCGAATCCCTAAGTTTACCCCTACCAAAAATCGCTCAACGCGCCTAAAGTAGTTTCATTTCAAAAATATTAAACCTTCATGAAATTATTTTAATAAAATTTGCAAAATGTCACAACATAACATACTGGTATTCCGCTGCATCCGGTTAGACTGGAAGCCGACTCCTTAATAGTTGAGAAAATAAGCAAATGTTTACGATAACTTTTTATATATTTGAAACGAGAATTCGAAAATTCTTTTTAATCTATTGACCGCCTCAGTCGTATTTATGTTGGATTTTTATTTCACTGGACGCTCTATTCGTCATAGTTTTATTTGTCGATTTATGAGCTGGGCGCTGGGGGCACGGAAATTGATATAGAGCAAAGCGGTCAAAAAGTTCAGATGTCCGTGGTTCAACAATTCAACCTGTATGACTAGTATCAAAGATGCAATTGTACATATTTTATAATATTTAAGTTATTTAATGCGTTTATGTATGGTGTTAATTTTTTTACTTTAGAAACTTTAAGAGGTGCTTTACCGTCGTACTGAATAACTTTTACTATGCGCCCAAATTTAAAATCGCAAAAAAAAAGTTGCTGTCCCATACCGTTTAGAACAGTAGGTAGTAAATTTTTGTTTGGAACAGCAGTTTTTTTTTTATTTTGATTTAATTTTCATAGTAAAATTTATTCAGTTCGACGGTAAAGCACCTCTTAAAGTTTCTAAAGTTAATTTTTGAACACCCTAAATGTATACCCTTGGCACTATAAGTGAAGCAAGGTCAATATGTAACTACAGTACCAAGTCGTAAATATGGCAACATGAGTAGAAAATGTTTCACTGTTTTGTTGGTCGCAAACGCTACTCCTGGCTTCGAATCTCGGGTCGAACAAAGTGTTATTGAGTTTTCCATCTGGGATTTCGCAGCCCGGAGTCTAGATTTGTGGCCGGTTGATGGCAATAGGCTCACCCCCTATTACATGGGACTTAAACGTAACTGGCGAAATTTGGGTGTACTATAGGGACACCTCTGCACGACCGTTTTGGGATACTGGCGTGATGTTACTGGCTTTGTAAAGTCTTTTTTCTTTTACTCGATTTGTCATATTAACTAGTATTGTACCAATTTTTGTATTAGGTGTAACACACACTGGAGGTCAATACAAATTTTGTATTGATTAATATATTGATGGAGCTGGTTTGTTTGTCTACTATTTAGTCCGTCAGTCAGATAATAAAACAATATTAGACACGTATTTTTTCCTTTATCAAATTAATAAAAAATGGTTTAGATAAAACGCATTAAAGTCGGGGAGGGGGGCTCGCTACGTCACAAGTCCGTATGAAACCGGCCAGTGACGTCATGCCACATTTTAACGCATTGCCGTAATCTACTGATTACGTAAAAAACAAAAAATTCGTGTGCAATATTTTTTAATAATATACGTGACAGACAATTTTTTTTTTTGTCAATTACCCTATTGTCCGACTTCTAAGCCCCAGTCTCCAGATTCGATTCCCGCGTCGGGACAGATCTATATAGCCAGATTTGTCCCCGATATTGGAAGTGTGTGTGTTTATTTTTTATGACATTTTAATATTAATGTATCTCTCTAAATATAGATGTTATAATGATGATACAAAATTTAATTCAGTGTGTGCTGCGCCTGTACTTTTTATGATATGTTTAAACCACAAATGTTTGTAGAAATAAGCTACCCGTGACTGTTCCAATTATAAGCTCCGTTTATGACTTGATTGTGACTTCACCGACTTTTCTAACTAGGGTTTGATGCTGTAAGGCCGTGCGCACTTTGGACGCGTTTTCGTACGAATATGACTCGTCCGAACACATACGAACACGCACGAACGATCCCGACCTTCCAAGTACTAAGGGAGCGCGTAGACTGAGTGCGAGTTAGTCGTACTTATACGTACGTATAGTTCCGACGTCCGAAAACAATCCGAATTTGTTGGGATTTTTCGTGCGTTCAATGCGATATCACCGGAACACTACCTATTTGACGGAGAAAAACGTATTCAGTGTGTCCACTCAATTCGTACGGCCACGATCATACGTTTACGTACGATATAAATTCGTGTCCAAAGTGCGCGCGGCCTTTGTGTTTTAGACAGATGTTTAAAAATTTAATGCGACTTAATAAAAGGGATGACACCGGGGTAAAAAAAAAAAAAACCTAATTAGTCCGTCAAAAAGATAATAAAAAAATATTGGACACGTATTTTTTGCTTTATTAATAAAAAAAATACTTAGATAAAACGCATTTTAAGTTGGGGAGTGGGGGTCGCTACGTCACAAGTAAGTATAAAATCTACATATTCGTGACGTCATGGTACATTTTAACTCAATGTATCACCGTAATCTTTAGATTACATAAAAAAAATACGTGCCCAATAATTTTTAATAATCTCTATGACGGACTAAACAAATATTTTTGTCATCATCCCTATTGTATACCCTTAGTGTATTTGTCAACATGCAATATAAAATATTGATTTATTTTACCAATATGACCCCCCACCTAAGTATTATCATTATAGTTTTTGACACATTTTTACATTTGGCAACACCATTACATAATAATAAAAACAACATTAAATGTCACCGGAGTCCTTACACAGTTATTTTACCTTTGATTCTGCATCACTCAAAATTAATCCAGGATATTCTTACTAGCAGTCCGGAGTCTGAATGGCAACGATGAGCGTTCATTCTAAAAGTTGTCAAATATTCACATATGTTGATTAATTTGGCAATATTACTGTATGGAAATATGAAATATAGCGCTAGTGAACTAGAATATTAATAATTAATTGCTATCATTACACTGAATTTGTGTAAAATAGTCATTAGAAAGTTTCCAAATACTTTTTTTTTAAATATAAAATTCGGTGTTACGATATGAATGATTGCATTTCATAATCAATATTTTAGGTCACTAGCAATATTAGTGTATGGAAATATGAAATATCGCTATATTTCATATTTCCATACAATAATATTGCCAAATATTGAAAACTATTTGCGACGTTGCTAACTTTTAGAATAAACGCTCTTAAGCATAACTGGCGAAATGTGGGTGTTCTATAGGTACATCTCTGCCTCACCCTTCGGGAATTACAGCCGTGATGTTTTATATGTATGTATCAAAATCAAAGTGATCCTTATTCCCGTAACAATAAGGTTGCTGTTCTCAGAGGTAAAATAAAATGACACTGTGATTTCTACTGTGAGTCATTCATGTTGTATTATTATTGGACTCTGATCTGATTTAATGAAAAAATAAACTTTTAATTCCCCTCACTTAATGATCTGTTTTATAATCTTGGAGACTAATTAGACATGCAATTAATGTGCCTTTAAATTGATTAAATTAATAGTTTAAAAAAATCATCAATGCAAATCTCTAATTTCATAGTACCCTAATCAAAATTCAAAAAAAATTATTCAAAAGTCATTTATTCAAAAGAGGCTGAGAATCAGCACTTTTCGAACGTCAAAATTACATAAGACAGTCCCCCAAAAGCCCACCTTTAATTTAATGACCCTTTATTGAATAACTATTTAATGAACTCATGTCATATGAGGCCAATTCTAACTTAAGGGATTGTATTGCTGAAGATGGAGCTTTACAGAATTATAATCATTAGATATTATAATTCTGTAAAACCATATTTATTGCGGTCGTGAATCAACATACAACCTACCACTGATCTGCAAATTGCAAATGACGTAAGAAAATTTGAATTTCAATTCACTAATTTAAAAAAAAAACCTAAAAACTTTTACAAAATGTGATACAGTTAACGATAAAAGTAAGTTAAAAGTGCTCAAAGTTGCAAAAGAGATTTATCAACAAAACTTTCTTATTAATACTCGTTTGTAAACCAAACATTAAAATACTTTGAACACATATTATGACATAATAAGTTGCAAAAGTATTCCATAATGAAAATTCCGAAATGATCAACTTTAGTCATTGACTGAACACAATTTTATTCATTTCATTTAGGAGCTCGAAAATTATCCCACGGAAACGTACTACCGGAACGCATGCCGGGGTAAAGCTCCCAGTCGGCATGATTTTTTCCCTGAGGGGCAACTCCTTTAATTTTTAATTTTTAAGAACGTTCGCATTCGCATCTCAAAAATCAAAAATACAATCAATTTACCAAAAAATTTACAGAAAGTTTGACAGCTTGCGACTAGAATGTGAACGTTATTATGTACGAGAATTTGGCCTCTGATCTTCAACAATCATCATCATGGGCACTCCGTCCATGGGTGAAAACCGTATGAAAATCCGTTGGGTAATTTTTGAGTTTATCGCGTTCAGACAGACAGACACGGTGGGCGAATTTGCTAAAAAATATGTGATTACAAAAACGTAAATGACTTATTAGTCTCCAAAGATAACAAAGTTTTTTAATTTCGACTACCCGACTTTTTCACTAAAGAGCATTTTTAATGATAAGTACATTAGTACCATCTTCTTTTAATAATTATGTAATCTGTACATAGGTTTTATAATTACTAATAAAATTATTATTGAAAATTTAGACTTAATGATTGTGAATAAATTGATAAATTGTGTATGTTGTTCATTTTATTTATAATACCTAAACCCTGCAACCACAAGTTTATTTTTTTTAAGTACCCTCGTTTCTTGACTTGATAACATTACCTTATTTTTAAAGGGCTATTATTCTAAAAGTTGGCAACGCCGCAAATAGCTGTCAAATATTTACCTGTTTTAATTAATTTGGCAATATTACTGTATGGAAATATGAAATATGGCTAACTAGTGAACTAAAATATTGATTATGAGATGCAATAACTAATATAATAACACCGAATATTTAGTTTTAGATGTAAAAAAAAGTATTTGTAAACTTTATAAATAACTTTGACACCACAAACTTATAATTGCAATTCATTATTGTAAGCCGCAAAATTTTTGCATCTGGTAAGTCCCTGAGACGATTGCGGAACTTTCTTCCAACCGCCACTAAAACTGCGCTTGCACAATCCCTTTTACTTCCCATCCTTGACTACGTTGATGTCAGTTATCTCGATCTCACTGAGGCACAACTAGATAAACTTGAGCGACTTCAAAACTTTTGCATAAGATTTATATTTGGTCTGCGCAAATATGATCACATTTCTGAATTTCGTACTAAACTCAAGTGGCTTCCCATACGTCTTCGCCGGAATATTCATATCTTATTTCAGCTCTACAGTATTTTGTTCAATCCTACAACCCCCTCTTATCTTAAAAAACGTTTCAAGTTCCTTCATGACACACATAATAGATATCTGAGGTCATCGGAGACTAGAGATGCCGATGCATTCCACCAGCTTTTATGACAAGTCTTTTACAGTTCAAGCAGTACGGTTATGGAATGCCTTACCCGTGTCGATAAGGCGTGCTCAATCATTGTCCACTTTTAAAATTCTGGTAAAAAAACACTTTCTCTCTCCTTAAACATCATCATTACATATAGTTCCTTGATCTTGTTTCATGTTTATTTATTAGTATAGATAAGTGTATGCTTTATGAATGTATGTATTTATTGTGTATGTAAATGGTACACACGGCTACACATCAAGCTATACATTTCCAGTTTATGCTGATCTCGCATTGTATAGGATTTCCGTACAATGCGAGGTCAGCTTATACTGGAAATTTATAGCTTGATGTGTAGCCGTGCGTACACCACTGACGACCTGCAGTATTTGTCTCTCCTTCTCCCTTTAATCCATCCAAAGGTTGTCTGTAAAAGATCGCTTTTAGCGATAAGACCGCCCATTGTGTCACCCTATGTAAAATGACTACATTTTTATTTGTATTTTTTATGGTGTACATAATAAAGAATATTCTATTCTATTCTATTCTATTCTAATATTCTAGTTCACTAGTTAGCTACATTTCATATTTCCATTAATTTACATTATTTAATTAATAAAAATAGGTAAATATTTGACAGCTATTTGCGACGTTGCCAACTTTTAGAATGAACGCTCATAGACTTCACCACTGTCAGGTAATATGTATACTTCGTAAAGTTGCGATGCTCCTCCGCGTAACTATGGAGTTACAAAAGTACCTTTTGGAAGGGGAGCCTAGAATCAATTCTATTTTTTTTTTTCTTGTTTATATCTCTCTAATTTATTTTGAAGTCCAGACATAATCTTGGTCAGGACATGTGAGGACCATGTAGATTGGTGTCCGGAATGGTCTTTTGAGGAAGGAACACACAGCTTTGAGTGGACCTGTGGAGTCAGTGTGTTAAGCAATTAGGGTGCGAATTATGCATTAGGGGTAGCTACAGCTGTGCTATACATATTACCATCTAAGTCATCATCATCTGAAGTTATTTTTCTAATGCCTATCAACTATCCGTTTTACTTACTATTATCTGTTTTCTCGCTCTAACTTATGGAAATATTTGATTGGTACCGATGCTTTCGAAATTAGATACACCAGGTACAGGTACTACTCTGATACCGGTATCACACCAAGGCCAATGGTACCGATTCCCAAAAATACCGGTATTTCAAAACCTGGTTTTGAAATACCGGTATTTTTCTAGATTTATGTAGAGTAAAAAAGTCGCTAAACACAATGAGTAAGTATGTTAACTAAAATATGCATCCATGTTCACGGCTAAGGCACCCCTCGTGTATCACTGCAGCATCGAAGCATCATCGCTTGAGTGTGTAAGGTTAAATGTTTTATTATCTACAACCGTTCTGGCGTTACGCGACGCATCTTCCGTCAGAAGTGTGATCACAAGTAACCACGTAAAATTTGCGCAGTCAACCGCAGGTCACTGGAAACATTTGAACTACGAAAACCAGTCTTACTGCTACGGAATAAAGGCACAAACAATATCAAAATTGTTATCACATCACCGACGAGATGCTTTTGACTGTCTGTGTGAAAGTTGCCGTACTTATTCACTACTTCACCGTCGATGGTACGATAACCCGCTAGGCGACCTGAACGTGTGGAAAGAGCCAAACTGCAGCTTTTTCTAAAATTGCTAATATTTCAAATCCAATGCAACAGTAAACTGATTTATACGGGGATGACAACGCCACTTCAACAACCAATTCGCCGCACCACATATCTCAAACCCCACCACCTTTCCCACCAGGACCCACCACCAGAAGAGCCGGAAGAAGTGGAACAAGAGGAGCCAGAAGCGCCCAGCGACGGGGAGACAGCTGCCAAAGAGAAGGAGGCGAGGGCACAGGCTTCTATCAAGGAGAGGGAGAGGGAGGTACAGAGGGCGCTGGCGACCAGTCTCAGAGACAGAGACAAGGAGCGGGAGTATCATAAGAGGGATGAGGCTGTTCAGGTGAGCAATGTACCCGGTCTAATTGAATTACCTGACGCAAACTGGTTCAGATTCGTCCGTAGCCAAGTGACTACTGCCCGATTTCACCGACACCTGGCGACATTACACTACTCCGTAATGTAATGTCTGAATAAAAGCGCACTAATATTTATTTTCTCACTAGCACCTAGCCGCGAATTCGTCTTCTTGGACTTCAAAATTGGGTTGCCAAGTTTTTTTTTATTATCAATTTGCCTGGTATGTTTCTAAAGTATTATATTTTTTAATGCTACTTTTGAGCCTTTGTTAACCGTTACTTATTTTTTATAAATGTCTTGTTTTTTTATATGAATAAAAAATAAAATAAAACATTTTAATTCGGAAAACAAAGAGATCCATAAATTGTTAGTAACAGGTTTGCACTTAAAACACAATTGTTAGTAACTTAAACTAAAGACTGATTGACGAGAAGACCACCCACCACCGCAACCGCACCACAACGAGAAATGCAAATTGCTTTATTATGACCGAGGATCTCGAAGTATCTGCCGCCACAGCCTTCAGGAAACATATTACACTCTAAATTAGGCTTACGCAATTTTTATTCCTCCAATAAGTTACATATCTGACGATTGAAAAATCAGCCTTTTATGAAAAATAAAATCATGTTTTGTTGCAGCATTTCAACGCATTACTAGCAGATTTGGTGAGAAATCCTGACCTATCGTGGCGAGACGCTAAGAAACAGCTCAAGAAGGACCATAGATACAGCCTAGCTGAGTTACTGACTAAGGACGATAAGGTATCTACATCTTTTTATTATTGAGTGACTACCTTCTGTCCGCGATTTAGTTCGCGTGATATTTCTTGTTTTAACATAAAACATAGCCTATGACACTCTGCAATACTGTAACAGATTACAAACTCACTAATTATACTTTTTTTTATCCTACTAATATTTTAAACGCGAAAGTTTGTATGTGTGGATGTTTGTTACTCTTTCACGCAAAAACTACTGAACGGATTTGGATGAAATTTGACACACAGATAGTTTAACCTGGATTAACACATAGGATGCTTTTTATCCCGATATTTTCACAAGATCGAGACTTATGCGGGTGAAACCGTGGGGCGCAGCTAGTAATATTATATGCTTCTGCCCGCTTGGATGGATCTTTGACAGTCGTTACGAGTCGTCAGAAGTCCGAAAGTCTGACACCAGTCTTACCATGGGGTATCGTATATTACCCAGTTACTGGGTTGTGGAGGTCAGATAGGCAGTCGCTCCATGTAAAATACTGGTATTCAGCTGCATCCGGTTAGACTGGAAGCCGACCCCAACATAGTTGGGAAAAGGCTAGGCAGATTGATTGATATGCTTCTGCCCGCGATCTTCCTCAAAAATAGGGTTGACAACAAATTTTTTTTTGTCCGTCAGTTTATTAAAAAATATTGGACATGTATTTTTTTCCTTTTTTATGTAAACAAAAGATTACGGCCATACATTGAGTTAAAATGTGGCATGACGTCACTCCCCGGTAGATTTTATATTGAATTGTGCCGTACTGATCCCCCAGTCCCCAACTTTAATGCGTTTTATATAAAGCATTTTTTTATTAATATGATAAAGCTAAAAATACTGTCTAATATTTTTTTATTATCTGACTGACGTTCTAAATAATATATATTTTTTCCCAGTCATCTCCATTGGGCTATTAAATGCACATAGATTTTTCAAATCCGACTGGTAGTTTCGGAGATTTACCAGTCTCCGAAACTACCAGTCGGATTTGATTTGAAAAACTTACAAACAAATTTTACCTCTTTATTAAGTATAGATTACTAGCTTTTGCCCGCGGCTTCGCCCGCGTGGGTATCGGAATGTGTCGCTGCATCCGGTTAGACTGGAAGCCGACCCCTACATAGTTGGGAAAGGGCCAGCAGATTGAATGATCTTTCCACCTATCAAAACCCCTTCACTCCGCAGGTGCATGGTGTGGTCAGGCGACTCAATCAATCTGATAACTAGTTATTTTAGCATTATCTTTTTGCGAGCAGCACTTGAAGCAAACATATTTTCTTAATTTCAGGAAAGGTTATTCATGCAACACACGAGCGCACTAGCGACAAAACGCCGCGACAAACTGCGCGCGCTACTGAACGACCGAGGGATATCGTGTACGGCGCATTGGAGGGAAGTGCGCGCGATTCTGGCAGAGGAACCCACAGCGCCTGTCTATAATAGTGCATCACAGGTAATTGAGATGCGATTAGTCGCAAGACCTTTCATAGATATGTTAGTCAATACGATTTTTCGGTGCGATTAGTCGCAATAAAAGAAATAGTGGCTGTCTTCACTATGTGTCGTGGATTAGACAAACTGCCCGCGTTACTGAACAACCGATGTATATCGTGTAAGGCGCATTAGAGGGAGTGAGCGCGATTCTGGCAGAGGAACCCACTGCGCCTGTCTATAGTAGTGCATCCTAGATAATTAAGATGCTATCAGTCCCAATAATTTTCATAGTAGCTTTCATAGATATGTTACTTATTACGATTTTTCGGTGCGATTTGTCGCATTAAAAGAAATAATGGCTGGCTTCACCAAATCTCTAATCACATTAGGGAATGAACAATAATGTAAACGACATTCCCCCGAGTACGTAAGACGCGAGCGCACATCAATCAACTCACTACATTGCAAGGGTAGTTTAGTCACTAATCACCATGATCACCATTGTCCCAGTCGCTTTATCACCGTCATTATTAATCAATGCCGGCTTCGATCCTACTTTGCGATCCTTCCTTCTGACAGGGGCTGCGTTCCTAGTACTCGGGGTTACGTCAACTTGACGGCTGTCATTATCGTTCTAAAATCAAATCCGTAAATTTGGCATCGTAAAACCTTTAGACGCGCCGTCAAATTAATTAATATTATAAAGAGATTTGATTATTTGTTTGCATTGAATAAGCTCCGAAACTACTGAACCGATTTGAAAAATTCTGTCACTATTGGAAAGCTACACTATCCCCGGGTGACATATGTAGGCTATATTATATTTTCAAAAAAAATTGGGATCCTTACTAAAACTCCAATAATGTAACCCAAGGTGTAAAAAAATTACCAAAAATTTAGGTAGGGTAGGGTATGTAGGGTAGGTAGATAGGTAGATAGGTGCGCCGTAGATAAGTACTACCCGTGCAAAGCCGGGGCGGGCAGCTAGTTTATTTATAGAGGTACACCAACAGCTTCTGCATATCTTCTCAAGTACTATAGGACTGCCTCTTTGGTCTAATGGTGGCAAGCGCTACTGCTGAGCATGAGGTCCTGGGTTCGATTCCCAGGTCGGGCAAAGTGTTATTGGGTTTTTCCATGGACGTGGACTTCCACGATAATATCGTCACGTTAGAAATTATAAACATGCACAATTACAGGGTAACCAGCATCCTCAGTAATGATTCAAAATTCAAAAAAAAAAAAAACAGAAATTCAAAAGTCATTTATTCAAACTAGGCTGAGAATCAGCACTTTTCGAACGTCAAAATTACATAAGACAGTCCCACAGTGTTTTATGAACCCCGATTTTCGGACATCCCATTTTTATTGAAAAACCAGACAGAAATGATCATTTAAATGCAAGATTTCGTATCCCCATTTAGCTACTAAGTCTAGTTTCTGAGTGAGATTTTTTTGAAAATCGACCAAATTTTATTTCGATTTTCAGAAAAAAATAAAATACATTTAAACTAAGCGTCATAGAAATAACGATGTTAGGTACATTGATGGCGCATCTTATGCCGAGTATTTTAGTGCATAAATGAACCTCGTAACTTTGCTTGATCCAGATATAAACGTGTTTTTCGGTTTTTAGTTTTTCTTAATTTTCTCGAAAATTCCGTAATTTCGGGAAAAGTTGTTTATACTGAAATTATTTCGATAACTTCTCCAACACACCACATAAATTTCTCATCCCAATTCCATGGAACTTGGAAACCACAACGATTTTAAGTTTTATCCGGATTTTACGTCGTTAGGGCTGTCAAAATCTCAGATTTTTATTTATATCCGGGTTTTATATAACTTTGCCAAAAAATATATCTACCTTGTAGTAAAATCGGTGGTTTAGGTTATCTGACGTGAAGAAGCCAGCTTGGTATCTAAATAAAATATTATTCATCGATGTACGTTAAGAGGCATATTCAGGCATTTAGTGTTATTTAAGTTTTTTTGTAGTACGTACTAAATACTGCTAAATGACAAGCAAAATCCACATAATTCAATAGCAATAACATAAGCTTAGTACCTCCACGCGGTGAAGGCGGTAACAGTTTTTACTGGCTAAAACTCCCATAAATATTTTTAACTTGACCACCAGCTATGCCTTCGGGCTTATGTTGTTTTCGTTTGTCTATTGCGTACATCTGTGTAGTGGCACGGTAGCCTACCCGGTAACGCAGGGGAGCAGCCACCAAATATTTTACTCAATAGTAAGCAGAATTTTTTAGTAATCATGGAGCCGGTCACGACCCATGGGACTACTCTACCTCAGCAGAACCTGACCCGCTCTGCTGGAGATGGTCTTTCTGGGCCCCCACCAGATGACTTTTTAATTCCAGGGGGGCATGACAATCCCAATGCACATGATGGTCAGCAAGTGGCCTCTATGTCAAACGAAGCTATGGATAGCACCAAAGTCGGTACTTTTCAGTCTCTAGAAGTAGCAGCAAACGCACAGGCTGTGGAAAATCAGCCCTCACAAAAAGTGTTGACAAGATGACGATGTAGACGTTTTTAAATTGTTTACGAATAAATTCAAAGTGTTTGTAGTTTTTAACAAATAATAAAAAATAAAAATATTATTTTGAAAGGTCTCGGTAGGCTGCCAGTAAACTGATTCACGTTCTGTTTGTCATTCTGTCTACGGAACTTTTACTTTTACGAAAAATTTGATCCACAAAATTAGGATTAAAAAAATTGACAACCCTAACAAAAATAGTTAAATTGGAATAACTTCTGAGTTCCATGGATTTGGGATGTCATAATTATGTGGTGTATTGGGGAAGTAAATAGAATTATTTCTGTATAGATAACTTTTCCCGAAACGGCGGAATTTTCTAGAAAATTAAGAAAAACTAAAAACCGAAAAACCCGTATAAATCTCGATCTAACAATGGTGCGAGGTTCATTTATGGACGAAAATACTCTACATAAGATGCGCCATCAATGTACCTAACATCATTATTTCGTATCACGCTTATTTTAAGCGTAATTATTTTTTTTCTTAATATCCGGATGGAAAAATTACGATTTTCAAAAAATTATCACTCTGAAACTAGATTTGGTAGCTAAATGGGGATAAGAAATCTCGCTCTTAAATGATCATTTCTGTCAGGTTTTGCAATAAAAATGGGATGTCCGAAAATCGGGCTTCATAAAACACTGTGAGTCCCCCAAAACGCCCACCCTTCACCACTTCCTAGTGCATTAGCTGGGAAGAAGAAGTGGCGCAACAAACTCCCCAGCAGCACAGCTGTCTGTTCAGTTAGAAGAACAAAAAAAAAGATTCTATGTAATAGTATTCAAAATAATTTACATTACGCAACACAAAACATAATTCAAATTATTAGCCATATGTTAGCTAGCACACGCCAATATACCAAACAAAATCATCGACAACTCAACCAATCAATCATCGATACTCAGGCCGAAATAAAAAAACGAAACGTAAACAGAATTTAATATCTAAATAAAAAAGCCTCCAGGCATAAAGGGCGTGCCCGCTTACATATAGTTGTAACTGGAAGTTATAAATGATAAACTAGGACCATCGATGTAAAATAAATAAACAAAGTGTTAATTACTAATAACAGTAAATAATATGATCAATTATTGTCGAGGTCACTAGCTAACCATATATTGCAATACAACTCATAAAAAAACAGTGTGATGAGTAGATATTGTCAAAAATAAATTGAAGTTAAATTAAAATAACTTGACTTAAAAAGTCAAATAAAATAAACAATTATATAAACTCATATAACTTGTCAGTACGTAAGCTGGAGAAAGAACATAAACATTGTCTTGAGTTAATCACAGCGACCAACTATTCTTATCATTTAAGTAGTCGTTGATAGAATAGTATGCCTTTGAACAAAGATTGGATTTTACTTTCGTTTTAAACGCATTAAAAGGCAAATCTAGCAAAGAAGAGGGTAGCTTGTTATAAAAGGTTTTACCAAGCCCAACAAATGAGTTATGAACCTTATGAAGCCGGTGAAAGGGAGCTCGTAGTTTGTCCTTATTTCTAGTGTTAACATTGTGAAAATCACTGTTTTTTGTGTATAAGTGTATATTTTGCCTAATATATAAGATATTGGCGAAGATGAATTGAGATGCCACCGTGAGGATACCAATATCTTTGAAAAAATCTCTCAGAGAAACTCTGGCACCAAGCTGGTAAATAGCGCGAACAGCTCGTTTTTGAAGAACAAATATATTTTGAATATCAACAGCTTTGCCCCACAGCAGAAGACCGTAGGACATAACGCTATGAAAATAACTAAAATAGACTAACCGAGCTGTATCGACGTCAGTGTATTGTCTTACTTTCCTGACGGCGTAGGCGGCTGAACTGAGCCTTCCCGCTAGGCTCGATATATGTGGGCCCCACTGAAGTTTGGCATCTACTGTTATGCCCAGAAAAATCGCCGAGTTTACAGATTCAAGCACCTCTTTATCTAAGACGATGTTGGGACCTAGATTTCTAACATTTGGTAGGGCAAACTTTACACATTTCGTTTTCTTAGTATTTAGAACTAGGTTATTTGTCGTAAACCAATCCGTAACCATTGAGAGTGCACTGTTTACATCGTCAAAATCTTGTCTATTCCTGTCTACTTTAAAAATAAGAGAGGTATCATCTGCGAACAGTACAACTTCACAGATACCCTTTAAATAGAATGGTAAGTCATTGATATACACTAAGAACAAGAATGGACCCAGTATTGAGCCTTGAGGTACACCTAACTGAACTGGTAGCCCAGAAGATTTCACACCATCAACATCTACACATTGGGATTTCTCTCCTCCCTCCAGATGGAACGTGAATTCCGCGACTACCAGCGCGACAAGCAATCCTGCGCCAAGACGGCAATGCGGCAACTGCTGCAGGAGACGCGCAGCATCACACACAAGAGCCTCGCCGCCGTCAAGGACAACGCCGGAGCCCTACAGCACGTACTCGACGCTCTCAAGCACGACGCCAGGTGAGATCAGTCATCTTCCTACCCTCGTCTGATGATCTACATTGCCACATGCGAACTACGCATCACACGACGGCACGCAAAATGCTGCATCGCGCAAGCAGAGTTTACCGCGCGACTAGCATTACAATGCCGCCCATGGGCATGTGACAGCCCGTATTTTTCTGAATATTCATGTTTATTTTTTCGAAAATTATCTTTAAAAAAGTCTTTAATATTTTTCATGTCATTCAACTTTTTAAGCTATTGCATAGCTTCTGTCGCGGGCCTTGAGCGTGGAGACCGAATCCAGAAATTCCGTAACAAAAAAACCTAACACCCTTGTCAGCACACTCTGTTTTTATTTTTTGAAATTTTTTGAACGGAGCTTCAGTTTTCGTTCTTGTACTGACAGAAAGCCACATAAATTCCTGACATTTTCGTTAGATGGCGTTACGTTGTTAGAAGCATAATAAATATTGTAGCGGTGGGTGAAATCACTTGTTTATCTGTGCCGTGAACAGTGCGTGCTTTGTGTTAGCGGACGTTTTGATAAATACTTGGTACGTAAGTTTGTTATTTGTTTTATACGTAAGATTATATACCATTTTGTTCGTGATTTTACGGTCTTTCTATAGTTTCAATGATAAATATTCCTGAAGAACCTACATGTATTGTAAGATAATAAAAATATTTTGAACAATATTAACTTCTCATTTATTTAATAAAAGAAAAAAAATTGTTTTCTTATCGGTCACCATGCTCAAAAAGTGTAACTTGAATTAATATCAAAGACAGAAAAACAAAGGAAAAAAAATACTGCATAAATAAAATAAATAAATAATTATAATTGCATAAGTTGATAAAAAAATGCTATGCAATAGCTTTACCGCGGCAGTCTCCGAGTGCCACACGTCTGGTTTTTTATTTGCGTTTGTGATATATCCGATGTTATTGGCGCGATTTGGATTCTGTTTATTATTTCTAAAAGTTTATGAGTCTTTTATCGGATTTACTAACATTTTTTTATTAAAATTTGTCGACTATGAAAAAAAAACGGAGGGGAGACATAAAAAAAAAAACAATATTAATTTCTAAAACACAAGTGTAAGTCCATTAAATCGCCATAAATTTAATAATATAAAAAATAATTCGATAATTTTCATGAATATTCAAAAAAATACGGGCAGTCACATGCCCATGGGTCTCAAACTCAAAGCATTTATTTCAATTAAACCATTTACAGGCACTTTTGAATTGTCAAGGAATCGGTCAGTCAGAAATATGAAGCTAGTTGCCCATTCCAAAGCGTAGTAGGTACCTATGGAGAAGAACGGGCAAGAAACTCCACGGACACTCTTTTAAATAAATTGTTACAAAGTATTTGTTACATCATTCATGTTGAAATTAAACATGTGAGAACAATGTAGAAAGACGTGCACGTTAGAAGCGTCCGTAATAAAAATATAAAACAAAGAACAATTCAAAAATTTAAATCGGCCAAGGCAGCTAAGAGTTGACCTGTCCCAACTGACGGCGCCCGTTCACGAACATGACGCATGGGTGGCATTGTATACAACGTCCCGATATCAACCCTCGGGCAGTAGCCCACCACACACGACACCCGACTGGTCGGAGGATCTTCCCTTTTCTATGGAGGATGAGTGAACTTTACACCCTGTTCCTCTTACCTCTATACATGTTACGTGGGGTTGGCGACCATGTTTTCTTCTTCCACTCTCCCTGTCAACCGTCACGATAAATAAGAGAGTAAATGATAGCATTTACTCTCTTATTTATGTTCGCATATCTCGTCGAAATGTAGGGAACAGATGATTTTTTTTTCGCGATTTCGGCGTTGGTTCCATAGTGATGAGTACAATGACCCCTTAAGAGGTTTAGTGTAAACAAAAACTAAGGTTGTATATGTAATTGTATATAATTTTTGTAAAAACCTGTTATTTTGACATTATAAACAGACATTTCAATTTTATTTATTTGTATGTATCTAATGTTGTTTCAAACGGTTGTTTTCCATAATTTCCAGGTACACATCACTGGACCACATCCCAGACGAGAGACAGCAGATCCTGACCAGCTACCTCGAAGAGTTGGAGAAGAAGGGACCTCCTCCACCCCCCACAGCGACCGAGCCCTCGCGGAGAGCCAAGCAGTGACAGCCGGACAGGTGAGCCACGGACATCCATTGCTTGGCGTTAGAGCGTTTATTCTGAAAGTTGGCAACGACGCAAATAAATGTCAAATATTTCGCTGTTTTGATTAATTTGGCAATATTACTGTATGGAAATATTAAATGTGGTTGACTAGCGAACTAGAAAATTAATAATGAATTGCAATTATAACATTGAATTTGATGTTGTAACCGTTTTAGGTGTAAAAATGGCATTTGGAAAGTTTCCAAATACTTTTTTACATCTAAAACTCAGTGTTACGATATTACATAATCAACATGTTAGTTCGCTAGTCAGTCACGTTTCATATTTCCATACAGTAATATTTCCAAATTAATCAATACAGGTAAATATTTGACAGCGATTTGGAACGTTGCCAACTTTTAGGATACACGCTCTAAAGAGCGATGAAATTTCTTTTTCGAGATAAATGAAAAATCCTGTACAATATATACATAATGTACAGGATTTTTGAATTGATCAATTTTTTTTTTTACTTCGTAACATGGCAACCAAGGAGGTAACTTATCAGAATGTTGCCAGTTTTGTTATTTTTAAATGAAATTATTGAGCTTTGAAGTTTGAGCAACTTCGAATAATATTTAAAAAAAGTCACTCAATAAAATCCGTGTGGCCTGCGTCTTGATAATGGGCCTCAACACGTAGGATACCGCCCCACGGATCCACCAAACTCAAACTCAAACTCAAAGCATTTATTTCAAATAAACCAATTACAGGCACTTTTGAATTGTCAAGGGGTCGGTCAGTCAGAAATATGAAGCTAGTTGCCCATTCCAACGCGTAGTAGGTTCCTATGGAGAAGAACGGGCAAGAAACTCCACGGACACTCTTTTAAATCAGAATATTGTTACAAAATCACCATTTTCGTATGTTTAACCGTCTGCCTACACCCAGTATAGTAATAAAGTACTGATGATGGATGAACGTGAAACGAGTCCATCAAGGCCTGGTTGCGACCAAGGCTTGTATAGAAGTTTTCTCAAAAAATGTGGGAGAAATTCAAACTCAATCAATCTGCCTAGCCTTTTCCCAACTATGTTGGGGTCGGCTTCCAGTCTAACCGGAAACAGCTGAATACAGTATTTTACATGGAGCGACTGCCTATCTGACCTCCACAACCTAGTTACTGTGTAACACGATACCCCTTGGTAAGCCTGGTTGTCAGACTTTCAGGCTTCTGACGACCCGTAACGACGACTGTCAAAGATCCACGAATGACAGCCGGGACCAACGGCTTAACGTGCTTTCCGAGGCACGAAGGAGTCTCGGTATGTAAAGATGGTCACCCATTCACGGACTGAACGCGGCAAGACTAGCTTAACCTGATCGATTGACCGGCTGTTATTACTTAGCCACGAGCCCCTCTCGGAAATTCAAACTAAGTAAATTAATTAAAAAATGTATATATTTTCTTCTCTTTTTCAGAAGCCGTTTACCAAAACAAGAAGAACTCAAAGCATGCAATAAACAAGAAAAACTACAAAATGTATATTTTGAGTTAGTCAAAATGATTCCTTAGATATTGTAATTTTTAAATGAAATGACATAAAAAATTAAGTCTATTATTTCGTTTTATTTATCTACTAGCAACGCCCCGCGGTTTCACTCGCATAAGTCTCGATCTCGTGGAAATATCGGGATAGGAAGTATCCTAGGTCCTTTTCCAGTTCATGGTCTACCCATGCGCCAAATTTCATCCAAGTCCGTTCAGCCGTTTTAGCGTAAAAACGTAACAAACAAACTCACTTTCGCATTTATAATATTAGTTCGTTTATCTAGCGAGATGCCCTTGGTTTACCAGCTTTTACGACTTGACAAAACAAAGATTTCTTTATTATACAATGTCGTCCATGGGCGTGGGCCCGCCTGTATTTTTCTGAATATTCATGTATTTTTTTATTCGAAAATTAACTTTAAAAATTATTCAATTTTTTATTTTTTTAGAGCTGGGCAAAGTGTATAATTTTTGCGATTGCAACATTTGCATCTGGATCACTGAAATGATCCGAATCATTGATACGTTTCATTTGAATCATCGACTCAAAGGATATAAACATGCATAACGACAACGAAAAACTGTGAGAGTATGAGTGATACACATCTCATTTGGTATCTCTTTCTGACTTAAATAGATTGTAATGTGTCACCCGCTCACTCGTGACTCGCGAGTCAGTTCAGGTACTGACTAACTAAAGTAACGTAACTCAGCGTCTCAGTCTTTCTCTCCGTCTCTCGGTCGCGCGGAAAGAGCACAGAGGCAAAGTAATGATTCAGATTCAAATGATGCGTTTGAAACATTGTTACTGAATCAATCTTTTGGAACACTTCAATGATCCGGATCAGTGAGTCGGTTCCGTAAAGAGTTACACACGCCTAGAATGTAGCCGACAAGCTGCCTAGTTAGTCCCGCGATTCTTTTTTGACCTCTATATACTCGTAAATTTAAGTAAACAGACAGCTAAAATAGGGACCTACGTGCAACGTTATTCTTGAAGTAGGCAGATAGCTGATGAAAGGCACTTAAAAACCAAAATCGCGTGTTCATTAATTGGACATCTTGCCCAGTGAAGGACTTCACACTTGTGACCAGGTGCTTTAAATGTCAACTGTCACACTGACATGCTACAAAGACTTGTCGAAGGCTACATACACGTGATTAAGACTACTTGATGCCCTAAGCAATCCAAACCTCAGGGCTCCGCTAAAAAAATTACGTACCTATTCATTACAACGAGATAGATCATTACGTACCTTAGAATATTATACGATGGAGATACGTGACGTAGGTACCTATTACAATAAAAACTAAAGCATACTTTTTTTATTGATTGTAATGCGACTTGCGGTTGCGACTTTTACTGGTATTAAACTCGCGAACAATTGCTTTTGAGTTCAACGTTTTAGCATAATTATCTGCCTCTATATATAATATTGATGAAGCATCTGGCCTTTCCTGCAGCATCCGTTCTTTTTTTATTATTTTCAACAACCTCCCGCCGACAAAACGCGCGGGTTTTCAAACGGGCTTGCCTTTCTTTCAAGTGCTAGCAAATATTTTTTCGGTGCTGTTTATGGTGCCCCCCGAGACGTGATGCCCTAAGCAATTGCTTAAGGGGTAATCCGGCACTGGACATTGTGGAGAACAAGGTCATCAGGCTAATGAGTGCACTAAACATGCTGAACTTTAAAAAACCGAGCAACCACAAAACAGGCGCTCAAGAATGCCCAGCAAAGAAAATAGCTAAGACAAGATAGGTATATAAATCTATATAATATATAAAAGGAAGTCGTGTTATTACACTATTTATAACTCAAGAACGGCTGAACCGATTTAGCTGAAAATTGGTGGAGAGGTAGCTTAGAACCAGGAGTCTAACATAGGATATTTTAGTAGGGTAGGGTAGGTAAGGTAGGTAGGGTAGGTAGGTTTTTTTTATATTTGATTGATTGCGGAACAAAGTTCGCCGGGTCAGCTAGTACAGGATATAATGAGGTCGCGTAGAGGGCCAACGTTTATCTGTAAATCTTTTTTTAATTAATGATAAATACTTGTGGCGAACCAACTCATTATCTATGGTTCCCTCTGTTAGAAATAACTTGACAACGCCAGTTTGTCTAGGACAGTTGGTCTATGGTTCGCAAAAGACGAGAGGATTTTCGAATCTGAATGTTAAAAGATATTAGCTCAATATTATAACGAGACTGTGTAACCTGTAATTATCAAGTTTGATAACCTGTGTTCGAGTATAGATACTTAAAACACGCCTAAATACTTATAGCATATAATATGAGAATTATAAGACAACCAATCTTACCAAAGGGTATCGTGTTACCCAGTAGCTGGGTTGTGGAGGTAAGATAGTCAGTCGCTCCATGTAAAATACTGGTATTCAGCTGCATCCAGCTAGACTGGAAGCCGACCCCAAGATAGTTGGGAAAAGGCTAGGCAGATGGACTTATAGCATATGAGCCCCCTGCCCCAGTGGTAGCCCACAGTAACAGCCCCGACTTACAAGTTATAGGATTTTTGTACTTAAGAATGGTTGAATTTTTTTATATAATAAAACATTAATTTCAAGTCTTTATTTATTTATAAGAAAAAACAACTAAATGTAAATCATAATTTGAATTTTTTTATATAATGAAACATTAATTTCAAGTCTTTATTTATTTATAAGAAAAAACAACTAAATGTAAATCATAATATACTAACTAAAATAGGTATCTTTATCCAATATTAAATATAGGCACATCTCGTTTAAAACAATAATTCCATAACTCGTTCGTTCACACTTTAAATAATAATAAAACAAACACAATTATTATAAAAACACATAATTTATTAAAACTCCGTTTGACTACGGATCAAAATATACTTCTACCCATGCTGGGGCCGCACTTGCGTATATCGTGACAAAGCAGTACGTGCCGAAGCTTCGTATGTTTTGCTCGCTAAAAAGCTATCGCGCTAATGCGGTTTCCACATTAGCGGCTTCAAATTTTTACGAATTATCGTGCAATAATCTAAGATGGCTCTCCATAATTTCGACAGAGCGTCTACGCAGTCCGGAAACAACAGTCGAAATGAACAAGCTAGACTGACCACGCGGCACGGTAATTAGCGCGCTAAAATCCTTTGATGTAGGTACCGCCGGGCGATATTTGCTACGCAGCCCGAACTATCGCGACGATAGCCGATAATGGTTGGTCACGTCTGTGTGTGATCGTGTCACTGTGCGAAGCTTCGTCACAATATACGTAGGTGCAGCCCCAGCATCATACTTACACAATAACACAAATTTTACACCCAAACTTGAATTCAGAAACTTCTTCAGCTGTATAGAATAGAGTTCGTAAATTCATTGATTCAGCCTAAACCGCTGTGGCAAAAAAAAAAAATTTTGGACAATGGTGCCTTATTTAACGAAAGTGAGCAGTAAGGCAAGGTTTTATAAAAATTCACCCCTACAGGGCTTGAATAGGGGATGAAAGTTTGTATGTAACTAGGGTAATTTTTGCTCATGTAGAAATACCATCGAGAACACTGCTATTATGTTCTAAGAATTCTGAATTAAAGTATAGTGCTATTAACATCTAGGACATCTAGAAATCTAGAAGCCTAGTCTAGTTCGTCCTGAGTAAGCTTGATCCTACGTAACGGGAGCTCCCAAATGTGCAGATTGCTGTCAGCATCTCCGGCTGCGATGCGGCATACGCTGGAAACGAAATAAGAGAAGTTTTAGCACAGAAACCTCGGTTTATTCACAAAGTACGGGATCGGCGGCACTAATGAAATTTGTGGCGAAAAGGCCAGATAGTTACAAAAAAACACATTCATAAAAAAAAAAACGAACGAGCCTTATTTTAATCGCATAAGATGTGTAACATCTGACATCTCACCTTGGTAATAAGCAACATTAAAGGGGCGGGGCCTCGTCAAGGTCGTTTCTGACTACCAACTCTAGCACCGCGCACCGCGGTCAAATCAAATAGCGCGATTCCCCGGCTTCCTGTGACACACTTCCGTCCCTTTTCACGAAATCACTCCCACAGATATGGTTATTTTGATTTCCAGAAAGCGGAGAGGAAAGTTGTTACACATAAAAAAGCGTATTACATACCATTAGAAGTTGTTTTTAGACATTTAATAAATAATTCCCATAGATGTCTGACAACGCACGAAATTTTGCACTAGAGTTCACTAAACAACAAAAGTGAACGATTTTTGAAAATTCGTCCCCTAAAAGGGGTTTAAGGCCCGGGCTTCACCAAAGCGGAGATGTGCAGAGATGTTTTCAAGCTAGGGTGTATCCACTGAAGCTGCTGGAGATGCGTTCTGGCTAGACTGGAGCGGAGATGTGTGGTAGCTAGAGCGGAGATGTGTGGTACCTATGTGCCGTCGTCAACTTGCGAGACACAGCTCACGTCTCCGCTTTGATTGACCTTCTTACCCTGGACTATGATACGACTGAAAACGTATTAATCTAAAAAAAAAACTATATTTATTGTATCTAAATCACAAACACACAATTATATACATCCTCAGGTATAACATTCGGTCAAACTCTCAACACCAACTAAACTATCTAAATTCTTACACCCACACAATCACACCATATCACACATACACACACCATCACAATCACACACAACAAACATACATACTTATATCTACTGTTTTCTTTGTGTATAAATGTTAGTTTTCTTTGTATATTAGTTTTTATTGTATATTAAAATTAGGAAATTTATTGAATTGTATATATACATATAGGTATACTATTACATGTATTGCAATTAATGTAAACGGAACGAAGGAGCCTGGATCTCACGACACAGGGAATCCTAGTGTGAGTTCCAGGAATCAACACATTCCAATGTATTTTCTTAAACAATAAATTATTCTTATTCATATTGACCCATACAAATAAGACACATCTCCGCTCAGTGATGGTCTCCATTGAAGCTGTGAATAACGAAATCCTATTGGTTGTTTAAAACACAGCTCCTCTCGTCTTGTCTCCGCTTTCATGGAGTCCGGTCCGAAAAGGCAATGAAATTTTTTATGGACTTTTTTAATTTTTGCCTATACTAACCCGCTATGGTTAGCCGTGATACAAGTGACGCAGCTCCCAACACCAGTGAGCCCCTCCACGGGAACTCGACGGCCGCTGTTCACGTTGAAGACCCGCGCCAGCTGCCCCTCAGGCTTCACCAGCCCCATGATTGCAACGCACGGGTTGTTTGGCAGCCACGTCATGCAGGATATTGATTCGTCTAGGCTTAGAACCTGAAACATAACCACATTAGCTTTTGCTCGCGACATCGCCCGCGTAGATATAGGAAATTAACCAACGAGAACGAAATACTGGGATAAAAAGTATTCAACGTCCTAACATAGGTCATGGTCTACGCTTGTGCCAAATTTCATCGAAATATGTTTAGTCATTAAGGCGTGAAGGACCTAGTATTTCGCATTGATATTAGTATGGCTATGGATACATCTGCATTCCCAAAATGTATTATAGAGGCCTCGACGGGGGACACAAATCTCTTAGCGTCGGGTCACACCGGAATGGCAGCGGCCGAGCGACGCGGTGACCACTTTCAGTGTGAAATAATTTTAAACTTTATCTACATAATTAAAAGACCAGTATCGCTTGAAAAGTTTGCGAGTACTCGCGAGGCCGCCCGCGGTGACGTGAGCGGCCGCGCGCCACGCGCGTCTTATCGGTGGTTCTGCACGCGGCTGCCAGCGGCGACGCGAGGCTGCTCGCGGCACCACGGGCGGCCGCGCGTATGTCATGTAATGTAGAAAGTAAACTAGTCAAGAGGATACTAGGCGCGTGGGATCTGGAGGCCGCGCGAAGCCGCTGGCAGCCGCTGTCGGCCGCTGCCATTCCCGTGTGACTCGGTGACTCGGACAAGCTGGGTTTTGACCAATCGAACATAGAATCACAACGAGAGCAATCTTTTCTTTATATTCTTGACATGGATAGAGAAATGGAAGAATACTCTGCCCGGTTTACATACAAAATGAACTTGGGAGAATAGAGTTAGAATATGCTTTCCCTCGTTTGGTTTTTTCGTGTGGTTACTGACTAACCTTGTGTCAGAGTTTTAAAGCCACCCATGGGCCTCTGACTTCGCTTTCCATGTGGTCGAAGAATGCAGGCATGCCGGTTTCCTCACGATGTTTTCATTATTAATTATACTAGTATTAATACTAACAAATTATGGATAATGTGCCTGAATTAAAGATGAATAAATATATAAATAAATATAATAGTTCACTTTTCTCGACCCAGAATTCGAACTACTAATTGGTTGTTTAATTGTTCTCTAAAATATTTGAATGCATGATTGGTAACCCATTTATGTGCAGACGTCGGTGTCACAAAAAATATATCATTCATCATTATCAAGGTTGGCTTCCAGTCCCGAACGCAGTCGAATACCAATATTTTTCATCACAAAATAGATACAATCAATCTGCCTAGCCTTTTCCCAACTACGTTGGGGTCGGCTTCCAGTCTAACCGGATGCAGCTGAATACCAGTATTTTCCATGGAGCGACTGCCTATCTGACCTCCACAACCCAGTAACTGGGTAATACGATACCCCTTGGTAAGACTGGTGTCAGACTTTCGGGCTTCTGACGACTCGTAACGACTGTCAAAGGTCCACGAATGACAGCCGGGACCAACGGCTTAACGTGTTCTCCGAGGCACGGAGGATTCTCGGCATGTAAAGATGGTCACCCATCCACTGACCAACCCCGGCAAGCGTAGCTTAACCTGATGGATCGACCAGTGCGGCTGTGGTTACTTAGCCACGAGCTCCTCACAAAATAGATACAATAACATAAAATGCGATATAACTATAATCACAACATACCTTCAAAGGACTAGGCTGATTTATATCATAGACCCTTAGCTCAGAATCAAGAGAAGCCGACACAAAGATTCCAGGCTTCTGAAAACTGAACGCAATATCCAGCACATAACCTATGTGCCCCTCTAACACGTCGTACACAGGATCTACCTTCTTGCTGTTCAATATAGGCTTATAGGTCTTAGTCTTACAAAGATATATAGGCCCCGTGCGCGACCCAACGACAAAAATATCGTCTGGAACCTTCTGGTCGCTCGGACGAAGAGGATAAGACTTAATGAAATCGAAACAAGTAATGAGAACGGTATTCGAATTCCTGGAACCGTTGATTGAGTAAGAAATCACGTTCTCAAATATTTTTTGGTTCGCGTTGACGCGCCATACGTTCAAAGTGCCGTCAAACCCAGATGACATGAGTATATGGTCAGCTGCGCCGCGTCTTTTGCCTGTGTTTATTATCTGCATGGTTAAGAAAGTATTAGCAAGAGTAGCGTCAGCCCATTGCAGGTAACTGATCCGCCTTGATCCATGCGAGCCTGCTGGTGAGGTCAACAATATGGCATCTAGATTCCTTAGGTTGCATAAAACAACTTCTCCCGAGATTGTGCCGTAAGCTAACAGCGCAGACACTGAAGGATGGTACTTCAGTTTGGTTACGCAAGTTTTTTCAGCCAAATCGAGGCTTCTGACAAAGGAATCGCCAGCAGTTCGTTTGATGGTGAAAATCCTGATCAATCCTTCGTCTACGCACCATGTTTTGTGCTGATTCCAGCCTAAGGAGACGGCTAGAGAGTTGCCAGCGCTACTCCAAGACATGTCGAGAACACAGCGCGAATCGTCTCCAGCTCCCATCACGGGTAAGTCAGTCAGTTTAATTTCTTGAAACAGTTTTGCTTCTATTGCCTCCTCTTCATCGGAATCTGAGGAGTTGTAAAGTTGTTCTCTGTCACTATGATCAAGCTGTTCCATCATCGAAGGCACAACTCTTTTCAGGAATTCGTTTAGCCCTGGAGGTGGATATTCTTTTAGAATGTCATCCTGAGCGTTCAAGTCTTCTGCGGTAGCTAAAGACCCTGTTTCATTAAGAAGATGGGTTTGGGATGAGACACTAGATTCAAGGAATTCCGTTGTCTGAGTTGTGGACTCGGTTCCGTCACTCTTGTTCATCTTAACGGAGTCAAAACCGACGGCTTCCCCGTCGAATCCACTTAGGCTAGACATTTTCTATTATTTTTAAAATCAATTATGTTAAAAGATGTTTTTCTAAAAAGTCAACCTTGTTTACACTGTCTTTTGTTGTTTGTAACGTTGTCATGGCGACGAGGCTTTTTCCAGTTGCCAGCTTTGTTTTTTTGTAAAAAGTTGTGTTTATTTGAGTTAATAATGAAAACTACCTAGTATTTACGTAAAAGCGTATTATAGTTAAATAAAAGCATGCTAAGGCGAAAGCGTCAAAGTAGCCCGCGAAATTCAAATTTGCTTATGTTTTTTGCAATTTGCAGGTCGGTATCAGTTTGTATGTTGATCTGAATATTATGATTCGCGGCCGTATCAAATGTTTATTTATAGAAATAAAATCAAAAGTTCATATAATCTTATTTAATGACAATTTCATGAAATCAAGACATTTTAGGATTATTCTGACATACGGAGTTGAATTGCTGATTCTAACTAAAGATTATAATTCTGTAAAGCCATATTTGTTACGGTCGCGAATCATACATATTTTAATCAAGATACAACCTGACACTGACCTGCAAATAGAACAGAGAGATTGTGACATTGTGTGACGATTGCCTGTACGTGGTCATGAGATCGATGTCCAAGTAGGGTCAGTGTTAAAAACCCCAATAACACTGAGCCTACTAAACATAGGGCATAGGCTCGACCCCAATAGGGATGATGCCTGGGTAAAAAAAAAGAAATTCTAATTAGTCCGTCAGTCACATAATAAAAAAATATTAGACACGTATTTTTTGCTTTATCATATTAATAGAAAATTACTTAGATAAAACGCAATTTTGAGTCGGGGAGAGGTCGCTACGTCACGAGTATAAAATCTACATACTCGTGACGTCATGGCACATTTTAACTCAATGTATCGCCGTAATCTTTAGACTACGTAAAAAAAGAAAACATACGTGTCCAATATTTTTTAATAAACTCCATGACGGACAAAAAAAAATATCATCCTCCGTATTACATTTTTTTTTTTTTTTTTTTTTTTTTTTTTTTTCGTATTAGGACGTTGTTGTGAACAGACGTGACGAACATTTACTAATATAAATAAATAATTACTTGCTGAATCGTGACCTGGTTTTACCAAATAGCCGGTAGTAAAGCAAACTGTATCATACGTAAGCATAACATGTGTAAGTCGTTTCCGTGAAAATGTGTAAGTGATTAACAAGTCAATAACTTACTTGTATCACAATGGATACCAGTCCCTTCAGCAGGGGTGGCAGATGTGCCCGGAGCCCACCTCCTACACCTGTGTCCGCACCTGCACCTACACCTACACCTTCACCCGGGCCCGCAACCGCACCTCCCCCTCAACCACCCAGCCAAAGAGAAGATGTCACGATGGAAGTGATACCTACGCCGGAAATCCAGAACTGGATGTCGTCCATTGAGCAGTGCCTTAATGAAGTGTGCTCTATTGTAACAGACGGCAAATTAAACATGGAGCAAAAACTGCGTATAAGTGCCCTATGCCGGAAAGTCAGTCACGGCACATCGCAGATGGCTGTTCAGTACCAGTCCCTTAAGATGAGAGCCGTCCGGGCCCACTCCACCGTCCAAACACTCGAAGATCAAATTGATCTGTCGCAGCAACTGCAAGCCCTTAAGCTGTCAATCGGAGCTTCAATGAAACCGGTAACAGGAAATTCCTTCGCTGAAATGGTTAAAAAAGGTACCAACAATTTTATACAGCCGATAAATTTAAGCTCAGTGGCCATATACCCAAACGACAAACTGAAGTCGAGTGAGGAGACTAAAATACTTGTCCAAAAAATTATATGCCCCGAGCAAATGAAGCTTCAGGTAAGAGGACTACGTAAGACGAAAAATGGCGGCATCATTATAAGCACTGAATCAAAGGACGATATTGAGAAGGTGAAAAAATCGATGCAGCTATCAAATTCAGGCCTTACAATAGACGAACCCCCAAAAAGGAAGCCTAGAATAGTAGTTCTCGGAGTGCCCTCATCCATGCAACAGAATGAAGTTTTTACTTGTTTATTCCACCAAAATCTAGCAGAGACCCTTCAGGATTATAGCCTCGAGACCTTTTTGACCTCCATTAAGTTAAGCCATAAGTCAGGTAAGAAGGACGCTGAGACCTGTAATTATATAATAGAAGTATCTGCAGATATACGTAAAGCCCTAATATCAAAAGACAGAGTGTTTGTAAACTGGTCGTCATGCCCTGTGAGAGACTTTACTCTAGTCACACGCTGTTATAAGTGCCAGCAGTACGGACATGCGGCCAAATCATGTCGGGAGACCACCAGTACCTGTGGCCACTGTGGTGATCAGGGTCACTCCATTCAAGAATGCACAAAGAAGGCTGAGGAACCAAAATGTGCTACTTGCTTGCACTTCAAAAAGCCGAGCAATCACAAGACAAGTGCTTCTGACTGCCCAGCGAAAATAATGGCTGAAAAAAGGTACATCAATTCTGTTGATTATGGAGGCGCCTAAGAGCGCCGCTAATCACATATTTTTTTTAGCCCTTGTTATAGTTTTTTATTTTATTTTTATAATTATGATTAATAATTTAATTAATGACATAGATAATTTCTCTGTATCTGAATCCCACGCTTGTGACGTTGAATACTGTAAGCAATATCTCTCTTCCTATACTAGTCCACTTACCATACTAACCCAAAATATTCGCAGTATTTTTAAAAACTTCGACAATTTTACCGTATTTTTACAACGTTTAGAAATAAATTGTGACGTTATTGTATTAACCGAATGTTGGCTTTCGAAACAATATAATATTCCACTAATTCCGGGATATAATATGTATAAAAGTAACACAAATTACAATCAGAACGATGGGGTGATAGTTTATGCAAGAAATCATCTCAATGTGTCTGTCGAGGAACCAAATATGCACGACTGTAACAGATTGTTAATTACAATTGGGTCAGAATTAGCGATACTTGCCTTATATCGACCCCCCTCTTTTAGAAATATAAGCAATTTCACTGACTCTCTAAACAACACCTTGCAGAACCTATCGTCTTTCAAAAATACTATTTTAATTGGAGATATTAATATCAATATTCTTCCAGAAAATTCTGATGCATCCACTGAGGAATACCTTAACCTATGCGCCTTCTATGGTTTGCTTCCTGCTCACACACTTCCTACACATCAAGGTGGCTCCTGTTTGGACCATATTATGCTCAAGTCAAATTTCCCTGCACTTGCCCTTGTAATTAATTCAACAATAACCGACCATAATGCTACCCTACTTATTTTAAATTGTAAATTACCTAAAGTAGTCACTCGCACAATTTCTAGTTTAATTGTAAATAAACTTGAAGAAGACTTACGCAATATCGACTTTGACCCAGTCTACAATTCCGCTGATCCGCAGTTTTGTATGTTGTACCTAATCAAAAATGTACAACACGCAATTCAGAAGAACACGGTCATATCTCGGCGAAATAACAAAAACTACAACATAAAACCATGGATCACGACAGGACTTATTCGCTGTATGAAAAATAGAGATAAACTGCATATGAAAGCGAAATCTAATCCAGATAATTTAATTTTGCAACTGTCGTATAAACGATATCGTAACTTCTGTAATAATCTTCTAAGAAATGTAAAAAGCAACTATGACAAAATTGCACTAGAAAAAGCAGGTACAAATAGTAAAAAAATCTGGAATTTTATTAAAAGTGTAACGTATAACTCAAAACTAAATCAGTCATCTTCAGGTTTATTACAAGCACACTCATCACAGTTAGCATCTGCCAACATTGCGAATAATTTCTATGTTAATGTTGGTAAATGTTTGGCTGAAAAAGTTCAGGGCCAATCACAATATCTAACAAGCACACCATTTTCGTGTAACACTATTTTATCATCCTTTGTGTTGCAAGACACTGACGAGACTGAGGTTGAAACGATAATTATGAATTTGAAGGACGACTGTGCAGTTGGCTGGGATAACATATCAAATAAAATTATTAAACAGTTCAAGCACATTTTGGGACCGCCACTAACTTATATTTTCCAAAAATGTTTATCTTTAGGTCTTTTTCCCGAGTGCCTAAAAAAAGCTGTTGTTGTCCCTGTTTACAAATCAGGCAGTAAAGATCAAATAACAAATTATAGACCTATTTCCTTACTGCCTACTATGTCTAAAATATTAGAAAAAATTATGAATAAAAGGCTTTACAAATACTTGGAGGATAAATCAATTTTATCTAAACGGCAGTTTGGATTTAGGCCTAAAATGTCAACAGACGATGCCGTGCACCACCTGACTGATTATCTAGCACAAGAACTTGATAATGGTAACCACACAGTAGGAATCTTTCTAGACCTCGCCAAAGCTTTTGATACGGTTTCTATTCCTATTCTGTTGCACAAGCTTGAAGCCATAGGTATCAGAGGCACCCAGCTGAAACTATTTAAGAGCTATCTAGAATACCGTACCCAATGTGTAAGGATTGGTAATGTTCTCAGCGATACTGAAAAAAACACGTCCTTCGGAGTTCCCCAAGGAAGTATTTTAGGGCCTACATTATTTTTGATCTACATAAACGATCTTTGTAACCTAAATCTAGATCACGGCGAAATTGTTTCTTATGCTGACGACACTGCCCTTCTATTTTCAGCTGATTCAGAAAAAAATGTCTACAAACTTGCGCAACAGGGGTTCAATATTGTTAATAAATGGCTTCAACTCAATTCACTAACACTAAATGCAAATAAGACAAATTACGTTAAGTTTTCGATGCGCAAGCAAATATCAACAAGCACTACCTCGACATTGTATGCTCATTATTGCACAATTCCTATAGATAACCAATGTGTTTGTCCCAATATTAAAATGACAAATACAACAAAATATCTTGGTGTTATAATAGATGAAACACTTTCGTTCAAACAACATATACAAGCTTTAAATAGTAGAATTCGGAAGCTGATATTTGTTTTTAAAAAGTTACGCTATATTGCTGACCCAAAACTAGTTAGACAAGTTTACTTCGCTCTATGTCAATCAATATTAACCTACTGTATTACCACATGGGGTGGAGCGGGTAAAACAATGTTACTAACCATCGAGAGAGCTCAAAGGGCGATTCTCAAAGTGTCTACTTTCCGCCCTTTCCTTTTTCCTACTAACCTCCTATACAAATCTTGTGAAGTATTAACAGTTCGACAGCTATTTATAATGGGTATTGTATTAAAACAACACAGAGCTCTACCCTATAGCACTGCATATGCTAATAAAAGACGTAAAGATATAGTTTGTCCACAAAATACAACAAAACATGCTTTTGTTTCCAAATTTTACCTGTACCTCGGTCCTCTTCTCTATAATAGACTAAACTCGAAAGCAAACATTTATTCCCTGAATTACACAAATTGTAAGAGAATTCTCAAGGATGCTCTCCAAAGTATGTCTTACGAAGATACAGAGAATTTACTAACTGTGCTAAAGTGAAAAATTTCACCTACGTTAAGTATAAGTATATCAAATTTAGAAACTAAGAGTTAAGCTCTTCAACATGTAATTAGTGATCTATTGTCAACCTGTTGTTTATTTATTTTATAAGTTTATTTTAGCTCCTCTCGCCTGAAACACAGGATTACCTAGTTCAGGCACGTAAGTCTTAGGAATATAATTTACATTTAAGCAAAACTGTACTAATTTTTATGCCTTGTAATTATTTTGGAATAAATATTATTATTATTATCTTTATTAACATTTTAACATATAAAATACATTTTTAAATATTTCTTAAAAACTATATAAAAAACATTTAAAAATATAAAAAATAGTATTCCGCCGGTGTCGGGAGCAAGGTCCAAGCTACCGGTGGTTAGGGCTGCAGAGACAGGAACCTCCTCACAATGCGAGCCGTATCGAGGAGTACTGCCTTCTGAATCAGGCGCTTGATCCAACCGCCTAACGAGAGCCTCGAAAGATGTTGGTCGAGGCTTTCGGCCATCAGGCCATTGGCCGTTACGACAATCGGTACAATGATAGCCGAGCTCACATTCCACATGTCAACAACCTCGTGTGCTAAGTCGAGATATTTTATTTGTTTCTCTTTCTCAGCTTTCACGAGGTTCCCGTCATGTGGGATGGTAACATCGACTATCATTGCGCGGCGCGCTAATCGGTCTATCACCACTATATCAGGCTTATTGGCAACAATAGTCCTGTCAGTAATGATAGACCGATCCCAGTACAACGTGATATGGTCATTTTCGAGAACTGGGTCGGGCACATACTTGTAATACGGTACCTCAGAGTCAACAAGTTTATATTTCAAAGCAAGTTGCTGGTGAATAATCCTGGCCACTTGATTATGCCTGTGTAAGTACTCGCCGTTAGCCAGACGCGAACAACCAGAGATAATATGTCTGATGGACTCACCCGGACGATGGCATGCCCGACACACGTCAACCGTCCCGTCCTTCATAATATGTCTCCGATAGTTATTCGTCAAGATAACTTCGTCCATAATTGCACAGACAAAACCTTCAGTTTCCCCGAAAAGGTCACCGAAACGTAGCCAGGATACGGACGCTAAGAAATCTACACCAGGCTCATGAAGAGCCCGATAGTAGCGCCCGTGAAGCTCCTTGCTCTGCCATACCTCCTTGCGGTCATCTGTAGTAAGTATTACAGGTTTGCGCCAGTTCTCTTTAGCCATGGAGAGCGGGGTGAGTCCCTTGTCCACTGCGACCACATCCCGGTGCATACCCACTTCGGCTTTAAAAAAATTATCCCTGAGGCTGCATACCTCGCGGTTGTGGAGGGTCTTAGCGTTTAAAAAGCCTCGACCCCCGCACTTCCGCGGGATGTACAGTCTCATCACCGATGAACGTGGGTGATGCATCCGGTTTGCGGTCAAGAGTGTACGGACCCTTCGGTCCAGGGCGTCGAGTTCGGTCTGAGTCCATTTGAGTATGCCGAAAGAGTACATCAAAACCGGCATGACCCAACCGTTGTAGGCGCGCACCTTGTTTCCGCCCGAAAGAAGACTAATTAAAACCTTCTTCAGGCGACCAAAGAAGAGCTCCTTCAACGATTGCTTCATGTCAGCAACGTTGATGCCTAACGCTTATTATTATTATTATTATTATATTATTATGGGAATTTTGTTACAATAACTGGCAATACTTACACCACTGCCTACCCCTTTCCGGGCAGACAGGCGAGCTGTTATAAACTGCGATTTCGATACTTTACGTAAAGAAAGTTGTAATTATTACTATTAATTCATTTGTTTCCAGTCAGCAATCAATCTGCCTAGACTTTTCTTAACTGGTTAATACGATACACCTTGGTAAGACTGGCTGTCAGACTTTCGGGCTTCTGACGACCCGTAACGACTGTCAAAGATCCACGAATGACAGCCGAGACCAACGGCTTGGCGTGCTTTCCGAGGCACGGAGGAGTCTCGGTATGTAAAGATGGTCACCATTCACGGACCACCCCGGCAAGCGTAGCTTAACCTGATGGATCGACCCGTGCGGCTGTTATTACTTAGCCACGAGCTCCTCCTTTGTTTCCAGCCAGCGAGGTAACAAAAAAAAACAAAAGTAAGTACTAAAATAAAATATTTATTTATTTATTTTTAATAGGGAGTAATACATTTTAGGAAAATAATTATAAGCTGCACAGTAGTGCAACCCGCCAAGTCCTTAACGTTAAGACAATAAAACTAAATTATATAAATTAATTGTAATACTCTTAAAAAAGGATTTGAACTTATTCTAGATTGCAATTCGAAATATTAATACGAAAATAAAAATAAATGCTAATTAGAAATTAATGATAAAATAAATTCTTGTATTAGTAAAAATATTGCTAGTAAAAGGTCGACCAGTTTTTGGTAAAAAACTGTTGAATTTTTCGATCGCGTTTTTGCGAGACGATCGATACTAAATACGACACGACCATAGACTTGTTTTTATCGACCCTTGGCTGGTAGACAGCCAACGTACGGCATCCGTTATTTTGACACATCAAGCTTAGTAAGAGAACGTCACAGGTATGAGTGGCAAAGACGAACATTTTATAAAACTTAGGGGCTGTTCATTTATTACGTAAGACGATTTGAGGGGGAGGGGTATCCGAAAGTCTTATTTTTAGGGGGGTCGGTCAGGAAGTGGTTAAAATTAGTCAGTGGCAACTTAGTCCGCGTGAAATTACTTGTTCCCCCGACCCACCGCGTTGCGTCGCATCGTATCGCCCGCCCGCGTTTTACTTCGTTTTCGATTAGCGTTCTTTTTGACTTTTATTACTTTTGCCCGGCTCCTTAGGGTCGTGGCGTGATGTTAAATAGTCTATATCCTTCCTCAAGAATTTGGATATCAAATACAAAAATATTTTTTCAAATCCGACTGGTAGTTTCAGAGATCAGCGCGTTTAAAATAAAAAAACTCTTCAGCTTTATCATATTATTAGTAATAAATTTGCATAATTTTATTATTTTGACATTTCACGCTGTCCATGTGACATTTACGAAATATGCAAAATGGCTAACCAGATGCATCTTGTCATTTATCATTGCATAATTTTTTAGTCAATGTTCAAAATAAATTAATTTTGATTGCACAATTTGTAATTTAAAAGTCCTATTAAAATTTTATTTTCGCGATAACACTCACTATGGAGTGTTTTTTTACGATGTACTAATAAAATTACGTTGATAGGTATTTTATGCACTTTATTACTATTTCGATAACCGACAAACGTGTATCGAAACATTGTAAGTGGGACACACATTTCGGGATATCACCAAGCGGTTGGCCAACTGTTCACGTGACCACAGGGCTGGCCAATTTTTAGGTCTAAAGAATCAGCATTTTTTTACTCACAGGATTGAAAATAAGGAGCAAAAGAGACAACAAAATAACTATCACATTCACATGTGACATTACCGCTGATAAAAATTTATATTTTCCTAATTATTAGAATTACTGCTAAGGTCCCATCAGAGACTATCTTTTTTTACGCGACTACCCAAGAAATCCTCTGAAAATGTGACCAATACCTTAAAAAAAAATTATACATAGTTCTGTAAGCATTACTCTACTCAGTTGGGTTTTACCCTCAGCCAGAAATTGATAACCAAGTTTAATTTAAATATTTATCTTTTGCCTCGTCTGATTGCCACCTTCTAAAAGTACCTACAGTACTCGGGCGTTAAAATAAGACATATTTAAAAGAGCATCCATGGAGTTTCTTGCCCGTTCTTCTCCATAGGAACCTACTACGCTTTGCAATGGGCAACTAGCTTCATCTTTCCCACTGACCGACCCCTTGACAATTCAAAAGTGCCTGTTTACGGTTTAATTGAATTATATGACTTGAGTTTGACATTGAGTGTCAAAGACTTCTTTTTTTAAATCGATGCGTCCTATCACCCGCGTAATTTGACAAGTTTATGTCAAACAATTATTACGAAAAACCGGTCAAGTGTTGTAACCTAAGAAATAATATTGTAGAGATGTTAGTATTTTTGTTAGTGTACACAAGTTTAATTAAAACAAAGCTAGGGAATAAATAATATGAGAATTAGATGCCTCCATTAGTGAATTTAGTTTGTTTAGCTTTTTTTTAATATGGCTACAATTTCAACGATCACCAAAAAACATTTTTTTTTTCAACTAAACAAATAAAATAAAATCACCGTAAATAAATTTGGTTAAAATGCTTTTTTTTATGTTGTATGCTTTTTGGTAGCTCAATTTTCCGGTAAGCGTTTAAATATGACCTTTTTAATATTTCAAAACTCGATGACATTACAAGGTACAAAAAATATATCAAACTAATAGTTTTTTGACAGACATCTTGAATTTTCTGGCTACATTTCTAGCCTAACATTGTATAGCCTCAAATAGACTATTATACTTAAAATGGCAGTAAGTAATACAGCTTATTAATAACATAATCGTCACAAGTAAAGAACAGAATAACCGCTAACAATGTACCATGTACTATCGGTTTTACAGGCGAATAATTAAACATAAAACCATTTAAAAGCTTGTGCAGACCAGCGCGACTTGTCGCGCGACGCGACACCGGTTATTGTTATACTGTGAAGTTTTCTTAGAAATTGTATTGTTCGTGTCGCGCTGGTCTGCACAAGCCTTAAAGTCGCTAGCGTGAACAACTGGTACTTGAATAGAAAATTTTACATTAAGAACTTGTTGAATTTAAATTTCCCATTCTTCAAATAAGTACATTTTATCTGACGAACAAAAATTGCGGTTTGACAGCTTTTGTGTACAAAATATATAATATTGTGTCAAACTGTCATATTTATTCTTCAGAAAAAAGTTATCTGACGATTAAAAACCTTTTAATTACGAGCATACAAATGGTTGGGGTGCATTCATAATAATAAAAATCATTATTGCAGACCACATGATCTATAAACAAACAAAATTAATAGAAAAAAAAACACAACAAAATAAAATAAATAAGGTACTTAGTACAAAACTTTTTGTTGTTTTAAATTGTGTTTTTTTGTAATACCTGACTTATTTTTTTCAAATTATAATAGCCATACCTCACCGGGGTGCCATGGTAACGTCGCCAGGTCGCGTTGCCACCTAAATGAATACAGTTATATGTATAGTGGATAGCTCACCTGGCGTCCGCTTGGTTCCGCAGCCAACCATACATTTTGGTCGCACTGCCAAAAAATGTATGGTTGTTTGCGCAACCTATCGGACGCTAGGTGAGATCCCCACCATAAAGCTGTGTATATTTTGCTCGCAGCGCGACCATGGCGTCCTAGTGAGATATAACCCTGAGAGACTTAAATACTTAAATTTACAGTACGGTAAAGTAGTTGAGACCCTACGTCTATTTACCGTGTTACAGCCATTCCATACAACTGTCAAAAAATAACAAATGTCATTCGGGAATCATCGTATTTCCGAATACAAACGAATGCTAATTTCCATGTCCATCAATCATTAGATTTGTCGTGTATAATAATTTGAATTCAGTATAGAATAATGTATCAGAATAATGCAGTAATTACCCGTCCGAACCTAGCTGCAACACAGCGGTTTGTAGTGCAGCCGCATTTGTTCTTAAAAGGCAATGAAAAGGCGGATTCAACACAGACACCCATAGTATTATTTCCGTTAGAAATTGTAAACTAGGTGAAATGGGTTAGGTTAGGTTAGAATTGTGACCAACCGCACGCGATTCGAGCGAGCGCTACTTCCAAATTGCTCGCAGCTAGGCAGGCTATTTAGTAGAGGTGGGCAAAGTGTATCATTTTTGATATTGGAACATTTGCATCTGGATCACTGAAATGATCCGAATCATTGATATGTTTCATTTGGATCATTTGAATCATCGACTTAAAGGATATAAAAATGCATAGAGACATCGAAAAACTGCGAGAGTATGAGTGATACACATCTCATTTGGTATCTCTTTCTGACTTAAATAGATCGTAATGTGTCACCCGCTCACTTGCGACTCGCGAGTCAGTTCGGTAGTACTGACACTAAAGTAACCTCAGAGTAATAACAGTTATTACTCTGAGAAAGTAACGTAACTCAGCGTCTGTCTTTCTCTCTCGCTCACTGCTGCTCAGTCGCCTCGCAAGCGACGGTCGCGCGGAAAGAGCACAAGAGGCAAAGTAATGATTCAGATCCAAATGATGCGTTTGAAACGTTGTTACTGATCCAATCTTTTGGAACACTTCAATGATCCGGATCAGCGAGTCGGTTCCGTAAATAGTTACACACGCCTACTATTAAATTTAGTATTAGCGCACAAGTTTGATATCAGCAGTGTAGACAGAGCGAGTATATAATAAGCTGTATTGCAGTCGTTTTTGTTAAAATAATGTCTTTCGGAGCCGACAGCTCTGTCTGTGTTGCACCCGCCGCACCCGCACATACCCTTCAAACCGAAATCCCGCAACACTGATTTGAATGATGGTTTTCATGAAAATTTACGTAACCAGTTAGCGTCACTTTGACAAGAGGTCTTTCATTTAGAAACGAATAAAAAATAGATGATGACGTTCATCATTAGTTTCATTCATTCGTTCATCATTCAGTCACGACTATACAAAATATAGGCGCTTTGACACTTTTGACAGGTCCTGACGTCTTAGTGCTGCCATCTAGTGGACGTCATTTCAGAAAACACTTATCGATTAGTTTGCTTGGCTCATATATCTCAAAGCTTTTTAAAATTATTGTTTCTATAAGTTAAATTTCAGTTATGCTTAGGCACTTAAAAGTATTACAAATATCTCAGATTATTTGAAGAACTAATACATTTCTTTAGAGAACGAACCCTTTTTACCCGACTGCGAGACAGAAAAGACAGGGTTATGTTTTTCTACAATTTGTATCCACATAATCTCGACGAGGGTAGTTAGAAGCCCGAAAGTCTGACAACCAGTCCTAACCGGGATTTCGTGTTACCCTGTAGCTGAGTTCAGGTGGAGGTCAGATAGGCAGACGCTCCATGTACAATACTGATATTCAGCTACATCCGTTTAGACTAGAAGCTGACCTCAAAACAGTTGGGGAAAAGGCTTATAAATGATGCATCAAATTCATCTCTGTAGCGAGGAAGCCATATTCAGCTTAAAATGTGATTTAAATTCACAATACAGTGCCCAATCTATATTATTAACGCTCACCAATAATTTATAAGGAACTAATTTTAATTAGATAAATAGCCGCGATAAAAATAATAGAGTTTTATCAATAATAGAGCGAAAATCGTACTAATTGGCACTTTAATCACAGATTAATACAGATATGGTTTACTCCGTAAAACCATTAAAATAAAAAACATAACCTTTCTTTGGCAGTCGGGTAAAAGCGACTCTAGCTACCACACAATAAAGTGCAATTCAGGTCGCACGGCGCTAATTTCCTACAGTTATATTGCACTAGCATAACCACAATAGAAACGGGTTTTGTCGACGGAAGAATAGACAAAATCTTTATCTTCTTTATGTTTATCGTTACATATTATAAAACAAAGTTCCCCGCCGCGTTTGTCTACCTATTGTATTGTAGTGTCCTACTCGTACCAATGGACGGAGTGATTCATGCGGAAGGTTTTTGTGTATAATTCGCTGAAATATGACAATTATTGTCGATGATGTCGGAAAATATCATGCCGACTGGGAGCTTTACTGGCGTGCGTCGCGTAAGCCGTAAGAGATACATCAAATTTATGTTTTACAGAATTGTATATCTTAAAAAGTTCAAAAATAAAGTCCGCGATAGCAATATGTCTATCTTCTAAGGATGACCTACAGTAAGCATTTTTATCTTGCAGAATTTGATAAAAATTTCATTGTTATTTTCAAAGCTATTTTGACCGGTATTTTATTTATCCTTAACCAATAAAATATACTGTTTAAATTGGGCATTTAATTTAGATTAAAATATGCCTTGACATCATATCATTAAAATTAATACTTTAAAAGATATCACAGATTCAAAATTACGCGTGACAAAATAATTATGGTTGCCGACAACGCGGGCGCAGCGGTAGGAATCAACGACTTTTCCTTGGATATTAGGTATGATCTAACTAATTCTGGTAGTACGTACCCGTGGGATATTTTCTTACATCCACGCGGGCGAAGCCGCGGGCAAGAGCTAGTGACAGATAAACAATCACAATCTGTCAATTTGTCTATTCTTCCGTCGACAAAACCCGTAGAAAACCTATTCCTATGGTTGTCATGCTATGCGTGACTTCTGACTATGTTACACTCACTGAATTGGCCCGACAAGACGGGCCCACCGCGTACCGTCTAGCTTGATACATACAATGCGGAGAGAACCATCTGTATTTATCTACGATTTAATGGGATACTGCAATATTTCCTATCTCCTAAATCATTTCAATACTGACATCATATCACCCAGCACGAAATGAAGTTATCCGGAAAAAACTGGAGTAACCGACATAGCTTGCAGAGTAAACAAGCTGAAGTGGCAGTGGGCTGACCATGTTTGTCGAAAGACCGATGGCCTGTGGTGCAGACGAGTCTTGGAGTGGAGAGCACGTATCGGCAAGTGTGGTGTGGGAGCCCCCAGCGCCGATGGACCGAGGACTTGAAAGTTTCCTGGGACAGACTGGATGTGGGATGGAGGACAGGGTGTTGTAGCGCAGCCTGGGAGAGCCCAGCAGTGGACTGTGATAGGCTGAGTTGATTGCTGGGGCACCAGCACGAATTTATTTAAAGTATTTTCCATGAAGACAAGATACCGAGTTTCCTGAATCCGTAGAAAGTATGAATATGGATAGCTATAAGAGTAGGGAAAGACCAGAGAAACGATGGATGGACTGTGTGGAAGATGATATGGATAGAAAGGCGGTGACTACCGAGATGACGACCGCAAATAAATTGATAAAATCTGAGATGTTTCACTGTGTCCCATTAAAATTATAGTTCTTATAATAATCAGAGTATAGGCCGAGAATTCTTATTTAATTTTTTTTTATAAAAGTTGTGTACTTCACTTATCCTAATATATTATATTATATTTTAGAGTAAACATACAGGTTCAATTTAAATTAGTTAGCGAAACTACGCAGAGCTGATGGGCATCGATATGTAAACATGATAAAACAAAACAAAAAAATATTTATAAGATTATGTTTTGGGGTCATCGACCCTAAGTGGTATAATTACTTAAAATATCAGTAAAAAAAAAACTGCTTTTTTTGTAAACTTCCCAGACCATGTTTATCGTAATCTAAACACGATATAAAACATTTTTTTTTTTTTTTAATTCATTCTTCAAGTGAGTGACCAGCGGTTGTGGACCCCAAATAAAGATATTAAATATTTTTGTTTTCCCATCACGTCGGCGGCGGGTTTCGCTAGCTAATTAAATTTGACCCTGTATTCATTATGAGTCATTGAGCTTTAGAAAGAGACTGTCACACAGGATGAGTCACAGATACGACGTGAGACTAAGGGTGTGTACAAACATTGAGCGGCAATCGTGCGCGGCCTGCCGTGCTGTGATTGGACGACTGCCGCGCGAACATTCGTCGGTTTGGTCCTAACTAGAGCTCGGCAGAAATGTGTCCTGCAAACGCCGTGTTCTTGCCGCGCTCTTGCCGCTCAGTGATAAGACACACCTTAAGACGGAAGTTTTTCTAAAAGTCTGCGCCATATACGACATCTTACAAATTAATGTTTCGTTCAAAATAAAATAGCCTCGCAAGAAGTTCTCGGCAACACTAAAACAACATTACGCCAGTATTTCCACAAGGGTTAGGCAGAGCTGTACCGATAGTACACTCACTTAGTATACCAATCGTAATATTATCAGGGTTGATAAAAATCATGATTTTTATAAAAAAAACAAAATAATCGGATTTATTTGATTTAAATCGGATTTTTTTGATTATTTCTGTCACACATGTCTCTAAATGTTTTTTCATTTTCGCTACTAAGCCCATTAATTCCTTCTTACAACGTTCGCACACCGCTTTGTTAAACTTGCCGCAAGTGGACTTTTTTTCATCGAAATAAACCCATTCACCATCTTTTTTTCCTTCCAGACATCTTGTTGTATTCACTTTCATTAATCAATCACGAATGACCGCGCCAAAGACTAATCGAACGATTTCACGAGTTTAAATTTCGGAGAACCTCCGAACGGTGTAGTTAAACAGCATTGGACACGTGTGTGCGCGCCGTAGTTTATGTCGGGGGAAGTCCCTTGACACATTTTGGCTGATTTGGTCGAAGTAAAAAAATATTGATTTTTATAAAAAAATCACTTGATTTTAATCGCGATTTAAATCACTGATTTAAATCAAGTGATTTAAATCATATCAACCCTGAATATTATCTAACTTAAAATAAGATATAATTAATAAATTCCATAGCATTAGATCTTGGCTCGCCTCTACCGTGCTTTCTGATATTTTACTTCTTAACTTCGACACAGTACCTGAAAAAATAAAAGAGAAAAAATAATTAGGATATTTGCCAAAAAAACATCAAAATTGGTTCTGAAGTTTCTGAGAAAATTTACATTACCGGTAGTCAGAAACCCGTAAGTCAGACAATCAGTCTTGCTATCGCTTGGTATCGTTTTACCCAGTAAATACTCGTGCAGATTTGCGCAATTTCTACGAAAACTTCACGGTGTAACAATAATGGGTGTCGCGTCGCTCTAGTCTGCACGAAGCTTAAACAGGGTTGTGAAGGTCAGATTACTGACACATGCTTGCACTGACTGGACAGGTCCACTCAAATCTGTGTGGTTTATTCCTCAAAAGACCATTTCAGACACTAATCTACATGGTCCTCATATGGCTTGACCAAGATTATGTCTGGACTTTAAAAGAGACTGCGACCTCTGAGTTTGTTTCGGCCTTTCTTCTCAGAGTAGTCAGATAGGAAACACCGACCTCACCTAGCTTATTTTTTTATATGACGTGTAAAAGTGATTCTGATATCCTATTTACAGAATAAACAATTTCATTTCAGATGCCTATCTGAAATGAAATTGTTTGAAACCAGTATGTTACAGATGTTACATGGAGCGACTACGCAGTAGCTCCATGTAACATACTGGTATTCAGCTGCATCTGGTTAGATTGGCAGCCGACCCCAACATAGTTGGGAAAAGGCAGATGATCTGTTTTTGAGAAAATCGCAGACGGAGGTACATTTTGATAAACTCAAACTCAAAGCATTTATTTCAAATCAATAAATAATACTTCAATAAAAACATATATTCACAAAAAGAAAAAACTTTGACAATAAGTAATTATACAGAATGGTGTTATACAAAAGGTAGGTAATGAGGTCAAAAGTCCAATATGAGTAGGTACCCTACCCCCCAAAGTAGGAAAATCCTGTATCTTGGGTGGCAGTGTCTTCGCATCACATTAAAAGGTCGAGCGATTATTGTGAGCATACAAGTTAATTTAGAATGAGATATATGTATAAATAAACCATTTACAGGCACTTTTGAATTGTCAAGGAGTCGGTCAGTTGCCCATTCCAAAGCGTAGTAGGTACCTATGGAGATAACGGGCAAGAAACTCTAATAGGAAATAGAAACTAAAGTGCTTATAATAAGCACTATTTGTATAATAGTGCTTATTATAAGCACTTTTGTTTATATTTTATTTTGTATAGAATCAAGTTTTTCTGGACAGTTTGTTGCGCCACTTCTTCTTCCCAGCTAATGCACTAGGAAGTGGTGAAGGGTGGGCGTTTTGGGAGACTGTCTTATGTAATTTTGTCGTTCGAAAAGTGCTGATTCTCAGCCTAGTTTGAATAAATGACTTTTCGTTAATAACGTTTTTACTAAAAATATTTTTTATGATTTCAGAGTTCTAAATTCAGATACTTTAAATATTTTTGACCTAAAAACGAAACATATTATAATTATGTCAGAAACAGAGTTAGCAGACGCGCAGCACAGTCGACCGCGTCTGTGGTAACTTTTATCTTGAGCTGGCCTAGTGTAGTACTGAGTTTCAGTACAATAAGAGGTCAAGCAATACGTATTTAGTTACCACTAACGTACAGCGAACCCTGCGCAATATACATAATTAGTCATAATAAATTAGTTCATCACTAAACAATCTATTTAATGAAAGAAAAAGTATTTATTGTGACTCGCACAGGAAATCACATACATATATAAACTAAAAACACATTAAACATAAATAAAAAACAAAGTAACATTAAAATGAAGGAAGTCTTGTACGAGGCCAAAAGGCTCCTATCTCAGCATGATGCCGCGACATTTAAAAATAAATAAAAATGTCGCAGCGCCCGCCATTCTGATAGAGCCCGCAGTGATGTCACGGATAGATAGATTACAATACAGACAAATAAATATAATAAAAATAAAAAGGTGTGTGAAATACAATGAAGAGTAAAATATTATGTAATCCGCGTGTCTGCATCCGACGTACGATTCTTGTTCCGGCGATTTACGTAAAACAATGTGTTACCAGTTACAGGATTTACTCAGCCAGTTGCACAAACACAAACATTAATGCCCCATTACATAATGGATCATTAATGCTAATGATTTCATTAATTTAATGAACTTGCACAAAGCAACTGTTCCATTATGTAAAGTCGACAATTTGTTATCAATTACAAATATGAGTTATGAGATAAAATAATGTTAACTACAATAGGGATGATGCCTGGGTAAAAAAAAAGAAGTTCTAATTATTCCGTCAGTCATATAATAAAAAAATATTAAACACGTATTTTTTGCTTTATCATATATGTAGATGCTTAGATAAAACGCATTTTAAGTTGGGAATGGGGGTCGCTACGACACAAGTAAGAATAAAATCTACATACTTGTGACGTTATGACACGTATAGTTATACTCCATTGCACAGACCGAGGAGCTCGTGGCTAACTAATAACAGCCGGTCGGGTCGATTCATCAGGTTAACTTACGCTAGCCGGGGTTGGTCCGTGGGTGACCATCTTTACATACCGAGACTCTTCCGTGCCTCGGAAAGCAGCCGTTGGTCCCGGCTGTCATTCGTGGATCCTTGACAGACGATACGGGTCTTCAGATGGCCCGAAAGTCTGACAACCAGTCTTAACATTGATCGTAGGCTACCCTGACACTCATTATTTAAGGTGGCGCCCGCGAAAATGAAAATATCTTTGCAAATAAATTGCATTTCTCTGGTTAATTAAAGAATCACTTCAAACAATGCTAAAGTAGAATTTGACAAGTTCTCAACCTCAAATCAGAAACCGAATGTTAGTTATTTCTGGCGTTTCTTACGTAAGCAGGTTCTCTTACCTCAGTATTTATACTCAGATCATAATACTGAGAATATAATAGCTCAAACGTAATATAAATAAACATTCACGCTGAAGGATGTTGTAACAAGTGTTTCAAAAACTATTTGGCCTACATACGAGTAGGTACATAGACGATCGCGGAAGTGCAAGTATGTATAAACACAGACAAAAACTGCTAAATGATGTGGAATTACTTGTAGATAAATAAAAAATACGCTTAACACGTTCAGTGCCGGGAGCTTTTCTGGAGGGTTCATTTAGTTTTTTTTTTTTTTGTGAAACGTTTTTTCTTGACAGGACGTTATCATCATATCATCCATACTAAGTGGGAAAAATACGTATTATTGAAGCTTACTCAAAAACTATCCAACTAAAGTTAATAAAATTTATATGGGACCAACTTGGGAGCATACCCTTTCATTTAATTAATCATTTTCAAAATCAGTCCACAATTGACGGAAAATCATAAAAAAAACATACGCTGCGATCACCATACCTCCTCCTTTTTGGAAGTCAGTTCAAAAGTCAGATAGAACGCTAAGCGACGACGAACTGATGGCGGGTGAAACCGCGAGGCACGACTAGTTTAAATATAACATATATCATAATTTATAACATATATATATATATATATATATATTTTAGACCAACACTGTCCTCCCATACTTATTAATACTGTTATTTGAAAATATTTATCTTGATATTTTCGCGCTCTCACAAACTAAATTTAAAAGAATGGTTTCTCAATCTCTTACAAGTCGCATAAAAGACGGATGCTCTTGTCACCCGCTTCCATCGATTCATCGGTATATGAACATCAGGTATACATGTATAGTGTTTTTTTTTTCTAAATATGTACCTCTTTTTTTTGTTTTCCTTTATCATGCGTTCGTTTTCATACTCCGATGTCACTTCGAGGACAATAGTGTGGATTATACGTTTTTCGACTGTAACTTATCTACTTTTTGTAAATGCTGTAAATGTTGAACTGTTTTAGTCCCAAATAAAATTTAAAATAAATATTGTAAAGGCCAATTATTTTTGGAAGAGTAACCGTGGAGTTTCTTCATTGGGACCGTGCACCTAACTTCTTACGTTTCATAAGTGCCCTTGTAGGTTTATGTGAAACAAAATTTCAATAAAGATATACATATACTACCACTGTTTTCTTGCTACTTCTAAGTCGAAACTTCGAAAGACAATAAATACATGGTGGCAAGGACATCGACGCGAAAATTGATACCATGGATTCAGTACATTATGATTCTGAACCAGCGTTGAAAATGTTCATCGGTTATTTAAAAAAAATCTGCTGTTTCATAGAAAAGTGCAATACCTACGCGGTCAAAATGTATGGAAAAGCAGATTCTTTTTCAGATGTTTTTATGCTGTGTTTGTAATAGGTATATTTGTTTCATTATATTTGAATCAATCTGCCTAGCCTTTTCCCAACTATGTTAGGGTCGGCTTCCAGTCTAACCGGATGCAGCTGAATACCAGTATTTTACATGGAGCGACTGCCTATCTGACCTCCACAACCCAGTAACTGGCTAATACGATACCCCTTGGTAAGACTGGTGTCAGACTTTCGGGCTTCTGACGACTTGTAACGACTGTCAAAGATCCACGAATGACAGCCGGGACCAACGGCTTTCCGAGGCACGGAGGATTCTCGGTATGTAAAGATGGTCACCCATCCACTGACCAACCCCGGCAAGCGTAGCTTAACCTGATGGATCCACCAGTGCGGCTGTTGTTACTTAGCCACGAGCTCCTCTTTCTTTACATTTGAATATATTTTTTTATTCCTCATTTTTTCGCTTTTGCACCTACCATTGTCTCTGCATCACCCAAAGGTTGGCTGGTAAAAAATGTCTTTGGCATTAAGTCCGCCTCTGTAGGCATATTTCTGTGCTTGAAGTATTAAATAAATAATAATACTAAGTTTAGAGGAGGAAAGACTTATGTCGTAAATATTTGGCCTCTTTCCTTTCGAAGAGGAAATTCGTAGTCAGTCAAACGGATAACCCATGACCTACATTTTTTATTTGCAAACACACATCAAAGTATGTCTAGAGCGAAATAATTGATTGCTGGGCAGTAATTGATCAATCACGAATTAGCCTCGCTTAATTGGCAAGGCTAATCGTGAATGAAATTCTAAATGAACTATGGTTTCGTAATAAGTTCCGGGTATAATGGGGTTCCATCATCACCAGCTGGCCTCTTCCTAACCATGTTGGGGTCGGCTTCCAGTCTCACCAGATGCAGCTGGATACCAGTATTTTACATGGAGCGACTTCCGAAAACCCAGTTAATGGGCAACACGATTGTGTGGCGGCACCTGCGACACCACATTCGAACTACGCATCACTGCCGGCGTTGCGGGTTTGTCCGAAAGGGATATCGCGGGCCCCGGCACAAAGGCAACGGAAGGAACACGGGTGGGTGTTAGTCAGCAAAAGTCTGACACACCCTCCCGCTCCGCCCAGAGCGGGAGAAGTTATTTGATAATTTCCCACCCTCAAAAACAACTACGCATCACACTGACGTCACACAAAATCCTGCATCGCGCAAGCAGAGTTTACCGCGCGACGAGTATCTCAGTCTTGCAGGCTTCTGACTACCTGTAACGTCGACTGTCAAAGTTTTACGAATGACAGTTGGTACCAGCGGCTTCACTTGATTCAATATGATAATATAATTTTAATAGTCGTGTAACTGTGAATAATAAATAAATAAAAATATTTATTGCAGACTACAATATGATCCATAAAAAACACGATAAAAAATTTATAATAATATTAATAACACACGTACAAATTAAAAATAACAAAAATTCTAATTAAAATCAAAATTCAAATTACACAAACTCTTTATTAATAGATGAAGATATGATGGCAGTTTAAAAGATGTAGTGAGAGAAGTAAACAAAACATAACAAAACGTTCTTCTTCTTTTGGCGTGGTTAGTGACTAACCTGCTGTCAAAGTTTTAAAGCTGGACTTGGCTTCACATGTCGTAGAAAAATATCTCTCAGGCATATCACCGTGCTTCAAAAACGGTGAAAAACTTTTCGGATTCATGAACGTATTGTATAATTATTAATTATACAATACGACTGCCAAGTCATAGGTCTCGAGTTCGAACCCATGGCCCCGGCACGCACCTCTGACTTTTCGGATTCATGAACGTATTGTATAATTATTAATTATACAATACGACTGCCAAGTTATAGGTCTCGAGTTCGAACCCATGGCCCCGGCACGCACCTCTGACTTTTCGGATTCATGAACGTATTGTATAATTATTAATTATACAATACGTTCATGAATCCGAAAAGTCTACGGACTGGTCTACTAGATTCTGGGTCTACTAGACTTTTCGGATTCATGAACAATTGTTCATGAATCCGAAAAGTCTAGTCTAGGTGCGTGCCGGGGCCATGGGTTCGAACTCGAGACCTATGACTTGGCAGTCGTATTGTATAATTAATAATTATACAATACGTTCATGAATCCGAAAAGTCAGAGGTGCGTGCCGGGGCCATGGGTTCGAACTCGAGACCTATGACTTGGCACTCCGAAGGTCACACTGCTAGGCTATCACTGAGCAATTTATTATGAAATGAATACAATGTGCAATGGGCGTCAGCCCGTTCGGGTCGTTGAGCTCCCTAAATTGAGAATACGAGTAAGCAATAAAACAACTGACTCATGTGTGTCAACAGTCAGAACAGACCCACTCTTTGTATGGGAAAAAAAGTTTCAACAATGTATATTTGTAGGCCGCCCATTGTATATTTTGTATTGTATTACTTTTTTTTTATGTAATGTATAATCTGGTGTACAATAAAGTATATATAAATAAATAAATAAATAAACAATATTTATTTATTTATTTACAAGCTGCTGCCCCCGGATTCGCCCGCGTGTATCCTAATAGGGATGATGACAAAATATAATTTTTTAGTCCGTCTTTGAGATTATAAAAAAATATTGGACACGTATTTTTTCTTTTTTTACGTAATCTAAAGATTACGGCGATACATTGAGGTAAAATGTGCCATGACGTCACGAGTATGTAGATTTTATACATACCTACTAGTAACGTAGCGACCCCCACTCCCCAACTTAAAATGCGTTTTATCTAAGTTATTTTTTATTAATATGATAAAGTAAAAAATACGTGTCTAATATTTTTCTATTATCTGACTGACGGACTAATTAGAATTTCTTTTTTTTTACCCAGGCATCATCCCTATTCTTTTTCTAAAATAAAAGTATCCTAAGTTACTCCATATAACATCAACTCTGTATTTTTGTAGTCATCTTTATCAATCATTAACGACCCCCATGCTGGCAAGCAGGGGTGGGGGTCGTTATTTGTATTTTTTGCTTTATCTCAGATTTTGCATGATTCTCAGTTTTTTATCCGCGTTAGACATAACTTTACAAATTAATTTCTCTATGTAATATAAATATAATCTAAAATATTGATATATTAAGTTATTAAGAAAATGCTCTAATTTAACATATATTTTTTCCGAATCATTAACACTACTCGCTTAGACGTGATCTTCAGTATACAATCATTAAAAGTCGGTTATCGTCGCCTTAAAGAGCCGAGCAAAAATAAAAAAGTCTGAAAGAACGCTAATCAAAAACGAAGTAATACCCGCGGGCGGAAAATATGGCTGTTATTTTAGTATATTGTGGTGTCTTAAGACTTCTACGCGAACGAAGTCACGGGTAGAAGCTAGTTTATTATCTATATCTATAAAAATCAATGCCACTTTTCGTTGTAATTTTATAACTCAAGAACGGCTGGGCCGATTTAGCTGATTTTGATTTTTAAATGTTTGTCATAGTCCAGGGAAGGTTTAAACGGTGAGAAAATTAGGGTAGGGTAGGTAGGTAGGATAGGTAGGATAGGTAGGATAGGTAGGGTAGGTAGGGTAGGTAAGGTAGGGTAGGTAAGGTAGGGTAGGTAAGGTAGGGTAGGTGGGGTAGGGTAGGTAAGGTAGGGTAGGTAGGGTTTAAAGCTACCCGTGCGAAGTCGGGGCGGGTAAAGCTAGTATATTATATGTATATGTCGCAGTAAGGTTATAGCCGTGATATAGTTATATCCCTAGGGATATAGACTGTTTTACTAGGAATATAACTATGATACGAGCACGACCTAGTAATTATAACTGAAGACAGAAAATGGTGTGTGAAATACAATAAAAAGTAAAATATACAGGATGTTCGGCAGAAGGTTGAACATACGAAAATGGCTGATCCGTGGGGCCGTCTACTACGTGTTTAGGTCCAATAACAAGACCCAGGCCACAAGGATTTTTTTTAATGATTTTTAAAAATTTAAAGGTAATTGTTGGTTGCTCAAACTTCAAACGTCAATAATTTCATTTAAAATAACAAATCTGGCAATATTTTTTTTCTGGAATAATTGTGGAAACTAAAATGTAAAAAAAAAAATGGTTCGTATATTAATTAATTTCACTTTTCGCAATCCTTTCGGTGAAAAAAGGGCCAGGCAGTTAAAATTGGCGAATTGTTCTAGTTGTTTTAAAATAAATTGTGCAAATTGCAAACCGTTAGATTGGGCATGAACCAAAGATGTTTTCCTAAAATTAGAACTGCTCTATCACTGTTGGTTTTTTTTTTTAACGCAGTTCAAAGTCGGGCTTTCGGTATTTATTTTTGATTTATTTGTAGTTTAAGGGCTCGTATTTACTTTTCTAGCAATCATCTGCGTCAAATACGAATTTTATGAGATTTTACAATTACTTTAGATGAAAATAAAAATAAAATGTTGCCAGTTTTGTTGCTTTTAAATGAAATTATTGACGTTTGAAGTTTAGGCAACGACAAATTCCAAAAAAAAAAAACATTCAAAAACATCCTTGTGGCCTGGGTCTTGTTATTGGGCCTAAAAACGTAGTAGACGGCCCCACGGATCCGCCATTTTCGTATGTTCAACCTTCTGCCGAAAACCCTGTATATAGTCCGTGTGTCTGCATCCGACGTAACATCAGTTACTTGGACACGTTAACTATTAGGGCACTCCGATCAAATAGTTTAGGTTAGCTTAGAACTGTGACCAACGAAGCGCGAGCAGAGCGAGCGAAGCGAGCGGTGCCACGGCTGCGGCCGGCGAGCGCTACCTCGAAATAGTTCGCAGTAACAAAATTAGGGCAGTACGGCATTTATGAACCGATTTCATGTAACCATACTGCCCTGCTAAGCCGAAAAGTGCTATCTCTGAGATACACCCTTTTTAGTTTTTTTTTATACCATTCAATAGCTATAATAATTACGCATCTAATGGTATGAGCCAAATAGCGCTATCTAACTTAAAACATTTTATATCTCAATTTTTCCTTAAATACAATTTACAAAAAGTTTAATTTCCTTAAAACTTACTCCGATTCAGGTAGCGCCTTATGGCTTACAGGGCAGTATATTACGGCGTACAAATAGCAATATCCCTAGGGATATAACTTTAACACGGCTTCAACCATTTTAATGCGACACATACATAGCATATTTTGTAGTTAGTGTAACGTTCTTTGTAATGCCATCAATTTGGATACCACTTCATGCATACCGTATTTCAAACAGATAAGAACCGGTATGGCACTCGAATAGTCTGTAGGACACTGATAACATAGGTAATAGGTATCGAGACTTGTACTAGGTGAGTACCTATATACGTCTAACAATATTGTAAAATATTTTGAGTGATTCTTAGTAGTACGTACTCATGAATATGAACATAACTTTGACTAAAGTCTCCGTCACGAGATGCAAAAAATTTTGTAAATAGAGAACTTCTACTAAGTTAAGCTGTCAGAGCCATATATTATTATGACCTTCGCAGACGCAAATCTCTAAGGGAACTGTTTAAGAAAATTAACATCATGACGGTACCTTGTCAGTATATTTATGAACACATTATGTAGGTTCCAAAAAATCTACATCTGTTTAGTAAGATTTATTTATTTATTCAAATCACAATTATAACACCTTTACAGACTCATCCAAGGCGATATTATAAGTTAAAATGTCTTCACAAATTTACAAAAAAGAAAATATATAAGATAAGTGACAGGCATAATTTTAACACTAGAAATAGGAACAAATTAGATCAACAACGTTTCAGATTGTCTTAAGTACACACTTATTTTAGGGGGTACTGTGTAAAATGTTATAATAAAATACCACTCGATATTCTTCAACTTAATGAGAAGAAATTTAAAACTTGCATTAATAAACGCACACTATGTAGACAAGCATATTATAAGTAGGATGATTATATCATAGATGAAAATGCTTGGCTTAATGCTGGTCCTGCTCCACAGCCACTTGGGCTCATTAGTTAAAAAAAAAAAAATTTGGAAGAGTTGCTTTCCCTTGAATTTTTTCTGACATTACGAACTTAATGTTATTTTTTTTATTTAAACAAGTTCTAATTGTTGAATACTCCAATGGATAATGATGTTCTTTCTTTTTGGTAGTAACATTCTATTAATCTCTCAAATACATTGCAAACTATAGTTTTATATAATTAAAATTTACAAAAATTAAATAAATATTTTGTAAATGTGAGTACGATGGAGCCGTCTATTATGTTATTATGATGTATGTTGACTTGAAAGAGCATGGCAGTTGAGAGTATGTCATGCTCACTTAAATGTCTCGCTGATGCTGGCGAGTGTGTTAGATCATTCGGTTCCCTACAAAATGGTTGAGCTGGATGGTGCTGATCCACGCGTCATGTTCGTGAACGGGCGCCGTCAGTTGTAACTGGTCATCTCTTATCTGCCATGGCTTATTTTTAATCTTATTAATAATATTTTGAATTGTTTTGATTATTTTTTGTCATTGTTCTCACAATAGAAGCAACAAGAATAATGTACCCAGGATTTTCTATATTTAAAAGAGTGTCCTTGAAATTTCTTGCCCGTTCTTCTCCATAAAGATCTACGTTTTGGAATGGGCAACTAGCTTCAACTTTCTGACTGACTGACCAACTATTTGACAATTTAAAAGTGCCTGTAAATGGTTTAATTGAAATAAATGCTTTGAGTTTGAGTACAGTACAACTATTTTTTTAATGTCCCTCGGCAATTTCGTGTTTCGTTAGTCGGCGGATTACTATCAGTTGCCCTTTGCATTGCACTTGGTAATAGCGATGAAAGCTGGGTAAAAAAAAAAAATTGCCGTCAACCATAATAGGGATGATGACTAAAAATGATTTTTTAAATATTAGACACGTAATTTTTGCTTTATCATATTAATAAAAAAATACTTAGATAAAACTCATTTTAGGTTGGGGAGTGGGGGTCGCTACGACACTAGTATGTATAAAATCTACATACTCGTGACATTATGGCACATTTTACCTCAATGTATCGCCGTAATCCTCAGATTACGTAAAAAAAAAAAAATACGTGTCATATATTTTTTTATAATCTCAAAGACGGACTAAAAAATAATTTTTAGTCATCATCCCTATTATGGTTGACGGCAACACGGGCGCAGCGGTAGGAGTCAATACGTACAAGCACCAAGTGCAAAGGGCAACTGGTAGAAATCCAACGACTGACAAAACACGAAGTTTGCCGAGGAACATTATGAAAATGGTGGTACTGTAGTTATGTGTACTCTCTACATTATGTCATGTCGTGAGATGTGAACTGCTACTATTACACGGCTGCTTTTCTCCGATTTATAAATATTTATTATTTTAACTGAACTAATGCTAAACACGCCTCACGTGTCTGTTTTACTAACTAAAGAGTTTTGGGTTTAGCGTCATTAGAGGTGGGCAAAGTGTATAATTTTTGCGATTGGAACATTTGCATATGCATCACTGAAATGATCCGAATCATTGATATTTCATTTGGATCATTTGAATCATCGACTCAAAGGATATAAAAATGCATAACGACAACGAATAACTGTGAGAGTATGAGAGATACACATCTCATTTGGTATCTCTTTCTGACTTTAATAGATTGTAATGTGTCACCCACTCACGTAACTCAGCGTCTCTGTCTTTCTCTCTCGCTCACTGCTGCTCAGTCGCCTCGCACTCGCGTCGAAGAGCACATAGGCAAAGTAATGATTCAGATTCAAATGATGCGTTTGAAACGTTGTTACTGAACCAATCTTTTGGAACACTTCAATGATCCGGATCAGTGAGTCGGTTTCGTAAAGAGTTACACACGCCTTAAGCGTCATACTAATCTCAACAGCCGAATATACGCGACGAAAATTCGGCGTGCTTACGTCTAAAATACATAAAAAACCGGCCCGTAAAGTGCATGTCGGACCACATACAATGAAGGGTTCCGTAGTTGGGATGAATTTACCTACATACCTACCTATCTACCCTATAGGTAGGTATGTAAGTAGGTAGGGTAAGTAGGTAAGGTAGGTAGGGTAGGTAGATAGGTACTTGCGCCGTAGATAAAGTACTTAATGCTACCCGCGCGAAGCCAGGGCGGGCAGCTAGTTAGTTAATAAATATTCTAGATTTAATCTTGATTATGTACTAACGCAATCAACGTAAGTAGTCTAAAATAAAACGAGATTTTGGCTCGGCAGCCGATGATGTAATAGTAGTCTTTTGACATTGTTTAATATTGTTTAATATTACTACGAGGAAGACTTCGTGCAATTACAAAGTTATTCCCGGTTTACAAGAGGTGCTAGTAAGCTAGTGTTGCAGCATCTACAACGGCACATGCGAACTACGCACCACGTGAAATCCTGCATCGCGCAAGCAAAGTTTACCACGCGATCAAACATATATATATATAACTTCCCGACATCAATCGTCGGGCACTCGGCCTGTCACCAACGTCACAGAAGTGAACGAGCTGGCTGAGGGGCTCACTGCTTGCATGCAGAGCGCCTTGGAAACGGCGACATGCACCTCAACCGCGCCCCAGGGCCGCTACAACAAGCTTCCCGCACACATCGCTAACATGATCGCCGACAAAAGGCGTTTGCGCAAGCAGTGGCAACAAACGAGATGCCCCACTATGAAAAACCAGCTCAACCGGCTCACAGACAAGGTGAAGGCCGAATTACAGGCACACACCAACGAGGGCTGGGAGAGCTACATCCACTCCGCAGACAGCGACTGGACGTCGGTACACAGGATCTGCCGACGTCTAAAGAACACCCCAGCCCCGGTGCGCCCGCTGCTTAACAGCGACGGGGCGCTTCGATACACGGCTACAGACCGGGCCATAGATATAAGAAAGAAGGAGATATGCCCGGTAGTTGAAAATGTATCGAAACCCAATGTCTTCTATCTATCCCTACTCTCTAGCCTGCGATCACACATGCGATCAGTAAACCCAATAAATACGAGGCCCCGCTCACACTTGCAATTTACAAATCAGAACGTACTACATAATCAATTATAAACCTTATCCCATCAAACACAGCGTGCATTTACCATGCACCGTACAACTCACCCACACGAAAACATCGTTCGCTATCGTTGTGCTGTGCAAAAGCCATTTATTTTACATATACGCTAGTGATTGACTAAATCGGAAACTTATCGATTCTCCCATTTATATTTGTATTAAAATTTTTGGAAGTTGCTGAAAAAATTATAAATAAAAAACGATATACATATAATAAGATGATATAAATAAACAATAAGTAAGTAAAAAAAAAAAAATATTAAGTAAACCAAAAAAATAACAACATTATGAGAAAATCTAAATGAGTATAAAACAAGATTTCACATCGGTCTTCCAATCAGGCTATAACTGTTGACAAATTGAAGAATAAACTTTAATAGTAATATAAATTCATACGACAATCGACATTATTGTCGATAGCCTACGTTAGTGGATCTGCACAACCACATCACTAATCCGTCACAAGACGCTGCGGCCGTACTAACGATGCAACCGCTTAAAGTAAATATCGTTTTGTAATTTTTACATTGCTTGTCCAGTTACTTAGCGACATACTTTGGTAGTGGTAAAGAAGCAATGTATTTACTACAATAAAAGTACAGTCGCTGTGATATATGAAAACAAAAATAACGTAGTAAAGGCAAGAAATATTTTACGATTTGTTGTTTTTCATGATTTTCAACACAAATATAGCAAAATACTTGTGCTGATTTATGAAAAGTGGTTCTACGATTTATAAAGTTTATAGTTTAGCTTCGATTTTTACAAGAAACCACTGAACAACACGGTATTCTTAAATGTTATCACGATCGCGCTCGAAAGCGCACTAGTTAGCGGAGACGGCCATTTGCCTGAGGCATGAGCATTGTGATCAAGACGCGCGGACACAGACACGCCCCCATACCACTTCTCCTGTTATTTATATTTCTATGGACCGGGCCGAAATATTCGCTGCCCATCTGGAGCGTCAATTCACGCCAAACCCAACAGAGGCTCACGACCATGTCGCAACAGTCGAGCAACACCTTGGAGAGTTCTTCAAGACGCCGGTAGCTCCTGATGAAGACCCAATCTTCGTCTCCCCGGGCCAAGTCCAGAGGACGATAAGACGCACCAAGCCTAAGAAGGCACCCGGTGCGGACGGAATAACAAACGCCGCACTTCACCACCTGCCACCGAAAACGGTGGCGGCACTAGCTCGCCTATATAACGGCATACTCCGCACCGGCGCCTTCCCCTCCTGCTGGAAGATGGGGAAGGTCATCATGTTGCCAAAGCCCGGGAAGAACATACTGATGCCGGAAAGCTACCGGCCGATCACGCTTCTGTCCACCGCCTCCAAGGTGTTTGAGTCGCTCCTGTTGCGCCACCTAACACCGCACATGACGCCTCGCCCGGAACAATTTGGGTTCCGGGCCGAGCACAGCACGACGCTCCAGCTGTCGAGGGTACTGCACATCCTCACTGCGGCCGTGAATAAGAGGGAGTACGCCGCAGCAGTATTCCTCGACATGGAAAAGGCATTCGACCGGGTCTGGCATGCCGGCCTCATTTACAAGCTCACCCTCACCACAGCGCCCCGTCGCTTGATACAGGTGGTTTCCTCCTTCCTACAGAATAGGTCCATCAAGGTCTCGGTGGAGAACGAGCTCTCCAGCGCACGCCCCGTCTCCGCGGGGGTGCCACAGGGGAGCTGTGTCTCGCCTGCGTTGTACTCAGTGTAACTGTACACCGACGACATACCTGCCACGCACACAGCGAAACTCGCGCTGTACGCCGATGACGCCGCGTACATCACCACTTCACTGTCGTCTGACCACGCGGCCATCAAGATGCAGCGCGCCCTGGACGACCTCCCCGACTGGCTCAGCAAATGGAGACTGTCGGTGAACGCAGGTAAGACGCAGGCGATCATAGTTACGGCACGCGGCCGTATGCACCCACCGAGCCTCGAGCTCATGGGGACCGAGGTCAAGTGGACCAAGACCGCCAAGTACCTGGGGGTCACACTCGACAGCCGGCTCTCCATGGGCCCGCACGTCTGCAACACCGTCGCGCGGGTAAAGGTAACCCGACACCTCCTCCGCCCGGTGCTGTCTTCACGCCTCCCATTGCGAACCAAGCTGGGGATCTACAAGACCTACGTGCGACCGCAACTCACTTACGCCGCCCCGGCTTGGCTCGCCCTCACGGCCGAGACGCACAAGAAGAAGCTCCAGGCGCAGCAAAACATCACGCTGCGTCAAATAACTAAAGCTCCTCGGTTCGTGAGGAACTCTGTAATCCACAGGGACCTGCGTGTCGAGAGCATCGAAGACTTCTGCACCAACCTGACGCGGAGGATGTTCGCGCGTGCCGACGTCTCTGAATTGCACCACATCAGGGACATAGCACCATGGCACGCGTGCCCACCAGACTACAAGCGCTTCCCGCGCGACACCATCGTAGACGTAGCGCAAACCACCGGATAAACCCTTCTGAGTAAGTCGCCCTCAGCCTACACGCGGCTTACCCATGACAAAAAGAACTCCACAATCGTTACACGACACCCGCAACGCGCAAAGCGACCTAGGTTAATATAGGCGCTAAGCGCGCGGCCCACACACACATGACTCCACACTCGCAGAAAAACCCAAAAAGTTCCACACGAGCAACGCACACACAACTCAAGTCGCTCGACACACACTACAACGCTCCGCACCCTACAGCGCTACCAGCTAGATCTGGTTCACGCTGCGGGGGGCGGGGAAGACTCCCACTGTGGGGAGCGCCAACCAAAGCCGACGCCCTCGTTGCTAGACCGGCCCTTGTTGGGCCTTCCCTAGGGAACTAGGGATCTCACCCGGCAGGGACCTGGTCGCACGGGCGCCGTGAAGCACTTAGGGCGCTCCTACAGATACACCCCAGAAACACACCCCAAAACGCTGAGGGGAGGCAAGCTGCCCCCCCTCTTGCGAATAGGTGTGCATTAAAGCACCCCCACCCCCTCCGAGGAGGGGGAGGGGAACCCAATGACGGGCCCCCGATTTCGTGGGCCGAGAGAAAAATCCCTCGGGCAAGGGGCCAATAAAGCCCCAAAACCGATTCCTCGCGCCCCCTGCGGGGGCGCAGACGATTATACGACCGGTCGGGCAGTTGCCCACCAGACAGAACACCCGTCTGGTCAGAGGATCCTCCCTTTTCTATAGAGGATGAGTGAACTCCTTACACCTCTCTAGTCACTCTTGCCTCATGTAGACATATGTATCTTCATTTTTAAACAGTAGACATGTGCCAAGCTAGGATGGTAAGCAAAAAAATTACTTGCGGGCTATCCTAGCTTGAAAAACCAGCATTAAGGCAACATGTTCAGTTCTGCCATAGATTCTATGGTTCTACCTTCAGACCGGTACCATATGTACTTGTTACTGCCCCAAGATCTACGCACCTACGACGGTCGGAGCGACCACTGGCCGAAGCGAAACTGATGAGATTGTCCAGATGCAAAAATAAAAGTCATTTATTGAAATTAGGCAGTAACGAATTCATGGGTCAGCCAGGGTGAGGGGTGGGTACTGCGCAGCGAGTAGTGCACTTCCGAGCCGCCATTAAGCTTGAATCGAACTGTAACAAATTTAGAAAACCAGTAAAAGCTGGTCTCATTCTATTGAAACTCCGGACTACGCTAGTGCGGTACCGAAGAACCAGAATTACCGACATAGCTTGCAGATTAAGCAAACTGAAATGGCAGTAGGCTGGCCATGTTTGTCAAAGGACCGATGGCCGATGGAGTAGACGAGTCCTGGAGTGGAGCCGACGTATCAACAACCGTAGTGTGTGACGAACCCAACCAGATGGACCGACGACCTTTAAAAGCTGGCTGGGACAGATGGATGCGGAAGGCGCCTTGCAGAATAAGCAAACTGAAGTGGCAGAGGGCTGGTCATGTTTGTCGAAGGACCGATGGCCGGTGGAGCAGACGAGTTCTGGAGTGGAGACCGTGTATCGGCAAGCTTAGTTGGGGGGAAGCTTTTAAGGTGGCTGCGACAGACTGGATGCAGAAGGCGGAGGACAGGGTATTGTGGAGAGGCCTAGGCGAGTCCAGCAGTGGACGGCATTTGGCTGAGTTGATTTATTGACTACACTAGGGCAGCCCCAAGTCAAAGTGTTGCGGTCTACTGTACTATAACTTACAAATCACAGTCATGTTTTTATCAGGTTTTAGAGTATGTGATATCAATCTTTTCAGGAAATGATTCATGCGTAGATAGTGCCCGCACAATAATTATTACAAGTGGTACTTAACGATATACATAAGTTTCTGAGTGGTTAATCAGTATTTTCAATTTCATGATCACAGGTTTCTTATCTATAGTTAATGAAAAGGGAAATTACTGAATCAAACGTATTTAAATGCCGAAAGTCTGAATCAGAAGCTGGGTTGTGTGTGGAGGTCAGATAAGCAGTCGCTCCATGTAAAATACTGGTATTCAGCTGCATCCGGTTATACTGGAAGCCGATTCAACATAGTTGGAAAATGGCTAAGGCCTTCAACGCTCTACCGGCTAGCTGCAAAACGGCGCGCCGCCGCCGTTGCGGCAGCGAAATTGTATAACTCCAACGCACTGACTTGCGGCCGGCTGTCAACCGCTCCGGTTGGCTTGAGACTGCGGTGCACCGTGGTCTGTGTGCCGGTTGAATATTGCGGTCTGCCGCATCCCTCTACGGCGCGTGGCGCCTCGGTTGCCACCAAGGGTGGTCAGCTTTCTAAGCGGATAATGCCAACAATGGCAAAATTTTCATAAACAGGATAGCGCTCTACAAAAGAACGTCTTAAACTGTCCATTGTCACGTCGAGTCTCCAGCAAAGGGTGTATCCAAAATATTTTTTTATTTTTACGAAGAAGTTTTCCACTAAGTTACAGTTCAGTGGTACTGACTAAAGAAACGTAACTCAGCGTCTCAGTCTTTCTCTCTCGCTCACTGCTGCTCAGTCGCCTCGCAAGCGACGCGCGCGGAAAGAGCTCAGAGGCAAAGTAATGATTTAAATGATGCGTTTGAAACGTTGTTACTGAACCAATCTTTTAGAAAACTTCGATGATCCGGATCAGTGAGTCGGTTCCGTAAAGATTTACACACGCCTACTGAACTGACTCGCAAGTCGCGAGTGAGTGGGTGACACATTACAATCTATTTAAGTCAGAAAGAGATACCAAATAAGATGTATATCACTCATACTCTCACAGTTTTTCGTTGTCGTTATCCATTTTTATATCCTTTGAGTCAATGATTCAAATGAAACTTAGGTCACGGGAAGTGTCAACCGGCCTTTTGGAGATTTCGTTGAACAGAGGCCCCTTGTTCAATGAAATCTCCAAACAGCCGGGACAGAGACAGAGCTATACGTCCTGTAGAGCTTCATCTCTTTCCCACACTAAAGGAATATTAAAATAATACTGCTTTCGAGGTAAAAAAAATTAAACTACAACGTGAAAAATAACTTCATTTCGGAAGTCTGTGGCAAAAAACGAATATTCAAAACCAAGGACACCAACTTCCGAAATTAAAGATTTTATTTTTCACTTTTTAGTTGTGTGTTACCCTACCCCACACAAATGCGAATACCACTACCTGCTAGTAAATAACAGTGACAGGAAATTATCATCATATCATCCACATTATAATAAGTCGGAAAAATACGTATTAATGAAGCTTACTCAAACACTATCCAAGCAAAGTTCATAAAATGTATATGGGACCAACTTGAGAGCATACCCATCCATACAAAAAAAAAGAATTTTCAAAATCGGTCCAGGGAATATGATTAAAAAAATTTTTTAGTCCGTCTTTGAAATTATAAAAAAATATTGGACACGTATTTTTTCTTTTTTTTACGTAATCTAAAGATTACGGCGATACATTGAGGTAAAATGTGCCATGACGTCACGAGTATGTAGATTTTATACATACTAGTGACCAGGGTTGATATGATTTAAATCACTTGATTAAAATCAGTGATTTAAATCGCGATTAAAATCAAGTGATTTTTTTATAAAAATCAATGATTTAAATCTAAATTGTTTTACTTCGACCAAATCAGCCAAAATGTGTCAAGGGACTTCCCCCGACATAAACTACGGCGCGCACACACGTGACCAATGCTGTTTAACTACACCGTTCGGAGATTCTCCGTTTTAACTCGTGACTGAATCCGTCCGTCTAGTCTTTGGCGCGCTCATTCGTGATTGATTAATGAAAAAAGATGCTGTTTGGGTTTATATGGATGAAAAAAAGTCCACTTGCGGCAAGTTTAACAAAGCGGTGTGTAAACGTTGTAAGAAGGAATTAATGGGCTTAGTACCGAGAATGAAAAAAACATTTAGAGACATGTGTGACAGAAATAATCAAAAAAATCCGATTTAAATCAAATTAATCCGATTTAAATCAAATAAATCCGATTATTTTGTTTTTTTTATAAAAGTCATGATTTTTATCAACCCTGCTAGTGACGTAGCGACCTAGCGACCCCCACTCCCCAACTTAAAATGCGTTTTATCTAAGTAATTTTTTATTAATATGATAAAGCAAAAAATACGTGTCTAATATTTTTTTATTATCTAACTGGCGGACTAATTAGATGTTCATTTTTTTTACCCAGGCATCATCCCTATTGACGGAAAAAATAAAAAAATACATACGCTACGAACATACAACCTCATCCTTTTTGAAAGTCGGTTAAAAATACACAGTATTATACGTGTACGACTGTATTTATCAGACGAACGTCAAATTTGTTCTTTTCGAAAATTACACGTATTTTTTTAAAGGAAAGATACTAAGTTTCGAAAAAAACAAAATGTGTCTTTAGCAACAACCGCAATTTTCAACGCTAGTATTGTACCTAAAAGTTTGTAACAACGGACAAGCTAACCTTACAAATAAATGGATGCATTCGACCGCTATCTAGCCATGAGAACCTCCTTAGTAATGTAAACACAGAACCCGTTCCTTTCCGAATTCCAAAGTTATGCCTAAATCGTGCGTATGTCTGTATTAAGCGCACGTTTCTTGGAAACTTAATCACTGAATACCGTCATTATTATAATATGCTGGCATCAGGCAAAATAACCTTCTTTTTGTACATACGATAAGTTTTATTTTTATTCTGCTAATTAGTTAAGAGTCATTGGGTTTTCCGCTTTGGGAATTTCGCAGTAGCAGCTCGGAGACTCGGAACTCAAATGGAGTTGGTTAGGATCAAAACCAAACCACACACTTTTGGCAATTTCGATTATTTTTCGCTATTTTTGCATAAAATTATAAAATCTACCATTAGCGAAAACAATTTAGTTCAAAACAGCATATTTTTTCTTGTAAAATGATGTCTAATAGTTCAAAACCTCAACATAATCCTGGTTAAAAAATATTAATTTGGAAATTGGTTCTAAACCACGCACCCACTAGACCACAGAGGTGGTTGTGTGTTTTCTTCTGCTTTTATTTAAATAAAACAGTAAAAAGTCCCGCATTTTGATATGGAGAATGATGATAGAGAAAACGTGAAGTTAAACAATATTATTATTAATAGTATTATTTACATAATAATAAAAAGATTTAAAAAAAAACTACTTCCAAAAAAAAACACTACAAAGTGAAAAATAACTTTCATTTCGGAAGTCGGTGTGTTTGGTTTTGAATTTTCGTTTTTTTGGTTTTTGACATAAGATTAGTTTAGGGGCCCGGACTAAGAATGAATTACAACACAATTTGACAGTTGCCCGTGCTATCGATGTGTTGAAATTACCTAATTTACTGTGCATTTGCACTGGCAAAACATCGCAACAAAACATGTTGAAATCTCTAGTTCCTGTCAAAACTTGTATGGAACATAAAACAGAAAATAGAGATTCCAACAAGTTTTGTTGTGAGTGTTTCGCCAGTGCAAACGCATAGTTAGGTAATTTGTAACTTCTTCACATTGAAAGTATCTAAAACAATCAACAATCAGGCATCTTTTGGCGGGACGGGGTTGACCAAAAGCCTGATGGACTTGTGTATATTTAGCCGGACACGATTGTAAAAAGCCGGACACCTGGCAACCCTAGCCGAATTGTTTATCGTACTACTTTCGGATCGTATCTTCGTTGCCGAACTTAAAGAGTAAAGGCGGAGATGACGGCTAAATAGAGATGTATGGAAGAAAAGCATGTGCTATGCCGACCAAAGACAAATAAGTTCGGATAAGGGCAGAAAGTTCTTCTAACTGAACAGACAGCTGTGCCTCTGGACAGTTTGTTGCGCCACTTCTTCTTCCCAGCTAACGCACTAGGAAGTGGTGAAGGGTGGGCGTTTTGGGGGACTGTCTTATTTATTTATTTATTTATATATACTTTATTGTACACCAGAAAATACATAGTTAATCATAAATTTAACACTACAAAACATACAATGGGCGGCCTTATCGCTTTCTGCGATCTCTTCCAGGCAACCTTTCTTATGTAATTTTCACGTTCAAAAAGTGTTGATTCTCGGCCTATTTGAATAAATGACTTTTGGTTTTCATCTTGATAGATGATGACGTTATTATGGACGTAAGCATGAGACACGAGACCACTTGTATCAATATTGTTCATTTTATTATTTCGTTATGTAAATGTTTTGATTGTTTAATAAATTACTGCTGAGTACCTAAATACTAGTGACTGACTGAACTTTCGTTTTCGTTTCCGTTTTCGGCAAATAATAATTATTATTCGGCCATAAACCAGCCGAAGTTTCGGCCAAGCCGAAAAAACGCTAAGCAAAAACGAAATAAAAGCACATGAATATAAAACCGAAGTAAAAGCGCGGGCTGGGCACGCCAAAATAGAGACGATAAGTCCCCTCTTTGAGAAGTAGCTAGAGAGGCGCCACGGCATCCTCACCTTCCGCCTTACGCAGGTCCTCACCGGACACGGTTGTATCGGGAGGTTCCTGTTCCGGATAAAGCGGGAGGAAATGCCCGGGTGTCAGCATTGTGTAGATCGCCTGGAGGACACGGTGGAGCATACGGTGGACGTTTGCCCAACTTGGGCGGAGCATCGCCGTGTCCCCGTGGAGGCGATCGGTGGCGGTGATCTCTCGCGTCCGGCCCTGGTCCAGGCCATGGCACGGAGCGAGAGGGCGTGGGAGGCCGTCACCTCCTTCTGCGAAGCAGTAATGCTCGCGAAGGAGGAGGCGGAACGCGTGAGGCAGAGGCAAATGTCGCGCCCTCACGCCCCTAGCCGCCGCAGGAGACGCCCTTGGCGTCGGGAATCGCAAGCCGATTCCCGGCCACCGTAGGCGCGGGCTTGCGGACAGTGAGCAATGGGTAGCTCGCCGTCCGATAAGGACCAGGCCCAGGTCGACGGCGCGTTGTGTTCCACGCGCGCCTCAAAGAGATGTCAGCACAACGGAAGGGGTCCGCTAGGACCGCTGCCTGCCGGGGTCGCGGGAAAGTCCGAAAGGGATACCGTGGCCCCTGGCAACGTACAGGCAACTGAAGGAACACGGGTGGGTTTTAGTCAGTAAGAATGTGACACGCCCTCCCGCTCCGCCTAGAGCGGGAGAAGTTATTTGATAATAGGGATGATGCCAAAAAAAAAGGTTAAAGCGCGGGCGGGCGATGCGATGCAACACGGTGGATCGGGGAACAAGAAATTTCCATACAAAATCGTGGGTAGGAGCTAGTTTTCCCATAATTATCAACTATGCTAATACCTATAACAGCTGTTTAAATTTTTATTACAAACATATGTTTTTTATCAATGAAATGTTATTGTGTCATAAAAAGAAAACACTTGACTAGCATGCTTGGAAAATGGTACCTAGTTCTTTTATTATATATAATTTATTACTTCCGCTTCCTTACATTGGAGTAGAGGTACTGCCCCATTTTTAACCGACTTCCAAAAAGGAGGAGGTTATATGTTCGACGCGTATGTATGTTTTTTTTTTTTTATGTATGTCTGTCGTATTTTCCGTCAATTGTGAACCGATTTTGAAAATTATTTTTTTGTTTGAAAGGGTATTCTCCTGGATTGGTCCCATATAAATTGTATTAACTTTGCTTGGATAGTTTTTGAGTAGGCTTCAATAATACGTATTTTTCCCGCTTAGTATATGTGGATGATATGATGATAACTGCCTGTGACTGTTATTTACATAGCAGGTAGTGGTATTCGGTATTCCGTTTTCGAAAAGTAAAAAGTTTTTTGAAGTCAATTTTATTAACCGACTTCAAAACGGAGGAGGTTCTCAATTCGACTGAATGTTTTTGTTCTGTATGTTTGTTACGCGATTACTCCGCCAACTATGAATTGAATTTGATGAGGTCATACTTTAGAGGGGTAGTTTTTGAGTTAGCTTCAATAATACGTATTTTTCCCACTTAGTCTATGTGGATGATATGATGATAATTTCCAGTCACTGTTATTTACATAGCAGGTAGTGGTATTCGAATTTGTGAGCGAACCGAAAAAACGTAAAAAATAAATTAAAAAAAACAACCCGCTTCCAGAAACACAACATAGTGAAAAATTACTTTAATTTCGGATGTCGGTGTCTTTGGTTTTGAATTTTCGTTTTTTTCCGCCGACTTCATAATAAATCGTATAATCATTAATAAACTAAATAACTTCATAATGATCTTTATAACTCAATGTATCGCCGTAATCTTTAGATTACGTAAAAAAAGAAAAAAATACGTGTCTAATATTTTTTAATTATCTCCATGACGGACAAAAAAAAAATTTGTCGTGAACCCTATTAGATATCTGACGTATGGTATTCAGGTAAGTGGTCTGTTTGTTTGCCAACGATTCAAAGAAAGGTACGGTCAGCGACGTGAGTCGGTGAACAACAGTCCACAGTTTCAGAAGAGATTTGAATAAAAACTGGATAATTATAATGTATTTTTAACAGTTTATTGAAGAGTAGAGAACACTTTAAAGACCAGCATTATGATGCATATTCAAAATATATATATATATATATTTTTTTTTTTTTTTTTTTTTTTTTTTTACTAGCCTACTCTGTCCCACTCCTGGGCAAAGGCCTCCCTCCACTCCTTCCATCGTTCGCGAGCCCGCGCGTCTTCCTTCCAGTTTTGACGGAACCTATCCAGCTCGTCCCGCCATAATAATTAGTTTCTACAATATTCAACCATAAAAATTCCGAAATGATCGTCGACTTATGAAGCTCACTGTACCTAATCTACAACTTCGGGATGTCCTATTAACCTACACGCTAATACTTTTAGAACGCGACGTAGATTATAATATTATATGGCTATTTACCTATACATAAATGTAGATACCAATAAATATCAACAAAGAAAAGATTATCTAACGATGTTTTTATTTTTTAATCAGATATCGACCCTTTTAGGGTTCCGTACCCAACGGGACCCTATTACTAAGGCTCCGCTGTCCGTCAGAGAAGTATCTTTTGAACAGTAATAGGTATAAACTTGGAATATTTGCCCGGCTACGGCGATGCAAAAAGGAGGGTTATGATTTTGACCGGTATGTATGCATGTATACACTCATTATGGTGTCACAACAGATTCGACTGCTTCAATTGTACTCTGAGTGAATTCACACGGGCCACATTTTGCTTTTCTGAAAGCTAGTAATAATATAATTTTAAGTCTAATCTCTTTAAACTATTATAACTACACTATTGTATTAGGTAAGCCTGTGATGATAGTTGTATGTGCCTTTAATTTTTTTTTTAATGTAGGTATGTATGTATGTTCATCTGTTCCCTCGTAACTTCTAAACTACTCATCATAGTTTGACAAATGAGGTATCTTTGGAAGCGTCTTGATCGTCCGCCGGTTATAGACCATGCGACGTCACATTACTGTTATGATAGAAGTGTAGTGTAAATAAAATAAATAAAATTCCTATAGAAGATTTTTTTTATTTTATTTTATTGTTGTCATGGCATCAAATGAAAAAACTTAATTAGCATATTAAAAATATATATATGTTATAATTATTTTGGTGTTATAACCCCAAAATAGATATACTTGTACATACTTATTATTTAAAAAAAAATAATCAGTAAGTTTTTTAATTGTGTAAATATTATTATCATAAATTAAAAGTAATTCTAGAAAACGTAAAAAATATAAACAAGATCAAGATAAAAAAATAAAAATCCGGAGTCGTATAAGCCATAAATCCATAGATTACGTGTAACTTTTAATTTGTCTATCTGGGATGTCTTGTTTTATACCTTTTTAGTTAACTTTTTTGTCGTAGTTGTGTTTTAGTTTTCATAGCTTTATGTTTTTACAGAGTGTGTACTACTATAGCCGCTATAACAACAAATAATAAAAAATAAAATAGAATTAAAAATTAAAGGGGGCCCCATACAAGAAACCCTTGTTTTTTTTACTAAAGTATTTTTAATTAATATTTATTTATTTATTCAAATCACAGTTATAACACCTTTATAGACTCATCCAAGGCGATGTTGTAAGTTACAATGTCCTCTAAAATTTACAAAAAAAAAAAAAAAAAATAGAACATAAATAGAATATGTACGGTGATAGCGTGATACGGAACCGTTGTGTGTGAGTCCGACTCGCTCTTGGCCGCGTTTTTATTTACATATGTATTTATTAATCATGGACTCATTCCATTCTTCAAAAATATTTTTTTTAAGGAAATTTATTCTGTGAAATTTCTTATCAGAATTTTATTGATTAATATGTGTTACGGAGTAATGCCTGGGCTTAGCCATAGAATAAAGACAAGTTCAGTTTACCTCGAGCGTTTCTAGCTAAGTAACAGCCGTACGGTTCGATCGAGGTTAAGAGGGGTTAGTAACCAAAATTGCCTATCTTCAATTCGATTTTTCAGGAAGTTGATAAAGGCTTGTGCAGACCAGCGCGACTTGTCGCGCGACGCGACACCGGTTATTGTTATACTCTGAAGTTTTCTTAGAAATTGTATTGTTCGTGTCGCGCTGGTCAGCACAAGCCTTAATACTTAAGTGTAAAATAAAAATAACACGAGTAACTACATGATATTTCCAAACTTTTTGTGTAACACAAACACAAAATATTAAAATTTTCTCGATAAAAAAACATTACGAAGTTACCTCTAATTTTCCCGTATTTTCGATTTGTACTTAATATGGTAATGATTAATTGGATAAAAATTTGATGATTATTTGTATTATTAAAAGGCGAAAAAATTTGTGTAGGCTTTTTTTTTTTATTCCTTTTATTTTTGGTTTTATTACGAGTACAAGCTTTTAGCACTTACGACGTTCTTAGTTCGTGGAAGAAGTCGTCTTCCGTCGCACGTTGCGGGAACTTCAAGCATATTTTTGTTTCACAAATCAGTCGCCGTCGCTCTGTTGAGACGAGAGGACTGCGCTCAAATTTTTGGCTTCGCTGTGATATAATTTATTTGCGTAAATAATATTTTCGTAATTTATCACATTCTAGAAAAGAAACTGTGAAATAGAAACCATGAAAAAAACACTAAAACCACTTCCGAAACGATTATTAAAAGAGTTAAGAATTGATAATCTAAATAAATACCGAGGCTAAATAAAAATATAAAATTCAATGTTGTTATTTGAAAACTCAAGATGACATACATTTTATTTGACAGATTTATGACTCTTAAAGTACAACTAGCGCCATTGTCCTGTATTTTGGTCAATTTTCTTGCGGAGAAAATTTACAACATAGCCAACTAGGCAATTCCACGTTTATTTGAAAGTTTGCGCTGGAAATTTTAAATCTTATTACGATTAGCTCAAGATCCAAATTCGTTTACCCCACTTTTTTGACAAACTTCTTATAAGGTAACGCTTAGACAAACAATTTCGAGCGACTTTTGACCATCCCCTAAATGAGGTTGAAACCCGAAATGCATAATAGGTTATTGGTATATTATTATATCCTATAATTCATCTACATACATATCATTTACATTTTTAAATATTTTTATAAAAACATTAAAAATTGTAGCCCACCAGGTATCAGGAGCAGGGTCCAAGCTACCGGTGGTCAGGGCTCGTGTATTATCTATGCTCCTGAGAGAGGAACCTCCTAACGATACACGTCGTGTCCAGAAGTCCTTGAAGCCCTTTCTGGATCAATCCCTTGATCCAACAGCCTAACGAGAGCCTCCTCAGGTGTTGGTCGAGGCTCTTAGCAATTATGACATTGGCCGTCACGACTATCGGATTATTTTTCAAAAACACAAACAGCTTAAAAACTCTAAACAAAAATTTGACAGAAAAAGAGATAAGCTTGACATTATGTCTATAGTAAAAATTGCATTTTCTCAAACATGCTTGGAAATTCGAACATTCATTCGAGCGCCGGCAATATCTGGCGTGTTTAGTGCATAATAAATTACTATGAAAAGTCATATCTCGACACCAGCAATTGCTAACTTGAAAAAGCCGATTTTACACCACAGGCATTTCAAAGAAAAAATGTGATATGTAACTTTTTTATTAATAAAGATAATTAATAGAATTTTTTTGTGTTGTTAGTTCTCTTGACAATACAAAGAATGTCGTTATTTAATTTCTTTATTAATTGTGAGTTTTGAAATTAACCCGAGTTAGTAGTAGTAAAACACAAAAAAAACGATAAATGAATATGCAATAATTTACAGCAACTCATAGTTAGCGTAGCGTACATTTAAATGGAATGTCAAAAGGTGAGAATGCTAAAACATTACATTAAATTCCTATGAATTGTCAAACTACACCTAAAAAAAAACATAAATTCTTTACTTAATTACAAAAAATCAATACTAATATCTTAAACCTCCGTGTAATAGTACAGGTAAGAGTGTGCTAACTCTCAGCTAAGTCTTGCCTTTTTTGTTACGAACATTCACGAACGGAATACACTAGGCTAACTAGAGATAGCGTAATGTATGTTGCGCGATTGCAAAAATTACATTCGCTAAGCGTTATGGAAAATTTGTAACTTGTCGTTACAACTTTTAGTCTTAATTTTTTCCGTCTAGCCCCCTTTCGCAACGCGCGATAAGGAACTTCGTTCCAAAAACTAAATGGCGGATATTTGGCGAAAAAATCTCCCAAACCTATCAAGTGGTTTTAAAAGGTGATTACAAAAGTGTATACAAATTATTTGTTAAAATGTAATTTGGAATGAGTTAAATGGTTGAATGGTTAAAAAAAATCCTAACTAAAAAGCGTAAAATAAAAAAAGTTCATTTTTTTAAGACAGTAATAGGTCATCTTAATTCCACTTTAAGTTCATTTTGTACGTAGTCGGGTTTTTGTTCTTTTTTATTTACTTTTTTTGTTCACAAAGGTTTTCGGTCGGGATTGTTTCTACTCGCGCTTCGCGCAGGAAAGGTTTTCATGACACATGCTATGTGTCTTTGCACAATACGGTGCAAAATCCACTATAGCAATATTTTTTTTAACTTGGGTAACACTGTTGCTAAGTGCAAAATCCACGATATCGCATTATATTTTTTTACTTGGGTATCACAGTTTTTCACGAAGACTTCGTGAGGTACAAATTGTACAAGGTCCTAAATAAAATTTGGTTACATTTGAATTTGAACCTTGTCACGTCATTATAGGGTTTCTAGTTCCAAAACTTGCATTTGATCTAAGATTCTGAATTCAAGCTTTGCGTATAGTATATGCAAAATAAACAGATGTTTTTAGTTTTACCCATTGAAGAATTGCATTGAAAATAAAGGGAATGGGCAATGATCATATTTCGTTAGATATTGTAATTGAAAAACCATTTCGACGAATAGGGTTGCTGATCACTGCGGTCCAACATTGATATTTTTGTTCAATCATGTTCGTCCTTAATAATTATGACCCTTATGATGTTATCATTCTAAAAAGGCTTGTTTTCCTCAAAGTAAAAAAGGGAAGGTAAGTGATACGATTAGTTAGATAGTATTTGCTTCCATATCGTCAAAAAAGCAAGTTTATTGAGTTTATTTTCATCATGACTGATAATGTAGTACGTAGTATAATACTTTGATGATGATCCGCTCGCATTTGCGCGGTTTTCTAATCAATGCCTATAACTGACTAATAAACATCGGATATATAATTATAAGATAACAATTATGTTCAGAGGTAAATAAAAACGTTTAAAATAGTAGCCCACCAGCATCGGTAACAGATTCACGAACATACAATAATGTAATATATGGAATAATATACCTACTTGTATACAGCAGCGATCATACTTAGGTAAATTGAATAGAGCCGTTTCATCTGACATTTTGCGTATACTTAGTACAGAAAATTCAAATTCGAATTCTATACCTAGCTAGATAAACGCCGGGTGAAAAGTTTCTGCCGGCGGGAATGGATTGTGTTTTGTTTTCGTCGTGTTTGATGAGAGGGGTAGGTAAGGGTTGCGCGGGTGAAATTTGTTTTTTTGCTGGCTTTATGCGCCCTCTTAAGCTACGCTTGTCCGTGGATGGGTAACCATTCGTCTTAAGGTGAATCCGCAGTTGCAGATATATGCCAGTGACCTTGAGTGGTGAGCTTGCGTGTTCCGTACTGAGCTCACGCAACGCGTCGTACGTCCAGCCAGTAATAGGACTCGCCCATCAAGGATGTCCCAAACTACTAACTAGACGCATTATTAATTTATTATACATAAAACAAAGGGTAATTTAATAAAACACGAACTTAAAGAGCAATAATAAATTATCTTTAAAATGGTGAAGGTTTCAGAAAAATACGCTTGATAGATTTTGCGTGATTCTCAGTTTTTTTCGCGTTAGTCATAACTTTACAAGTCAATTTCTCTATGAAATATAAACAATCTAAAATATTCCTCTATTAAGTTATTAAGAAAATGCTCTAATTCAACATCCTATTATATTTTTTCCAAATCATTAATACTACTCGTTTAGACGTGATCTTCAGTATAAAATCATTAAAAGTCGGCGGGCGCGTTTCCTTTGAAGCGGAGACGAGCGGAGCTGAGTAAATTCCTGCAGGAATCGACCAATCACAATGATTGAAATCCTCATCGCATCTGTGATTGGACGATTCCTGCATGTCTCCGTTCGTCTCCGCTTCAGAGGAAACGCACCCTCGTAATTTCGAAAAGCACGTTGGTCTCGGCTGTCAGACAGATCTTTGACAGTTGTTACGGGTACTCATGAAGCCCGAAGCTCCGACAACCAGTCTTACCGTGTGATATCGTATATTACCCAGTGGGTTTTAAAAGTCAGATAGGCTAGGCAGTTGCTCCCTGAAATATACTGGTATACAGCTGCATCCGGTTAGACTGGAAGCCGACCGCAACATAGTTGAGAAAAGGCTGGGCAGACAATGCTGATGATGTAATTCTACCTTCAGATCCGTCTATCGATCGCCTATAACGATGACCGACCGGAACGATTACTCATCAACGTCTAGGTACCTAGCCTCTTTCTAACTATGTTGTGGTCGGCTTCCAGTCTAACCGGATGCAGCTGAATACCAGTATTTTACATGGAGGGACTGCCTATCTGATCTCCACAACAGAGTTATTCGGCAACTCGATACCAGGATTACTACTTGAAGCAAATTGTTGATATTAATCATTCTGATCGAGTTATGAGGTTCTGTGTTCGTCTGTAATGTATTTCCACCGATTTCTCCGTCCAAGGTGGACAGACCGGTTTTGATTTTTTTTTTGTCTCAAAGGGTATGCTCTCGAGCTGGTTCCATTTAAATTTTATTTACTTAACTAGGGAACTTTTTGAGGTAGTTTCATTCAATAATACGTATTTTTCTGCACTTATTCTTTATGGATGATGCTATAATAACTTCATGTCACTGTTATTTACATAGCAGGTAGTGGTATTCTAATTTGGGTGGGAGAAATAAAAATAAAAACTCGGTGGCAAAAAACGAAAATTCAGAACCAAAGACACTGACTTCCGAAATAAAGTTATTTTAAACTTTTGTAGTTTTATTTTTTTTGTAAGGTGGTTGTTTTTTTTTGCAAAACTTTTTTTGAAGTTACCGGAGTGATACCTCCATGCTTCGGAAAGTACGTAAAGCCGTTGGTCTTGCGCCTGATCTCCCCGGGCGTGTCGTATTGGACTATGAGGAGAATGCACATATGTTTACAAACACACTTGTGCAATATAATATTATCTTCTGCGCAACTTCCTAATCTCCGTTGAGTTTGGCCGCCATGACCGAAATGTGGTCGGGAAGATTATATTTTTAGGGGTATGAGAAACAGGGTGTAAAGTTCACTCATCCACCATAGAAAAGGGAAGATCCTCCGACTAGACGGGTGTCGTGTCTGGCGGGCAACTGCCCAGAGAACTAAAGTCGGGAGTTTGTATATATTATGTCCATCGCGCGGTACACTCTAACTGCGCGATGCAGGATTTGTGTGACGTCAGGATGTTGTGTGACGTCAGGTCTTTGATGCGTAGTTCGCATGTAGCGATTTTGATACCGCCACATATTGTTATTATATCACACACGCATCCTGTCAGACGATCTGGCGCAGACTCATCTGTATAAGTATTAGAGATGATTCTGCACCAGATCGTCTCACAGGATGCGTCTGTCAGACGATCTGGCGCAGAATCATCTGGATAAGTATTAGAAGTCGGAATAGAAAACCCTTCATATATAAAAAAAAAATGTTTTTTTTTTCTTTTAATTTGTTTGGTTTAAGGTTTAAAATCGCATATCATGCGTACCAGTAGCATAAATTATTATGTATATATAGTCGCGGTAAGTCGCGAATTATAAGCAGAGAGCAGTCCTGGCCCAGTGCTAACGGCCCCGACTTACGAGTTGTAAGGTCGTGCGTTCGAACCCAGGCAGACACTACACTTTGTGTAAATAATTTCATCATCATCACTGCTCTCAAAACAGTGAAAGAAAACATCGTGAGGATATCGGCATGTCCTAGAACTAAAAATTCGAGGACAGGTAATTTGTACCAACCCGCACTGGGCCTCCATGGTGGATTACTTACAGTGTTTCCTCATGATGGTTTTCTCTACTGTAAATCAATGTATTATTTTTTTGGAATTTTGGTTTATGATTATGAAGTCGAAAATTGCTAATAATTAAGTAGGTATAAAATTAAAACTGAAGGCAAATTCCTGTATTAAAATTGTTCAAAATGTGTTTGCAATCTCTTCACAGGATGGACAATGTCAATTTTAAGTATTTTTGACAGATTGAGAAAGCTTAAAATGCGACCGTTCTTAAAAATACGAGAATGACCTCGGTTACAAAACAAAAAAAAAACGCATAAAAATACTCACATTAAGGCATAGTTTGACTCCCTTGAGCTCTTATACTGCCGACTCTGCTTAACCGCTTGCCGATGGTCTGAACGTGGAACCCAATGTTCTGTAGCACCTCGTGGTTCAAGATCTTCCTCCCATCAAATATGTATGCTGGTTTCATCATAACTTCATAGATCTTTTTAAAGTCTAGTGACTTGAACTCGTCCCATTCCGTACATAGAACTAATGCGTGGGCCCCCGTACAAGCTGATACTGCTGTGTCGTGGATTTCTACATTAGTCTTTACAATTTCTGGCTCTGATGTCAAGTATGGACTTGTAAGCTCATAGAAGATCTGGTCCTGTTCAACTTTTGGGTCATATATATGTAGTTTTGCTCCTTCATCTAATAATGTTTTACAAACATGAATAGCAGGTGATTCACGAGTATCTCCAGTATTTTTCTTAAACGAAAATCCTAGTATGGCTATTTTCTTGTCCGTAACAGTGTTAAATAACGCTTCTATGACTTTTCTTGTGAACCTGGTCTTTTGAAAGTCGTTTAAGTTCAGTACTTGCTGCCAGTACGCTGCAACTTCAGGCAAATTTAGGCATTCGGACAAGTAGATAAGGTTGAGAATGTCTTTTTGGAAGCAACTGCCACCAAACCCTATCGACGCTTCCAGGAACTTCGGTCCAATACGAGAATCTCTGCCCACAGCTCTGGCGACTTCTGAGATATCAGCACCAGTAGCTTCACATACTGCTGAGAGGGAATTAATACTTGAGATGCGCTGAGCGAGGAACGCATTTGCTGCCAATTTAGACAGTTCTGAACTCCATGTGTTTGTGGTTATGATGTTTTTCGCTGGAATCCAGTGCTCATAGACCCAGCACAGGTCTTGAATTGCTTTCTGACCTTCAGGAGTCTCCTCGCCACCAATTAACACTCTCTCTGCCTCTACCAAGTCCACAATAGCAGTTCCTTCAGCTAAAAACTCAGGGTTAGACAGAATCTGATACTCAACACCAGGCTTAGTGTTAGCTCGCAATATTTTCATGATAATTTCTGCAGCTTTCACTGGCACAGTACTCTTTTCAACCACAATCTTGTTGCTTGTGGCCAAATCTGCAATCATTCGGGCTGCACTCTCAACATACTTCAAGTCTGCAGCCCTTCCTTTACCATTACCAAAGGTCTTGGTGGGCGTATTCACTGATATAAATATTAAATCAGCTTCGCGAATACTTTTCGCGATGTCAGTCGAAAAAAATAAGTTTTTACCTCGACATTGCTGCACTACATCATCTAGACCAGGCTCATAAATCGGTAATTTATCAGAATTCCACTGGTGTATTCTCTCTTCACTCTTGTCACAGACTGTAACCTGTATATTGGGACACTTCAGAGCTATAACGCTGCAGGTCGGCCCTCCAACGTAACCAGCTCCTAAACAGCAAATCTTCTCAATAACCATCTTCCTGATTCAGCAATACACTGGCAAATCCTTACGCGAGACACCACGGAAGTAAAACTTCACACAACAGTTTAAAACACGATATATATATGTTTAACAAGTATGTATTAATCACGAAACGAGATTTGATCGACGATTTTTATCGTACCGCGGCGGTTTAATTGATCTGTGTTGCGTTTTAGTGATTATATTATAGCTAACACATGTGGCGACCAAGTGTTTTGAAGGATGAACTGTAATTATCGCTTGCGCCGCGTTCACGAGCTTTTTATTGCACGACGAGCGGCACTCGGCAATCGAGTCCGACTATGGAGTCAATGACATTTCAGTGTAGGGATGGGAATGCTGTCAGACCGAATTGATGCGTAAAAATTCTTGCAAATTACAATCGATAGATTATGAATAAAGTTGTAAAGATTATTTTATTTAGCGGAGATAGGTCTATACTTTATTTTATAGTAGAAAGCAGCAAGAAACAGAACACTTTAAAGAAACTTGGGGATTTATGTGATTTATAGAGTAATAGAGTAAGTTAAAAAATTGCATGTAGTTTTGGTACCTAGTGTAGAAATAATTTGCATTCATTGGAACGGTTCAAATGGCAGTCTTATCGCGTTTTACGAGTAATAAAGTTTAATTGAACAGTTATTGATGCAGTAAAATAAATCTATTCGTTAGTTTTAAATAGTTTATATTGAACTAAGTTTAATAATAATAATCCAGGGGAATGATGAGCCTGTATGGATTAAACGGGGAATATTTCAGGGCGACAGTTTGAGTCCACTTTGGTTCTGCTTAGCCCTGAATCCTCTAAGCACACTGCTGGAGGATTCAGGTCTGGGCTATCAGTTGAGGAGAGGTGGTCAGGTCATATCTCACCTCCTCTACATGGATGACTTGAAACTCTTTGCCCCCAACAAATCGCGACTGATGGAGCTACTGAAGGTAACTGAAACATTTAGTAGCGCCATCAGGATGGAATTTGGTGTGGACAAATGTGCAGTCATGCATGTAAAGCGTGGGGAGATTATGAAATCCGAGGGAACCCAAACTCTCGGACTCCATACTCCTTAGATCCCTCTCCTCAGCCGAAAGCTATAAGTATTTGGGTATGTCGGAAGCGTTAGGCATCAACGTTGCTGACATGAAGCAATCGTTGATGGAGCGCTTCTTTGGTCGCCTGAAGAAGGTTTTAATTAGTCTTCTTTCGGGCGGAAACAAGGTGCGCGCCTACAACGGTTGGGTCATGCCGGTTTTGATGTACTCTTTCGGCATACTCAAATGGACTCAGACCGAACTCGACGCCCTGGACAGAAGGGTCCGTACACTCCTGACCGCAAACCGGATGCATCACCCACGTTCATCGGTGATGAGACTGTACATCCCGCGGAAGTGCGGAGGTCGAGCCTTTCAAACGCTAAGACCCTCCAGAACCGCGAGGTGTGCAGCCTCAGGGATTATTTTTTTAAAGCCGAAGTGGGTATGCACCGGGATGTGGTCGCAGTGGACAAGGGACTCACCCCGCTCTCCATGGCTAATGAGAACTGGCGCAAACCTGTAATACTTACTACAGATGACCGCAGGGAGGTATGGCAGAGCAAGGAGCTTCACGGGTGCTACTATCGGGCTCTTCATGAGCCTGGTGTAGATTTCTTAGCGTCGGTATCCTGGCTACGTTTCGGTGACCTTTTCGGGGAAACTGAAGGTTTTGTCTGTGCAATTATGGATGAAGTTATCTTGACGAATAACTACCGGAGACATATTATGAAGGACGGGAGGGTTGACGTGTGTCGGGCATGCCATCGTCCGGGTGAGTCCATCAGACATATTATCTCTGGTTGTTCGCGTCTGGTTAACGGCGAGTACTTACACAGGCATAACCAAGTGGCCAGGATTATTCACCAGCAACTTGCTTTGAAATATAAACTTGTTGACTCTGAGGTACCGTATTACAAGTATGTGCCCGACCCAGTTCTCGAAAATGACCATGTCACGTTGTACTGGGATCGGTCTATCATTACTGACAGGACTATTGTTGCCAATAAGCCTGATATAGTGGTGATAGACCGATTAGCGCGCCGCGCAATGATAGTCGATGTTACCATCCCACATGACGGGAACCTCGTGAAAGCTGAGAAAGAGAAACCAAATAAAATATCTCGACTTAGCACACGAGGTTGTTGACATGTGGAATGTGAGCTCGGCTATCATTGTACCGATTGTCGTAACGGCCAATCTCTCGAGGCTCTCGTTAGGCGGTTGGATCAAGCGCCTGATTCAGAAGGTAGGACTACTCGATACGGCTCGCATTGTGAGGAGGTTCCTGTCTCTGCAGCCCTAACCACCGGTAGCTTGGACCTTGCTCCCGACACCGGCGGAATACTATTTTTTATATTTTTAAATGTTTTTATATAGTTTTTAAGAAATATTTAAAAATGTATTTTATATGTTAAAATGTTAATAAAGGAGATAATAATAATAATAAACCAGCTGTGGTTATTATTATTATTGGCAGGGAATACCAGAAATGGGGGCACTTAACATCAGCCCTCAAGATGTAGCTTGTGCAGTCCGTCCGTTGCCTAACTGGAAATCTCCAGGGCCGGATGGGCTGCACAACTTTTGGATAAAGTGGTTCCAAAGGTCGCACGCCCGATTGGCATCCCAGTTCCAGTCAGCCTTAGAATCAGGGTCACTGCCCCAGTTCCTAACGACAGGAATAACCCATCTGCTCCATAAATCAGGTAGTACTGCGGAACCCAAAAATAATAGGCCGATCACTTGTTTACCGACGGTCTATAAAGTTTCTACATCCATTTTGAGAGCTAAAATTAACAAACATATAGACACCAACTGCGTCATGTCTGCCTCTCAAAATGGATGTAGGAACGGGTCCCGCGGTACTAAGGAGCTGCTCCTCATTGATATAGCCATTAGCCAACAGGTTCGTCGTTCCTGAAGGGATCTGTCGACATGTTGGATAGATTATAAGAAGGCCTATGACTCGGTGCCCCATACATGGCTCATGAGGGTGCTGGAGTTGTATAAAGTAGATGCAACTCTACGCAACTTCCTGATGTCATGTATGGGGCAATGGAGGACGGTTCTTCGCTATTCAGGATGTCGACATATCCAGAGGAATAGCGAGCCGATACGGATCGAGCGAGGTATATTTCAGGGCGACAGTTTGAGTCCACTTTGGTTCTGCCTAGCCTTGAATCCTCTTAGCACACTGCTGGAGGACTCAGGACTAGGCTATCGATTAAGGAGAGGTGGTCAGGTTATATCTCATCTCCTTTACATGGATGACTTGAAACTCTTTGCCCCCAACAATTTGCAACTGGTGGAGTTACTAAAGGTAACCGAAACTTTCAGTAGCGCCATCAGGATGGAATTTGGTGTGGACAAATGTGCGGTCATGCATGTAAAGCGAGGGGGGTTGTGGAATCCGGGGGAACCCAATTCTCGGACTTCATACACCTAAGATCCCTCTCCTCAATCGAAACCTATAAGTATTTGGGTATGTCGGAAGCGTTAGGTATCAACGCTGCTGACATGAAGCAATCGCTGAAGGAGCGCTTCTTTGGCCGCCTGAATAAAGTATTAAATAGTCTTTTATCAGGCGGAAACAAGGTGTGCGCCTTCAACAGTTGGCTCATGCCGGTTTTGATGTACTCTTTCGGCATACTCAAATGGACCCAAACGGAGCTTGACGCCCTGGATAGGAGGATCCGCACACTGCTGACCATAAATCGGATGCATCACCCACGTCCATCGGTGATGAGACTATATATCCCGCGGAAGTGTGGAGGTCGAGACTTCTTAAATGCTAAGATCCTGCACAACCGTGAGGTATTCAGTCTCAGGGAATACTTCCTACGACGTGGGGTAGCACCGAGATGTGGTCTCAGTGGACAAGGGGCTTACCCCGCTATCCTTGACTAACGAGAACTGGCTTTAGAATTCTAGCTTTAGAGATCTTAATTAGTTAGACAATCAAAACTTTAGGTTAAAAATGTCAAAATGAAAATAGGAAAATTGCCATTTTCACTAAATTATTGTCTCAGTGCTATTTTAGTGCCGTCAAACTAAAATATAGTTAAGTTGTGTCTATTTCAGAATGGGAAATAGTCGTTTGACAGGAATAAACTAAATTTTACTGATTTTTAGTTTACGACACCATTGCTTTACTTGCTTCCGTCCTAGATTAAGCCGCTACCGCCACCTACCGCAATCAATATAACACGACGCACAACACTAGTGAAATTACTCAGTGTTGAAAGTCCTTCAATTAATTGTCCCACAATCCAAAAGAAAAGGTGTAAAAATCTCCGCCACCAATAGAAACTTGTATGTATTATAATAATAAGATGATTAAAAATTTATTTTGCTATCAATTTTATCGTAATATGTTGGATTTAGAATCAATACAATTCGAATTATTTTCGAAGCGACGTCGCACTGTAGAGTCTGTAGATCGAAAAAAAGCTCTCGAAGTAATAGGAGCTTAAATTTTAAAGTGTCAGTTTTTTGCTTAAAATGGCTTCTAATAGCCAATATTATGCATAAATATATAATAGGATACAATCAGCTAAGCAAATTAGCAACTTATATTTTTTTTTACCAAGTCATTTTAAGCAATAAACCGACACTTTAAAATTTAAGCTCCTATTTCTTCGAGAGCTTTTTTTCGATCCAAAATGGGACAATGAACAATGATGTTTTCAAAATTGCTAGTAGTCTGGGACCCTTTATTATTTTTTCCAGTGAATAAATGTTTTTTTACCCTGTTAGCAACCCTCAAACGTCAAAATAAAAATGCAGTTGCAGCAACGTTTACAAATATAGCTTTATTAACGATACCCTACCCTTTGAAAACAGAAAATTTTATGAGGATACAAGTAAATTATCCGCGATCAAATATTGAGATAATATAATTTTCTAAACTACATTAAATGGGAAGATAAAATCTCAACAAGTTGGCTTAAGATAATTTTAATTAACAACTCTCTGACATTAGGGTAATAAACTGATAGCGATCTTTTTAAACGATAATTTATTTGCGATTATCGTACGAATTCACTTTTCTAAGATCGTATCGTCATTTTTACTATTGTAAATTAATATTGAATAGAAATGACAATGTGCAGAACGTGTTTATCTAAAAACAATCTAAAACAAATATTTGCTGATAAGAATCTTGTAAGTTTACGCAGCAAACAGCTACACTTGGTTTGTGGAATCAAGGTAAACACTGTGATTAAAAAAACATTTGAAATAATCGATTTTATCTTCAAGGAAATACATAAAGAAAAATTTAAAGAGAAGTTCGCTTTGTCTAGTATTTTTATTACATTTACCTGTACTTACCTACATTTTTTTTAATTAGCAAATTAACTGCGCCCCGCGGTATCACCCGCATAAGTTTCTATCCCGTAGGAATATCGGGATAAAACGTATCCTATGTATTTCTCAAGGTCATGGTCTACCCATGTGCCAAATTTCATCCAAATCTGTTCAGCCGTTTTAGCGTGAAAGTATAACAAACAAACATACTCACTTTCGCATTATATTAGTTAGGATTAGGATTACTTAAATATTTTTTATTAAAATAAAATTCTTTTTTCTTTCCAGATCGAGCCAGATGATGGCCTAACACAGCTAATATGCGAGTCATGTTTAAATCTAGTCAAAGGAGCTTTAAAACTAAGAGAATCAAGTTCAAAAGCAGAAGAAATACTGAAAAAATCATTCAAAACAATTAAAATCGAATCTGACCACGATGATAGTCAAATATCAAATCTATCAGAATTTACAACTGTTCAAAATGATAGGAAGTATTTAAATAGAGAACAAAAAAATAGTTATAACATCAAGCATAAACAAAAAAAAGTAAAAAAAAAAAAGAGGTTGGACATAAAAAGAAATAGCGACAAAATCAAAAATGAATTCTCAGTCAGAATAGAAGATTATGAATCAAGCAATGATTCTGATTTTATGAATAACTTCTTAATTAAAGACTTGGATTCCATTAAGAGTGATAATGAGACGAATATTTGTATAGATGACTTGGAATCAAGCAACAGTTTGGACCAGGATTTTAAGAGTATAATTAAAAATGAATCAAAGAATTTTAATAAAGTTAACTGGGATTTGAAAGAAAAAGAGTTATTGGAGAGAGAAAGGAGAAAACTTCTGTGTAAGGTAACTTAAAAAAAATATTATCATAATATTATAAATGCAAAAATGAGTTTGTTTGTTTCTTAGTTACGCTTTCACGCTAAAACGGTTGAACGGATTTGGATGAAATATGGCGCATGGGTAGACCATGACCTGGGCATGACATAGGATACTTTTTATCCTGATATTCTCACGGGTTCGAGACTTATGTGGGTCAAACCGCAGGGCGCAGTTATGGCTATATTGATCTCTCTGTGAACTCTGTACTTATACAAAATATGCAGCTATTTGAGGGGCGACTAGAATCAATTCTATTTTCTTGAAAATTTTAACATTAAATCAATATTGCCTATTTGAAATAAATGATTTGACTTTGACTTGGCCAAGACAATCAAAATTAAAAATAATTTATTAGAATTAGGCTGAAAATCAGCACATTACATTAAACAGTCCCCATGCACGCCTGCCCTTCACCACTCTTGTACTGTTGTCTCTTGTCTTGTAGTGTTTTACTACTAGTCCTAAGGTTCATTGAAATCCTTGTATCCAGTTGATGTTATTTCCAGACAAATATCAACTTTATAGTAGTAAAAATTCAGTTAATTTTAGAATGACTAGTACTATTGAAAAAGTTATAACAACATTCTAGAGCAAACTAAACTATATATGGATGTGTTAAAGTTGTTTATCCAAAAACTTATCTATGGTTTTATGTTTGGAAATTAAACTGCAATCGCAGATTACACACTATTCTACACACAAACACCATCTGACTGATACAAAATCATACAAAATCTAAATTAATTTATTCAAACTAGGCTGAGAATCAGTAATTTTTGAATGCCCAAATTACATAAGATAGTCCCTCAAAACGCCCGCCCTTCACCACTTCCTAGTGCTGTAGTTCCGAAGAACACATCTTTCACCACAACCTGAATCACTTAAGAGCGTTCATCTAAAAAGTTGACAATATTACTGTATAGAAATAAGAAATATGGCTAACTAGTGAACTAGAATATTAATAATGAATTGCAAATTATATCACTGAATTTTATGTTGTAACCGTTTTAGGTATAAAAAAGGCATTTGGAAAGTTTCCAAATACTTTTTTACATCTAAAAATAAATATTTGGTGTTACGATATTAATGATTGCATTTCATAATCAATATTTTAATTCACTAGTTAGCCATATTTCTTATTTCCATACAGTAATATTGCCAAATTAATCAAAACAGCTAAATATTGGACAGCTATTTGCGACGTTGACTTTCTGTATAAACGCTCTTAAAATGTTCTTGTCTACAAATTATTGTTAACTCTTCATTAACGCACAAGCAAGTATTTAGAAAGTTTTCATTCATACATCTCTTGTGAAACTGGGGTCTCGTAAGCTAAGTAATAACAGCCGCACGGGTCGATCCATCAGGTTAAGCTACGCTTGCTCGGGTCGATTTGTGGATGAGTGACCATCTTTACATACCGAGACCCCTCATTGTCTGTCATTCGTGGATATTTGACAGTCTTATCGGGTAGTCAGAAGCCCGAAAGTCTGGCAACCAGTTTTACCAAGGGGTATCGTATTACCCAGTTACTGGGTATTTAGCTGCATCCGGTTTGACTGGAAGCCGACTCCAACATAGTTTGGAAAAGGATAGGCACTCACGATGGACCTCTGAGTGAGGATGAGAGGGGGACGGAGTAGCGCGTCAGTGACGAGTATCGGCGGCTTGTGTGACCCGTAGCGGCCCCAAATGGCGCCCAGTCACAGGTGTGCGGTGACTCGCTACAAAATGTATGAAAAAACGTGCGAACTGTTTGTCGCTGGCCATCGGTGGCTGTATTTGGTGGCTCGTTTGAGCCGAGCCGAATAGCCACGAAAAGTCTAAACTGTAGGGTAATAGCTCGATTTTGAACGCTGAAGATTTTGATAACGATGATAATGTAGATGATGATGATGGTAATGATGATGAAAATAATGATGATAATGACTCAGCGATAGTGTGTCAGCCAATGGCATAATAGCCAAGAGCCTCGACCAATACCTAAGGAGGCTCTCGTTGGGCAGCTGGATCAAGGGCTTGATTCAGAAAGCGGTACTTCAGGACACGGCTAGCATTGTCAGGAGGTTCCTCTCTCTGAAGCCCTGACCGCCGGTAGCTTGGACTCTGTTCCCGATACCAGTGGGATACTATTTTTCATGTTTTTAATTTTTTTATATTCTATTATACTCGTATTATGATGATGATAATGATAATGATGATGATAATAATGATGGTAAGCTTTTAACATATTTTTTAGGAGCAAGATGCCAAGCTGTTATCATTAGCAGCGATGCCGTATAATAGCGAAGGACCAGTAAAATGTACCTTATGTAACAAGGAGATGAGGAACATGCAGAATTTCAAGTGCCACGCTAAAACACACTTTGAACCACAGAATGCATGTGAGGTAAGAACTATTGATGTTTTTTTAGGGTTCTGTTACCAATGAGTGGCAACGGGTCCCTATTATTATTATTTGGCAACCTGTCCATTGGAGTGGAGCGAGGGAGTAATGCGGAGCGGAGTTGCGGACTTTGCGGAGCTAGGCCGAGTTCACGCAACGAGTCATTTGAGTGGGCTGCAATACGCCGCGGCCGGTTTTTTTCCGTTTCCCCGCTCCGCTTCCCCGCACCACTTACTCGCTCCGTTTCCTCGCTTCGCTTCCCGGTTTTGTATGAATGTTTAAACTAGTTTGCAAATCCCTGTCCACCGAAGCGAAGTGGAGATTTGCAATTCCATTGGTTAATATTGGCGTAGCTCCGCTCCTTTCCTCTCTTGTCCAGTGGACAGTCAGCTTTAAGCCAACACCGTCTGTTTGTCCGTCTGTCTGTCACAGGGTTGCCAGTTGAAATTTTCATATACGTGTTACTGTGGCCTCTAATCTCTATCATGGATTATATTATTATTTATTTAATTAAAACGGCTAAAAACTAATTACTCTCACTGAAGTGGGCTGTATTGTAGTGTACATTTCTTCAATTTCTTTCCATTTATTTTTCTTGAGGTTACACAGCGGCCCATGAACACGGGATGAACATGGGCCCCTCATTTAATTTGCGTAAGGGGTCTGTAGTATTGACGCAAGTAAGCAGCGTCTGTGTGAATAGTTGCTATGAGTATTTCTGTAGGCGCGCCATGACGCTAAATCCTATAGCACCGCTGGTAATTATTTAGCTGCTCCTCGAGTTATAAATCAAATACAAGCTCAACAACAATGGAGTGTACCACAACTTAAAGCAAAATGTTAACACTCAATTTTATCCTCAACAATCGCATCCACAAAAACAGAAAATGAAAGCTCAATTGTAGGATTATTGGTCTAAAATTAGACCAACAGTGGCGGATTTGCTTTTGGACCCCACTATTTACAAACAGACCTTTGAGCGGGAGGGCGTGTCAGACTTTTACTTACTAAAACCCACCCGTATTCCTTCCGTTGCCTGTGTGCCGGGGCCGCGATATCCCTTTCGGACAAACTCACAACCCTGGCAGGCATTGGCCCTAACGGACCCCGTCAGTTGGTGCTAACATCTCTTTGAGGCGCGCGTGGAACACAACGCGCCGTCGACCCGGGCCTGATCCTTATCGGACGGCGAGCTACCCTTTGCTCACCGTCCGCAAGCTCGCGCCTACGGCGGCCGGAAGTCGGCTTGCGACTCCCGACGCCCGGGGCGTCTCCTGCGGCGACTAGGGGCGCGAGGGCGCGAATCTTGCCTCTCCCTCGCGCGTTCCGCCTCCTCCTTCGCGAGCATTACTGCTTCGCAGAAGGAAGTGACTGCCTAAACAGACATCCTTGGATTCTAAATCTAAATAACGTATTTCAAAGACCTCCACATCCACAATTTCAACAATATAGAAATAATTACCCACAGCAACAACAACACCATCGTGTACAAAAGTCAGAAGACGTATATGTAACAATGAGGACCGCGGTTCAATTAAAACCTAATCAAATCAATTTAGGAAAAGGTTTTGTAGCAAAAGAATTATACCATCATTCCGACAATTCGGAAGAACCAAAAAAAAGTGAAAATATAAAATAGTTCTCAAACTGCCAATCCTATTCCCGAAGAAAATTACTATTACATTCCCGAGGAATATTATCATATTCCTGAGGAATACTGTCAATAAATTCCCGAAAAAAAACAGAATTTTCACGAGGGTAATTAGAATTGAACAAAACCTTACCGAATTAATATCTACCATATTTTGAAACAGAAAACCCTAAACTAAAAATATTGATAGATACAGGAAGTCAAAGTTCATTTATAACGCCAACAGCACTAAAATTATATTTTCCTGAATTTAGAAACCCAGAAAAATTCACGGTTAGAGCATCACATGGAGTACCCACAATGGCGTAATGGAAATTCCATTTTGGTGTAAAAGATAAAAGACTGATCAAATTTTATATTTACCAATTTAGCTATAAGTGACGTTGAATGACGTTTTAATGGATACTGAAATTATTGAACAAATTAATGCAAAAATAGATTTAAAAGAAAGAAAATTAATTATGCCAGAACGAGAATTACTTATCTTTCAAATGACGGATGATAATAATTTAAATATCAAAGAACTGTGCGACAGGTATCGAGATTTATTTACAGAAAGGGTCACAAACAGTGCAACGACAAAATTTTTACACAATATTAATTTAATTAATGAAGAACCAATTTATCAAAGACCTCTTAGATTACCGAAAATCCAACAGGAAGAAACAAAAAAACAAATAAATAGTGAAAATATAATTCACCCCTCAGAATCACCATAGATTTCACTTGTACACATCATACCAACAAAACTAAATCAATCTGGAATACAAAAATGGAGAATGGTAATAGACGTCTAAATCAGATATACGAGTACATAGATAAACTAGTTTCAAAATTACAAGGTAATAAGTATTTCACTACTCTAGATTTAACCTCAGGCTATCATCAAATAAAAAGGGGATGAAGCTTCTATTGAGAAAACCGCCTTTAGTACGCCTGACGGTCATTATGAATTCTTAAAAATGCCATTCGGATTAAAAAATGCACCAGCAAAGGTACCAAAGAATGATGAATAACGTACTGAACAAGGTAATCGCAAGAAATATATGTCTTGTTTATTTAGATGATATAATAATTTATTCAAAAACAAAACAAGAGCACATCAATAGGCTACAGCAAGTTTTCGAAGGATTAAGGACGGCCAATCTTTAAGTAAATAAAAATAAATTAATTTTGATGGAAGAAGAAATTAAATTCTTAGGGCATGTGTTAAATAAGGATGGTTTAAAACCAAATTAAAAAAATATTGTTATTGATATTAATTTCAACTTGATACGCATTCCTGAGAACCTTGACAGACTGCAGGCAGACAGACGGACAACGAAGTGAGGTGATAAGGGTTCCGTTTTTTCCTTTCGAGGTACGGAACCCTAAAAGTGATCCTATAAGTGTTCCGTATTTTCGTTTCCAGATCCGGAACCCAAAAAAAAAACTGCTGGATGCAGCTAGCAAAGTAAAAAAGTGCTATAACATTTCAGGAGTGCGGAAAAAAGTTTGTGAATCCGAGCCACATGCGTTATCATCAGCAACGCGTGCATGGTCGCAGGAAGCGGTTGGCTTGCAGCAAGTGTTCCTACAGAGCTGTAGACCCGTTGCAGCTACAGGTAAATTATGGGCAAGATTTACAGACCACTGTTCTCAGTGATGGCCCAGTGGAACAATTTGACATTAACAGGGCCTCTACGTCCTAGGTAATACGGGCTGGTATCCGCAACTCCACGACTAAGCGCGTATTTTGCGTACGGGTGGGAAAATTGGTTATTCGATCCACCCCAGCTCCACAAAGAAGGCCAGCAACGCCTTGGTGTCACTGACAATCTCACGTAGGGTACCTGGGTTACCGAAGTACTTTGCCCTGTATGTGGCGACCACCGGGCAGTATAACAGCACATGGGCTGCTGTCTCGTCGTCCTCCATGCAGGCTCTGCACAGCGGACTGTCTGTGAATCCTATGACAAAGAGGTGTTTATTAAATGACCCATGGCCAGTTACAGCTGCTGTAACTGTACGTAGCTGTTGTTTCGTTAGTCGAAGAATCTGTTTCGTGAGGCGGCCATCAATTGTAGGGAGTGCCTCCTCAGCCTGCGTACACTCACCGTGGTCCGACCATAGTTTGTTTAATTTCTCTACGTCCTAGCAATAAAGCTACGGTTTCTTGAAAGAGCGGCGTCTGCCACTAACGGCCGCCTTGACTGCTGTCATGAAAATTATGGCAGCAGCAAACATTTTAATCGTTAGATTCGCCCTACTGCGTCAAAAGATGGTCGAATTTCTTATTCAAATTCAAAAGTCATTTAATATTCAAACTAGGCTGAGAATCAGCACTTTTCGAACGTCAGAATTACATAAGACAGTCTCCCAAAACGCGCCAAAATTCCTTTTGACACCTCTGACACACAATGACGCAGTGACTACACTTGATTGTCATGGACACGCTGTTTAAGAGGGCTTAGATATCCTAAAAGTTGACAACGTAGCAATCGTCAAATATTTACCTGTTTTGATTAATTTGGCAATAATACAGTATGGAAATATGAAATGTGGCTAACTAGTGAACTAAAATATTGATTATGAAATGCAATAATTAATATCGTAACACCGAATATTTCGTTTTAGATGTAAAAAAAGTATTTGGAAACTTTCCAAATGCCTTTTTTACACCTAAAACGGTTACAACATCAATTTCATTGTCCATTGTGCAACAGGCTGCCTGTAGAGATCATCAATTTATTTAGATAATGGTATGTTAACCAAAGCAATTTTGTCAGGTTGTCGGGCGTGTGCTCGGATGAATATAGGATGGAGTGTGGAGTAAGGCAGGGGGGATTAACCTCACCTACTCTATTTAATTTATATGTAAATGGACTGATTGAGGAGCTCAGCAGTGCTGGAGTCGGTTGTTCAATGGATGGGGTTTTTACGAATAATATTAGCTATGCTGATGACATGGTGCTGCTGGGCAATCAATCAGGTCAATCAGTTCTGTGAGGTCACTATTGGCCATATGTGAGCGGTATGCTATGGTACATGGGCTCAGGTACAATGTTCAGAAGAGCGAGCTACTAGTTTTTAAGGCTGGGACTAAAACCTACCCTGTTCCTCCGATTACACTAAACGGAACCGTCCTACAGCAAGTGTCCAAATTTAAGTACCTGGGTCACTGGGTCAATGAGAAATTAAATGATGATATGGACATCGACAGGGAGCGCAGGGCATTGTCGGTAAGGGGTAATATGCTTTCTCGCAGGTTTGCGCGATGCTCACGTGACGTTAAAGTCACACTATTTAAAAGCTATTGCCAATCGTTATACACGTGCAACCTGTGGAGCAATTACACTAAAAAAGCCTGCAATGCTCTGCGCGTCCAGTATAACAATGCGTTCAGGAGTTTGTTGGGGCTTCCATGGCGGTGCAGCGCCTCCGGCATGTTCGCCGGCCACAGCGCGGACGGCTTCCAAGCGGTGCTTCGCAAAAGAACGGCTTCCCTGTGGTCTTGGCTAAAAGGTAGCACCAACACGCTTCTGAGCGTGGTGTCGGACAGAGTGGATAGCCAGATCTTGAGGCATTGGTCGCTCATGCATGTCCAAAATAATAATAATTTTAAATTTTACTAACATAGCTATAAATATCTACCTTTCTAACATAATATGGACTTTTGTATCAATTACTGTGTGTCTGAAATAAATACTTTCATTTTAATTTTTTTCATTGTTATAATTGCAATGAATTATTAATATTCTAGTTCGCTAGTTAACCTTCCTATTAACATTCCTTATTTCCATACAGTAATATTGCCAAATTTATCAAAACAGTGAAATATTTGACAGCTATTTGCGACGTTGCCCACCTTCAGAATAAACGCTCTTAATCATGTGTGAGCTCATTCTTTTCAGTATGGACACTTTTTCTTGTGACTAAATATAACGATGAGGGCAAATCTAAGGATTTAAATCTTTGGGCAGCGGGGTTTGACATAATGTCAAATACTGATGAAAATTACAGATTTTTTTGCCGTTTTAATATGACGGAACTGCTTTCTAAGAAAACTAAAGCTTAAGGATGATTTTCGTAGTGCATATGCGATTGAGTGTACATTTTTTATAAGTTCACATCATTTGTGATATGTGTTCTATTCTAGATTCACGAATGCGCAGAGAATACTGCGCATGTTGTGGAGGTCAGGCAGTCGCTCCATGTAAAATACTGGTATTCAGCTGCATCCGGTTAGACTGGAAGCCGACCCCCACATAGTTAGGAAAAACGTACGCAAATGATTAATAATTTGTTTTTATGTTTGTAGAACCACGAGCGCGCTGAGCATACGGGTGAGAGGCCGTACACGTGCGATGTGTGCGGCGACACGTTCAGAATGAGAGCCAACATAGCCCAGCACATGAGGAAGCATTTCGGTGTTAGAAACTTACAGGTAAACTTACAAAACTTCACTAAAATAACTAACTTAAGGCGAAAGCGTCAAAATAGCCCGCGAAATTCAAAACTCCTTACGTTTTTTGCAATTTGCAGTATCATGTTGTATGTTGATCTCAATATGATTTGCGGCCGTATCAAATGTTTATTTTTAGAATTATAATCATAAAAATGATCAATACAACTCTCTAAGTTCATATAATCGCATTGAATGACTCTTTTTCATGAAATCATGACATTTGGCGATTGTGCTTACATATGGAGTTGTATTGCTGATTGTAATGATTATTATTATGTAAAGCTATATTGGTTACGGTCGCGAATCATATTTTAATCAACATAAAACATGATACTGACCTGCAAATTACAAAAAACGTAAAAAAATTGAATGACGCTTTCGCCTTAACTGTACTAAAATAACTTAACTAAAATAACTTAACTAAAATAACTTAACTAAAATAACTTAACTAAAATAACTTAACTAAAATAACTTAGTGAGTGTCGTGATGGCCCAGTGGTTAAGGCCTCGCCTCTCATGCACGAGGTTGTGGGTTCAAATCCGGGCAAGTACCAATGTGACTTTTTCAATTCATATGTACTTTCTGAGTTTATCTTGGACATTACTGACATCGGTGAAGGAAAACATCGTGAGGAAACCTGGACTTGTAGTTAATATAAGTCTGAAATCACCAACCCGTCTTGAGCAAGCGTGGTGATCAATGCTCGTGCCTTCTCTGTGTGAGAAGAGGCCTTTGCCCTGCAGTGGGACAGTAACAGGCTGGTATTATTATTAAAATAACTTAACTGAAAAAACTTAACTAAACTAACTAGTCTGGATTTAAAATTTGCAATTCAGTTATTAGAAAGGTGTGAGGCCGCGTCCTAACAAAAGTACTCGCGCAATCAACCAAGTTGCGCTTCATACAAACGTTCGCGTCGATCGCGTACTCGCGCTGCGCGATCGTCGCTTACGACATTAGGACACAGGGTAATGGTATTGTAGCGGGATATACACATATACATATACGTTACATATATACACACAATTATACATACTATTTACATTATAACATATAATTTATTATTAACACCATCACATTTTGTGTCGGAACTTCGACCGCTGTGGCTCAGTGGAAAAGCACTATTCTATATAGCCCCATAGCTATACAAAGTTGATACGACAGAGGGGCTTTCCTTTAAACTGCCTATACTAGGTACCATTTTCAAGCTCTGTACCAAAAATCAATTAAATAGGAGCAGTAGTTTAGTCGCAAATGATTTTTTAAGTTTTTGCCCCGTTTGAACACGATGTATCTTTCCTAACAGCTGATTATGTCTATACGCATAGGTCATGCACCTTAAAACGATAAATCTGAGTATAACCTATGCGTGGTTGCCGCTGTGACGCAAATCACAAGTACAACCAAATATTCTCGCTAAAAAGATGACAATGCAAACAAGGAAGCAATAAATACACACACACTTGCATTTTCATTACGAGTGTGAAAATCATAGCAAACACCCCGTGAGTAAAATAAATAGAAATAGGTCAGTGTGTTGCTATTGCATCCTAGCGACGAGGGGCAGGGGTTGCGATCGGTAAGTGAGTGGGGCTTCTAAAAACTGTTTTTTTCAGTGCGCCGACGCTATTCTTTCGGAACGTACTTATGTAACGTAACACGGAAGTACCTGCGCCGCCTCCGTATTGTCGAACTCGCGCGCTGACAATTGGGATTTAGTTTTATTATTGTGATAGGACACTAAACAAGTTTAAGACAGTATTTCTTTTTTTATTGTGACAGGACACGTAACTTGGGATTATTATTATTTAGTGTTAGTGTTTTTTTTTGTGATCGACTGCTTTTATTGTGATACGACACGTAATTAAACTTTGGTTTTGTGTGTGTGTGTGTGTAATTAAAGTGTTCAACAATGCCTCGTGTAACTTACACGGCGTTAGAATACACTGACATGATTTTTAATTAGAAAAATAAGTAACAATATTCTCCGTCGGTATAATTTGTGCATTCATGTGAATGAAGGACACATCGAGAATTTAAAATTTTAGTGTTTTTGTTGTTGCGCGCGTACTTCAAAACCATACCTAAAAGCCGCGAGTGAAGGCCTAAGCCGCCGCCCGCGCCACCGCCGCCGGCCGCCCGCTTTGAAATGAGATAAAACACGCCGCGCGGCGCGGGCGCGGCGTTGCCACTGTTACCTAGGTATCTTCTAAGGTCAGTTAAATTTATTTACAAAGGGTGGTTGCCCTTATTACAAGCTTACTCTGATTCATAAGCTATTTAGTTTGTTTGAAAAAAAAAAAAACTAATTTTTGATGCTTTTTATTTTTATACCGTATCGAATTAATACTAAACACGTATAGTATACGTAGTGTAATTTAATGCCCCTCTGTCATATCAACTCTGTATATTATGTAAACCTCTTTGATTGTACGCCGGCCGGCCGCCGCCGCCGCCGGCGCGCGCGCATCTCCACACCAGTCTTGATCTACTCTCGACGCGGAGCGCTCGCTGCTCACCTGCTTACCGGTCTGCTTATACCCGCTTCTAATTCATACTAAAATCATCATTGTTGCATCTCATTAAACCGCGATCAGATTATACTGTGCTATCCTAATCTGATGTACATTGGCTTCCAATCCAACGCCTGTGCTTGTGAACTATACTTGTAACCTTCTGTGCTTCTCAATCCTCTATTCTTCTTGGGTTTAAATCAGTTCTGTGTACCGCTATGGAATGTAATATAAGTTAGCTACAATACCTACCTGAAGACTTTCATTCCATCGCCCCGAATCACACCTACCTAAGAAAGGAAGTAACGACAGCGAGAAGGTAGGATTTACCCATATTATACCTACAGTATAATACGAAATGTTTACATGTTGCTAGCAACAGAGCCACATTCCATGTGTTGCCAGCAAAATATTTCCCGCAACAGAAAAACATATTTTTTGCCAATTGCAAGCAATAGTTACTAAACCACCACAAGAATTTTTGAGGTAAAAATTATTTAAAACGAAAAACATTTTTATGCTTCAATAATAATTTAAAATGTGTAACAATTAATAATTCCACGTTAGTTAAAAAACAATGCACAAAGAGTTCATTGTTTTATTTTTAATAACTATTATAATAATCTGAAGGTTATATTATTTAGGATTTTTCACGGAGTTATCAGTAAGTTGCGGTATAATTCGATTAAATACAATCACAGATTAATGCAGATGGGAAACACGCAAAATCATTTAAATAAATGCGACTTTTGCTGCGACACAATAAAGTGCAATTCAGGTCACACAGCGATAATTACCTTCAGTTATATTCACCTAGAAGTTGCCTCTCTATCGCGTAACTCTTAGACCTTCTGACTACGTTACACTCACTGAATTGGCCCGACAAGACGGGCCCGCCGCGTACTTGTAGCTTCATACCTAAACTGCGGAGTGTCCCATCTCTATTAATCTGTGGTACTATAGACAAGAAAAAGGGGAAACGATGGAAAAACACTCTAAAGTCAATTGTCTCCAATAGTATGTTATTTCAATTTTTTGCAAATATCAACTTTATGGTAGTGTCAATTGATTTTAGAATTACTAGTCAATCTGCCTAGCCTTTTCCTAAATATAACTAACTAACCTAACCGGATGCAGCTGGATACCAGTATTTTACATGGAGCGACTGCCTATCTGACCTCCACAACCCAGTAACTGGCTAATACGATACCCCTTGGTAAGACTGGTTGTCAGACTTTCGGGCTTCTGACGACTCGTAACGACTGTTAAAGATCCACGAATGACAGCCGGGACCAACGGCTTAACGTGCTTTCCGCAGAATTCTTGTTTGTTGAAGTTAAGGCGCAAACTAAACCTTGTATCTAGGTATTAAATATTTTTTTCCTAATACATATATCTTCTAATATATTAAATTCTCGTGTCACAGTGTTTGTAACAAAACTCCTCCGAAACGGCTTGACCGATTCTTGTTAAATTTTGTGTGTATATTCAGTAGCTCTGAGAATAGGTCGTAAACTATTTGCCCAACTATTTACCCTAAGTGATAAGGGTTTATTTTTTAGGTAGGGTAGGTGGGGTAGGTAGGGTAGGTAGGGTAGGTGTTGTAGGTAGGGTAGGTGTTGTAGGTAGGGTAGGTGTTGTAGGTAGGGTAGGTGGGGTAGGTAGGGTAGGTGTTGTAGGTAGGGTAGGTGGGGTAGGTAGGGTAGGTGGGGTAGGTAGGGTAGGTGTTGTAGGTAGGGTAGGTGTTGTAGGTAGGGTAGGTGGGGTAGGTAGGGTAGGTGGGGTAGGTAGGGTAGGTGAGGTAGGTAGGGTAGGTAGGGTAGGTAGTGTAGGTGAGGTAGGTAGTGTAGGTAACTGTAGATAGGGTAGATAGGTAGGTAGGTGCGGCGTAGATAAGTTCTTAGTGCTACCCGTGCGAAGCCGGGGCGTGCAACTAGTTTGTTTATATTTTTGGAAACTAAATTGCGACCGCAGAATAGGTACGCTATCGTATATTATCTTATCTACTTTAACGTTATGTAATCAAAGTAAAATTTTGAGTCACCATTTGGAATAAAAATGGTCCTAAATCTGATTGCAAAGGAATTTGGACTTTGTTCCGTATACCATTGAGTTTGAAATTCCATGCTAAGATTCTGAAGTCAATGAATGCATTTGTTTCAGTGTGAGCGCTGTCCCGCCATGTTCCGCAGTCGTTCGGAGCTCACAGGACATCAGAACAGAGTCCATTACCTTATATACACATACTTGTGTTACCTATGTTCTGAGACGTGAGTATATAACAGTACTACTGTACACATGCATGCAATGTTGATGCAAAAATCTATACATCATATGCATTTGCATATGAAAGTATAAAATGCCCCCCATGTGAGGCATGTGACCGCCAGTATTTTTCTGAATATTCATGAAAAATTATCGAAAATTTACTTTACTGGTGGGTTATTTAATTTTTATTTTTTGAGTAGCGTTTGTGATCTTGCTTTACATTTTTTGCCATATCTCCGATGATATTGGCTCGATTTTAATTCTGTGTATTATTTCTAAAAGCTACAGCTTAGGCAAAAAATGTAAAGCAAGGTCACAAACGCTACTCAAAAAATTAAAATTGAATAACATGAGAAATATTAAAGATAAACCCCCAATTAATTAATTCATGCGTGACTTTGCGGAAATCTATTATAAAATACAATAGACGACGTATATTTAGTAACCTAATCCACTTAACGGTTTTTAAAGAGTCAGAAAGAACCCTGTAAGAAATCGACACGTGTTTCCCCTCTCAACGAGGCATCCTCAGGATGACGATTGACTTGTTACGAACCCGGACTCGACATGTGGAGAGCAGAGCCCCCAATTAAAGTTAATATCTGATACTTTTTCATGAATATTCAGAAAAATACAGGCGGTCACATGCCATGGCCGGCATTGTATATGGTACTTATAACTTGTTTTTTTTTGTTTATCTGTCTCTTTTTTCCGGCTAATCTCCGAAACCAATGGGTGTGTAACAACACTCGGGTTTTAATCTCTTCTTCTTCTTTTCGTGTGGTTAGTAACTAACCTGGTGTCAGAGTTTTAAAGCCGCTCAATGGGTCTTTGACTTGGCTTCACATTCGGTTTTTAATTAAAAAACAAAAAAAAATATCCGACTGCAACTAAAAAGTTCAAGTGGCAATCTTCTTCTTTTCGTGTGGTTAGTGACTAACCTGGTGTCAGAGTTTCAAAGCCGCCCATGGACCTCTGACTTGGCCTCACATGTCGTCGAGTAATATCTCTCAGGCCGGTTTCCTCACGATGTTATGTTTTCCTTAACCGTTTTAGAAGGAAGTGATAATTACACAATACGCACATGAATCCGAAAAGTCAGAGGTGCGTGCCTTGGGTTCGAACTTGAAACCTATGACTTGGCAGTCTGACGGTCACACCACTCGGCTATCACTGCTTAATCAATCATGTCAACTATTTTAGTTCAATCTTAGATTTTGTTGTCACCAACTGCATCAGAAAATTCAGCTGGATGCTTTGATTTTTTTTTAATATTCAGTTCATTATTCCAGGTACAAGCGACCGGCTTCAGTAAAGAAACATCTGGTGAACATACACGGAATTCCAAGAAATCAACAACTACACATCAAATGTGTTAAAACTCGAAGAAGGTAAGGAAAGACAGAGTCAACAACATAACACTCCGACCGTCCGGAGCTAAGCAGAGTTCGTTGGTGGCTGGCAAACACAGTGGGGGAGAGGCTTTACAGTTGTGGCACTCATCGCAATACACGTTATTTCTTTAGAGTTAAGTCAGTCGGCAGAGGAAGAGTTCTCCCAGCAAAAGTATACGCTTCGGCAATCATCGTCTTTTTTCGGAATTACGAACGTGCGATTATGAGATCTAATATAGAGCTGTACAACCATGGAAGTACTTACTTATTTTGTATTACCATGTTTACAAAATGTGAGATACAATAATTATGCAATTTAAAAAAAAACATTTTAGAACGCAATATGATAGGTGCACTAAGACATAGCGCGGCAGTACAAAACAAAGAACCTTTGCCCCTACGAATTCGGAAACACGAAGATAGCCAAAGCGCATACCTTTTCTGTATACTTGTATCATTTAACTGTTATAGTTTGACCCGGACCGCTATTCCGCGCTTTAGACGCACATACGTGCGACGTGAGACGGGGGTGGCAGTGCATGCCGCTCATTCGTCAACGCTCACGTATATCTAAGGCGCGGAACAGTGGTCCCGGTCAAACTATAGTACAATAATTTTTATTTCTTTTTTTCCAGAAGCTGTGACAAAAGCGACTGAAAAACTTCTAAAAGATCTCCTTGGGCTTCTTGTGAAACAGTTACGTCTGGGCAGTACCAGCACATGACATCAACCAGCTACTGTAAAGAATCTGATCTCAAAATCATAAAAAGTTGTATTTAGACAGTAGATCTTAAATAAAATACAGATATTTAAAAAAAAACCTGCTAGAATGTAATGTGTTTTTCATCCCATATTTCCCTTTGATTAGATTACAAAATTAAATAGGTACTAAAATAATAGTACTTTTTTGTTGCTATTACAATTATAAATAGGAATAATTTATTTAACAATAATGTAGGTATACATATATGATGGTTATTTTGATGAGACTCCCGATACATTTTGCAAAATTATTTAATATTATACATTTACTAGACCAAAAACATAAACACATAAAAAAGAAAAAAAAAAGAAACAAAAAGCATTCTATTGAAATGAAATGAAATGAAATTGTTTATTCTGTAAATAGGATATTGGAATCACTTTTACACGTCATATAAAAAAAAATATTATTAAAATTTGCTAGATGAGTTCGGCGTTTCCTATCCGACTACTCTGAGAAGAAAGGCCGAAACAAACTCAGAGGTCACAGTCTCTTTTAAAGTTCAGACATAATCTTGGTCAAGCCATATGAGGACCATGTAGATCTGTAAGAAAGATCTGTAAGGAAGTGTCTGAAATGGTCTTTTGAGAAAAGAACGACACAGATTTGAGTGGACCTGTCCAGTCAGTGCAAGCATTTGTCAGTAATAGTGGAGCTCAACTCAGAACATAAGGAGCTCAACTCTACGAACATACCAAAGAAAGAACATTTGGGTAGGCCGCATAAACTACTCAGACCGTCAGACCATTATTAAAACTATCTGAGAAAGGAAATAAAAAAACTGAGTAGAGAAAATAAACAAAAAATCATTAAAAATTTAAATATCCACATAATCCTCACATTCACAATAGGTAATTAAAAAATATAATACTTTACAAAGTAATCATGTCATTTTGAATGTAATATTCAATAATATAAATATTTAAATAAAACTGGTATATTTTGATGATTTTACTAAATAATTCTAATGTCAAATTTTATGGTTTTATCACAAGGTTTAGCAGAGCGAGCAGCTCAATCCCAAGCTTTTTTATCTTCTAAATAATCAGAAATTTTATAGTACCCTTTTTTACAAACTTTGGTTTTAATACAATTTTTAAATCGTTTATTGGGTAAGTTTCGAATGTCAATGGGAAGTACGTATACATTGACCCATGAACGAGTTGCCTACTCTGTGGAGACGTGTGTGATGTACAGCAAGGTTGTGTTTATTCCTGGTATTTATACTATGAATATCGGACATTTTCTTAAAATTTGATATGTTTTTGTGTACATACAAAAGGTTTTCAAATATATATTGTAAGGCTACAGTCAGAATATTTACTTCTTTGAATTTTTCTCGAAGGGAATCTCTCGGACCTAGGTTGTGCATGACTCGAACAGCCCTTTTCTGTAGAACAAAGATAGAGTTAATGTCCGAAAAAATTTCACTAAGCAAATAATTTCAATTCACTAAGCAAACTTACTATCATTATTAAAACTACTGATATTATAAAAAAAAAACCGATACGTATTACAAGAAAAAGGTCCGGTATGAAGAAACAAGTTCTGAGGTTAGTTAATTGATTCAGGCGTGAAATCCATTATAAAATAAAATAGACGTAGAAATATTTAGTAAACCTATTACGCTTAACTATTCCTAAAGAGTCATAAAAAACTATGTGAGAATTCGAAAAGTGTTTCACCTCTCAGCGAGGCATCCTCAGGATGACGATTGTCTTGTCGCGAACCCGAACACGGCGTGTTGTCACGCAGAGCGCCGGACGCCCAGAGTCCGGTTCTCGCAGGGTTTTTTTATGACTCTTTCTAAATATTCCTACGTCTATTGTATTTTTTAAGTTGTGAGGTTATTTAATCATAACCAAATGTATAAACATAATATTGTTGAAATGGAACGTAACCAATAAGCTGGCTATCTGTCACATGTCGTTGACTTGTATTTTGTATCACGCAGCGCCGGCCCCAGGCATTGGATCAAGGTAGAGCGAGATTGTCTTTTGGCACGCTTTAACTTCATGTTAATTCTAAATAGGTACCCTAGGATTTTTTTTAAATCTGATCTGGCAACACTGCTCCCGCGCCTCTCAAACGGCGCCATCGAAATTTTATTTTACGCTGGAAATTCTTTTTCGCATTTGGCTTTTTGGCGCCCCTTGCCATCTGGCGCCTAGAGCGACTGCTCCTCTCGCTCTACCATAGAACTGAGGGTTTGTCCAATATTTTAATAATATACTTTATTTATTTCCATGTTCTTTATTATTTAATTGCATAGGGATATTAACAAATAAATTATTTTTGTCCGTCAGGTAAATTATTAAAAATTATTGGACACGTATTTTTTCTTTTTTAAAGTAAGTAATCAAAAGATTATGGCAATACATTGGGTTAAAATGTGCCATGACGTCACTCTCCGGTAGATTTTATACTGACTTGTGACGTAGCGAGCCCACACTCTCCAACTTTAATGCATTTAAGTAAACCATTTTTTATTAATATGATAAAGCAAAAAATACGTGTCTAATATTTTTTTATCATCTAACTGACGGACAATTTTTTTTTTCTTTTCCCCCAGACAACATACCATTTTTTTTTTTTTTTTTGTTTGGGAAATCATCAAATGACTCCTCCCGCTCTGGGCGGAGCGAGAGGGAGTGTCAGACTTTTACTGACTAAAACCCACCCGTGTTCCTTCCGTTGCCTGTGTGCTGGGGCCGCGATATCCCTTTCAGACAAACTCGCAACCCTGGCAGGCATTGGCCCTTACGGACCCCGTCAGTTGGAGACAACATCCCTATTAGTTAGTTTCCTAACAGCAGTGATAGCCTAGTCATAGATCTTTTCGAATTCATGTGCGTATTGTATAACTATCACTTAAAAAAACATCGTGAGGAAACCGGGCATGACCGAGAGATATTTTTTCGACGGCAAGTGAAGCCAAGTCAGAGGCCCATGGGCGGCACAAAAACTCTCGACTACGGGTTAGTCACTAACCAGACGAAAATCAAAATTGGCAGGACTGCCGGCAGAAGTAAAATCTTAAAACTGTTATTAACGCCATCTCTTATCTATAGTACAGCACTACGGCGCGAGCATGACGGTGACGTGAATCCATAAGTTTACCCCCAACCAAAAATCGCTCAACGCGCCGAAGAAGTTTTAACTCAAAAAAAATCCTTCAAACATAAATAAAACGCTCTATATATTGTGTACATATTGTATTTATTAGGTAGTGAAGCCCTAGAACTCCAGGGCTCTAGGGCTCGTCTGAGGGCGCGAGCACGGCGCCGCTGTACGCGAGGTCCCAGTAGTGTTCTACGCGATGCTTCTGGAAGTGTTCCCGAGCTTGCTTCTCTGTCGGCATCACCTGAAAAACAAAAAAAGCTTTCATGAGTGTCAAATGTCAAAATCAAAAGTCATTTACAGTTCTCCAAAGAAAAGTATGGGATTCGAGAATCATCGTCCACCTTTGGTAATACCACTGATCAATACAAATGGGTCACTCCGCAATTTAGGTATGAAGCTACAATTATGCGGCGGGCCCGTCTTGTCGGGCCAATTCAGTGAGTGTAACGTAGTCAGAAGATATATGAGTTACGCGATAGAAAGAGAGGCAACTTCTAGGTGAATATAACTGTAGGTAATTAGATAGATAGATAGAATATTCTTTATTATGCACACCATACAAATTACAGAAATAAATTTAGAAATGTTACATAGGGTGACACAATGGGCGGTCTTATCGCTAAAAGCGATCTTTTACAGACAACCTTTGGATGGATTAAAGGGAGAAGGAGAGACAATACTGCAGGTAGTCAGTGGTGTACCATTTACATACATAATAAATACATAACGAATAAACCTAACCACATAAAATATATACATACATATATATATACATACATATATATATATACATAGATATATATAAAATAATAAACATGAAACAAGAATAAGGAACCATATGTAATGATTATGTTTAAGGAAAGAGGAAGTGTTTTTTTAGCGCTGTGCGACCTGAATTGCACTTTATTGTGTCGTAGCAAGAGTCGGTTTTTATTTAAACGATTTTGCGGAGTTAACAATCTGTACAAATCTGATAATAATGAGATCTAATATAGAGCTGTTATAACCATGGAATACTTCTTACTTGCCTTTTTGTATTACCATGATTACAAAATTACAGATTAACAACTCTAGGCAATTCCAAAATTGTTTGTAATTGTAGTGACAAATGACGATCTGCGACCGGAGTAGATAACCCGACAGAGAGAAAATTTTATATAAACGCGCAATGATAGATGCATTACTACAGGGGCGGTAGCACAAAACTACGAGTATTAGAGTAAAGAGAGTAAACTACTGCTATGAGTAAGGACTTTAATATTCTTTGTAAAGAGTTCTCATTTGACCCATTTACCATCAATACCTATGCTGCACGCGCTCGGCTGAACGCTGACCTTTAAAAGTGCATAGTGATTATTGTACCTTATACATACGAGTATAAAAAAAAAATATGTTTATTTATCTCCACAAATTACATTCTTAAACTAGTTAAACATAATAAAGTTGACAGATATTTTGAATTTTTTTTGTAATTTGTGGGAGATCTGAAGTCTAAACTAAGCCTAGGCCTGTATTTTAGAACTCCAGGTCCCCCATTGTAACACATAGTAGAGATTGTCAACGTGGTACAATTGCGAGTGGTTGATGATGTCTCTAAGTGCAAGTCTGTTTGAGTGCGTGTGCGTGTATGTGTGTGTGTGTGTGTGTGTGTGTGTGTGTGTGTGTGTGTGTGTGTGTGTGGGTGGGTGTGTGATTATGCCTACATTTTTTGTACATACATTGTTTCATAAATAAGTAATATAATTAATTATGTACATGTGTATAAAAAATTTAATACAAATATTACATTATACCTATGTAGATAGAAAAGAATATACTCGTACGAGTATATACAGTTTTAACAAATATACCTTGTTACTTTATTATCTCAAGGACTTGTTCAGTTTCAGCGTAACTTCGATTTAGTAACCATTCTTTTATTTTTCTTTTACATTCTATTTTACGACAATCTATATTAATGATTTTATTTATTTTATTGAATAATTCACCTCCTCGGAATGGAAAAAATCTTTGCGCGAATGAGGTATTGACAGCAGTTGACGCACATATTGCGTAGTTTCTTCTAGAGAGGGCTATACGTTTTCTCCTTTCTCTATCGAGTATATATACTTTATCTATTTTATCGTGCTTGTTAGTGATCCTAAGATTTCTAATACTTATTCTGTTTTTACCCGTGAGAACCTGTAATTGGCTGTATGTTTCATATACAACTGTTATCCATTTGTTATAGCTGTTGGTTCTCCTATCAATAAATAAAAAACTAAGCACTATCGCTGCTGTGGCGGGATAGTCTGTGGCGCGAAGTTCGTGCTTATTCGGAAACACGAAGATTACCGAAGGGATACTTTTCATTGGAAATCTCTAAACAGATTAAGCTTTTTGAAGGTCTAATTAGTCCCCGAAAACGCCCGCCCTTCCTAGTGCTTTAGCTGGGAAGAAGTGGCGCAACAAATATGGTGGCAATAGCGTCGTGGGCGCCGGGAGGGGGGTGCAAGGGGGTGCACTTGGACGTCCCTAACTTCAAAATTAAATATAGGTGTCAAAACGTTCAGAACTTAAGAAATATCTGAAAACGCCTAACACAATAATAGAAAACTTAACCTATTCGAGGCGAGGTCCTAAAAATTCTGCAATCTCTGAATTTTAAAGCTTTGTCGACAAAGTACCGAACTCCTATTTCCGAAAGCATTATCGAGCTTGCTTCGCTCGCTCTTGCACCCTAATCTATCTTATTTCTTAAGCTTCATTGATCATTATTCTACACAGTTAGTCCTCTTCCTTTTTTTCCACTAAATTTTAGGCTTAGTAGTTTCGGAGATAAGGTGTGCGGGGGGAAATAATTTTCTTAAATATCTTTAAGACTAGTTACATCAAAATCATGAAGAAAAAAAAAATGAGCAGCTCGCAATAAACCTAAGCGTTTGATAAATAAATTTCACGGTAGTTTGCCAAACTAGTTTTTTTATTTTATTTTTTGACGCCCAAAAGTGACCCCCATATTCAAAATTCATTTATCTTCGTTATACGTCCCTGTTTTGGGAGACAGAAATACATATGTGTACCAAATTTCAACTTAATCGGTCCATTCGATTCGGAGTAAATTGGCTGTGACAGACGGACAGACAGATACCCAGTCAACCACACGAGTGATCCTATAAGGGTTCCGTTTTTTCTTTTGAGGTACGGAACCCTAGAAAACACATGACGAGAGAGCTGTCAAAGCTTAACCAATAAACGTCACTGACTAACTGTCACTTCAGTTGTCACGCTACGTCACAGTTGTACTCTTAAATTTAGCAACGTTATAATTCGTAGAGGTTTAGAGAACCCTCAGAGTAATAACTAAAGCATAGAGGGAGCCTAGAAATTAGAGACAAATTACGATATATCTAAGCTCTTCTCTCTTATGGCGCAGATTGTACACTTAAAAGAGACAAATGCATATGGATTCGTCTATGCTAAAACGAAATGGACGTTCCGAAATTGTCAAACGGTCATACTTGGTCTCTTTTTACACGACCAATTAAAAAACTACAATAGTTACTTAGTACACGGTTAACCGTATAAAGTATTATTTTATTCAAAATAATAGATTTATGCAAAATTTTCTAAAAAAAATTGGTGCAAAGGACAGATCAATAGGCTGTTAACATAGCTTGTTTTGTGTTATCGTGTAAATCACATTCGTAACGGAAAGAAAACAAAGAATTTGTAAGCTTTTATCGGTAAGTGTTTTTTTACAGTTTTCATATAAAATCACGCGAAATATTTGGACGTCATCACTAATAATATACATATTAGAATGATAATGATCTCTTCAAACTATCTTTATTACAAATTATGTTGTGATCGCGAATTAATTTTCAAAAAAATAAATCGTTATATTGTGAGGTTATGTTATGCTAGTGATGGAGATACTTTTTATCGATATGATAATTTTATGCCGATAAATTGGAAAAGTTATCGTTTTCTTTTTCAGTATACCTTCAAATGAGAAAGAAAATTGGTGTAAAGTGATTCCAAGAGCCAGAAATTATTGGACTAAGCATAGCCGAGTATGTTCTAAACATTTTACGAACGACTGCTTTGTAAGTAGCGATAAATGGAGAAGGTTTAAACCTGGCGCTATACCATCCCTATTATTGGTAAGTAAAGTGACGTGCGCTCACTTATTGATCAATTCGCGTTATGTTTTACCTATCACAAAACGTTCACAGTTCTGTGTCCCAAAGCTCTGTGAAAAAAAATGTTTTTCTTGTATCTTCAGTTGTTTTTCTTGCCGGTTTGAGGGGTCGACTAAAAAAGCGGGAAGTCCGAAAGGGATACCGTGGCCCCTGGCAACGTACAGGCAACTGAAGGAACACGGGTGGGTTTTAGTCAGTAAGAGTCTGATACGCCCTCCCGCTCCGCCCAGAGCGGGATAAGTTAATTGCCAATTCCCTTTAAAAAAAAAGGTGTCTACTACCTTTACCAATTGTTTTACTTTACTATATACTTTACCTAATGTATATTGATATGTATTTTTGGCTATAAATAAAGTATAGTAGATAAAACAAGTAACACAACACACCAAGTTAGTTTTCTTTGTTGTTTTCAGAAATTTTGCATATACGTAATTGTATGGTTGAGCTGAATGGTGCTGATACATGTTCGTGAACGGGCGCCGTCAGTTGGGACCGGCCAACTCTTAGCTGCCATGGCTGATTAAAATTTTTGAATTGTTCTTTTTTTTATTTATCTCCTTTATTTATCTTTTTATTACGGACGCTTTTAACATGCACGTCTTTCTACATTGTTCTCACATGTATAATTTCAACATGAATGATGAAACGAATATTTTGTAACAATTTATTTTATATAAAAGAGTGTCCGTGGAGTTTCTTGCCCGTTCTTCTCCATAGGGTACCTATTACGCTTTGGAATGGACAATTAGCTTCATATTTCTGACTGACCGATTCCCTTGACAATTCAAAAGTGCCCGTAAATGGTTTAATTGAAATAAATGCTTTGAGTTTGAGTTGAGAAGAAAGCAGTTTAAATTATTCGATTTTCAATCGCTGCTTTCTTCTCCTCTTTTTATTTTATTGTTTATCCCCAAATATTAAATAAAAAAATCCGTTTTGATCCGATTGTTTCTATTCCATTACATAAATTTTAGGTAAAAAAACTTTTCCACAAAAAATTAACCGACTTCCAAAGCAAAAATATCTTTCGTTTCGAAAGTCGTTATCTTTACCTCAAATTTTTTTGTCATTTGTGACACGGAATTCCAAAACGAAAGTTATTTTTGCTTTTTAGTGTGGAAGTCGGTTTATTTTTCTTGCAAAATTTATTAAATTTCATTTTTAGTTTTGGTATACCATCACTAAAAAATTTGTTAGTTCTATATAAGGTATCTAAAAGATTGACAAAATACCCATACGAACACAATTTACACATTGTACTGTCGTTAAGGAGTTCGGTTATATGTTCCATATCTTGACAACTGCTGAACCGATTTTGATGAAACTTGTACCGTTTCCTAAGTTGAAAGATAAAAATCCAATAAAAAAGAATGACCACGATCCGATTACGAGTTTCTGAGAAATTCATGGACAAACATAGATAGATACACTTATGAAATTTGGCACACGTGTTTAGAAGCCCACATAGAGTATTATGCATATTGTGCAATTCCAACAATATTAGATACATACATATCGAATTGATAACCTTTTTTTAGAAATAGGTAAAAAGAAAAGTAAGATAGTTTCATGCTTCGGAAGGAACGATAAGCTGCGAACTAATGGTCGTTACTAACATTGGAGCTTGGAAAGCGGTACAAAAACTGACATCAGTGTCTGGTTGATAGATCTTGCAGTTCACACGAGAAGAAGAAGAATAGGATTAACATATAAAAGCCTGTTGGAACCAGAGCGTTTTTAAACAAACAGTGTATTCTTTGATTTTATCATCCATGGAATGTATGACATGACACTAACGTACATTCAATTCAATAAGTAAATTTCCTGTCTAAAATAAATTAATATCGATACTTCAGCAAAATACGGCACATCATTACCGAGACAAAAAAAGTGGACAGCCTTGCCATAAGCAACCCTTATAACTATATATCTGTCCTTGTTTTTCACACTTAATTTGTCATAAGTATAAACAGTATAACTATACTGAAATTTCACGCTCCCTCTATGCTTTAGTTATTACTCTGAGAGAGAACCTGTCTTATTGGGCTCTTTACAACAGACAGATGACAAAATATTATATTATTACAATAAATCTAGCTTAAAAATTGTGCTCAAGCAGTCACATCTACGAAGAGTAGTTTAAAAATAAATGATTAAAGTTCAAAATCGAAAATAAATTTAACTTGGTTATAACATATTTTTAAACAAGTGTAGTGTGTGTGTGTGTGTGTGTGTGTAGTGTAGTGTCATCTATAAAAAAAACATTTTTACGTTTTGTTTACCTTTAAATAAGACCTAAACCAATGCAGTAGATTATTCCAAAAGTTGATAATTTAGTAACTTATTTACTAACTTAAAAATTGTGTTAGGTTATGCTGTGTTATGCTGTGTTGTGTTATGCAATGTTACGCTACCTTAAATTTGATCTCTCCGAAGGCGCGCTGCTTGACGGTTCCCTCCCACACCAGGTTGCAGGTGTTGGGGACCTCGTTGCCGTCCGTGTCCTTAATCATGTCTTCTTCCCATTTGATGCGGTGCAGCATTAGTCTGTAGCAAGATATGTAACATGTTTATTAGTTAGCCAGGACCCACCATGCATAACTGACTGAATGGGAGTCTTAAAAGCGAAATTGTAGGGTTTATGGATTTGTTGACCCTTTTCTATTTTGTTAAGTAGCTGGTACTTGTTGAAAGACCTACACTGTCCTCCCATACATATTAACACTGTTATTTGAAAATATTGTAAAAGCCAATTATTTTTAAAAGCGTAAACGTGGAGTTTCTTGCCGGCTCTTCTCCATAGGAAACGACCAATTGGAACCGTGCACCTAGGTTCGGACGTTTCATAAGTGCCCATGTAAGTTTATGTGGTAAGGCTTGTTCTAAGTCCGCCCGGCTAGCTACCACCATCTTATCTAAGTCTGTCGCCATAACAACAATGTTAACAGCATTATTGTGTTTCGGCAGTTAGAGGTAAGATAGCAAGTTCCTCTGTGGTTGAGGGTTCCGGGTGAAGCTCGCTTCCACCTTCAGCCTGATCATCACTTACCATCAGGGATATACGCAGCGATATGAGGGGCGATAATACAATTTCAATTTGAATTGTCTAGCAAAACTTCACAGACCTGATGGTAATGGGTATCTATTTGTAATCATAATAAAACTAAATACAATCAATCTGCTTAGCCTTTTCTCAACTATATTGGGATCGGCTTCCAGTCTAAGTCATGTCAGACTTTCGGGCCTTTGACGACTCGTAACGACTGTCAAAGATCCACGAATGACAGCCGGGACCAACGGCTTATCGTGCTTTCCGAGGCACGGAGGAGTCTCGGTATGTAAAGATGGTCACCCATCCGCAGATCAACCCCGGCAATCGTAGCTAAGCGTGATGGATCGACCCGCGCGGCAGTTATTACTTAGCCACGAGTTCCTCTTAATAAAACAAAATCGTAAATAACCCAACGCTGCCTGTTATGTGTTGTTGTCACTTGCCCCTTTGTACTTGGCGTGTTGTTTAGACCCCCCCCCCCCCGCCTCCACGACCACAATGCAGCAGCCCCCATGTAGAACAACGCTGCCTGTCATGTGTAGTTGTTGTTGTCACTTACCTCTTGTACTTGGCGTGTTGTTTCGGCCCCCCCTCCACGACCACAATGCAGCAGCCCCTATGTAGAACAACGCTGCCTGTCATGTGTAGTTGTTGTTGTCACTTACGTCTTGTACTTGGCGTGTTGTTTCGGCCCCCCCCTCCACGACCACAATGCAGCAGCCCCTATGTAGAACAACGCTGCCTGTCATGTGTAGTTGTTGTTGTCACTTACCTCTTGTACTTGGCGTGTTGTTTCGGCCCCCCCTCCACGACCACAATGCAGCAGCCCCTATGTAGAACAACGCTGCCTGTCATGTGTAGTTGTTGTTGTCACTTACCTCTTGTACTTGGCGTGTTGTTTCGGCCCCCCCTCCACGACCACAATGCAGCAGCCCCCATGTAGAACAACGCTGCCTGTCATGTGTAGTTGTTGTTGTCACTTACCTCTTGTACTTGGCGTGTTGTTTCGGCCCCCCCTCCACGACCACAATGCAGCAGCCCCTATGTAGAACAACGCTGCCTGTCATGTGTAGTTGTTGTTGTCACTTACCTCTTGTACTTGGCGTGTTGTTTCGGCCCCCCCCTCCACGACCACAATGCAGCAGCCCCTATGTAGAACAACGCTGCCTGTCATGTGTAGTTGTTGTTGTCACTTACCTCTTGTACTTGGCGTGTTGTTTCGGCCCCCCCTCCACGACCACAATGCAGCAGCCCCTATGTAGAACAACGCTGCCTGTCATGTGTAGTTGTTGTTGTCACTTACCTCTTGTACTTGGCGTGTTGTTTCGGCCCCCCCTCCACGACCACAATGCAGCAGCCCCTATGTAGAACAACGCTGCCTGTCATGTGTAGTTGTTGTTGTCACTTACCTCTTGTACTTGGCGTGTTGTTTCGGCCCCCCCTCCACGACCACAATGCAGCAGCCCCTATGTAGAACAACGCTGCCTGTCATGTGTAGTTGTTGCGCGTTTGCCTCTACTTTGAACTTGGCTGAGGCACATTCGAAGAGGTCTTTTACTCTGCAAAGTAATGATTAAAGTGTTAAAGTGTGCATTCTGAACGGCAACCGCGGCGCCTTTTGTAAGAATATTTTGATTTAAAAGAGTGTCCATAGAATTTCTTGCCCGTTCTTCTCCATAGGAACCTACTACGCTTTGGAATGGGCATCTGACTTCATCTTTCAGACTGACCGACTCCTTGACAATTTAAAAATGCCTGTAATTGGTTTATTTGAAATAAATGCTTTAAGTTGAGTTTGAGCAACATTGCAAATAGCTGTCAAATATTTAAATGTTTTGATTAATTACGATAAAAATATGAAATATCGCTTTATAGTGCACTAAAATATTAATTATGAATTGCAATGATAACACTGAATTAGGTGTTGTAACAATTTTAGCTGTAAAAAAAGTATTTTGGGGAAATTCAATTGTAGATGTTATTATTCATTAAATATAGAAAAAATTAAAGAGGATTCTTTACCTGTAAGCTGCAACATGAACTCCCATAGTTGTATCTTCTCTGATTTTTCTGTCCACCTGAAATAAATGTAGATAATATAGTTAGTTATGTTATGATTGTGTAAGATGAAAGTATGGGCCTGCGCAGACTGGCGGTTTGGACGGTGGAGGATTTTAAATTTCATACTTATCCAATCGAAATCAAGTATACAGGGTGGCAGGGACATCGACGCGAAAACTGTTACCATGGCTTCAGTAATGATTCTGAACCCTACATTGAAATTTTTCATCGGTTATTTAAAAAAATCTGCTGTTTCATAGAAAAGTGCAGTACCTACGCGGTCAAAATGTATGGTACTTTAGATTTTTTTTAATAACTAACGAAAAATTTCAATGTACCCTTACATTGAAAGTTTTCGTTGGTTTATTTCATTGAGTTCAGAATCATGTACTGAAGAAGCCATGGTAACAGTTTTCGCGTCGAAGATTTGTGTGACGTCAGGTCCTTGTTGCGTAGTTCGCATGTGGCATTGTAGATGCCGCCACAGGACGTTCATTGGCAGATAGCTGATGTTATAAGGAAGAAGTTGAGCTTACTTTTATTTTAGACAAAGAATTAGGAACCATAGAAGCCGCGAGCAACAGTTAGTTAAAAGTTTTTTTTTTTTTTTTTCTTTTTTCCTCATTTACAGTCGGATCTGTGATTGGCCTTAGGAGAACGGTAGTTTGTTAGGAAGTTCGACATTTTGCCGATGGGATAACCCATCAATACGGCTTGTTTCTAAAGCATCTTTGCAGTGTATCTTCCTGAAGAGTAAGCACAGGCACAATCAGCATTAATGTTCCCTCATTGGATATGGATAGAAAGAGCTTGGAAATAATCTGTTTATTGCGATGACTGCTGTGACAGCCGGTGTAGAAGACATGCTAATGCTACCATGCTTCTTCTAAAGGAATAAGGAATATGCATGTATTTTTTTAATTTTTTTTATTCAATACTCTACATCGCCAAATAATAGTAAAAAAAAAATCAACGCCAAAAAAGCAATTGAAACTACAAAAAGTTAAAAATAACCATCCGACCCGGGCTATTTAAACGCCATTTTGGCGCACTTGGTGTGGTGACGTCACAGTCTATGACAACAAACAAACAAATGTCAAATGTTGAAGTTATGTTGAAGAAGTATTGTGCTCTGCTGCAAATATACAGTGTTTTCTATTTTCGACTAATACATCATCATGGAACCAACTTCTCCCTCTATAGAACAATGCAAAAAACCGACATACAATTATTGCATTGTTCCTAAGTGCAGAAATACATTATGAAATGCACCCGACCAAGTACTTTTTTTTGTCCTGAGAGTTTCGGACTTACGGAGAAAGTGGTGTAAAATTATGAAAAGAAACATGCTATCTCCCAACTTGTTTTCAATATCCTAGTATTATGACAACATTCTATACTTAACACAATCTAGATGTCGATAATTTGCGAAGCTCTGTTATTTTAGATTATGATGCTTTTTAAAACTAAATTATTCTGGAAAAGGTTTGGAAGATAAAATAAACATTATATGTTATACTTAATTACCTTAAAGCTTTCACTCCTTTGATTTCAACAGACGTGAAATCGGTATTTGATGTAAAAATGTGGTCATCATGAACACATCAGCTTTCGGCAAACTATCCGATTGGGCTTTCACAAAACCGCTTTCAGTCATTTTCGAAAGACTCTTTCGTGTATTAACAAATGTATTACTTCGAAATGTGTACTAAAATCACAATAAAACTGACTGAATCGCAAAAAGTCCTACAAAACACATTGACATTGTTGTCATAGATTGTTACGTCACATTCGCTCTGACCAATAGCGTCACTTTTCAAGTATTTGAATTTCCCACAGATTTTATGCAATTTAAAAAAAAAAAAATCTTGTTCACTATTAAATTATAATAAAAAATATTGATGGAGGCATAATTCTGAAGTAATATAGTTTATAAAAAAATATATTTGACCCTTCCCTATTCCCTATTGCTTGCTGAAAACTTCACCGTGAGAGGGCGCTGGGTGTTTTAAAACGACCAATCGGCGATATGACTAAACAACACTTAACGCCATCTCGCAGCAAAGTGTTTAAGCAAGGAACTCTAGTGGCGGCAGCTGGATTAAATCAACATATTTTTAGCGGTATCTATGCGGAACTGATTTGGTAGTAAGCCTCTTGTTAATTGGGATCAGTTCAGGAGGACAGAAGGATGCATAATCAGCCTGTAGCGTTCCCACTGCTGGGACTGCGGCCTCCTCTAAGTGAGAGGGAGTGGGCCGTAACCCACCACGCGGGCCCAGTGCGGGTTGGTAGATGTCACATGTCTTCGAATTTTTGGTTCTAGGACATTTATAAACTATGATGAAACCCACCTTCTCCCTCTTCTGGTCCTTGGTAAGAGCTCGCGCCTTATTGGCTTCGAGATGAGTCTTCTGTCGCTTGGCGATCTGCTCGCGGACCTTCGCCTCTATGGCGGTGGGGTCCTGCACAGCCTCTGTGCCTAGAGCTCGCATCAGGTTTGATATCCTGGGAAGAAATAAGTTGAGGTCAACTCAAAATTAGAACTCGCTGATAATGAGACGTAAAGCAGTTATCATACAGTACAGATACTTTGTCGACTTACACGGAAAAGTTGGAACATTACGGTAAGCATTACGATGTGGTCTCAGTGGACAAGGGCCTTACCTTGGCTAACGAGAACTGGCGCAAACCTATAGTATTAGATACTAATGACCGCAGGGAGGTATGGCAGAGCAAAGAGATTCACGGGAGCTTTTACCGGGCCTTACATTGGCCCGATGTAGACCTTCTAGTGTCCGTATCTTGGCTGCGATTCGGTGATCTCTTTGGGGATACCGAAGGTTTTGTCTTTGCGATTATGGATGAAGTTATGATGACAAACAACTCCCGGAAATATATTGTGAAGGGCGGCACGGTTGACATCTGTCGGGCATGTCACCGTCCGGGGGAATCAATCCGACACATTATTTCTGGCTGTTCTCGTCTGGCTAACAGAGACTACTTGCATAGGCACAAAGTTGTGGCCAGGATTATCCACCAGCAACTTGCTCTGAAATACAGTCTTGTGGAATCGGAAGTACCATACTATAGGTATGTGCCAGACCCAGTTCTCGAAAATGACAATATCACGTTGTATTGGGATCGATCTATAATCACTGACAGGACTATTGTTGCCAATAAGCCAGAGATAGTGGTGATAGATCGATTAGAGCGTCGCACAATGATTATTGTTAAAGCAGACCCGCATGACGAGAACCTCGTGAAAGCTGAAAAAGATAAGCAGATCAAGTATCTCGACCTGGCTCGCGAGGTTGTCGACATGTGGGAAGTGGATACAGCAGTCATTGTGCCGATAGTCGTGACGGCCAATGGTATAATAGCCAAGAGCCTCGACCAACACCTAAGGAGGCTCTCGTTAGGCAGCTCGATCAAAGGCTTGATCCAGAAAGCGGTACTTCTAGACACGGCGGGTATCGTTAGGAGATTTCTCTCTCAGGAGCCCTGACCACCGGTCGCTTGGATCCTGTTCCCGATACCGGTGGGCTACTATTTTTTTATATGTTTTTGTTTTCCCTTTTGTTTTTATAAAAATATTTAAAAATGTAAATGATATGTATATTTCATATAAATAAAGGAAATAATAATTATAGGCGTAATGTTTACCTGAGCTTAGGTTCCGGCGGCGCTTCCAGCCCGAGCCTGACTTTCTCCTGTTCTTCCTTCCACGCTTCCCTGCGGCTCTGCCGGCGCAGCTTCTTCCTCTCTTTCTTTGTGAGGAACACTGGCATGTATGTCGGTTTCAGGGGCTCGGCTGAGGACAAACAGAGATTATTAGATTTATCTATATACTAATACGTCACGTCGGGGTCACCAATTTAGGAGCATGAGGAACAGGGTGTAAAGTTCACTCATTCCCCATAGAAAAGGGAGAATCCTCCGACCAGACGGGTGTGATGTCTGGCGGGCAACTGCCCAGAGATTTGAAGTTGGGAGATTCTATATATGTTTATCGCGCGGTAAACTCTAATTGCGCGATGCAGGATTTGTGTGACGTCAGGATGTTGTGTGACGTCAGGTCTTTGATGCGTAGTTCGCATGTAGCGATGTAGATGCCGCTACACTAAAATATAGTTAATTGACTCCATCGTGACTTTGTGGGAATCCATTATAAAATACAATAGACGACGTATATTTAGTAACCTAATCCGCTTAACGGTTTTTAAAGAGTCATAAAGAACCCTGTAAGGAATCGACACGTGTTTCACCACTCAACGAGGCATCCTTAGGATGACGATTGACTTGATATAGATATAACTCTCTCTTACTCACTTTCTCTCTCTCTCTCTCTCTCTCTGTTTCTCTGTCTCTCTGTCTCTCACACAAAATCTCTCGTATTCTTATTTTTTAAGAAGGTTCACTTCTATGGAACGGTTATTACTAATGAGCCCATTATTATGAATATGCTTAAGAATGATAGCTTTTCTGCTAATACTGATAACCTCTTAAATCACAAATTCAGTACGAATCTGTCTAGGTTTTCATCCGACTTCTCCTCACTTTAAATTTTGTATCATTTACATCAACCAGTCTTACTTACCACGTCGTATCGTGTTAGCTGGAGAAACGATTTTGGAAACTCATTAGTTGATATAAATCCTATTCTCTTAACACTGACATGTCTTGTATCATTATTTGTCTATGGGTTAAATTGTGTTTTTATTTTGATTATTGTTTGCGTTTATTATGCTGTTGATTTTTGTGACATAAAAAAAAGAAAAATAAAAGTTTATTCTGCACAAACTATGCATCATCATAAGGCTGCCTGTCCATTGAAGCGGAGCGAGGCAGCGGAGAGGAGAATGGCAGCGGAGTGGAGCGGAGTTGCGGACAGTGTCTGTCCATTGATACGGAGCGAGGTAGCGGAGCGGAGTTACGGACTGTGCGAAGCGAGGTAGCGGAGCGGTGTTGCGGACTGTGCGGAGCTAGACCGAGTTCACGCGACAAGTAATAATTCCCCGCTCCACTTCTCCGCTTCCCCTCTTCGGTTCTCCACTCCGTTTCCCCGCTCCGCTTCCCTTCTCCGCTTCTCCACTCCGTTTCCCCGCTCCGCTTCCCGGTTTTGTATGATTTTTTAAACTAGTTCGCAAATCTCTGTCCACTGAAGCGGAGCGGACGGTTTATGCAATTCCATTGGTTAATATTGGCACACCGCTACTCCGCTCCTCTCTTCTCCGCTCCAGTGGACAGGCAGCCTTATGGTTTTATAATTTATGTTTGCATGGTATTATTTATTTTTGTAAAAATTTGATTTCCTAATTTAAATTGATTTGCATGTATTTTAATAATAATATTTGTACATCGTCATTTTGTAATATTTGTGTATGTTTCATGTTGGATTATATTCGAACGCAATGTAGATTGGCACGAGCCTTAAAAAGTGTGTTTCTGAATGGAGGTTAATGAGAGGGTCAGTGACCGCTCGGCCCGAGTCAACTCAACCCGAATAATACCAGATATTTCACTCCCGATTACGGTGATTTGTAAGGTCAGGCAGAAAATCGTTATTTTAAAATAAATCATTACTAATTTAATATCGTTTTCCGAAAATTTAGGTTTTTGTTTACTGAAAAAGCATGAGAACATAATTATCTAAAACGCCTATATCAATTATGATACCTAAATAAAAAGCCTAAGTTCATTCGTTTTTTAAATTGACAAAAAAATACAAAAGGTCCTTTGTTAAGAAAATTACATAAACCGGATCTGATGACAATAGAAAAGTTTTCTGTCTCACTCTTGCACATCAAATTTACAATAGTCTAGCTAGACTCTAGTATAGAACATAAACGACAAGACGACTAATGCAAAAAAAAAATTGTATCTTGTATTCGGGTTCAGTTGACTCGGGCCGAGCTGTCACTGACCCAATGAGAGGGTGTGTACGTGGGTGATGTACGATCTTTAATTGACGTACAGTGTAAATTTCCGTGACTTTATGTTTATCAAACGACAAACAGACAAACATATTCCAATTTATAATTATGACTACTAAGAAAACATATCATTCAAAACTCAAGTCAACATTCTGAGATAAGCTGTGTCTATATATCGCCCAGTAACTCCTCAATCGTCTTATAACAAATACTACAGTTGGCATTCTTATTATGACAAATACTAACAAAAATTAAAACAGTGTTAAAAGTGAAAATAGTGAAAAAACATAATCCTGTAAGCTGTCGTGCAGTCGGCCAAAAATTAACGAAGATCATTCACAAAAAATACCAATAATCTTAAAAAAAATACTGAAAGAAAAAAGAATATATTGAAAACACAGTGACATTTCGTATAAGGTTAGCACCAAAAAGATTTTCGTACAAAATGTTAATAATATATTTTCTACTGGGCCTCGGCATGACAACAGCTCATAGTGACTACGGCGTATCGTTACGAGCACAGAATTTGGATAAAACATTTCAAAATATAGATAAGGAAGTGTATATTAAACATCAGAGAGAAAAGAGGTTTGTCACGGGGTATTTTGAAACCCAAAACGTCACGAACAAACCAACATGGAGGAATTTGAATATCACAACAAGTAATGCGACATTTACCGGTCCATCCAATACCAGCAGAACCTCGGCACAGAATGCCAATGAACAGAATTTTTTAAATAACGGCACTCCTCTTGCGAATAATAACGTAATAGTTATTTATCCAGTTAAAAATACCACTGGATTAAGCCTTAACAAACCCGGACCATACGGAAATATGACGGATGTAACAGGAAAATACGTCAATCCGGGGCAGAATTACAATACAAATGCGACCTGGCCCGTAAACCCTACCTACAACTACATTAAAGTAATACCCGGATATAACATCAATGGTAATAATACGTCTAACGCTTCTGGGTATACCATTCCGGTGAACTCTGTCAGACCCGGGAATACTCCTTATCCAGGATATCCTGGTTACCCAGCGCCAAATTCTGGTTACCCAGTACCAAACACCGGTTACCCAGCGTCAACTACCGGTTACCCAGCACAAAACACTGGTTACCCAGCACAAAACACCGGTATTGGCTCACCAATTACTGGTTACCCAGCTTCAAACACCGGTTATCCAGCACCAAACACCGGTTACCCAGTTCCGAACACCAGTTACCCAGCTGCCAATACCGGGTACCCAGCACAAAACTCCGGTTATCTGGCACCAAACTCCGGTTATCCTGCATCTAACACAAACCTGGCGCAGAACTACAATACTACTGTAACTAGGCCAGTATACCCTTACTACAACAACATTATTAAACCCGCAAACAAAACCAATTTTAATAATAGCAACCCTTCTGGGTATAACGTTCAGCCGGTAAACCCTGTCACACCCGGGAATACGCCTTTTTACCCAGTACCAAACACCGGTTATCCAGCATCAAACACAGGTAATCTAGCACCGAATACCTGGTACCCAGTTTCGAATACTGGGTACCCAGCACCGAATACCGGGTTCTCAGTTTCGAATACCGGTTACCGAGTACCAAACACGGCTTATCCTGCATCCAGCGGGTATCCAGCACCGAATAACGGTTATTCCGCACCAAGCGGTTATCCAGTACCAAACACATTTTATCCACCACCGAGCTCTTTCATACCACCAGCAAATGTAACTGGGTTTGTTCCAAAACCGAACCCGGGTTTCCCAACACACGACGCAGTACCTCGTAATAACACTAACGGCTTTAATGATAACGCAAGTTTGACGAATTGTAAATGTAATCTTCCTAGAGCAAATTCAACTATAACAAAGGAGGAAAGAACTATGGATGCGTGCATAATAGCTTGTAATTATTGCCCAGCTGGCATGAAGATGTCAGCTTTCGGTATTTGTGTCAAAGATTTGGATTATGATGATGAATAGTAAAATAACTCTTAGCCAGTGACTTCGTCCGCTCTATGTTCCCTAACCCGTGAAAATTTCGTGACTACAAGCTCACTTCACCTAAGCGCGATGAAATGTTTACAGAATAGGTCGACAGATCTTAACAAATTGTTGAAAAAGTTTGTTTTTGTCTCACGTCGTCTCTGTCACTCATAACTGTGTGACAGTCTCTATCTTAAGCTCAATGTAAAGAAAGAAGAAAAGAAAGAAAAAAAAAAGAAAATTGTAATTATTTTTTAAGATGTTTCATTTAAACGTCAAATGAATTGTTCTGTGTTTACAGTAATTATTAAAACTAAAATGTCTTTGAATTTTTATTTATTGTGCTAATACGAACCCATCTCTGTTGACTGCCTTGCTGCATGCTATTGTGGCCACGTTAGATAAAAAAAAAAATTGGGCGTTTTATTAGGAATTTACAGTGGCCCATACTGGCCCAAATCCTGGATTTGTGGTTGATGTCAATCTATATGGACTCAAAATAAAAAATAAACTCATTCAAAGTACGCTGTGAATCAGAACTTATTGAACTTCAAAATTACAAAAGAAAGTTCCCCAAACGCCCGCCCTTCATTCACTTCATGCCGCGAAGGAAAAGTGGAGCAACACATTCTGTTAGCTTTATTGGCTTTTGTGGACAGGATAAGTTGTAGTAGCAACCATGTCATTTGGTTTAAATAGGTTTTTATTATTAAATTTAACCTTTTTATAGATTCTTTTATATTTTGTGAATGTGAGAAGTTGAGAACGTTGTAGGCTTAACGGACTGTCGATTTGTAGACCATTTTCTGTTTTGTTAAGTACCTGGTAGGTACTTGTTGACAGGCCTACACCACTGTCCTCTCATACCTCTTCTCCATAGAAAACGACCACTTGGAACCGTGAATCTAGATTCTAAAGTTTCATAAGTGCCAATGTATGTAGTTTTATCTATATATATAAAAATCAATTCCTGTTCGTTTGTCTCGCTAAAACTCGAGAACGGCTGGGCCGATTTAGCTGATTTTGGTTTTGAAATGTTTGTCATAGTCCAGGGAAGGTTTAAACGGTGAGAAAATTAGGGTAGGTAGGGTAAGTAGGGTTTAGTGCTACCCGTGCGAAGTCGGGGCGGGTAAAGCTAGTATGAAATAAAATATTTTGATTTAGATTCAGACCTTGCTACATGAATGACCATCTTCTCAGTAATAATCCTCATCCTAACTAATATTATAAATGCGAAAGTGAGTTTGTTTGCCGCTTTAGCGTGAAAGCGTAACAACGCTTTCACCCTAACGCGGCTGAACGGATTTGGATGAAATTTGGCACATGGGTAGACCATGACTTGGAAAAGGACATAGGATACCTTTTATTCCGATATCCCCACAGGATCGACACTTATGCGGTTGACACCGAGTGGCGCAGCTAGTCATAAATAATAAACTTTAATTGAACAACATACGAGTATATCGACACTATTTCAATAAAATTTAAATGTTTTCATCCTGTCGAAGGAAAGCAATGAATTCTTAGAGACATTTATCACCGCATTTTTTTTTTGAGTACGGTAGGTTATCGTAGTCATTCAACGTGAATTGTTTTTTAGGATTCCGTAACCAAATGACAGAAACAGAACCTTAATCATTTTGTCATGTCTGTCTGTAAGCGTGTGGGATATTGTTGGATCCCGAATATTAAAAAGATAATGATCTTTCTTGAGTGATTTTGCTACTTTAGTTAATTGTTTTTGAGTTATGGTATTTTCGGTTACAACCGCCGAAACAATTGTGTTTTACATAGTTTTTTTCGAGAAATACAACCTCATCTTTGTGGTTGATTAAATCAATACTGTTCATGCGTAAATATTCATCCTAACTACGGAACCTTTCACTGCGTGGTCCAACACGCAATTGGCCGTTTTTTTTTGTAAAATTAAATCCAATTTGGTAAAATGGTTCGGTAATTACTAATTAGCCGATTATTATGAATATGCTTAAGAAAGATAGCTACTCTGCAAATACTGATAACCTCTTAAATAACAAATTCAGTCGGAATCAGACTAGGTTTTCATTCGACTTCTCCTTGCTTCTAATTTTATATAATTTACACAATATATACAACAACCAGAGTACCAGTCCTGGCAAGGGGTGTTACTCAGTACAGTACGACACAACTTAGATGTACCATCTGAGTGCGCCTTCAAAATCACCAATATTAACTGTAAGGTTGCCTGGAAGAGATCGCAGAAAGCGATAAGGCCGCCCATTGTATGTTTTGTAGTGTTAAATTTATGATTAACTATGTATTTTCTGGTGTACAATAAAGTATATATAAATATAAATAAATAAATTAACTGCTTTACACAGAAAGACGCGGTGGGGCCGCGTCTGTCTGTCCGTCTGTACGCAATAAACTCAAAAACTACCGATTGGATTTTCAAACGGTTTTCACCAATGGACGGAGTGGTTCATGTGGAAGGTTTAGGTGTAGAATTCATTAGGGTTTTGTGTAAATTGGCTGAAATATGACGATTACTCTTGAATATGTCGGAAAATATCATGACAACTGGGAGCTTTACTGGGTACGACGCGTAAACCGTAAGAGATGCATAAAATTAATGTTCTACAGAATTGTACATCTTAAAAATTTCCAAATTAAAGTCCACGATAGCATATGTCTATCTTCTAAGAATGACTCACAGTATACACTTTTATCTTTCAGAATTTAATTGTTGTTTCGGAAGGAAGCTATTTTGACCGGTATTATTTAAATCCTTATTCAATGAAATATGTTATTTAGATTAGGCATTTAATTTAGATTAAAGTATGCCTAGACATCATATCATTTAAATTAATATTTTAAAACATCACAGATTTAAAATTACGTGTAACAAACGCGCATGGCTGATGGCGGTAATGATTGATTTATTACCTATATTATTATCGCTCTACATTTGTGTGAGTGTGAAGTTTATAGAGTGTGTGTTTAATATGTTGATTAGTGGAGTGCGGTGATGTGTGAGTGGAGGTTAATGAGAGGGCAATTTCCTTTACTATATGTTTATCAAACAACAAACAGACAAACATATTTCTATTTATAATTATGACTACTAAGAAAACATATTATTTAAAACTTAAGTCAACATTCTGAGATAAGCTGTGTCTACAGGGTGACAGAGAAACTCGACCTATTCCTTGAAAGGGGTTATACTAGAGGTCATTAGCAACAAATTAAGTCCACTTAACTAGGGGTCAAAACTGGATGGACACCGAGCTGTGACGGTTCTTCAATTTTTTTTAAATTTTCTGACTTGTTATCAAAAACAATTAATTATGAAAAAACTACTACATTCTTAACATTTAATTGATACTTTTCTGAAAGCTGAAGGAGTGACCATTAAAAAAAAAATACTTGCCCAGAACTTACATAATCTCAGAAATAAAAGGTCTTTAGTAGTAATAATTATAAATGACAGTTTTACTCCCGAAAATTGTAGTAAACTATTGGAAAAAAAATGTATTACAGATGATGTATACAAATGAGTAAACTAACTTACTGGTTTAATAAGCTTTCCAAAAAGGTACAATCGTTATTATCTTTCCCAGCGGTTTTTCAAAAATCTGCAAAAGCGCGCTGTAGATCAATTTTTTAATTTTGATTTGATTGAATTCAACTCGAAAAGTTACAACAGTGTAGTTATTAGTGAAGAAAAATCTATGTAATTTGATAAGGTTTAATAAAATAAAAAAAGCATTAAACAAAAATTACAAATCTTGTCCAAATTGCCTGCCATTGTTGCGTATGCAAGCACGCAGCCTACGACATACATCACTCACTGTCACTCGCGTTGAAAGTGAGATTTTTATGTGTTCGGCAGCTGCCAAAATCCTCTCCCTCAACTCTTCAATGGATGTCACTGGTGTAGGGTACACTAAGTCCTTCTTGTGAACCCAAAGATAAAAGTCGAAAGAAATTTTTAAAAAAATCGAAGAACCGTCCCAACTCGGTGTCCATCCAGTTTTGACCCCTAGTTAACTGGACTTAATTTGTTGCTAATGACCTCATATAGAACCCCTTTCAAGGAATAGGTCGAATTTCCCTATCACCCTGTATATATCGCACAGTAACTCCTCAACCGTCTCATATCAAATACTACAGTTGACATATTATTTTAATAAATACTAACAAGAAATACTCGTATAACAGTGTTAAAAGTGAAAATAGTGAAAAAACATAATTCTGCCTATGCCGTCGTGCAGTCGGCCAAAACTAAACGAAGATCATTCACAAATAATACCAATAATCTTAAAAAAATACTGAAAGAAAAAAGAAAATATTGAAAACACAGTGATATTTCGTATAAGATTTCCACCAAAAAGATTTTCGTACAAAATGTTAATTATATCAAAGTCAAAGTCAAAGTCAAAGTCCGGTAATCCAGCATCGAATACCAGGTACCCAGTACCGAATAACGGGTACCCAGCTCCGAATACCGTTTTTCCAGCACCAAATTCCGGTTACCGAGCACCAAACACCGGTTATCCTGCATCCAGCGGTTACCCAGTATCAAACACCGGTTATCCAGCGGTTACCCAGTACCAAACACCGGTTATCCCGCATCCAGCGGTTACCCAGTACGAAACACCGGTTATCAGTACCATACCCCTGTGTTCCTGCTGCATCCAGCGGTTATCCAGTACCAAACAATTGTCATCCAACACCGAGCACCGTCATTCCACCAGCAAATGTAACTGGGTTTGCTCTAAAAGAGAACCCGGGTTTCACAATACACGACGCAGTGCCTCGTAATAACACTAACCGCTTTAATAATAACGGAACCGGTTTTAATAATACAGCAAGTTGGGAGAATTGTAAGCTTCCTAGAGCCAATTCTACTATAACTACAGAAGAACGGACTATGGATGCATGCTCGGTCGTTTGTGGTAATTGCCCTGCTGGCATGAAGATGTCGGCTTTCGGTGTGTGTTTCAAAGATTTAGATTATGATGATGAATAGTAAAAAAACTCTGCCAGTGACTTTGACAGGGCGGTCAAAGTCACTGGCAGAGTTTTTACAATATGTAAAAAAACTACCCGATCCGAAAGAGGTACATAACAAAAAAAACTAAATATTATTGAAAATAAAAAACTTATTGCTATTTAAAAAAGCAAAACAACTACGTACAAACTAACAAGCATCTATTTCCGGCATTAAGTGATACGAGGATGCGAACTACTGCCATGAGATCAAAATATCACGGTCTATTGTGTACTGGTAGACATAACCCTGTTTTGCTTAAAAAAAACATTATTGGTATGGCACCTATTATATTTAACAAATTGCCAAATTATATTAAGGATCAGCCCTTAATAAAATTCAAGAAACTCCTGTTGTCGTTGCTGGCAGAGAAATGTTATTACTCTGTTACCGATTTTATAAATGATGAATTGTAATATTTTGCTTCACTTTATCTCATTTATTATGTAAATAATTTTAGACTTAGTTGATCCATGATCTCATTTTGAATTTAAGCACCTAGTTTCCAAATTATTTGTAAGTTAAGAGAGAATAAGAATAATTTATTTGTAAAACATAGGTAATTACATACAAAGATCTTAAAAAATTAGGTAGTGCGCTATGTTTTGCCAATAGTGACATACAAATGATCAATTATGATGATAAATGTATTACAAAAACACTTATTTATTACTTGAGTATCCAATTGTATTAACGCATGCATGCAAATTAAATTTTAATACAATTCAAAGTTAATTCACTTCATGTCATAATTTCAATTAAATTCAATAGATTCGTATAAAAATTTATGTCAGTACTTACACAAACCCGAATGACATTGCAAACGCATTTAATGACTACTTTATAGATGACATTGAGAATAATATAGTAAATGACATTAAAATAAACAATAAGTTAGATAATTTGAAAATGCAATCAATGTTTATGCAGCCTGTTCTAAAATCCGATATTATTTTAGCCACAAAGACGCTTAAAAATACTAGTACTGTAGGTATTGACGGTATATCTACAAAAGTAATTAAATATGTAATTGAGCTTATAGCACCTGCCCTAGCACATATTATTAATTTAGGTATTATCGAGGGTATCTATCCCGAAGGCTTGAAAAAAGTTATAATTAAACCGCTCCACAAAAAGGAAAACAAGACGCATATAAAAAATTACCGGCCAATAGCCAAAATTCCTGTCTTTTCCAAAATCTTTGAAAAAGTTATTTATAACTCGATATACCAATATTTACACAAACATAATATTTTGTGCAAAGAACAAAACGGTTTCCGGAGAAATAAAACAATTAACATGGCTATTTTCGACTTTATAAATAATGTTATGTCTGCTGTTGATAAAAAGACTCCCATCTGCGCTATTTACACAGACATGACTAAAGCCTTTGATTATGTTGATCACAAAACCCTTCTAGACAAATTGCATTGCTATTGCATCAGAGGGAACATTTTAAAACTACTAGAATCATATCTAAGTAATAGATTGCAATGCACTGAAATCACAAGAGTGTGCGCAAAAACCAAAACTGAACGAACATATGTGTCAAATTTCAGGAGTATAAAATATGGAGTGCCTCAAGGTAGCGTGCTTGGGCCACCTTTATTTCTCATCTATATAAATGATTTGCCAAAAGTGACACAACAACAAATGATTTTGTTTGCAGACGATAGCACTGCTATAGTTAAATGTAAGGACTTAAATACTTATCAATTTGACATTAATAATACTCTTACTGACATAATTAATTGGCTTAATATGAATAATTTAGTAATCAACCTAAAAAAAAACAAAGTAATGCATTTCCACCAAAGAATTGAACCTCCAAAAGTTTGTCTCAATTACAATGGCAACGAAATAGCAGAAGTAAAAGTAAGTGTGTTTTTAGGTATCCATATTGACAATAACCTTAATTGGAAAGCACATATAGAACAGCTATCTAAAAGAATAAATAAATCTGTCTATGCACTTTTTCAATTGGCTAGAAAAGTAAATATAAACGCGTTACTTGTTGCCTATCATGGTCTAGTAGCCTCACTTCTACGATACGGAATTATTTTTTGGGGTAACTCCCCGGATAAGGGATTACTATTCAAGGCACAAAAAAGGTGCATTAGAGCCATGTGTGGTCTGAAAACAGATGACAGCTGTGCACCGTACTTTAAATCATTAAAGATACTTACGCTACCGGCGATGTACATATTAGAAATTAGTATATTCGTGAAAACAAATCCCAACCTTTTTGAAAAAATAACAATGGTACGAAATGTTCCAATTCGTAGTCAGTACAAAAATTCTTTGAGTAACTATAAATGTAAAACTGCATTAGTAAAAAAGAGTGTCCTGGGTATGGCTCCACGCATTTATAATAAAATTCCAGACGCCATAAAAGAATTAAATTTTACACAATTTAAGAAAAAAATTAAATTGTTCTTAATTGATAAATGTTATTATACAGTTGACGAATACTTAAATGACGAATTAATTTAGAAATACAATTATTAACATTGACATTAAATAATTTTGATATTTGAATTACCTACTTTGATATAGTTTTTTGTTTCTTTGTTTTTTGACATTATAATAATTCTTCATTTAGGTCTGACATAGTTGGAGTATTAAATATTATGTAATTATTCAATTTATTTTCTAGTGAATATAATTATGCATGATTATCAAATATTTTTAGTAAATTTTAATTTGTAATCCTCAGCTTGCACACAATATTTGTACGCCTACTGGCATAACATAGCGCTCTGTTCACCAAACATAAGATCTGTATTTATTCACCTATGTTAACAAATAAATATATTATTATTATTCAGGATTATATAATTACAGAGATTTATCATTAAGAAAGTCATCTAGAGAGTAATAACATCTTTCAAGCAGTAACCCGTCCTGCTGGGGTTGCGGGTTTGTCTGAGAGGGATATCGCGGCCCCAGCACATAGGCAACGGAAGGAACACGGGTGGGTTTTAGTCAGTAAAAGTCTGACACTCCCTCTCGCTCTGCCCAGAGCGGGAGGAGTCATTTGATGATTTCCCACCCAAAAAAAAAAAAAAAAAAAAAAAAAGCAGTAACCCGTTGAGTGTTTTTTTTAAGTTTTGCAATGGCATACATTTTATTTCATCGGGTATTTTATTATATATTAGTGGAGCAACACCAAAGAAGCTTTTCTTCATTAGAGAAGTTTTACATTTCACAAGGCATAATTTATTTATATATTGTGCACGTATCGGTGTCCTCTTTACATCACATAACTTTTTAAAAAAATGTGGATTTGTTTTAACAAATAATGCAGTCTCCAGGATGTGTAAAGCTGCTAAGGGTAATATTTTTAACTTTTGAAAATATGGAATGCAACTATCTGTTGTTTTTAGACCACACATTACTAATATATATTTTGTATACCAACAAGCAGAATGTACTGGGAATAATCTGTAACTAACACCATTATTGTAACACCTACATTCTATACAAATAAAGAAATTATCTTATGTTATCTTAAAAATCAAATTTTTTGTACCAAAATTACCCCAAATTCATTAAAAATGAGTAAATTTTCAACAGGGGTCATAATTTATGATTTGTAGTGTAGACACCCGCTAAACAACGGCCGCCCGCGCTACAGGTAATAACCCGGAAAAAATCCCCATAGAAAAATGTATTTTTTTTTTTAGTTTTTCTGAATTTACCACATAAATAGACTCTCAGTTCGATACCTAACAACACCCTCACTGATCGGACAGGTGGAACCCGCGGAAATTTCACAAACATACATAAAAGTATGGACGTTTATGTATGTTTGTGAAATTTCCATTTGTAGTTTCTGTCTTACCATGGGGTGGTAGTACAGAAACTACAGGATCCTGAACCCATAAGTAGAAGCTGTGCCATCATTAGCCTAGCCTTTTCTCAACTTCCCAACTACGTTAGGATCGGCTTCAAGTCTAACCAGATGCAGCTGAACACCAGTATTGTACATGGGGCGATTGCCTATCTGACCTCCACAACCCAGTTACTGGGTAACACGATACCACGCGATAAGACTGGTTGTTAAACCCCACCTGCTACGCAGTGGCATTCCTTTCATTAGAGCCGAAAAGCCTAGCTTAAAACGTGAGCCCATCAACAAAAAAAAAGGCTACACCTGTAAAACTTGTAAAGCAACCAACTCAATCATTCATGTCGCAAGAATTGATAAGAATAATAACATTACTCCGCGCTGCACTGTGTCAGCCGCGCGCTTTATAAGCTACGATGCCAGGTTTACGTACTCAAAGAATAATATTCAAATTTCGCGCCGTTTTGCATCACGATCTCGGATGCCGCAGTTGCGATCTCGCCCTAACACTATAGCGATAATCGCATCGATGAATGAACACGTCAATTCTGTGGTACATTGCATAGCTTTCTCGCTCGCACAAGCTGGCTTCTGGCCCTCTCATCTTTTCCTTAGGCGCTGGCTACGATCCTTACATACTCTTTATACCTCGTCTACGTCCATACATCAGGTCACACACTCACGCCGGTTGCGAGACCTTTCTGAAGAACATCGCCAATAAGGTCACTATATGTCTCCTGGAGCGTCCCCCTCCCCGCGTTTCCACTCACATCTACCTTTTCAATAACATGTGTTCGTAAAATCTACCCTTAATCCTTGTCTACATCAAAAATTCTGCTGTCTAGGTCCATAGGTTTGGGCTGGGCGTTGATTAGTCAGTCAGCAAGTATGTTAAGACTTTTCTTTTTAAATCTGCCTGGCTTCTCTAACTATATGTTGGGGGTCAGCTTCCAGTCTAATCGGATGCAGCTAAATACCAGTATTATACATGGAGTGACTGCCTATCTGACCTCCACAACCCAGTAACCGAGTAATACGATACCCCTTGGTAAGACTGGTGTCAGATTTTCGGGCTTCTGACGCTTCTCTGAGATTATTAAAAAATATTGGACACGTATTTTTTCTTTTTTTACGTAGTCAAAATATTACGGCAATACATTGAGTAGACAATGCGTTAAAATGTGGCATGACGTCATTGGCCGGTAGATTTTATACTGACTTGTGACGTAGCGAGCCCTCACTTCCCAACTTTAATGCGTTATATCTAGACCATTTTTTATTAATATGATAAAGCAAAAAATACGTGTCTAATATTTTTTTATTATCTGACTGACGGACTAAATAGTTTTATTTTTCCCAGTCAACATTGAAATAAGTCAAAAATAAATTCTCAACTATTTGCAATTTTGCTGTCCTACGGTTAGACTGGAAGCCGACCCCTACATAGTTGGGAAAAGGCTAGACAGATGATCATGTAGACATCATACAATACACCTCTGCCAAACCCTTACGCCAGTATTCCCCTAAAGGCGTGATGTTGTGTTATCCCAATGAATTTTAATGAAATGAAATAAAATTGTTTATTCTGTAAATAGGATATCGGAATCACTTTTACACGTCATATAAAAAATATTAAAAATAAGCTAGGTGAGGTCGGCGTTTCCTATCCGACTACTCTGAGAAGAAAGGCCGAAACAAACTCAGAGGTCGCAGTCTCTTTTAAAGTCCAGACATAATCTTGGTCAAGTCATGTGAGGACCATGTAGATTTGTGTCTGAAATGGTCTTTTGAGGAAAGAACCACACAGATTTCAGTGGACCTGTCCAGTCAGTGCAAGCATTTGTCAGTAATCAACTCAGAACTTAATAATAATAAGAATAAATATTACGTTCCAAGCAATCTTTAACAATAATATTTTGTGGAATTTTAGTTATTGTTGAATTTGAACCTCTGTGATAACCTAACTTCCAGATAAATGTGATATAAATGTAGTTTTATCTTGCGACTGTGCTTGCCTTGATAGCTGTCTTAGGATGCGTAATTTAATATTTTTGATGTGTAACATCTTTCTGCTCGGTTTCCTGCAGTGATTTCGTGAAAAGGGACGGAAGTGTATTACAGGAAGCCGGGGTAGCGCGCGCTATTTGATTTGACCAATGAGCGCGCGCGGTACTAGAGTTGGCACAGAAACGACCGTGACGAGGCCCCGCCCCTTTTCCGATTTCTGGCAATTTTATTTTATTATGAACCCCATATAAAATTGATCATTGAAACTGATTTGTAATCAGTACAATATTTCGTATTGGTTCTTGGAAGACTTATCAGAATTTGGTTTACAATAAAATGAGCATGTTTACACTAAAAACAAGTTGTGTTATTTTCACCCATTTTTTCAACGGTTTTTCAAGCACGTTAAGCCGTTGGTCCCGGCTGCCATTCGTGGATCTTCGACAGTCGTTACGGGTAGTCAGAAGCCCGAAACTGACAACCAGTCTTACCAAGGGGTATCGTATTACCCAGTTACTGGGTTGTGGAGGTCAGATAGGCAGTCGCTCCATGTAAACTACTGCTATTCAGCTGCATCAGGTTAGATAGGAAGCCGACTCCAACATAGTTGGGAAAAGGATATTAGGCACATTTTTTAACGGTTTTTAAATACTTTGAAATCACAAGTACTTATATGTCTCATATTTTAGTTATCATAAGTCTATTGTCTCCGCTCTCCCCCAAATTGAACAAAAATAACTGTGTTCAATAAAACATTGCATTACTCCCTAGTGTTAATTTAATAAAATATAATTTTTATTAAAAATAATTATTCTTCGTAATGAAAAATCATTTCAAATAATACCTGATTAATTCTTTTCAGGATGTTAATGTTGCTTATTACCAAAGTGAGATGTCAGATGTTACACATCTTAAACGACTACTGCAAGGCTAGCATTTTTTTTTTTTGGCCACCGTTATCTAACTCGAACTCAAAGCATTTATTTCAAGTAAACCAATTACAGGCACTTTTGAATTGTAAAGGAGGTCAGTCAGAAAGATGAAGATAGTTACCCATTCCAAAGCGTAGTAGGTTCCTGTGGAGAAGAACTGGGTCGCGTATTTTATGTGTGTTTCTTTCCAGTTCTTCTGCATTATGCTAAACCCCGCCGTAGTTAGCCCTTGCCAGTGAGCATGACTGCAACAGCTTATTTTTAACACCCACGCGGTATGACTAACGATAAAATAAATTCTATCGTTTTATTTTTACTTTTAAATGTTTAATGATACATCGATTCCTTGAATTCCAATAATAATAATATTTATAGTTACAGAAGCGGACTTTAAACTACGAAACTACTAGGAATTTAACGTACCTAATAACATTGTTTAGGGGAGTACAAGAGCTAAACGCAAGTTTTATAATGCATAAAACTATATGATCCACTGCAGCAAAAAAAAAACAATAAATTATATGATATTCTTCAGGATATAAGCTAGTTAGATACGTTAGAAAAAAATCACGAAATACCTTTCAAAAAATCTTTTAAGAGCGTTTATTCTGAAAGTGGGCAACGTCGCAAATAGATGTCAAATATTTCGCTGTTTTGATTAATTTGGCAATATTACTGTACGGAAATAAGAAATGTGGCTAACTAGCGAACAAGAATATTAATAACTACTTCTTCCCAGCTAAAGACCTAGGAAGTGGTGAAGGGCGGGCGTGCCGGGGGATTGTCTCATGTAATTTTGACATTCGAAAAGTGCTTGATTCTCAGCCTAGTTTGAATAAATGACTTTTGAATTTCTTAATGCAAATTTACTAGGTTAAAAATACAGCATGTAAGAAAAAAAACTTGATGGTCTGTACACCCTCAAAATATGACCATACCTTTCTGATAAAGGTATGGTCATATTTTGAGGGTGTACAGACCATCAAGTTTTTTTTCTCAATGGGAACAACATTGGGAAACTTTTAAATAACCGACAAAACATTTCAACGCTGGGAAGTTCGGAACCATGTACTGAATCCATGGTAATAGGAACATCGCCCTGCCACCCAGTATAAATAAAAACCGGCCAAGTGCGTGTCAGACCACGCACAATGAAGGGTTCCGTAGTTGGGATGAATTTATCCCAAGAACAAACTTAACATATTTTTTATTTTCGGCCATGAACCAGCCAAAGCTTTGGCCTAGCCAAAAATCTGAAGTTTGTGAATTGTCGCGTGTCATTCGGCCTATTTCGTAAAGCTCGGCAATATCAGGTGAATCAATAAAACAAGAAATATGTACATGAAATTTTGTATCCTCTAAAGGAATTATCGTGTTTTATTTCTTTTAAAGTCTATATTAGCTTTTTCTCTCCCTAGGTGTAAAAAAAGATACAACATTTCAGTGTACAGCGGAAATATTAATATTTCTTAATGTCTAAATCATTTTCGTTTTCGGTCAAGCTTCTTTTTCGTTTTCGGCTGAAAATCTATTTTCGGGCGGACACTAGTTTTTATGGATAGAAAAATTGGAAATTTTTCAAATTCGGGAAAACTAAACGTTTTTTTGTTTATGAAATTGTTGAATGTACTAAAGATCAAGACCATATTAAAATTTTGACAGGATAACTTATGTCGGGTAAGCTAGTTATTAATAAATAAATATATAAAGCTTACCATTAAACGCAATGACAAACAAACAATTTATTTTATATCTTAACAATTACTGAGAATTAATTAACCAAGGTTACGTCATATTCAGTTAATTGATAAGCCGAGTACCGCATCTAATAAATATAGGTATTCGCGTTCATCTCGTTAAAATGAATATACTGTAGTTATAAACAATATATTAGCAGTACCTACATAAAAGATTTGTGTCTGTAACAAAACGTTTTAAAGAAATAAATAGTGTACGAATAAAGTTTAAAATAAAATAGTGCTAAGTGTAAAGTAGTCCTTTTGAGGTCAAGTGAATTTAAAAGACATTTTTTAAGAAAATATTTGTGGAAATTAAAAACTATTTATCTTTGTGTGGATAGTGCCAAAAACTATTAGAGAGAGATTCGAAAATAATCTCTCAAGATTTTATAAGTAAATGAATAATTCTGTGTTCAAACTATCACGAAGTTCATCGAAAAGAATCCATGTGAAAGAAATATTAAAAACTTTGTGATTATGTGTAGTGATAAAAACTATATGCTCAATTGAACAATCTTTGGACATTAAAACTGTGACTTTTATAGAGCTTTTGTGAATAAGAGAGACTATTAGGTACATAGAATAAACATAATAAACAATATAATTAGTGAATATAGTGAAAAACTTAACAAAAACGTCCCATATATGATTAGTCTACGTGATTAGAACTGCTTCTTAGCGTGACTATGGCAATCTAAATTGAGACAGTCCAGAATTTGCACTTTAGCCGCGTCCATCAGGTCCTGTAACGTGCAGGCCAGGACACCCAAGACACGTTCCTGTAACGTGCAGACAACGCACGCTGGACACGATATTAAGTGCCCCATTGTCTGTGGAACAGCACCACTGATTGAAGACTATTTCAAGTATCGCCCTTCTCAAGCCAAGAAGTATACCATCTTCTTTCCGACACCATAAGTTGATAAGCAAGAAGAATCTACTACCACAACTGTTAAAAAGAAAATCGAATTGATACAGACTGGCCCAGCCATCTTTTGAAGGTCATCGATTTCGCTGGCAAATAAAACATGGTACCCATTTTTTTCGTAGTTGGTCTTATCAACATATTTTCTCAACACCATAATTATGGAATTAAAATTGAGGATCCCAGTTTTGATATAAGAGTGCGGAGAAGTACAGAAAACACTACAGAACCAAAAGCATTAAGTTCAATTAATAATGTAGAGAATTATTTTAAAACTGATGCTTTTAAAAGGGAAAAACGATACGCTTATTACAAGAAAACAAGAATCACTAATAACGATTTATATCGATTTAATAATACTCAAGGAAATAATCATAATGGAAATGAAAGTCGGAATGGAAACCTATATGATATCTTCAATCCGAATTGGAATGTCGTATTTAACGCAACGAAAAATAACAGCAACAATTCTAGAGTACACAACGGTTTTATCAATAATAATAGACCAGTAATAAGATCGTATCCATACGGATATCCTCCCGGATATGGACCGAAAACGAACGCAGCAACCGGAAGTGACGGACCAACTACACCCAGATATAGAAATCAAAACAACAACAACACACCATATTTTTACAACTATCAAAATCCGGACGGACAAAACTTTGCCGGATATGTCGGATATACTGCAAATAATTCCGCATATAACAACGTTACGCCAGCATACAACAACATTCCCGTACCGTATGCTCCTAGGTATTCTCCCAAGCCCAACAACACCTATATCAACAACTATCCTCCAAGCAACAACCCTTTAGCGCCACATCCTCCTGGTAACTACACTCAAAACGCAGTACCAAATACAGCCAACAACGGTTTTCCTACTGCCAACAACATCAACAACAACTCAGGAATCCACAATTTGCCTTACGCACCAGCCAACGGAGTATACAACAACAATTTTAACAGCATACCAACACCTTTTAACAAAGACAATTTATCTCCGTATGTCCCTAACTTTAACACCGGATCTGCCACGCCTAACAACACCTTCGTGCCTTATTCTCCTGCCAACAACACTTATGTTACTCCTAGTAACAACACTAACGTTACCCTTAGTAACAACAATAACTTTATGCCCAGTAACGTAAATTTTACAATGACAACAACGGAGAAAATAACTATAAGGACAGGTTGTGTTATTTGTCATATTCCTTGTCCACAATTCATGAGAAGATTTGGAAGATTCTGTGTACGAGACGATGCTGATGATGATTATTAGCTAAAAGCCAATGGGAGCTATCATTTTGTTCTCACCAGTTGGCGCCACTGGCGAGTAAAGCCCTGTCACTACTTTTATTTGCTACTAGCTTTACCCACCCCGACTTCGCACGGGTAGCACTTAACCCTACCTACCCTACCTACCCTAATTTTCTACCGTTTAAACCTTCCCTGGACTATGACAAACATTTCAAAACCAAAATCAGCTAAATCGGCCCAGCCGTTCTTGAGTTATAAAATTATAACGAAAAGTGGCATTGATTTTTATAGATTGTTTTTTTTTTTTTTTTATAGATGTTTTGAATAAGTTTACTTACATGTTGCAGATGATGATATAAACCTTTCGGAATAACATTTTTTAATTATCAGGAAAACAGATGATATTTTATAAAACAAAAATATCTTCTAACTGTAAACTGTAATAGTTTCCTGTTTGTCCTACAAAATATGTATGTTTTAATATTAATTTTATTATTTTTATCTTCGTTATAAGGAAATATGTATTAATTAAGCAATTGCGTTTATTGTAAATACATTTATAAATAATTTTGGTATATTTTATTATACTTATCATATTTTATATTTTCCCGTATGTATCCTTCGAGTCGGCCTTTGAATCGACCTGAACGTTAGAAATGATATTTGTTTCAGAATAATGGTATAAAAAAATTGTTTTACACGTGTAGTTTAAAAAAAAAAACAACAAAACACGCTCCTATCGCGCACGATAAATGATTAAATATTTAAATTGACTTATATTAGTTACGATATAAGTACCTACCCAGCTTGTCACTACTTTTATATCCAATGATTAATTCAAAAAGCCCTTTTTTTTCTATTTTTTAAGGGCGACGTTATCGCTCGGCGATAAATCGCTGAGCGATAACGTCACCCTGTAAAATCATCAAAATAACTAAACCTAAAAACACTTTTTAATTATAAAGTTACTTATAGTACTACTTACAAATTTACTTTAAAACAAAAAATGCCAATTTGTACATTATCCTAGCTTGTTCCGATAAAGGAAAAGCCAGGATAGCATTACAGTCCCCAGTGTCGTACTTGTTTGTTGGACCAAGTAAATTAAATCTCAAAGCTTCATTTCGCACACACTCCATCAAAACATGTTGCACATCTTCAACTGGAGCGCTTTTTGGTTGTGTGTCAATAATACAGATGTGACACTCCGCAAAATGATTTAAATAAAAACCGGCCAAGTACGTGTCGGACCACGCACAATGAGGGTGAAAACGGAAAATATATGGGAGTCATGTTTTTCAAACTGCAATGTTAAGTTTGTTCTTGGGATAAATTCATCCCAACTACGGAACCCTTCATTGTGCGTGGTCCGACAGGCACTTGGCCGGTTTTTATTTATACTGGGTGGCAGGGCGATGCGCTTCCTCTTACCATGGATTCAGTATATGGTTCTGAACCTCCCAGAGTTGAAATGTTTTTTTGGTTATTTAAAAAAAAATCTGCTGTTTCATAGAAAAGTGCAATACCTACGCGGTCAAAATGAATGGAGCAACTGTTTTTTTTTTTAACGCTGGGTTGTTCAGAATCATGTAAAGTATGTATGGTATCAGTCAGTTTTCGCGTCGATGTCCCAGCCATTTTTCCGTCAGTCTGTATAATATACTAATACTGTAATTATCACCGATAATTTAATAATGCTACTTGGGATGCGATCGACTACAATCTTAGTAGCAGCCCGACATGTTTATGTAGGTCATAAAAAAAACTCTACCTACGCAAAAAAATCACACACTGCCAAAACCGTTTGTAGTCTATATCTATGAAGTTACAGTATTTGTTAAAATAAATAAAAATCTATTCGGTGAACTAAAATCAAAAAGATATATACTGAAAATATCTAGTATACCACATAAAACTGCTCTTCTGGGTAAAAGCTTTTTTTGGAATGGCATCTAAAATTTACCTGTGGACATTTTAAACACCAAGGATCTCCCACTATTCAAATATAAATTGCGTAACTTTTTAATTGACAAAGCTTACTACATGATCCAAGATTTTCTTACTACGAAAAAGGGGTAGTAATTTGACTTCCTGGGGCGACGGTACTTTTTGGCGGTGAGACGTTTTGAGCGAGATTGTTCGTGATACAAAATTGGGAATATAAATCGTTTAAGTGAGTTTTGAGTTGTTTCATTTCCATTTCTGAACACCTATTACAGTCGAGGGCTGCACTAAAAGTATCGGGAATGGAATATTTCCACTGTTCCTGATCAAATCTTTTTAATTGAAAACTCCTTGGTTTTAAAAATCGAATACCATTTATTTATTTAAAAAAAGATTCTCGGTCTTGTCACAAGGTTTTGTCAAACTTGTTTAGTCGTTGAGAAAATGGAATTGACTTGAGAAAATTCAAGAGCGATGATTTATTATGACTTTCGAAGTGGTTTAACACAAAAACAGTGTGTTGACCGGATGATTTCTGCATTTGGTGATGAAGCCCCATCCAAAACCACAATTTATCGCTGGTTTGCTGAATTTCAACGTGGACGTGTCAAGCTCAGTGATGATCCCCGTCAAGGTCGTCCAAAAACTGCAGTCACCCAAGAAAACGTTGATGCTGTGCGTAAGCTGATTGAGGAAGATCGACATGTGACATACCGCGAAATTCAGGCAACTTTAGACATTGGCATGAGTCAAATACAATTAATCTTGCATGAACAATTAGGTGTAAAAAAGTTGTTTTCCCGATGGATACCGCATTCGCTCTGTGAAGAGCAAAAAGCGGCTCGCGTTACTTGGTGCGTCAGAACTCTCGAAAGATTCCACGCAGGATCCTCAAATGCTGTATACAACATCGTATCAGGTGACGAACCCGAAACAAAAAACCAGTCACGAGTTCGAAAATGAGTTAAAGCCAACAAAAATTGTTCGTTCACGGAGTGTTGCAAAAAAAGTGGTGGCCACGTTTGTCTCCAAAACTTCTTTCTCTTGAGGGACAAAGAACGGTTAATGCAGAATGGTATGCTAGCATTTGTTTGCCACAGCTCGTTTCTGAACTCCGTAAAGAGAACTGCAACCGCCGCATCATCCTCCATCACGACAATGCGAGTTCTCACACTGCGCACAGAACAAAAGAGTTTTTAGAGCAAGAAAACATAGAATTATTAGACCATCCGCCGTACAGCCCCGACCTAAGCCCTAATGATTTCTATACTTTCCCTAAAATAAAGAATAAATTGCGTGGACAGAGATTTTCATCACCTGAAGAAGCTGTGGACGCCTACAAAACGGCCATTTTGGAGACCCCAACTTCCGAATGGAATGGTTGCTTCAATGATTGGTTCCATCGTATGGAAAAATGTGTCAAATTTCGCGGAGAATACTTCGAAAAGCAATAAATACATTTTTAAATAGTAATGTTGTGTCACTTTCTTGATTCCCGAAATTTTCAGTGCCGCCCTCGAAATTAGTACCTACTACAATCTGTCACCATATACCTAATTGTTATTCTGTAAGATTTTTTTTTATATGTGATACCTAAGAATTATTTTGTACTGCATGTTGACATAATTATTGTATGCCTATTAGGCAGGACATAATGGAACTGTAATTTACCTAACATCTGTCTGTATAACCTATGCCCACGATAAAAAGATTTGATTTGATTTGATAACACCTTTGCTTAAAACGACGTACCAGATATATCGATGAAATTCTGAGCAACCAGCATTTCTGTTTAAAATAGTGTTTGGTTATAACTACTATCGGTTATAACAACCGTTATCCGACTTTATCTTCGAAGTCGTTATAAACGGTGTTATCATTATATTAATACGTGAAGCAAAAACTTTGTACCACTTTTTACGAAAATTACGCGGACGGAGGAGTATGAAATTTGGCACAGTTAAAGTTTATATGGAGGAGTGCAGAAAACTAATATTTTTATATAATATACATTAGAAATAAATTAGATTAATAAAAAAAAACATTACACACACTACTATGCGTTTGACACAAGATCGCTACCTTAGAATGGCAGCATGGAATTAGTATGTACTATACAACTAAAAATTTTAATGAATTATGGTCGAATTTCAACTTCTGGGCGACCACTAGTTATAATAAAAACTAATTTACAACAAAATAACACAGAAACTTACATAATGCTCAGCAAAAAATTACCCGAAATAACATCTTTCATTTCACTATACAATTATCCAGCACAAGAAATCCTACAAAAACACCAAATTTCCAACAAAAAAAAAACATCTCACAAAATAACCATAAATAATAAACAAAATTACATACGGACACAAAAAAAAATCGAAAAAAAAAAACTTCCATAACTCGCCGCGAGTTGCCACATAGCTCGATAGATGGCGTTGGCATCGAATTAGATCTCGCTATGGTTTCGTTACCAGCGCTTGCATAAGTAAGCGCGGTTTCATATGTACCGGTTGATAACAAAGATCATACTGCGATCACTAATCCATATTTTTGAAGAGGTTTCCGGGTACGTGAGTCCCTATAGCCTATTGTATTTCAAATAAATTTGCCTAGCCTATGTATGTTGGGGTCGGCTTCCAGTCCACAGTCCAGACAAATGCACCTGAATACCAGTATTTTACATGGAGGTACCTACCTGACCTCCACAACCAGAATCCATCTGAATCCAGGATTGTGGTTTAAGGGCTTGACCCTGCTGAGGGATAGGGTTTAGCAAAGTGAACAGAAAAAACGGGGAGGGTTTAAGATTTGTCACGGAAGAACTCAGGTGCTTTGGATTCACAACTGCCCCTTGGTCAAACTGGTTGTCAGACTTTCGGGCTTCTGACGACCCGTAACGATGCTTTTGGGTGGGCATGAGCCCCTTAGACCCCAAGATCCGCTACTGCCCCTTGGTAAGACTGGTTGTCAGACTTTCGGGCTTCTGACGACCCGTGACGACCCGACTGTCGAAGATCCATGAATGACAGCCGGGACTAACGGCTTTAACGTGCTTTCCGGCACGGGCGGAGGAGTCTCGGTATGTAAAGATGGTCACCCATCCACGGACCAGCCCGGCAAGTGTAGCTTAACCTGATGGATCGACCCGTGCGGCTGTTATTACTTAGCCACGAGCTCCTCCCCCTTAGCCTATAAACTGCATTTACCAGAGAAAAAACAATGATAAAAATATACGATAGTAAAAAAAAAAGATTAGTTTTATCGGAGTAATATAAATAACAGAAAACACGTACCGTGGGTTTTACAAAAACAAAAAAATACTGATAATATCACGCCTGTACTCTAATCACCGAAGAGCAAGGCAGAAGTGTAATTATAATAGGGAAATAATAAGTGCAACAACAAAAGTTTTCTTTAGCACCTGCAACCTAACGTCTTTTTTTATATGTAGGCTACGAGTTAATAGAACAGCTTCAATTATATTCATTCATCATCTTTACTATTCCAACAGAATACCAAAAAACCAGCAACAATTTACGAACGTAAATTAATATGACTTAGAGCTACCGATAAATATATTTACTTCTGACTTGATAACTCAGCGACTAATGTTGTGAGTGAGCTACTTTATATATTTTAGAGATGCAACAGCTGTCTGCTAATAAAATCAAATTCCAGCCTCAAAATTAGCAATCAAAGTTTTTTATTCAACAAGTAAATTAATAAATCATATTCATTTTTCGTGAAAATTAGCAACACAAGCGCGGGACTGTACCTGACGCTCGTTGGCAATGAGAGGGACGCGACGAAAAATGTGAACTGGGCGAAATGGAACAGATAACGGAATATGAAATGGGTTAGGTAAGGTTAGGTTATAACTGTGTCAACCGCGCGCGAGCCGAGCGAGCGAAGCGAGCGGTGCCGCGGCAGCGGCCGGCGAGCGCTACTTCCGAGTTGCTCGCAGCCAGGCAGGCTAATTAGCGCAAGGTGCATTACGTCGCATTTGTTTTTGATTACAATATTTTTGTATGTTCAATTGGGTAGGTATAATAGTCAAGTCATCAATTACTTATGGTAACATTATAAATAGATAGGTGAATACATGAAATTAGAGCTTTCATTGACCATTATGTCAATAATAAGGTAATTTTATGTTCAAATATAGTAGATTCACTCATCAATTACTTATGCTAAAGTATAAAAATAAAGGTGACTCTATGAAATTAGAGTACGTTGATATTATTTTATAGATGCAGTTGATACAATTATTAGAAGCTGGCAATGAGTAGACATATCACAAATTTAGTTGCTTAAGAATTATCACCATGCTGCGTCATATTAACAGTAGCTTATTTTACAATATATGGTCGCTTAAAAACCATTTATTAGACGCTAAAAGTTCGTCGCTGACCTATTAATTCATTAGACAACTAAATATATTTGAAGACGTATATGACATTTTAAAGAAGCTGCCTTAATTAGCACCCATTATAATACACCTAGGGTTGCCAACCATACTGTTAAAAACAGTACTATACTGTTTTTCACTCTAAAATACTGTTTACTGTTCAACAAAAATAAAGTATATGAATATACTGTTTTCACTGATATCCAAAGAAATACCCAAATAAAAAGTTTCATCTCCTACCTAAGTAGCAGCCATGAAACTGTAAATGATATTTTTTATAAGAATTCCTTTTAGATACATACTAGTATTATTAAAAAACAAACAAAAAATTTACAATTTATTTTTATTTTTTATACCTAATGTAAATTTATTATGCCACGTCAGTATACACAGCATGAGTGTTTTCAGTGATAAATGCAAAGTGTGGGACGACAGAAATAGAGCTACATACATTTAATTTAAAAAATTGCTACTACTGTATTTGGCAAGGTTTACGAAGCCTTCAGAATTGGGGCTAAATTGATTAGTTGCACGAGAAGCACTTATGAATTATGTATGTATTTAAAACATTAATTTAAAATACGGTTTATTTTTCCGAAATACTGTTTACTTTCCCACTTTGACCATAATATACTTTTTTCTTTAAAAACAAGTTGGCAACCCTAAGTACACCCACATTTCGCCAGTTATGTTTAAGTCCCATGTAATAGGGGGCGAGCCTATTGCCAGCAACCGGGCACAAATCCGGACTCCGAGCTGCTACTGAGAAATTCTAGATGGAAAAACCCAAAAACACTGCGCGCTCCGGGAATCAAACCCAAGACCTCATGCTCAAGAGTAGCGCTTGCGACCACTGGACTAACGAGATAGTCAAACAGCAGCCACTAGGAAATGGTGAAGGGCGCGCGGGCGACTGTCTTCTGTAACTTTGACCTTCAACTAGTGGTTCTCAGTAGGCGTGTGTAATTCTTTACGGAACCGACTCACAGATCCGGATCATTGAAGTGTTCCAAAAGATTGGTTCAGTAACAACGTTTCAAACGCATCATTTGAATCTGAATCATTACTTTGCCTCTGTGCTCTTTCCGCGCGACCGTCGCTTGCGAGGCGACTGAGCAGCAGTGAGCGAGAGAGAAAGACTGAGACGCTGAGTTACGTTACTTTAGTCAGTACTACTGAACTGATTCGCGAGTCGCGAGTGAGCGGGTGACACATTACAATCTATTTAAGTCAGAAAGAGATACCAAATGAGATGTGTATCTCTCATACTCTCACAGTTTTTCGTTGTCTTTATGCATTTTTATATCCTTTGAGTCGATGATTCAAATGATCCAAATGAAACATATCAATGATTCGGATCATTTCAGAGATCCAGATGCAAATGTTTCAATCGCAAAAATGATACACTTTGCCCACCTCTAGTTCTCAGTCTAGTTTGAATAACTGACTTTTTTATTTAGATGACTTACTTGGCGGCCTCAACTGTTGCGGATGTTCCACTAGGTTGGTGATGGCGGTTTCATTGAGGTTGTCCACGATATCGTCGTCGCCCACGTGGCAGGCGTCCACCCGCTGCGAGTGTGTGCGCGCGTCTGACGCGTCGGCCGCGTCGGGGTGACGCTTGGCCTGACGCTCTTCTGGCGTCATCAGGATTACGCTGTCCCACCTGGAAAATTATAATCATATTTTAATCATGATCATCATAATTTCAGCCAAAAGACGTCCACTGCTGGACTGCCTTCCCACAGCACCGCCACTTCAACCAGTTCTGTGTTTCTCACATCCAGCGGATTCCTGCGGCCTTCACAAGGTCTTTGAAGACAAGGAAGTTTGGCAATAATTCCTTCTGCACATGTGGCTTCCCTGGTACATCATTAACGGCACATTATGTAAGAGTCTATTAACTGCTCCCAAATTACCATCTTTTTTTTTTTTTTTACATTCTTCCTTGACATAATCATCCTAATATTTGACATTATATACCTACAATTTAATTTCAACACTTTATTAGTGGCTTTTGTGTACATGATAATTATTCAGATTTGTTACAGTTGTAATAGCAATCATGTCATTTCGTTTAAAATAGGTTTTTATTTTTATTAATTTATTCATATTTTATATACTTAGATTATTTTTTTCTATTTTGTGAATGTGAGAACACTGTAGGTTTAGTGGACTGTAGATTTATTGACCATCTTCTATCTTGTTAAGTACCTGGTACTTGTTGAAAGACCTACACTGTCCTCCCATACCTACTAATACCTACTGTTATTTAAAAATATTGTAAAAAACAATTATTTTTAAAAGAGTAACCGTGGAGTTTCTTGCCGGCTCTTCTCCATAGGAAACGACCAATTGGAACCGTGCACCTAGCTTCTGACGTTTCATAAGTGCCCTTGTAGGTTTATGTGAAATAAAATATTTTGATTTTGATTTTGATTTTTTGGTCCATCTAGTGAGGGGCCTTCCAACGCTACGCCTTCCAGTACGCGGTCGCCATTTCATTTTAATGATAGTCTTGTTTTATTTGAAGGGGTAGGCTGAGGCACATTGGCATTCCCGTTTTGATTTAGTAAAAATACAAATCCATCGTCTTTTTAACCGACTTCCAAAAAGGAGGAGGTTATATGTTCGATGCGTATGTATGTTTTTTTTTTTAAATCTATATCCGTCGATTTCTCCGTCAATTGTGGACCAATTTTGAAAATTATTTTTACTCTTGGATTGGTCCCATATCAATTTTATTAACTTTGCTGGGATTGTTTTTGAGTAAACTTCAATAATACGTATTTATCCCACTTAGTATATGTGGATGATATGACGATAACTTCCTGTCACTGTTATTTACATACCAGTACCACAACTAAAAAGTGAATAATAAACTTTTTACAAAAAAAAAAGTTTTTCATAGAATTAACGAAAATGTTTGACGCGTCATTAGTCCACACGATATATAAACTTTTCAATAGCTAGGAGGACTGTGCAGGCCTGTCAACAAGTACCAGGTACTAAACAAAATAGAAAATGGTCAACAATCGTGCAATGAGCAGGCAAAAATAGTCTTTAAGGTGACGAACATATGGTCTCTATAGTCCTGTCCTCCAGACCGTATTTCGGCCATGGCGGTCAGTCTCAGCGCAGACCAGCCTCCGGGGGACACATTACAGTGCAGGCGTGTGCGCGTCCGCACCCGACACGAGCGGAGAGAGATCCGGCGCAGGCGCAGGCGACAAGTGCGCGCGAGGCACGGGGCTGTCACACCGGTAACTTCCAAACTCCGGGCGGTTACTCCGCGACCACGAGAACAATGGGGCGGTCAAAACGGGGGGTGGGGGGGGTGACGGACTCACCACTCAATATCTGGCACTCTGTCGGAGTCCGGTGTGTCTGCAGCCAACAATGCTAGTTTGGTGGCCGAAGAGATGCCAGTCTTGCGAGCGATCTGAGATATCTCGTTCTGTAGCTTCTCCAGTTGCGCCTGGAAACGAAATGGACTTTAAGAAATTAAGTTATATACTTTTGACGTGACAACGTCTAATAAATCGATGAACGCCGGCTGCACGCACGGAAATGTGTCCCGTTACGCTCATTGTCCCGTTACGCTCATTGTCCCGTTACGCTCATTGTCCTGTTACGCTCATTGTAACGTTACGATCGGAGCGAGGGAAGGGAATGTTTTTTTATGACGTTGTCACGTTAAACTGTCCGTAAACCGACTTTACAGACAACCAATTTTTTTTAAATATTGGAAAGTTTTAATTAAATAAACAAATAATGGTCTGAAAAAGGCTCTAAATTGACATCAAAGTCCGGATTTTCGTATTTCCGAAGATAGACGATCATTTCCGAAGCGCATACTTTCTTTGGAAAGCTGTACACAGGTATGGGTCGAACTGGGAGCGTAGGAAAGTGAGGAGAAATGATTCCCGAAGTGCAAACTTTCTTTGGAAAGCTGTACGTAGGTGTATAGGTATTAATAGGAGTGCAGGGAAACGGGGAGAGATGTTTCTCGAAGCGCAAACTTTCTTTGGAGAACTGTAAATGGGTATAGTTAGAAGTGAGAGCGTATGGAAGCAGAGAGGGGTAGGTACCTTCATCCGGAGCCGGTCACCCATCTGCGTGAACTTGCCGGGCTCGTGGAAGCGCAGCGGGCGGCGCGCGCGCGCGGCCGGGCGGGCGGCCACGCGCGCGTCGTGCCAGGGCGTGGCGGCCGGCTCGGCCGACGTCGTGCCGGACAGTTGGAGGCGGAACTCCTCGCGGCGTTTTGCACGGATATTGGCCTGGAAACATAAACAATTAATAAAAAAGTTATTTATTCAAATTAGACTGAAAACCGCCACTTTTTCGGATTCCGTACCACAAAAGGAAAAACGGAGATCATTCGTGTGTCTGTCTGTCTGTCTGTCCGTCTGTCGCAGCCAATTTTCTCCGAATCGAATGAACCGATAAGTTGAAATTTGGTACATAATTATGTATTGCTGTTACCCAAACACGGACGTGGAACGTAAATAAATGAATTTTGAATATGGGGGTCACTTTTGGGGGAAATTGCAGTTGAAATGTTTGGTAGAACATGTTTTTCAACTACAATGTAAAGTTTGTTCTTGGGATAAATTCATCCCAACTACGGAACAATTAATTTTTTTGACGTTCGAAAGAAAAGTGCTGATTCTCAGCCTAGTTTGAATAAATGACTTTTGAATTTTAAAGCAAAAATAATGTATTGCAAGAAGACACAGCGCGGACGCTGAATTATTTCGACGTCTGCCATTGCCGAAAGTCGAAAGCCATGTGAGTGGTAGGGCTGAATGTAAACCCACACTTCCCTCGATCCTGCTACGGCAGTATTTAGTGAATTATGACCGACAGCGCGAGGAGTAGCGGCAGGAGCAGAAGGTAAATGAGGCATTTAAGGGGCATGCGCTAAGGTAGCCCGCGAAATTCAAATTTTCTTAAGTTTTTTACAATTTGCAGGTCAGTGTCAGGTTGTATGTTAATTCAAATTTGATGCGCGACCGTAACAAACATGGCTTTAGATAATTATAATCATTACAATCAGGAATACAACTCCATAAGTAAGCGTCAAATGTCATGATTTCATGAAATAGTCATTCAATGAAATTATATGAACTTAGAGAGTTGTATTGATCATTTTCATTATTACAATTCTATAAATATACATTTGATGCGGCCGCGAATCATATTTAAATCAACTTACAACATGATACTGACCTGCAAATTGTAAAAAACGTAACAAAATTTGAATTTCGCGGGCTACCTTGACGCTTCCGCCTTAAGAACACGGCGAGGCGGGGAGAGCGTTGACGAATGAGCGGCGAGGCGGGGAGAGCGTTGACGAATGAGCGGCCCGCACTACCCCCCCGTCTCACACACATACCTCAGGCGCGGAACACCGGTCCGGGTTAAACTATACTATTTGCTGTAATACTGAAGACAATAAACGTTTATTCTGTACTACTCTTACCTTGAGGGTGGGAGCGACATGTGTCAGCTGTACTCGCTTGCCGCTAGTGTCAACTGTGCGACCTTCGCGATCCAAGATCAGGGGCGCAGGGCCACTGCCTGCTGTACTCGTTAGGGCTCCGCCTGTGGATTCAGAGATTAAACATTTAAGGGCGGGATTCAGGACTTTGCTAAGTAAAGTAAGCGATTCATATAAATATGAACCTTATTTTTATGCACATAATGTTCACCTATGTATTATACCACTGTTTACAAAGTTTGCATGAAATAAAGAGGCTTTTTTATCTGTTATTTATTATGTATTATACATGTACAGGGTCACATTAAATTATTTAGCGAAACTCCGCAGACTTGATGGGTATCGTATATCTCAGCATGATAAAACAAAATAAAAACCGGACAAGTGCATGTCGAACCACGCACAATATCTTCAATATCTTCTAAGGATGACCCACAGTGAACATCATATCTTTCAAAATTTGATAAAATTTTCATTGTTATTTCCGAAGCTACATATTTTGACCGGTATTATACAAGTATTAATCCTTATCCAATAAAATATGTTATTTAAATTGGGTATTTAATTTAGATTAAAATATGAATAACATTTCTATAAATAGATGTGTCCTATTATTAATAAATGTCGTAGATGTGTCCGTGACATCACAGTGGGCCCTATCAGAATACCAGCGCTGCGGTATTTATTTTTAAATATCGCCGCATTATGCTGAGATAGTGGCCTTTTTCGCCTCGCACAGGTCGTTACTATGTTTGTATTTAATTTTTTTTTATTATTATTTACTGTTTGTATTTCCTGTGCGTGTCCCAAATAAAATATTTTTCTTTTCTTTCTATAAATGAATACTTTAAAAGATTACACAGATTTAAAATTATGCGTAACAAAATAATTATGGCAACGCTAGGACAGGAGTCTATGACCTTTTCCTCGGCTATTACGTATGCGATCATAGCTTTGGTTCCTTTTAATCTCGGTAGTACGTTCACGTGGGATATTTTCCGACTTCCTGGCGGACGAAGACAAATGCTATATATACGCCGGTAAGTGCTAACATAAATGTATGGAGCAGCTAATTATTTTTTCATGAGTATAGGGTTGATCCCACAGATTAATTAATAACTCCTTACGGAACAGATAATTCGCTTCATAGGAAAAGATAGATACCTGACGCTATAACTACCTACAAAAATATTACAGGCGTTTCGTGCGCGCTAAAATGTACCTTATGCGGACGCCCGAGAGTACCCACTGGATTTTGTTCGCTCGGGTGAACGCGAACCGAGCCGAACGAGTGGCGGAGGCCTGTCCATAGTTACAATTGTTTATAATGATTAGTACAATTACCGCTTTTCAGTTATTTCAATTAAACCTTGTAGATCAGTGTTTCTCAAAGTGGGCGATAAAGCCCCCTTGTGGGCGCTGGAGGCCTAGAGGGGGGCCTAAGGGGCCCAGAAAATATTGGGGCGTGTTGAAGTGGGTTAAGGGGGTGATTGCTGATTTGTAATTTAATCTACTTAAAATTTTCAAATTCACTGAAATTAAATCTACCTACTACACCAACATCGATTATTTAGTTCATATTTCTGACCTGTTTGATTGTATAAAAACTAAAAATATTTAACATAGATTTCGTCGGATAGCCCATGAGCAATCAAGTTTTAACAAGTTTCTGTTAAGGCGAAAGCGTCAAGGTAGCCCGCGAAATTCAAATTTTGTTACGTTTTTTGCAATTTGCAGGTCAGTATCATGTTGTAAGTTGATTTAAATGATTCGCGGCCGTATCAAATGAATATTTATAGAATTGTAATCATAAAAATGATCAATACAATTCTCTAAGTTCATATAATTCCATTGAATGACTATTTCATGAAATCATGACATTTGACCATTGTGCTTACTTACTTACTTACTACTTACTACTTGTATTCCTGATTGTAATGATTATAGTTATGTAAAACCATACAAATATGGTTAAGGTCGCGAATCATATTTGAATCAACATAAAACCTGAAAATGCAAAAAACTAAAGAAAATTTGAATTTCGCGGGTTACCTTAGCGCATTCCCCTTTTAACGCGATTTGTGCAATCCTGTATCAATAGGCTGGTTCATCGATACTTGTTCATACTTGCTCAGTAACATTGAGCGTCCAATGAGATAAACGAGTTTGCGTTGTAATTGCTCTCACTGGTAAAAAAAGTCTAGAATGTAAGTTTAAACTCCAGATCAGACTAATATACACACTACAATTAAAATAATTAAAGTAATGAATGTCATTGTGGTTTTTAAGCTGTGGTGAAGTAAAAAAAATTGGGGGGCGCTGAAAAATAATGTATGTTCAAAGTGGGCGGTAGATGAAATAAGTTTGAGAACCTCTGGTGTAGGTGTATAAATTATAGAACTATAATGTAATGACTACCTTCTCGCGACTTCTTCCGCGTATGTAGGCTCGGCAATAATGTAGCTTCCTATTAGCGAAAGAATGTTCGGAATCGGATCAGGAATTCCACATATTACCTTCCACATACAAACTCACAAATTTTACCTCTTCATAATATTATAGTATAAATTGATTTTAAAGAAACTCACCAGCTAGTTTCCTCTGGATCCTGGCTTGCAGTTCCGCTATCTTGCGCTGTTTCTCCAATTCTTCCTGGGACATAGCATTGGCACCAACTGTGGAGCAGATAATTTTAAAACGCTTATAACATAACATTGGTTTCAGCCTACGTAACTAACGCACGGGTAGATTGAAGGTTCAGCTACGCTTGCCGCGGTCGATTCGTGGATGGGTAGCCATCCATAACACAGCGTTTAGAAAACTCCTTCGGTAACATTGATTGATTTTTTATTCTGCACGGAAGCTTATCAAACGGTTATAAATTGCTAAGCTGATCTGTTGCAATTGCAGCTGTTGAAATCACTCAATATAAACACTGTACTAAAATAGTTATTTATGCTACAAGTGCGGAAGGTTTAGCTAGATTTCCGATGAGTGGCATTTTATAAGTCGACACGAGTCGGAAATCATATTACGCACGTGTATCATACAACGTTTTACTATGCATTGTGCGAGGAAATAAAAAATAACGAGTGAGCCTTACGGTAGTCGCCTATGATGTGTAACATCTAACATAAATGACGACGTATATAAATGATAAAAACAACATTCATGACCTTGACTTTAGGCTTTGATTTTTTACTTTGGCTTCGACTTTTTGATTTTGACCATCGTCATCTTTATCATCATCATCTGATTTGTAAACTTTTCTCGAATAATAAAATCTCTGCGACAGACGGGCTGACGACGGCGTCAAAAATTTAAAAAAAAAAACAGCAAAGTAAAAAGCACTAGTGATAAAAGTGACACTTTCCGCACGAATTCACTGCTTGGAAAATGCATTGTAATAAAAATTACGTACCAGGTTTTGAATACAGCACTGGTTTGATGACACTGGGCGGTGCTATAGAGCTGGTCTGTTGGACTTGCATCTTCAGATGTTGAGCGGCGGCGGCGGCAGCACTCACCCCAGTCTTGGACTCGCCCTTCATAGCTAACAGGGCGCGTTTCCGTTCTTCTATCTCTTTTTGAGCGTTGGCCATCATCAGCTGGAAAGTTAAGTCTATTTTATTTACTAGCAACGTCCCGTGGTTTTACCCGAATAAGTCTCGATCCAGAGGGAATATCGGAATCAAACGTATCCTGTGTTAATCAAGGTTATAATCTATATCTGTGTGCCAAATTTTATCAAAATCTATACAGCCGTTTTAGCGTAACAAACAAACTCACTTTCGCAATAGGGATGATGACTAAAAAAATGATTTTTAGTCCGCCTTTGAGATTATAAAAATAAATTGGACACGTATTTACGTAATCTAAATATTATGGCGATACATTGAGGTAAAATGTGCCATGACGTCATGGGTATGTAGATTTTATACGTACTAGTGACGTAGCGACCCCCACTCCCCGACTTAAAATGCGTTTTATCTAAGTAATTTTTTATTAATATGATAAAGCAAAAAATACGGGTCTAAGATTTTTTATCATCTGACTGACGGACTAATTAGAATTTCATTATTTTACCCAGGCATCATCCCTATTATATTAGTTGGGATTAAGATTTTATGCCATATTTATCATACCAATCGGCACGAGCCAAATGAAAGCCGAATATGTGTCGTATGTAATTGCTATGGGTCGGCTTTGATGTTCAACAAATACAGCTGATTCGAACGTCTGTTGTGCCGACCCGGAAAATGTGTAGCAACCCATACCCGACTACGGCGGAGCCCAAAGGGAGAGAAATGTTTTAACCGTTTTTTCCACGCTTGTTTATCACGTCCATAGAAGTCGGGTCGTACATAAATCACGTGAGGTTCGGAGGGGGGAGGGGGGAGGGGGGGGTTTGGAAAAATCAAGAAATATCACAAGGGGGAGAGGGTGTAGTGAGATATGACGTGTATTTATTATTTTCGTTTAACAAGCATTTCTAAACCGAAACCATTTCTTTCTGACTATTGTTAAAGATAAAATGTTCTGTAATTTTTTAATATAATTTGCAGGGGGTTAAAAAGTTGCTAAAAAACATCACATGATTAATGGACGACCAAAAGCACAACAACAAAAATAATGTACCTTAATTCTGTCAGCACTTAGCACGGCCATCTTGGATCCAACCGTTTCTCCTTCCGGCAACACTGATGGCAAGTCTACTCCATTCTTTTTCTCATCTTTTTTATCATCTTTTCCGTCTTTTTCTTCTTTAACCTAAAATAAAAATATATTATGTATCAGTTCATCATCCTTACATATTATAAAACAAAGTCAGACCCCGTCTGTCTGAATGCGATAAACTCAAAAACTATCGAACTGATTTTAAAAGGGTTTTCACCAATGGACGGAGTGATTCATGCGGAAGGTTTTTGTGTATAATTCATTAAAGGTTTTGTATAAATTGGCTGAAATATGACGATTATTGTCGATGATGTCGGAAAAAATCATGACGACTGGGAGTTTTACTGGGTGCGCCGCGTAAGCCGTAAGAGATAAATTAAATTAATGTTCTACAGAATTGTAGATCTTAATAAGTACAGCAGAAAAGTCCCAATAGCATATGTCTATCTTCTAAGGATGACCCACGGTAACTATTTTTATCTTTCAGAATTTGATAAAAATTTCATTGTTATTTCCCAAGCTATTTTGACCGGTATTATATTTATCCTCATCAAATAAAATATGTTATTTAAATAGGGCATTTAATTTAGATTATAATATTCCTTGACATCGGCAATTAACGAAAATATTGATGAACAAATATATAAAAAAAACAAAGTCATATATAGAACATCTTTATTTTTGAAAGTCTGTTTAAAAGTGTAATATTGCTTTTCTGCATACTAGTGGTACAAAATTAAATATTACAATCTAACTAAAACAGAAAAGCAAACAAAAATTCTTGACACACAATTGACTTGACTTGATTACAACTAAATTTAAAATATTTCATTTCACATTTAAAACCTACATGGGCACTTGTGGAACGTCAGTAAGCTAGGTGCACGGTTCCAAGTGGTTGTGTCCTATGGAGAATAGCCAGCAAAAAAACCATTTGTTCCTCTTTTTGATAAAGTTGAACATGTTCTACGTACTGATTGGTAATCGGTTGCATTCCTTGAAATGGGTGATACTAGAGCTAATTTGCAACATTTATGAAGTTGGGGTCTAAAATGGGTTGTTTTGGAGATATCGATCTTTTCAAGTTTTTTTTTCGGAAATTATTTACCAGTCGAACATAAACTGCTAATTGTGAGAAATCTACTCTGTACGTAGTCCTTTGAAGTTTCATTCTTTTTGATGTTTTCTATGTTATATGACGGTCTCGTTAGTATGACCTAATTGTCCATTCCCTTCAGTGTAAAAATAAAAGTATTGTACTGTAGTTGGTAAGACAGTAATTAAATATTAAAAACCTCATCATGCCGGGACCGCTTGACATCCTTATCACGGTCACTGGACTCGTGCTTCCGTTTCTGTGACTTGGAGCTGGAGATCAACTCCTGAGCCAGTGCTATCACTTTGTCTGCGAGCTTGCTTGCTTTCTTTGAGTCAATATGGGACGATATCTTGTCGATAATTTTTCTGCGTTCATAGCTGGAATTTTTATAAATTTTTATGTTAGTTTGATTGAAACATAACATCACACCTGTTATCCTAGAAGAGTAAGGCAGAGTAGTACCTATAATGGTACACCCATATTTCGCCAGCTATGTTTATTCCCAAGTAATAGAAGGCGAGCATATGGCCATCAACCGGGCACAAATCCAGACTGCTACTGAGAAATTCCTGTTGGAAAAACCCAATTACACTTTGCTGATGTGGGAATCGAACCCAGGACTTCATGCTCAGCATTGGTGCTTGTAGCGCCTAGTCAAACAAGGCAATAATAAATTGAATATAAATATTAAATGGGCAATAACAATTGTGGAGTAAATATATCAAAGATTAGACTATCATCTTAATGAATATTGAGTTGAAAATCAATACACAATGGAGTATTATCAATTTATGTTATATTTTCAACTGCTACAACGCTTTTAAAATAGTACCTGAATGGTACTACAGCCCCTTCAGTGTTATAAATGTCATAAAACTGTTTGTAAACTGTTCCTAAATATTATTTCGATGCCATTTCACTTACCCGCTAGATAGACAAGCAGAAACTGTGGATAGCAAAGAACTATCCGATTTTCCTATAGTTCTGTAAATCGCGCGGTCGAGGGAAGACCTGAGGTCCTCAACCTCCCGCCTTGATAACTGCAGAGCCATGGTAGTAATTCACGCAATTATTACGCACTTATAGGTTATGTCACTAATGTCTACACAACTATTGGTTTTAACACGAAAACTAAAGACTAACGTAATTGATTAATATTGTAATTATATTCGTCATGTATTTTTACATTTTAGTTGGAATTTGTTGGAATATTTTGTAGTTGCATTTCTATTCAGCACTGACGTAAACAACGACTAGATAGCATAGAGCAAAAGTACTCTGTGATAGAGATAGAGCAGCACAGAGTACAAGTACAAGACTTGTAGTTTATAGTAAAGACTGAACACTCAGAGTATAGTTATTACTCTGAGACTGAACACAGCACAAATTCATAATTCTATTCTCTATAGCGAGCAAGTCCCTAGCCCGTAGCGAAGTGTATGAGCATTGAGATAGAAAATATGTAATATGTCTATGTGTATGAGACTATGAGCGAGTCATCGGTGATCAAATAAAAGTCGCTGCGTCTGTACATACGAAAAAAACAATAACTCTGTAAAACTAATAAAATAAAGATCACTGAGAAGCAAAATCACGGGTCAGAAACCGGTAAAGGCGTGTCGGACTTCGCACATAAGCCCGTATTACAGAACCTCACTCAAGACTCAAGCATTACTTCTTTAATTATCTCTATAGCTAGTATGTACTAATCAAAAAGCTTTAAAAACATTATTTTCCCAGCTTTAAAATTGTATGTCTGATGAAGTGGTCCCTGCACGATTCTCAATTCTGTCTGTTTCATACGGAGCATCTTCTATCGTGATTATTCGTGATCACTTCCTCTGACTAGTGTTTATATAAGTAGATCTGTGATCACTTCTGTCAGGTCAGAGCATAGACTACAGAGTTACGTGTCAACGTCAAGTCAAAGTCAGAAATGAAAAATTGACAACAAAAACGTTGTTGGTTTGGTTGGTTACTTGGTTGTGTTTGGTTTGTGTTTTGGTTTACAGAAGTATAAATATCCTACACAAAGCCACTAATGAAAAGTTGAAGTTATATAATTAAAACCAAGTTAAATCTTCCCAGAACCAATTAATTTAAAGTACTAAGCAAGTGGTATCAAACAAGAAAATAAACATAACCCCAAAATGTCCGACGATGATGATGTTATCTTGGTGAAAAAGCCCAAAAATGTCCATTATGGGTCTTTGGAAGAGCAGGAGAAGGCCCGACTGGCGGCCCTGGCCGTTGCTGCCAAGGAAGGCGCCGACGATTTTGGCGGGAAAGAAATGGGAGATATACAAATCTCCAGTGGTATGGATTCTTTAAATTTATTTTGCTGTACATTAAGATTCGATTTAGGGGGCCCCTAAGACGACCCTCTGACTGAATTAGACGACCCACTGATCGAGTTATCCATTAGGAAATTCTTAAAAGAAAAATATGTATATTGATCCATAAAATGTTTTTAAATGTATACAGAAACGAAAAAGGGGAAATCTTAATTATTATAATAGTTTGAGAGTCTTGATTTATGTCCATTATCCTGCGTTTACACCCTTGAATAAGTTGTGATATTTGTTTTCAAAAGACTTCAAAAATATTTTGTGTTTAACAAGAAATAATGTTTTTTCAAAGTTTTGTTAACTATTTTGTTTAAGTTTTTGACAAGTTTTACAAGTTTTGTATACAACTAGGTGAAAACAGTAGATACAACATTTAGAATACATTTTTTATACCTTGGTGGGTAGGAATTTAAAACATTTCATAGTTTCAAGAAGCTGATAACATAATATCTTAAATTAAAAATAACTTCTAAAAATAAAGAAAGAAAGAAAGAAATAAAAATATTTAATTAATAAGACACTAAACAGATTATAAAAATTATATAATAGGTAGTATGGGTACTCCGAATTGGACGCATTTACATTTTAAAATTGGCTTGGATCTGATGGGTTTCGAGGTTGGTTGTTAAAAGTTGGTCTCACCTTTTACTAAGTGTTGTGTAAATCACATTAATTATAATAGTTTAATCTTTTGTTTTCTTAAGTTTGTTTGTACCTAATTAAGTTTTTACTATATTATTTTGTGGATAACGGTGCTGGTTGCGTTATTACCTTAATGTTTTAAAATTGATGTAGTAGTATTAAGCATTATAACGCAATTGTTTGTTGTCCCAAAGAAATAAAAATAAAATAAAATGGGTAGGAAATTTGGTTATTCGCCCCACCCCAGCTCTTCAAAGAAGGCCAGCAACGCCTTGGTGTTATTGACAATTTCACTTAGGGAACCCTTTTTTTTTTTTTGTTTTTTGGTTGGGAAATCATCAAATGACTCCTCCCGCTCTGGGCGGAGCGAGAGGGAGTGTCTGACTTTTACTGACTAAAACCCACCCGTGTTCCTTCCGTTGCCTGTGTGCCAGGGCCGCGATATCCCTTTCGGACAAACTCGCAACCCTGGCAGGCATTGGCCCTTACGGACCCCGTCAGATGGTGCTGACATCTCTTTGAGGCGCGCGTGGAACACAACGCGCCGTCGACCCGGGCCTGGTCCTAATCGGACGGCGAGCTACCCATTGCCCACCGTCCGCAAGCCCGCGCCTACGGTGGCCGGAAGTCGGCTCGCGACTCCCGACGCCCGGGGCGTCTCCTGCGGCGACTAGGGGCGCGAGGGCGCGCATCTTGCATTTCCCTCGCGCGCTCCGCCTCCTCCTTCGCGAGCATTACTGCTTCGCAGAAGGAAGTGACGGCTTCCCATGCACTCTCGCTCCGGACCATGGCCTGAAACCCTGGGTTACTGAAGTATTTTGACCTGTATGTGGCAACCACCGGGCAGTTTAACAGCACATCAGCTGCTGTCTCGTCATATTACATAGTTACAGATAGTAGCTGGACCTTTAATGAATTATACACCATAACATTCTTCATGAATTACTCCTCCATTGGTGAAAATCCGTTCGATAGTTTTTGAGTTTATCGCATTTAGACAGACAGACGGCTTGAGGACTTTGTTTTAAAATATGTTGTGATGATAACCCATCGCATTTGTATAGTTTCGGAAGCTAATATACGAGTATTCAATCTTGGAAAGAACAATGACGAAATGATATTGTTATTTTAGTCAATTCCCTTCCTATTCTTTTATTGGGGTCCTAAAAGGAATAAACGGAACCCTTATAGGATCACTTGTGTGTCTGTCTGCCTGTCCGTCTGTCACAGCCAATTTGCTCCGAATCGAATGGACAGATTAAATTGAAATTTGGTATGCATATCTATTTCTGTGACCTAAACACTTGACTTGTAACGAAAATAAATTAATTTTGAATATGGGGGTAACTTTTCGTGGGCAAATTGAAAATTAAAGTTTTGTAAACTTTATTGTGGGACATATCAAATAAAAAGGCTTGTTGTGAGGATTTCAAATGTTTTATAATTTAAAAATAAATACTTTTAAAGATATTTAATAAAATTTATGAAAATTGACCACTCCGAAACTCCTCCGAAACTACTGAGTCTGAAATTTAATTTAAAAACAGAAAATAGTTCTATACTTATAGATTACAGGAAAACCTATAAGAAGTCTATGGTCTTAAAATAACAAGATAAATCTCCCAATATTTTGCGTACAAACCTACATTTGCAGTTGGAATGTATGGGAGAACATGTTTTGCAATGTTAAGTTTGTCCTTGGGATAAATTCATCCCAACTACGGAACCCTTCATTGTGCGTGGTCCGACACGCTCTAGACTGGTTTTTTTTTTGTACTAATTAGTCATTCTCCTCTGTGTGCAGAATACATGGAACTTGAAGAAGAGATGTCCAGGGACAAGAAGGCTCTGCTTGAGGAGTTCGAGAGGAGACGAAAGGCTCGCCAGCTGAACGTCTCCACTGATGACGATGAGGTATGGCTTAGTTAAGAGGGAGGTGAGGTTCGGGTCGGCACACCCGATTCGGCAGTTTTCGTTGAACAATAAAGCCGGCGCAAAGCAATTACGAGTACTACACATATTCGGCGTTCATTCGGTTCGTGTTGGTCGGCAAACTCTGTTCGGCATCTACCCTCACGGAATCATGTTCAGGTAGGCTCGGCACAGTTCGACTAAGCCGAACTTTTCCCGAACATAAATACGGATATTAGATATTGCCGCCCTGCGCGCTTAGCATGACCACATTAGAAAACGGGTTTTCTCGACGGAAGAATTTACAAAATGACAGATTGTGATTGTTTATCTGTCATTTTGTAAATTTTTCTGACGACAAAACCCGTTTGGTTGGCTATGGTTGTCAAGCGACGCGTGCTGTTGCTCCGAATCATGCCGAGCCCAACAAGTGTGTAGAAATATTTTAGTGCACTACAGAGCAATATTTTATCATTTCATTTAGTTATCGGAGAGCAGTGTTGAGTTCCAGAGTTTGAGAGCAGCGGTGGCCCTGTGATAACGGCGCCAACTTACAAGTTGTAGGTCGTGAGTTCTTACCTAGGCACCTGCTTTGCTTTGTGTAAATAATTTCATCACCATCTCAAAACGGTGACGGAAGACATCGTGAGAAAATTGGCATGTCCTAGAACCAAAAACTCACATGTTACATCCACCAACCCGCGCTGGGCCCGCGTGGTGGATTACGGCCCACTCCCTCTCACAGAGAGGAGGCCGCAGTCCCAGCAGTGGGAACGCTACATGCTGATTATGCTATGTGGTAATCTTAATAAATCCATAAATTTACGACATTGCCACCCTCTTAAGAGCGTTTATCCTAAAAGTTGGCAACATCGCAAATAGCTGTCAAATATTTACCTATTTTGATTAATTTGGTAATATTAATTATAGGGAAGTAAGAAAAGTGGCTAACTAGCGAACTAGAATATTAATAATGAATTGCAATTATAACATTGAATTTGATGTTGTACCCGTTTTAGGTATAAAAAAGGCATTTGGAAAGTTTCCAAATACTTTTTTTACATCTAAAACTAAATATTCGGTGTTACGATATTAATTATTGCATTTCATTATCAATATTCTAGTTCGCTAGTTAACCACATTTTTTATTTCCACACAGAAATATTGCCAAATTAATCAAAACAGTTAAATATTTGACATCTATTTGCGAAGTTGCCAACTTACAGAATAAACGCTCTTAAAGTAAAATAAAAGAACAGATTGTTGCAATATCAGAGAATACATTGTCTACAACGATGTGTAATATTATCCACAGGTACGCAGGAGTCTTCGTCAGCTGGGTGAGCCGGTGTGTCTGTTCGGGGAGGGTCCGGCAGAGAGGAGGGTGCGCCTCAGAGATCTACTTAGCTAGTAAGTATAAAGTGTTATGTTATAAAAGTTTTAACAGGAAACCGGGGAAGCGCGCTCTATTTGATTTGACCAATGAGCGCGCGCTATGCTAAAAAGAAAAAGAATGAAAGAAAACGTTTATTTGGACACAGTTCGTGAAACACAAAATAAAAACAAACTAAAAGTGGAAGTAAGCTATTGGCAATAAGTGTGTGCCTCACGGCTGCGCTAAAAAGGTTAATTTACTTCATTTCAACATCAATGCCAGACAAATGCTGCCTGACGCTGGTTTTCTAATGAACCCTTATGGACAAGTGACGGGGAGTACAAACAGTTTCAACATACCTAATACAAAATTATAATACATCTAAATAAATAAATAAATAAATTAGTAAACAAATAAACGATTTACAAAAATAACAAAAAAAAAAAAACGAGAACAACAACAACTGTCCAAGCAAAACCTGTTTTTAGCTAGATTGATCAGCTAGGGTTGGCCGTCAGATGGTACCAACCCATTTTCTGAGAGGTTGGTACTGTTGAGATGTCAGACGAATGCTTTAAAGCTCGCTCGTTTTTTTTTTTTTTCTTGACACGTCTATGTAGACCTGGCTCTTGTAGTGGGAGTTCCTGCATCACAAGAGCTAAAGAATGGAAAAAAAAACGTGCCATGCCAATTTGTAGCGCCGCGTTACAAATTGAATGATTTGATTATTTTAATACTTAAACCCGAAATAGTAATTTTCATTTGACAATAGGGACGATGACAAAATTTTTTTTTAGTCCGTCATGGAAATTATTAAAAAATATTGGACTCATATTTTTTCTTTTTTTACGCAATCTAATGATTACGGCGATATATTGAGTTAAAATGTGCCATGACGTCACGAGTATGTAGATATTATACTTACTTGTGACGTAGCGACCCCCACTCCCCGACTTAAAGTGCGTTTTATCTAAGTAATTTTTTATTAATATGATAAAGCAAAAAATACGTGTCTAATAGTTTTTTTATTATCTGACTGACGGACTAATTAGATTTTTTTTTTTTTTACTCTGGCATCATCCTTATTGAAGTTTATTTTATAACTTTCGTCGATGCTATTTCAATTAATATTCTGCTGGCCCATAAATTCTTCTTTGTCATTCCGTCGCGACGACATACGACGCGTCTCCAAGCTATGCGGTCTTCTGCAGTGTGGTCCGCTTGGTAAATGCTGCCTCCAACAGCTTTCTTGATCGCGTCTGACCATCTCACCGGTGCTCCTTGAACACGTTTTTGAAGACAATTTTGCCGCTCTCTTATTTAGGTATTTCAATTTAATGTATACTATACATTACATACATTCTAGAGAACTTTTCGGCAAGAACATTCATCGTTATTTTGCATTATACAGGTTAAAATTTTTATCTAAATTTTACAATCACATTTATGAATTCAATTTTTTTTTTTTACTTCAACCAGTATAGGCGGTGTTGCCAGCTGTCGCTACAAAATATCATTCAAAGAAAGGGGGGATTCTCCGAATTCCAGAATAAGTAATGAAAAATTCCGTGCTCTTTTCAATCGGTCCGAATTTGTAGTTGCGATAAAAATATGAAATGGTTCAAATATTTTTATTATTTATTGTGAAATTTTGCCGCCCCCTAGAAAGTGCCGCCCGAGGCGGGCCGCCCCTGCCGCCCCCACTACGCTACGCCACTGCATTTTTCCTTCACCCGGCCTAGTAACATAAGCCTTTCCAATACGGATGATTATCTTTTCGCGATTACGATGCCATGGAGAAAAATATTCAGTTTGATGGCCTGTAACCCTTGAATACGACCACACATTTCTAATACATGCTGTATGTAAAACTACATGGCACACTGACAAATAAATATTTTTTTACTCTGATTCCAGTCTAGGAGAAGACGCGATCCACAAGAAGTTAGAAGAAGAGGAGGCTAGGATTGAAAGAGACAGAGGACGGGAGGGCACGTGGTATCACGAGGGACCGCCAGACTTGAGGGATTCGAGGCTGTGGATCGCGCGGTACTCGCTGCCGAAGGCGAAGCTCAGGTGAGAGGAGGCTAAGATAGAGAGAGACAGAGGACGGGACGTCACGTGGTATCTCGAGGGACCGCCAGACTTGAGGGACGCGAGGCTGTGGATCGCGCGGTACTCCCTGCCGCTCGCTGCTTATTTATTTAAGATATACTGCAGAACAGACTGGCTCGGGGCAAAAAATAACAGCCGCACGGGTTCATCTTATTAGTGAAGCAACACTTGCCGAGGTCGGTACGCGGATGGGTGACTATCCTTTACGTACCGAGACTCCTCCGTGTCTCGGAAAGCACGTTAAGCCCTTGGTCCCGGCTGTCATTCGTAGATCTTTGACAGTGGTTACGGGTCGTCAGAAGCCCGAAAGCCGCAGTCTGGTTGTCAACTAGACTTGCCAAGAGGTATCTAGTAACTGGGTTGTGGAGGTCAGATAGGCAGTCGCTACATGGAAAACACTGGTATTCAGCTGCATCTGGTAAGACTCGAAGCCGACTCTAATATAGTTGGGAAAAGGCAGATTGAATTTTGGAACATACCTACCATTCGTATGTGAGAGGAGAGGGAGGGTTCAAGTATTACTTAACGAATTTGGGGGGAGGGGGGTCTTGTAAAACGTTACGATGCGTTACAGGGGCGGGATCCCAGGGTTTGAACTACGCGTTACGTAACATAGTTTTTTTAACCCTTCAGACAGTCGCGTAGACATTCCCTAACGCATTTTTAAAAAGGTTTTTTTTTTTTCAAAATGAAAAAAAAATAGGTAAAAATGGTCACTTGGTGGTTACGTAACGTTTTACTAGGGGGGAGGAGGGGGGGACCGAAAAACGTTACGGCTCGTTAAATGGGGGGAGGGGGGGTCAAAAATCTCCTAAAATTGCGTTACGTAATACTTGAACGCTCCCAGAGATGTCGCCTCAATGTCATTTCTGCTCGCAGGTTGAGCAAGGCGCGGGAGGATTTGAAGCTAGCTGGCAGCGTCCGTGCTGCAGCTAAGCAGGAGTCGCAGAGAAAAGCTTCTGCCATGTCCATATACTGCAGTCAGGTGAGTAATTAAGAGGGTTTATCCTGAAAGTTGGCAACGTCGCAAATAACTGTCAAATATTTACCGAACTAAATTATTAATAATGAATTGCAATTATAACATTGCATTTGTTGTTGTACCCATTTTAGGTGTAAAAAACGCATTTGGAAAGCTTCCAAATATTTTTTTTACATCTAAAACTAAACATTCGGTGTTACGATATTAATTATTGCATTTCATAATCAATATTCTAGTTCACTAGTTAGCCACATTTTTTATTTCCACACAGTAACATTGCTAAATTATATTTGACATCTATTTGTGACGTTGCCCATCTTCAGAATAAACGCTCTTAACGCGATGCCATCAAGATAAATTCAATCTCTTAGCATTGTATAATTGCATAGCACATGTGTGAGTACTATGTACCGACTATAAAACTACCATTTAGGTACTGGATATGTCTTTCATTGACTTGAATGTGCCTTGGCGGCTGAGAGTATGTCATGCTCACTCTAATGTCTCGCTGACGGTGGCGCGTGTGTTGGATCATTTAGCTCCCTTCAAAATGGTTGAGCTGAATGGTGCTGACCCATAAGTCATGTTCGTGAACAGTAGGAACTGGTCATCTCTTAGCTACCACGGCTTATTTTAATTTAATTTAATTTTTGTTACGGACGCTTTTAACGTTTTGCATCGTTCTCACATGTATAACTTCAACATGAATGATGTAACCAATTTTGTAACCATATCATGATTTAAAAGAGTGTCCGTAGAGTTTCTTGCCCGTTCTTCTCCATAGGTACCTACTACGCTTTGGAATGGACATCTAGCTTAATTTTTCTGACTGACCGACCCCTTGAAAATTCAAAAGTGCCTGTATTAGTTTATTTGAAATAAATGCTTTGAGATTGATAGCCCGGAAAACTACAGATGAATTCAGATGGGTCACTTCGCAAAACCATTTAAATAAAAAGCGACTTGCTGCGACAAAATAAAGTGCAATTCAGGTCGCACAGCGCTAATTACCTACAGTTATATTCACCTAGAAGTTGTCTTATATCTTCTGACTACGTTACACTGAACTGGCCCGACAAGACGAGTCCGCCACTTACTTGTGACTTCATATCTAAAATGTGGAGTCATCTGTTTTCATATGTGGCAAAACTCAAAATTTCCTACGTGTTTTGCCATTACAGCGCTGTTTAAGTTGATTGAAATTCAATTCGCGGCAATTATGATAAAATAATTACTAAATTATAATTATTTAAAACATCAATATTTGCTGCAAATCCTTTTTTCTTTCTTTACATCAAATATAAATTCGAGAGCAACGTAAGAAATATTTCATATTTCGCTAGTTCTCCCTGACGGATCCCCCTTAAGAGCGGCCATCCCGTCATACTTTTTTTTTATACTTTTTTTTCATACAAACGCTCGTACATGATTATGGCGTTGTAACACATCTTTCTTTGAAATTTTTAAACTAACATGTATCTTGTGCACTATATCTAGGTTTCTATGAAAGATAAAATAAAAAAATTGAGAAACAAAGTCAGTGTAAGCCTGCAAAAATCTGCATTTTTGCACAAATTTTACTCGAACTTTGGCCGGTCATATTATACTCATAATTGGTAAAAGTAAAGAAAATATCTGCATAGAAACCTCGCACATGTAATGGAAATCCTAAATATCAAAAAAAAAAAAAAACTTATGCGGTCTTATTACAAAAAACTGCATTAATAATGGTTTAAACCAAGACTAAAAGGTCTAGGATTGTTACGGTAACAAAGCTAGTACCAGCCTCAAAATGTGTTCTGATTACAAAACGAAGACCAATCGAGGAGCACTTAGTACCAAAGAAGGTTCATGGTTCAAATAATATCCACAGATAAGAAACAAAAATGCATTCTTTCATTCATTCACGCAGGCTTTATTTGAAGCAACGTTCTGTTTCTCTAAATGTTGATATTGTAATAACACTTGAAATGCTTAAATAATTATTGATCAATACCAAAATATGCCCTAAATTGTTCTTTGTTTAGTTTACAATATATTGAACAAGCAAAACTTGTACTTTTAATGCGCTTTTTATAATCAAGTTGTCATTATTTCTTAACACCTGTTGATGGTTTCTTTTGTGAACGAAACGTTAGTTGGCAAAAAGCTGTCAATTTGACTGAATAAACGTGAGTGACGTTGCTCTTGGGAAAAACGACTCGAAAGGACATATTTTATTAATAATAATTCAAGAAATATCCATTAAAAAACATCCAGAGATTCGGCGACGGACGCTGGGCGTTCCTGAGGTTGCTAGACAACCTCTAGCGTGAAGTGCAGCGACTTACATACGGCGGCGGCGGCGCGCGTAATTTTAAACGCATGTTTATGTTACTTCCTTTACATATTAATAAATAAATGCACTTCTTATTTGTATTCATTATTCTTAATATACCTAACTGTAAAGCTCAATACACACACAAGGCGGGTGCGTATCGGGCACGGGTCCGTACGTACGGTACGGTGAGACGCCGTACCGTACGGTACGCGTACTGAACGGGCGTTCAAACTACCGCAACCCGATACCGCTTGGATCGCGACGCTGCACGCTGTTACGAAACAGAGGTACGGTACAGACAAAAAACAAATTTCTTATATAGTTTGTATAACATTTAATGAAGAAAATCCATTTCTATTAATATATAACTGACCCCCATCAGCATTTACTTTCTTTACTCTTATATGAGTTCATTCTATTGGTCCAATTACTGTAGGAAAATAAGCAATTCTGGGGAACTTCCTAATGCTTTTCTCCTGTTTATTTAGAGTAATAGGCATTTTTATAAATCTTCAGGACATCTGCTACCTTTTTACATGTTTTGTTGACAACTGGTTGAGACACACCATATGAATCAGCTGTATAGTCTTGAATCTACGAATAAAACAATAATATTAGTATATTATTATTGGTTTTTGTCTAATATTAGGTTAGCATTGACCAAGGCTAGGTACTTACATACTTAATGGCGAGCCCATTTGCGTAATGCGCAAACCACTTGCACTTCAGGATTCAATGAGCATCCTCGAGGGTCGTGATATAAATCCTCTCGTAAAACATCCACAATTTTTTCTCCAAAATGTTTTGTGAACAGTACAGTATACTTATTCTAAAATCTTCGCCACTCAATTCAAAAGGATTCACCCGATGTTGGTGTTTGTAAGATCTCCGAGAAATTTCCAGCATATCCAAATCTTCCAAATCCATCAAGTCAATCATAATAATATAATTTTTTAACGATTTTTATATAAATTGACAAACAATAATAATCAACGCAAACGTCAAATAAATTAGTACCAAAGATAAACTAGGGGACTCGGCAGACTAACTTTAGTACCATAAATAGTTCTGAAACGAGTGATAAACTTCATTTTATAATAACGTTTTATTTAGTCATGGTACTAAAGCTAGTACTAATGCCAGTACCAAATTTAGACCGTGTTTTGGAATAAGACGGGTAAGGTTTACTCAAAAACACGTATTTCCTGATACAACTTTTTACACAGAATTTTTCGTACAATGTTATCACGTTCTCGCTTGTTTGTTAGCAGTTCTCAATTGCGCTCGATGAAACAACAAGCTTTTTGACCATGCTCGCGTTGACGATAGACGGACCGGGAAGGGCCCTCTTAACGATAGCTCTTGCTTTTTTTTTTTTTTAAATATGGCGGCTGTACACTCCTGTCCGAGTACTCTCGTGAAAAAGTCTCGAGAGAGGGTCGTCAGCCCGAGTGCGGCCATGTACACTCTCGCCTAGTTGGGAACCCCGAGAAGATTGACGCAGACATTGAACGTCTTCTCTGTCAAGCAATATTGGAGACACGAGAGTACAGCGACGCACTCGCAAACGCCGCGAGTTCCTTTGAATCGGGCACGAAAAACCGACACGTGACGGAGCGAGCGAGGAAAATGTGGATGAGAGCGTTCGGTGTGACTCGGCACACCGAACGCTCTCATCCACATTTTCCCACTCGGTCTGTCTCGGTGTGCCTCGGCGAGGGTGTGCAGCCGCCATTACAGACAACCACGACACATCAGTGATAGATAATATTGCTCTACGAAAATTGGCCAACTCTACCTACCTAACTTATTTTTTTTTTCTTTCAGATCGGTGACACGCGTCCTATAAGCTTTTGCAGATTCAGTAGTGACAGCAAGATGCTAATTACCGCGAGCTGGTGAGTTCAATGAACTCGTCTTATGCAGGGTGTCGGGTAAAGGATGGATAACCTTGAAATAGCATATAAAAGAAGTTATGGCCGTTCCAAAAGAGGGTTAACAACGCTACTCTTAAAAAAAAAAAACGAAGTAACCCCCCCCCGTTTTTACATAATCAATCTTAATACATAGTTCTTTCAATACTTGGGACGAAGCCCATACAAAAGCCCCATTCTGCTTTCAGGAATGGCCGAATAGCCACCAAGAAAAAAAATTGATAAAATAATGAAAAATAAAGTTTAAAAAAAACTCGACTTCAAAAACACATAACTGAAAAGAGAAAAACAAGCATTATAATCTATAGAATTTTGGTATCGCAGGCAAACCAATAACCTAAAATATGTTGTTACTTTTGTTTTAAGACAAATCTAACGACATATCATTCATCGAAATCGGTTCAGCGGTTTAGTAGAGGTAACATAGAGACGGACATACACAGACACACTCACAAACATACATACAGGTCAAACACATAGCCCCTTCTTTTTTGGCTTCGTTGCGGTCGGGTAATAAATTATGTTTTAAACTAGATGAGCTCGGCGTTTCCTATCTGACTACTCTGAGAAGAAGGACCGAAACAAACTCAGAGGTCGCAGTCTCTTTTAAAGTCCAGACATAGTCTTGGTCAAGCCATATGAGGACCATGTAGATTGATTTCTGAGATATAACATACATTTTGGTCATTGGCTTTTAACAATTCCAGGTCCGGTCTGTCCAAGGTGTGGTCGGTGCCGGAGTGCCGGGAGCTGCAGGTGCTGAAGGGACACAAGTGTAACGTCAGCGGAGCCGCCTTCCACCCGCAGGCGGCCATGCCTGACCACTTCCGCAAGAAGGTAAGTTCCTAATAACATAACACCACACCACCACCACCACTACTTTCCTATCGCAGGTGTGCTGGAAGAGATTTCTTTAGAAATAAGCATCACCTTTGTACGTATTTTTCTGTTCCTTTCTTCTTGTCTAAATAGACACATATGTGTGTACATAAACTGTTAAATAAATAAATAATAACATAACATCCCATCACGAAACCGTCATCTATGCATTCTGTTTAACTAAGTAACTTAGAACCGGAGTTACCGACATAGCTCGCAGTGCGTCGAAAGCAGTGTGACCCACTTCGCCTGCCAACCCCTCTTATATAGGATCACTGCCCCGCCCACCTCGGCTAGGATCGATATCAGCGCGATAAGGGGCTGCGAACAATCGCAATAAAGGCGCAACAAATCAATCGCCATCCTGAGGATGCCTCGTTGAGAGGTGAAACACGTGTCGATTTCTTACAGGGATCTTTATGACTCTTTAGGAACAGCTACGCGGATAAGGTTACTAAATATACGTCGTCTATTGTATTTTATTTATACTTGTTTTTTACCGACTTCAAAATAGGAGGATGTATTTATTCTCTCACTTCTTCACCCAAGTACAACATTATCTTCGAACGTTTCAGCTGTCAGAAGAGAAAGAAGACCAGACTCCTGAAGGTGCCCTGGCGCCCATGGACACGTCAGAAGGCACGGAAGGTTCAGAAGCGGTCACAATGGCCACCTGCGCGTACGATGGGACTGTTCATCTGTGGAACTTCAGCAGGTTTGTGCGCAATAAGATGATTTGGTTAGAATGGGTGTGGCGCGTGGGTCGGTCCATGATGGGTGATCGACCATTACATATTAAAACAAGAGAAAACATAGTCTAAATATACATTACGCCATAAAAATAGGTTAAACTTACCAGGTTCTAAGTTAAAAATGCACTCAACAAGTACACTAGTCATGTAATTTAAAATATATAATAAATTACCAGAAACAATAAAAAAATTACAAAAGTTGAATACATTTATAAACAATTTAAAACTATTCCTATTATCTAAATGCTATTATGATATCAATGATTATTTAATGACAAATTTTAATTTACAAGTTTTATAAAATAATTACAATAAATAGGTACTAACTCAATCAATCTGCCTAGCCTTTTCCCAACTATGTTGGGGTCGGCTTCCAGTCTAACCGGATGCAGCTGAATACCAGTATTTTACATGGAGCGACTGCCTATCTGACCTCCACAACCCAGTAACTGGGTAATACGATACCCCATGGTAAGACTGGTGTCAGACTTTCGGGCTTCTGACGACTCGTAACGACTGTCAAAGATCCACGAATGACAGCCGGGACCAACGGCTTAACGTGCTTTCCGAGGCACGGAGGAGTCTCGGTATGTAAAGATGGTCACCCATCCACTGACCAACCGCGGCAAGCGTAGCTTAACCTGATGGATCGACCAGTGCGGCTGTTGTTACTTAGCCACGAGCTCCTCCTCGAGCTAAATAGGTACTAACTAAGTAAACAAAATTAAAAGCCCTCTTCCTCTCTCCTACTTTTGCTGTGCCCAACAGGGTCCACAATGATCATATTATTTTGTTAAACCTACCACCTAAGTTCACATGTGGAAGCAATAAATATATTGAGTATATATTCAAACCCCTCCGTGTCTCGAAAAGCACGTAATTTTTCCCACACATTATTAGGACTCCAACTTAGTTTTCACGATGGATAGATAGCTGAAAAACAAATGGAATGGAATTTGTGGCAAAAAATACAAAATTCACGTGAACGAAGTCGCGGGGAAAGTGCTTGTGTATAGATACACACAGAGTAGAGGTGGACAAAGTGTATCATTTTTGCGATTGGAACATTGCATCTGGATCACTGAAATGATCCGAATCATTGATACGTTTCATTTGGATCATTTGAATCATCGACTCAAAGGATATAAACATGCATAAAGACAACGAAAAACTGTGAGAGTATGAGTGATACACATCTCATTTGGTATCTCTTTCTGACTTAAATAGATTGTAATGTGTCACCCGCTCACTCGCGACTCAGTTCAGTAGTACTGATTAAACTAACGTGACTCAGCGTCTCAGTCTTTCTCTCGTTCACTGCTGCGCAGTCGCCTCGCAAGCGACGGTCGCGCGGAAAGAGCACAGAGGCAAAGTAATGATTCAGATTCAAATGATGCGTTTGAAACGTTGTTACTGAACCAATCTTTTGGAACACTTCAATGATCCGGATCAGTGAGTCGGTTCCGTAAAGAGTTACACACGCCTAACACAGAGTACTAAGGGTCAGCTCAATTTTGGCTATAGATTGCAGAGCGACAACAAAGCCAGAGTGGCTGTGGCCGGAGCGAGTTTTGGATGTCACAACCCTGTTACCTACGCTACGATTGCTTTTAGAATCACAATTACCAATAAGGCTCGTGGCTAAGTAATCAGGTTAAGCTACGCTTGCCGGGGTTGATCTGTGGATGGGTGACCATCTTTACATACCGAGACTCTTCCGTGCCTCGGAAAGCACGTTAAGCCGTTGGTCCCGGCTGTCATTCGTGGATCTTTGACAGTCGTTACGGGTCGTCAGAAACCCGAAAGTCTGACAACCAGTCTTACCAAGGGATATCGTATTACCCAGTTACTGGGTTGGATAGGCAGTCGCTCCATGTAAAATACTGGTATCCAGCTGCATCTGGTTAGATTGGAAGCCGACCCCAGTTGGGAAAAGGCTAGGCATATGGATTTTGACTATTTGTCGTCTTCTTCTTCTTTTCGCGTGGTCAGTGTGACAGTTTTTTTTTTTTTTTTTGGGTGTGAAATCATCAAATGACTCTTCCCGCTCTGGGCAGAGCGAGAGGGAGTGTCAGACTTTTACTGACTAAAACCCACCCGTGTTCCTTCCGTTGCCTATGTGCCGGGGCCGCGATATCCCTTTCAGACAAACCCGCAACCCCAGCAGGGTCAGTCACTAACCCTTGTGCCTGTGACTTGGCTTCACATGCCGTCGAGAAATATCTCTCAAACGGTGAAGGAGCCGTTTTTCAAGCAAGTGATAATTATACAATACGCACATGAATCCGAAAAGTCAGAGGTGCGTGCCTTGGGTTTGAAATCGAGACCTATGACTTGGCAGTCTGACGGTCACACCACTAGGCTATCACTGCTCTCCATTTGCCAAATGAATTTTTATTTTGTCTGTAGCGAGGCGCCCATGGCGTCGCTGGAGGGTCACGGCCCGTCGCGCGTGTCCCGGGTCGAGTTCCACCCGTCAGGACGCTTCCTCGCCACCACAGTCTTCGACCACTCCTGGCGGCTCTGGGATCTGCAAACGGGTAAATGCCGAAAATTAAAAAAAAAACACTTTTTTTTAAGTCTGTTATTTTTTTTTGTAAAATGTTAAGTAATATTTTTTGTTGTGATAGTATCATCACAACAAAAAAAGTGAAAAATATAAACTTTTACGTTTTACTTGCTATATAAATAACAGGAACTTATAACATCATCCACATAAACTAAGTGGGAAAAATACGTATTATTGAAGCTAACTCGAAATCAAAATTTTACTTTCAAAATCGGTCAAAAAAAAACATACGCTACGAACATAGAACCTCCAACCTTTTTGGAAATCGGTTAAAAATTACAGAAATCGATTCAGAAAACGATTCTGAACGAACTACTTTCCTAATATGTTTTTCGGATGATAACTTCCTGTTACTGTTATTTACATAGCAGTTAAGTAGTATTCCAATTTGTGTGGGGTAGGTACCACAACTAAAAACTGAAAAATTTAAACATTTTAGAAAATAAAAAACAACCGACTTCAAAAGAAAAACACTATAAAGTGAAAAATAACTTTAATTTCGGAAGTCGGTGGCAAAAAACGAAAATTCAAAACCCTTACACCGACTAGCCTTTTTTAAATATGACGCGTAAAAGTGATTGCGATATCCTATTTACAGAACAAACAATTTAATTTCATAATGTTGCAGCGACTGAGGTGTTACATCAGGAAGGCCACGCCAAGCCGGTGTACAGCGTCGCCTTCCAGGGAGACGGCTCGCTCGCCGTCACCGGGTAAGCAGAAAATGCAAATTGATATTTTTCCACTCAAATTGTTATTTTCCCACTCAAATTGCTATTTTCCCACTCAAATTGTTATTTTTCCACTTAAATTGTTATTTTTCCACTCATATTGTTATTTTCCCACTCACATTGTTATTTTTCCACTTTGCAATCGGCATTTTGTAGGTTTCATTGTTTGTTTTCATTTGTTAATGTCGCAACACATTACGCCATTATTGTAAATGGTCTTTGGCCTCTGGCCCTGCAAGCAATAGACAAAATTTGACAAACTTTTTTGTGTTGAATAATGAATACGAGGCTTTTGGCTAATTTGTAAAGTGGTCTTGTAATTTGTATTTTTTTTGTAATGTATTTTTAGTTTGTGCAGAATAAACACTTTTTTACCCTAAACACAAGTTAAATCTTACTTTGGGTGCCAGAGTTCATCGAAAACACTCTTTCCCTTAGTTGTAACGCTGCATAGTGTTTTAGATAAGTGTTATTTGTACAACTGTAGGTAATAAAAATCTCCTTTTTTTTTTTTTTCTTTCTTAAATGTTAACAGTTTAAAAAGTATTTTGGTAAAATACTGTGGCGCAGTTATCAACGCCCAACACAAAATATATTGAAGACAATTTTGTTCCAGACTCTAAGGGAGGCTTATATGAAAAAAAAAAAAAAAACTGAATAAAAGAAAAAATACACTAAAAGTTTGTATGTGATGTAGAGTGGAAGTGAGGGTGAGTGTCTGTGTGTGTTTGTGAGTGTGTGTAAGATGTGCAATTATGTAGTCTATTATGAGATAACGTTGAGGAGCTCGTGGCTAAATAATAGTCGATCCATCAGGTTAAGCTATGCTTGCCAGGGTTTGTCAGTGGATGGGTGGCCATCTTTACATACCGAGACTCCTCCGTGCCTCGGAAAGCACGTTAAGCTGGTGGTCCCGGCTGTCATTCGTGGATCTTTGACAGTACGGGTCGTCAGAAGCCCGAAAGGCTGACAACCAGTCTAACCAAGGCGTATCGTATTACCCAGTTACTGGGTTGTGGTGGTCAGATAGGCAGTCGCTCCATGTAAAATACTGGTACTCAGCTGAATCCGGTGAGACTGGAAGCCGACCCTAACATAGTTGGAGAAAGACTAGGCAGATTGATTGAACTTGAAAATGTAATTACATTATTATTTCGTTTATTCACATTTTATCATATAAAATTACATTTATAAATATTTTTTACAAAAGATATTAAAAAAAACATTTAAAAATATAAAAAAATAGTGGTCCGCCGGTGTCGGGAGCAGGGTCCAAGCTACCGGTGGTTAGGGCTGCAGAGACAGGAACCTCCTCACAATGCGAGCCGTATCGAGGAGTACTGCCTTCTGAATCAGGCGCTTGATCCAACCGCCTAACGAGAGCCTCGAGAGATGTTGGTCGAGGCTTTCGGCCATCAGGCCATTGGCCGTTATGACAATTGGCACAATGATAGCCGAGCTCACATTCCACATGTCGACAACCTCGTGTGCTAAGTCGAGATATTTAATTTTTTTAATTACATTTATCATTTAAACAATCATTAACGTTATAATAGGCTTTATTCATTTGTTATTAGGTTTATTATATATTTTAGGGCCCATACAAAATGCAGTCATGTCAAACATGACTGTTCTATGGCGTATTGCGCGAAGTGTACTGGCAAGTCTGGTACTTTTTAGCGTCTCATATTTGTTAAAATTATTTCTAATGTGTCATGGTAGTTCATAAATTCCTCGCCGACTGGTCGACACTCCACGCGACCAGGGGGCTGGCTCGTTCTTTGGCTAAAGAATTAGCATTGCCATTCAACGTGGCAATGCTGCCAGTCTTCTGGGCACGTTTCCGGATGACAGCGATGCGGACGAATACTTCGACGCCTAAGTGTCCTTTTGTTTTTTTGTATGTATTTGTGTAGTGAGTTATTGTATTTCGTACCTAGTGTAAATAGTTATTAATATAATTTAGCAGAATTTAAAAAAAAAATGTTCATAAAAATACAGAGATGGGAATGTCAATATTTTTACATTTATAAAATGTTATTCGAATGTGGACATTAACGTCGTATGTATAAGGTTCAAAGTACGTTCTATAGAGCTCAGCCTCAGTAGTAGAGCCTCGTCGCCATTTTATTGTGTTATTTCGTCTCCCAGCGGCATGGACGCGTTCGGGCGCGTATGGGACCTGCGCACGGGGCGCTGCGTGATGTTCCTGGAGGGGCACCTGGGGCCCGTGCTGGGCGCGGACTGGTCGCCGGCGGGACACCACCTGGCCACCGCCGCCGCAGACCATCAGGTATGCACACATGCACAGCATCTTCATATTCATCGTGGCTTAAATTTTTTGAACTTTGCTCCTTAAGGTTGCACTAGTCGATATTTTTTCATACAAATTTCGGGGGGATATTACTACACTGTTTGACATTCTACAGTGGGCTCTGAAGCCCACTGTACATCTCAAGTTAAACATGATATCGTTTTGACTCATTATGAATTTTGTCTGTGCGGAAACAGAATAGTAAAATAAAAAGCCATTAAAAAGTTAGGAGCCAACAAAGATTCCTTTTTCTTGCTTATTTTAATGCGAAATAAAGAAATATAAAAAAACAAAATTGTTTATGCCTTGGGAGGCCTTAATTTGTTGAGGCGCCCACAGTACAAATCCAGTTAAGCTTCCGACAACCTCCTCGGTTGTCAGATGCGATTCCCAAAAGTTCGTTGGTAACCGCATCCACTTGAGAACGGCTATCCCGATTTGGCTATTTATAATTATAATGGGTTATGATGGAAATAAAAATTTGAAAAGGTTCCCGGGCATTTTTCAAATTAGCGAAAAATTTAACTTTTTGATTATTCTACGTTTTTTTTTTTGTATGAATTTAATGAAATCACAGGACGACAACTATTGGATCAGCTAGTATTAAGAGTGAGACGTATTTATCGAAACAATAAAAAATAAAAATAGGGTTTTAAAACATGGAACAGGGAACAGATATCTCAAAACCGAAAAAACTGTTTCTGCCTGTTCCACAACCTTCTACAACAGTGTGTGTATCTGTGTAACATAAAAAGCTCTTCTCTATCTAGCTTATAGACGTTTACTTTGTTAGAGGGAGATACAAACGAAATTGACCTGGAACAGTGTGGAAGAAGCTCTTTTCTCTTATGACTTATTGTAATAGAAAGATATAACATTTGTTCTCTGCCTGTCACTGTTGTTAACCTATTCGGATACACAGTTACTATATTATAAATCTGTTGCAATCAAAGAGTAAATAATTAATTTCAATTAGGCACATATGAACGCCAATTTTATAAAAAATAGAATTGATTCTAGTCGCCCCTTCCAAAAGGTAGTTTTCGTATGGAGAAGAATGGGCAAGAAACTCCACCGTTACTCTTTTAAAATGTTTTTACAATTCTGGTTTCAAAAGGCTGTTATTTTGGAACTGGAACAGGTGTAAAAGGTTTCTAAGTTTTACCTGTTACAGACCACTTCTAGGAGAATCCGCTAGAATATTATATTGTAAGACGTCAGTATTCGCGTACTCCAAGATCTTTTTCCAAGATCTTTTTCAAAAATCATTTTCAAACCGAATAGGTTAGTCGGTAATACCGGACCCATACCCTACCGCATCCTAAGTTCGGCCACTACTTATGCAAGCGCTTGTAACGAAACCATAGCGTGATCTAATTCGATGTTAACGCCATCTATCGAGCAATGTGACAACTCTGATAAGTTCTAAAGTTTTACAATCGCCACATGCGAACTACGCATCAAAGACCTGACGTCACACAACATCCTGACGTCACACAACATCCTGACGTCACACAAATCCCGCATCGCGCAGTTAGAGTTTACCGCGCGATGCACATTATACACGCTGAAATTTTAATGGTTGTTTTCCTGCGGCAGAACGATTTGCCCTAAGTAGTACTATTGAATCATAGCGCTAAACTTAAAAAAAGTATTTATGACGGTCCTAACCCCGTAAAAGTATGAAGGGAAAATTGGAATATCTTTTAGGTAGGTAAGTAGTCGCAGTCGGGCGTTTGCGCTGTATCACTCTTGGTCGAGATCGCTTTCGAGTTTTGTTTATCACAATTCTAAATCTGCCATTTTTCAATTTAAAAAAAATTAAAAACTATAAATCTATTGTACGACCAAGACAAAACCATTTCGCTGCGGGAAAACAACCACTTAAATTTCAGCTTGTATACAAGCTCCCAACTTCAAACCTCTGGGCAGTTGCCCGCCAGACACGACCCCCGTCTGGTCGGAGGATCCTCCCTTTTCTATGGGGGATGAGTGAACTTTACACCCTGTTCCTCATGCCCCTAAATAAGTTTCCTCAAAAGGTTTACCTGTGTGTTTTATTAAATGTTTTTTATTTTGTTTATTTTCAGACTAAAATATGGGACCTCAGAAGACGTTCTGCATTATACACAATACCTTCACACACACATCTTTTAAGTGGTAAGTTATTTTTATTTATTTTATCTTTTTCTTGTATTTTTTTAGTCCTAACTCTGCCTAAAAGTAGTTGAACAGAGATCAAACGATTTCCCAATCTGTTGTCATTTTGACAATTCAACAACATTCATTGCGTTATTTACGTTGTTGAGCAGACAATTTTTTGGAATATTTTAAGCAATAGAGCTCGTGGCTAAGTAATAACTGCCGCATGGGTCGATCCATCAGGTTAAGGTACGCTTGCCGGGGTTGGTCTGTGGATGGGTGACCATCTTTACATACCGAGTCTCCTCCGTGCCTCGGAAAGCACGTTAAGCCGTTGGTCCCGGCTGTCATTCGTGGATCTTTGACAGTCGTTACGGGTCGTCAGAAGCCCGAAAGTCTGACAACCAGTCTTACCAAGGGGTATCGTATTCCCAGTTACTAGACAACATTTTTTTTTCCTGCACTAGTGCAATTTATTAAAAAGAAAACAAAATGGCTTCGGAATGGGGGACCTCAAATGTCGAAGTGCCCAGGAGTCTAAGTCCGGGCCTGATAATGAAACGTGTGTATGCATACTAAAATTAAATAAATTTGTGTCAGATAAAAAATAACAGCTACTGCAAGCGCAAGCGCTACTGTTGAGCTTGAGGACCCGGTTATTGGGTTTTTCCATCAGGAATTTCTCAGTAGCAGCCCGCAGTCTGGATTTGTGCTCGGTTGATGGCAATAGGCTCGCCCCCTATTACATGGGACTTAAACATTACTCGCAAAATGTTCCAGTGGGGCATTTCAACGAAAACAGTAGACACAACATGTAGAATACATGTTTTATACCTTCTTGTATCACGGGGTTACATTGAATTTAAACATAACTGGCGAAATGTGGCCGTACTATAGGTACAGCTCTGCCTAGCTGATAGCCTAGTGGTGTGAACGTCGGACTGCCAAGTCATAGGTCTCGAGTTCGAAGCCAAACTCAAACCCAAAGTATTTATTTCAAATAAACCAATTACAGGCACTTTTGAATTTTCAAGGGGTCGGTCAGTCAGAAAGATGAAGCTAGTTTGCACATTTCAAAGCGTGGAGAAAAACGGGTAAGAAACTCCACGGACACTCTTTTAAATCCGAATATTTTTACCAAATATTGGTTACATCATTCATGGTGTAATTATACACGTATTGTATAATTAACACTTGCTTCAAAAACGGTGAAGGAAAACATCGTGAGGAAACCGGCATGCCTGAGAGATATTTCTCGACGGCATGTGAAGCCAAGTCCGCCCATGGGCGGCTTTAAAAAAACTCTGACACCAGGTTAGTCACGAACTACATGAAAAGAAGAAGACCTCTGCTTAACTCACTGGGAATGCAAGCGTAATTCAACAACGTATCCTTTCAGACGTGCGCTACCAGAAGAGTCACGGGCACTTCCTGCTGACGTCCTCGTATGACAAGACGGCCAAGCTGTGGTCCAACCCCGCCTGGCACCCGCTGCGCACGCTCTCCGGACACGACAACAAGGTAACCAGCTTCTCAATAGTTACGAGAATTTACGGCGTAAAATGTAAATTAATAATCATAAATAAATAAATAAATGATAATAAATAAAAAAAAAAAAAAAAATATATTATTTATTATATTATAAATGATAAATGATAAATATTATATTTAAAAAAAAAAAAAAAAATATAAAAAATAAATAATAAAATATATAATAATAATAAAAATAATATAATAATTAATTAATATAATATATATAAATATAATAATAAAATATAATATAAATAAAATATATATATAATAATATTAATTAATATAATATATATATATTATTAATTATTATTATATATATAATATTATCATTTAATTATATTATATCATTATTATACATTATTATTATATGGTATTTATTAATTTTTTTATCATTTTTTTTTTTTTTTAATAATTTTATTTTTTTATTTATTATTATTATTTTTATTTTTATTTATTTTATTTTTAATGTTTGTTCATTTACGGCCTACGGGAACATTCGAATAAGCCTTTTAAGGTTGAACTAGTCCTTAAGACTCCGTGCACAAAATTCACTCGACAGAGTTTAGGCAAATTCATTGCGATGTTATGTTTGTGTGCACCGTTCACGCACACACGCCTATAGATCGAGCGTAGTGATCGCTTAAAGGCGATTGTCAAATTCGATTTTAGTTCTATCAAAATTATTTTTATATTTAGCTCATAACCAAAAGTAACGAACTTTAGTGAACCACAAAAACATGCGAGCCTTACCAGTAGTCGCATAAGATGTGTAACCTTTGACATCTCAACTTGGTAATAAGCAACATTAAAGGGGGGGGCCTCGTCAAGGTCGTTTCTGACGTCCAACTCTAGCACAGCGCGCGCTCTTTGGTCAAATTAAATAGGTCCCGAGCTTCTGTTACACACTTCCGTCCCTTTTCATGAAATCACTCCCACAGATGTGATTATTTAGATTTAGATTGCAGGAAAGATGTTTCTAAGTGACTTTGCTATTTCAGGTCCATTTATAACCTTGTTTCCAATTTGCTGTTATTTCCACTTTTTGTTTTTACATGTTTGGCCGATAGAGAGGTTGTATGAGTTATAAGTACATACTAAAATTAAAATGTGTTTTTTTTTTTACGGTTATTCGTTGTTTTATACGGCACTTTGAAGATTATCAATTAATTACCGGGCAGCCTGTATAAAATCTATTTATTGGAATGAAGTTCCATAACGCGCGTTGCGAAAGGGGGCTAGACGGAAAAAATTAAAACCAAAAGTTGTAACGACACTTTTTACTATAGTTGTAAGCCGTGCGGCGTGCGCGTGTTTCTCTGTCTGTCTCTCTCTTTCTCTCTGAACTTCGTTCCATCCGGGTGTCCCTTGACACCTCTCAAGTTTTTGATTGATTTATAGTAATAAAGGTATTATTTTTGTATAATTTCCAGGTGATGAGCGCAGACATCTCATTCGACAACAAGTTCATAGCGACGTGCTCTTACGACAGAACCTTCAAACTGTGGGCGCCCGACCTCGCCTAGACTGTAATGTTATATGTAACGATAAACTGTAAGGAATAAAGTAATTTGAAAATATATCAGTGATTTTATTCAGGCGGTAGGTAACGACAGTGACCTGGAAGAGAAAATGAGTAACATATTCGAAATATTGATGACATTCATTTGTTGACATAACACCTCTGCCTAATTCCTCGGGAATTACAGGCGTGAATTAGATATTATTTTGAATACTGTACCGCACGTCGTGTTATTGACTCTGTCAGGGCCACCATCAGGGATTTTAATTTTGATTACCTACACAAAAAAATTGTCGTTAATTAGTCGAAATTTGTCGCCAAATATCAGAATTTGTCGTGTCCGTTTCGACCGCGCGGCCACGGCGAAATAAAAAAAAAAAAACAATGCCAAGATTTTGTAAAAATTTGTAGAAGTTGATTCCCAAAACCATAAATTTGTCAAAGTTATGGTTAAAAAGTTATAAGGGTTTGAACGTGGCCGCGCCATTGAAACGCGGCGAACCGCGCGGCCACGGAGATCTTTAAAACTAAGCGTTGCAGAGATCTGAAATTCAGGTAAATAACAGATTGAATTTGTAAAAAATTTGTAAAAATATAGAAAAAAATCCTAGGTTTATATTTTGGGAGCTATAAGACTAAAACTCCATGGCCGCACCATCGAAACGATGAAAACTACGTTATCGCCGATATCTCGCTGAAAAAGCATCGCAGGGGTCTGAAGTTTTTTGTAAAACGTAGATTTGAATTTGTCGAAACTTGTAAAAATACTAAAAAAAATCCTAGGTTTATGTTTCAGGAGCTGTAAGACTAAAACCTCATGGCCGCGCCATTGAAACGGTCAAAAAACACGTTATCGCCGATATCTCGCTGAAAAAGCATCGTATTGGTCTGAAGTTTTTTGTAAAACCTAGATTTGAATTTGTCGAAACTTGTAAAAATACTACAAAAAATCCTAGGCTAATATTTCAGGAGCTGTAGTACGGTATCGCGTAGAAATAAGTCGTGATTATTTATCGAAGAAAGTAATTGTAAAGCGAGTTTTTTTTTGTAAACAACACATATTAATATGTAAAACTACCGATACTAGACAAAAAACATGTATTTTTCGGTATTTATAACTTTCAATACGTTTTGAATATTTCGATAGGGTGACCATGGCTTTTTGTTTACAGAAAACTTTCCCCCTTTCCAAATTCAATTAAAATGAAACGGATAAAATACAAAATCATATGTTTATTTCTTTTAAATTCACTTAAATCATTGCTTGATTTGACAATACTGTGGTTTTGAGTACACGTGCCAGAACCATAACAAATAACTTTGCACAACATTCGTAATTCCTGTAAGATAGCATTATTTGATGAATAATTGTGGAATCAAACACATAACTTATGTCTAAGACTAAATTCTGCCAGAAATAACCCCCTGTAATTAACAGTATTATGTCATAAGTAACGTGTAATTAACTCATGCATTCCAACATTGAATTGCACTAAAGGAATTAACCATAAGGCCACACACACTACAGTACACAGGAGCGAACAGAACGCGGGTGCAGCGCGGGAGACGAAGGCTGTATAACCAATCACAGCAGTCCAATATGTGAGAGATATCCTGGCCGCTGCACCCCGTCTTCCCGCCAAAGGCTTTTTTGTTGATCAGTCGTCGTTTTACTTTCAGTTAATTCGCACGGATTGCTCGTTGGTGTTTTAAATTTTGACATTCCTACGGACTTTAATTTGTGCACTGTTTCGGACATTTGTTATCTTTGGAAAACTACGTTCTGCTGTTACAACTTCGAAAGCGTAAGGCGTAAGCCTTAGGATTTGATTTCAAATTAATACTTCTTATCAAGGTAAGTAATTCATACTAATTACTCTCTTCTCTTACCACTTAATACTTTTCCTATTTTTTTATCAACCTAGTTGACCTAGTCTTGTAATGATAATGTGTACCTACTTAGGTACCTATTTTAATACTAGTTGCTCTATCGTGATGATATTTTTATGCGGAAAGGTGTCCAAATTGTGTATTTGCTAGGTATTTATTTTTAGAACTCTGGAAAAAGTGCTACTTATACTACTATACTTATTTTTAAAAAGACATAGACTCTGGCACCAAAAATTCTCTCTAAGAAACTGCTTGAACAAATTTTTTAATTGCTTGAACAAAGATATTGCTAACTGAGGGTTAGTTTTGTAGGAATACATGGTTAAAATATTAAAAAAAAAGTATTTTTTGTTTTTTTACCGAGCGGGGCGTAGGTAGATAGTCTATGCGAGCTATGTTTACCTAGGCGTTCTTTTGTTTAGTTCAACGAATTCTGCTATGCTATTCTCTAAAAGACTCTACGACGAGCTCGTCGCCGATACTAGTTTGGTCCCCAATAGATTTTTAACTATGTGCTCTAGAGCATAAAGTTGAAAATCCATTAAAGACAAACTGTCTCGACGACGAGTACCGAAACAGTTTGTCTTTAATACATTTTTAACTTTATGCTCTAGGGCATAAAGTTGAAAATCCACTAAAGACAAACCGTAGTTTCGGCGCTGCCATTATACTGCTCTTTGTTCTTTTCATTAGCACGGTAACGGTCTTTGAAACTCGTAAAACAATAAATAATTTTATTACCTACGTGATTGTTGGCTGATCGTTCTCACGCGGTCAAACAAATATGTATAAAACAAAAGATTAAGAAGTAGAGATGTTGGTCAATGTTATTACTATATTGTTACAGAAACATGGTCAGAGGTAGAAAACCGAAAATTGATGCAGTGCAACTGAATAACAAGTTTCTTAAGTATGCAGCTACTTGTAGAAATGAAAAAATATCATACAATAATCCTATATTTATAACTATTGCTCAAGAACTGAACAATGAAATAACGCCGTATTCATTGTTCATGAGACTGAAGAGAAATTTCAAGACGATTTTTGGCCAACGATATGATGAAGAAAGTTCACTCACACAAAGCACCTCAACTTCGCCTTCGTGCCGCAGCACAGTTTCTTCACCTGTGAAATGTACCTCAAAAAAAGTTGAAACTGTTAAAGAGTTCAATTTTTTACTGGATTTATATGACTGGAAGAAAGTGGAACCCGTCTCAGTTAATTACTTCAGGCGTGATCCTAATACTACCTCAACACATAAAAAGTACAATACACTGCCAAAGTACAAATGGGCTTGCTTACTACGAGAGAAACTGTGGGAATCTACAAGGCTTCCATGCACATGGGTTTTTAAAACTAAGCGGGTCGACGAAGACAAGAATGTTCTGATTAAAGGAAAGTGCTCACAATGTAGTTGCGTCTCGGAAATAACGATCAAGGCAGCAACAGATAAAATAGTGGCAGTGACCTGCACTCTATTTAATACCGATAATAGTAGAATACCACACAATCCAAACAAGAAGACAAAGCTCACTCCGTACAAAAGACGAAAACTAGCGAAAAAATTGCAATATAAACCCGCAACAGTAGTTCACAAAGAAATTGCTTCCGTAGTCATCAAAGATGATGATACTGTAAACTGTCCAGTGCTACCAACGATGGAAGCTTTGAGGAAAATGAAACACGAGAAAAGGCAAAGTAATCGATTGCACTCTGATCCAATCATGAGCATTCTCATGATGTCGATAATGGCAACATACCAAAATTTCGTTCGCGAGTTCACCCTGTTACCGAGCTTCCATCTGTGCTATTGGTGTGAGCAACAAATCCAATACTACAAGGCGTATCTGGAGAAAATTCCTCATGTCACAATGACTATAGATGCAACTGGATCATTCTTCCGAACGATCAAACTCCCAGATGGATCTCTGCTAACGAAACGGATGTTCCTCTATGTTGGTATGGTAACGTCTTCAACTATTAAGTCTACAGCAATTTGCCAATTGATTACGGATAACCACACAACGGATTCTATATTGTCATGGTTGAAAAGATGGCACAACGAAGTACGTACTGCGCCTCACGAGATTGTAACTGACGACTCTTCAGCGTTAATAGCAGCAAACGTTCAGGCTTTTACTAATTTTCAAACAGTCCGAGACTATCTACGACAATCATTTCTAGTTTTAATGAGTAAAAGTAACAATGTGCCTCAAGTATTCCTAAGATTAGACACAAGTCATTTTGACAAAAACGTATACAACTTGCGATGCTTCGATAACATTGATATAAATATTAAAATGTTTTACATTCGCAGTATTTTATTTGTGAAAGAGTGCGAAAATTTTGAAATAATAAAAAATGTGCTTTGTCATATTATAAAAATTTGTACTTTCAAATATGAATTCACAAACAATGAGACTTGTAAAATTTCTATGAAATACCTCAAATCTTTGTTGGTCAAGATAGAAGACCCAGTTGAAAAAAACGACAAAAAAGATTTCTGTGATGATTATGTTATAATAACCGACGATGACAATATTTTAGATTGGTTTGATGAACTTGTGAATAAAGAAAAAATGTTGGATCAAACAAAGAATAAAACAGAAAAACCAAATGACTATTACTTACCCAATCTAGTATCAACTCTTAAAAGGTTAATGATCAAACTGCCTCTGTGGAGCAATGTCATGTGTCCTTTTTACAAATCAGAAAATAAGTCGCCAACATCGTCAGCTATTGAAAGTTATTTCAAAACTTTAAAACACTTATTATTTGAAACACGTCTGCATAAATACAACGTGGATGAATTTATAAAAATTCACTACAATTTTATATTAGGGGAGACAAAAATTGCTGCGACAAATCTTAATATAACTCTAGCAAATACAAAAAAGCAAACAATCAAGGGCCGAAAAAGGAAATTACAAAAAAATAATAATAAGCAGTGTAAAAAAATTAAAATAAACACAAAACAATCATTTTCTTCTGATTCCATATTTACAGAAAAGCCTTCATATACTGAAAACTGGGGTGGAGAGGGATATTCTCCGAAGAATATCTCAGTATTGTTTTTGCGAAATGGGAATTTAGTAAATTCTGTCAATAAAAGTATGAATTTTACGAATACGTGTGCGTTTGATTCAGTTTTCTTTTTGTTAGCATTTGCATACCAAAAAAACGTGCACATTCAACAAATATTTAATACATGCACAAACAAATTAATCCGCGGATTTATAAAAATATTAGCAGAATCGTTAAATTTAAATAGTGCTTATAAACTACGAGAGGAAATCATTACTCAATATTACAAAAGGGATAACAATACATATGGATGCGATAGTAATATGGCTTTTATATTTGAACACATACTTTTAGAGGATTTGTACAGTGCCAATGTAACTAAAGAATGTTTAATCGAAACATGCGCCAACCACTCAAAAAGAACCATAGTATTTTTGTCAATTAATATGGAAATCATAAATTTATTCGGAATCGGTGGACTGGAAGATGCCGTCATTATCGATGACTCCAATTTAAAAATTTGTTTAAAATGTAACAACGAAACCAAGAGATTTACGTACGAATTGAGTAATATTATTTTATTTGATCTCAATGGCACAGACAAAATTATGCTCCAAGAAACACCTCATTACATCAAAATAAAGCAAAAAAAAAATGGACTGATAGGTGCTGTGGAATATGTCCCCCCGGTTGTAGGTCTGATTGGTCATTACAAGTGTCATTGCTTAGTAAATAATTCCATAATGATTTGTTACGACGATAATAAAACCGGAACGCACGCAAGTTCTGAACAACCTCTGACAATTCATAATTTAACATATGGTCTAATAGATGATGATTAAATAATAAAAAACAGGGTAAAATTAAACTATACAGTGGGAATAAGCTCCCATAGGTAACAAGTTTTATTCATGACCCAAGGAACCGGTCGAAATCCCAAAAATATTGGCGAGTACCTCATTATTATAGTTTTGGTTTGTTTGAAATGTCAATTTTTTTGCAAGATTTCGACAAATGTTCCAGAAAGTCCTTGGCCCTGAGGTCGTATTAATAAAAAAAATATCTTATTCTAAGTAAATAATCTGTGATTTGTGACTTTGAAAGAAATATATATAGTAAAGTAAGTAAGTGTAAGCAAATAATCTGTGATTTGTGACTGAAAGAAATATATATAGGGTGACTGGTAATTAGTGACCGATACTTAAACACGTGAATTAGCTCATCATTATGAACATGGCAACAATGGGACCAAACCTGAAATCGCGAAAAAAATATCAGCTGTTCCATACATGTTGACGAGTTATGCGATCGTAAATGTATGGAATAGCTGATATTTTTTTCGCGATTTCAGGTTTGGTCCCATAGTAAAAGTTGTTCATAATGATGAGCTAATTCACGTGTTTAAGTATCGATCACTGCTTACCAGTCACCCTATATAGTAGTGTAAGTAAGTGTAAGCAAATAATCTGTGATTTGTGACTTTGAAAGAAAGTATAAGTAAATAATCTGTGATTTGTGAGTTTGAAAGAAATATATGTGTTAGGGTAAGTAAATAATCTGTGATTTATATGATTATAAAAGAAATATAAATATGTTTTTTGTATCTTGTCGTTTCATTTTAATTTAATTTAGAATCCTTGAGATACAATTTCTAAAACGATAGGTGGAAAGTTTTCTGTAAACAAAAAGCCATGGTCACCCTATCGAAATATTCAAAACGTATTGAAAGTTATAAATACCGAAAAAATACATGTTTTTTGCCTAGTATCGGTAGTTTTCCATATTAATATGTGTTGTTTACAAAAAAAAACTCGCTTTACAATTACTTTCTTCGATAAATAATCACGACTTATTTCTACGCGATACCGTACTACAGCTCCTGAAATATTAGCCTAGGATTTTTTGTAGTATTTTTACAAGTTTCAACAAATTCAAATCTAGGTTTTACAAAAAACTTCAGACCCCTACGATGCTTTTTCAGCGAGATATCGGCGATAACGTGTTTTTTGACCGTTTCAATGGCGCGGCCATGAGGTTTTAGTCTTACAGCTCCCAAAATATAAACCTAGGATATTTTTCTATATTTTTACAAATTTTTTACAAATTCAATCTGTTATTTACCTGAATTTCAGATCTCTGCAACGCTTAGTTTTAAAGATCTCCGTGGCCGCGCGGTTCGCCGCGTTTCAATGGCGCGGCCACGTTCAAACCCTTATAACTTTTTAACCATAACTTTGACAAATTTATGGTTTTGGGAATCAACTTCTACAAATTTTTACAAAATCTTGGCGTGGTTTTTTTTTTTAAATTTCGCCGTGGCCGCGCGGTCGAAACGGACACAATTTGTCGGTCACTGGTTCAAAAGATATAAGGGTTTATTTTTTCTTGGCAATTTTTCATGAACTCTTCGACTATAGCTCTTGGACTACACCTTACTAATTGAACTCATTATATCTCCTTAACTAAGACCCGATTAAATCTGTGTCTTGGCGACAAATTGCGACTAATTGGCGACAAAATATGGGAGAAAACACATCTTCGGTAATAATAATAATAATAATAATAATAATAAGTAATACTTACTACAGATGACCGCAGGGAGGTATGGCAGAGCAAGGAGCTTCACGGGCGCTACTATCGGGCTCTTCATGAGCCTGGTGTAGATTTCTTAGCGTCCGTATCCTGGTTACGTTTCGGTGACCTTTTCGGGGAAACTGAAGGTTTTGTCTGTGCAATTATGGATGAAGTTATCTTGACGAATAACTACCGGAGACATATTATGAAGGACGGGACGGTTGACGTGTGTCGGGCATGCCATCGTCCGGGTGAGTCCATCAGACATATTATCTCTGGTTGTTCGCGTCTGGCTAACGGCGAGTACTTACACAGGCATAACCAAGTGGCCAGGATTATTCACCAGCAACTTGCTTTGAAATATAAACTTGTTGACTCTGAGGTACCGTACTACAAGTATGTGCCCGACCCAGTTCTCGAAAATGACCATGTCACGTTGTACTGGGATCGGTCTATCATTACTGACAGGACTATTGTTGCCAATAAGCCTGATATAGTGGTGATAGACCGATTAGCGCGCCGCGCAATGATAGTCGATGTTACCATCCCACATGACGGGAACCTCGTGAAAGCTGAGAAAGAGAAACAAATAAAATATCTCGACTTAGCACACGAGGTTGTTGACATGTGGAATGTGAGCTCAGCTATCATTGTACCGATTGTCGTAACGGCCAATGGCCTGATGGCCGAAAGCCTCGACCAACATCTTTCGAGGCTCTCGTTAGGCGGTTGGATCAAGCGCCTGATTCAGAAGGCAGTACTCCTGGATACGGCTCGCATTGTGAGGAGGTTCCTGTCTCTGCAGCCCTAACCACCGGTAGCTTGGACCTTGCTCCCGACACCGGCGGAATACTATTATTTATATTTTTAAATGTTTTTTATATAGTTTTTAAGAAATATTTAAAAATGTATTTTATATGTTAAAATGTTAATAAAGGAAATAATAATAACCTATTTATCATGCGAACTTACTTTTATATCACTAAATTAGAGACCGACATGACCACTTACAGACAACAATTGCATGAACTTTTTACCCGACAATATCCTGAGATAACCGTTTCAGAACAAAGAATCTCAGATCAGCGAAGAGCTATAGTTAGAAATAAACTTTTATCTCAACAAATAATGGAACAATTAAAAGAAGAAACACGAATAAAATTACAAGAAGCAGAACATAATGCAGGCGCTAACGCTATCCCACTATCACAAAACATATCCGAAATTGCTGATCAATCGCACATCCAAGTAGAACCTTATACTCAATCTCAACCATACAATCAATCGCAAGCTTACACACAAACATCACACACATCCACACAAACTGAACCTATAACCCTAACTCTAGAAAATTATATTGAAACCTTAACCAGTGTTGATCAAAATCTGACAACAGATTTGTATATCCAAAAAATACATGACAAGTTCCGAACAACCCTAGCACAATACTCTGGGATGGACCCAACAGTTCGCCCAAAACTACCTAAACTTCGATATAGCTCTAATCTTTTCCGTTTAGTTAACCTATTTAATGAAAACATACTTAATCAATTTCTTTCCGATGACACACAACTTATTGATATACACACACTTATATATTGCACAGCGGTAGTCATATCTGAAGAACTTAACTTTAAAATCACGCAACACTCAGAAAACACAAGACCAAAACAGAAAATCAAACCAGCATGGCAACAGAGGTTAGAAAAAGATATAGAAAAATTAAGAGCAGATTGTAGTAGGCTTACACAATACATTAACAACAACAGGTCAAGTAAAGTAGTAAGGAGAGTAGAGGCTATATTTAGGAGCAGTTTCACGCACACAAGACACGAAAATAACAACAGAAAACCTGAAGAGTTCTTAGATACCTTAAAACAAAAACTAGCACTTAAAGTTCATAGGCTCAGAAGATACAAAAAAGCACAACAGCGCAAAAATGATAATGCCATATTTGCCACTAATGAAAAAATGTTTTATAGAAACCTACACAAACCAGACACCGACACAAATAATGAGAATAACACAGACGCACCTGACCGACCTACAAAAGAGCAACTAGAAACATATTGGTCTAGCATTTGGGAAGAACAAGAACAACATAATGACAAAGCAACATGGATAACAGAAGAAGAAACAAAATAATAATAATAATAATATTATCCATCAGCAACTTGCTGTGAAATACAATCTTGTGGAATCGGAAGTGCCGTATTACAGGTATGTGCCCGACCCAGTTCTCGAAAATGGAAATATCACATTGTACTGGGATCGATCCATCATCACTGATAGGACTATTGTTGCGAATAAACCTGATATAGTGGTGGTGGATCGAGTAGAGCGGCGCACAATGATTATTGACATAACGGTCCCGCATGACGGGAACCTCGTGAAAGCTGAGAAAGATAAACAAATCAAGTATCTTGACTTGGCTCACGAGGTTGTCGACATGTGGGATGTGGACTCAGCGATCATTGTGCCGATAGTCGTATCAGCCAATGGCTTAGTTGCCAAGAGCCTCGACCAACACCTAACGAGGCTCTCGTTAGACAGCTGGATCAAGGGCTTGATTCAGAAAGCGGTACTGCTGGACACGGCTCGCATTGTCAGGAGGTTCCTCTCTCTGGAGCCCTGACCACCGGTAGCTTGGACTCTGTTCCCGATACCGGTGGGCTACTATTTTTTATATTTTTAAATGTTTTTTTTAATGAATTTTATAAAAATATTTAAAAATGTACTTAATAAGTTTATAAATGAATAAATGAAAATAATAATAAATATAATCTGGCAACACTGGCAAGACAAGGAACGTCAGATTTTTCATATCATTTATTTTCCGTAATTATGTATTCATTCAGCCGTATTTAGTTTCAGAAAGTACGAAAAACATAATAAAACCTCCAAAAATAACAGCACAACATTCAAAATACAAGCAACCACAAAATGAAAGAAAAACAAAGAATTATCCAAATCATGATGAAAGAATGACGGCTGTCAAATTCGACATGCAACAATAATAATGATATGAAACTATGATGAAACCCAAATAGCTATGTTGACTAGATCAGCAACGAGACGAGCACGCCTACCACCTCCAGCCTCGTCGCTCAGCTCCGCCTCACCGCCACCGATACCCAGCCCCACCACCGTGGGCGCTGTGACGACAACGGCCGCGGTAGTTGCGTCGAGCTCGAGCGACGAGTATTTTTCCCCGCCGACGTCGCCAACACCTGTACGTCGGCAGGGGAGAGGCCGGCCACCAGCGGGCTTGGGACCACGAGGCCAACAGGCCCCGAACAGGGTCCCCGCTGCCGGTGGAATTGTGTCGCGCATGCGTTGGACCCAGTCCACAAATGAAAATGTGATGCGCGCATATTATGGGGCTACCGAGGGAGGAATTAACCTTACAGCGTACCGAGGTCGGATGCTCTCTCTGTTTCAGGTGCTTGAACCTGCCGTCAACGTCTCGGCTCAACGATTGTCGGATCAAGTGCGTGTTATTCAGAACAATCACCGATTAGATAACGCCACACTTGATCGGCTACGCTCGGAAATGCAGAATAGCTCTGCTAGTAACCCTCCCCCACCACAGAATGTCATACATGCGCCCGCCGAAGTCTCACTGCGGGCAAACCAGCATGATGAGGAGGAGGACGCCAGGGCTATATCTGCAGAAAACCTATGCAATGTGGAATTAAGGAGCGCATTGGAGGATGCGATCCGTGAGTACCGGTTCATATCACATGACCTTAGACCACGGCTACCACGTTTGCCCATGAATAAAAGAAACAGAGCACTGGTGTGTGCCCTGGATGCGCTGTTACCAAATTTTATTGAAAGCAGTGCAGACCTTTGCGATACACACTCAATCTTGTATTGCTCGGCTGTTGCGGCATGTCGAATAGCTCGTGTCAAATTTCCAAACACTGACCGAGCTGTACGACCGAAACCTGCTGTGCCAGCCTGGCAGTGCAGGATTGAGCGTCGTATTAATGAGGCCAGGGTACTCATCGGGAAGCTCATCTGCTTCAGGGAGGGCAATACTCGCCCAAGGGTGATGCGCTTTGTTAGGCGGGCGTTCTCGGGAACTAATATTTGTCCTCGAGAATATGGCTCCTGTGTCACAGAGCGCATCGACTTCCTGAAGCAGAAAGTTTATGCATGGGCAAACCGTATCCGGCGGTATAGACGAAGAGTGGATCGGTACACTCAGAACCGCATGTTCCAGAGCGATGAAAGGTGGGTATACAGAGCATGGGAGCGACCCATTCCCACTCAAGGTGTGACTGACGCGCATCCACCGGAAAATGATGCCATGAGTACTTTTTGGCGAAACATTTGGTCGGTGCCCGTCAGTCACACTGAAGGTGATTGGATGCGTGTTGTTGAGCGGGCGTGTGATTCGATACCAGATATGGAGGCAATAACCATCAGCCCTCTGGATGTGGCCCGTGCAGTCCGTCCGCTGCCTAACTGGAAATCTCCAGGACCAGACGGACTGCACAATTTCTGGATTAAATGGCTACAAAAGTCACACGCCTGCTTAGCCTCGCAATTCCAGTCATCTTTAGAGACTGGGTCCCTACCACTGTTCTTTACGACAGGAGTTACCCACCTGCTCCATAAATCGGGTAGTACTGCGGAACCTAAAAACTATAGACCAATTACATGTTTGCCGACGGTCTATAAAGTTCTTACATCCATTCTGAGAGCAAAAATTGCACAACATATCTTTAAAAACTCAATTATGTCTGTGTCTCAGAATGGATGTAAGAATGGGTCCCGCGGTACTAAGGAGCTACTCCTTATAGACATGGCCATAAGCCAACAGGTCCGTAGATCCAGGAAGGATTTGTCGACATGTTGGATAGATTATAAGAAGGCCTATGATTCGGTGCCACATACATGGCTCACTAGGGTGCTGGAGTTGTACAAAATAGACGCAACTCTACGCACCTTCTTGATGTCATGTATGGGGCAGTGGAGGACGGTCCTTCTCCATCCAGGATGTCGACAGATCCGGGGGATCGATGAACCGATCAGGATTGAGCGGGGAATATTCCAGGGCGATAGTTTGAGTCCGCTTTGGTTCTGCTTAGCCTTGAATCCTCTAAGCACACTGCTAGAGAATTCAGGTCTAGGCTATCGGTTGACAAGAGGTGGTCAGGTTATATCTCACCTCCTTTACATGGATGACCTGAAACTCTTTGCCCCCAACAATTTGCGACTGATGGAGCTACTGAAGGTAACAGAAACGTTCAGTAGCGCCATCAGGATGGAATTTGGTGTGGACAAATGTGCAGTTATGCATGTAAAGCGAGGGGGGATTATGGAATCCGTAGGAACCCAACTCTCGGATTCCATACACCTTAGATCTCTCTCCTCAACCGAAACCTACAAGTATTTGGGTATGTCGGAAGCATTAGGCATCAAGGTTACCGACATGAAACAATCGTTGAGGGAGCGTTTCTTTGGCCGCCTGAATAAAGTGTTAAATAGTCTTTTATCAGGCGGAAACAAGGTGCGCGCCTTCAACGGTTGGGTCATGCCGGTTTTGATGTATTCCTTCGGCATACTCAAATGGACTCAGACGGAACTTGACGCTCTGGATAGGAAGGTCCGTACATTGTTGACAGCTTATCGGATGCATCACCCACGATCATCAGTGATGAGACTGTACATCCCGCGGAAGTGTGGGGGTCGAGGTTTCTTAAATGCTAAAACCCTCCACAACCGCGAGATTTGCAGTCTCAGGGAATATTTCCTTCAAACTGACGTGGGGATGCACCGAGATGTGGTCGCAGTGGACAAGGGCCTCACCCCACTCTCCTTGGCGAAAGAGAACTGGCGCAAACCTGCAGTACTTGATACTAACGATCGTAAGGAAGTCTGGCAAGGCAAAGAGCTTCACGGACGGTTTTTCCGGGCCCTCCATGGGCCTGATGTAGACTTTTTGGCATCTGTATCCTGGCTGCGTTTCGGCGATCTCTTCGGGGAAACCGAAGGTTTTGTCTGTGCGATTATGGATGAAGTTATCATGACGAATAATTACCGGAAATACATTGTCAAGGACGGTACGGTTGACATCTGTCGGGCATGCCACCGTCCCGGTGAATCAATCAGACATATTGTTTCCGGTTGTTCTCGTCTTGCTAACGGCGAGTACTTGCATAGACACAATCTAGTGGCTAGGATTATCCACCAGCAACTTGCCTTGCAATACAACCTTGTTGAGTCAGAAGTACCATACTACAGGTATGTGCCCGACCCAGTTCTCGAGAATGGTCATGCCACATTGTATTGGGATCGATCTATCATCACTGACAGGACTATTGTAGCCAATAAGCCTGATATTGTGGTGATAGATCGAGGAGAGCGCCGTGCAATGATTGTTGATATCGCTGTCCCTCATGACGAGAATCTCGTGAAAGCTGAGAAAGATAAAAAAATCAAGTATCTCGACTTAGCACACGAGGTTGTCGACATGTGGGACGTGGACTCTGCAATCATTGTACCGATAATCGTAACAGTTAATGGCCTAATAGCGGAGAGCCTCGACCAACACCTCAGGAGGCTCTCATTGCGCGGCTGGGTCAAGGGCTTGATTCAGAAAGCAGTACTCCTAGACACGGCACGCATCGTGAGGAGGTTCCTCTCTCTAGAGCCCTGACCACCGGCACCTTGGACCCTGTTCCTGATGCCGATGGACCACTACTTTTTATATTTTTAAATGTTTTTTTTTTTTTTTTCTTTTTCATAAAAATATTTAAAAATGTAATTTGTATGTATAAAAATGTAATAAAGAAATAATAATAATAATATTTATTCCAAAATAATTACAAGGCATAAAAATTAGTACAGTTTTGCTTAAATGTAAATTATATTCCTAAGACTTACGTGCCTGAACTAGGTAATCCTGTGTTTCAGGCGAGAGGAGCTAAAATAAACTTATAAAATAAATAAACAACAGGTTGACAATAGATCACTAATTACATGTTGAAAAAATGGAGGGCAATAGATGAAATGGAATTTGTGGAGATTACAGAGGCCGATATCACACACTTAACAGGCAGGTTACATAACTGGAAATCTCCTGGTATAGACAAAATACACAATTTTTGGTACAAAAAGTTAACTTCATTATACAAACCCATAGCAAAAAACTTAACAGAAATTATATTAGGACAACAATATATACCCGATTTTATTGCAACAGGTATAACATACATGCTGCCTAAAACTAAAAATTCACCACAGCCTTCCCAATATAGACCAATCACATGCCTACCCACGATATATAAAATATTAACATCAGCAATAACAATGAAAATTAACTCACACATTGAACACCACAACATAATGGCGGAGGAGCAGAAGGGATGCAGGCGGGGCCATATGGGATGCAAAGAGCAGTTAATTATAGATTCTACTATCCATAAACATGCCAGCACAAAGAATAGAAATCTTCATTGTACCTATATCGATTATAAAAAAGCTTTCGACAGTGTTCCACATTCCTGGTTGATACAAATACTAGAAATTTATAGGATAAACTCAAAAATAATAGATTTCTTACGAAACATAATACCACTGTGGAAAACAACACTTCAAATTAATTGCAATCACAATAATGTTACAACGCGACAAATATCTATCAAGAAGGGTATCTACCAAGGTGATTCACTGAGTCCCCTGTGGTTCTGTCTCGCACTAAACCCCCTGTCTCACCTCTTGCAGCGCTGTCGGGCCGGGTATTGTCTCAAACACACTACAGAACAAACAACAGTCTCACATCTCATTTACATGGACGATATAAAACTATATGCACAAACGGAAAAAGATATGAAGAAATTAGTAGAAGCTACAGCAGAGTTTAGTTTAGATATAAACATGCGATTTGGTCTGGATAAATGTAAAACACTTCATATCATACGAGGCAAGATACGACCCGGCAGCTATGTAGTAAATAACACCGACACCATAACAGCAATGGAACCAACCGACCTATACAAATATTTAGGGTACACGCAACTAAAGGGACTAGATCATGTTAGGATTAAAGAAACACTTACTACAGAGTATAAAAGGAGAGTTAACGCCATATGTAAAACTCATCTTTCGGGTAAAAATCTCATCAAGGCCTTAAATACATTCGCCATACCCATATTAACATACTCATTCGGAGTTATTAAATGGACAAAAACAGACACAGAACAATTAGAACGAACCACACGCACCACTCTTACAAAACATAACAACTTACACCCTAAATCTGCAATAGAAAGACTTACTATCAAAAGACAAAACGGAGGGAGAGGCCTAATAGACATCCAGCACCTTTGGCGGAAACAAGTCTGTCGACTAAAAACATTCTTTCACTCAAAGTCCCGCACTAGTAACATTCATAAAGCCATAGCTGAAAATGATTTCAACTACACACCACTTAATTTAAGTGAACAGCCAGATACTCCACAAATTACTGGCGATGACCCGCAGATACAAAAAATTGAGGACTGGAAGAAAAAGGTACTTCATGGTCGTCATCCTCATGACCTAGAACAATCCCATGTGAACACAGTAGCATCAAATAAATTTCTCAAAATAGGCAATTTATTCCCAGAAACTGAAGGTTTTATAATTGCAATACAGGACCAGATTATTAACACTAAAAACTATAGAAAATTTATTATCAAAGATCCTTCAGTAACAAATGATAAATGTCGCAAGTGTCACATCCAACCAGAAACAATTCAGCACATAACAGGAGCTTGCACAACTCTCACACAGACAGACTACACACACAGGCACAATCAGGTGGCAAATGTAATTCATCAAAAATTAGCAGTCAAATACACACTAATACAAGACACAAACACTCCGTACTACAATTACACACCACAAACTATCCTAGAAAATGACACACATAAATTATACTACGATCGCGCCATTCTCACCGACAAAACAATTCACTACAATAGACCAGATATAACCCTACAGGATAAAATAAATAAAGTTACTTACCTAATAGATATTGCCGTTCCCAACACACATAATATTCAGAAGACAATATCTGAAAAAATTTGTAAATACGCAGAACTCAAAGATGAAGTAATTAGAATTTGGCGACAACAAAAAGTCTACGTGGTCCCTATAGTCCTCTCCACAACAGGCGTCATCCCAAATCATCTTCTCCACAGCCTTAAATTACTGAACCTAAACGAATCTCTCTATATAACCCTACAAAAAGCTGCAATTTTAAATACATGTCGAACCGTGAGAAAGTTCATGCAATTAGATGAAAACGAAATAGGTCCTCATCATAACACATTCTCAACATAACACACCACACGCTGCATTTACTTGGCTTCGGTCCGTAAATGTTGCAAAAACCAGCTAAAGAGCTGAGAAGAAAAAACACTACAAAAATAATAATAATATTTTTTATTTGTTGAACATAGGTAGGTTAGGTACAGATGTTGTTATTATTTAAGAACGCTATGTCTAGCCGTCATCGGCGTACAAATATTATACTGGCACAAACATGCTGATTATAATAAATTATCAAACAATTCTAATTCAAATTTTCAATACAATAAAAACATTCCAATAAAATATAATAATAATAGATTCTAGTAAAAATTGTCAAATCAGTAAATAATAAATCATAATAATAAAATAATAAAACAAAGTAATTATAATGTGTCAGTTAGGTATTCGTTCACCGTATAATATGTTTTCTCATATAATATTTTCAGTAAAGCCTTTTTAAAATCGTTTATGTTGTTTATTTCTTTTATTCGTCCAGGGATCTTATTATAGATCCTAGGTGCCATTCCCAAAAAACTTTTTGTATAAAGAGCAGTGCTATGTGGCTTAGCGCATATCTCTCTATTGCGTCGTTTAGATCTCAATGTTTCGAACAGATGGAAGTTGGATTTGACAAATACTGCTGTCTCAAAAATGTACATACAGGGCAATGTTAAGAGTTTAAATTTTTTGAAATATGGAATACAGCTTTCAGTTGGTTTCCGTTTAAATACAGCACGCACACATTTTTTTTGGGCCCTAAACGCAATTTCTTTGTCGGTGGAATTTCCCCAATATATTATTCCAAAACTTAATGTAGATGATACATAGGCTTTGTAAGAAATTAGAACAACGGACTCATTTACTATTTTTGCTAGATTGTAGAGCGCATATGAATACTGGTTAAGCTTTTTACAAACTGTTTCAACATGACATTTCCAGTCTAAATGAGTATCCAAGTGAAGTCCCAGAAATCTAGCACTGCTTGTTTCAGCTATTATTTGATCTGCAAAAGCTATGTTTAAGTTAAGTTTTCTTGTTCTTTGGTAAAATGTCATAAGCTTTGTCTTATCTATGTTTATTTTTAGTTTATTTATAAGTAACCAATTAATGATGCACAGGATGGAGTTGTTTATGTCATCTTCATAAGTTTCTATATTATTACATGGAACAATAAGTGTACTGTCATCGGCAAACAACACAGTTTGGTGCTCAGTGCATTTTGGCAAATCGTTAATATATATGAGAAACAACAAGGGCCCAAGGACAGTTCCTTGGGGTACACCACATGTTGTATCTCTAATTGGTGACATATGAGTAACTTCTGTTTTGGATTTAGAACATATTCTATTTAAAACAGTGGCTTGTGTACGTCCAGTGAGATATGTTTTGACTAGATTTAATATGTTTCCCCTGACGCCGTATCGTTCTAACTTACCCAGTAATATTTCGTGATTTACATGATCGAATGCTTTCGACATGTCCATAAATACAGCTGTAATTGGATTTTTTTTGTCAACATTACTAATTATTTCTGTAAATAATTCATAGACAGCTTTATTAATGTTTCTGTTTTTCCGAAAACCATATTGTTCTTTAGCCAGTATATTGTTTACTTCAAAGAATGAGTTTATAGATTTATAAATAATTTTTTCAATAATTTTGGACATTACCGGTATCAGAGCTATTGGACGGTAATTTGAAATAGCAGATTTATCACCTTTCTTATGCAGTGGTTTAATTATAGTCATTTTTAACAAATTTGGAAAGTGGCCATGTTCTATGCACAGATTAATAATATGACTCAAAACTGGCGCAATGATATGCGACACAGATTTTAAAATCTTAGTAGTTATTCCATCATAACCCACGCTATTTGTATTCTTTAATGCATTGATAATATTAAATATTTCCAACGAATCTGTCGGTGTCATAAATAGAGATTTGGGATAATAATTTACGCAAGATATAGCATTACTAGTATTATAATTATTTTCAGGATGAATTAAGTCTATAAAGTAATCATTGAATGTCGTAGCCATTTGTTTAGGGTCACTTATTAGTTTATCACCATTGAGTATGTTTTTTACAGATTCAGAGGGGAAATTTGATTGACATCTATTAATTATTTTCCACGTTGCTTTAGTTTTATTCTCAGCACTATTAATTATATGATTGTTTTGAGATATTTGTGTCAAGTGGATCACTTTTTTTAATCGTTTTGAATATTGCTTAAGTAACTGTTTATTTTCAATATTACACGATCGCCTATATTGCCATAACATTTCTCTTTTTCGTTTACTACATCTTCTGATACCTTTAGAAATCCATCTCGGGGATTTACGCGTAGAGATTTTTTTTCTCACAGTCGGGAAACACAAATCGTAGAATAGTTTAAATAAGTCATGAAATGAATCAAAAGCTAGTTCTGGGTCGGTACTATTGTATACTTCAACAAAATCAAGACTACTAATGGCTTCAATAAACTTAGACCTGTTCTCAGAGCTATAATCTCGACTTAGTACGTACCAGTGATCAATCGAACAGGACCTTTGTACAGGGCACTTAAAGAGTTGAGCTGTGTGATCAGATAAGGCCAATTCTAAAACTTCACCAATACCACCCTTGACATTATGGATAATGTTGTCAATACATGTTCCAGTCGATATACGTGTAGGTTTTTTTATACTTGGTTTCAGATTGTAATTTAGTAGCAGATGTAGAAAAACAATAGATACTCTGGTATTTTTCAAGATATCGATGTTGAAATCACCACACAGCAATACTTTTCTTCCTAAGTTACGTCCACAACGGTTTAATATATGTTCAAGTTTTTCGAAGAAAATCGATATAGCACCTCTATTAGATTTTGGGGGTCTATAAATACAAATGATAATCAATTTGTGAGTTACCAATTCAATGGCACAACACTCCATAATTCCAGGAACGCAATAATCTTTAATATCTATAACCCTAAACTCGTGTCCATGTTTAATAAGTATACACGTACCACCTTTCCTGGTGCTTCTTGATGAGTATGTTGAAAGTTTATAGTTCGGTATATACAATTGTAAATCATCATTATCTATCATGTTGTGTTCCGTAATACACACCACATCTACTATTTTCCCTTTACGCAAGAGTTCGTTTAGGTGTATACATAATAAGTCTGACTTTCCTATCAATCCGTTAATATTTTGATTTAAGATAAATACATGATTATAATTATAAACGAAAAAAACCATTCTCAGTTTCATTGTGAGTGCTTTCGGTTTGTGTTGCCTGATCCGCATGCAATTTATTATAGTTGTTGGCTGATTGGTTAGAACTACCTTTGACAACAATATTATCAAAGCACTGATGAGAAACCAAATTATACGAAACCTCTGATTGTGAGTCCAGATAACTCATAAAAAGCATTAAGTTTTTAAGAATGATGGCAACTCCTTTATTATTAACCCTTGCGCTATATTTCCAGAACATTTCGTTTGTGTATCTTAGACAGAAATTGGAATCAAAAAGATATAGGTAGGTGTAGGTATAGGTAGGTGTCCTAGTTTTTGAGATATAAATGTGGCCCTGCTGGGGAGACTCCAGATCGGCCACCTATAAACCCTTATATCTTTTGAACCAGTGACCGACAAATTCTGATATTTGGCGACAAATTTCGACTAATTTGCGACTAATTTTTTGTGTAATCAAAATTAAAATCCCTGATGGTGGCCCTGCTAGAGTCAATGACACCCGCACGTCGGTGTTAACAAAAACAGTAAATATATTAAAGTCTATTTTACGTGCATCCACTATTCTGTATAGCCATCGTAAAATAGACTTTAATGAATGATTTAAAATCCTAACTTGAATGACAAATTATTTGCCGCGTTAGAGCGGTGCTGTCAAAACAAACTACAAGAGTAAATATTCCTCAGATTATAGCTTCATTTGTTAATATTCTGTGGCAATCAAGCAGACGGCCTACCTGATGGTAAGTGGTCACTGCTACCTATGGACATATGGAATTCCAGAGGTATCGCAGAAACGTCGCTATGCCATAGACAAACCTGATATGTCTCTTGTGCCAGTGATTACACTGCGCTCTAACTCCCTAAATAATTTGTCATTCAAGTTAGGATTTTGAATCCAATGCATTAAAGTCTATTTACCGTGCATCCACTATTCTGTATAGCCATCGTAAAATAGACTCTAATTAATGCATTTGATTTAAAATCCTAACTTGACTGACAAATTATTTGCCGCGTCGTGCGGTGCTGTTACGAGTATAATGCGCGATTTCAGTAAGCTGGCGTGCTGACGTGCGCCCTACTGTACATTTATGCCTTTAACTTTACACACAACACAAGAATGTTATCCGAATATATTATATACTTAAACCTTGACAGTGCCTATAATAATAATAATCTTTATTACATATGAAGTGCTTACAAATTGTGTGAAGTTCCTGACACTTGTGCTAGGTGGTTAACCTGTGTTACAAGAGCCAGTGCCCTCTCCCGGGAGTAAATACAATTGAAAACGTATGCAATAAGAAATAAAAAATAAAAAGACTAAAATAATACAAAACAATAAAAAAAAATGGTTAGAAATAGCCTGTATTGGTGATTGTGTGTATGCTAGTAGTGTGAGTGTGTGTGTGTGTGTATGCGTGTATGTCTGTAAATTGAGTTGAATGTTCAGGAAAGATTGATTGGGGTCTCGAGTAAAGGTAACTTAAATGCCACATAGTGTAGCATTGGTGTTACGAAAGAGTTATGAGAATATGCTCTGTTTCTTCGTAACTGAGGGACAGTAGCCATGGCTTAAGACACTCCTTGACCTTATGCAGGGTAAGTTTATAAATTGATAGGTCCTTGTTGATTTTATTGTATATTTTGGAGATTTGGGCACGATAGTGTCGTCGAACCTACCTTTTACCTTTACTTGTACCTTTCTTGCCGGCTCTTCTCCATCGGAAACGACCAATTGGAACCGTGCACCTAGTTTCTGACGTTTCATAAGTGCCCTTGTAGGTTTATGTGAAATTAAATATTTTGATTTTGATTGATGATTTTAATTTTACCTATGTAACGTAGATTACGTTAGCGGATGGATCATCAAAATTGATTCACAAATCACGGATATACAAACATAGCAAAATCAGTCTATAACGTTCCCACTGCTGGGACTGCGGCCTCCTCTCTGTGAGAGGGAGTGGGCCGTAATCTACCACGCGGGCCCAGTGCGGGTTGGTGAATGTAACATGTGAGTTTTCAGTTCTAGGACATGCCGGTTTCCTCACGATGTTTTCCTTCACCGTTTTGAGAGCAGTGGTGATAAAATTATTTACACAATGTAAAGCACTCTTGAACTCACACACTGACTTATTAGTATTACTTGTTAAAATGTTAGGAATATCGTATAATTTTGCAATGTTTGTAAATATGTGAGCACCATGTATCTATCACATAATGAATTTATCTGTAATTGCTTTATTTAATTTTTTCATTCTTTTTTACCTATCGCGGTATAGTAATCTTATTCTAGATGCATCGTCTTCACATATAATTATATAATTAATGTATACAAAATATTGTAAAAACATTTTGAAAGAGTAACGGTGGAGTTTCTTGCCCATTCTTCTCCATACGAAAACTACCTTTTGAAAGGGGCGACTAGAATCAATTCTATTTTTTGTAAATTTGACGTTCATAAGTGCCTTTTATGTGCCTAATTGAAATAAATTGTTTGACTTTGACTTTGCACCTGCTTGGGTTCGAACCCACCTATCTATAACTCGTAAGTCGGAGCCGTTAGCACTGGGCCACCACTCTCCCTGCTTCACTACTTACTTTAGCCAGTGAGCCCTGCTTCATGTCATTGACTCTGGCAGCCCCCACTATCAGAGATTTTAATTTTGATTACACAAAAAAATTGTCTATTTAGTCGAACTAATTAGGCGACAAATTGCGACTAATTGGCGACAAATTATGGGAGAAAACACATCTTCGCTAGGTGTTCTAGTTTTTGAGACATAAATGTGGCCCTGCTCAGACTCCAGATCGGCCACCTATAAACCCTTATATCTTTTGAACCAGTGACCGACAAATTCTGATATTTGGTGACAAATTTCGACTAATTAGCGACAATTTTTTTGTGAAATCATAATTAAAATCCCTGATGGTGGCCCTGCCAGAGTCAATGACTCCCCTGCTTCCACCAGACTTCCTCGATTCACTTCGCTTCCACGACCGCGTTCGGCGCTCTGATTGGCCCTTCACTGGCCTTCACTGGTGAAGGTCCAATCGGAGCGCCGGACGCGGTCGATGCGTAAAGTCGAGATGGTTCAAAGAAACTCACACTAGGGCCTCAGTTCCACCTTGCTGACGGGCACATCTACAATCTTTCTGGGGCAGTCAGGTAAAAATGATACTCAAGTAGAAAATTTTAATAATTTTATTTTGTACGGCATTCGCACAAACTTTGCAATATTATTCTATATTTACAAATTGCGGAGACAATTATTATTATTCTAACGGGAACCATTTATTTATGAAACAACTTTAAGATTATTAAAATCACTCCATTAATTCTGGGTTATGTTATTGGGTTTTTCATTCTCAGTAACAGCCCGGAGATACGCTCGCGCTCTATTACATGCGACTTAGGTGTCACACTTAGCATGACCACATTAGAAACGGGTTTTGTCGACGGAAGAATAGACAAAATTACATAAACAATCACAATCTGTCATTTTGTCTATTCTTGCGTCGACAAAACTCGTGCTGGTGAAATGTCGGTGTACCAAATATCACTGCCCCTCATAGAATACATTTAAGCTTTGGTATTGAATACTAACAAAAAGTTGTTTCAACCTCACATCTAACTTACATCAGGATTGTATTTGACTAACAGATTGCTTTGTTTATACTTCTTTAGTTTAGTAACTCGAACACTTCGAACAGTGTAAACTAGAGGTGGGCAAAGTGTATCATTTTTGCGATTGGAACATTTGCATCTGGATCACTGAAATGATCCGAATCATTGATATGTTTAATTTGGATCATTTGAATCATCGACTCAAAGCATATAAAAATGCATGAAGACAACGAAAATCTGTGAGAGTATGAGTGATACACATCTCATTTGGTATCTCTTTCTGACTTAAATAGAGTGTAATGTGTCACCCGCTCACTCGCGAGTCAGTTCGGTAGTACTGACACTAAAGTAACGTAACTCAGCGTCTCAGTCTTTCTCTCTCGCTCGCTCACTCGCTCACTGCTGCTCAGGCCCCTCGCAAGCGACGGTCGCGCGGAAAGAGCACAGAGGCAAAGTAATGATTCAGATTCAAATGATGCGTTTGAAACGTTGTTACTGATCCAATCTTTTGGAACACTTCAATGATCCGGATCAGTGAGTCGGTTCCGTAGAGTTACACACGCCTAGTATAAACTAGCATTTTAGTATTTAGTCACAGAGCAGGCAGCGTCTAGAGACGACAGTACTAATTACTTACATACCATCGAAGAAGTTCATATCTATACACCGGAAGGACTATTTCTGCTTGCAGCTCTCGGCCGCAATAGAACCAAGGCGGTAACAGATGTGGTCTTCATGTTCACGGGATTTTGTTTTCAAACTGCTTAGATATGAAGTTCTTCGATAGTACATAAACATAGCAGAAACTGCAAAACGCCAGCTGATACGATACTTACATACTCCTTCTGCCTCGTCTACGTCCATACATCTGGTCACACACGCACGCTGGTTGCGAGTACTACGCAACTGACCTTTCTGAAGAACATCACCTATAATGTCACTACATGTGCTCCTAGGGCGTCGGGGTCCCGGCGGTTCCACTCACAGCTGCCTTGTAAATACCTTTTGTTAGTCGCCTTTCATTCACCCTCTTAACATGACCAAACCTATGGTCTAATAAAACAAGGTCTGGCATTCCGGGACTAACACATGCTTACGTCACTATCCAGTTGCCACTCTATTGCAACAAAACACGATTAAGGAAAGATTTTCAGAAACCAAAGCTTTTAAATTGTCGTTTCGTGTGTCTAATCAAACGAAACAATTCAATTTAAACATAAACCAACGTAATTGTTAATTAAAACCTCATTGTTTCATCGGATTCGCACAGGTAATAAAGGTGGTTGGGGAGTTATTATTACAAACTTCTGGTAACACAGATGTGATGACGTAGAGTTGTGTTGCCCACGTGACCACTGTGTTTCGGAATGCCATACCTGGCGAAGTATATTATTATACCATGGACCAAACCATCTCAGCATGCTCTTTTCAATTACTGTCACTACATCTTCTTTCAAACCGCGCCGTTGTCTTATCACATCATTCTATCATTCATAGTCACACCACACATGACTCGCAAGGAACGCATTGCCACAGCATTTAGGCTGCCTGTCCATTGCAGCGGAGAGGAGAATGGCAGCGGAGTTGCGGACAGTGTCTGTCTATTGATGCGGAGCGAGGTAGCGGAGCGGAGTTACGGACTGTGCGGAGCGGTGTTGCGGACTGTTCGGAGCTAGACCGAGTTCACGCGACGAGTAATAATGTCCCGCTCCGGTTCCCCGCTTCACTTCTCCGCTCCGCTTCTCCGCTCCGTTTCCCCGCTCCGCTTCCAGGTTTTGTATGAATTTTTAAACTAGTTCGTAAATCCCTGTCCACTGAAGCGGAGCAGAGGATTTATGCAATTTCATTGGTTAATATTGGCACACGGTTACTCCTCTCCTCTCCTCTCCGCTCCAGTGGACAGGAAGCCTTATTCTACTTTAAAATTCGTGGCACCGACAGTGCGTTGAGCGAACACTTCTGTCACGGACGCCATTCAAAGCCGTCAGCAGCCTCCCCAGAGGCGTCTCCGTACTCTGTGTACTTGTCAACTGCTTATTTACACGATTCGAGATACTGTATTTTAGTTTTTACCACCGTTTTTACCGTTATTGCACAACCATCTTTATTCTAACCTTGAATCCTGAGGTCAGTTAGACGTTTAACAAGAATGTATTTAAACTACAAATTCAGCTAATAGTTATAACACAAATTATTTTACAGTTAAAAGTGTGTAGTAATGTTAACTCGTATGTGTTTATCTCGGAAACTGCTAGACAGATTTTGATGAAATTTCAAATTAAACAAATAGGTTGTTCTTCAATTTTTTTATTTTCAATTATTAGTCAGTAGTTACATAATGAACTGGAATTATTATTAAAAAAAAAAAACAAATTGAATGTTTTTAAAAACCGCTCGATAATATAAAAAATATGTTGTATTTACTCAGTGCCTGTAAGAGTCAAGTTTCGTAGATAAACACACACAAACAGAGTAACAACACAAAATTACCACCCACTCAAATAAAAACTTTGCAATATTATTAATAGCTATCGACAATTATTTAATAATAATTAGGTACTTACAAACAAATATTTACAAAATTTTATTTTTTTCATTTAGAAACAATATTTTAATTGTTCCCATAAATTTTTCAATATAATTATAATAAATCATTCCCCGGAGATCATTTTGATGGCTTTTGTAGTTCTTTTTAAACTAGAGGTTTTTGAAGTCTCCTAGAAAAATTTTAGAGTCCCCTAGATTCTTTTAGAGTCTCCTAGAACCATTAAGACTCCGCTAGAACCATTTTAGAGTCCCCTAGATTCTTTTAGAGTCTCCTAGAACCATTAAGACTCCTCTAGAACCATTTTAGAGTCCCCTAGATTCTTTTAGAGTCTCCTAGAACTATTAAGAGTCCTCTAGGACCATTTTAGAGTCGGCTAGATTCCTTACGAGTCTCCTCGAACCATTTAGACTGCTTTTAATTCATGTAGAGTCCCCTAGAACCATTCAAGTCTCCGAGATCCGTTACAGAATTTCCTAGAGCAATTTTTGTCTTTCGTAGAAGTTTCTAGGGTCGTAGGCATATTTCTTTATAGACGATGGCAGTAATATTAGTCGCTTATGGGCCTTAGAATCTTTGACAATCCAAATTAGTCCTCTTGAACTCACTAATAGTTCTATGACAGTATCTTAGAGTCGTAGGGTCTCCATAGCGACCCTTAGAGTAGGTCACACTTTAAAAATATAAATCGTATACAAAATTTATTACCAAAATCGACAATTGTTGCGATCTTTTCCCCATTTTTAAAGTGATTTTAGACCTTTCAAGAACTCAAAGCCACCATTAAACTGTATATCACAAATAACCAAAGACTAGAATCTAATTTTTCGTTGTCGGTGTCGCTACGCCAAGGTTTAGAAGTCCTGGGTATCTAAACTGATTGGTCATGAGGTCTCGGTACATAGCCAGTTGTCTCTGGTCCATTTGGCCGGCCAAACTGCTGTAGAGAGCCACGTAGGGGTCCATGAAAGATGTCATGGGAACTGAGTTCTTTTGCAAATCCATTATTTGAGCTAGGTTCTGATTCTTCATCGCGTTTTGCAGGACCTGGCTTTGGGTGGGGGAGGAATCTTCTCTGATTTGGTAGTTGGGGATGTTAATTGGTGTTTTTTTCTGGGTAGTGGTAGGCGAAGTGTATTTAGGGTAGGGTTCTTTAGGCGGGGTAGGAGTTTTAACGGACATGAACTTCCCGTTGCTCGACCTCTTCTGCGGAGGTCGGTTTTTGCCAGGACTTGAAGCTTTATTGACTAAAGTAATTTCTAAATTCGATCCGACGACTGCTTTCCCGTCGACTAAAGTGTAATTCTTTGTTAAATTCTGTGCCGTTGGAGAGGGGGAGGGGGGTACTCTTACTATCTCCACTGCTGGCTTCTGCGGAGGGGGGCTTGAAGACTTGCAGGTCAGGTCTAGTATGTCCTGGGGAATGCTAGGAGGGGGGGCAGTCTTCAGAGGTTTCATTGGCACTCCGTGAAGAACATGAGGTGGTGGCATGAAGGGATCCTTGGGGTTGCCATAGACAGTCTTTTCAGGCCCTGTGTTACCGAAGATAGACGACGCTTGGATGACTTTCGGAGGCTGGATACCGTTGGCATAGTTCTGTGGGATGATGTTGTACATTTGGAAGAGTTGTGCTTGGGTCATGATCTGGTGCTGTACTGCTGGGTTGAGGAGCATGGGGGGGCCCATGATGTGGGGCCCCACGCCCTGCCAGGGGGCCGGCAGGGCGGTCACTTCGAGGCCTCGCTCTTTGAGGATGTCCAGTTTCTTCTTCTTTACTGCTTGGGGGCTCTCTGGGTACTCGTCTAAGTCGATAATTTCTGGGGTTTTCGGTCTGTAGGGGACCTGTGGGGGGAAAGATTTTTATAAGTAAGCGCTACTGCTGACCCTGAGGTCCTGTATTCCCTGGTCGGGCAAAGTGTTATTGGGTTTTTCCATTCGAAATTTCTCAGTAGCAGCCCGGAGTCTGTATTAGTGCCCGGTCGATGGCAATAGGCTCACCCGCTATTACATGGGACTTAGACATAAATGGAGAAATGTGGGTGTACTATAGATCAGTCTTTCCCAAACTATGGGTCGTGAGCCATTGGTGGCTCGCGAGCGAATATTGCGTGGGCCTTGAAAAATTGCTTCCGATATAAATTGGACAAACTCGTTGCAATTAAAAGTAACTAAAATTGAAGTTGTTGCTAAAGCTATAAATACATCCTTTTTATTGAATAGAATAAATAATATATTTTAAGGGTTTGAGGGTACAGGGTGTAACGTTCACTCATCCCCCATAGAAAAGGGAGGATCCTCCGACCAGACGGGTGTCGTGTCTGGCGGGCAACTGCCCAGAGGTTGAAATTTGGGAAATTGTATATAAGTCTATCGCGCGGTAAACTCTAATTGTGCGATGCAGGATTTGTGTGACGTCAGGATGTTGTGTGACGTCAGGTCTTTGATGCGTAGTTCGCATGTGGCGATTGTAGATGCCGCCACAATATAATTAATTGGGATCAAAAAAAGCTTTTGTGAAAACTGCCCATTTTCTTGGTGACTGTAATTGTTTTTCAATATCTGTGAATGCAGATCAAAATGTCTCAAAAAGTTAAGGACAGTCTCCTAAGACCGTTCTCCTGTAGCTACAACGGTTAAGGTAGCTGCCCTTGCTGCCCTGTATATGCCCGCCTGCTAGTGCCCAGTGTTACCTCCACGATGTCGTCGTCGTGCTGCGCGTGCGCCGGCGGGTGGTGGATGCCGAAGTTCGTGACCGGCGGCGACACCGGGACCGACTCGGGCCGAAGTGGGTGAGGGGCTGCAGATATATAGAATACGTGTTATAATTATAGTAATACATACATTTGTTTAACCTTATATTTATTGGAACGAAGTTCCTTATCGCGCGTTGCGAAAGGGGGCTAGACGGAAAAAATTAAGACCAAAAGTTGTAACGACACTTTTTACTATAGTTGTAAGCCGTGCGGCGTGCGCGTGTTTCTCTGTCTGTCTCTCTCTCTCTCTCTCTCTGAACTTCGTTCCATCCGGGTGTCCCTTGACATCTCTCAAGTTTTTATTTTTATTTAAAATGTTCGTAATAATCCGAATTAGGTTTTATGGTAAGAAAAATGGGAAAAGGTACCCAGATTTTTTTATTCAAAATCGCTTATTATTGAACGGCCTTTTTCTATGGAATTTTTGTATGATGTCAAGACCATAATTCGTTATCAGTCAGAAATACGTTAATTTCCCATTTATTTTTATTTTCCAGCAGTGCAAATTTACAAAACAATCACATTGAAATCTGGACAGGACAACGTCTATCGGATCAGCTATTCCATATTTGAAAGTTAGTTTCCAATTGATTTTATTTCTACTTAAACAATTGCCAACTTTATTACCGTGTAAATTAAATTGATTTCGCAATGGCCAGAACTGTTGAAAAAGTCATAAAAATGTTTAAAGTTGTAACGCAAACTGAACTTTAAAGGGGTGGGTTTACAGTTAATTTTCCAAAAACACATATTTGTTTACATTTTTGGAACCAAAATCTCGAACGCAGGATAGTAGTGCAATAAGTCAATGTGATGTCGGTACTCACGCGTGCTGGCCGGCGTGAGCTGCGCGTGCGGGCGCGCCGGCTTCACGCGCACTGCGCGTAGTGAGCTGCGGCCCACGGGCCGGGATGTCTTCTGTCACAACACAACATTATTATAGAGGATCACGACAGAAAGTTTATCCGAACTCACACACTGTCATTTGTTAAAATGTTGGAAAAAATCTTCTACAGTTATCAATATGACGAAGGAATATGTGTCTCTTTCGATATTATCAGCCATATTTTAACTACTGTGGCCGTACTGTGGGTAGCGTTGGTTATTGCGCAATAGAAAACCCGTTTGCAGTTCAGATCAAATTATAATTCACGATCTAATTAACCACACTAGCAATTCACACTGCTTAGCTCCGGCCGGTCCGAGCTTTATGTCGTAGACTCTGCCGAGCGCCGCTAGTCGGCGCTGGCGTCCCGATTAGTCGACTCAGTAACGTATTTCCGACAAATATAATATATTTATCCACCATTGCTTAATTTTTAACGACATTTTTTTTTTTTTGCGATTAGGTGATAACTAAAAAACTTACAAGGTCGGTGGGTGCAGGCGCGGCGTGACCGTTAAGTGGCGTCGCACGAGACGTCAAGGAATCGACTCCTGAAATTATAATAATTAAACATAATTAATTTAATAAATCCATCCCTTTTCTTATGAGCGTTTATACTGAAAGTAGGCAACATCGCAAATAGCTGTAAAATATTTCGCTGTTTTGATTAATTTGGCAAAATTACTGTATGGAAATAAGAAATATAGCTAACCTTAATTTGTGTAAAAAAGTAGAAAAATACGGGCAGCACATGCCCGTGGACGACATTGTATCGTCCACGGGCATGTGCTGCCCGTATTTTTCTGAATATTCATGACAAATTATTGAAAATTTACTTAAAAGGGGGGGGGGGGGCTATCTTAATTTTTTTGTTTTTCAATATCCCCTTATGATATTATGGACTTACACTTGTGTGTTATTAAATAATACTGTTTTTTTTTTTTGAAAATTAAAATATATTAGTTAATCCGATAAAGTAACTTAGCAGCTTTTAGAAATAATACACAGAATCCAAATCGAGCCAATAACGCAAGAGATGTAGCAAATGCCACAATTAAAAAAAAAAATAATATTGAAAATATTAAGTTAATTTTTCATGAATATTCTGAAAAGTACGGGCGGGTAGCCCATGGGCGACATTGTATAATTAATACAAAAATCCAAAACTCACCCATACTAAATTTCTGCATATCACTCAAATAGTTTTGACTAAAATCCCTCCCCTCTTCCTTCTGTCCCTCCGACTTGGACACATCCAAGCCCTCAAAAACCTTAACCGGTTCGATCAGCTTCTCAACCGGTTTCACCGATATCTTAACCGTTTTCTCCTCTTTCGGTAGAGAGTCTAGAAACTCTCTGTTCAGCTCTTCGGCGTTTTTGACTATAATGTCATCTTTGGTTGTTATTTCTCCAGTTTCGCTGTCGATTCCGATTTTGTCGAAAGTGTCGAGTTTGTCGAGTTTAGGGGAGGGCGAGGGCGTGCGCAGGCCGCAGTGCTCCCGGCGCGGGGACTCGCTCACGTCGACGGTGGCCACGGTGCGCGGCTCGGCCAGCTTGCCGTTCAGTTTGAGGGAGGAGCCGTTGCGTCGCTCGTGGTTCTCGAAAGGGAGGAGGAATCTGGAGGTGGATAACAAAATTGTTTATTTCAAATCAAATCAGTTTAATGCAAACACGTTGTATGGTTGGAATCAAATAAAAAAAACAAATACATTAAAGCAGGGATTCCGAACCTTTTAACATACGCACCCCCTTAACTTTCTTAAATATCTACGCCCCTGAGTTACTTTGTCGACTTAAACAGAAAAGCATAAGACTATAAAGCAAGCGAAAGTGAGGTCGAAAATGTTTGCACCCCCTTGGATAGGTTAGATTTTCTTTTGGATATATGCTGGTCGCGCACTAAACCCTGCTTGCAATTCGCATGTGGCGATGTAGATGCCACACATGTACAACACACACACCTCTCGTAGTGCCTCCTGGTGCGGGCGGGCTGGTCGGCCGCGAGCGCGCGCCACAGTTATAGATGGCGCCACATATGTACAATACCTCTCGTAGTGCCTCCTGGTGCGGGCGGGCTGGTCGGCCGCGAGCGCGCGCCACAGTTATAGATGGCGCCACATATGTACAATACCTCTCGTAGTGCCTCCTGGTGCGGGCGGGCTGGTCGGCCGCGAGCGCGCGCCACAGTTATAGATGGCGCCACATATGTACAATACCTCTCGTAGTGCCTCCTGGTGCGGGCGGGCTGGTCGGCCGCGAGCGCGCGCCACAGTTATAGATGGCGCCACATATGTACAATACCTCTCGTAGTGCCTCCTGGTGCGGGCGGGCTGGTCGGCCGCGAGCGCGCGCCACAGTTATAGATGGCGCCACATATGTACAATACCTCTCGTAGTGCCTCCTGGTGCGGGCGGGCTGGTCGGCCGCGAGCGCGCGCCACAGTTATAGATGGCGCCACATATGTACAATACCTCTCGTAGTGCCTCCTGGTGCGGGCGGGCTGGTCGGCCGCGAGCGCGCGCCACAGTTATAGATGGCGCCACATATGTACAATACCTCTCGTAGTGCCTCCTGGTGCGGGCGGGCTGGTCGGCCGCGAGCGCGCGCCACAGTTATAGATGGCGCCACATATGTACAATACCTCTCGTAGTGCCTCCTGGTGCGGGCGGGCTGGTCGGCCGCGAGCGCGCGCCACAGTTATAGATGGCGCCACATATGTACAATACCTCTCGTAGTGCCTCCTGGTGCGGGCGGGCTGGTCGGCCGCGAGCGCGCGCCACAGTTATAGATGGCGCCACATATGTACAATACCTCTCGTAGTGCCTCCTGGTGCGGGCGGGCTGGTCGGCCGCGAGCGCGCGCCACAGTTATAGATGGCGCCACATATGTACAATACCTCTCGTAGTGCCTCCTGGTGCGGGCGGGCTGGTCGGCCGCGAGCGCGCGCCACAGTTATAGATGGCGCCACATATGTACAATACCTCTCGTAGTGCCTCCTGGTGCGGGCGGGCTGGTCGGCCGCGAGCGCGCGCCACAGTTATAGATGGCGCCACATATGTACAATACCTCTCGTAGTGCCTCCTGGTGCGGGCGGGCTGGTCGGCCGCGAGCGCGCGCCACAGTTATAGATGGCGCCACATATGTACAATACCTCTCGTAGTGCCTCCTGGTGCGGGCGGGCTGGTCGGCCGCGAGCGCGCGCCACAGTTATAGATGGCGCCACATATGTACAATACCTCTCGTAGTGCCTCCTGGTGCGGGCGGGCTGGTCGGCCGCGAGCGCGCGCCACAGTTATAGATGGCGCCACATATGTACAATACCTCTCGTAGTGCCTCCTGGTGCGGGCGGGCTGGTCGGCCGCGAGCGCGCGCCACAGTTATAGATGGCGCCACATATGTACAATACCTCTCGTAGTGCCTCCTGGTGCGGGCGGGCTGGTCGGCCGCGAGCGCGCGCCACAGCTTGTGGCGGCACACGGCCTCGTAGCCGCCGCGCGACGACACCGACAGGTACAGCGCGCGGAGAGACACTGAACCGAAAAGAAATTAAAATTTATTCATCATTACAAATACAAAATAGTTTATTGTGATAAATAGAAAATTACATGCTATATTATTACATATATATATATATATATTATTATATATTATTATTATTATTTTATTATTGGTCTATTATTGTATGCTTTATGAATGTATGTATTTATTGTGTATGTAAATGGTACACCACTGACTACCTGCAGTATTTGTCTCTCCTTCTCCCTTTAATCCATCCAAAGGTTGTCTGTAAAAGATCGCTTTTAGCGATAAGACCGCCCATTGTGTCACCCTATGTAAAATGACTACATTTTTATCTGTATTTTTTATGGTGTACATAATAAAGAATATTCTATTCTATTCTATTCTATTACATTACATTTAAATGTGTTTGGAGCCTCCTTTTAACCAAACAAGGCCTATATTAGAAAGCTCAGCTCTTTCACATCACTTTCGTTTACTTATGCCCACAATCACTGGTCACTTACCTTAATATATACAAGAACACAAATCATTGGTATTCACACACTCATTCACACACCCCAACACACACGCACTCATACACACACATACACACGCATACCAGTAACCCCTATTTTTTATTTTTTATTCCTAGAAATATTCGATTGACTAGTTGCGAACCCGGACACACTGCGTTCGGCGCTTGGCGTGGCAGCACGTCGTGTCCGGGTTTGCGACAAGTCAATCGTCATCCTGAGGATACCTCGTTGAGAGGTGGAGAGGATTAGGTTACTAAATATACGTTGTCTATTGTATTTTATAATGGATTTCCGCAAAGACACGCCTGAGTCAATTAACTGGTTTTTATTTTGTATAATTTTGTGGCTCAGTCTCGGCAAATTGTGTATGTTATATGTTTACCCGACTGCACGACCGCAAAGACAGACAGGGATATATTATTTTTATTTTATATAGTATGTGTCAATTAACTGTGTTTTAGTTTGTTAGGTTTTTTCTTTTGTTAATACACTGAATAAATGATTCTCATCGGCAAAAATTACGAATTTTCATACAGACTTTCAACCCCTGTAAGGGATGAATTTTTAAAAAGCTTTAGTGCTTACTTCCGTTATATAAGTTTAGGCAATCTGTGCCTAAACTGAGTGATTGTGTTACAGTTTTTTTATTCAGGAGAAAATTTATTTATCCTTCTACTCACAGTGCTTCAGGGTGTGTCCACTCTTGAAGGGCTCGCTCCTGCTCTTGTAGAACATCTTCAGTGTCTGGAGAAAGGCTCTGTCCTCGGGGGTCTGTTCTATTCTCTTGTACTCCTCCTCGTCCTCGTCGCTGGGAGGGGGGGCGCCGTTGCGGAGGGACAGGCGGCGGGGGGTCTGGGGAGAGACGATAAAGAACATGTTATTTGTTTGTATTACTTTAACATAACACAGCCAGAGGCCAATTACATTAGTTAAAATCTCGGCCCGAGTCAACTCAACCCGAATAATAATAATACCAATAATTTCACTCCCGATGACGGTGATCAGAAAATCGATATTTTAAAATAAATCATTACGAGTTTATTGTTTTCCGAAGATTTTGTTTTTTTTTTACATACAAAGCAGGAGAACATAATTATCTACAATGCCTATTTCAATTATGATATCTATATGAGTAGCCTAAGTTTATTAGTTTTTTGTATTGTCTGGTCTAAAAAAGACAAGCGTTCCTTTGGCTTTAGCTAAGAAAATGACAGACATCGGATCTTCTGACAATAGAAAAGTTTTCTATCTCACTCTTGCACATCAAATCTGCAATAGTCTAGCAAATAAAAGACAAGAAGGCGATTTAACGACGTAGTATCTAGTATTATTATTCGGGTTGAGTTGACTCGGGCCGAGCTGTCACTGACCCTCTCAATCATCCCCAGGACCGAAACCCTAAAAGGTAGACAGATTTACATACAATTCAGTAACTCACCGTGGGGTCAGTACTATGGGCGGGCCCCGTGGCGGGCGGGTCGTCGGAGTCGGAGCGGTCGCTGGCGCGCTCGGCGTGCGCGGCGTCGGGCGTGTGCGCGCGGCGCCGGCGCCCGCGCGGCCGGCCCTTGAGGCGCGGCGCCAGGTGGTTGCACACGAACTCGTGGCCTTCCAGCTCGGGGTACTCAAATGTGTCCTGCAAGTGAACGTACTTGATGCAACAAAACAAAAAAAAAAGTGAACATTAAATGAAATTGTTTATTCTGTAAATTGAATATTGGAAACACTAACAAGTAATATAAAAAAAAAAATACATTTACCAAACACGAGTTTTCCACTCAGACAAACATCAACTTTGTGCAAGTGTAAATAAAGTTGATTTTAGATCCACTAGTATTGTTGAAACAGTCAAAAAAATATGAAAATGTAGCGAAAAGTGAATCTTATATGTAGGCATCACAGTTGTTTTTTCTAAAACTCATGTTTGTTAACATGTTTGGCAAATGAATTGGGAACGCTGATTAGACAGAGCAGTGGTGGCCCAATGGTAACGGTCGCGACTTACGAGTTGTAAGTCGTAGGTTCGAACCCAAACAGGCGCATTACTTTGTGTAAATTATTTCATCACCACTGCTCTCAAAACGGTGAAGGAAAACGTCGTGAGGAAACCGGCATGTCCTATAGAACCAAAAATTCGAAGACATGTGACATCTACCAACCCGCACTGGGCCGGCGTGGTGGATTACGGCCCACTCCCTCTCACAGAGAGGAGGCCGTAGTCCCAACAGTGGGAACGTTATAGACTGATTGAGAAGCTAGATGGAGTCGACATTTTCTATCGACTACCCCTGAGAAAAAATGGTGAAACTCATCAGTGCTTCGTATCCTTCTAGAACTGACACCAAGGAGTCTCGCAGCCAAAACGCCTGTATGCCTTCGAGCCGATGATGTACATCGCCAGAACAACTCCTCGCGTTGTATTACAGTATCCTGGTGTTGATCGTCAGTGCTGCGTATCCTCCTAGACCTATGACCAAGGAGTCTCGCAGCCATGACCCCTCGATGCCTCCGAGCTATGCTGCACATCGCCAGAACTGCTCCTCACCTTGCAGTAACTGTACTGCTAGGATACTGATCCTGGTGATGATCGTCAGTGCCGCGTATCATCCTAGACCTATGACCAAGGAGTCTCGCCGCCATGACACCTCGATGCCTTCGAGCTATGCTGCACATCGCCAGAACTGCTCCTCACCTTGCAGTAACTGTACTGCTAGGATACTGATCCTGGTGATGATCGTCAGTGCCGCGTATCATCCTAGACCTATGACCAAGGAGTCTCGCCGCCATGACACCTCGATGCCTTCGAGCTATGCTGTACATCGCCAGAACTGCTCCTCACCTTGCAGTAACTGTACTGCTAGGATACTGATCCTGGTGATGTTCGTCAGTGCCGCGTTTCATCCTAGACCTATGACCAAGGATTCTCGTCGCCATGACACCTCGATGCCTTCGAGCTATGCTGCACATCGCCAGAACAACTCCTCGCGTTGCATTACAGTATCCTGGTAGTGATCGTCAGTGCCGGGTATCCTCCTAGTCCTGCGACCAAGGAGTCTCGCCGCCATGACACCTGTATGCTTTCGAGCTATACTGTACATCGCCAGAACTGCTCCTCACCTTGCAGTAACTGTACTGCTAGGATACTGATCCTGGTGATGATCGTCAGTGCCGCGTATCATCCTAGACCTATGACCAAGGAGTCTCGCCGCCATGACACCTCGATGCCTTCGAGCTATGCTGCACATCGCCAGAACAACTCCTCGCGTTGCATTACAGTATCCTGGTAGTGATCGTCAGTGCCGGGTATCCTCCTAGTCCTGCGACCAAGGAGTCTCGCCGTCATGACACCTATATGCCTTCGAGCTATACTCTACATCATCAGAACAACTCCTCACCTTGCAGTACAATATCCTGGTGTTACTAGTAGGGGCCGCGTACCCTCCTAGAGCTGCCACCAAGGAGTCTCGCAGCCATGATGCCTGGATGCCTTCCAGCCGAGCTATGAGTGCCCTGTAGCGGCAGTACCTCGGGTAAGAGAAGACTACCACGCCTGGAGCGTCTGTGTCCACCACTGTAAGAGACGAGGAAGAGATCATTAGTAAAATATACCTTGTGCCCGATTGATGGTGTAGCGGCATCTACATCGCTACATGCGAACTACGCATCATAGACCTGACGTCACACAACATCCTGATGTCACACAAATCCTGCACCGCGCAATTAGAGTTTACCGCGCGATAAACATATATAGAATCTCCCAACTTCAAACCTCTGGGCAGTTGCCCGCCAGACATCACACCCGTCTGGTCGGAGGATCCTCCCTTTTCTATGGGGGATGAGTGAACTTTACACCTTGTTCCTCATACCCCTAAAATGGCAATACGCTCGCCCCCTATTACATGGGACTTAAATATAACTGGCGAAATCTTCCTGCTGTCGTCAAACGCGGATCCAGCCCTCAAAAAAGGCTGTGGTCACAGCCATTCGACATCGGCCAAGTGCGAGTCGTAGTATGAACTCACTCATGATCGATATAGTACATTCCTACAAAGGAGATGTTTACAAAATATATGACTGCCTGACTAAGATTTTGTATAGTTCCACGTGGGCAAAGCCGTGGGGCGAACTCTAGTACATTAATAAACTTATAAAATTTTTGTTCGCTCACGAACATAACAAAAGTAAATGTGTGTTTGTTTGCACATCACAGTGTCACATTTCGACTCGTAAACTACTGAACCGATTTTGTTATTCGATATCATCAGAACGAGTCAGTTTAGGTTACCTATGTTTATAAACAGTACTAACTACTTACGTCAGCGCCACGCCACGCCACCAAAAAGGAAGGCGGCGCGGAAGTTCTGGCGGTAATGTATATGTCGTAGCCAGAACTCTCACGAGTTTTTTTTAATAAAGGCATTGTATATAATATCATCAGCCTATCGACCTCAATAGACCGTGAAAGGGTGATGTCACACAAGTCTATTAGGGTTGTGGGCATGCCCATCGTGCCCACAACGGTGGATCCGCGCTTGCTGTCGTCACATGTTACGTGGAGTTGGCGCAGCACGTTTTTTTACATCCATTTTCCCCTGACAACCGCCATCTTGTTCAATCCTTTTTCATTCTTATAGGGACTGTGGAATATTTCTTGGTAAAGAAGGTTTAGAAAGAAAAGGTGTAGAAATATGTTCCTGTTGCCTTGTTTGTTTACGCCGTCCCGTTGCAGTATTCTATGGCACAACGAGGCGGTATCTGCTATTTTGGACCGTGATTTGCGGGGTGACAATGTGGCGGCATCAACATCGCCATATGCGAACTTCGCATCAAAGACCTGATGTCACAGAACATCCTGACGTCACACAAATCCTACATCGCGCAATTAGAATTTACCGCGTTCATATACAAGCTCCCGATTTGAACCTCTGGGCAGTTGCCCGCCAGACACGACACCCGTCTGGTCGGAGGATCCTCCCTTTTCTATGGGGGATGAGTGAACTTTACGCCCTGTTCCTCATGCCCCTAAAGATGTATTTTCTTTCTTTCTTTCTTTCTTTCATGGAGTACTTCGTTTTTGGAAGGGGATGACCCCACAGAAGTTTGCCACCCCGTCATGGAGTACTTCCGCCGTCCCAGCATTCACAGGATCCGTCACACATTCCAGCCATTCTTTCTTTGCTGTTACTATGCAACCCATTTTATTGACTTGAATGTGCCCTGGCGGCTGTGAGTATGTCATGCTCACTCAGATGTCTCGCTGACGGTGGCGCGTGTGTTGGATCATTTAGCTCCCTTCAAAATGGTTGAGCTGAATGGTGCTAATCCATGCGTCATGTTCGTGAACGGGCGCCGTCAGTTGGGACTGGTCAACTCTCAGCTGCCTTGGCTGATTTAAATTTTTGAATTGTTATTTGTTTTATCTTTTTATTACGGACGCTTCTAACGTGCACGTCTTTCTACATTGTTCTCACATGTTTAATTTCAACATGGAAAGATGTAACCGATATTTTGTAACAATTTATTTAAAAGAGTGTCCGTGGAGTTTCTTAAAAAAACTACTATGACAGTAAAAAAATAATAACAGAATGGATACAAACGCTTACTTACAATGATACCGAAACACTTTTGAAACCTTGAAACATACACACCCTCGCACTCATGTACTCTCAGTCACACCTACAGGCTACACTTTCACTCACGATTACTCACACACATACTTACACCCACTCATACACACATTTGATTTCATATTTTAATGTTAGTTTATGTAAATTATACGTTTTGCTTTTTATGTATCACGTCTTGCTATGGAAGAGCGGACTCTCCTAATACAGGCACTATCTGCCTAAAAGGAGGATCCAATCAAATAATATTGTTGATACCAATACTTGTTTTACCAATAAACTATTTTATTATTATAATTATATTATTATCTTGCCCGTTCTTCTCCATAGGAACCTACTACGCTTTGGAATGGGCAACTAGCTTCATATTTCTGACTGACCGATTCCTTGACAATTCAAAAGTGCCTGTAAATGGTTTTTTTTGAGTTTTTTGAGACTCTGCAGGAACACAGGCGTCTTGTTATGAACATAATATGCATAACATAACATCACACCTGCAGTCCCCGAGGGGGCGGTAGAGCTGTACCTATACTACACCCACATTTCGCCAGTTATGTTTAAGTCCCTTGTATTTATTTATTATTTATTTAATACTTGTAAAAATGTACAGAGGCGGACTTAATGCCACAGGCATTTTCTACCAGTCAACCTTTGGGTGATGCAGAGACAAACAGTGGTAAGTGCAATAGCGAGAATTGAGGAATAAATATTTATTTAAGAGGGTTTATCCTAAAAGTTGGCAACGGCGCAAATAACTCAAATATTTACCTGTTTTGATTCTTATAGCAATATTACTGAATAAAAATAAGAAATCTGGCTAACTAGCGAACTAGAATATTAATAATGAATTGCAATCATAACATTGAATTTGATGTTGTACCCGTTTTAGGTGTAAAAAACGCATTTGGAAAGATTCCAAATAGTTTTTTTACATCTTAAACTAAACATTCGGTGTTATGATATTAATTATTGCATTTCATAATCAATATTCTAGTTCGCTAGTTAGCCACATTTTTTATTTCCACACAGTAAAATTGCTAAATTAATCAAAACAGTGAAATATTTGACATCTATTTGCGACGTTGCCCACCTTCAGAATAAACGCTCTTAAATATAAAGATATACTTAGACCTATTAAAAACTATAAATATAATATATGCACTTAATTACATATAAATTATAAGTACAAATAAATACGCATAAATAATAATAATAAATAGTAATAGGGGCGAGGCTATTGCCATCAACTGCATACAAGTCCACACACAGAAATTTCATTTTGGAAAACCTAATAACGGCTACTAGTTAAATATGAATGAACTTGTTTATTGTGCCTTACTTTTTCACCATATTTACGTCATAAAAAATTATCTTATCTTAGCCTGACCTGAGATTTGAACCCAGAGCTTCACCAGGTTCCATGCACACTTCGTCAAATAGTTACATGCTCAGTTAGTTACATAGCCTGCGTATCACAGATTCACATCACACATGCACACATAAAGAAATTGTCACATGCGCACTTGGTCAAAAAGACGATGGTCACATGCTCACTTAGTAACTCAGTCTGTTCTCACGTCAAATGGTCACAAGCTCCGTTAGTAACATAGTCTGTTCTCAGATTTAATTTACACTTGAGGCGACGCAACACAGCCCACGGCTAAGCTACAAGTTGAGATGGAAGAAAACTTATCTTGTCGACTTCTTGATAATTTTTTAATTGTAACAGCGTGTTTACAATAGAACGGTCAAAAGAGTACTGGCTTATCTTCGGTTTGTATGAAAATGTAGGCGGGATCGGCCACTGCGACCCGCGGCCACGCTACGCACGAATGCGTGCCTGGCAAACAAATGAACCACGTAGCCAACGCGGCAGAGATCTCCGTGGACATACTACGTAGCAGAGAAATTACTTAGCTCAAACGGTCACATGCGCATGTGACCGCGAGAACTACGCATCACACTGACGTCACGTAAATCCTGCATCGCGCAAGCAAAATTATCCGCCCATTATCATGTATACAATATCCTGACATCAACCGTCGAGTACTAGCACACCAGATTAAACACCGGTCAGAGTATCCTCTTTTTTCTATGGAGGTTGAGAAACACACCTCATACCCACATATACATGGTCAACTCATTTCCACTCAACAATAGCACTCTTCTCATCTACATCGCTACATGCGAACTACGCATCAAAGACCTGACGTCACACAAAATCCTGACGTCACAAAAATCCTGCATCGCGCAATTAGAGTTTACCACACGATGGACATGTACAGGGGGTACCACAGATATGCCATATGGAGGGAAAGTACCTTGAATATTGTAGATGGAACATTTTACTGAAAGAAGACATTATTTGAATTTTAAACTGCATCCATAGATATTTAAATAATTACATGGTTGAACCGGAAATCGAACCCGTTACACGAGAAAAATAATCACCCTGTAGCTTTATTATACCGATCGAAAGGCGTAAGGATTATTTTTTGCTAAATAACATAGTGTCAAAAATAAAAGGAAGACCATGAATTTTAACATTTATAATACAAAATTAATCAATTTATCAAATGCTCAAAATGAGTCCCTTCCTGTTGAATACAAAGTCGCACTCTTTAGATCCTCCCTTTTCTATGGTGGATGAGTGAACTTTACACCCTGTTCCTCATACCCCTAAAGTATAAACATCACTGAAATCCAGCCAGCGCGTGGCGCGACAAGTCGGCCAGGTGGGCGCAGGCGCCGCGCATTCTCTTGCCCTAATCCTAATTTGTTTAACGTGCGTCGGCGCAACATGTCTTCGTCTTCCACACTTCTCCATCAGTCGTCATCTCGGTAGTCCCCTCCTTTCTATCCACATCATCTTCCACACAGTCCATCCATCGTTTCTTTGGTCTTCCCCTACTCATATAGCCATCCACATCCATAACCAAAGTTTTCTTACACATCCTACGCAGCAGTGGAATTTACGCTTAACTCACACAGTCACATGCACACATGGTCAGTACATCGTCTTACCAATAGAACTCTTCTCACTATCAACATCACTGAAATCCAACTTGGTGTGCGTGAGCGGCGCGTGGCGAGGCAGGTCGGCCGGAGGTGCGCAGGCGCCGCGCCATACAGCCCTCAGCCCCCAGCGCCATTCGGTGCCCACGCACATCCAGGAGAGCAGGTCGTCTGCGCGGAGGACTACTTTGTCGTTGATGGCTAGTACTTCGTCCTGGAAAGAGAGAGAGAGATGATTATGTATGATATACTAGCACGCTGTAATTTGGCATATGTATATTAAACACGACAAAGTGGTAAAATAAAATCAAGAAAAATATTTTGTTTTGGATACCTACAGTAAAGTGGGGATGTTTTTTTTTTCTCGTCTACCCCATGTTGTGGGGTATCGATAGAAAGGTCGTTCAAAAATATTGTGAGTTTGTGAAAACCATTTTAGGATTCAGGGATCCGTTTGCGAAATATTAAGCTTTTAACTGGTTTTTTTTGTTAGAGTCAAGTGTCTCCTCCCCCTGCCAGCTAAATGGTTGTACTTGGGTATGTGAAAAAATTCACAGCAGTAGTATACTAGTGCTGTGAATTTTTTCACATTATAATATTTCACATTATATATTTCACGTTATATATATATAACGAAATTAAAAGGAAAACTATCAGAGCTAAGTAGGCTGTACAGGTTAACGAGTAATAATCAACCAACTTAAATTTGCGGTTTGAAAAACATGTTCTCCCATACATTCCGTATGGGAGAACATGTTTTTCATCTACAATGTTAAGTTTGTTCTTGGGATAAATTCATCCCAACTACGAAACCCTTCATTGTGCGGGGTCCGACACGCAGTTTTCCGTTTTTTTTTAAATTCAAACACCCGTTTTCTAAGTGAGGAAAATGGCATATAGCCAGGTGGTCTGAACGTAGGACGAATATATACGTAATTAATATAATGAATCTGTGTAGCGTTCTGTGTTACTGTAGCGTGTCCCGCGTTCGTATAATAGGGATGATGACTAAAAAATTTTTTTTAGTCCGTCTTTGAGATTATAAAAAAAAATTGGACACGTATTCTTTCTTTTTATACGTAATCTAAAGATTACGGCGATCCATAGTTGGGAAGAATATATTATCTCAAGAAGAAACTTAACATTGTAGTTGAAAAACAGTCTCCCATACATTCCAACTGCAAACGTAAGTTTTTGATGTGAAACATCTATAGCCGCACGTAAAACCGATGGTGACGCATGCCGTAGGCAACGGAAGGAACACGGGTGGGTTTTAGTCAGTAAAAGTCTGACACTCCCTCTCGCTCTGCCCAGAGCGGGAGGAGTCATTTGATGATTTCCCACCCCAAAAAAAAAAAAAAAAAAAAAAAAAACGCATGCCGTGGCGACGCGTCGCCACGCTATATGATGGTATATATATAGTCTATATGCAGTAGTGTGTACGGTGTGGCGACGCGTCGCCATGCGCAATCGACTGTGCGATTAGTTAATTATTATCGTTATTAACGATTATTATATTATATTAATTGTTATTAACGATTTTTTTTATGACATATTTAGTTCCTATCACAATATGTTCTTTTCTGCATATTACTTTTACAAAATAATGTCGATGTTTCACATCTGCCAGGCGTCCCGTGACGGCTCACATTTTTTACGCACAATATTGAGATATTTGCTATGTTATTCAAAATTAATTTATGTACGTAGCATGTCCGTTTGGGTCATAGAAATTGATATGAACTTAATCGGTCCATTAGATTCGGAGCAAATTGGCTGTGACAGACGGACAGACAGATAGAGAGCCACCCAGCCAGCCAGCCAGATAGACACACTATAAGGGTTCCGTTTTTCATTCGGACGTGCGGAACCCTAATAAAAACCTTTAAGTAGGTGAAGCCCCTTTTAATCCTTTCGGAGATGACAATCATAAAATATACTCCTAAAAACCCGTTATTTTCACTAATGGTTTAATATCCGTTCTCAAACGTTTACAGACTAAACTGGCTGGGAGTTAGCGAGTTATTTTGAAACTAGCTTCTGCCCGCGACTTCGGCCGCGTAAAATGTATTGGTCCCAGACGCAGCGGGTCGCGTCGCATCGCCCGCCCGCGCTGTTACTTCTTTTTCTGACGTTTTTTTCTTTTTACTCGGTTCTTAAGGGTCGTATAGAATAGAATAGAATAACTTTATTTCGGACACAAATATCCATATAGTGTTAGTAACATACAAAAAAATAACTTATTGCCTAGTGTTTGTAAAAATCAACCTCCGCACAAACTGCTGTACAATCGGAGAGCCGAAGCTCTCGGCTACAGTTTTCAGAATGCTGTTTCGACTGCCCCTCACTCTCCTCAGTAGCGACGCAGTTTTTTTTGCGTATAATTGCATGGAAGCCGTCGGTGCGGGCTTGCGCAAACATTTCCGACGCGCTACAGTAACGAGGCAGCCTCAACAACATCCTGAAAGCATTGTTATATTGGACGCGCAGGACATCCAACGATCTCTTAGTACAATTGACCCATAGATTGCCCGTGTACAAACTTTGACAATAAGCCTTAAAAAGTGTTATATTTACTTGGTCTATACACCGCGCAAATCTACGGGACAACATATTGCTCCGGACCGCTAGAGCCCTGCGCTCCCTCTCAATGTCTACATCGTCCTTGAGGTCAGCATGATATTAAATAGCCAGCCTACCTCTATAATTGGACTAGTATCTATCACATAAGTAATTAATTTATCTGTCGTTGATTCATTTTTAATTATTTTTACCTATTGTGGTAAGTATAATATTTTTTTCTAGGTGCATCGTCTTCACATGTATCTAATGTACCTATACAAAATATTGTAAAACATTTTAAAAGACTATCGGTGGAGTTTCTTGCCCATTCTTCTCCATACGAAAACTACCTTTTGGAAGAGGCGACTAGAATCATTTTTTTTTTTTGTACATTTTGACGTTCAAAAGTGCCTTACAAGGGCCTATATAAAAATAAATGATTTGACTTTGACTTTGGTTAACAAATGATAAAAGGATTTTATAAATCCTATTGGTAATTCATTCCAGAGATTAGAGAATTCAAACTAAACAAAAAAACTCTTAACTTTATTATACTTTTATTAATATTTATTTATTTATTAGTATAGATTTAAAACTGGTTAAATTATAGCTCGAGCTAAAAAAAACTTACTAGTAGTTAAGATAAGATCAATCTCTTGCGAAATAAAATACATAGTAATTTCTTAATTAATATAAGCAATCAAAGGATTACGTCACGCTGTGTATGCTTTACCTAAGTTAAATTAATTAGAAAGAAAGATTTTCTTTTATTTTTTTATTGTTTATTCTGCACAAACAAAACGCACATATAAAAGCAAAAAGACATAAAATATACACATACAAAAGTAGCCAAAGGTCCTGTATTAAACCAAAGAAAAAATATTTAAAATTGATTTTGTTTTTTTTATTTTTTTTATTTAAAGAGTTTTTTTGCCTCCAGCACGCTCAGCATGACTACAATGGAAACGGGTTTTGTCGACGGAAGAATAGACAAAATGACAGATTGTGATTGTTTATCTATGCGTGCAGATGATATACTCATACAGCCTTACTAATAAAAATAAGTTAAACATCTGTTTAACGGTTGTATTGTTATACAATGTTTAAGCTGTGAATAGGCGTTACACACTACCCTTACTAATAATCAGTATTTAAACAATGAGTAGTTACCCATTGCTTATGACAGAAACCACTGGCAACATTAGAAGGTGCGTTCTGAAATTGGTACTGCATAATATCAAGGACATTATTTTATTTGGGAAAACATTTATAATTTTGTACTTATATGTTTGAAAAATGTAAATTTAAATAATTACGTTAATTTTATTTCCAATACTACTGATTTTGCGTTATTTTACGGATAAAAAAATATATTTATTGTTAATTCACTAATGAAGCATGTATTAGGTTAAGAACGCAACCGTAAAAGCTGTTATTGTCAATCTTGAACGTCAAATTATCTCAAAGTCAAATTCAGTACGATTTAAATTATATAATAATGGAGATATTTTTTTTTCTACAATATTGAATGGCTGAAACGAATGATATTTAACTAATAAAAAAAAATTCTTGCATATTCTTTGCTGAACTTATGTTTTAACCGAAACTTATTTTCTTGCTAACAGAAAGGATCTTAACGATTTTTGTAACATTTTCTTTTTCTTGGTGGTTCTTCATTGCCAATTTCATCAAAAATATTGAAATATTGTAAAAAATCCATGGTTTTAAAACTCAATACGACAAAGGCAACTAGATATTTTAGGTTATACAATCGCTATACAAGGTCCGAGGGCTGAATAACGGTTGTACAAAATCTCATTGTTTAAAGACGTCTGTTACACCAGATGTACACAACTGAAACGTCAAATATCGTTTATTGGTAACGTTGATGTTATAAGCTTGGTATACGCCGTGCGTAAAAGTTTATTAGTAAGGCTGTTAGATTTCGAAGCGCGTCGTTTCGACCATTTTCTATGAAGATATATTACTGCTACTTGTTTATACTGTGCCAGTAGGTAAAAATAAAGCAATGACAGAACTCAAACTCAAAGCATTTATTTCAATTAAACCATTTACAGGCAATTTTTAATCGTCAAGGAGTCGGTCAGTCAGAAATTAATAAAACAGATAAATTAATTATGTTATAGATACATGGTGCTCGCAAATTTACAAACATCGTAAAAGACCTGCCTACCCAATAAAGTCAGTAATGTTGCTGACGCTACATGGTTACTAGAACGCTGACGCTATCACAGTATGTGTACATAATTAAAGCTGGCACAAATAAATCGGAGGGGGGCAGCTCCCCGAGTTACAGACGGGTGGGGGAGCTGGGCAGGGACCGGACTTAGGAGTTAGGGGTGAGATTTATTTAAATAGATTACATTACTGGCTTTTGTGATTAGTTACGAGTATATTGCTGCAGTTTTATAGTTTACGAGTACTTAAATATTAGGTAGGTATCATAAATTATATCAATCTTTATGTTTATGGCCGGTTTTACCAACTGATAAGTTCCGGTTATCTTGTCTGACACTTCGGGAGATAATTCTAAAACTCAGATATACAGTTCAATTTTTTTTTCTCTGGTCGATATCCTTTACAGATTGGATATTGAAATAGGCTCAAGGCGACGATACCCGACTTTTAATGATTTTATACTGAAGATCACGTCTAAAGGGGTAGTGATAATAATTTGGAAAAAATATATGTTAAATTAGAGCATTTTCTTAATAACCTAATCTGTGAATGTAAAAGAATATGTTTATATTACATAGTGTAAGTAATTAATTTGTAAAGTTATGTCTAAGGCGGATAAAAAACTGAGAGTCACGCAAAAAACATCAAGCGTATTTTTCTGAAACCTTCACCATTTTTAAGATAATTAATTTAATTATTAATCTTTTACTACAAGTAAACACTTATAGTAAAAGATTAATAAATAAAATTTTATTTTGATTTGTATAATAAATTAATAATGCGTCTAATTTGGGACAGCGCTCCTTGATGGGCGAGTCCTATTACTGGCTGGACGTACGACGCGTTGCGTGAGCTCAGTACAGAACACGCAAGGTAACACACTCAAGGCCACTGGCGAAATGAGGTCTACTACAAGTACACCACTATTCGGAGATTACAGGCGTGTTATTATTTATTTATTTATTTAAATCTCCCTTACAACTAGACCGCGCTATCGCATTAGGTATACACCTGTAATGATACAGGTGTATACCTAATGCGATAGCGCGGTCTTAAAATTAACTAAATTATGATTGTTATGTTATATAATGACCAAAACTCAAAAACCCTTTTCCCAAATCCGTCCCTGCACCATTCTAAATGAAGGTGGGTGGGGGTTCAACTAAAATTGCTTTCGAATAAGTAACCGACCCCCGGATATTTAGAGAGGGGTTCGCGATCTCGCTGCTATGCCGAAACGGTATCACGCTGTATATGGGACAGCTGACTTTGACAGTCAGCTGGTTTAGAACAGGACGGCGATATGCTTCTGCTCTTTCGGTCTATAGTTAGTAGTTGTTAGTAACGGGGCTGTGTTTGGAAAAAATGTCGTTAGTGATTTTCTGATTTCTCTGACTGATGACTTTTTTAACCGACTGCCACAGAAAAAGGGGTTGAAGAATTTCACTATACTTCTGGTGCCTTGTGGTTTGCCTGCGATACCAAAATTCTATAGATAATAAATAGACAGACTACGGTTGCCACCAATAAAATTATAATTGTTTAAGAGAAATGTCTACTGCATGTCTATTATAAAATATAACCATTTGCCGAATTCCCTTCAGGATTTGCCATTGACATTGTTCAAAAGAAGTCTCTTTAAACTTTTACTATGACTGTAATTGTAATAATTTTAATTAACATGAAAAATGTATTTGCACGCCAATGCAGAAACTAAAATTACTCTAATATCTATTGTATCATTTTCTAGCAAATAAATATTTTTGATTTGATTTGAATTATGCTAGTTTTTCTCTTTTCAGTTACGGGTTTTTGTTTTTTTAATATATTTTTATTGAATTAAGTATATATTTTTTTACTTATTGGTATCATTTAAAGAGCAATTTCTAACGGTCTCTCTTTTTCTTTACATAGTATAAAATGAAGTCGCTTCCGCTCTCCGTCTGTTCGCTTAGATCTTTTAAAATACTCAACAGATTTTAATGCAATTGTCAGCAATATAGTGATTCAAGAGGAAGGTTTATATGTGTAATACATACCGAGGCGGGTTGCTAGTATATTATAAATAAGAAAGGAACTGTCTGTCCGTCTGTTACCATATAACGCCCTTAACGGCAATGACTAGTTCATAGGATGCTTTTTATCCCGGGTAGTACGTTCTCGTAGGATAATTTCCGTCATCCACGCCACAACAAAGATTAAAAACACAAAAAAAAAAAAAACTTTTCTTTTTCCTGTTGATGTTTTATATGTTGAGTAAGATACGTACATGAGATTATTGTAATATCATAATAAAAATTCTTAATTTGTCAACCCCCGGTCGGCTTTTGCCAGGGTTGCGAGTTTGTCCGAAAGGGATATCGCGGCCCGCACAGGCAACGGAAGGATCACGGGTGGGTTTTAGCCAGTTAAAGTCTGACACCCTCCCGCTCCGGCTAGAGCGGGAGAAGTTATTAGATAATTCCCCACCCAGAAAAAAAAAAAAAGTTGTTCGGCTTTGTTGGTCGTGTTAATACTTTTAAGTATAGATTAAACACTCCACTTGTAAAAAATTTACATATTTATGTGAATAAAAATTATCATTATCAGTTACACATAACTAAGACCTTAGTAGTAATTCCATAGAACTTTCTAGATTCAAGCCATTTCAAATCAGTGAAATACTTTCGCCCCTCCAGAATAACCCTGCGAGTTATTCTAGCCCCTTCCTAAGAATGTTCCGTAGTAATTCGCAATTTAGATAATAACCGTTTTTCCTGTGGCTTCGCTTGTACAGATTCTAAATTTTATGACCAACTCAGGGAGTTTTACACTACACTCTTATAGTAGGTCAACCATCTACATCTACCTAATCTATTCCCAATTACTATGTTGGGGTCAGCTTACAGTCTCACAGGATGCAGCCAGGTCCGGATTTAAGACAGGACAACAGGGGCCATGGCCCCGGGCCTCAATTTGTTTTTTTTTTGATAAAAAAAAGTTTAGTTGGTCCAATACGCTAAAACCGTTTTGTATAAAAACGATTTAAAACAGATCAATATAAGGAAATTTTCTAATAGCAAATACTCGAAAATTCAGAGCTACATTTCCAAATGTTGAAATTACGTTGAGAATGTACTTGATGTTGATGGCGTCGAACTGCTCTGGAGAATGCCCATTTTCGAAGATGAAATTATAAAAAATAGACTTCAGACTACAATGACACAAAACCGCCTATGAAATTTATCCGTAGTTAGTATTGAAAGTGATTTACTCCGAGAACTGGATTTCACCGAAATTATCAATGATTTTTCGACGAAAAAAGCTCGCAAAGTTCCATTCGCCTAACATTATCTTTTTTTCTTTTGTATTATTTTGAGTACCTATTTTGTATAAATGATTAAAAACTATGTTTTTTTTTTCGTCTGGTCCAAAAACAAAATCAGTGCCTCCACTTCTTGATTGCCCCAGGGCCTCCACCTTTTAATCCGGCCCTGGATGCAGCTGAATACCAGTATTTTACCTGGAGCGACTGCCTATCTGATCTCCACAACTCAGTTACTGGGATGACTGAGTAACACTATACCCCTTGGTACGGCTGATTGCCAGACTTACGACTGTCAAAGATCTTCGAATGACAGCCGGCGTGTGCTTTCCGAGGCACGGAAAGGAGTCTCGGACTGAAATGGATGGTCACCCATCCACGGACCGACCGCGGCAAGCGTAGCTTAACCCCCGACCTGGCGACTGTTATTAGTTAGCCACGAGCCCCTTGTAGCAGGTTAACATTAGATCTTATTTTCGTGTGGTTAGTGACTAATCTGGTGTCAGAGTTTTAAACCCGCCCATGGGCCTCTGACTTGGCTTCACATGCCGTCGAGAAATATCTCTCAGGCATGCCGGTTTCCTCACGATGTTTTACTTCACCGTAGTACACCGACATTTCGAACCCAAGGCATACCGTGCCGTGGGCACCTCTGACTTTTCGGATTCATGTGCGTAATGTATAATTATCAATTGCTTCAAAAACGGCGATGGAAAATATCGTGAGGTATATCTCGGTGATATCTCGACGGCATGTGAACATGCCGTCGAGATATCTCTCAGGCCAAGCGAGAGGCCTATGGGCGGCTTTAAAACTCAGACACCAGGTTAGTCACTAACCACACGAAAATAAGAAGATGCCTGTAGTACGTTCTCGTGGGTCTAAGTCAAAGACAAATGATTTTTTTTATTCAATTTTTGGTTCAAGTAGGCACATAAAAGGCACTTTTGAACGTCAAAATGTGTCGTGGGATGATTTCCGACAACTCGGGCGAAAGCTGGTATTAAATGAAGAATCGAACTTGATACCTCAAGTACAAAAGGCGAATATTTTGCCACCATCCCATTACCGATTATCACCCCTCACAAACTATTCCACCATAAAAAATACACCGGAAAGTAAAAAAAACAAAACTACCCGAGCATGTATGTACTTATAAAAGTTATAACTCAACCCCTTTCAATGGAAAATCTATTTTTTTTCAAAGAAATTAAGGTTCATATTTACATTTCTAAAAATAGTAGGAAGGTCACTATTTGATACTTTACGAATATTGTAATATTCTCATAATGAAATTCAACTCTTAAAAAAAAAAGTCAAATATTTATTTATTTATTTAAACTTCTTGCACACAATAATGTACAAAAGCGGACTTAATTCCTGAGGCATTCTCTACCAGTTAACCAAGGGTGGTGAAGAGATAAGATGGCAGGTGCTCCGAATTACAGGAGATGATAATAATAAAAAATATTAAAAAGACGACAATAAATTATAAATAAAATAGGTACATAAGCCCACAAAGCAAAAGTATTCAGTTCCAGAAGCTGACCTAAGAATATTACCCAGTAACTGGGCTGTGGAGGTCCGTTCCGTGGATGGGTTACCATCATGTCTCGCAAAGAACGCTGATCCCGGCTGTCATTCGTAGATCTTGACAGTCGTTACGGGTCGTCAAGAAGCCCGACAGTTTGACGACCACTTTAACTAAATAAAATAGGTACATAAGCCCACAAAGCAAAAATATTCAGTTCCAGAAGCTGACCTAAGAGTATTACCCAGTAACTGGGCTGTGGAGGTCCATTCCGTGGATGGGTTACCATCATGTCTCGCAAAGAACGCTGATCCCGGCTATCATTCGTAGATCTTGACAGTCGTTACGGGTCGTCAAGAAGCCCGACAGTTTGACGACCACTTTAACTAAATAAAATCGTGTTACCCTAGTAACTACATTGCGGTGGTCAGAATAGGCAGTCAATCAGCCTATTGCAATACACTGCTTGACAGAGGCCTCTCCCAGGCTGCGTCACAACATCCTGACCTCCGCCTCCCGCATCCAGTCTGTCGCAGCCACCTTCTCGTGAGACGCTACGCTACGCTACCGACGTCGCCACACGCTTCGCTTTCAATTCAAATTCAAAAGTAATTTATTTAAAATAGGCTGAGAATCAGCACTTTTCGAACGTCAAAATTACATAAGACAGTCCCCCAAAAACGCCCACCCTTCACCACTTCCTAGTGCTTAGCTGGGAAGAAGAAGTGGCGCAACAAACTCCCCAGCAGCACAGCTGTCTGTTCAGTTAGAAAAACTTGATTCTATACAATGGTAGTTTTGCAAAATAATGTACATTATGCAACATAAAACATTAAATTAAATTATTTTATTAAAAACTTGATTCTATACAATGGTAGTTTTGCAAAATAATGTACATTATGCAACATAAAACATTAAATTAAATTATTTTATTAAAAACTTGATTCTATACAATGGTAGTTTTGCAAATGAATGTACATTAAATTATATTATTTTATTAATATATATATTAATATACATATACTATTATTTCGCTTCTACGCTTAAGGATACGCAGTACTAGGCAGTCGCTCCATGTAAAATACTGGTATTCAGCTGCATCCGGTTAGCCTGGAAGTAGACCCTAACATAGTTCGGAAAAGTCTACGCAGGAGATGATGATGGGAGCATGGCCGCAAAGTAGAGAAACATCTATGATGATCACGATTGGTAAAGAACTAAAAAATGTCAATGTCAAAAATGATATCAGTCTTATCTCTTATCAACTTATCATGTCTACAAATAACAACATACCTATTGGCGATCAAACATCCGTCTGTCAAATTTGATATTGTGATAATTTTTTCTATAAGGGTGCGTTTCTACTGAAGCACAAACGAGCGGAGGTGAGCGGAGACTTCCAGGAATCGACCAATCACAATTGTTGAAATGCTCATCGCGTCTGCCCCTTTCGTCTCTCGTCTCGTCTGTGATTGGACGATTCCTGCACGTCTCCTCTCAGCTCCGGTCGTCTCCGCTTCAATGTAAACGCAACCCTAAACCGTTAATTAGTAGATCGATACTAAACATTTAGTAGTACATTTAGGAGCAAAATTACTATCAAATTTAGAAAAATACACTTAAATGAACATCACGAATGTAATTCCCGAAAGCAGAGGTGTACCTTAGTATTTACACCAGGATTTCGCCAGTTATATTTAAGTCCCATGTAATAGGGGGCGAGCCTATTGCCATCAACCGGGCACACATCCAGACTCCGAGCTGCTACTGAGATATTTCTGATGAAAAAAGCCCAATCTGGGAATCGAACCCAGGACCTCATACTCAGCAGTAGCATTTGCAATCACTAGACCAAAGAGACAAACAATAAATAAAAAATAAAAAAATAGTCTTCGAAACTAACGTTTAATAAAGAACTAACTTTTACTTACATTACAATTAAATAAATCATCACTGGATCTGGACCCGCCATATCAAATTCGCATATAGAGGAGGTCATTTGCTAATTATTAGACCTTACTTTCCCCAGCTAAAGTTTTATAGTTTAGGAGATATGTTAATTTTTATATTTTATTGAGATTTTTCCAAAAAATTTGACATTCAAGCATTCATAACTTCAGTTTTTTTTTAAATTTGATCCTAAATATGTTTTTTATGTATTTTTTTTTTAACTGTGACTTATTTTATTTTTTAACCCTAGTTTGAGGGAATTTCCGAGGTATGTTTTAATTTTAAAACCAACAATTAATAAAAAACGACTAAAATAATGCAAAAAAAAAGTTATGAATGCTTGAAGGTCAAATTTTGGAAAAATCTTAGTAGAGTATAAAAATTGACATATCTCCCAAACTATAAAACTTTAGCTAGGGAAAGTAAGGTTCAATAATTAGTAAATGACCTCCTCTATATGCGAATTTACTATGGCGGGTCCAGATCCAGCCACCCTTAAAATAATACGCTCTAAAATACAATATCACAATCATTCTTCTGCTTATTCCAATGTATGCGCAACATGTCCCTTCCTTCCACACTTCTCCATCAGTCGTCATCTCGGTAGTCCCCCCCTTTCTATCCACATCATCTTCCACACAGTCCATTCATCGTTTCTTTGGTCTTCCCCTACTCTTGTAGCTATCCACAGACAGAACTTGTAGATACCACAAAACATTTGAAATACACAAACGTTCTATTTCGTTTTATAATCCAGTAGACTAATTTGACAGGTGCAAATGTCAAAATCCAAATTGAAAACAAAAAGCAACAATCATTTGAAATGTCAAATTAGTCTACGGGTTTAAAAAACGAACTACGAGTATAGTTACAAAAGTTAGTTTGAGGAAACGAACCATTACTGAAACTAAATAACATTGCACTCTAAAATCCAATATTTTGGACTAAACTACGACTCGATATTGTACACGTATACGTACCTACATACGTAAGTATATAATACGAAGATTATGCGTGTGTGGAAACAAGGTGAACTTATACAGCGTGTTGCTTTTCTGCTTGTTTGTTTTATTTAAGTTGTGGGCGGAGGGTTGGTATAGGTTTTTGTAGTTTTTAGAAAGATAATCCTCGTAAACAGATTTGTTGCTTTGGAAGTGTAGTGATAACAAAATTAGATAGTGAAAAAATTATTTAATGTTGATGTAAAAACATTATGTTGTAATAAATATCGTGTATGTTACGTGTAATACGTGTGATAACTTGTTATAACAAGAATACACTGATCTCTTCATCAGTATTTATTTATTTACTGAAAAAATGGAAAGGTTCACAGTTTCATGTTTGATTATTTAAAAGTAATATTCATTTAAAGGCTTGTGCAGACCAGCGCGACTTGTCGCGCGACACGACACCGGTTATTGTTATACTGTGAAGTTTTCTTAGAAATTGTATTGTTCGTGTCGCGTCGCGCGACAAATCGCGCTGGTCTGCACAAGCCTTAATTCAATTTACCTAGAGGTAGGAAATTATTAAATACATACTATCCTTAAGGATAGTATTATAAGCAAAGTATAGTATGTGGTAGAAACAAATAATTACATAAATAAAATAACATTACGCTTATTTTCGACGAAGGGTTAGGCAGAGGTGACTTATAGAACACCCAGATTTCGCCAGTTATGTTTAAGTCCCACGTAATAATCACTTGTAAGTAATAAACAATTGTTACTAATATATTTAAAAAAAAACATAAATTTAATCTTAGCATCTACTACCAAATTCACATAGTAACACATAAACAAAAAAAGCACAAAAAAAAACAAAATAAAATGCCTTCAAAAAAACAAAATAAAATGCCTTCAAAAAAGCAACCTGCTGTATGCGCCACATGTGACACACACATACAAACGCACACAACCACATGTACAATTGATAGCGTTCGTCGGATCTATTCGGTGCAACGCCCCGGCCTTTAGGGTGCGTTCACACTCGCGTATGGATATTTTTTGCAAATTATGCTAAATACGTTTATATTTCTATTTTGTTAGTGAGAGTGTTAAATTATTATTTTATAGTAGATTTGTATGTAAAGGAAACGGTATTTTTCGAGGCGAAAAATTGATAACACAAAAAAATATATGTTTTTAAATACTTCAAATATTAAAAAAAGTGCGGGATTTAAACCTGAATATTTATTTATGGAAATAAATATTAGCATCAAGTATGTGCGAATGATTCATTTTCTAAATAAAATAATCCTTAATTTTACATTTCCTCTGGTTTTTTATTTTTCTACAAATCAAGCCTAAAACAAAACTTAAGGCTTCCTGTTCATCAAAAATCAAACATACAATAACAATTCACTGTGAAGAAACAACTTTATAAGGTCATCGGTCATACTGATAAAATAAATGCCGGCGTCATAAACTACTTTGAAATATTATCAAGTTTGGATTTTTTGTAAGTATTTGGTATTTTAAGTATTTTTTTCAATGAAAACTAATATATTCTCTTTACTTACGTTCGTTTATGATTGTTCAAATTGGTTTTATGTTCTTATTTCTAAGCTCATAATAGTTTTCGATTATTTTTACAGCATAATCATTTATTAATAACCTTCTAGCCCTGGTCCTGTTGGACCTGGTCTGTTATTTTTTATATCATTGAATTGAAAAAGACAAAGCCATCCATGATTTTTTATAAATTAATAGTCAACACAACAAATTTTCATAACTTTAACAATAAATCTAGGCCAAATACGAAGAAATATTAAATTAATTATAACATTAGTCAAATTAATTTTCAAGTTAATGTTTAAGGCTTAATATCGTCGGTGTGCAAGCGTCCTAAGCGACATAAATTCTCAATAACACGAAATGGCGGCGCGGGGCGCGGGGCGGGGGGGACACAGGGACGCACTCTGCTCGTACCAGTATTATTATTTAAGCAGCTATTGTTATTTTTATAATTTATGGTTTTTTTTAGATATGTTTGAAATCATAGTTGTTTTGCCTGTTTTAAAACGTAGCACGATTTTTTTTTACTTTTTTTTAATTAATACCTTTCTTTATGATGTACGGTTGAAAATATTGTTGAAGGTTAGTCAAATTTCCATTACTAAAATGTATTTTTATACATTATTTAAAGTTTTATTTATTTATTTTATTTATTTATATATACTTTATTGTACACCACAAAAAAAAACATAACAAAAATAATAATAATCAAACACTACAAAATATACAATGGGCGGCCTTATCGCTTTCCGCGATCTCTTCCAGGCAACCTAAGAATGGACAGTGATTTACCTGGACATAAAATGGGGCGGTCGTTGGTGCAAATTATAAGTATACAATATACTAGAATAGATACACAAATAAATACATATCCTAAATAATAGATACATAAATACATACATACTAAATATATAAGCAGCGAAAATAAATGAACACTATAGATAATTACAGTTACGAGAACAAGATCACAACGACAAGTAATGTTCCTTCACGAGTCTCTTAAACACAGGTAACGATTGCGTGCGCTTTATTTCAACTGGCAATGCATTCCATAAACGAGCAGCCTGGACAGTGAAGGATTTGTCGAAGAAAGTTGTGGAATGCGTAGGCATTCTAAGCTTCAAGTTATCTGATGACCTTAAAAATTTCGTATGGGAGTCGCAAAGAAACTGGAAACGTTCCTTGAGATAGAGAGGAGTGGAAGGGGAAAAAAGCACATTATACAAAAGGGAAAGAATATGAACATTCCGGCGAAGGCGAATTGGTAACCACTTGAGCTTCACACGATATTCGGAAACATGGTCATATTTGCGCAAACCGAATATGAACCTTATACAAACATTTTGAAGCCGCTCAAGCTTATCAAGTTGGTCTTGGGTAAGGTCAAGATAGCTGGCATCAGCATAATCAAGGATGGGTAGAAGAAGCGATTGGGCAAGCGCAATCTTGGTGGCAGTCGGTAGAAAATTACGTAATCTCTTCAAAGATGCAGCGGATGCAAATAGTTTGCGGCTCACTTCCTGTAGCTGGGCAGTCCAAGAAAAGTTCCTATCAATGAATATCCCCAAGTTTTTAACTTTCTCACTGAAGGGAACAACTGAATTGTCAAAAGAAACGTAAAGTTTTATAATATCTTGAGTTTTTTTTTTTTAACTCGTAATTAAAAAATCAGGAAATTGCACGAAGAAAACTGGTTTTTTATCGTTCGCTTTAAGGAAAAAGGTTGTGAAACCTAAATTCAACTGATACTACATAATAATTAACTAGCCATCGACTTGGAAGGCTAAAAATAGATTTTTCCTTGAATAATGGAATATAAAATGTTAAATAAGTAGTTAAGTATTAAAATGGCCAGCATTGTAACTAAATTAACATCGATACCTTGAAATGTTTTAGTATATTTTAAATAAGGTTTTTTATTTCATTAAAATTTTCTTGAGTAGTAAATATGCATGTGGCTTAGTATAAATATTTAATTGATGAAGGCGTGTAGGTATATTTGAACTATTAATTCTATAAGTTTACATTCTCATATAGATGAACTCTGTCATAAATTCATACAATTATGTACATATAAACTTAAACAGGTTTCTTCAAGGTCAAACAAAGCATCATATTTTATAAACAAGTGTATATTTTAATTAAATACAGTGTGTGATCAATACATCGGTATTATTCTCTTTTATCAACAGATTAATACATAAAAAGTGCATACACGTGCACGTCCTTTTGCATGTTGTCTCTTTCCAAAACTCTCTATCAGTCGACATCTCATTAGTCACCAACTTTCTGACCATATCATCTTCATTCATCGTTTCTTTTGTCTGCCCATCTCCATTTAATACTCAAAACTTTTCTGACAGCCTTCATTCCTCTACATCACATGTCCATACCACAACAGTCGGACTATTAGCAGGATCAGGATCATCTGTATCCTGGCTTTATCCCAATTCATTAGTGGTCAGCGCAACATGTCCCTTTCTTCCACACTTCTCTGTTACTCGTCATCTTGGTAGTCAAACTCAAACTCAAAGCATTGATTTCAATTAAACCATTTACAGGCACTTTTGAATTGTCAAATAGTCGGTCAGTTAGTCAGAAAGTTGAAGCTAGTTGCCCATTCCAAAACTTAGATCTTTATGGAGAAGAACGGGCAAGAAACTCCAAGGACACTCTTTTAAATATAGAAAATTACAAAATCCTGGGTACATTATTCTTGTTGCTTCTATATGTGAGAACAATGTACAAAAAATTATGAAAACAATTTAAAATATAAGATTAAAAATAAGCCATGGCAGATAAGAGATGACCAGTCACAACTGACGGCGCCCGTTCACGAACATGACGCGTGGATCAGCACCATCCAGCTCAACCATTTTGTAGCGAACCGAATGATCGCACACTCGCCACCATCAGCGAGACATTTAAGTGAGCATGACATACTCTCAACTGCCATGCTCTTTCAAGTCAACATACATCTTATTAACATAAAAAAACGGCTCCACGGTACAAGTCCCCCCCTTTCTATCCATATCATCTTCCACACAGTCCATCCATCGTTTCTCTGGTCTTCCCCTACTCTTGTAGCCATCCACATTCATACTCAAAATGTTCCTCACGACATTATCCTCATTCCTCCGCATCACATGCCTATATCATGACAACCGATTTCCGCACAGCTTTTCAGTCACCGGTGCCACCTTCAGACTTCCTCTTACGTAAGTACTCTTAGCAGCATATTAATTAGAAAACCAAAACTAATTATAAAATCATCTCATTATAAAACTAGGCACCCACAAAGGCTAATAAATCTTATCTATTACAGCTATTTAATTTACTCGACTACAATGAACAAGGCTTATGTTTTTTTGTTTTTTAATGTCAGCGTAGTGACATAATTTTAATTTAATGTTTATTTAATTTTGTTTTGATTTTTATTTAATTTTGTTTTGATTGTAATTTAATTATCACTTGCTTCAAAAACGGTAAAGGAAAACATCGTGAGGAAACTGGCATGCCCGAGAGATATTTCTCGACGGCATGTGAAGCCAAGTCAGAGGCCCATGGGCGGCTTTAAAGCTCTGACACCAGGTTAGTCACTAACCACACGAAAAAAAGAAGAATTTAATTTAATTTTGATTTTAATATTGATCTTAATTTATTTTTATGTTGTGATTATAATATTGTTTTTGATGTGAATGTTACTAACATATTTTTCTAAGTTCTAATACTAATACAATATGGATGATTTCCGAAATAAATCATTGAATTGAAATAATGTTTTTTTTTTTGCTGTTTAATGTCACCGTAGTGACATTACTGCTTTTATCACATAGGAATTGATGGTGTGAAGAAATGCATTTTATTAAATTACTATAAATTAACAATATTATGATTTCATTAGCTTGTAGCTGCTCCACAGTTGGATATGCATATCTCCGATTGTTACGAAGAGATGACGAGGATCTCTGTACTTCTTGTTGATAACGGATGCATGAGAATGTCTTACTTAGGTCCAGTGGGTCAACATAGGTACAGAGAGATCCTCGTTCGTTCTCTAATATGTACTTAAATAATGAATAAATAAATGCTACTATAATGTTGACGACTATTTAAATGATGTACTTTTTTTTATTTTTATTAATTTAGCATAACTTTATGATTTTTGTACTTTGAACTATATTATTATTCAAACTCAAAGCATTTATTTCAATTAAACCATTTACAGGCACTTTTGAATTGTCAAATAGTCGCGTCAGTAAGTCAGAAAGTTGAAGCTAGTTGCCCATTCCAAAACGTAGATCTTTATGGAGAAGAACGGGCAAGAAACCCCAAGGACATTCTTTTAAATATAGAAAATTACAAAATCCTGGGTACCTACATTATTCTTGTTGCTTCTATATGTGAGAACATTATTGTATTTGTACGCCTTTCTAGACAGCATGTTGAACCTTTTTTTTTATCATTCAAATCGATTGTAAACCTACACATGTTTTGGACAAATAAGAATAACAACAAAAAAAATGCTAACGCGCGATTGTTATGGTCCTCATACCCCACCTTGCTTTACCCTTTTGCAATTATTATTTTTAACTTTAATGATACGTTCAATCCTGTATCTGTATTTCGTATTAATCTCTCGAATGATTAGGTATTTAATTAGTGACGTAAGCAGTTCGATAAAATAGATAAATTTAAGTTTTCACAAATAAGTCTGCAGCCGAATGGAAGCAAGAAAAAATATTTTTATTAATCTTACGAATATAAGTACTTTGCATTTGACTATACCAAAAATATTTATAAAAACACCCTATTAATAGTTTTGAAAAAATTTATTAAAGTATGTATAATTAACTAAACAATACAGATCACAAAAAAAAAACACGTATTATATAAAGCAACAATACAGTCCAACATCTTGATCCTATTACCAATAGAAAAGTATAACATATTATTTTAGTTTATTTATCTAAAATACATAATATTCTAAACACTTCTAGTTTACTAAAATGCAAATAAATAATCGGTAATAATAATAAAAAAAATGCAAAACTAATAATGTCTAGATTATGCATTACTTATTTAGCATATTAAACGAAATTAGCAGATTTGCTTTTTTATCAAAACCTGATTAATCACATGTCAAGACTTAGATGATAATGACATTTTTTAAATACCTAGTTTTTTTAATAATAAAATATACAGGCAGATATTTTTTAAATTCGTTTTTATTATTGTGTGTGTTTGTGTAATTGTATCACTAACATAGTTTTAAGTATATTGTATTGTTACTAAGACCGTACGAGGCTCACAGTCACTCTCAATAAATAATTTAATTATTATATTATTTGAATAATTAGTCCGTATTTATCACTAATTACCATAAATTTAATCCAAAAATTGCACCTACAACTATACTTTACTTTTCTACTTTATTTTTAGAATCAGCCGCAAGAACTCAAAAAATCAATTTAAAATTCAAATTTTCGCAACGTATTCAAAAATCCTAACAAAAAAACAATATGAAGCACTCGGCCAAGTCCGTCCCCGAAGGAAAGCAGTGAAAGATGAGAGTCGGGTCGCCGACTGCGGCGCGACCATCTTGATACTTGCAACTATTACGTAACTCTTTCATTGCTTCGAATCACCGTGCGAAATTAGTTTAAACTTCTATGATACGTTGAAACTTGAAATGGCAATGTTGCAAACATTTGTGTAAGTTTAATGTATCAGTCTTACAATAATAATATATTTGTACATAAACATGTACTGCATGTACATGTATATTAAAAAGGAAGGAAAATAATCATATGGCATCAAAAAAACGTCGTCACAACAGGAAAAGCACCCAAAAGGCTGGCCAATACCACGTTGTATGGCAATGCTGATTCTTTGGCCAAAAAGTAGACCAGCCAGATATTATTTTCATTGAAAATAAATAAATTAATGTAAGAATATAATGTATTGTGTAGTCGACTGGAACCAAGTAATGAGCTCGCAATTCGGATGATAACATTAAATATATAGCTTTTTCAACACTAATTGATACCTAAATTATGTAACATTTAATTGGAATACAAGCGTTATAAAATTAAAACACAATTATTATTACCTAACAGTTTATAAAATACGAGTATAATAACACTATGGTAAAACCCGTCAGAGGTTTCCTCAAGATTGTTCTAATACATTAATAAACAATAAACCTAAAATAATCATATGGTTCTACATAACATTATATCACGCCTTGTTTCGCCGAAGGGCTAGGCAGAGGTGGAGGTATACTTCACCCATATTTCGATAGTTTTGTTTAAGTCCCATGTAATAGGAGGCGAACCTATTGCGATCAACCGGGCACAAATCCAGACTCCGAACTGCTACTGAGCAATGCCTGATGGAAAACCCTAATAACACAGTGCCTGACATGGGAATCGAATCCAGGAACTCATACTCAGCAGTAGCGCTTGTGACCAGTGGACTCTAGGCAGTTTATGTTTCTAATAAAATTAATATTGAAATTTGTAATAATTATTTATCCTACTTAGAATTACTTCATATTTATCCACAGAGATAATAAAGAAATATAAATATTTATGCTTAACAGACGTGACACGCGAAGATAATTCATTTGAATGATAATATGCTGCTTACGAGTATTAGAGACTAGCTGAGCCACGCGGTTTCACCCGCATAAGTCTCGATCCCGTGGAAATATCGGGATAAACAGTACCCTATGTCCTAGCCCAGTTAGTGGTCTACCCATGTGCCAAATTTTATCCAAATCTGTTCAGCCGTTTTAGCGTGAAAGCGTAACAAACAAACAAACTCACTTTCGCATTTATAATGTTAGTTAGGATTAGGATAATTCAAGGTTGTATTTAAAAGTCAACGACTATCTTAATCTTTTTTCTTTTATTATGAATAAAAGTCATAGGTATTAGTTTATTTTAATTTTATAATGTAATTATTAAGTGGTCTAGTATTAAAATTCATAAATAAATAAGCATTAGCCACAAACGTGATTAAACATAAGAACATCGAGTATTCCAAAGTTTTTAATTTTTTTGCAAAAATAGTTTAAGGATTGTAAAAGGTTCTGTTCTGTAGTTTCTAACTACCTCCATTGGAAAAAGGCGAGAGTTTATGTATGTCTGTACATACTGAATCAAAATGCAATCAAACAAATCGCGTCATTACATAAAATAATCAAGAAAATACATCCAAATCACAAACGCAAATATTTTTCCCCATTTTTATAATAAAAAAAAAAGTATCAAAACTTCGCGAACTCAGTAAACAACTGCTCACGAAGTTTCGATCGCTACTTCCAGAAAGGCGTATGTACTGAATACTGCATTAATTGCCAATTGATTTTGAGCCTTAAGTTATAAGCATGAAGGTCTTAATTACTAAAGTTGTTTGTTTAACTTATTAATAAAGACTAGCTTACATAGAATTTGGAGATTAGGGAAACGTATTTTTTGTACCGTTTTTTTTTTCTGAAATTTGTTTGGAGTTAGTTTGTGTTCGCAAATAATGTCATCGGTTTTGGAATAATAAGGGGTACATGTATTGTCCTTCTGAAGGACAAAAGCCTCTTCTCATCCAAAGAAGTCACGAGCATTGATCTCACATGCTCACTGTTTGTTGGCGACTTCGGACTAAGTATTTATTAACGAGACGGTTTCTGTTAAGGTCAGATGGCAGTAGCTCCATGTAAAATATTGATATTCCGCCGCTTCTGGTTAGACTGGAAGCTGACCACAAAATCACTGGGATAAGCTTTTGGACTACGTTTTAACCCAATTCATTTAATAAAACAAAAAACGACAGATAAACTATCACAATCTGTCATTTTCTCTATTCTTCCGTCGACAAAACTCGTTTCTACGGAGGTCATTTCAATATAAATTTATGAATGCATGTCAAACACCGATAAAGACCATATTTTTTACAAGAAATAGATAACGCGTGGAGCAATCGATAATTTTATCTATTGCCGTTAGCAAAAGTCGTACTGGCTAACATCGTGAACCTTGGAACAGACTGTAATCTCAAATACGCAAGTGAGCAAGTCTAGTGATCAATACTCGTCTCTTCTCTGAATGAGAAGAGCCCTTTATACTGCAGAGAGACAATTAAATACATGCATCTATCTATCTATACAAATAAATAGAATTAAAGTGTCTGTTTTTAATGTCATAATAACAGCTTTTTACTAAAAGCAAGAAAGTATATTCGGTACATACAACAAAAACACATTTTTTTGTATGTCTGTTTGTTCCAGCTAATCTCCGAAAAGTTTCACTACTTCAATACTTTCACTGCCAGCTATACAAATAAATTAAATTAAATGACATAATTCCACGCGGACAAAGACGTGGGTAACAGCTAGTTATAAATAACTAGTGGTCGCCCAGAGGTCGAAATTCGACAATAAATTATTTAAATGTCATGATTCTAAGGTAGACATCTTGTGTCAAACGCATGGTAGTATGTATAATATTTATTTCTAATGTATATTATATAAAAATATTAGCTTTCTGCACTCCTCCATATAAACTTTAACTGTGCCAAATTTCATACTCCTCCGTCCGCGTAATTTTCTTAAAAAGGGGGGTACAAAGGTTTTGCTTCACGTATTAATAGAAGAATAATAATACCAGCCTATTACTATCCCACTGCAGCGCTAAGGCCTCTTCTGATACAGAGAAGCATTGATGACAACGCTTGCTCAAGACGGGTTGAAAGAAAAATGCGATTATTACAGCAAAAAATAACACTTTTAAACTATATAAAAACAGAAAACAATGCTTATAATGCCAAAAGGGGAGGGATGAAATACAAAATATGAGCAGCACGTTTAGCGGATTTTGTCGACGGAAGAATAGACAAAGTCACAGATAAACAATCACAGTCTGTAATTTTGTCTATTCTTCCGTCGACAAAACCCGTTTCTATGGTTGTAATGCTAAAAAAAAAATAAGTCTGTTCCCCGAGAGTGCCCGAGACTTCATCTGCACACGAGATGAAGTCTCGGGCACTCTCGGGGAACAGACTTTTTTTTTTTTTTACGAGAAAATAAATCGCTCCACTCATGTCTTGCACCAATCGTCTACCGGTTCTATTATTAGTGCCCCAATCGATATACGGAGTTTAAATGTGACAGTACGTACTTGTGTACCGCTCAGCTAGCTAACCGACTTCCAAGAGATGGGTTGTGTCTTTACACTTTGTTTTTGATACTATTTTGTAATGAAATGTGTATGATGTCTTACCTTTGAGGCATATTGGTGTTATATTATGTGAGCTGATTTTTCAATGGTCAGATAACTGTTATAGACATAAGATACTTGTATAACATACACTGTAATCGTTGAAGAGTTCGGCAAAGGTGTGCCGTAGTACAGCCACATTTCGCCGGTTGCCATTACTACGCACCTGACCTTTCTGAAGAACATCACTAATAAGGTCACTAGGTATAATAGGGATGACAACAAAAAAAAAATTATAGTCCGTCATTGAGATTATAAAAAAATATTGGACACGTATTTTTTCTTTTTTTACGTAAACTAAAGAGTACGGCGATACATTGAGGTAAAATGTGCCATGACGTCACGAGTATGTAGATTTTATACGTACTAGTGACGTAGCGACCCCCACTCCCCAACTTAAAATGCGTTTTATCTAAGTATTTTTTTATTAATATGATAAAGCAAAAAATATATGTCTAATATTTTTTTATTATCTGTGACGGACAATTTTTTTTAATTTTTTTTTGCCCGGGCATCATTCATATTATGACGAAAAAGAATAAATATGACAGATTAATTGATTCAGACGTGACCTTGCGGAAATCCATTATAAAACACAATAGACGTAGATAAATTTAGTAACCTATTCCGCTTAACTATTCCTAGTCATAAAAAAAACTTAAAAAAATCGACACGTGTTTCACCTCTCAACGAGGCATCTTCAGGATGACGATTGACTTGTTGCGAACCCGAACACGGCTTGTTGCCACGCCGAGCGCCGCACGCAGAGTCAATCGTCATCCAGTATGTGTCTGAAATTGTCTTCTGAAAAAAGAACCATACAGATTGAGTGGACCTGTTCAGTCACTGCACGCATGTGTCAGTAACCGTGTAGCTCAACTCAGCAACAATACCAAAGAAAGGACATTTGGGTAGGACGCATAAATTACTCAAACTGCCAGACTAAGATTAAAACTAACTCAGAAAAATAAACATGTCATTGTAATGAATGAAATGCACCGACCCCAGCGTGGTTTGACCAGACTCGATTAATAGAATGAACCCAAAGATTTGCACTAGCCCCTGGAGCCTCATGGTGATAAAGACACCATTGCATATCGAGGAGTAGACCGGGGGGCGCGGTAATGGTAGGGAAGACGTGCCCTTAGTATATGGAAGGATTTGTGAGCCGTACTGGGTATGCATCCTAGAGCAGGCTATTTATGTTATTGTATAAATTTAATCTATTTAAATTTTTGAATTGTTTTTATCTTTTTATTACGGAAGCTTTTAACGTGCACGTCTTTCTACATTATTCTCACATGTATAATTTCAACACGAATGATGTAACCAATACGTTGTAACAATATTTTGATTTAAAAGAGTGTCCGTGGAGTTTCTTGCCCGTTCTTCTCCATAGGTACCTACTACGCTTTGGAATGTGCAACTAGCTTCATCTTTCTGACTGACCGACTCCTTGACAATTCAAAAGTGCCTGTAATTGGTTTGTTTGAAATAAATGCTTTGAGTTTTAGTATTTACAAAATTCCCAATGATATTAAATTGTTTGAATGGAAGTTCGTAATTTTTACCGATGGGAAATTCCATTGGGCGCACGGCTTGTATGACTAAAAAAATAAATACGCTTTTCATTATTATAGAAATTTCTAGATTCTAACTGCCTGTTACGACTGACAAAGGTAAGTAATGGAATGAATAATATATGATTCTTATGCCGTTAACTAGGTTACATACAGGATGAGTTATTAAGCTAGGTTTAATAATAAATAACAATAAGATGTCTCTCTAGAGCCTTACCATCGGCAGCTTGGACTCTGTTCCTGATGCTGATTGGCTACTGTAATCAATATAATAAATGGTCATCTTCCTAGCCTTTTCCAAATATGTTGGGGTAGGCTTCAAAATTAAAAAATATTTTATTTCACATAAACCTACAAGGGCACTTATGAAACGTCAGAAGCTAGGTGCACGGTTCCAATTGGTCGTTTCCTATGGAGAAGAGCCGGCAAGAAACTCCACGGTTACTCATTTAAAAGTAAATGGTTTTTACAATGTTTTCAAATTACAGTGTTAAAAGGTATGAGAGGACAGTGTAGGCCTATCAACAAGTACCAGGTACTTAGCAAAATATAAAATGGTCCGCAGATCTACAGTCTGTTAAGCTTACAACGTTCTCACATTCACAAAATTTTAAAGAAAAGAAACTATATAAAAGATTAATAAAAATAAAGACCTATTTAAACCAAATGACATGGCTTCCGGACTTAACCTGATGCAGCTGAATACCAGTATTTTACATGAAGCGACTACCTATCTGATCTCCACAACCCAGTTACTGGGTAACACGATACCCCTTGGTAAGACTGGTTGTCAAACTGTTGGGCTTCTGAATACCCGTAATGGCTGTCATAGATCTACAAATGAAAGATGGGACCAATTTCCGAGGCACGGAGTCTTGGTATATGTAAATGTAATCAAAATAATATATCAAAATAAAAAAATAAAACATTTTTATTTCAATAACATTATATTCAAGTGGACACTAGGATTCCCTGTGTTGTGAGATCGAGGCTCCTTCGTTCCGTTAACAATTTTTATATAAAATGTAAATTTTTAAGTATGATTAACCTTACTTAAAATAAGTAAAAAAAGCGTGTATGCTTAGTGGTGTGATTTGTGTCAGTTGTGTTGGTGTTGTGACAGTGTCTGTGTGTTATACGTATGTTGGTGAATGCAATATGTACATATTTGGGAATTAACAATGTGTAAACTGTGAGTTTTCGCTTAAACTAAGAAATTGAAATTATGAGAAGAGAAGAGAATGATATAATAAGTTGATTTTTTCTTTAAAATACTTTGATTTTTTTAAAGTCAGAACACGATTTTAAAACAACAAAAAACAACATCCTGTATTATTGCACTAATCGATAATGTAACACAACAAAGTAATATCTTGTTGAAATTCAAAGAAAATGGCTGCTTTTTGCAATTTCCTGTAAAATTACGCAGCCGTTGTTAAATACGAATTATTTTCAGCAATTTTTATGTTTTTACTATGTCTTGACCGCGGTTTCACTCGCATCCTAGAGAAACTACTTCATGTACCAAGATAAAAAGTATCCTAGGTATAAATCCAGGACATGGTGTACCTATGTGCCAAATTACATCCAAATCCAATCAGCCGTTTATACGTGATTGAGTAACAAACATTTTCACTACTTCCGGATATTATGTTACTAGCTTTTGCCCGCGACTTTAATTATCCCACGGGAACGTACTACCGCGATAACATACCTAATAGCCGAGGAAAAGTCATTGACTCCTACCGCTGCGCCCGCGTAGCCATCAACCATAATTATTTTGTTACGCTTAATTTTGAAGCTGTGATATCTTTTCAAATATTAATTTAAATGATATGATATTCAGGCATATTTTAATCTAAATTAAATGCCCAATTTAAAAAACATATTTTATTGGAAAAGGATTAATATAATACCGGTCAAAATAGCTTCGAAAATAACAATGTAATTTTTATCAAATTCTGAAAGATAAAATTGGTTACTGTAGGTCATCCTTAGAAGATAGACATTATGGTATCGGGGACTTTTCTGTTGAACTTATTGAACTTAGATCTACAATTCTGTAGAACATTAATTTACGTTATCTCTTACGGCTTACGCGGCGCACGCCAGTAAAGCTCCCAGTCGGCATGATTTTTTTCGACATCTTCGACAATGATCGTCATATTTCAGCCAATTTACACAAAACCTTAATTAATGAATTATACAGAAAAGCTTCCGCATGAATTACTCCGTCCATTGGTGAAAACCGCTTGAATATCCGTTCGGTAGTTTTTAGGTTTATCGCGTTCAGACAGACAGACAGACGCGGCGGGAGACTTTGTTTTATAATATGTAAGGATAAGTAATCTGTCTATTGTAAAGAGCCCAAACTCTAAACGTCAACGAAATATAACGTTGCGTTGCTATAATGAAGTGTACAACTGTGACGAAGCATGACAACTGAACTGACAGATATTACGTTTAGTCGTTTACTTGACAGCTGTCTCATCACGTGGTTTTTTTTGTTTACCTTTTTATAACTACCTAAACCTATGGAGTATAATTAATCGTACTAGGACGAATTTCAGTGGTAAACAGAACCCACCCTTGGTAAAGTAGGGGGAATGGGGAGTGGGGAGGTAATATTAAACTGAGTATTGATTAACTGTGAGTACCTGGAAACCTAGAATCACTCATTAGTGCTAAATTAGCAATGTTATTAATGATTTTGATTGAATGATACTCTGTTATTGGTAGATTGTTATGTAAATTGCACAGTCAGTCTACTCCTCTCCGTGAGAGGGAGTGGGCCGTAACCCACCACGCGGGCCCAGTGCGGGTTGGTAGATGTCTCATGTCTTCGAATTTTTGGTTCTACGAGTATAGTAAATATCTCTCAGGCATGTCTCTCAGATGTTTCTCGACGGCATGTGAAGCCAATTCAGACCCATGGGCGGCATAAAAACTGACACCAGAGGGGCAATTCCCTTAATTTGTAGAAAACATCGTGAGGAAACCGGCATGCTTGAGAGATATTTCTCGACGGCATGTGAAGCCAAGTCAGAGGCCCATGGGCGGCTTTGAAACTCTGACACCAGGTTAGTCACTAACATAGATATAAGAAAGAAGGAGATATGCCCGGTAGTTGAAAATGTATCGAAACCCAATGTCTTCTATCTATCCCTACTCTCTAGCCTGCGATCACACATGCGATCAGTAAACCCAATAAATACGAGGCCCCGCTCACACTTGCAATTTACAAATCAGAACGTACTACATAATCAATTATAAACCTTATCCCATCAAACACAGCGTGCATTTACCATGCACCGTACAACTCACCCACACGAAAACATCGTTCGCTATCGTTGTGCTGTGCAAAAGCCATTTATTTTACATATACGCTAGTGATTGACTAAATCGGAAACTTATCGATTCTCCCATTTATATTTGTATTAAAATTTTTGGAAGTTGCTGAAAAAATTATAAATAAAAAACGATATACATATAATAAGATGATATAAATAAACAATAAGTAAGTAAAAAAAAAAAAATATTAAGTAAACCAAAAAAATAACAACATTATGAGAAAATCTAAATGAGTATAAAACAAGATTTCACATCGGTCTTCCAATCAGGCTATAACTGTTGACAAATTGAAGAATAAACTTTAATAGTAATATAAATTCATACGACAATCGACATTATTGTCGATAGCCTACGTTAGTGGATTTGCACAACCACATCACTAATCCGTCGCAAGACGATGCGGCCGTACTAACGATGCAACCGCTTAAAGTAAATATCGTTTTGTAATTTTTACATTGCTTGTCCAGTTACTTAGCGACATACTTTGGTAGTGGTAAAGAAGCAATGTATTTACTACAATAAAAGTACAGTCGCTGTGATATATGAAAACAAAAATAACGTAGTAAAGGCAAGAAATATTTTACGATTTGTTGTTTTTCATGATTTTCAACACAAATATAGCAAAATACTTGTGCTGATTTATGAAAAGTGGTTCTACGATTTATAAAGTTTATAGTTTAGCTTGGATTTTTACAAGAAACCACTGAACAACACGGTATTCTTAAATGTTATCACGATCGCGCTCGAAAGCGCACTAGTTAGCGGAGACGGCCATTTGCCTGAGGCATGAGCATTGTGATCAAGACGCGCGGACACAGACACGCCCCCATACCACTTCTCCTGTTATTTATATTTCTATGGTCACTAACCACACGAAAAGAAGAAGAATAAAACAGTTCACAGCAAAGTTTTGTATAATCTTAATCAGTGATTACCGCTAACCATCAGGTGGGATCTTTATTTGACGATATAAACCAATTGTATTACATGAAGAGCGAACTAGACCACATCCTACGCAGTCCTCAAATGGTCAATTTCCTTTAATTATGACGTAACTATGGTCTAAGAGACAACTTATTGTAAGTGGGTTAAATCAGAATATACTTACTTATTAAGACACAGGAGACGGTGTTCGGCTACTCTCGTATTGCCGAACTTTATCGGACTTATTACGAATCAAGGTGGATCTTTAGAACCAGGTTCAAACCACCAACACACACGATTTTGCATTTATTCAAGGTACTTTCTATTAAATAATATTCGTCGCTCGGCATCATAGAAATCTGCTTTCTTATATCTATGCTCGGCATCCAATACCGCGAATGTGACATTTTTGACGAAAATCTGATTGTTAATGCAGAATCACGTATTTGAATGTGTAGAATGAAATAAAATAGGGAGCTCGTGGCTAAGTAACAACAGCCGCACTGGTCGATCCATCAGGTTAAGCTACGCTTGCCGGGGTTGGTCAGTGGATGGGTGACCATCTTTACATACCGAGAATCCTCCGTGCCTCGGAAAGCACGTTAAGCCGTTGGTCCCGGCTGTCATTCGTGGATCTTTGACAGTCGTTACGAGTCGTCAGAAGCCCGAAAGTCTGACACTTACCAAGGGGTATCGTATTACCCAGTTACTGGGTTGTGGAGGTCAGATAGGCAGTCGCTCCATGTAAAATACTGGTATTCAGCTGCATCCGGTTAGACTGGAAGCCGACCCCAACATAGTTGGGAAAAGGCTAGGCAGATTTAGAATGAAATAAAATAAAAATCTGACTTTCGTCAAAAATGTCACATTCGCGGTATTGGATGCCGAGCGTATTTCCTAGGTATTTACAGGGAAATATACAAAATAGGAAATATACAGTTATCGGGTATTTTGTTTAGTTACAAAATTTGATTTGATTTTTTAAGAGTTTATTTTTATTAAAAAAAAATTATACTAAATTTAATTTAATTATTATAACGGACACACACTTCCCTGTGTTTATTATTCTAGGGTATCGCACTCGTGGGTTGCAGCTGAAAATCAGCGTCATAACATAATGCTGAGCTGAGGCCCTTTTGGCATGTCACTTCCTTCTGCGAAGCAGTAATGCTCGCGAAGGAGGAGGCGGAGCGCGCGAGGGAAATGCAAGATGCGCGCCCTCGCGCCCCTAGTCGCCGCAGGAGACGCCCCGGGCGTCGGGAGTCGCGAGCCGACTTCCGGCCACCGTAGGCGCGGGCTTGCGGACGGTGGGCAATGGGTAGCTCGCCGTCCGATTAGGACCAGGCCCGGGACGACGGCGCGTTGTGTTCCACGCGCGCCTCAAAGAGATGTCAGCACCAACTGACGGGGTCCGTAAGGGCCAATGCCTGCCAGGGTTGCGAGTTTGTCCGAAAGGGATATCGCGGCCCCGGCACACAGGCAACGGAAGGAACACGGGTGGGTTTTAGTCAGTAAAAGTCTGACACTCCCTCTCGCTCCGCCCAGAGCGGGAGGAGTCATATGATGATTTCCCACCCAAAAAAAAAAAAAAAGGCCCTTTTGACATTATAATAATCTGTTTTCTGTTTTTATAGTTTTAAGGTGTATTTTTTGTAATGCCAATAAACGCATTTTTCTTTCAACCCTTTTTTGCAACAAAATTAAAGTTCTAATTCCAAAAAATTACGTCGAAACCGACTCTAAAGATGTAGGTACATACTTAATTTTTTTACTGATTTAAAAAAAATAGGAGGTAATGTTGGTCCATATGTATCTTTTCTGCCTCAGACCGTATGAGAATAGCCCATACCCTTTGGTAACAATATTAAACAGTCGGTAAGGTGGCAACGACTGCACAAAATGCGCCCCCGACGTCGTGACTTGCCACTACGTTGCGGCTGTTTAATTTTGGCATAAATACGTAGTTGGCATATTCGCACAAAATATACAGATAAGTAGTTGTTCCGGGCCTGGATGTGAAGATTTGTATCCAAAAGAAAACGAGCTCACAAATTCAGGAAAAATTACAAAGTTACATTAAACTTTCAGTTTTTAATTTTGTTAATAGATTTCACAGTTACTAAACCCCTAAATTGCTTCAAGTAGATTTCACAGAACAAGGGATAAATATAGGCTAGTTTCCAGATTCAACACTTTGAACTAAGGTCAATTTATAACCAACCTTGTTTCCAATTGTTGTTATTTCCACTTAAACAAACATCAATTTTATAACAGTGTCAGTAAAGTTGATTTTAGACAGACTAGTACTGTTGAAAAAGTCATAAAAAATATGAAGTTGTAGCGCAAACTGAACCTTATATGTAGGCATTACAGTTGATTTTCCTAAAACTCGTGTTTGTTTACATGCTTGGCAAATGAATTGCGAACGCAGATTAGGTAAGTACTAACTATCAGAATACTTACTTTATAATTATTTTATTGGTATTGGAAGCAAAAAATATCCTATGTTTTTAACTACTGCACACACCGGATTACGTTTTAACGGTTTAAACTTTATTCTCATAAAAAAGACAATAGTGTTCGCAGAAGATCCAGTAATAATCAGTAAAGAGTTTTGAACCGAAGTATCAAGAGTGAGCGGTCGTAGTACACTGTAATGTAATATCGTGTCGAGGTTGCGGCGAAGGACGTAACTGCACATTTTTATTATGCTGACTAAAATGCTGAGTTTTGTGTCAGTTATTAAAAAAATAAGTAACGAATCTTAGTATTTTTGCGTGTTCTAAGAATAACAAAGTTTATTAGTTACACGCAATAGAATGCGATGAGTTTTTAGTGGTTTGATGAACAGGGTGTAAAGTTCACTCATCCACCATAGAAAAGGGAGGATCCTCCGATATTATGTCCATCGCGCGGTAAACTCTAATTGCGCGATGCAGGATTTGCGTGATGTCAGGATGTTGTGTGACGTCAGGTCTTTGATGCGTAGTTCGCATGTGGTGATTGTAGATGCCGCCACAAGTTTGAACGATTCAATCAACCTACCTAGCCTTTTCCCAACTATGTTGGAGTCTGTATCCAGTCTAACTAGAAGCAGCTAAATACCATTAATTTACGTGGAGCGACTGCCAATCTGACCTCCACAACCCAATTACTAGGTAACACAATACCCCTTGGTAAGACTGGCTGTCATAGTTTCATGCTTCTGACTACGTAACAACTGTGAAAGATATTCTACAAATGACAGCCGTGACCAACGGTTTAACATGCTTTCTGAGGCACGGATGGGTCTCAATATGTTATGGACGGTCACCCATCCACGGACTGGCCTCGGTAAGCGTAGCTTTATCTTCAATCGATCCGTGCGGCTGTTATTATTTAGCCACAAGCTTTTTTTTTTTTTTTTTGGGTGGGAAATCATCAAATGACTCCTCCCGCTCTGGGCAGAGCGAGAGGGAGTGTCAGACTTTTACTGACTAAAACCCACCCGTGTTCCTTCCGTTGGGCTGCTATTAATATTACATTATACTATTTTGTGCATAGTTGTAAAGTTTCGTGTAAAAATAAACAAAGTATCAAGAGCACTTGTAGTACACCGCTGGAATGTGACGTCGCGCAGCTTACGAAACGTTTGCAGCGGAAGTGAGGAACATCGTAACGGCAAAATTTATATCTAGATGTTACAACTATTTTATACTGCACTCATGTTTTATAGGTGTGTTTTATATTATAATACTTGTGATGTTTACGTGTGAAACTCTTGCGGTAGAATTGTTAATTTGATTTGTTTTATGATAATTATTGAAGTGAAAACTTCTTGAGGCGAACGAAACTGAACCGTGACGCTCGGTTTGGTAACGCTGAATCGGGTATACTCGGCCCCAGTCGGTCGGTGACGATGAATCGCGTATAATCGGTTCCAATCGAAAGTTTTCACTTCTATCGTGACATCATAAGCTCACAACCTTTTTATTGTTTATTTGAAATTATAAAAAGAAAGAAAGAAAGAAAAAGTATTTATTGAGACTCGCACAGGAAATCACAAATTAAACCAAACACTAAACATAAATAAAAAATACAAAACAATAAGAAACAAAGTAAAATTAAAAAATTATGCAGTCCTGTACGAGGCCAAAAGGCTCCTATCTCAGCATAATGCTACGACATTTAAAAAATAAATGTCGCAGCGCTGGTATTCTGATAGGGCCCGGAAAATAATATAAGTTTTCATTTATCAAACTACTAACCTATTACTTTTTTTCTATCCATTTAATTAACAACAAGAGATTTTGTGTCTCGGAATCTGTCTCTGGAATCCCATCTGTATTAATCTGTTCATCGATAAAATAATATTTGAAAGAAGCCGTGACACAAACGCCACATCTACATACCTACATGAAAGCACTGGCAGTAGGTACATGTTATCGCAGAACCAAAAGATGAAAACAGAAACTAAATTTAATCAATTAATTACGTTATTAATACAGGTTCTCAATTACCCCTGTTCATTTAAAACTACAACAAAAATAAGAAAGTAACAAAAAACTATAAAAATTAACGTAACACAAATATGCATTAGCGCACTTTTGCTGCTACAGCGTTCAGTAGCAAGCGAACATTTGAGGAAATAGGGCTGGCAGAACTTAAATAAGATATTATTATCTATTTTTAACCGACTTACGACATTAAAACTAAATTTCTTTTGTATCACTTTACGAATTTGACAAAAAGTTGTCTGTACGAGAAAAATGGATATAAAGGCTCCTGTGCACGCGTGACGCGACAGTGCGACGCGATTCTGGTACAACAATTTCCATGACACTCACAGAAATTTTTCTACTAGAGTTGCATCACGCTGTCGCGTCGCGTCTGTCTGCGAGAGCCGTAACTCTATTTAAAACTGCCTCTTCAGTCTATCTAGTAATCTTAAGCTCCAGAAAAGTGGTTTTTGATACCTTTTTTAAAACTTTCAGTACTTAGTAGCCCGGAGTCTGGGTTTGTGTCCTGTCAAAGGCTCACCTCCACTCAGGGGCGTAGCTACCGCCGTATCGGCCGTACCAATGATACCGGGCCCTCAAGCTACAGGGGCCCCCAGGTGTGTAAGCAAAAATTCGCACAGTATTATCCAAAACCTCATATTCTTATTGACTTGCCCGTAATGAATGAATACCTAATGAAAATATGAAAATTAACATAATTTGTTTATGGCTTACTAACGCTTCAAGATAAAGGCGCGGTCCAACTCTCAAGCTCTTACATTAATTGAGTAAAATTACACTATGAGAATGCTCCAATTTTCGAGCTCGCTCTTACATTCTCAGTTAAATGACCATGACAGCTTAACCTATCCGGGTCAGCACAGGACAAATTTGGAGAATTTCCAGCTAGCTTCGCTCGCTCTTACATTTTCTTAGTAAAATTCAAATGAAATCTTCACCAATCCCGGTTCACAATGACAGCCTAAGCTTTCGACTCATGATGCTATTTTAATTATTTTGTAAAAGAAAAATCCCCTACTTTGGAGTTTCGCTACTAGTCAGATAAAAAGGGCCCGCAACATATTTTGATACAGGGCCCCTTTTCTACTAAATACGGCACTGCCTCCACTACATGGGACTTAAACAAAACTGGCGAAATGTGGGTGTACAGCTCTGCAGATCCTTCGTGGAACACAGTCGCAATGTATGAAATTGCTCAATATTACCTAATAAATTGGGAACACTAGCTGCGCCCCGCTGTCTCACACGCAGAAGTCTCGATCCCGTCGGAATATCGGGATAAAAAATATCCGTTGTCCTAATGCAGGTCATGGTCTACGTGTGTGCGAAATTTCATTCAAATCCGTTCAGCCGTTTTAACATAAAAGCATAAAACATAAGCAAACTCACTTTCGCATTTATAATATTAGTTATACCTACTAAATACGGTTCCTCCAAGCAGCGAACCCTAAAAATGATAACAATGACATTTTCGGTAAGTCATCTGTTAATAAGCATAATTTCTGTTATCACTGTTATCATGACGCGTCGTTTTAATATGACGACGTTATCAGTTATCACTAGTTCATTAAATGATGACGTAAGCTTCAGATTAGGTGACAAATTGTTTTTATTATTTTTATTTATGCTTAGTTTTTTAATAACTTTCTGTGATTTTTATCTTCAATCCTACTATACGGGACAAATTATAATCAATCTGCGTAGCTTTTGGGGTCGGCTTCCAGTCTAACCGGATGCAGCTGAATACCAATATTTTAGATGGAGCGACTGCCTATCTGACCTCCACAACTCAGTGATATCATACCCTTTGGTAAGACTTGTAATCAGACATTTTGGGCTTCTGACCGCCCGTAATGTCTGTCAGAGATCTACGAATGACAGCCGGGACCAACGGCTTAACGTGCACTCCGAGTCACGGAGAGCTCTCGCAATTTAATTGATGGTCATCCATCCACGGACCAACCTAGGCAACCGTAGCTTAATCGTCGATCTACACGTGCGGATGTTATTATTTAGCCAAGAACCCCCCTACATATTTTTGCACAATAAACTAAAATAATAAATAAAATAACAATAATAAAAGCCCGCGCGACACCCCTGAAGCCACGGCAAGTACGCGACCGATATTTTTTCACAGTTGGAACAAATGCCTAATGGAGTCGACTTAGTACCTACTAGTTTTCATTTTTACTATTTTTTGTTAATGTTTATGAAGGTTAAGTTTTTAATTGATCATTAATTTTATAGATTTTTATAATAGCTTGATAAATATTCATAAAGTTGGGTGTAATATTTTAAGCGAACTTAAATATATGGTGAGAAACATCTAGTTATATAGACTAATTAAAAATTTTGGGCGTTTAAAAAACCCGTGTAGAAGTATTACTTAAGGCCCATATTTTAATGATGATCGTACTGGTTTGGGAGCTGTAGTTACTTGAAATTGTCAATTTGGTGTTTCTTATAAATCAACAGAATACATTTTCATTATAAATGTATAAAATTGACATGCTACAGTTTTTCTTAAGATCTTATTTTAGGCACCATTAATTCATACTTTCGTATGTAATTGTATCAAACACATGATGAAAATCAACCACCTATAAATTAACGTTATTTTCACAAATAAAATAATTTTATACAACCATAACTGACGATTCAAACATGAACATAAATCACTTTCTCAAATTAAAAAAGTCAACAAGCAACAAACATACGTTGTCTCCATTCCTTCAAGGGAACATCTTCCGTCTCGCTCACACATTCGTGAAGGGTTTAAAGTAGCGTTTATGTAAGTACCTGACTGTTGAGTATTTTATTATTATTTGTTTTATTATTTGATAATGTCAATCGATATTTTTTGTCGGCGCGTCATCGATTATTTGGTAAATTAGAGGGTTTTGTAAATGTACCCCCATCAACATCGCGTAGCCTTTTCCCAATTATGTTGAGGTCGGCTTCCAGTCTAACCGGATTATTGGATCAAAATCTAACTTTGAGAGATGTATTCATGATTAGTTGATTACTTATGATAGCTTAGATAGGGATGAAGACTAAAAAAAAATGTTTGTCCGGCAGGTTGGTATTAAAAAATATTGGACACATATTTTTTTCTTTTTGTCATGACGTTCCTCCCCAGTAGATTTTATACTGACTTGTGACGTAGCGATAACCCTGCGTTTTTATCTAAACCATTTTTTATTAATATGATAAAACAAAAAAAATACGTGTTTAATATTTTTGTATTATCTGACTGCCGGACAAAACAGTTTTGTTTTCCCCAATCAACATTTTAATTTAATAATTCTGTTAAAATAAATAAAATATATTTGTTAGTTTTAATCATAATATTTTGATCAAAATACAACCTTACACTGACCTGTAAATTGCAAAAAACTTAAGAGGGTTTATCCTAAAAGTTGGCAACGTCGCAAATAACTGTCAAATATTTACCTGTTTTGATTCTTATAGCAATATTACTGAATAGAAATAAGAAATGTGGCTAACTAGCGAACTAGAATATTAATAATGAATTGCAATTATAACATTGAATTTGATGTTGTACCCATTTTAGGTGTCAAAAACGCATTTGGAAAGTTTCCAAATAGTTTTTTTACATCTAAAACTAAACATTCGGTGTAACGATATTAATTATTGCATTTCATAATCAATATTCTAGTTCGCTAGTTAGCCACATTTTTTATTTCCACACAGTAATATTGCTAAATGAATCAAAACAGTGAAATATATGACATCTTTTTGCGACGTTGCCCACCTTCAGAATAAACGCTCTTAATAAGCTTGGCACCTACATATCTGCATACCCTCCATGTAAAGTCGTGAACATTTGTATTATGATGATTGAAATCTGCTTCTGAGGTACGTTAATAAGTTTTATAGTTGTAACAACCATACCTGTAGCACTCTACAAGATGAAATATCACAGGAGATATGTTCTAGCTATTGCCTGCGGTTTCACTCGCATATTACGGAAACTACGACAAGTACCCGGATAAAAATTATGCTATAGTTTAATCCGGGTTCTAGTCTACCCGTGTGCCAAATTTCGTCCAAATCCGTTCAGCCGTTTATGCATGAATGAGTAGCTGGAGAGTTAGCTATCCGTATGCATATATCCTCCACGCGCGTCCGTTGCGGGTAGGTAGATGGCATGTATTTTTGGCTGTGGAACATACCCGTTTTCTCACTAGTTTTTTGTTTAGTGCTAAAGTCTTTAAAAGTGTACAATTCTTGTACAAACTTCCACAATATATTGCTTCCCGGTTGATGGCAATAGGCTTGCCCCCTCCCAAAATGGACTTACAACATTACTGATGAAATATTGTCGTAGTATAACTCTACCAAGTAAATACAAATGTGATCTTATGTTAAAATAAGACTTCTTCACGGTCACAGAAACCTCAAACTTTGAACTCAGTGAAGGGCTTATAGTGTACGACAAATTTACATTTTTATCTTATAAAATATGATAACTTATTAATATTTTGTTATGGCTTTTAGGGTTCCGTAGTCCTACTTCGAAGCCACGAAGAGAATAACTGTGCAAAAGTCTCGAAAACGGTCTTTTCATTAGATTTTTTAACCGACTTCCAAAAAGGAGGAGGTTATATGTTCGACGCGTATGTTTTTTTAAATTTATTTTTTTAATGTATGTCCGTCGGTTTCTCCATCAATTTCGGACCGATTTTGAAAATTCTCTTTTTGTATGAATGGGTATGCTCCCGAATTAGTCCCATATAAATTTTATTAACTTTGCTTGGATAGTTTTTGAATAAGCTTCAATAATACGTATTTTTCCCACTTAGTATATGTGGATGATATGATGATAACTTCCTGTGACTGTTATTTACATAGCAGATAGTGGTATTCGAATTTGTGTGGGGTAGGTACCACAACTAAAAAGTGAAAAGTAAAAACTTTTTACAAAAAAAAACAACCGACTTCCGAAAAAAACACTACAAAGTGAAAAATAACTTTATTTTCTGAAATCGGTGGCAAAAAACGAAAATTCAAAACCAATATCTATCAGTAATAATAATATTTGTCAGCTTCTTGCAGGTTCACTCGATTTTCGAAAGGTTCATTAGAAAACCAGCGTCAGACAGCAGCTGTCTCCGTGAGGCAGACACTACTCGTATTGTTGTCAAAATATTATTGTCACTTTTTTTATATTGTATTTTGTGTTTCACGAACTGTGTCCAAATAAACATTATTCTTTTTCTTATTTTATATCGATCGTAGTGTCGATTGCTAACCATTTATAAAATATCAATATCACTCCTGCCTATCCTATTTTATCAGCGGTCGGCGCAACATATCTTTTTCTTCCACACTTCTCCATCAGTCGTCATCTCGGTAGCCAACTTTCTATCCATATCATCTTCCACACAGTCCATCCATCGTTTCTTCGGTCTTCCCCTACTCATAAAGCCATCCACATTCATACTCAAAATGTTCCTCACGACATTTTCCTCATTCCTTCGCATCGCATGTGATGCCATACCATACCATGACAACCGATTTCCGCACAACTTTTCAGTCACCGTGTCCAATATTTTTAATTATCTAAAAAAAAAAATTGTCATCATACCTATTGGCCCGACAAGACGGGCCCGCCGCGTACTTGTAGCCACAGTATGATAATATACTTCGCCAGGTATGGCATTCCGAAACACAGTGGTCACGTGGGCAACACAAGTCTACGTCATCACATCTGTGTTACCAGAAGTTTGTAATAATAACTCCCCAACCACCTTTATTACCTGTGCGAATCCGATAAAACAATGAGGTTTTATTTAACAATTACGTTGGTTTATGTTTAAATTGAATTGTTTCGTTTGATTAGACACACGAAACGACAATTTAATCGTGTTTTGTTGCAATAAAGTGGCAACTGGATAGTGACGTAAGCATGTGTTCGTCCCGGAATGCTAGACCTTGTTTTATTAGACCATGCTTGTAGCTTCATAACTAAAATGTGGAGTGAACCATCTGTGTTCAGGGTTCATCTGTGCCACTGCTCCGCTAAATATCAAAAGCTATATCACGCTAGCTGTACGCCACATACCTCGTGTACCACATACGACTCGCTAGCCTCGTTGATAAGGATTTTATATTCAAGCGCTGATAACACGAGCTTGTACTCATTGTCTTAAACTAACGTGGCCATTGTTCTACGTTTCTTAAGATATGCTGGACATGCATCCATCCATGCCTTAGACTTTTCCCAACTATATCAGAGAGTCAGTGTTCAGTCTAACCTGATGCTGCTAAAAACTTTTTCCAAAAAAAAATAACAACCGACTTCCGAAAAAAAACTACAAAACTACAAATTGAAAAATAACTTTAATTTCGGAAGTCGGTGTCTTTGGTTTTGAATTTTCGTTTTTTGCCACCGACTTCCGAAATTAAAGTTATTTTTCACTTTGTAGTGTTTTATTTCGGAAGTCGGTTGTCTTTTTTTTTAAGTTTTTATTTTTCACTTTTTAGTTGTGGTACCTACCCCATACAAATTCGAATACAGTACCTGCTATGTAAATAACAGTCGCAGGAAGTTATCATCATAACATCCACATACACTAAGTAGGAAAAATACGTATTATTGAAGCTTACTCAAAAACTATCCAAGCAAAGCTATTAAAATTTATATGGCACCAATCCGGAAGCATACAATTTCATACAAAAAAAGAATTTTCAAAATCGGTCTACCATTGACGGAGAAATCGACGGACATACATTAAAAAAAAAAAAAACTTGAGAGGTGTCAAGGGACACCCGGATGGAACGAAGTTCCTCTTTCTATGAGAGAGAGAGAGAGAGACAGACAGAGAAACACGCGCACGCCGCACGGCTTACAACTACAGCAAAAAGTGTCGTTACAACTTTTGGTCTTAATTTTTTCCGTCTAGCCCCTCTAGAGTTTGACTTCGACTCCAACTCCGACTCCGACTTCGACTCCGACTCCGATTTCGACTCCGATTTCGACTTCGACTCCGACTTCGACTTCGACTTCGACTTCGACTCCGGCTTCGACTCCGACTCCGACTTCGACTTCGACTTCGACTCCGACTTCGACTTCGACTCCGACTCCGACTTCGACTTCGACTCCGACTTCGACTTCGACTTTGACTTTGAGAGAGAGACAGACAGAGAAACACGCGCACGCCGCTCGGCTTACAACTATAGCAAAAAGTGCCGTTACAACTTTTGGTCTACGAGTAGCCCCCTTTCGCAACGCGCGATAAGTAACTTCGTTCCAAAAAAACATACATACGCGTCGAACATATAACCTCCTCCTTTTTGGAAGTCGGTTAAATAGATTCGTAAGCTAGTTTTACCTGTGATAGCTACTTCTATATGGGAGGGTCTTCTATGCAAAGTTGTGAGGTCTGTGCTTCATTATTGGTAAAGATGCAAGCCGAAGCGTCAAGGTAGCCCGCGAAATTAAAATGTTGTTACGTTTTTTGCAATTTGCAGGTCAGTATCATGTTGTAAGTTGATTTAAATATGATTCGCGGCCGTATCAAATGTATATTTATAGAATTGTAATCATAAAAGTGATCAATACAACTCAAGTTCATATAATTCCATTGATTGACTATTTCATGAAATCATGACATTTGACGTTTGTGCTTACTTAAGGAGTTGTATTCCTGATTGTAATGATTATAATTATGTAAAGCCATGTTTGTTACGGTCGCGAATCATATTTCAATTAACATACAACCTCACACTGACCTGCAAATTGAAAAAAACTTAAGAAAATTTGAATTCCGAGGGCTACCTTAGCGCAACGTGTCGCGGGTTCGATCCCCGCACGGAACAATAATATTTGTATGATCTGCAAGTAGTTGTTTCGGGTCTGGGTGTTAGTGTATGTGAGTTTATAAGTTTGTAAACGCACCCACGATAGTACAAGTAGAAATTCTTAGTGTGGGGCAAAGTTTAAAAAAAAAAAAAAAAAAAACTCCCTTGTAACCAATAACGGTCGGTAAAATTTAGGAATCGGCGATTAGAGGTGACCATAGATATAAGAAAGAAGTTATTTATATTTCTATGGAGGTGACTTTTTCAACGCCTCGTTGGTCCAGCTAGACTGCTGAGCATGAGGTCCTGGGCTGGATTACCAGCTCGGGCAAAGAGTTATTAGTCTTTTTCTGGAATTTCTCAGTAGCAGTCCGGAGTCTGGATTTGTGCCCGGTTAATGGCAATAGGCTCGCCCCCTATTACATGGGACTTTTAAATGGCGAAAATTGGGTGTCTGCCTTACCCTTCATGAATTACTAGCGTGATGTTATGTTACCAATGGTAAGTGGTAAGTATAACGATTCGTCTGTGTAGGTATTAGCCGTTGCCATGACAACGCGAAGAAGAGGGGATAGGCTATATTTAGAAAAGGATCTCTCGCTGAGCCGACCTCCTTTACTTGATAAAACACTAATGATTCCGACGAGAAATAGCACGCGATTTGCATACTTGATATTTATTTATTTATTTAGGCAAACCAACTAAATACACACAAGGACATTCAAAGTACATGTCATTAACAAATACAATAGAATTGCATGCATCTAAATTATAGGTAAGCACAGCATTTTAATTAGATCTCATTATACAATAATAATTAATACAAAGACGATATCACGCTAGTAATCTCTAATGGGATAGGTAGAAGTATAATATAAGCCACATGTTTTCGTCAGTTATGTATCCGCGGCTTTGTGGATGTCCGAAAGTATACCATGGGAACTTACTTAGTGATTGACCAGACCCGGTATCCAGACCAGAGCAGAATATGCTGGCGACAGAACTCTAAAACCTATATCTGTCGGAATTGACGAGCACTGAAAATTCTCAAACGTCATTTTGACTAATTCGTATTTTCAATTTACCAGCATGTACATTGTGACAAAAAATCGACAGATTCGTTTCTAAACCTAGATTTTGAGACCAGGGTTGATATGATTTATTGATGTTGATTAAAATCAGTGATTTAAATCGCGATTAAAATCAAGTGATTTTTTTATAAAAATCAATGATTTAAATCAATATTTTTTTACTTCGACCAAATCAGCCAAAATGTGTCAAGCGACTTCCCCCGACATAAACTACGGCGCGCTCACACGTATCCAATGCTGTTTAACTACACCGTTCGGAGGTTCTCCGTAAACTCTTGACTGAATCCGTCCGTTTAGTCTTTGGCGCGGTCATTCGTGATTGATTAATGAAAGTAAATACAACAAGATGTCTGGAAGGAAAAAAGATAAAATATACTGAGAATGGGTTTATTTCGATGAAAAAAAAGTCTACTTGCGGCAAGTTTAACAAAGCGGTGTGTAAACGTTGTAAGAAGGAATTAATGAGCTTAGTAGAAAGAATGAAAAAACAGTTAGAGACATGTGTGACAGAAAAAATCAAAAAAATCCGATTTAAATCCAATTAATCCGATTTAAATCAAATTAATCCGATTATTTTGTTTTTTTTATAAAAATCATGATTTTTATCAACCCTGTTTGAGACCTAATTATCCGTTAATGCCATAAATTAAAAAAAGTAAAATGGTAAATTACATTGGAAAGCCCTAAAAATATTCTTTAAATTATACAATACATCTTTGAGCCACTGCATGTGTCATACCGATACTTTAGTTCCTTAGTCACTCGGTCAATCTCCTTTCAGTCAAATCCGTTCAGCCGTTTTAGCGCCGATCCGGAAAATTCATCTAAACCAACGGACAAAAATTCATCTAAACAAACGGACAAAAATTCATCTAAACAAACGGACAAAAATTCATTTAAACAAACGGACAAAAATTCATCTAAACAAACGGACCAAAATTCATCTAAACAAACGGACAAAAATTCATCTAAACAAACGGACAAAAATTCATTTAAACAAACGGACAAAAATTCATCTAAACAAACGGACAAAAATTCATCTATACAAACGGACAAAAATTCATCTAAACAAACGGACAAAAATTCTAAAAACTATATTTTCGGCATCAGATTCGTTGTTGCAATACTTTTTTTTTAATATTCAAAACGTTCTGGATTGGTTATCATTTTATTCCTAACTAATATTATTACAAATGCGAAAGTGAGTTTGTTCGTTTGTTACGCTTTCACGCAAAAACGGCTGAACAGATTTGGATGAAATTTGGCACAGGGTTAGACCTTGACCTGGAGAAGGACGTGGGCTACTTTTTATCCTGGATCGTAGACGAAGCCGCGGGCTACAGCTGGTTTTATTATATGTATGGATTCCAGGGAGAATCTACTGCCAAGGTTGCATTAAAATAAACATGTGGTGATATTAGATTAAAATCATGTCTATAACATTCAGTTTGCACGATGAGATTTTACCAGAAAATACGGTAGAATTTTTTTTTGCAAAAAAAAACGAAAAATGGTAAGAAGTATAAATAAATTTATGAGTCAGAGTTTAAACTTGCTCGGTTTTTGAATAGTGTTTGAACAGTTGTTCATTATAAACCGACTTCGAAAAAGAAAGAGGTTCTGTGTTCGGCTGTATATACAGGGTGGCAGGGTCATCGACGCGAAAACTGTTATTATGAATAAAGAACGTTTAAATTTTAAGTTGTATAGTACATACTAACCATGGTACCATGTCATGATTCTAAGGTAGCCAAATTCAAATTCAAAAGTCATTTATTCAAACTAGGCTGAGAAATCAGCACTTTTCGAACGTCAAAATTACATAAGACAGTCCCCCAAAACGCCCACCCTTCACCACTTCCTAGTGCGTTAGCTGGGAAGAAGAAGTGGCGCAACAAACTCCCCAGCAACACAGCTGTCTGCCATCTTGTGTTAAACGCATGGTAGTGTGTGTAATGTTTTCTTTATTAATTTAATTTATTTCTAATGTATATTATGTAAAAATATTAGCTTTCTGCACTCCTTCTCCATATAAACTTTAACTGTGCCAAATTTCATATTCCTCCGTCCGCGTAATTTTCGTAAAAAGGTGTACAACTATTTTGGCTCACGTAAAAAAAAAAAAATATTTTCAAATAAAGAATTCAATATTTAAAGCACGAGCGAACCCTACGTCTGAACATATAGCAGAGTAGAGAAATTACCTCGATTGTACAGTGATATTTATGCGGCTGAGCGGCCAAGCGTTGCAACTCTGATAACGAAAGATAATATGTATTGTCGACGATACCTATTGTTTTTTCCCTGTGATGATGATGATGATGTGTGTGATGCTGTGGGACCAAATCATCGAAAAGTTTGCTTAGATCGTTTGGTCCAGTTGAGAGGAAGAATGAAAGGCGATTAACAAAAGGTATTTGCAAGGCAGATGGGAGTGGAAACGCTGGGATGTGGCGCCCATCAGGTTTCTGGTTCCCACCCAAAATTATCAAATAACTTCTCCTGCTCTGGGCTGAGCGGGAGGGCGTGTCAAAGTCTTACCGACTAAAACCCACCCGTGTTCCTTTCAGTTGCCTGTACGTTGCCAGGGACCACGGTATCCCTTTCGGACTTACCCGCGACCCCGGCAGAATTTAAATGAAACAGATGCAGATAAAGCAATAAAGTATGTTACTTAGTCAATAATTACACCAGTCATCGACTATCAAACCAGTGTTCTACGATTATCTCACGGCCAAAGTAAACACGTACTTAATTCTTTATTAATACTTATAATAAATCAATAGTAGTAATCTCAATATTCGTAGACCGGTGGGATGCCCCGATGTTGCGGAGCTGGATGCAAGCTTCACACTGAATTTAAATTGTATTTTAATGTCTGTAGTAACCTGCTAACACTAGATATTAAGTTAAATTGTTACTAATCCTATGGACTGTCTGGTATAAAAGTTTTATATTCTATTCTAATAAACCACAATAAGTTAGGTATTGAATAAACAAAGCCTTTACCAAATTACAAACCGAGTTGCAATACTATTCCGCTCAGCATACCATGTTTAATATACACACACATGGCCAGATAATTTTACGGTCACTACTACATTGACGACACGTATTCACGATTATCAACCTTATCTTGTATCAACACGGTTGATATTGCGCTGGATGGGGAGTTTGTTACGTCATAATGTTTTCGATACGGCGAGTAGGGACGACACACGTTCGAATTTTGTGGGATTTTTATAAATGTTCGTTTTTTAAAACGTTATTAATAGGTAAATGGAAAGCGGGTCGATCGAAGGTTAACCTACGCTTGCCACAGTACGTTCGTGGATGGACGACCATGCATTACATATCGAGACCCTTCCGTGCCTCGGAAAGCACGTTAAGCCGTTGGTCCCGGCTGTCATTCGTGGATCTTTGACAGTCGTTACGGGTCGTCAGAAGCCCGAAAGTCTGACAACCAGTCTTACCAAGGGGTATCGTGTTACCTAGCAATAGCAACTTGGTTTTGGGGGTCAAGGTCAGAGGTCCATTAGCGGCATAAGAGAAAGGAGGTCAGATAGGTAGTCAATCCAAGTAAAATACTGGAATCCAGCTGCATCCGGTTAGACAGGAAGCCGACCCCGACAGAGTTGGGTACAAGCAGGAGGGATTGATTTGGAGGTAAATAGAATCTTGCTAAAGAACAATAATGGTGAAATTGGCGTTCAAATGGCGAGTACAATGTTTCATGCTATAATCGATTATGTATTAGGTAAGTCGTGAACAAAATGTTTTTTGCTCCATTGAAGAATAATGCTTTGTCCTAAATAATTACTAGCATTTAGAAAGTAAACTCATGTTTCGTGTCCTCTGCATAATAATAGCAGCCTATTACTGTCCCACTGCAGGGCAAAGGCCTCTTCTCATACAGAGAAGGCACGAGCATTGATCACCACACTTGCTCAAGACGGGTTGGTGATTTCAGACTTATATTAACTACAAGTCCAGGTTTCCTCACGATGTTTTCCTTCACCGATGTCAGTAACGTCCAAGATAAACTCAGAAAGTACATATGAAATGAAAAAGTCACATTGGTACTTGCCCGGATTTTAACCCACAACCTTGTGTATGAGAGGCGAGGCCTTAACCACTGGGCATAAGCATAATCAGACTATAATATTCCCAATGCTGGGACTGCGGCCTCCTCTCTGTGAGAGGGAGTGGGCCGTAACCCACCACGCGGGCCCAGCGCGGGTTGGTAGATGTCACATGTCTTCGAATTTTTGGTTCTAGGACATGCCGGCTTCCTCACGATGTTTTCCTTCACCGTTTTTACTATTAACCCACGACCTACAACTCGTAAGACGGGGCCGTTACACCACCACCACCAGCACTGCTCTCAGACCTCTAACACAGTCATATTTGAGGTTTTATTTCTGTTAGGTACTCGTGGAGGAGCTCGTGGCTAAGTAACAACAGCCGCACTGGTCGATCCATCAGGTTAAGCTACGCTTGCCGGGGTTGGTCAGTGGATGGGTGACCATCTTTACATACCGAGAATCCTCCGTGCCTCGGAAAGCACGTTAAGCCGTTGGTCCCGGCTGTCATTCGTGGATCTTTGACAGTCGTTACGAGTCGTCAGAAGCCCGAAAGTCTGACACCAGTCTTACCAAGGGGTATCGTATTACCCAGTTACTGGGTTGTGGAGGTCAGATAGGCAGTCGCTCCATGTAAAACACTGGTATTCAGCTGCATCCGGTTAGATTGGAAGCCGACCACAACATAGTTGGGAAAAGGCTGGGCAGATTGATTTATGTTAGGTACTCTAATAATAAGATTTACACATACCATAACATCACACCTGTTTCAGTGTACCAATAGTACACCCACACTTCACCAGCTATGTTTGTCCACCATTATTGAGCTAAGTAGTTGAGCTCGTGGCTTAGAAATAACAGCCGCAGGGGTTAATCCAACAGCTGAGCTAAGCTATGCTTGCCGAGGTTGGTCCGTGGATGGGTGACCATCTTTAAATACCGAGACTCCTCCGTGCCTCGCCGTTGGTCCCGGTTATCATTCGTGGATCTTTGACAGTCGTTACGGTTCGTCATAAGCCTGGAAGTCTGACAGTCAGTCTTACCAAGGGGTATACCCAGTTACTGGGTTGTGGAGGTCAGATAGGCAGTCGCTCCATATAAAATACTGGCATTCAGCTGCATCCGGTTAGACTGGAAGCCGACCCCAACATAGTTGGTAAAAGGCTAGGCAGATTGATTGATTGAGCTAAGTAGTTAGACGCTTAAGCACCTAGTTCCTTTTCATTTCTGCTTTCCTGGTAGTTTTAATAAATAAACAATTAGGACAGATGAATTTTAAAACGTCTATAGATATCATTTATTTCGAATCCTTCATGCTCTTCTCTATATTTCATCGTTGGTGCGTTTGGAGGAATAGAATTATAATATTTTTATTTTGATTTTGTTAGCACACCTGAATGGTGTGTTTCGAGGAATACGTCTTTCATTTGATGCGTTTCAAAGTTAAATACACGCAAATCCAAACTTCCGGCTGCTAATGAATAATTCCTGATAGAAAAACCCATTAACAATACCCGACCTGGGTGTTAAACCCAGGACTTCATGCACAGCATTAGCGCTTGCGACCCTATCTACACCAAGGAGGCAGTCTAATTAAAGGATTTTTCGTCATCAATCATCGACGCGAAAACTTTTACCATAGATTCAGTACATGATTCTAAACCCCCCTGCGTTGAAATTTTTCGTCGGTTATTTAGAAAATAAAATCAGCTGTTTCATAGAAAAGTGCAAAGCTACACGGTCAAAATGTATGATTCAGATTCAGATTCAGATTCAGATTCATTTATTTGCAAAAACATGTGTAGATAATATACATGGTATGATGCTTATTATAGGTGTTACAGTTTTGTTTGGCTCAACATGTTTGACCATGGCTGGTGTACAAATTAGGTCGAAAGACAATAAGATTTAAAAACAATATGAACAAATCAAAGAATAATAATATAAACAAATCAAAGAATAATAATATAAACAAATCAAAGAATAATAATATAAACAAATCAACAATTAACATTATGTACTATTAAATTAAAAAACTTGGTCAAAAGTCATGCGATTCAAAATAAATAGAATTGATTCAGTCAGTATCTTCAGAGCGATTTATCATTAAAAAAATCATTAATATTATAATAAGCTTTTTCTGTCAGTATTTTTTTAAATGTTTTCTTAAATTGGTCTGTACTTAATTTTTTAACACAGTTAGGAATATTATTATAAATTATTGGCGCTCTGCATACAACGCTTTTATACAGTAGCGCTGTCTTAGCTGGCTGAACACGAATTTTACTATTATCCCGTCGATTACGTATTATAGTGTCCGATATTCGAGGAAACAAATGGGGATTATTTCTGACAAATAGGGCTATTTCCAAAATATAAAGTGACGGAAGTGTGAGTATTTTATGCTTTGTAAAAAGTGGCTTACAACTCTCCGTACTTTGGATACCGAACATGGCACGTAGGCATCGCTTTTGCATTATAAATGCCATATCTTTGTTTGATGAGTTGCCCCAAAAGATAATGCCATATCTGAGGACAGATTCAACAAGTCCATAATAAGCCGAGAGTAACACATCAGTGTTGATCGATGGAGCAAGCTGGAACAGCTATGGAACAGCTGATTTTTTTAAAAATAACTAGGTAACGAAAAATTTCAACAAATGGTAACAGTTTTCGCGTCGATGTCCTTGCCAACCTGTATATGATGATTAATAAAACTTTTAATTCAAATAATTTCGACAAAAAGTAGGTACCTACTCAATAATGTAATAAGGGATTAATATACGATTAGGTTTAGCCTTGAAAATGGGTCGTAAATACTTACTGCACTTCGATAAAAAATCATATTAACATTTTAATGCGAAAATGTGTGTCAGTCTGTTTTTATTATTTTTATAATTGTATAATTAATTAATAATTTGTAATCTAATGTCAATTTTTATATGGGTTGTATTCGTGAAAAAAAAAAAAGGATTTTTTTAATTTATTTATGTTTTAAGTGCTAAACCATTAAACTTGAGAAAAGAAAAAGCCCTTCTGTGCAGTCGGGTAAAAACAAACCTGTAGCGGATGTAATGGGGTGTAGATTTTTTTAACAGAATCCACGCGGATATATTTGAGAGCTAAGCGCTTCTTCTTCTTTTCGTGTGGTTAGTGACCTGTATTCTAATTGCGTAATACACGATCAATCAGAATCTGAATCGATTTCAAACAGATTGCTAATCCATTGTTTCATAACTTCGAAAAAAAAATTTGCTCAACAACGTAAATAACGCAATAAATGTTGTTGAACTGTCAAAATGAAACAGATTAGTCGGTAATCGTTTACGAAAATGTGTTGCGTAATTAGATAGCTGGTGTCAGAGTTTTAAAGCCGCCCATGGGCCTCTGACTTGGCTTCACATGCCCATGCCGCGGAGAAATATCTCTCAGGTTTCCTTACGATGTTAAGCTCTAGTATGTCATGTATTCCTTCTTGAGTCAAAATAAAGACCAAAATTCATTAAATTGATTAGCTGGTGATGACACTTTTCAAGACGAAGATGAAGTTATGAACTTGACTCACTACGGAATGGCTCCCAATGGCAATGACCAGCAGAGGCCCTAGTGTGAGTTTCTCTTAACCATCTAGACTTGACGAATCGACCACGTTCGGCGCTGCGATTGGACCTTCACCAGTGAAGGGACGCCTTAGCCCAGCAGTGGGACAGTATGGGCTAAATAGAATGACACTTTTTGAAGGTCTAAATTGGGTGTATACCACACGATAAAAATGAGAACTTACGACTGGAGCCGAGTATACCCGATACAGCGTCACCGACCCGAGCAAGACGGTTCAGTTACGTTCACTATTCAGACAGAACGCAAAGTGCTCCTACAGAAGAATTCGAATTTAAAAAAAGAATTTGCTACATTCCCGAAAATGTAAAAATTCATGGTATCCCACCTTGCCAATGATAAAAACAGTCAAACCATGATCCGAATCAACGTTACATATTTATTGGAAATTCAACTTTATACCTATGAGCATACAGTGGAATGTACCTTACCGAAACACTTGTGTTATGTACTCTGAACTTTATAGCTAAGAAGTTAAGGTTGAAAATCCTATGTAGAGATACAGTTTGACGCAAGTAGTCAATTACCATCTTTGGGACGTTTTTTCTTTTGTTTATTTTTAGTAACTTTTTTTTTATTAATAAGTGATTATTGTCTCTGGTAAACTGTTCTTACCATAGATTTATATTTCTATGCTTTTAAATGTGGGGTACATATCGCTTACTGATAATTGGACCTGTTATTTTTCATCCTTCGTCAGTATCGGCATGAACTAAGTAATGTCAGGTAAATGTATTATTAGGTAAATTGACTATATTGCCTTTTACATGAAGCAAATTGACTACCAACTTTAATTAAAATAAAAAATAAAATAAAATAAACTTTATTTCCAGCATCGCAATAACAACCATAAGAATAACAAATACCTATAAAGAAAAAATAAAATACAAAACATAACATCTCATGTCGTGCGTACAAATATTATGGTTGCTAGAGAGTAATTCACACTGACCTCCGTACTAGTAAAAACTGTATCACGGAAGGTCAGTCTTCCTCGTTCGCCAACAATCACACACTTAACAGCACTTTATAGTGAACATAATATTTTGAGACATTTATCAGGTGTTCGGTATTAATTAATACATTCGTAAGGTGGGTAAAACTAAAAATTATTATGTATATGCAAAATATCTAGACAAAAAAAAAAAAAAAATTGTTATGAACAAGTTGTTGTGTTGATGTTTGTATGATGTTGTCTGTATATTCAAATGACAACTGTCATTCTTTGACAGTTTTAAGAAATGGTTTTAACGCGGCAAATTGACGACGGGTATGAATTTGGTTAACAATTAATTTCAGTGAATGCACTTATGGTGACTAAGATTAAGACAGCCACCACCAATCCGCAATGTCCGCGTAGTGGATTACGGCCCACTCCCTCTCACAGAGAGGAGGCCGCAGTCCCAGCAGTGGGAACGGTATAGACCGATTAGCTTACGTCTTACCTTGTTCCAAAACTATTTGATGAAAATGTAAACAAATGGATTAGAAAACGTACCATCGAAGAAGTTCATATCTATACACCGTAAGGACTATTTCTGCTTGCAGCGCTCGGCTGCCATAGAACCGGGGCGGTAACAGGTGTGGTCATCGCGTTCACGGGATTTTGTTTTCAAACTGCTTAGATATGAAGTTCTTCGATAGTACCTGTGGATGCCAATTTGTAGGCCCACTAACAAATTGAATTTAAAAAAAAACAAAATTCAAAAGTCATTTTTCAAACTAAGCTGAGAATCAGCACTTTTCGAACATCAAAATTACATAAGACAGTCCCCCGACACGCCCACCCTTCACCAAACCTTTGAATGTTTTTAATTGGAAATTTGAATACATAAACACGAAATTCTAATTTTAAATCACTTTAAAGACGATTTTCATTTGAAAATAGAGGTTAATTTTATAACTTAAATTTTCGCCAATGATTTTTCAATCACAATTTAATAATTAATGTTATTCAAAGAATAATTGTGGAAATCATGTTGGGATTAAAGTTCAAACCTTCTAAATACAGATGAATGTGTTACTAATTCCCTATAATAAGTGACTGCGTAAGAATTTAACCTGAACAGCGTTTGTTTACACTTTCGTCAGATAGTTTTGTAACAGAGCATAGTATTTTAAAATGTTCTCTCATTAGTCAGTGGACAGTAATGTACAGTCGACGGCAGCGCATCACCACCTTGACATCAATACATTATGCATATTTATGTATTACATGCCGCTAAGTTAGACTTATTGACATATTTTTATATTTATTGTTTGCTTGTCTGTTTGTCTGTCTGTTGGTATTCTACGTTTGAAAAGGCCGTTTGGTTATCATAATCTGCCTAATCTTTTCCCAACTATTTTCGGGTCAGCTTCCAGTCTAACCGGACGCAACTGAATACCTGTATTTTACATAAGGCGAATGCCTATCTGACCTCCACAACCCAGTTACTGAGTAACACGACATCCCTTAGTAAGACTGGTTGTCAGACTTTCGGGCTTCTGACTATCCGTAATCTGCTTCTTTTCTTGTGGTTAGTGACTAAACTGTTGAAGAGTTTTAAAGCCGCCCATGGGCCTCTGACTTGGCTTCACATGCCGTCGAGAAATATCTCTCAGGCATGCCGGTTTCCTCATGATGTTTTCCTTCACCGTTTTTGAAGCAAGTGATAATTATACAATACGCACATGAATCCGAAAAGTCAGAGGTGCGTGCCTTGGGTTCGAACTCGAGACCTATGACAGCTGATACTACCCGTAATGACCGTCAAAGATTACGAATGACAGCCGGGACCAAACATGGCATCGCCCCGACTTATTTTATCAGGCTTTTTGATTGCTTCGTTGGTGTTTGGTGTAGTGGTCGCAAGCGCTACTGCTGAGCATGAAGTCCTGGGTTCGATTCCCAGGTCGGGCAAAATGTTATCGGGTTTTTCTATTTGGAATTTCTCAGTAGCAGCCCGGAGTCTGGATTTGTGCCCGGTTGATGGCAATAGGGTCGCCCCCTATTACATGGGACTTAAACATAACTGGCGAACTGTAGGTGTACTATAGGTACATCTCTGCCTGACCCTTTGCAGAAACAAGGCTTGATGGTATGTGTATGAGTAGACTCCTGCCAAGCTTTTCGTAAATACATGCATGTTTTTAAGTTAATTCCGAATGTATTATGTACGGAACACTTTTGTGCTCGAGCGTATAGTTTGAGTCAGCAAAGTTATTCTGATATACCTAGCCGAGGAAGGCGGTAGCGACAGCAAAAACATACGACAGAAATTCATGGTGGTTGGGATCTGACACTGACCTAAATTTGTTGATAGACTGATAGATTTGTTCTTATGGAACAAATCTATCAAGATGACACTGACCTGCAAATTGCAAAAAAAAACGTAAGAAAATTTGAATTTTAACTGCGGATCCATCGAATTAAGACGGCGGCAGGGAAATCGACGCGAAAACTAATACCATGGAGTCAGTGCGTGATTCTAAACCCCCTTGAGTTGAAATAATTCGTCGGTTATTAAAAAAAAAATCCGCTATTCCATACTTCTTGACCGCGTAAGTAAAAATTTCAATGCAGGGCCAGATTGATTGCATTGTTTTTTTTTTTTTTTTTAATAATCATGTAGGTACTGAATCCATGGTGACAGTTTTCGCGTCGATGTCCCTGCCAGCCTGTATAATGTTCAGTGTGACATTATTGAGGTTAACTAGGAAATGAAGACAAGTAAGATACTTGAATCTAAAACACTAAGCAAAAATCGAATCATCTTTCATCAGCTTTGTAACATTACCGAATCACCCGGGGGTTTTTACCCCGCAGTAAAAAGACCCTTGAAAAACTTACATAAAACAAAGTCAACAACCTGCTTATTTTAAAGTGGATTCGCAGTGCTTGCAAAATTCAAATTTGTTAAGTTTTTTGCAGGAGGAATTTTGCGATGCTATATTTTAGTTTATGCATAGTTTTAGTTAAGTTAGTTTAAAATTTTGCTATTTTTATTAATTAATTAGTTATAAATAAAACGTTTTATTGTTCTGTAAAAAACTTAGAGACATGTATTAATGATTATAATTCTGTAATAATACATATCATGTTACAGTCGCGAATCATATTTTGATCAAGATACTACCTGTCACTTACCCGCAAATTGCAATAAACGTAAGAAAATTAGAATTTCGCGGGCTACAACTGCAGATCCACCCGTAGGTAATGAAAATTGACAGATTATTTTCACAACTTTTTTTGTCATCAGTACACCAACGAATACAGCTGACTTCGATTCGGATAGCTCTCGGAGGCAAAAAATAAAAAACCTTGGTATCGTCCTTGACAGCAATGTACTCGTTTATAATATATTATTTTGTTACGTACTAGGGATTAAATTAACGGATCGTGTTCGAAACACAATACTGCGCTCCAAACAAAAGTAGCTGGCGTTATGCAGGACATGTCTGCAACATTCTGGACAAACTGTGGACCCAAATAGAAAGAAAGAATGAAAAAAAAAGTATTTATTGAATAGCAAAGAACTGTACCATAATTACTTAATACACGATCAGAATCGGAATCGTTTTTAAAACAGATTGCTAATTCATTGCTTCATAAGTTAGATAAAAAATCTGCTCAACAACGTAAATAACGCAATGAATGTTGTTGAACTGTCAAAATGAAAGAGATTGTGATCGTTTACGAAAATGTGTTGCGTAATTAGATAGCTGGTGCACTGAGACAGTGAGGTGGGGTCGCGGCAGACCACGTAGGAGTTGGCGGGATGAGCTGGATAGGTTTCGTCAAAACTGGAAGGAGCACGCGCGGGCTCGCGAACGATGGAAGGAGTGGAGGGAGGCCTTTGCCCAGGAGTCGGACAGAGTAGGCAAGTAAAAAAAAATTTAAATAAATTGTATCATAGCTCGAAATTAATATTGTGTTCATAAATTAGGTAGGTAAGTAAAGTCAGGGGAAATTAATTGTGCACCAATTAAGTTAAATTAAAGTTAAGTACAATTAAATTAAAGTTAAGTACATAAATATGAAATGGTGATAACACAAATTTACGTAGTGTGTCAATTTGATGAAAAAAAAAAAAAAAAAGAACTGAAAAAATATTGGACACAATCATATTTTTTTACTTAACAAAAGATTACGGCAATACATTGAGTAGGCAATGCGTTAAAATGTGGCATGACGTCACTCTCCGGTAGATTTTATACTGACTTGTGACGTAGCGAGCCCCCAGTCCCCAACTTTAATGCGTTTTAACTTAACCTTTATTTATTAATATAATAAAACAAAAAATACATGTCTAATATTTTTTTATTACCTGACTGACGGACTAAATAGTTTTTTTTTCTTCTTCAGTCGACATTGCTATTAATATCCCTGGCTGTATCAGCTTAAAATAAGTTCTAATGTAATAGGGGGCGATGCCACGTTTGGTCTCGGTCCGTCATTCGTAGATCTTTGGCAGTCAGAACTTCAGAAGCCCGAAGTCTGACAACCTGTCTTACTGCGGGCTTCGTGTTACCCAGTGCCTGAGTTGTGGAGGTCAGATAGGCAGTCGCTCCATGTAAAATACTGCTATTCAGCTGCATCCGGTAAGACTGGAAGCTGACCTCAACATAGTTGGGAAAAGGCGTAGAAGCTGATGACGAGCAAACGGCACAATACTATTTAAATGTTTTGAATTACTTCAGACGGAGGATGAAGAATATTGCCAAAATAATTTGGCAGGGGGACGGTTGTCGATGTATGTATGTTGTACGTAATTAGCAGACAGTAGGACGCCGCAGCCCATCTTTTTTATTTATGCTACACCAACAGCAGTACATACATTACATACATATATAAAAATGAGCGAGCTTTGCAGTAGTCGCTTATGTGTAACATCTGCCACCTTGGCTAACAGTACCAGCCTCTCTGAAAATTGGTTGGAACCATGTGAGTGCCAACTCTAGCACCGTGCGCGCTCATTGGTCAAATCAAATAGTGCTCGCTTTCTCGGCTTCCTGTTACACACTTCCGTCCCTTTTCACGAAATCACTCATAGATTGCAGGATAGCGAGACTAAATAATGTTACAGATAAAAAAAACAGAGCATTCACCATAAAAGAACATCGTTATTAAAAAAAAAAACGTTTAAAAAAAAAAAACAACCGACTTCCGAAAAAAAACACTACAAAGTGAAAAATACTTTAATTTCGGAAGTCGGTGTCTTTGGTTTTGAATTTTCGTTTTTTACCACCGACTTCCGAAATAAAAGTATTTTTTACTTTGTAGTGTTTTTTTTCGGAAGACGGTTGTTTTATTTTTGTAAAAAGATTTTATTTTTCTCTTTTTAGTTGTGGTCCCTACCCCACACAAAGTCGAAAACCACTACCTGCTATGTAAATAACAGTCACAGGAAGGTATCATCATGTCATCCACATCTACTAAGTGGGAAAAATACGTATTATTGCAGCTTATTCTCAAAAACGATCGCAGCAAAGTTAATAAAATTTATATGGGACCAATCCGGGAGCATACCCTTTCAAACAAAAAAAGAATTTTCAAAATCGGTCCACAATTGACGGAGAAATCGACGGACATACATAAAAAAAAAAAAACATACATACGCATCGAACATATAACCTCCTCCTTTTTGGAAGTCGGTTAAAAAATAAACGTAAGTATGAAAACATAAAATACAATTTAGAAAACATAATTATAATAGGTATAATTAAATATTTATTATTATACCTATTATAATAATGGATATAACTATAAACTCGGAGCTCGTGGCTAAGTAATAACTGCCGCACGGGTCGATCCATCAGGTTAAGCAACGCTTGCCGGGGTTGGTCTGTGAATGGGTGACCATCTTTACATACCGAGACTCCTCCGTGCCTCGGATAGCACGCTAAGCTGTTGGGCCCAGCTGTCATTCGTGGATTTTTGACAGTCGTTACGGGTCGTCTGAAGCCCGAAAGTCTGACAACCAGTCTTACCAAGGGGTATCGTATCGTAGGGATTAGTACAGTGCGCTCCGCCGTATATTGGATTTATCTTATATCATAAGTAAGTAGTATAAAAGCAAAAATTTCGTTCAAGCGAACCCCTTATTAGCTGGTCGTAATTAGGTACCAACCAACTCATTAGATAATAAATATTTAATTAGCTAGCTACGCTGCCTACGCCTGCACCAGTGAAGCGTGAAGGTAACGTATGAAAGTTTTATGTAACAACGTCGTTATCGGAAACAGCAGTTTTGTAGTAAAAACGCTTAAACAAAGAAACACTTTCTCTTTAATATTTACAAAAAAATACTCGTTCTATTTCGAGTTTTGTAATCGAAACCAGTTTGACAAACCCTAAACTAGTAAACATTAAAAAGTCATCAAATGCATAACCTCTTTTTTTTAAGCCGGTTCAAAAGAGAGAACTGGATTCTACAGTGACACGTATGATTTTTTGGCGGTTGAATGACATTGACAGGGGGCGTTGTCGGTAAACATTTGTGAAATTGTATTGGAAAAACAAGATGGAGGCATTAGTTCCGATTTTGGCCACGCGCCAAATATTTGTTTTTATTTGCAGTTCCTGACGGTCTAAAGTCAAATACTCAAATCATTTATTTCAATTAGGCTTCTGTGGCTCTTATAAGGCACGTTACAAGAAATTATTATATTGATTTCTAGTTGCCCCTTTCAAAAGGTTGTGTCGTAGTGCAAGGGAGTTTCCTAAGCAAGTGCAAGACTGTCAAGCAACCAAGTGAACCTCTGGTCACGTGGCACATACTACTTTATTCAAAATTCAAATGTTGGCATCATTAAAAAATATAATCTGTTGGTTGGCAGCCCTGCCCGAGCGCCGCGTCACTGGTAAATAATTGCTTAACTGAGAATCCGTGGAGAGGAGTGCGGAGTAAAGATATTTGAAATTGGATGTAACAAAGGATTTTCATTAGCTTATCGTGATTTATCTAACATGTGTTTAATTATGGATAAGTACGTGAAATAACAATGTTTTTATTTCTGAAGGGGTAGGCAGATATGTTCAGTATTTTGACATTTCGTCAGTTATGTTATAATACCATGTAAATGTACTGTATTCAGCTGCATTCGGTTAGACTGGAAGCCGACCCGAACATTGTTGGGGAAGGGCTGGGCAGATGATGGCGACCATGTATTAGAGGGCGAGCCTGTAGCTGCCACTGCCAAAACTGAGAATTTGTGACAGACCGATAGACATCGGCTTGATTCCTCATTGTTCTCTGTGGCATGCAGTCACAGAAAGCTATAACTTGTAAGTATAAAAAGGTAAGTGTGCATTATCTTAGTCAGGCGCTCGGGCCATAAAACGAGAGTCTTGTTAATCTTAGTGCTTTTAATTCTGTTATCTGAAGAGGTATCTCAATGTATTAATTAAGAAAATGACGACAGCAGAACAATAAAACCGTTTACATGTCGTTGCGAGCCCAGAAATGTAAAGAAAAACCCTTTTATAATCAAACCATAATTGCCTTTGCATAATATTTTGACCATGTTTAGAGTTTTATCTTGACCAAATAAAAATTAACCATCGATCTGGGTATAGAACAGGCACATTTCGTAATAAAAAATAAAAAAAATATGTTTAATTAAGTAAAAATCTATAAACGGTATAAAAACAACTGCTGCCGCTTATTCGCAAATATGGCTCAGTAAAAGGTCACTTAATGAAAACAAACGTTTAAATTGACCTACAAAAGAAACTTTGAGAATCGGTTACTTCAGTTATCTTGTCACACAAAAAAGTTATTTCAGTTTTGAATGACATATAAAACATCAATGCGATTATTACTTGTACAGCCGAATGGAAAAAGGTCAGTGTTAGCACTTTTAGCTGATAAACAATAGGTATATTAGGTTTCTCGAATAATCTAGTTGCTATGCGGTAAAAATGTTTTAGTTTATCTAAAATAACACATCAGTGACACACATCAGCGATACACAGCAGTGATAGCCTAGTGGTGAGATTGTCGGACTGCCAAGTCATAGGTCTCGATTCCAACCCAAGGCACGCACCTCTGACTTTTCGGATTCATGTGCGTATTGAATAATTATCACTTGCTTCATAAAAGAAAATATCGTGAGGGTTTCCTCACGGACATGCCTGAGAAATATTTCTCGACGGCATGTGACACCAAGGTAGAAGTCCATGGGCGGCATAAAAACTCTGACACCAGAGGGGCAATTCCCGTTATTTTTAAGAACGTTCGCTTTCGCATCTCATTCGCAATCTGTCAAAAATACAATCAATATATAAAAAATTTTTAAGTACGAGCATTGGTCTTCAGGTTACTTCCAAATAAACGTTTCGAGGAAAATTTTACTAGTTATATACAAATGAAGATTAATGATTTTTTAGATAACCTATTTTAATACTGTAGATTTATGATTTAATACAAACATTGTATTGTTTCCTGTACTGTCCTACATTTTGATAAATCCTTAAAACCAGTAATTGTATTAATACATTTATGATAGAACAATTGATTTCAGGCTCACATAATTAATTTAATAACTAAAAAATTTGCTTACGTGACAGTGTTATGACCTACATGATTCCATAAGTTTACGTTTCTGCCAATTTAGTCACGATTACGAAACACTAAAAACAAATAGGTACAAAAGAATGAAATGTGTTGTGTTCCCACTTAATCGCTCGTCTGTACCTAACGGCCAGTGTTATCAGTTATTTACACAGCGAATGAACTCAAAGATAAGATAAACGTTATACCTAGGGACACTCGAAACTCGCGATTATTGCCAAACTGTCTTGGATTATTTTTAAATCCTTATAAAAATACAGCAATAAAAAATACATGACTAATTAAATAAACATGTTTTTGTTTTTATCAAGAGAGCATCGGATACCTTAGATGTCACCTTAGGGATTGTATTTTTTTTATAAAATGTCGTTTAAAAAGAATGCAATTTTAATGGTCGCCGTCACTCCCAATTACTTGGGAACTTATCTAGCGAAATGTGGGTGACCTATACAGAATCATCTGCCTAACCCTAAAGAATACTGGCGTAAATTTATGTTAAATTGCAAATGCTTCCTCAATAGGTATTTGAATACAATAACTACATACCTAGTAGTATTTTATCAACCATTTCAATTTACTAGGTTATTTTCTTAGGGAAAATAATTGATTACTACCGACACTGAACACGTTTTCAGGTTACATAATTTAATAATTCGTTATAAATATCCTGTACAATTTTAAACATACCTAAAAGGACAATATAAAACCCCAATCATACACAATATTGTAAGTTTGGTGTAATTTCATGTATGGACACAAAAGTTTGTTGTTACCAGAGTTTCATTTCGGATAACCGTTCAATGATGTTTAATGCACAACTGCAAATTGTGAAATTAGTTTTTGTTTTCGTGCTAGACATAATGACGCCTAGAAACCGGCTAGTTATCAGATTACAGTGGTAATGTTAATTATGACATTAGAAACGTCATAAATTATATCGTTGTCGTTATTAATATTATATCTTTATTGGAAACTGATACCTATAAATTGAAACTGACTAATTACTTTAAAAATACTTTAATTCAATTAATGATTAAAAATAAAATGATAATATTTCATAGGATAATCTAGCATTATCATGAATGAAAAGCAATATATGTAGGTAACTTAGCCACACTAATCTTGAATCGCATCAAACAACGTCAACTTATAATGATAAAAATGTACGATTATAACAAGTAACACCTAATTTATAAAAGTATCTATGCGATTCTTTATATGTATTTATTAACTCTACTTTGAATCATAAATAATGAAAGAAAGAAAAATGGAGTGTAATAATATTTTGTTTTCCAAAAAAAAAAGGATTAGCAAATATAAGTATATTTTTTAGTATCAATGCGACTCCACCGCGTCTCTAGCTCTAAAGTCGTCACATGGCGCGTCGCAGTTCTAGTGTATTGTGTACTACGACGACCACTCTTGATATTTGCTGTTATTATTATTATTATTCTATTTTTAATTTGGAATTTCTTAGCAGTCTAGATTTGTGTCTGGTGGTTGGCAATACGTTTGTCTCCTATTACGTGGAACTTATTAACATAACTGGCGGAATGTGGGTGACCAATATATCTCTACCTACTATTAAGGATCATAAAGGCGCAATGTTATGAGTTTATGACATTTATGTATAGAAATAATGTTCTGTTACTTTATTTCTATTTACAATAGGTCATCTTCTTAATAGTGGTTATCTTTACGGAGGATGTTATTAAACACTAGAATTAAATATTTCCTCTTTTTATAAATTCATAATAACAAAAAATGTAACCCTTCTTCTAAGCTTCGCTGCAGTCGGGTACTTAAAAGGGGAGATTATTATTTTGTTAAAAATATTTTCGTTAAGTATCAAGAATACTAGCAGTTGTTAAATTTCTTATCTCTGACATAGTTACATAAATTGCCAATATTGTACATTGGAATACAACTTGTATTATTTGTACAGTTTATTTTAAGTTTCTGTCAGAATAATGTTTTTACAATTTTTTATATCTACTATATTGTAAATGATCACTTAACAAACTATTACAAAAATAGGTGAAAGTAAATGCTTTCATTATTTGTATTTAAAGATTAATTTATGGACGTCTATAAAAAGCATATAAAAGTAACTTTTTTTGCCAGCTTGCTTTGTATTTGTTTAAGGGTCGGCTATAGGCAAGTCGTGTTATGGGTTTTGGATACGTTTATATAGAAAACTTAAAGTAGTAGCCACGAAAAAAAACGTCTGACTAGCTGAAGAGTTTCACCAGTCAGTGACAAAATCGAATTGAGGATAAACCTTGTACATTTTTTTTTTAAATGTTTTAAAAAAAAAAACGCACGTTCTGTCGTATTTTGATAGCTTTAAGAAGTCACCTAAACTTAAATAAAGAAAACAAATCAATCAGATTTTTTCACTGACTAGTAAAACTCACTCAGCTAGGCAAACGTTTTTTGTCGTGGCTACTACTTTAAATTTTCTATATAAACTTATCAAAACCACGATTTGTCTACAGCCGACCCTTAAAGATTATATTTCATTAAAAGTTTTATAGCAAAAACAAATTGCATTAAAAATAATTTAGGTGCCTAGTGTAAGTCGTCAGTTGCATTATTTTATTAGTGACATTAAAAAAAAACTTAAGTTATTTTCATTTGTATAATCTTGCTTAACAAAGATTTTAATGAATTTATAGATGCGATTGACTTAAGGGGCCGGCGAACATAGCTCGCAACTGCAAATCGAGATGTGTTCTAAATTCGTTTGGAATATTGCTATCTCTGTTTGACAAGGCGAGGTCAGACAAGCGTGTGGGTGTGAGCGGATAGATACTGTGCGACCACGCACACATTGACAATATTATTTCTTGACGCGATAGCACTACTAGCTATCGAAAATTTATGATAAATTGGATGTGTTCCGTAATACCAAAAATGATGAATTAAAACTAAATGTTTTTCCATTTTTTTTTCGATAATTTGTAACTTGATAATATAAGCTATGCTGCTGACGAAACAATATTACAAATATTGTTGTTTATAATACAGAAAAAACAATATGAAAACATGTAATTTATGCTGTAAAAATGTATGAAATTCAATTCGCTTTAATTTCATTTCAGGTAAGTTTTTTGGAAAAAAAAAGACGTACAGGACTAGATAAATACTGTCTCAATCCGAATATCAACATAATATGGTGGAAATATGCTCAAATTGCAAATGATTTCGGTAGTACGTTTGTATGGACAATTCATCCGTCGCCGCATTCTTAAGTATTAATTTGATTTTATGCACTTATTTCAGTTATAATTATATGATTGTGGCTTGTATTTAACCTTTAATTACTAACATATACTAACATAAATATCACTGTACCTGAGTTAAAAAAAATAAGATTCAAATCAGCATTTTCTAGAATGTCGGTCCTTTAACATGACATCACCTTATATTCATGTCAAGCGTCGTTTAAAAAGCATTTTATTACACTCATAAAATATAATTAATTACATTAAAAAGGCTAGGTAAACAGCAAACGACATTTTATTTCTACAAAAAAATTACATCCAAACTCAAAACTATTCAGTCCTAGTACAAAAATCCCCATAACGTACTACAAAATTACTCCACGACCATACAAGGGAATCTCACGGTTATGTACTGAACATAAGAGCGAATATCGCTTGCGTATGTCCGGCAATAGGTATGGCTTTGTGGTACAAGCGAAAACAAATATATAGGATTCTTTTTTCTTTGTCTTTTTAAGTTTCATGTTCAGCAAGGAATTGACTTATTATTTTTTAATGGGTTCCGTGTGATTTAGGGATATATTAGTGAACTATTTTTAATATTGCGATCTAAATGTCGACTGCCCTGTTGGTCTAGTAGTGGCAATGGGGATGATGACAATTTTTTTTTTTAGTCTGTCTTTGAGGTTATAAAAAAATATTGGACACGTATTTTTTCTTTTTTTACGTAAACTAAAGATTACGGCGATACATTGAGGTAAAATGTGCCATGACGTCACAAGTATGTAGATTTTTCTATACTAGTGACGTAGCTGTGGCGACCCCTACTCCCCAACCTAAAATGCGTTTTATCTGAGTATTTTTTTATTAATATGATAAAGCATAAATACGTATCTAATATTTTTTTATTATCTGTCTGACGGACTAATTAGTTTTTTTTTTTTTTACCCAGGCATCTTCCCTATTGCTGCTACTAAGCATGAGGTCCTGGGTTCGATTCCCAAGTCGGGGAAAAGGTTATTGGGTTTTTCTATTTGGAAATTCACAGTAGCAGCCCGGAGTCTGAATTTGTGGCCGGTTGATGGCAATAGGCTCGTCACCTATTACATGGGACTTAAACATAACTGGCGAAATGTGGGTGTACTATAGGTACCTCTCTGCCTAACCCTTTCGGGAAACAAGGCGTGAAGATCCGTTATGCACCTATCTAAATGTCACACATGTCAATCAACATTTCAGGGGTTCTCATAGTCATGTCTGATAATATTAAGTTTTGGTTATCTGGTTTAGCAGATAATTATGTAGTTTCAAACAAATTCTGTTCCATTTTCCGTCATATAAAGAAAATATCCGAATCCGAACATAATTATGTAGTTAAAACGATGCAAAGGCCTAATTTATAAATTATAAATGATATTTATTTCTGAAAATTGGTTTTCCTGAAAGTTGGCAACGTCGCAGATAACTGTCAAATATTTACCTGTTTTGATTCATATAGCAATATTACTGAATAGAAATAAGAAATGTGGCTAACTAGCGAACTAGAATATTAATAATGAATTGCAATTATAACATTGAATTTGATGTGGTACCCATTTTAGGTGTAAAAACGCATTTGGATAGTTTCTAAATAGTTTTTTTTACATCTAAAACTAAACATTCGGTGTTACGATATTAATTATTGCATTTCGTAATCAATATTCTATCTAGTTCGCTAGTTAGCCACATTTTTTATTTCCACACAGTAAGATAACACAGTAAGATATTGCCAAATTAATCAAAACAGTGAAATATTTGACATCTATTTGCGACGTTGTCCATCTTCAGAATAAACGCTCTTAAAACAAGAAACACTTTAACACGTCAAAATTAAATTATGTTTTAAACTAAGAAAGACGGCAACAAACTCAGAGAAACTATTACCATATTAACACTGTTTACAATAACATCTTTTCGCAAATCCTCCGGACTTTTTAATAATATCAGTAATACCTATTGCCACTATTGATAACACGCGCGTAAGGCGTGATTGATAAGAGTTGACTTAATTAATTAACTATTATATATACTTGTTATAACAAAATTTCATTTGGGAAATACCACACACGCGCAGTCTAACTAGGAATTAGGATAAATAAACAAGTCACGTTTTTTTTTTTTTTTTAATCTTTACCCTGTTATGTGTATTACCTACTTGAACACTTCTGCTACAATTTTTGTTATGTTTTCTTAATATTTTTTTTTTCTTTATTATGGCGATAAAAAAATAGTTTTGCTTTATTTTTTTTTTTTTTATCAGCTTTTCGATACCGTTAAGTGTGTTATCAAAACTCTAAAATAATAACAAATTTAAATACACAGAACTGTATTTTATGTGCGAGTGTAATTTTTAGGAAAAATGTTTAACAGCTTCGTTATTATAACTGTATAAAACAACGAATCTAATCGAATACATCGTTTGGAATATTAAAAATTTTGTTGAGACTACATTTCGATATTTCTATTTTATTGAAGGAACATAAAACGCCTCATTTTTTTTTCCTTTTTTTGTGATAGATATAAATTGCGACTCACATGTAGTTTAAAGGAAATAGGAGTCATCCTACGTCGATTCACGTAATTTCGATTCTTACTTAATGTCTAAAGATAGTTTCACCCACTTTTTTTTTTTTTTTTTTGGGTGGGAAATCATCAAATGACTCCTCCTGCTCTGGGCGGAGCGAGAGGGAGTGTCAGACTTTTACTGACTAAAACCCACCCGTGTTCCTTCCGTTGCCTGTGTGCCGGGCCCGCGATATCCCTTTCGGACAAACTCGCAACCCTGGCAGGCATTGGCCCTTACGGACCCCGTCAGTTGGTGCTGAAATCTCTTTGAGGCGCGCGTGGAACACAACGCGCCGTCGACCCGGGCCTGGTCCTAATCGGACGGCGAGCTACCCATTACCCACCGTCCGCAAGCCCGTGCCTACGGTGGCCGGAAGTCGGCTCGCGTCTCCCGACGCCCGGGGCGTCTCCTGCGGCGACTAGGGGCGCGAGGGCGCGCATCTTGCATTTCCCTCGCGCGCTCCGCCTCCTCCTTCGCGAGCATTACTGCTTCGCAGAAGGAAGTGACGGCTTCCCATGCACTCTCGCTCCGGACCATGGCCTGAACCAGGGCCGGACGCGAGAGATCGTCGCTGCCGATCGCCTCCGTGAGGACACGGCGGTGCCCCGCCCAAGCCGGGCAGACCTCCACCTAGTTTCACCCCCTTAAGTCTCGATCCCATAGGAATATCGGGATAAAAAGTATCCTGTGTCCTAATCCAGGTCATGGTCTACCTATGTGCCAAATTACATCCAAATCTGTTCAGCCGTTTTAGCGTGAAAGCATAACAAACACACTCACTTTCATATTTATAATAACTAGTGCCTAATGGTCGAAATTCGACCATAATTCATTTAAATGTAATGTGTGTGTGTAATGTGTTTTAATTCTAAGGTATCCATCTTGTGTCAAACGTATGGTGGTGTGTTTTTTATTAATTTAATTTATTTCCAATGTTATAATATAAAAATATTAGCTTTCTGCACTCCTTCTCCATACTTATAAACTTTAACTGTGCCAATTTTCATACTCCTCCGTCCGCGTAATTATCGTAAAAAGGGGTACAAAGTTTTTGCTTCACGTATTAATATTACAAGTAGCTTTATTTATTAAATTAAAATGTAAACCTACTATTTTTTTAATTTGAAATGGTAGCATGTAAGTAACATGGAATTAAAATGTGAAGTGCAAATTATTTTTTCTGACTAGATATTGCCAACATTTTGCAAGAAAATGACAGTTCAAAAAGGCGACATGTGCTCACTATTTTTGAAAATTGAGATTTTGACTTCTTGGCTGTACTCAGAACCGAATATTTTTTACCTGTATACCTACATACATACTACACAAATAAACAAATTCTATTATTTATTTTCTAATCTAATGCTAAGGATAGAAAGAAGAAAAAAATCTCCCTCAGAAAATCTTTAACTCTTCAAATACGTGCGTATGAAAGGTGCTTTTGAACGTCAAAACTTACAAGAAAATAGAATTGATTTGATAATTTAGAGAAAAAAAACATTAATTTTTTCCGTTTTTTTTTCACAACCGTTTTTCTAACAATAGAAATCGCTCCCGCTACCGCTCTTGAACAACACCATACGCGAACAGTAATTTCATCCATGAAATAGTTGGTGTTACCAAATAGGGATTAGAGGGAGACAGCACTACGCCAACATAGGAGTGCGCGGGAGACAGCACATAGCCACGTTTGCAGCGCTCTCTCGATTTCTGAGCTTCGCTTATTTTAAACGAATCTTTTAGGGGTTATTTGGTGAGATGGTGGTTTTGTTAAGGGTTCCGTAGTAGATAATTAGGTTATTTTTATTTTGTTGAGAAGATTGTTCTTATTAATCGGTTGAAGGACTCTGAATGAGACGCAATAAATAGAAGTTTTATTGTTATTACGTCTGGGGCCGTTTAGTGCCCCGCAAAGTATTAATGTGGTAATTGTTACTAATATTAAAAATACGAAAGTGAGTGTTTGTTACTCTTTCACGCAAAAACGGCTGAACGGATTTTCATGAAATTTGGCACAGGGGTAGACCATGACCTGGGTTAGAACATAGGATACTTTTTATCCCGATATACCCAAGGGATCGAGACTTATGCGGGTGAAAACGAGGAGCGCAGCTAGTTAGAAATAGATCAGTGGTTCTGAGAACGGCTGCAAAACCTGAGTTATGGAAACAATTTTCAGTCGTTTTTCGGATAAAAAATTTGGGTAGGTTAATTAATTTTGCACATAATATAGTTAATAGGGATGATGCCTGGGTTAAAAAAATTAAATTCTAATTAGTCCGTCAGTCAGATAATAAAAAAATATTAGACACTTTTTTTTTGCTTTATCATATTAATAAAAAATTACTTAGATAAAACTCATTTTATGTTGTGGAGTGGGGGTCGATACGTCACTAGTCTGTATAAAATCTACATACTCGTGACGTCATGGCACATTTTTACCTCAATGTATCGCCGTTATCTTTAGATTACGTACAAAAAGAAAAAATACCTGTTCGATATTTTTTTATAATCGCAAAGACGGACAAAAAATTTTTTTTATCATCTTCCCTATTGACTCAGGCAATGACGATTGACTTGTTGCGAACCCGGACTTGACGTGTTGCCACGTCATGCGCCGAATGCAGTGTGACCCACATCAACCCTACTTTTATAGGATTACTGCTCGGTCCACCTCGGCTAGGATCGTTATCAGCACGATAAGGGGCTGCGAATAATATCGTACATACATATATGTCGCAAGATAGTCTGAGGACATCATTTCAATCTTCGTACAGCATCGATCGCTAATAAAGATGTTCAGACATTAAAAGTCGTGACCCGTATTTATTTATGTCCAGGAATAGTTTACATTAAAATAATGCACAGAAAACGAACTACAAAATAGCTTCATAAAATCTACCTAGCCTTTTTCCAACAGCAGCAGCTAAATACCAGTATTTTACATGGAGCGACTGCATATGACCTCCACAACCCAGAGGTTATGGAGGTCCCGTTGCCAGGGGCCACGGTATCCCTTTCGGACGTTCCCGCGACCCCGGCAGGCATCGGTCCTAGCAGACCCCTTCTGTTGTGCTGACATCTCTTTGAGGCGCGCGTGGAACACAACTCAAACTCAAAGCATTTATTTCAATTAAACCATTTACAGGCACTTTGAATTGTCAAATAGTCGCGACAGTTAGTCAGAAAGTTGAAGCTAGTTGCCCATTCCAAAACGTAGATCTTTATGGAGAAGAACGGGCAAGAAACTCCAAGGACACTCTTTTAAATATAGAAAATTACAAAATCCTGGGTACATTATTCTTGTTGCTTCTATATGTGAGAACAATGTACAAAAAATAATCAAAACAATTCAAAATATAAGATTAAAAATAAGCCATGGCAGATAAGAGATGACCAGTCACAACTGACGGCGCCCGTTCACGAACATGACGCGTGGATCAGCACCATCCAGCTCAACCATTTTGTATGGAACCGAATGATCTAACACACGCACAACGCGCCGTCGACCCGAGCCTGGTCCTTATCGGACGGCGAGCTACCCATTGCTCACCGTCCACAAGCCCGCGCCTACGGTGTGCGGGAATCGGCCTGCGATTCCCGACGCCCAGGGCGTCTCCTGCGGAACACGATACCCCTTGGAAAGACTGGTTGTCAGATTTTCGAGGTTCTGACTACCCGTAACAACTGTCAAAGATCTACAAATGACAGCCGGGCGGCGCCAACGGCTTAACGTGCTTTCCGAGGCACGGAAGGGTCTCGATATGGATGGTCATCTACGAACCGGCCGCGGAGAGCGTAGCTGAGCCTTCGATCGAACTGTGCGGCCACAAGCCCCTCGGATTGTGACTGAAAGTCTGTTACGCAATTAGGGGTAACGCACGCTGGTTGAGAGTACTACCTGACCTTTCTGAAGAACTTCACCAATAGCATAATAATCTGTTGTTCCACTGCTGGGACAGGCCTCCTCTTTTCGAGAGGAAGCGAGCCCAGTGCGAGTTGGTAGATGTCATGGTCTAATAAAACAAGGTCTGGCATTCCGGGACTAACACATGCTTACGTCACTATCCAGTTGCCGCTCTATTGCAACACAACACGATAAAGGAAAGATTTTCAGAAACTAAAGCTTTTAAATTGTCGTTTCGTGTGTCTAATCAAACGAAACAATTCAATTTAAGCATAAACCAACGTAATTGTTAATTAAAACCTCATTGTTTTATCGGATTCGCACAGGTAATAAAGGTGGTTGGGGAGTTATTATTACAAACTTCTGGTAACACAGATGTGATGACGTAGACTTGTGTTGCCCACGTGACCACTGTGTTTCGGAATGCCATACCTGGCGAAGTATATTATTATACCATGGTAGATGTCATATGTCTTCGAATTTTTGGATCTAGGACATGCTGGTTTCGATGTTTCGAGACCAGGGTGATGAAATTGTTCACCCAAAGTAAAGCGCCTGTCTGGTTTTCGAAACCACGACTTACGAACGTAACTCGTACGCCGAAGACGTTATCATTGGGCCACTGGTTCAATGGGCCTTCTGTGAATCAACTTTCCAGTGTCTACTGGCGAATGATAGGTATTGATTTAATTTCTATATGTATGCATCTGACCCAGGCGGGCACGACTGGGTCATCTGTCGCTTTGCCCAGGATTGCAGAATCGATTAAATATCTATTTCTATTATAGTCTATGGTTCTAGTTTATTAATTATTGTTTTTTGTGCACTAGTCGACGGCTCGAACTCGTTGGTGGGCGTGACTAATATGCATGCAAATTATTTATTTAGCTAGTTTTTATTTTTATATTACTTATATTTTATAACGAAAATGAGTGCGTAACATTTCATGAACTGACTTTTGGGCGTATAGATATTATGGAAAAATTACTGGAATTACTTAAAATAAATTTATTTGAACTTTTGAATAAATTATCTATCCCTGTAAGGTTTCAACTTTGCCATTGTTTTTACTACATAAGGTATTTATTTACGCCCAAAGACGAGTTATAATTAGTGTTGAAATATGGAAGTTTCGACACTCGTAACTTCCAAACCAATATGTTTTTTCCAATTCTGATTCTATACAGGGCTAGATAATGAAAACACAAATTGATATAATTTTTAGTTTTGAACGTACATTGTCAAACAGACGAGTAATCACCATACTACCGTTGTATGGAAGAATTACCGACTTGGTCGATTCTGATATTGGTTGGATATCTCTTAAAACATTCTGAATTTCTTAAAGTCTGAAGTCCTTATGGGGGATGCGCTAACGCCCGCGAAATTTAAATTTACTTACGTTTTTTGCAATGCGCACGTCAGTGTCAGATTTGAATGATTTTCAAAAAAAGATTCGAGGAATAATAATAGGATGTGTTTATTTATTTATAATCTTTAAAATCATCAGTACAACCCTCTTAGAGGCGCCACGGCGGCGGCGACTTTTTGTAGCGATGCAGTAGCGAAGCCGTCGCGCATGTGTATCGATACAGACGCGATGCTGTCGCTGGCTGTGTACGTTCACCCAGATTCTGTATCGCTATTCCCCAGCAACCCGCCCTCCGTTCCCCCGATGTCGCCAGAAACAGTTGCGCGTTTGCATCGATACAGCCGCGCGTTTGCATCGTTTCTGTCGCACGCTGCAAACGCGACTATCGCGCGATAGTAGCGATGCAGTAGCGTGTTTAAAAAACGCCTTAGTTCACATTACCCGTTTTTTTTAAATTTCGCAGTATATTATTTACAACAATTTTTTTGTTTATTTTCAGTTAGTCTGTCCATCACAAAAAGTAAGTTGGGAGTTTTTTTCCTACCTAATTAAGTATGGAAAAAGTTTTTTGAGACTTTTGACTTTTCTAGTACTCAAACCTCAATTGGTCCAATAGTGATTTTTGATCCCTATAATAATCGATAGTATTTATTTTTATTTTTATGAAAACTGCTATTTTCTTGCAGTTTTTTTTTTCAATATCTGTGAATGCAGATCAAAATGTCTCAAAAAGTTAAGGACAGTCTTCTAAGACCATTTTCCTGTAGCTACAACGGTTAAGGTAGCTGCCCTTGCTGCCCCATCTCAAAAATCCACCCTGTATAACAAATATTGATAGATAGGTCACTGATAGTAAGACTTTCAAATTATTCGAAATACACAATAATATCAGTATCAGTGAATATCTTTCTGCAGAGGTCTATGTTTATAGGATCTAGGACTCACCTCCCCATGCTGGTTCCTCCCCTCTGGCGTGTTTTCTGGCAAGAAGTATAGACGGAGGCTGACCAGGGTCTGGTCTGACACCCGATCTGTCCATAGCAGTTGAAGTTCTCCTGTTAACAACACAGATTTCTTGACATTAGACAGACAAGGTTCGATGAGTGACGAGCACTAGGGACAGTGGGCCTTTGATGATCGATGCGTTGAGGATCTTTGAAAGATGTTTGCATGTGCTAGCTGACAATATAGCAAATTATTTGATTTAATGTTTTATTTTGCATAAGTACTATTGTATAGAATCAAGTTTTTCTAACTGAACAGACAGCTGTGCTGCTGGGGAGTTTGTTGCGCCACTTCTTCTTCCCAGTTAACGCACTAGGAAGTGGTGAAGGCTGGGCGTTTTTGGGAGACTGTCTTATGTAATTTTGACGTTCGAAAAGTGCTGATTATATTTTTTTTTTTAATTTTGAGTTGAGACTGATTACGTCACTATTCAGTAAATTCGTTGTCGAACCCCTTGTTAGCTATCTAGAACGGCTTTTGAAGTGAAAACTTCTTTAAGAGCCCTTTGTGCTGTTTCTGAACAGTGAACGAAACTGAACCGACACACTCTGTGACATTGAATCGGGTGCACTCGGCTCCAGTCGGTCGGTGATGCTGAATCGCGTATACTCGGCGCTGAATCGCGTCTATTCGGCTCCAGTTGTCATCAACTGTCATGTCATCAGCCACGTTTTGAAAGTTTTCACGTCGAACGTGGCACATCCGTTTTTGTTCCCTCATTTTATAATTTTTCGGGCTTTTTTATAACAAGTATTTTTTTGAAAGTTTGTTACAGTTCTTTTATCTGTTCTATGGTTCGATACTTGAAATATTTCGGTCAATCCCCGGTTTACTACAGGATTTAGTATTTACAACGTGTTTCTTTTGATATCCCTTAGACTCGAGGGTTTTAATGAGACCATGTCAAGGAATCAACTAGCATATACACATTGAAAATAATGCATATACGAGTATATGCATTATTTTCTTTTTGTTTCGTTTTCATACAAATTAATTCGACAAAAACACGATTATTTATATACACCATTTATACACCATATTGTGTTTTTTTTTGTTTTTTTTATAGCTACGTCACATTTTCTTAGCTTTAAATATAAATGATTGGTTTGAATGAAAATGATTTACTAGTACATATCAATGAAACTTAGATACACACATCGAGAGTCTAGTGTCATGTTATCTTCGAAACTATGTATTTTTGAACACTATTTCTAGGACATTTTGCATTATTTTTACTTATTTACCTAAGAGTCAAAAGTGTATACGTTTGGCTCAGTCTATCGCAAAACTTCAAAAAATATCGATGTTTTTTTTTTGGATTTATTAATAAAATCATGTTTTCTTTTGGATTTATTTAAAAAATCATATTTTTTTGAATAAATTGAAATAATCTCAATAAAATCAAATAAATTTTTTATTGTTTTTTTTAAATAAAAAATAAAAAAACTTGTTTTTTTTACCAGTCCTGCCAGCCACGGCGAAACCATCACTCATGCATCTCCCTACGACTAGCAGTTTCATGTTCTTACCTATGGACACCAGCTCGGAATCCTGCCAGACCTTGACGAAGAAGAAGTCCCCGATGGCAATGATCTTCTCTGAGGGTCCCGACAGTCGCAGCGCCTTGTAGAAGGTGTACTGGCCATGCTGACCACAGGGGGCGCCCACCAGCTGTAGCAAGAATGAACAGGTTGGAGACATGGTCAGATAAAAGTCCACGTCTTACTACATCGTTCTCACACATGTAATTTCAACATTAATAAGAGGAAAAAAAGAAAATTAATTTGTTTAGGACAGACTAGAAGCACACCACAATAGGGATGATGACAATTCTTTTTTTTTTTTTAGTTTGTCATGGAGTTTATAAAAAAAATATTGGACACGTATTTTTTTCTTTTATTGTGTAATCTTAAGATAACAGCGATACATTGAGTTAAAATGTGCCATGACGTCATGAGTATGTAGATTTTATACTAGCTTGTGACGTAGCGAACCCCACTCCCCGACATAAAATGCGTTTTATCTAAGTAATTCTTTATTAATATGATAAAGCAAAAAATACGTGTCTAATATTTTTTTATTATCTGACTGACAGACTAATTAGTTTTTTTTTTTTTTTACCCTATTAAATTACACAGCAAAAAAAAAAGTGTAAGGTGCGATGTAAGAAATTAGCAGGGGAGCTAATTAGCTGGGGGGGGTTAGCTTTCAACTGCCCCAAAAAGGCCCAGTTCAGCAAAAATGACAGACAACTATATGTGCTTGTCGCTGGTTTTCAAACTCCCGAATGATGTAGAAATGTTTCGATTTAAAAGAGTGTCCGTGGAGATTCTTGCCCATTCTTCTCCATAGAAACCTACTACGCTTTGGAATGGGCAACTAGCTTCATCTTTCTGACTTACCGACCTCTTGACAATTTAAAAGTGCCCGTAATCGGTTTAATTTAAATAAATGCTTTGAGTTTGAATATTCCTTGAATGTACACAATAAAATTCATTTAATTACAAAAATAAAATTTAAATAATACTGCAACAGAATATTTCAAATTTGAATATAATAAAACTCTCACAGATCGACGCGCTCAGCAGCACCATGTCGTCAACATACAGCTAAGAATGTTGACGCAGACACCATCAACGTGGCACCCGGCATGCCGACTGCTGAGCGAGACGATCAGCGCATCCATAAAGAGGTTGAAAATGGTTTGCGAGAACAACATTACCGTTCAAACCTTAACTCAAAATTGAGTTTTCGAACAGCAAACTATAAAGCTATATCACACTCAGATTCTACAATAATTTTAAGAGCTTGTTTGCCATAACCCTTGGCGGAAATACCAAGTAATCGAATTCGGTGCTTTCATGAATGCCTCCGTACTCCTTTGAACTAAGTAATCTGTGAGCTGTGGCAGTTCTGAAAACCGGGGCCAGAGTGAGGGTGAAACATTTATTCTTATACTAGCTTTTGCCCGCGACTTCGCCCGCGTGGATGTCCCAAAAAATTCCCCGGAAACGTACTACCAGGATTGCATACCTAATAGCCGAGGAAAAGGTCATTGACTCCTACCGCAGCACCCGCGTAGCCGTCAACCATAATTATTTTGTAACGCGTAATTTTGAATCTGTGATAAAATATCTTTTAAACTATTCACATAAATGATATGATGTAAAGCCATATTTTAATCTAAATTAAATATCCAATTTAAATAACATATTTTATTGGTTATGGATTAACATAATACCAGTCAAAATAACTTCGGAAATAACAATGTAATTCTATCAAATTCTGAAAGTTAATAATGGTTACTATGGGTCATCCTTAGAAGATAGACATTGCAATCTCAGACTTTATTATCGAACTTTTTAAGATGCACAATCCTGTAGAACATAAATGTTATGTATCTTTTATTGTTTACGAGGCGCACGGCAATAAAGCTCCCAATTACCTTATTTTTTTTGCCAAATCTTCAACATCGTACATCGTCATATTTTTACATATGTGTTTTTTTTTTCCGCTTGAAAATCCGTTCGGTAGTTTTTGAGTTTATCGCGTTCTTTGTTTACTTTGTTTTTTAATATGTAAGAATAAATAATAAACCTGAAGAGTTTGTTCTGTTGTTTGAACGCGCTAATATATAGAACTACCAGTCGGATTTGAAAAACTCTTTTTGCAGTTGATAGCCCAATTTTTGAGGAAGGATATAAGCTATTAAACATCACGCTGCGACCCTTAGGGACCGAGTAAACGGACGATGTGCCGAATACTCGTATAAAATATACAGGATGGATTTTTGAGATCGGGCAGTAAGGGCAGCTACCTTAACCGTTGTAGCTACAGCAAAACGGTCTTAGGAGACTGTCCTTAACACTTTTTGAGACATTTTGATTTGCATTCACAGATTTTGAAAAAGAAATACAGTCAGCAAGGAAATAGGCAGTTTTCACAAAAACTTTTTTCATCCCTGTCGATCCTGTTTCTTATAAGGACCAAAAACCCTGTTCAACTAACAGAGATTTGAGTACTAGGAAAGTCAGAAATCGCTAAAAACTTTTCCCATACATTTCGTAGGAAATAGACTCCAACCTAGGTTCTACCCAAAGGTTTGAGAGCAAGAAACAGGTGCAGGATTGGCTGCTTGTGCGAAACGTAAAATGTTTTATCTTTCAAATATTAAAGTATTCATCATCTCATACTCACTAACACTCATCACATGCATACATACACTCATCACATTCACACTCACACATACATTTGGTCACCTTTAAGCCTTAAGTTTCATTTATTATCTTACTGAAACCGGTGAAAAATCTTATTATGAGTCAAAAGAGACTGGATCCTGCGATACAGCGTATCCTAGTGCGGGATCCAGTATCATACCTAAATATTATAACACTTGTTTGTTTATGGATCAATAAAACTTTTTATATATTTATTTACTTGCTTTTCACGATGGATAGACTAGCCGAAAAAGAAATGGAATTTGTAGCAAAAATATACGAAATTCACGTGAATGAAGTCGCGGGGGAAGTTCTAGTGTATTGATACACACAGAGTACTAAGGGTCAGTTCAATTTTGACTATAGACTGCAGAGCGACAACAAAGCCAGAGTGGCTGTGGCCGGAGCGAGTTTTGAATGTCACAACCCTGTTACCTACGCTACGATTGCTTTTAGAATCACAATTGCCAATAAGGCTCGTAGCTAAGTAATAACAACCACACGTGTCGATACATCAGGTTAAGCTACGCTTGCCAGGGTTGGTCTGTGGATGGGTGAAAATCTTTACATACCGAGACTCCTTCGTGCCTCGGAAAGCACGTTAAGCCGTTGGTCCCGGCTGTCATTCGTGGGTCTTTGACAGTCGTTACGGATCGTCAGAAGCCCGAAAGTCTGACAACCAGTCTTACCAAGGGGTATCTTATTCCCCAGTTACTGAGTTGTGGAGGTCAGATAGGCAGCTAGACAGATGATGATGATGAATATGAATCTCTTCTGTTTTCCAATATTTAAGGGTTGTGATTTTTCAAATAAACTATGTATTAGAGCAACACGCTTAGCATGACAACAATAGAAACAAGTTTTGTCGACGGAAGAATAGACAAAATGACAGATAACCAATCATAATCTGTCATTTTGTCTATTCTTCCGTCGACAAAACCCGTAGAAGACTCGTTTCTTCGGTAGTAATGCTACGCGCGCAGTGAAGGAAAACATCGTGAGGAAATCTGGAAAGAGAAAAATAACTTTAATATCAGAAAGTGTTTTTTTTTTCTCACTTTTTAGTTGTGGTACCTTAAGCTTAACCTACTCCACATAAATCCGAATACCACTACTTGCTATGTAATTATCAGTGTCAGGAAGTTATTATATCATCATCCACATAGACTAAGTGGGAAAAATACGTATTATAGAAGCTAACTAACAACTAGCAAAGTTTTTATAAACTTTGCTAGTTGTTAGTTAGGGAACTTTTTATTGAGATATTTATATGGCAATACCTCTGAAGTATGACCTACTAAACAAAAAAAACCGGCCAAGTGCGTGTCGGACCACGCACAATGAAGGGTTCCGTAGTTGGGATGAATTTATCCCAAGAATAAACTTAACATTGTAGTTGAAAAACATGTTCTCCCATAAGGAATGTATAGGAGATCATGTTTTTCAAACTGCAAATTTAAGTTGGTTGATTATTACTCGTTAACCTGTACTGCCTACTTAGCTCTGATAGTTTTCCTTTTAATTTAGTTATATACTACTGCTGTAAATTTTTTCACAAATCCAAGTACAACCATTTAGCTGGCAGGAGACACACTTAACTCTAACAAAAAAATTCAGTTAAAAGCTTAATATTTCGCAAACGAATCCCTGAATCCAAAGAAGGCTTCCACTAACTCACAATATTTTTGAACGACCTTTCTAACGATACCCCACAACATGGGGTAGATGAGAAAAAACCCCCGCTTTACGTGTAGCGGAGGTACCCTAAAAAAATATATTTTTCTTTATTTTATTTTACCACTTTGTCGGCATAATTAATATGTATACATATGCCAAATTACAGCTTTCTAGGTACTAACCGTCTCTGAGCTAAGCCGCGGACAGACAGACGGACATAGCGAAACTATAAGGGTTCCTTATTTACTACGGAACCCTAAAAATAACTAAGACTGCTAAACTGACTTACTACACTTGGGCAGCCCACTCAAATTTTAGCGCTACAGCCACCTATGAACTTCAATCCAGGTGTGATGCTAGTTGTTATTCCAGAAGGTCATGAAATGCAATAATTCATATTGTAACACCGAATGTTAAGTTTAAGATGTAAAAAAACTACTTGGAAACTTTCCAAATGCGTTTTTTACACCTAAAATGGGTACAACATCAAATTCAATGTTATAATTGCAATTCATTATTAATATTCTAGGTCGCTAGTTAGTCACATTTCTTATTCCTATTCAGTAATATTGCTTTAATTATGAATCAAAACAGGTAAATATTTGACAGTTATTTGCGACGTTGCCAACTTTTAGGATAAACCCTCTTAATGTTTTTTTGTGTTCTAATGTTAATTATATTGCATAATTATAGTACTCCAGACCGAATTTCGGTCATGGCAATGGCGGCCAATCTCAACGGAGACTAGTCATCCACGCGGGAGATATTATAGTAACTTTGCATACTGTTATATTTACAATCAGTTCTTGTAACTGAACAGACTGCTGCTGGACAGTTTGTTGCGCCACTTCTTCCCAGCTGAAGCAATGCCGAGGGACTGTCTTATATCACAGTCAGCCTTTGCTTTATTTTTTGGGTGTGACCGCTCCCGCTCTGGGCGAAGTGAGAGGGCGTGTCTCTTACTGACTAAAGCCCACCCGTGCTCCTTCAGGTACTTTTCTTTGCCAGGGGCCACGGTATCCCTTTCGGACTTTCCCGCAACCCCGGCAGGCATCGGGCCTAGGGGACCCCGTCAGTTGTGCTGACATCTCTTTGGGCCAGCGTGGGACACAACGCGCCGTCGACCCGGGCCTGGTCCTTATCGGACGGCGAGCTACCCATTGCTTACGGTCCGCAACCCCGCGCCTACGGTGGCAGGGAATCGGCCTGCGATTCCCGACGCCCAGGGCGTCTCCTGCGTGGTGAGGGCTCGAAATTTGCATCTCCCTTACCCGTTCCGCCTCCTCCTTCGCGAGCATTACTGCTTCGCAGAAGGAGCTGATACTCAGCCTAGTTTAAATAAAAGACTTTTGATTTTGATTTGCAAAACTTCAGGTTGGTTTTATAATACATAAATTGCTAGTTATGAAAGTAATAAGTAGAAAAAGTGACATGTTCATAAATTAGACGTTATTATTTTTGTTTGATTAGAAAGCTGCAGGTAATTGCGTAACACACATAAAATGGCAATCGATCTCAATGCCTTTCATTTAGAAAGGTCAGTTACGTTTACTGCGTTATTTTATTTACTACGTAGTTGAGCAGACTAATTTTATCTGACCTCCACAACCCAGTTACTGGATAACACGATACCCCTTGGTAAGACTGGTTGTCAGACTTGTGACGACCCGTAGCGACTGTCAAAGGTCCACGAATGACAGCCGGGACCAACGGCTTAACTTGCTTTCCGAGGCACGGAAGAGTTCCGTTATGTAAAGATGGTCACCAATCCACGGACCAACCCCGGTAAGCGTAGCTTTTAACCTGATAAATCGACCCGTGCGGCTGTTATTACTTAGCCACAACTCCATGAACGCGTCAAATTTGTCGAGAACAGAGGTGGACAAAGAACAAACAGTGAGACTAGTGATGGGTCGAGAGAATATTCTCTCATGTTAAATGTTCGGGTCAGTGACAGCTCGGTCCGAGTCAACTGAACCCGAATTTCTCCGATCGAGAATATTCTGCAATATATAATTGTATTTCAGTGCTAACAATAGTTTCTAAGTTCTTGTAACCTTTGGATCTAGCTGTCCCAAAATAAATAAATTTGAATTTGAATATTATTTTCGAAATAGCTATTATGGAAATGTAGGAGAATTAAAAAAAAATTATAATATAAAAGTAGTAGTTAATTATGAAGGTAAGCAGGCAATAAATTATAAATGGAACCGCCATTATCATGTAACGATCAAAAATGTGTTAAAATTACAAAAGCAATAAAAATTAAAAAAAAAAATCGTAGAATGAAAGCTGCTGCGTGTTGTTGTCTAAAAAAGTTAACATACGAGTATTTCAGTCGTTTCAGTTAATCTTAGATGAAGTTAGATGTAAAATTTTGTGCGTCCGCCTCGTTGGTCTACCGTAGACCATGAGGTCCTGGGTTCGATTCCCAGCTCGGGCAAATTGTGTTGTTCCATCAAGAATTTCTCAGTAGCAGCCCGAAGCTCTGGATTTGGGCCCGGTTGATGGCAATGGGCTTGCCCCCTATTACATGGAACTTAAGACGCAGATATATGCCGGTTACCTTGAGTGGTTACCTTGCGTGTTCTGTACTGAGCTCACGCAACGCGTCGTACATCCAGCCAGTAATAGGACTCGCCCATCAAGGAGCGCTGTCCCAAATTAGACGCATTATTCATTTATTATACACAAAACAAAAGGTATTTTAATAAAAACACGTATACTAAAAGATCAATAATTAAATTATATTTATAAAATGGTTTTTATTTATTTCAGAAAAATAAGCTTAATAGATTTTGCGTGATTCTCAGATTTTTTATCCATGTTAGACATAACTATACAAATTAATTTCACTATGTAATATAAACATAATTTAAAATATTCCTTTATTAAGTTATTAAGAAAATGCTCTAATTTAACATATATTTTTCCCAAATCATTAACACTACTCGTTTATCAATCTTCAGTATAAAATCATTAAAAGTCGGTTATCTAAAACATAATTGGCGAAATGTGTGGGTCTACTTTACACCTCTGCCTAACCCTTCAGGGAATACTGGCGTGATGTTATGTTTTAGTATTGTATGTACAAGAGGCAAATGAAGTAAAAAAACGTTATAAGAACCGCGTGTAAAATTGTGGACACCGATATTCCGATAACCTCGAACCTCATCGTTTGACAAAACACCGTTGGCATAAAAATTGGTCAGTGAAAAATGTGAGCTTTATTTTTAACCGACTTCCAAAAAGGAGGAGGTTATATGTTCGTCAGGTAAGTTTTTTTTTTTTAAGAATTTTTAAAATCGGTCTACAACAACTGACGGAGAAATCGTTTTTAATTATTTTTTTAAAGTATTGTCAAAAACTTTTTTTAAATAACTGATTTCGGAAGTCGGTGTCTTTGGTTTTGAATGTTCGTTTTTTGCCACGACTTCCGAAATTAAAGTAATTTTTCACTTTGTAGTGTTTGTTTTAAAGTCGGTTGTTTTTTTTTTGTAAAAAGTTTTTATAATTTTGTTATTTCTTATTAATCAATCAAATAAGTTTATAGATGTATGAACTCTACAAAATTTCGATCTCATCTATACTAATATTATTATAATAAAGCTGAAGTTTGTTTGAACGTGCTTATCTCTGGAACTAGCATTGTATCTGAATTAAAAAAGTTTTTTTTGCATTAGATAGCCCTATTCTTGAGAAAGGTTATATGCTATTAAAAATATCATGTACTATCGAAGAACTTCATATATGTATAAACAGTTTGAAAACAAAATCCCGTGACCACGATGACCACATCTGTTACCGCCCCGGTTCTATAGCCAACGAGCGCTGCAAGCAGAAATAGTCCTTACGGTGTATAGTATGAAGTTCTTCGATAGTACCGACCCCCTAAGTAATAGCGCAGGCGATGCAATGCGACGCAGTGAACGGGAGCCCAGGGAGTTTAAAAAAAAATGCTGTTATGTGTATCATACGACTTCCACGCGAACGAACTCATGTGCAGAATCTATTAATAAATAAAGCTGAAGAGTTTGTCAGTTTTAACGTCCTAATCTCTGAAACTACCAGCACAGATTCTACCAGTCCGATTTGAAAAAAATAAACCGGCTAAGTGCGTGTCGGACCACACACAATAAAAGGTTCCGTAGTTGAGATGAATTTATTCCCAAGAACAAACTTAACATTGTAGTTGAAAAACATTTTCTGATTTTCTCCCTCATGAGATTTTTCTATAAATTTTCATGAACATTCAGAAAAATACGGCCGAGAACATGTCCATGGGCGACATTGTATATACTACTGCTGTGATTTTTTCACAAATCATTCGAGCCATCACACGAGAAAAAAAAAACATTCCCACTTTACATGTAGGAAAGGTACGCAAAAAAAAAAAACTTGATTTTATTTTACCACTTTGTCGGCGTGATTAATATGTATTGTATACCCATGACACATTACAGCTTTCTACTTCTAGTACTAACAGTCTCTGAGCTAAGCCGCGGACGGACAGACAGACGGACATGGCGAAACTATAAGGATTCCTTGTTTCCGCATTCAAAAGCCAGTTTTAGAAATGTCTACAAGAATGTTCTTACAAATTACTGTTTACCTTATAAATATAATAACATAATATAATTAAATGACTCAACTTAACTAACTGTGGGAATCTGATGACCTAATACAATATGTGCCTGCCTATAGATTCAATAATTAACGTGCTTCACGCACGTTAAGGCGAAATCGTCAAGGCAGCCCGCGAAATTTAAATTTTCTTACGTTTTTTGCAATTTTCAGGTCAGCATCATGTTTTATGTTGATCTAAATATGATTTGCGGCCGTATCTAATGTTTATTTATAGAATTATAATCATAAAAATGATCAATACAACTCCCTAAGTTCATATAATTGCATTGAATGACTATTTCATGAAATCATGACATTTGACGATTGTGCTTACTTCTGGACTTGTATTGCTGATTGTAATGATTATAATTATGTAAAGCCATATTTGTTACGGTCGCGAATAATATTTTAATCAACATAAAACCTCACACTGACCTGCAAAATGTAAAAAACTAAAGAAAATTTGAATTTCGCGGGCTACCTTAGCGCATGCCCCTTTTAAGTAGGATGTGGAGATTGGCTTCTCGATAATCGAGCCAAAACACACTGTTGTCCTTCGTCATCATTATCATTATTTTATCAGCGGTCTGCGCAATATGTCTTTTCTTCCACACTTCTCCATCAGTCGTCATCTCGGTAGTCCCCCCCTTTCTATCCATATCATCTTCCACACAGTCCATCCATCGTTTCTTTGGTCTTCCCCTACTCTTGCAGCCATCGATATTCATACTCATAACTTCTCAACTTACATTTTCCTCGAATCATCATCACTAAAAACAACACACAAATAATGCTTGTTTGGATCAGAATGTTGAATCACAAAGATTCAACATTCTGATCCAAACAAGCATTATTTAAGGAGCTCAGTGGCTAAGTAACAGCAGCCGCATTGGTCGATCCATCAGGTTAATCTACGCTTGCCGGGGTTGGTCAGTGGATGGGTGACCATCATTACATACCGAGACTCCTCCGTGGCTCGGAAAGCACGTTAACCGTTGGTCCCGGCTGTCATTCGTGGACCTTTGACAGTCGTTACGAGTCGTCAGACGCCCGAAAGTCTGACATCAGTCTTACCAAGGTGTATCGTATTACCCAGTTAGTGAATTGTGGAGGTCAGATAGGCAGTCGCTCCATGTAAAATACTGGTATTCAGCTGCATCCGGTTAGACTGAAAGCCAACCCCAACATAGTTGGGAAAAGGCTAGGCAGACTGACAAGCATTATCTTATAAAAATCCTCCTGTCTGCTACAAACAAATTAAAATCACAAAATAAAACAGACACACACACTCATACATACAAACCCCTCATTTTTAACAACCACAACAAATTTGCAACAAAAAAAAAAAACAGGCTGCAATAAAAACACAAAACCGAAAAAAAAACAACGCTTAACATGCTAACGGTACTTTCAAAGAGTTTCAACTCGGAATCAATAAGTATAAAATTGAAGCGGCCTGGTAGAGGGAGACGGCGACGTACGAGCGAAAGAGACGGCATACGTCTATCGGTTCCGCCTTGTTTGTAAGTTGAGCGATGGGTTTGATAAAATATGGTAAATCTATTGCCGAATATGACCTGTATGGTAACGTCAGCATAATATATGTCACGTGTGTGGGAGGATCAGCAGAATCACCGCAATATTTTTTGCCATGAAATTATTATTACATTACTTCTTGACTGGTGCGTGGCTAATATCAGCTGCACGGTCAATCGAAGGATAAGCTACGCTCGGCGCTGACGGTTCGTGGATGGGTAACCATCGACCATATCGTATCGAGACCTCTCCGTGCCTCGGAAAACACGTTAAGCCAAAGCGTCAAGGTAGCCCGCGAAATTAAAATTTTGTTACGTTTTTTACAATTTGCAGGTCAGTATCAAGTTGTTAGTTGATTTAAATATGATTCGCGGCCGTATCAAATGTATATTTATAGAATTATAATCATAAAAATGATCAATACAATTCTCTAAGTTCATATAATTCCATTGAATGACTATTTCATAAAATCATGACATTTGACGTTTGTGCTTACTTATGGAGTTGTATTCCTGATTGTAATGATTATAATTATGTAAAACCATGTTTGTTACGGTCGCGAATCATATTTTAATTAACATACAACCTGACACTGACCTGCAAATTGCAAAAAACTTAAGAAAATTTGAATTTCGTGGGCTACCTTAGCGCATCCCCACGGCTGTCATTCGTACCTAGATCTTTGACAGTCGTGGTCTTTGGTAGTCGGGGTAGTCTAAAGACCGTTCGTCTGACAACCGAGTTACCCAGTAACTGGGTTGTGGAGGTCATGTAGACAGTCGCTCCATGTAAAAATACTATTCAGCTGTATCAGCACCATCACAATCTGAATGATTTTGAAGCTAATGTATTGCTTTGAAGCAATACATTAGCTTCAAAATACCACAGAACTGAACCCAAATTACGTAACACACGATCAATCAGGAACTGAATCGTTTTGAAACAGATTGCTAATCCATTGCTTCATAAGTTCGAAAAATGTGTCTGCACAATAACGTAAATAATGCAATGAATGTTGTTGAAATGTCAAAACGGAAGCCATTGTGTATCTGTGTTAAGGTTCACGCAATAGGGATGATGACGGAAAAAAAACGATTTTGACCGTCAGCCAGATAATAAAAAAATATTAGACACGTATTTTTTGCTTTATCATATAAAGAAAGGCTACTATACCGTTGAGGAATATAAAACTGACAAATTGTGAATTGATTGACCTTGTAACAATATGCTTGACGCACTTATATGTGAAATAATAAATGACTTTAATATATTTATTAGTTATTACGCATACTTATAATGACTAGAATGCATGAAAGAATTAATAATAATGATTTATTTGACATAAAATGTAATAATTAAATAATGAATGTTTATTAAAATGTAATGTATTGTAATAATTAGAATCAATATTATATTATATAATTTAATCATTTGATATGAAACATTTGCAGTGACAGTTGACAGGGTGCATGTCTTAATACTATGTCATGAAATTTGAATGCATGCCTACTTACCAGTGTTTTACATGTTAGCAAATAAATAAATAAAATCTACGGGCCAGTGACGTCATGCCACATTTTAACGCATTGCCTACTCAATGTATTGCCGTAATCTTTAGACTACGTAAAAAAAGAAAAAATACGTGTCCAATATTTTCTAATGAACTACCTGAAGAAAAAAAAAACTGTCAACATCCCTATCAGGAGCGACGCGACTACGACTATAACAATTTCTAAGAAAACTTCACGGTAGAAAAATTACAGGTGTCTTGTCGCGTGACAAGTCGCGCCAGTCTGCACGAGCCTCTATACAATAGGGATGATGCCTGGGTAAAAAAATGAAATTCTAATTTGTCCGTCAGTCAGATAATTAAAAAATATTTGACACGTATTTTTTGCAATGAAAAATTACTTAGATAAAACGCATTTTAAGTTGGGGAGTGGGAGTTGCTCCGTCACTAGTATGTATAAAATCTAGATACTCGTGACGTCATGGCACATTTTACCTCAATGTATCGCCGTAATCTTTAGATTAAGTAAAAAAAGAAAAAATACGTGTCCAATACTTTTTTACAATCTCAAAGACGGACAAAAAAAAATTTTTGAGTCGTCATCCCTATTACCTCGCCAGTTAGACTGGAAGCCGACCACAACATACTTGGGAAAGACCTCTTAGGCAGGTGATGAATGTCGATTCACATTCATTCTTAGAATGGCGGGCTTGTCCCGGAAATAAAGAACCTCAATATACCTGCTTCTACACTCAACTGGGTAAAGGCTTGTGCAGACCAGCGCGACTTGTCGCGCGACGCCGGTTATTGATAAACTGTGAAGTTTTCTTAGAAATTGTATTGTTCGTGTCGCGCTGGTCTGCACAAGCCTTAACCCGCAGCGGTTTCTTCAATTATTGTTTTAATTGATAGATCAAGGGCCAAGATTGCAGCCATTTAAAAAAATCTTGCATGCTGTATCCACATAACCACTGCCTCGCTCGCAAAATAACTTAGTAGGTCCTCTCCGTAGAGAACTAGGTACTTCAAGTTAATTTGAATGCCAAAAAAATCTGCTGGGGTTGCGGGTTTGTCTGAAAGGGATATCGCGGCCCCGGCACACAGGCAACGGAAGGAACACGGGTGGGTTTTAGTCAGTAAAAGTCTGACACTCCCTCTCGCTCCGCCCAGAGCGGGAGGAGTCATTTGATGATTTCCCACCCAAAAAAAAAAAAAAAGCATCAATTTATGCCTTACTAGCAGCTCCCCGCAGTTTCACCCGCATAAGTCTCGATCCCGTGGGAATATCAAGGATAAAAAGTATCCTATGTGTTAATCCAGGTTATAAACTATCTGTTTGCCAAATTGCATCCAAATCCGTTCAGTAGTTTATGCGTGAAAGAGTAACAAACATCCATACATCTATCCTCACAAAATTTCGCGTTTATAATGTTATTAGGAATTAGAGGATAGGATTTATAAACGTTGCTCAAAGTTAAGTACTGATTAACGTCTTTTTATCAACCATAAATTGTTGACGTGTAAACGTATCGTAACTGCAACGTTTAAACAGGAATAATGATCAGTATTAGTTTGACATTGACAGTGATGACAATAGGGATGACGACAAAAAATTTTTTAGTCCGTCTTTGAGATTATAAAAAAATATTGGACACGTATTTTTTTCTTTTTTTACGTAACCTAAAGATTACGGCGATACATTGAAGTAAAATGTGCCATGACGTCACGAGTATGTAGATTTTATACGTACTAGTGACGTAGCGACCCCCACTCCCCAACTTAAAATGCGTTTTACTTTTATCTAAGTATTTTTTTTATTAATATAATAAAGCAAAAAATACGTGTCTAATATTTTTTTATTATCTGACTGACGGACTAATTAGTTTTTTTTTTTTTTTACCCAGGGTATCATCCCTATTCTACGAGTTAAATTCTGACCAAACTGAGGCGAATCTGCTCGGTTCGAGCTTTAATTCAGCAGCTGGGAGTCTACTTTTGTGCGTTCATATCAACCACTGTTGGAACACAAGCCTCCTCTCTGTGAGAGGCAGTGGGTCGGAATCCACCACGCGGGCCCAGCGCGGGTTGGTAGATGTCACATGTTAACAGTCTCCGATTTTTTTGGTTTAAAATTTCTAACAGTTTGTTTTTAGGGTTCCGTAGTAAACAAGCAACCCTTTATAGTTTCGCCATGTCCGTCTGTCTGTCTGCGGCTTAGCTTAGAGACGGTTAGTACTAGTAAGCTGTAATTTGGCATGGGTATACATAATAATCTCGTCGACAAAGTGGTAAAACAAAAATAAGAATAATATTATTTTTTTTAGGATACACGTAAAGTAGGGATGTTTTTTTTTTTTCTCTTCTATCCCATGGTGTGGGGTATCGTTGGATAGGTCGTTAAAAAAAATTGGGAGTTTGTAAAAACGTTAAAACCATTGTTGGATTCAGGGATCCGTTTGCGAAATATTAAGCTTTTAAGTGCAAATTTAAATTTATGTTAATTAGAGTCAAGTGTCACCCCTGCCAGCTAAATGGTTGGTTTTGGAAATATGAAAAAATTCACGGCAAAAGTTTATATAGATCAAGGTAACAAAATTAAAAGGAAAACTATCACAGCTAAGTAGGCTTTACAAGTTAACGAGCAATAATCGACCAACTTACATTTGCAGTTGCAAAAACATGTTTTTGCAACTGCAATGTTAAGTTTTTTCTTAGTAACCCAACTACGGAACCCTTCATTGTGCATGGTTCGATACTCACGTGGCCGGTTTTTGGTTTTATGGTTTTACATCATCACCATTTCAGCCAAACGAGGAGGAGCTCGTGGCTAAGTAATAACAGCTGCACGATTCAATGCATCAGGTTAAGCTAAGCTTGCCCGGGTTGTTTGACAAAATCTACTCATCACACTGTTTTTTTATGAGTTGTATTGCAATATGTGGTTAGCTAGTGACCTCGACAATTGATCATATTATTTACTGTTATTAGTAATTAACTCTTTGTTTATTTATTTTACCTCGATGGTCCTAGTTTATCATTTATAACTTCCAGTTACAACTATATGTAAGCGGGCACGCCCTTTATGCCTGGAGGCTTTTTTATTTAGATATTAAATTCTGTTTACGTTTAGTTTTTTTTATTTCGGCCTGAGTATCGATGATTGATTGGTTGAGTTCTCGATGATTTTGTTTGGTATATTGGCGTGTGCTAGCTAACATATGGCTAATAATTTGAATTATGTTTTGTGTTGCGTAATGTAAATTATTTTGAATACTATTATATAGAATCTTTTTTTTTGTTCTTCTAACAGAACAGACAGCTGTGCTGCTGGGGAGTTTGTTGCGCCACTTCTTCTTCCCAGCTAATGCACTAGGAAGTGGTGAAGGGTGGGCGTTTTGGGGGACTGTCTTATGTAATTTTGACGTTCGAAAAGTGCTGATTCTCAGCCTAGTTAGAATAAATGACTTTTGAATTTTGAATTTTTTGAATTTTGATCTGTGGATGGCTGTCCATCTTTACATACTGAAACTCCTCCGTGCCCCGGAAAGCACAGTATGCAGTTGCCCGTAGGCCCCGGCTGTCATTCGTGGATCTTTGACAGTCGTTACGGGTCGTCAGAAGCCCGAAAGTCTGACAACCAGTCTTACCAAGGGTTATCGTATTACCCAGTTACTGGGTTGTGGAGGTCAGATAGGCAGTCGCTCCATGTTAAATACTGGTATTCAGCTGAATCCGGTTAGACTGGAAGCCGACCCCAATAAAGTTGGGAAAAGGCTAGACAGATTGATTGATATAATACATTTGTGACGATAAGTACTAATCTGATATTACTCAAATTTTTATTTAATTTAAAACATATTTTCGGTAACGTCTGGCATATACAAAGCTAGGTAAAGTGCGAGGGGCATGGAGGATGTGTCCTCTCTGTCGCACGTAGCGTTTCACAATGTACGACCGTGAACTACAGTCGGTTTGGTTCAGGGCTGTCAAAGTTTTAACCGACTGCAGTAGGTTAAAGGTGAGTTGTGGTGTTACGTGATTTTGCTCTAGTTTTGATTGAAAATGGTTGTGACTAAAATCTGGAGTATGATTAAATTATACTTAGAGCTATATTTTCTTACTTACTTGAGTTTTAAGATCAAGTAAAATGTTATAAAATAATATACATTTAGTTTTTTGGGAGGGGGTAGTCTAAAACCTCACCACGTATCACCATAAGGGGGGGGGCGGCGTTTCTTAATTGATATGTTCATAAATAAATTATGGCAATAACCTAAAAATTAAAGTGTAATTTTTTTTTGTAGTACTTGTTGTACCTGTAGTACATGCGCAAACTTACTTCCAATACGCCAAAACCTTGCCAAGTTACGTGCGTCGCGCCCGCGCCGGCACTAACTTGGCAAGGTTTTAATCTGCGTTCGCAATTTATTTACCAAACATGTAAACAAACACAAGATTTAAGAAAACAACCGTAATGCCTACATGTAAGGTTCAGTTCGCGCTACAACTTATTTTTTTTAATGACAGCTTCTAAATCAGCTTTATTAACACTGACATAAATTTGATGTTTGTTTAAGTGGAAATAACATCAATTGGAAACAAGGTTATTAATAGACCTTACTTAATCGGTTTTTTTTTTTGCAAAGTAATAATAATTCTTAATCCTTAGGAGACAGCCCTACCGCGATACCCTATTCTCTAATGTAACACCCGTATATTGGTTTAGGGATCGCTGGCCAGCGGTGCTCAAACTTAGCCGAGATTATTGCTTCAAATAATAGTAGGGATAGAAATATAAATAACAGTTCAGTTAACACTTCTTTCTTATATCTATGATAGTAAGTAAAGCAGGGAACAAATTATCGGACGCGTCCGTAAGCCGCGACCAACAGAAGTCCGAACGCTCAAGGGCACGTCCGCGACTAAAGACAGATAGTTTGCACAGTGTAGTGCTAAATGTACTATCCAGATACAAAGAAGCCGCGACTCTCAGCCCCGGCTTACGGACACGTCCGATAATTTGTTCCCAGCTTTACAGTTTATTTTTTGTCAGAATACTGCTCAACAACGTAAATAACGCAATTAATGTTGTTAAACTGTCAAAATGAAACAGGTTAGTCGGAATCGTTTACGAAAATGTGTTGCGTAATTAGATAGCCGGTTAGTCACTTCACTATCAACACGGAAAAAAAAATAAGTTGAAGATTAAGGTAATAGGGATGATGCCTGGGTAAAAAAAATGAAATTCTAATTAGTCCGTCAGTCAGTTAATAAAAAAATATTAAACACGTATTTTTTGCTTTATCATATTAATAAAAAATTACTAGGATAAAACGCATTTTAAGTTGGGGAGTGGGGTCGCTACGTCACTAGTTTGTATAAAATCTACATACTCGTGACGTCATGGCATATTTTACCTCAATGTATCGCCGTAATCGTCGGTTACGTAAAAAAAGAAAAAATACGTGTTCAATAATTTTTTATAATCTCATTTTTTTTTGTCACCATCCCTATTAAGACACTTCAGAGTTTTAGAAATACTCCGTATAAATTAGTGACAGACGACGATCTACAAAGCTGAAGTTTTTCTAAAAAGACGATGTTCTATATTTGAATAATAATAATACAAGCCCTATTATTGTCCCACTGCAGGGCAACCGCCTTTTTTCAGAGAAGGCTCGAGCATTGATCACCATATTTCACCACTGTTTGTATCACTGTCCATTCTAAGGTTGCCTGGAAGAGATCGCGGAAAGCGATAAGGCCGCCTATTGTATATTTTGTAGTGTTTGATTATTATTATTTTTGTTATGTTTTTGTGTGGTGTACAATAAAGTATATATAAATAAATAAATAAATAAATAAATATTTACGCGGTCAAATCTATAAAGGCTTTAATACTCTGGTGGAAAAATAATTTCTATGAAAACTTCACGGAAATTGTTCTACTGGTGTCGCGTCGCACTTGTCTGCGGGAGTCTTACCACGCAGTGAGCAAGCGTTCCTTGTCTACAAGAAGAAATTGCCGTGCAGTAGTTGGTTACCATTTTGTTACATGGCAAATTCCGGGCAGATTTGATTTTCGAATGACAGTTGTCATTTCGTAATACGTAGGGATGGGATCACTTTTATCGATAACCGTCAACACAATTTTTGGTACACGTGTTAGGTGAGTACGTTATTTCTATAAATATTTGTGTCAAAAATATGAATAAATTCATTTTAAATTATTAATAATATAAAGTATTCAATTTGTTTTTTATTTTTATTTTTTTATTGTTGATATATCATTCGTGATATAATTACGGCTACGGAACGTTCTTTAAAAAAATCTCGGTATTTAGATCCTAATTAAAATTGCTGTTTAAAATAGCAAAATTACAAATACTTGAATATTACAATTTTATCTATCAAAGACTCTAAAGTTGAGCTTTAATAAAGCTTAAACTACAGATTGAGCAACTCTGCCGACCCCTGAAGGTACATAGCTCAACATTTCATTTGTGTACTAAATAATGACGCCCGGGATCTTGAGACAGTGGCACTCAAAGTTCGCAAAATATTTTGATTTTTATTATTTTTTCCGGGTAGTTACAAGAAACGAGTATTTAATGCGATGTACCTACGAGTACAGTATAACATACATTACCTAACATCACACCTTGTTTCCCCCAAGGGATGGGCAGAGATGTAAGTACCCATAGTACACCCACATTTCGCCAGTTATGTTTAAGTCCCATGTAATATAGCCTATGGTCATCGTCCGCGTCGTATAAATCAGACTCCGGGCTGTTACTGAGAAATTCCTGATGGAAAATCCCAATAAAACTTTGCCCGACCTGGAAATCGAACCCAGAACCTCATGCTTAGTACAAGCGCTTGCAACCACTACACCAACGATGCAGTAAAGCATTAATTAATCTGCCTAGCCTTTTCCCAACTTTATTGGGGTAGGCTTCCAGTCTAACCGGATTCAGCTGAATACCAGTATTTAACATGGAGCGACTGCCTATCTGACCTGCACAACTCAGTAACTAGGTAATACGATACCCCTTGGTAAGACTGGTTGTCAGACTTTCGGGTTTCTGACGACCCGCAACGACTGTCAAAGATCTAAGGATGACTACCGGGACCAACGGCTTAACGTGCTATCCGAGGCACGGAGGAGTCTCGGTATGTAAAGATGGTCACCCATCCACAAACCAACCCCGGCAAGCGTAGCTTAACCTGACGGATCGACCCGTGCAGCAGTTATTACTTAGCCACGAGCTCCTCATATGCAGTAAAGCATTAGATTCCATATAATTAAGTACTATATAAACTATCATGTACATAATATGCAGTGGTTATGTATTTATCCCTCTACGCCGCAAGCATATTGATTAGTATAACATCTAGGTAAAGTAAACTGTCCTTGAGAATATAGTTAGCTTCCTTCCCTTGCTGAGGAAAATGTGTAGAAATGAAAAATATAATTTAAGTAGACTATTTGATGTAAGGAATGCGTAGATGACAGCTTAGATATATGGTTTTTACACCCTGTATAAATGCGATAATGAGTACCGAAAAAGCGGCCAAGTTCGAGTCGGACTAGCACACGAAGGGTTCCGTATCACACCACCATTTAAAACTACGTTATTTTTTAAATATTAAATTGTAAAAAAAAAACTTGTATGGGGACCCTGTAATTTTTACTTTATTTTATTTTTACTATTTGTTGTTATATAGCATAGTAGTACACACGGCTACACATCAACATAAACATTATATCATAGTATAAGCTGACCTCGCATTGTATGGAAATCCTATCCAATGCGAGATCAGCATAAACTAGAAATGTATAGCTTGATGTGTAGCCGTGTGCACACACTGTGAAAATTTCAAGTGTTTACCTATTACGGTTCAAAAGATACAGATCTGTGATAGACGTACGGAAGAACAGCAAAGCCTTAGTAATAGAGTCCCGTTGGCATCCTGCCAGGGTTGCGAGTTTGTCCGAAAAGGATATCGCGGCCCCGGCACACAGGCAACGGAAGAAACACGGGTGGGCTTTTAGTCAGTAAAAGTCTGACACACCCTCCCGCTCCGCCCAAAGCGGGAGAAGTTATTTTATAATTTCCCACCAAAAAAAAGGGTCCCGTTGGCATGGCACCCCTTGGTTACGGAACCCTAAAATTTCTGTTACGTAGGTTAATTAACCTAATTTAGGGGAAGTCTGAAAGTGGTTACTGAAAAGTTGTGTTGAAATCGGTTGTCATGGTATGGGCTTGTGATGAGCAGGAATCAGGATAATGTCGTGAGGACAGTTTTGAATATAAGAGTAGGGAAGACCAAAGAAACGATGGATGGACTGTGTGGAAGATGATATGGATAGAAAGGGGGGGACTGCCGAGATGACGACTGATGGAGAGGTGTGGAAGAAAGGGCCATGTTGCTATGAGCCGGAGAATCAGATTGATGACGTACTACCATCAAAGAAGTTCATAATCTAACCAGTTTCAAAACAAAATCCCGTGAACTCGATGACCACATCTGTTACCGGCCCGGTTCTATAGCCGCCGAGTGCTGCAAACAAGAATAATCCTTACGGTGGTTAGATAAGAATTTCTTCGATAGTACGTACTTAATTTGATGTAGAGAATTCGTAAATGATGGCTTAGTTAAAGGTGTTTTACACCCTGTTTAAATGCGAAAATGAGTGCGTCCTTTGTCTATTTGAAACTTTTTTCATAGAAAATGTTTTTGGATGTGGATGTCGACTCTGAAATTAACCTCAATATTATTATTATTGGTTCGTGGCTATTATTATAGTTATTACTTATAACTGCCACACGGGTCGATCCATCAGGTTAAGCTACGCCTGCCAGGATTGGTCTGTGGATGGGTGACCATATTTACATACAGACTCCTCCGTGCTTCGGAAAGCACGTTAAGCCGTTGGTCCCAGCTGTCTTTCATGGATCTTTGACAGTCGTTACGAGTCGTCAGAAGCCCGAAAGTCTGACACCAGTCTTACCATGGGGTATCGTATTACCCAGTTACTGGGTTGTGGAGGTCAGATAGGCAGTCGCTCCATGTAAAATACTGGTATTCTGCTGCATCCGGTTAGACTGGAAGCCGACCCCAATATAGTTGGGAAAAGGCTATGCAGATTGATTGATTATTATTATGTTAATACAAGCCCTATTATTGTCCCACTGCACGGCAAAGGCTTCTTCTAATACAGAGAAGGCACGAGCATTGATCACCACGCTTGCTCAAGACGGGTTGGCGATTTCAGACTCATATTACCTGTAAAAATATGATTAGCGGCGGGAGAATTGCGTAACAAATAAATGACAATTGATCGCAATGGGTTTCATTTTGACAGTTCACCCACGTTCATTCCGTTATTTACGTTGTTGAGCTGATCTGAGGTTGAGGAGCTCGTGGCTAAGTAACAACAGCCGCACTGGTCGATCTATCAGGTTAAGCTGTGCTTGCCGGGTTTGGTCAGTGGATGGGTGACCATCTTTACATACCGAGAATCCTCCGTGCCTCGGGAAGCACGTTAAGCCGTTGATCCCGGCTGTCTTTCGTGGATCTTTGACAGTCGTTATTAGTCGTCAGAAGCCCGAAAGTCTGACAACCAGTCTTACCAAGGCGTATCGTATTACTCAGTTACTGGGTTGTGGAGGTCAGATAGGCAGTCGCTCCATGTAAAATACTGGTATTCAGCTGCATCTGGTTAGACTGGAAGCCGACCCCAACATAGTTGAGAAAAGGCTAGGCAGATTGATTGACGTTGTGGAGCTGAGGAATTTTTCAAACCTGTGAAGCAATGGATTAGCGATATACTTCAAAACTCTCGGATTGTGATTGTTTTAGGCAATTGCTTTGTTTCCTCACGCTTCACCGATGTCAGTAGGTAATGTCAAATAACCCCAATATTGTCATGATTTAAATAACACAGTTACGATTGAGGGACACACGGAATTTTGACAGGTTTATCATAATTCGATGAATTGTGTATTTTAAGTATGTACATCCTTTTTATAGTAAAGTTTATCAAGTTATTACGACACCATTTAAGGCGAAACTTTATTTTTTCTTGTTAAAACGAATAGAAACATGCAGTTTTGTCAAAAGTTATCTTTTCTCCTATCATTTGCATTTGTATGGAAACGAATGACACTAACTAAACTTTTTTATGTAAAATTCGTCACCGTTATCGGCAGAATGCGCAGTCGTTGAGAAAAAGATGGAATGAAATAGCTAATAGTGCCAACGAATGAATGGCCACGAGACGGTACGCTGTGGCGTAAAATATCGATATGAGTCAATGTCGATAGTTTGGGGAAAATGTTTTTAAGTATTCATTATTTTTGAGAAATAAGTACGTAGTACGGATGAATGAGGAAAATTTCGTGAGAAAAGTTTTTTATATCAAAATCGTTTTTTAGCGAGGCTGAGAAACAGCACTTTACGAACGTCAAAATTACATATGAAGGACTGTCTTATGTAAAAACGCCTGCCCTTCACTACTTCCTAGTGCTTTAGCTGAGAAGAAGAAGTGGTGCAACTAAGTCCCCAGCAGCACAGCTGTCTGTCTGTGAATGTGGGTTGCTATAAGAGTAGACGAAGACCAAAGAAATGATGGATGGACTGTGTGGAAGATGATATGGCTAGAAAGGAGGTGACTACCGAGATGACCGCTAATAGAGAAGTGTGGGAGAAAGAGACATGTTGCGCGGACCTGAAATAAATTGGGATAAGAGAAATGTCAACAACCCTATTCCGATAATGGGATGATGACAAAAAAATAATTTTATTCCGACTTTGCGATTATAAAAAAATCTATAATATTTTTTTCATTTTTAACGTAATCTAAAGATTACGGCGATACATTGAGGTAAAATGTGCCATGACGTCACGAGTATGTAGATTTTATACATACTAGTGACGTAGCGACTCCCACTCCCCAACTTAAAATGCGTTTTATCTAAGTATTTTTTTATTAATATGATAGCGCAAAAATACGTGTTTAATATTTTTTTATTATCTGACTGACGGACTAATTAGAATTTCATTTTTTTACCCAGGCATCACCCCTATTGGCCAAATTTCAATTTTAAAACTAAACCATAATTTGCAATGCAATGCAGTAGTGATTAACTTAATTAATAATAAATTAAACATCATTATCGTACTTGTATTGTAATAAAAACATGAAGTACCTACTTGAAATTAATTCGTGTGAAAACAGGCAACGGTATTTGAATGCATAATTATTTTCTTGCATATAATTTTATGTTATAAATGTATGTATCAAAATAATAACAATCATTAGCTTACTTCAAAAATTATTTATTGGACTATTGTACTTTTTTACATAAAATAATTTCCGCCATTAAGAACCTAAGTACTTCAATTAAACTGATGACAGTAATGCTTTAAAACATTTTCATCTTTATTTGTTTACTATTACAGATCAAATTAGATTGTGACGATTCGACGCGTAAGTCGTTACGTAAATAACAGATAGTACAGTTTCTATTTTGTTGCTAAGGTTAAATTTAACTGATACTGCGACGTGGCTTCACCTGCACTGCACTTCATTTTTCTTTACAATTCAGCCGATGAGTAATTAGGACAAAGTTATCGATATTATCAAAAAAACATGATTACGCTGTCACATTTCTTTTTTCACATAAAATTATAAGTTCGCGTAGTACCACGAAATTACAGTTATCTATTTAATCAAATAAAATCACATTAATATTAAACTGTCAGCCTGATAAGATTCCTACACAGATAACAAAGACTAATAATAATAATTACGAATTACATTAATTATGCTAAACAACAAAGGAGAGAGTTTAAAACTGCCACATGGCCACAATTAATAAGAAGTAAATGGTCCTAACATAGTCTACTCAAAGCGGTTTATATAAGCTAACTAAACAATACCTCAATAAATTAAACTAAACGGCAATAAACCAGTCCTAGAGTGAGACACGCTGCATTTTATAAATAGATGTTCTAATTTAGGGTTTATGGGTCGCCGATTACCCGAAGTATTCACGCTCTGCGTTGGCGGATGCTTCAAAATGGACAAAAATGTTGCTGGACAGTCAATCCTATACATTTTGATTCGGAGAAACAACGTCAAAGATGAACGTTCAAAAAACCATATGAATTTCCTTAATTTTTGTTTTCTTATGTTGAGCAAAGACAGATTTAAGATTAATCGCAAGCAAACACAGGCAGGGTTAAGTACTCTTTAAGTTTTAGGCTAGTCATAGCTTGTAACTGTGTATACAATGTGCAAATAAATAAATAAAACGCAACAGAGATTGGGCGACTCCGCGCCGGGACCTTTGCCCATAAGTGAGAAAGATGACTTAAATAAAAACGATTACCAAAATGGAAGTAAAAAACTGTGTCGCTTAAACTTTATTTAGACAACGATTTAAATATTTAGTACCGAGATGACCTACTCAAGCGTCGACGTACAAAAATATACTCGAGTCGTCCGTTCAAAAATAACCTTTAGTTACTTACGAATTATATAAAATAAAATAATACATTGTAGCTAGGTATTGTGTGGCATGTCATTAATTAGTTAATAACATAATATGGAAATAAATTAATCGTGTCTCATTAAAATATTGAAATGAATGTAGGTAGATGTTGGTTATTCGAATAGCTGTTATTGAAAATTGATCGCCTTTTAAGATCATCACTTTCGTTTAAAGTTATGGCAAAAAAACAAAATAATACCGGATCTTTTTATTGAATTCGGCCAATGTCCAAAAAAAGGAATTACCAACCATAACACACGTCGATAAATCATCCGATGACTAATCGACTATACAAAACCCATAAACTCAAACACAAATTGTATAAAAATCATAAAAATGTTGAAACTTAATTGAAATTTCGAAACATCGATGTCGATTATTATATTATTGCGCCACAACACTACTACTTGCTGATTATGGCGGACAGAAGCAGGGTAGGGGACTAATAATAATAACATTTTCTTTACTTTTAAATGTCGAAAACCGATAATCAACCGTCACTTACCAAAATAAACAAGTTATAATTAATATAATAATTTAAATTAGTTTAGCGTTAAGTTTTTGTTTAAAAACAATAAATGGAAGAAACCGCGCAGTGAGAAGTCGTCCTAAGAACTAGAGACAATGGGTGACGTCACTCGTTTACTCAAGTATTTTGACTGCCAATAATTATCTGACCATTCTAAACAGATAGATATAATCATGAGCTTGCTTATTTAACCATCCATTCATAAAATTATATCGATCTTTTATCAAATTAGACATACCTAATTGATTAAATATGCAAATTATATAAATGTAAGTACTTGTATTGACCACTCTGAATTAATCAGAGATTATCAGAGGAAAAGGTAAAAAAAACATAATGCCATAAGTACCTTGAATGAGGGTTTATCCATTTTTACAATCCGAAACACAAAGGATAATCCATATCACTGCACAAACACATCCATTTTTGCTAAACTATTTTAAAACAATGGCAATAATAAATGCATTCTTATTTTAACGTTCACTGTAGACATTGCACTAAAATTAACACAACACTGAGTACAAAACAGTTATTTTTCAACGTAATATTTTTAGAAACAGCACTCACGCACACGTATACATATATATTTAATTATAAAACATAATTTCCGATTTTTAAATTACACACGTCCGTAACGAATCGCCGATCGTGATAAAACGAGATAAGTAATACAATTATCACTAAATAGTAATGATGACATCTATCGTTTGACATAATCCGTTTAGTTGTTATTTTGACGTGAAAATCACTGAATATTTGCAAAATGTTTTGGTTATTATAAATAATAGTGAACAATAAAACAATATGGCGTATTTCGACAGATATGAGGGAAAACACGAGAGCGCGTTACGTAGAAAACGCGCGCGGCCATGTCGGTACGCGGCCCGTCCGTATCTGTGTTCGTTTCGTATCGTATTCTCTTGCCCGCTCACACACGTTGACTTGGCAGGGCTGCTTTTTGATTTTGAATTTAATTTTGAATTTATTTTCGTACTATTTTGGCGGTAAATAGTTAATTACTGCCATTTTTTGTTTAAAAGATACCTAAGTAATAACGTGTTGAACGTTTGTTTTAAAAGTAGTTTTTTTTATATGCTTTTTTTATTTCCAGGTTCTGGCAGTTCTGGTCAATATTTCAGTTCAGTAACAGGTAAGTAAATAAGTCTCCGTAAATCTCACTGTAGTAAAATTATAAAATTCTTAATTTATTGAAATGCTTGCAATGCAGCTACTTTGTCTTCAATTGTAATAATACTCTATAATTGTTAAATTACACTTCTTCCGATACTTAAATTACTTATTTTATGATTAAAATAAGCTGAACCCGAACTTTTAACTTTTTATAATTATTCAGCAACAAAATAATTGCTTATCCGACCACATGCAAAGACAACCAATCTAAATAAGTTTTCAAACGTCAAATCATTCTTTTAATCAAGAAATAAATAAAAATAATAGGTATTTAAAAATAAAACTACGCCAAAACGCGCGTGGCAGCCCTGACACTCACACAAAGACCTGCACGCACACAAACGAAACGTTTTCTATACATATTTTTTACGTAAATAAAGATTGTCATAGTACAAGAAAAATAAAGAGATCAACAAATAATCCTTTTTGGTATTTTTCTTAAGTAAAAAAATTGTAAGTCCATTCTATGTTTATTTGACTAATTAGGTAAATAAATGGCATTATTGAATGTGATGATGTATCTCACAATCGCTTAGGTAAAAGTTAAGACGGATGACGCGTAGTCGTTTTTATTTATAAAAACTCGCTTTGGTTTTATAGTGGTTGCAAGAGCGACTGCAGGGAGCGAGGTCGTTGTTTAACCGACTTCGCAAAGAGAGGATGCATTGTATGCAATCGACGAGTGTTTTAAGATTGTTGTTGAAGAAGGTGCTATTTACCTTGAATAGTCAAATTCTTGAGGAAGGTTTTTGACTCGCGCACGAATTCGCGGACAGGAGCTCCCCGATTGCATATTGGCATGAAAGTAGCTGACGAATTGACAGCATAGATTTGGCATAAGTAGGTAATTATTTCAACTTTTTCCTTACTTTAAGGTCAAAAGAGTGTACCTACCAACAGAGAATTGAAGTGTGAGTCATCATAATATTACGATTAGATTAGTACTATTTTGTGTATTTTACTTAGGTATACTTACCTCCAACTACATATTTTGGAAACCGACCCTCTTAATTCGAGAAAATATTCTTCAAAAAGGTTCTGCAAGTCGAGCGTATACTTCATTCTCATATTATAGACTGTCCGGTATTTTAGTTAATTTATTTTTAGCTTAGCCTATGGATTTCCGCAAAACGCTATTGAAATGCACACAAGTTACGATTTCTAATCGATTTACAATCGATACTCGTTATAGATGCCATCACTATCAATTTTGAGTAACTTTGGCGTCATGATTTAAAAATCCAACATGGCTGACGAATTTGAATGTTTGGTAGTTGGTCGAAATTCGAATATTTTTGCTTTGATAATAATCGAAGGTTATCCTCAAAAAATGCCAAATTTTACAATTTAATAACTTATTCGTATTATTAACGTGAAAGTCGCTGTTTATAATTTTACGAGTTTTTACCGAATCTAACCGACTTTACGGATTTACAGCGTCTGAAATCAATGAAACTACTATGACCTTGGTAATCAAATCCCTGATTTCGCCGTATGTGATAATTATTATTAAGTAAAAAATAACATAACATCACGCTATGTTTCCCCGAAAGATTGGGCAGAGGTGTACATAATAGGGGGCGAACCTATTGCCATATTAAGTAAAAATAACAAGCAAAGTCGGCTGCGTACCTATCTGTTATCACCACAATTGCATGAGTCGTCAGTCAAGTGATCGTGTAGAGTTAAAAAACAAAATGTCTGCTCGTTTGTTTGTAAAAAAAATGTAAACAATCTTGATTTATCAATACCTACCTAGCTACTTACGATGATCGGTATTCGGTATGACAGATTTGAAAGGGAAGTTAGAGTGAAGTTGGAATAGGACGTGAATCACAGACATTTTTTTTTAATAGGTTTGGACGGTACCTAATAATAAAGTACTTAGGTAATAGGTACATGCGTGAATAGGGAAAATACAAAGGTATTTTTTTTTTTTTTAACATTTCTAAAGGAAAAAAATAAAAACTTTTTTTTTTTTTAATTACCTCTTTTATACCTTAGTTCTTAATAACTTTGAGTAGGATATTTTTTGTCTTTCATTCGACACACAGAAAAGTAATTTGTGCAATCGAAAGATGATATTGGCTAAGTAAGTACTTACTGCAAAAAATTTACATAAATAAATGTTCAAAACTTAAACACATTAATAATTTGTACAATGTACATGTTTACTCAGATGTAGCAATAAATACATATAACATGTCGACCTTTGTAAGGAAAAATACACCACCTATACGTTATTATAACAATTCAATGTATTATATTCAAGTATATTACTTATAGTAAAATGTTATCATTGGCTGATTAAAGTAAAATGTTATCATTGGCTGAATCTCCCGTAGACAAAAATATAGAAAAAAATTATAGGTGACAATGACAGCTGTCAAAAAATTGGCGCCTATTATTTTATGGTTGTCTTTTAGCTTAGAGACGGGCCAATGACCCAGCAGTGGGAACAGGCTAGATTTTTATCAAGGTTGGTAGTAAAACGAAAGACATGCCTTCTTTTGACGAAATAATAATAATAATAAATAAATTACAGGGCGAACTGTATTTAGGCCACGTCAAACTTAAAATCATTCCAGGAATCCGCCCAAGAGTTGAAATTCGATTTTGAGTAAGTAAGTACTTATATTTTAAATTAAATATTTGTTCCCATGACAACGGATAAACAAACAACAAAATTATTTTTTTCTTATGTTCTTAATTAATTATGTAACTCACAGTGGGAGGGGATATGTTTTTAAATACACTTAGATCTTACACATGTGTCAACATTAATAAAAACTCGAATAAAGAGATTTAGTGAGAATTGTATCTGAAAACATATTTTTAAACGTGTTTTAAAATATTGTAAAATCTTTTTACACAAGATACAACATACGTAAACTCACGACTGTTTCCCACGGGAGTAGGCAGGAAAATGTCACGTACTACGATTCGTATTTGCTTCGTCCTTGAATAGGTAGGTATTTTTTTTATTTTTTTTTTATTTTAACTGTTATGTTATAATATTTTTTACCACAACAAATCTGCCGTATGGATTAACAAAAAAATAATAAGTAGGTAATAAAATTTTGCAGTAATATACATTTAGTTTTAATAAAACAGCAAAATAAAAAACAAATTATAAAAATAATTACTTTTTCTTGACAAAAATAATATTTAAATTGTATAACAAAAGTGTACGCAGTGTGTACAAGGTCTGTACACATTCATTTGCTGAAGCAAGCGGCGTACGGGTCAGTGTATTCGCACGGGGGGAAAACTTCACCTTGTTTTTATCTTTTATTGTTATATTTTATTTAATATTTCTCATTTAACTTGATATTTTTGTTCAATTTTGTGTCTAGTAGGCTTGCATATCTGTATTTTTGATAGATATTTCCAGTTTGATAAGAAATACATTGGTTTTACGAAGGTAAGTGCAAAAATACACGATTTCCTTTGTTTTGGAGTTAATTGTTTTATTTAAACGTGTGAATTTTGTTTAGCTTTAAGCATACAAACCTAGCTAATGAAATGTAATAGAATTTTTGACCGAAAATCAAACTCGTTCATTTTTGACAATTTTCTTTAAAATACTTAAAAAAAAAACTTACATCCACAATTCAACAGTCTTACATTTGCTTAATTTCGATAAAAAATATGATAAAATAGAAGTAAACGTAAAATTATAGCCGAAATAAAAGTTGAACAAAGTAATAATAATAATTACGTTATCATCGACAATATTTCGCGTAGTGAGTTCACACCGCGTGTCGTATCCATTTGGTTGAAATTGCTGTTTAGTCATCGTACAGTTTACGTTACTTACAATTATATTAATATTTTATTTACTTTAAGATTATTTTGCCTCGGAAAGCATGAAACCGTTGATCCCGGCTGTCATTCGTGGATCTTTGACAGTTGTTACGGGTCGTCAGAAGACCGAAAGTCTGACAACCAGTCTTTACCAAGGGGTGTTACCCAGTAACTGGGTTGTGGAGGTCAGATAGGCAGTCGCTCCATGTAAATACAGCTGCATCCGGTAAGACTGGAAGCTGACCCCAACATAAAAATAAAGTTTTTTTTCGCATATTCTTTTTAACTTATTTTTCATATTTTTTGACATCAAATCAAAACAAATCATGTTTAGCAAAGCCAAAACATGTCAGAATGCAAAAATAATGTTTCAACTCCCACTGGTACGTAATTCCAGAGATTAGAGCGTTCAAACATTTGTGTTAGTATAGATAACCTGTTTTCTTTGTAATAAATCAAATAAATAATTATCTTTATTACTTTCTTAATAAATACTTTGAGCGGGTGCATCTGGTTAGACTGGAACCTGACCACGACGTAGTTGAGAAAAGGCTATTATGTAGGCCATGAAGTAAAAGTCCTAATAAACCTTCGCCAGCGTAGATGTCGCAAAATATCCCACGGGAACGTCCTATCGGGATAAAAAGTATCCTATGTGTTCATCCAGGTTATAAACTATCTGTGTGCCAAATTTCATCCAAATCCGTTCAGCCGTTTTTGCGCCAAACCGGAACATACATCCAGACAGATTTTAAGAAAAAAATTTTTTAACTTTCTTCTTTATTACTTTTTCAAAAATATTGAATGTACAGCTTCGACTTCGTTACATTTTATTATTGGTATATAGATCATACAAGACAAGACATTTGTAAACTAATAAAATGTCACAGAAAAAAAAACAAGTTAATCTACGGTATTATTTAATTGGTCCATATTATTGAGTATTATACCTACTCCACAACCTCATTAAAATTATCTTTTTCATCGTACATACATACATAACAAAATTATGCGTTTTTTTCTTAGAATTAAAATTATTACACACACACACATACACATACTCGTAACATCACGCCTGTTTTTTTCAGTGGGTTAATTAAGCATGGTTACATAATTATTATTATTAAGGATTTTTGGATTTTTCATAGTTTTTCTGTTTGTAAAAAGCTGTAGGTTTTAAAGCACGTCAAACTCAAAAAAAAAAAAAAAATATATCAAGGAGTCGGTCAGTCAGAAGAAGCTAGTTGCCCATTCTAAAGCGTAGTAGGTTCCTATGGAGAAGATCGTGCAAGAAACTCCACGGACATTCTTGGAAATCAAACTAAAACTCAAAGCATTTATTTTAAATAAATCAATTACAGGCACTTTCGAATTATCAAGGGATCGGTCAGTCAGAAGGATGAAGCTGGTTGCCCATTCCAAAGCGTAGTAGGTTCCTATGGAGAAGAACGGGCAAGAAACTCCACGGACACTCTTGTAAATCAAACTAAAACTCAAAGCATTTATTTCAAATAAATCAATTACAGGCACTTTTGAATTGTCATGGGCTCTGTCAGTCAAAAGAAGCTAGTTGCTCATTCCAAAGCGTAGTAGGTTCCTATGGAGAAGAACGGGCAAGAAACTCCACGGACACTCTTGTAAATCAAACTAAAACTCAAAGCTGAAAGCATTTATTTCAAATAAATCAATTACAGGCACTTTTGAATTGTCATGGGCTCTGTCAGTCAAAAGAAGCTAGTTGCTCATTCCAAAGCGTAGTAGGTTCCTATGGAGAAGAACGGGCAAGAAACTCCACGGACTCTTGAAAATCAAAATATTGGTTACATCATACAATATTGAAGCTAAAGCTAGATCGGTCGATCTATTCTGTAAAAACCTCAACGTGATATATTATGTGAAGTGAGCTGTTACTAGTGTGACTGCCAATCGCTAGCAAGAGGCGGAATGATAGATCAGAAGAAAAAAAAATTAAAAACATCCTACATCTAAATTTTGACAGCGAGATTTTTGCAACGGTAGATATCTGTAGCGATTGAATTGACAGGTAAGTCAATTAAAAGGAAATAACTAACAAACACAACACCTCGCAGTCCGCAGTCGGTTAAAGAGGGTATAAACGGAACTCATCGGAATATATTCTGTAAAAACGGGACAGAGGAGTCTGTGGAGTGGAGCGGTTGTAATCTTTTTTTCTAATAATGTTTTTTGTTGTTGTCATTCATGGATCTTTGACAGTCGTTACGGGTCGTCAGAAGCCCGAAAGTCTGACAAACAGTCTTACCACGGGGTATCGTATTACCCAGTTACTGGGTTTAGGAAGTCAGATAGGCAGTCGCTCCATGTAAAATACTGGTATTCAGCTGAATCCGGTTAGACTGGAAGCCGACCCGAATAAAGTTGGGAAAAGGCTAGGCAGTTTGTTTTTTACGTAAACGTACCTATCTAAACTAATAATAGTGGTAAAATTATTATTTTTCTCAGTAGCAGCCCGGAGTCTGGATTTGTATCCAGTTGATGGCAACAGGCTCGCCCCCTATTAAAATTATTCTTCTATCCATGTTTAACTCTATAAAAACTTTATTTCAGAAACAAATAAACACCAGACATTTAATTTTTTTTTTTTTAAATAATCGTAGAACAAACTACAGAAAAAAATAAGATCCTCTGCATGGTTTTCTTTGTCCTACTCGAGCGTACCCTCGGAAAGCCGCTGCGACAAAACTTTTAATTATATATCTGTCTCTCTCGCACACCTTTGTCTGACTATCGTCGTCCCTCTCGCTCGCTCTCAGTCTATCCTGTTCGTTCATTTTGCATACAAAAACATATCATAGACTAGTTTTTACGTGTGGGTTCACCTTTTTTTCTGTAATACTTTTTGCTACAGTGTTTGGGGTGGGCAGATTAGATAAACAGCTTGTTTAAATGTAGTGTTTCGGTAGTTTTTGTATTTTTGTAGATAGATCTGTTTTTCAAAATCAATACATATTTGTTTTTACATTTTTAATGATTTCGAAAACAAACATTAAAAAAAAATAGGTAGCAAAAAAAACTAATAATATTTTTCTTAAAAATAAACTTAAATTTAAAGTGTATAAAAACTTCATAATATTTTAACAACTCTTTAATTTTCCAACTAATTTCACCAATTTTTAACCATTATTGTTAAAACAGACTTTAATATGCGAGATATGTGCACTCAATCTTAATTTACCGCCATAAAAAACTACACAACCTCTATACCATTCAAATAAGGTACAAAATCGCATGTAAAGTATTTTGGCATCGGTAAAAAGATTTGCCAAGACTATAATACATTCAATTTGTTTTTGTGTGTGTTTGAGTTTGTGTGTGTGTGCGCGAAAACCGGAATGTCTTCCCATTTTGTTAGCATAGTGTGGATACGACTATTTTTTGCTAGTTATTTTTTTTTATAACATTTTATTTATTGTGTAAGGTCGTGATAGACAAGTTTTTAATTAAACAGAACTTGATTCAAGGTAAATTCTTAAAATATACAATTTGTTTTTGTTCAAAATTGTTGTGAATTTCTCATTGTGTTTTATTCAAAATAGATAACTCGGTGATCTTCGTACTATATGAGAGCGATACAAAATGTCAATGTTTTCGAAGTTTCGGTGGTTCCTTTGGGTTTTTCCTAATTTTCTTTTTTCCTAAACGACCCCAGTGATAACGCGACTAAAACAAAAAAAAAGTTATTCAAATCGGTCGAGCCATTTTCGAATTTTTGCGAGACGAACGCACGGCATTTGTCTTTTATAAATTTATAAATAGTATGAAATAATATATTTCGTATTTATACACTTCAAATAGTAAACTATGTACCTACTTCTAACTAGGTAACAACCTACTAACTGAATATTTAAACGAATTTCAGGTTCGTAACGAACTCAATTAGATACCCACAAAGTTCAAGACACAATGAAATTATTAGGTAAGTAACCGTCTGCAAAAAAAGAAGAGGATTCTTTTTTTAGTTAATTTTGTAATTTAAAATAAATTAAATACCTACCATCCACAACCACATATACTAGTCATACTACGAACGAAAACAGCATGTTGACAAACACACACAAACACACTACGTATAAGTGTGTGTGTGTGAGTGTGAGACATGGAATAGAACGTAGAGTTATAAATAGTATAGATTGCACATTTATATTTTGAGAATATGTTTTTATTATACCTGCAGTGATACATAGGATATTTTAAGATGGCGAATAGGGTTGCGTTGCTTTTTGTTATTTTAATGGAAGTCATCGTTGGCTTTACATAAATTAATGTCCTTGATTACCTGAAGACGTCAATGAGTTTATTCCGGTCAGGCAAAGTGATATTGAGTCTTTCCACCTGGATTTTCTCAGTAGCAGCCCGGAGTCTGGATTTCTGCCCGGTTGATGGCAATAGGCTCGCCCCCTATTACATAATGGGACTTAAAAATAACTGGCGAAATGTGGGTGTTCTCTGTACTGAAGGTATACCTGTGCTTCTGTCTCTGATATGTGATGTTATGTTATTATTTAATCAATCAATCTGTCTAGTCTTTTCCCAACTATGTTGGGGTCGGCTTCCAGTTCAACTAGATGCAGCTGAATACCAGTATTTTACATGGAGTGACTGCCTATCTGATCTCCACAACCCAGTTACTGGGTAAAACGATTAATACACCTTGGTAGGACTGATTGTCAGACTTTTGGGCTGCTGTCTGCCCGTTACGACTGTCAAAGATCTACGAATGACAGCTGGGACCAACTGTTTAACGTGTTTTCTGAGGCACGGAAGGGTCTCGATATGTAATGGACGGTCACCCATCCGCGAACCTACCCGTGCGGCGGTCCAGTATAAGCTGACCTCGCATTGTACGGAAATCCTATACGATGCGAGATCAGCATAAACTGGAAATGTATAGCTTGATGTGTAGCCATGTGTACCTACATTATTTCTTCGATTTATAGATAGGTACTGTATTTTACCAATTTTTATTTTTGAATAAATTTTATTATATTTTCATTTAGTCACGAGCCCGTTTTGTGTGGACTGTACACATAAATAATTAAATAAATTATGTTCTTCTGTAACCTCTATTTTTTTAATAAGTCTGTTCACACTCATAGGACTTGTGACGGTATTCTCAATGTTAAAAATGTGATAATTCGATACGACCGACGGAGACTCGGTATTGAACGATAACCGCGTGCGCAGAATAATAATAATTATAGTTATTGGGTAACTTACTTAATAGTTACGTTATTGGTTAATTTAATTAAGTAGTTTACTTATTAATGAACATTGATAAGGTTAAGGTATGTGCGAGAGTTTGAGAATATATTTAATTTATTTAGGTACTCAGCTGTGGGAGAGTAAACAATGAAAGATATTCTAAGTATTTCAAATGTTTAAAATATTCGTCTGGAAGCTAACTACTTGGGTAGGGATGACGACAAAAATTTTTTTTTAGTCCGTCTTTGGGATTATAATAAAATATTGGACACGTATTTTTTTCTTTTTTTACGTAATCTAAAGATTACGGCGATACATTGAGGTAAAATGTGCCATGACGTCACGAGTATGTAGATTTTATACATACTAGTGACGTAGCGACCCCCCACTCTACAACTTAAAATGCGTTTTATCTAAGTATTTTTTTATTAATATGATAAAGCAAAAAATACGTGTCTAATAATTTTTTATTATCTGACTGACGGACTAATTAGATAAATTTTTTTTACCCAGGCATCATCCCTAAAATCGGGAACTACGTAATAAATATGCTTTAGGTACATGAATTTTTGTAAAAATTTACCAAATGTTCAGATTAAGGTGGTATTTATTATCTGCTTATCCCTTTGGTGGAAGCAGTCGTAGTTTTACGGTACGATTGTTATTGACAATGCTTGTTTTGCAAGCAACTGAAGCAACGCTCGCGATATACAAAACACGTGGTCTGATGTGGCCTTAGATATTACCTATAGGCTATAACTACACTTACATATTTATGTATATAGTGATGAGTAGATTTTGTTTTTTGTTTTTTGTGATTAAATGATATACACTTACATAGATAGTGACGTGGAGGTTTTTTTTATTTTTTATTATATTTATTTCGGTCCGAAAAAATCTTTTACACGTATTTTTTTTTTTTTTTTAAACTAGATGTGGTCTGTGTGTCCTATTCGACTTATCTGAATAGAAAGACCGAAACAAACTCAGAGGTCACAGTCTCTTTTAAAGTCCTCACATAATATTGGTTTTAGTTAAAAGTCAAAAATATACAACAAAATACCTATTGACATTCTGAGCACTAAGGAACTTCCAGTATTTAAAAATAAATTACTAAACTTTTTAATTGATAGAGCATATTAAACGATCCAAGATTTCTTGATTTAATTGTTGACCATGTATTATTTCAGTGTATTTTGATATTTATAATAACTAAATTTGACATGTAAAATAATATTAAATTTAATGATAATACGTAATTAATGTATGCCTATTAGGCAGGACATATTGAAACTTTAATTAATTATTAAGACCTATACCTATCTGACATATAGATATATATCCACAATAAAGATATTTAGAATTTGAATTGAATTTAGCATTTATAATTTTTTGGTATGCACAGTAGTATTTACTTGAAATGTTAGGTAGGTACATCTTTTAATTCCACACAATCGGTACTTACCTACTTTAAAATATATTTCAATGCTGAGCTGAGGCCACTTACTCACACACACAACTTTAACTTTTTTTAAATATTTACGATATATTTTTTTAATGTTTTATATTTACGTATCCAATATTTTTTAATAGTCGACCTGACGGACAAAAATTTTTTTTTTGTCAACATCCATGTCATGTTTATTAATCAATACTATTACGATTTTTTTTTTTAAGTTATAAATAATAATAGTACCTACCGAACTAAATCACAACTAGATTCTTCTTTAGTAGAATTTAAAATGTTTTATTTAACAATAAAAAAAAGGTTTTTTTTTCATTTGAATTTTTGTTATAAGTAAATTAAACTACATAAAAGAAGTATTTAGCTATTATGTATGTTATAATTCGTTCGGTTTGGAAGTTTTTTTAATTCTCACAAAAAAACTTCCAAACCTCTCCTAAAGTTGGCAAACACTCCAAAGCTTTCGGTTAATGGTGTAAATGATTTCTTTGCTGCTGTTGGTGAACGTCTTGCCGAGAAAATAGTAAGCCATCCAGCAGGGGTTACTACTGGTGCTGGCGATGGGGTCCCCCAATCCATGGTACTCTTGCCTACCGACGATGTCGAAGTGGGCAATTTATTAATGAATCTACGCAGTGGCAGCGCAGTGGGATGGGATAGGATATCCAGTGACCTCCTAAAAAGACATCGGTTCTTGATTACCCCACCTCTAACATACATCTGTAATCTTGCACTATCCACAGGGAAATTCCCAAAGGTTTTTAAGAGAGCCATTATTCACCCGGTCTTTAAGAGTGGGGACGGAACCCGTGTCGATAGTTACAGGCCCATAGCGGTGCTCTCTGCTCTGTCAAAGGTACTAGAAAGAATAATGAACATTAGACTCGTCAATTACTTGGAAAAGCATAATCTTCTTTCCTCAACTCAGTTTGGTTTTCGCACCGGTAAATCTACTTCTGATGCAGTCCATGAATTGACAAACTTTATCGTTACCAACCTAGACAGGGGGCAAAAAGTCCTTGGCATATTCTTAGATCTTGCTAAGGCATTCGACACGGTTTCTGTACCAATACTCACTGATAAAATGGAGAACTTGGGAATTAGAGGGATTCAACTTCAGCTCTTTAAGGACTATCTCAGTGGGCGTACTCAGAGCGTTAAGATAGATGATTTCCTTAGTGATGAACGTAAAGTCACCTATGGCGTGCCCCAGGGCAGCGTGCTTGGCCCGACCCTTTTCCTCATCTATATTAACGAGCTGGGTATGCTCACCCTGCCTAAGGGCAGAATTATAAGTTTTGCCGATGACACGGCCCTCCTGTTTAGTGCGGATTCCTGGCGCGGTGTGTACTCGTACGCTCAGTCGGGCTTCGATACTGTCACAAAAAGTCTGCGCAGTGTCGTACTTACACTGAATGAGAGTAAAACTCGTTACGTCACCTTTGCACTGAAGAAATCAAATTTACCAACAGTACCAGACACTATTAAAGTCCACTCGTGCCCAGCACCGCATGATGCTGCCTGTACCTGTTTCCACCTTTCTAAAGCCGAAACTGTGAAATATCTGGGGGTAATTGTCGACAACACTCTTAGATTTCAACAACATATAGACTCACTCATTACTAGGCTACGTAAATTGATATATGTTTTTAAAACTCTGAGACACGTAGCGGATGACAAACTAAAGAGGTCAGTCTACTTCGCCCTCGTTCAGTCGTTGATAAGTTACTGCATAACAACTTGGGGTGGTGCACCTAAAACCACTCTTCTTGAACTCGAGAGGGCCCAGAGAGTTATCTTAAAAGTATCCAATTTTCTTCCATACCGTTATCCTACAGATCTGCTATATAAGCAATCACAAAACCTAACAGTACGCCAGCTATTTATCCTGAGCACCCTACTAAAACAACACTCACTACTCACCTATCATCCTTCAATGACACATGGCAAGAGACGATATAATCCCGTAAGCCGCACTCACTCTCCTCTTTTAACAGTATTCTCCAACCGCTTCTTTTGCTATCTGGGACGATTCTTGTACAACAAAATCAATAAAACTCAACTGATTTTTAACCTTAATAAAGGACAATGTAAAAGGAAGCTTGCCACGTGGCTCAAGGGGCTCAACTATGATGACACCGAAAAACTACTTACCAGTATGACCTAATGTATTCCAACTGCTATTTAATAACCCCTCACTCACACACACCCACACACACCACCACATACGCACTCTCGCACATACACACTCGAAACACATCTTACTCACGTCCTCACTACATAATGTTTACTAACAATTCTAACACTTAGCAAACAATTTTTTTTATTTTTTTTCTGTTTTGTTTTTTCAATACATTTATTATTTATTCATTTTTAAACTCCATATTATGTTGAGCTACAGACTCTAAAAGCTAACAACCTTTGTTCAATTCAAAATTTGTTAAATCACTTTTATTATTATTATCATGCAATGTATCGAACTGCTAGAGGGCGGAGACCTGGTGACCTGAAACACAGGCCCTTAAAGCCTACCTTAGGCACCAGTCTCCCACAGTAAACTAAACCAAATACCATCTACCCATGTGTAACAATGTCTGTAATGTTTATTGTGGTGAGAAAATAAATACTTATTATTATTATTATTATTATTTCGTTTATTTGTTTTGTCTTCTTATTTATTTACATTTTTAAATATTTCTTAAAAAACGATATAAAAAAAACATTTAAAAATATAAAAAATAGATGTCCGCCGGTGTCGGGAGCAGGGTCCAAGCTACCGGTGGTTAGGGCTGCAGAGACAGGAACCTCCTCACAATGCGAGCCGTATCGAGTAGTACTGCCTTCTGAATCAGGCCCTTGATCCAACCGCCTAACGACAGCCTCGAGAGATGTTGGTCGAGGCTTTCCGCAATCAGGCCATTGGCCGTTACGACAATCGGCACAATGATAGCCGAGGTTATTATTGTATATAGATTATTATTATAATTATTGTATATAGAATATATTTATATTATACTTCAATTATAATGTAGATACTTACCAACCTACTAACTTACTTACCTTCATAATATTTCTCAATTTAATATACAGAGTGGCAGGGACATCGACGACACGTGTCGCACTTTTCTATGAAACAGCAGATTTTTTTTAAATAACCGACTATAAATGACAACGCAGTGGCTTTCAGAATCATAATATATACTGAATCCATGGTAACAGTTTTCGCGTCGATGTCCCTGCCACCCTGCATAATACTTACTTATAATAATATGTAATTTTGTACGCACAACTTGAAAATATCATAAGCTACCTACCTACTACGTAACAGCAGTAAAAATATAGAATACTGAAGGTCTTCGGCGATAAGGCGAGAAACTTATGGATACGATTCGTGTAGCAATACAAAACAAGCCATATTTTTAAAAGTGCTGTTTTTGTTAAAGATTCTTATTACAGTGTCATGTTGTGTCGTGTCCTTATGGGGCTCGTGGCTAAGTCATAACAGCCGCAACGGTCGATCGAAGGTAAACTTACGCTTGCCGCGGTCGGTTCCTAGATGGGTGACCATCCATATCGAGACTCCTCTCGAGAATAAGCCGTTGGTCCCGGCTGTCATTCGTAGATGTTTGACAGTCGTTACGGGTCGTCAGAAGCCCAAAATTGTGACAACCAGTCTTACCAAGGGGTATCGTGTTACCCAGTAACTGGTTTGTGGAGGTCAGATAGGCTGTCGTTCCATGTAAAGTACTGGTATTCAGCTGCATCCAGTTAGACTCAAATTCACAGTCAAATCATTTCTTTCAAACGCACTTTTGAACGTCAAAATTTACAAAAAAATTGAGTTGTCGCCCCTTCCAAAAGGTAGTTTTCGTATGGAGAAGAATGGGCAAGAAACTCCACCGTTACTCTTTTAAAATGTTTTACAATATTTTGTATAGGTACATTACCTAGTTATATAATCCTACTAATATTATTAACGCGAAAGTTTGTGAGTATGGATGGATGTATGGATGTTTGTTACTCTTTCACGCAAAAACTACTGAACGGATTTGGATGAAATTTGGCACACAGATCGTTTATAACCAGTATCCTAATTGCGTAATACACGATCACTCAGAATCTGAATCGTTTTGAAACAGATTGCTAATCCATTGCTTCATAAGTTCGAAATAAATATCTGTTCAACAACGTAAATAACGCAATGAATGTTGTTGATCTGTCAAAATTAAAGAAATTTGCCGTAATCGTTTACGAAAATGTGTTGCGTAATTAGATAGCTGGATTAACACATAGGATACTTTTTATCTCGATATTCCCACGGGATTGAGACTTATGCGGGTGAAACCGCGAGGTGCAGCTAATTCGACCGGAAGCCGACTCCAACATAGTTGGGAAAATGCTTTCATTGACTGCCACGGCTAGTGGCTGCAAGCACTACTGCTGAGCATAAGGTCCTGGGTTGAACCCAGGTCTAGCAAAGCGTTATGGGGTTTTGCGATCTGGAATTTCTCAGTGCCAGTCCGGAGTCTGGATTTATGCCCGGTTGATGGCAATAGGCTCGCCCCCTATTACATGGGACTTAAGACGCAGATATATGCCAGTGACCTTGAATGGTTAGCTTGCGTGTTCGAGCTCACGCAACGCGCCGTACGTCCAGCCAGTAATAGGACTCCCAAATTAGATGCATTATTAATTTATTATACATAAACAAAAGGTATTTTAATAAAACACGTATAGTAAAATACCAATAATTAAATTATCTTTAAAATGGTGAAGGTTTCAGAAAAATACGCTTGATAGATTTTGCGTGATTCTCAGTTTTTTATCCGCGTTAGACATAACTTTACATATTAATTTCACTATGTATATAAACATAATCTAAAATATTCTTATATTAAGTTAATAAGAACATGCTCTAATTCAACATATATTTTTTCCAAATCATTAACACTACTAGTTTAGACCTGATCTTCAGTATAAAATCATTAAAAGTTGGTTATCGTCGCCTTAAATATGACTGGCAAAATGTGGGTATACTATTGGTACATCTCTACCTATCCCTTTTCGGATTACAGATGTGGAGTTGGTGTTATGCATACACAAATGGTTTTCTAGAAATGACACTGTAAACGATAGGAAGCGAAGAAAAAAAAAAGCTAATCGATCGAACGCGTATCCAACTCAGCTCTCTCTATATTGGTTCTTACCAGGAAAAGGTCACACGTTAGTCCTTCATACAAGTTAGTAAAAGATAAATAATAAATGCGATTGCTCGCCTACTCAATTTTAGTGCCTACAGTGGCGGACTAGGCGGACTAAGCCTTTCGGGGGCCCGGGGCGGCAAAACGAAATGCCCCCCTTCCACCCAGGAATGAACGTCGAAATATTTAACACGCTGCCTCGAAAAGGTTAGGTTTTATTTTGACTATTGATACAGAAATAGGGATACTTTGTCGACAACAGAGAAGCTAGAGCATCAGATGAATAGAAGATTGTAGAGCGAGCGAATAGAGCTCGAAAATTTGAAATGGTAATTACTTTGTCAATCTATACAGAAAAGTTTTAAAATGTAGAATGCAGGAGTGGGCGAAGCGAGTTCGAATATTTTAGCACCCCACTCTGGATAGGTATATAGTTTTCTTTTAACTAAGTCGACAAAGTAACTCCTATTTATGTACGAATAAATAGGAGTTACTTTGTCGACTTACGCAGCGCAGAAAATCTGAGAAATAGATAATGTAGGTTGCAAGAGCGAGCGAAGCGCGCTCGAAAATTTTAGCGGCCCACGTTTATATTCATCATGCTTAGGGAGGCCCCAACTTCAAACTGGCACTTTAACTTACTGAAAATATTTTGGTATTTGATTATAAAGTATTTCACGATTTTTGGGGGACTCGCCGCCCCCCCTTAGTCCGCCAGTGTGTCTACGTAGGCTAAAATTAGAGTCTTTCATATTCGATTTGTAACCTAAGTAGGGGCTCGTGCGAGGCTAAATAATAACAGTTGCACGGGTCGACCGAAGGTTAAGCTATGCTTCCGTAATGATGGGTGACCATCCATTACTTATCGTGCCTCGAAAAGCACGTTTAGCCGTAGGTCTCGACTGTCATTCGTAGATCTTTGACAGCCATTACTGGTAGTCAGAAGCCCGAAAGTCTTATCAATGTGTATCGTGTTATTCCAGTTACTGGGTTGTGGAGGTCAGATAGTCGCTCCATGTAAAATACCGGTATTCAGCTGCATCTGGTTAGATTGGCAAAGGCTAGGCAGATTAATTAACCTAAGTTATAATCAATCTGCCTAGCCTTTTCCCAACTATGTTGGGGTCGGCTTCCAGTATAACCGGATGCAGCTGAATACCAGTATTTTACATGGAGCGACTGCCTATCTGACCTCCACAACCCAGAAACTGGGTAATACGATACCCCTTGATAAGACTGGTGTCAGACTTTCGGGCTTCTGACGACTCGTAACGACTGTCAAAGATCCACGAATGACAGCCGGGACCAACGGCTTAACGTGCTTTACGAGGCACGGAGGAGTCTTGGTATGTAAAGATGGTCACCCATCCACTGACCATCCCCGGCAAGCGTAGCTTAACCTGATGGATCGACCAGTGCGGCTGTTGTTACTTAGCCACGAGCTCCTCTAATTAACCTAAGTTATAGTTTTCTCCAAAAAAAAAAAAAATGTATCGACAGTCTCATTCTCATCGCAATGATGCCGATGCGATGGTCCAGCTTGCCTTGAAATAGGTAACCTATTTACTCTAATAAGATTTGAAAATTCCCAGCGGGGTAACTGATGCGTAACACTTACAAAATGGCAATCGATCGCAATAATACCTTTCATTTTGACCGTTCAGCCACATTCATTGCGTAATTTACGTTGAGGACCAGAGGATTTTTTCAAACATATGAAGCAATGGATTAGGAATTTCCTTCAAAACCTTCGGATTTTGGTTGAGAGTGTGTTCAGAAAGCGGTACTTCTGGACACGGCTCGTATTATTGTTAGGAGGGTCCTCTTTCTGGAGCCCTGACCTGAGCTTCAACCCAGCACCCTAATTGCATAATACACCATCAATTACAATCTGAATAATTTTTGAAAGAGATTGCTAATCCATTGCTTCATAAGTTCGCAAAAAAATCTGCTCAACAACGTAAATAACGCAATGAATGTTGTTGAACTGTCAAAATGTGGTCAACGTCGCAAATAGATGTCTAATATTTCGCTGTTTTGATTAATTTGGCAACATTACTTTATGGAAATACGAAATGTGGCTAACTAGCGAACATGAATATTCACAATTAATTGCAATTATAACACTGAATTTGATGTTGTAACCGTTTTAGGTATATCACTTTTTTTACATCCAAAACTAAATATTCGGTGTTACGATATTAATTATTGCAATTCTTAATCAATATTTTTGTTATTTAGTTAGCCATATTTCATATTTCCATACAGTAATAATGCTAAATTAGTCAAAACAGGTAAATATTTGACAGCTATTTGCGGTGTTGCCAACTTTTAGGATAAGCACTTTAATCATTTACGAAAATGTGTTACGCATTTAGATCACAGATTTAGATATAATGTTTCTGATACCTGTAGACTATTTTACAATAACATTACCAGTATGCTTTGGTCATTATTAGGGAGAAGGGAGGGCCTTTTGGGGGACTGTCTTATGTAATTTTGACGTTCGAGAAGTCCTGATTCTCTGCCTATTGAATAAATGACTCAGTAGGTACTCTGAGATAAATGACTTTTGAATTTTGATTTCTTACCACCAGGTGAGACTATGGTCAATGGCCATAGAAAAATAAACCTAAATGACTCTCTTGACATTAAAAACTCCAACACATAACCTGCTTTAAATCCGTCATAATCAAACGAATCGCTTACCAAACACATGTTTACCCCAGTTTGCCCATCGCTGGGCTAAATACTAATTTAATAAGACCTTGGGTACCGGAGTTTAGCCACATCGCAATCACACGTGGTAAGGGCGTGGCCACCTTGGTTGAGAGACGTGCATTGTTTTTTTTTTAATTGTAGGAAGGAATGAATTCTATTCTATTTTTTATAATTTTGTTGTTTATTTATATGGGGTAAGGAAAGAAAGAAAAATGATTTTATTGTCATTACAGCAAAAAAACCTAAAAAAAACTACCTATTAAAAAAAACAAAAAGAAAGCAATGCTTAAAAAATGCCAAAAGGGTATATTTTTTGCTACTCTAAGCCTTTATAACAGATTTTTAGTTTTTAAAATGTCTCATAACTATTATTACACTCTACAATATATCAGTAGTAACTGAAGTTGCTAGTATAAAAAGAAGAAATGATACAGGTATATATTCCATGAAGAAAAATGTTATTTGTTTTTATTTTGCACGTAATATAAATTTTACAATTTTTAATAGAACACTACTATTTTTAAATTTTAAGTTAATCTGAATAATTGAGCAAAACTTCTTGCCCTTTTTCAGAGCAGTATTTAGCAACATCCAACTGATTTCGCATACAATTTTTTGTGGTTGAAATTTTGCATTTTTATGCCTTTAATATAGCAGGATACTTATTATTATTGGCAACTCTAGATGACAACACAAGGTATAAGTAGCAGCTGACGATGATCTTCAACTGCAGCTCACGAGTGACAAGTCGAGTAACGAGTGTAAATAATAAAGATGGTTAAATTTATCTATCTATTAAAGATAAAAGATTTTAGTTGAGTAAAAGCTTTCGAGAATTTGAAAATTGTTTTTCTTATAACTGTCTAGGTACAGTAGAATGTATGGAAGACAATCAACAATTTTTAACCGACTTCCAAAAAGGAGCATGTTATATGTTCGGCACGTATGTATGTTTTCTTTTTTATTTATGTCCACTGATTTCTCCGTCAATTGTGGACCGATTTTGAAAATATTTTTTTGTATGCAAAGGTATGCTCCCAAGTTGGTCCCATATAAATTTTATTAACTTTGCTTGGATAGTTTTTGAGTAAACTTCAATAATACGTATCTTTCCCACTTAGTATATGTGGATGATATGATGAATACTTCCTGTCACTGTTATTTACATAGCAGGTAGTGGTATTCGAATTTATGTGGGGTAGGTACCACAACTCAAAAGTGAAAAATAAAAAAAATTACCAAAAAAAACAACCGCCTTCCGAAATTAAAGTTATTTTTCACTTTGTAGTGTTTTTTTTTTGCAAGTCGGTGGTTTTGTTTTTGTCAAAAGTTTTTACGAACATGTTCCTTATTGTAAAATATCTTTGATTTTAAAGTCTATGTTAATGTTAAGTATAATTTATTGACCTAGCATATCTATTATATCGTCGTCGTACGTTACAAAAAATAACTTATTCATGAATGCTCATTAAAAAAAATCAAAAAACCTAAATCATCAATAAAGTGACTGGTTTCCTAGCCTAGCCTATATCAGAGATTACACACACAATATTTCAAAATAGTCGCCTGTGTGTACGCGCCTTATCGCGGCTAATAATAATACTAGCGCAAGCTCTCCGAGTGAAGTGCCCGCGCTGGGGACTTGTCGATGTTTTCACGAAAATATCGATACTTATATTAAAGAGCGTTTATTCTGAAGGTGGGCAACGTCGCAAATAGATAACAAATATTTCACTGTTTTGGTTAATTTTGCAATATTACTGTGTGGAAATAAAAATGTGGCTAACTAGTGAACTAGAATATTGATTATGAAATGCAATAATTAATATCGTAACACCGAATGTTTAGTTTTAGATGTAAAAAAACTATTTGGAAACTTTCCAAATGCGTTTTTTACACCTAAAATGGGTACAACATCAAATTCAATGTTATAGGTAATTGCAATTAATTAATAATATTCTAGTTCGCTAGTTAGCCACATTTCTTATTTCTATTCAGTAATATTGCTATAAGAATCAAAACAGGTAAATATTTGACAGTTATTTGCGCCGTTGCCAACTTTTAGGATAAACCCTCTTAAATATGAAATTGGTTGTGTAGGTCAGATAGGCAGTCTCCATGTAAAATACTGGTATTTAGCCACATCCGGTTAGATTGGAAGCCTACCCTGACATAGTTGGGAAAAGCCGGGCAGAAGATGATGATATTGTATTAAAAAAATGGTGACAGACCCTATACTGGGTCCACAGACGACAATTGAATACACGGATAATTTCATTAATTGTTGCAACTGCTCAAATCCGTTGCTGCTCTGCTCTCGGTCTGCCGCTCTGCTCTGCTGCTGTTGCTGTTATTGTTGTTTGTTGCTATTGTTGTTGTTGTTCGGTGTTTCCGTACTCTTATGAGTACGATGAGTCTTATGATAAAACAAATAGAAATGTAATGTAACTCGTAATTGCAAGTCAGCTGACCAAGGCACTGGGTCAACGGCCTCGAGTCGCACCATCTGTAATGACGTGTAGGTGAAAATTAATTTAAGTAAGTAAATTAACAAGAAGTCATCCAAATATGCATTTTTCAATTATTATTTACTTGGCCCTTTCTTCCTCTGAAAGAAAACACTACTTAAATCATCAATCCTCACAAAAAGAAAAGTCCTGGCTCACTCACTGACTGACTCATAAACGCCCAGCCCAAACCCTTGGACCTAGAAAACTGAATCTCTGCACAGAGGTTCTCTTTATGACGACGATAAAGAACAAGGCCGGATTTTTCGAACTTCCCTCATGATAGTCAATATAGGGTAGAAGAACGGCTGAAGAAGACGCAGGCAAATGCTTGTTATCAAAAATAATCCCATATCGATATATAACTTCACACGCACAGCCCTATTCACCGTATCCATTTAGTTTGACAAGCATTCGGTTTCATATGTCCGTGCTGTGTGTATGTGTATGTGTACACAGTGGTTGTGTGTGTGTCAGGGCTGCGGATTATTATAATTAATGTTAATAACTTCTGTGCTATGTTAGTGATGCTTTGGTAGAAGTGTTTTATTGTTAGAGATTAGGATGTATTTGTTTTGACATGGATGTTCGTTTGATTTGTCTTTGCATCTCTGGAAATATATACCAATTAAGGGAAGTTATAGAATAAAAACAAACATGATGCCAACTACCATAACATAACATAACTTAATGCCTCAGGCATTAAGTCCGCCTTTGTACAGTATTTTTTTACTTGTGCATAAATTTAAATAAATACTACTTACATATCAGTAAAGGAAAAATTGCAATAATAATATAACAATTAGGTACAATTTAATTTAAATTTAATTTTATTGTATTGTATTTTATGTGAGAAATAGTCGCCATCTTGAAAAAATATGTTGCTAATGCTAATTTTAAATCCGCGTCATAGGAATGTTCATTACTGGAAACATTTAAACCTTCATAGGGTCTTTAGAAATTATAGTTTTCAAGTGTTTTTATAAATGCGTTTTTTTTTTGGTCATTTGCTAAAAATAAGTTCTGCTTAATAAACTTATTTAGATACTTGCATAACCTTACTTACTTACTTAGCTATATAACAAAGTAATAACAATATCATAACAATCGGTACCTACATTACCACAGAACCAATACTATAAAAACCAAACATTTTCCTCTTCAAATTATAATCTGTTATCACGACAACCCTGAGTTTTAAGACCAACAAATTACCTTTGTGTGTGTGGGCGTTGCGTAGCGACAAACACACACACACACCCACAAACACACACATCAATGAAAAGCGATAATTTTTATGGTTTAGTTACAAATTTTCAATATACCTACCGTGAGTTTTGTCTTGCAATAGTTCAAGTATACGTTATGGGATGACCATGCTGTTTTTCATAGGTTTGTTTCAATTTTTTGTCAATGCCATGTTAACTATAATGGGAAATTGTCACGTGAAATAAAAGACCATCGGTAGAATAATGTAGACGTTTTTTTAATTTATCATCGAGTACTTAAAATGCATAAGTAGATTTACATGCCAGTATTATGTGCTTATTTACCTACTGAATACTATACGTACATGCTCTTGACAAAATCCCTGAGTCACCTTGCATGACACACACCCCTTTTAGGACAGAGGGTGGCGTTCTCTGTCTCAGCCCCGGCAGTGAGAATCAGATCAATACTTAATCTTATTTCTTTCAATACATCAATAAATTACTTATTAAATAAGTTATAGGTATTATTCAGCAATCATCATACATACACGAAACTCGTATTGTGAGATAACACATAAAAATATTTTGCCATTATTTATACTGAAGATAAATAAAATAAAAAAGAGTTGGTATTTATCGACACTTTTAGCTATATTAAATAAGTAGGTATATTGTCTGTTTTTGTACCTACAAAAACAGACAATATACCTACTTATATATAACACTAAAAAGTGATACCTGTTTAGTGTACTTACACTAAACAGGTATCACTTTTTAGTGTTATTAGCAAACAGGGAGACATTTGCTATCGAAATTTGTATGTCCTACTGCAAAAACCCACAAAATTATAGAGAACTAACCATTTTTTTTATTTAACCTCAATATGTACTTATACACGTATCACACGTGGTTTTTTAGCACTAATTGTAAGTCTTAAAGTTTTTAAAAACATGACACTAACGTATGTATGTATGTTTTTGTTTTGCAAAAAATCTACAATCACACACATCTATGAATAAAGTAAAGTGTTTTTATAAAGATTTTTTTGGTAAAATTCGTACAAAAAATATAATAATCTAAACAATGTAGTATATGTAAGGACATCTAGCAAGCGTAATAAAAAACGGGCTACGGTTAGCTGGGAAAGTGGCGTAAGTAAAATATTTAAATTGTAGCAGAATGAGTTTTAGCAAAATTTTGAGACAATATCTGTAGATAGTATACGGTTTTTAAAATTTTCGATAGAAAAATAAGCTTAGTTAGGTAGTACATTATTTAAAATAAATTTAATAAAAAATAAATAGAAAGTTGAACATAAAAAATCTACTTAATTAAATAAAAGCATTACTGATTCGTAAATATTACGATTTGCATGCATTCGTTAGAATAATGAGTTTATTGTGTACAATAAAATAATTGGAGGGAAGTATAGCAGTTAAAAAGATAAAACAGTTAACGAAACAAAAGTAGAAGGCATTTTAAAAATAAAGACTTAAATAACTTTAACAAAGTTTATCTCTATTAAGTACCTAATATGCATTTGGTACAAAATAAAATTATAAGAATCGCAAAAAATTATAGCATTTTTTAAAAATAAACTTGACATTGTTCCTGTAATCCTCAAAGGGTTAAAAAAGGTTAGGCAGAGTTGTACCTATAATACACCCACATCTCGCCAGTTATGTTTAAGGGAGGCAATAGCCCTCAACCAGGCACCAATCCAGTCTCTGGGCTGCTACTGAGAAATTCCTAGGTAATAAAGAGATTTTCTCTCAATAACACTGCCCGACTTGGAAATCGAACCCAGAACCTCATGCTCAGTAGTAGCGCTTGCGACCACAAGACAACGAGGCAGTTTAAAAATAATAAAATTCTCAAAAAATCACTTGACCAACTTTGCCAGCCCACCGAAACACAACGACCCTAATTCGTATGGTGTGTATGTGTGTGTGTGTGTGTCCGGACATCGCTCTGCGTGTGTGCGCACGATACCCTGTGTGTGTGCGCACTAATATAACCGTAGGGTTGCTCTACAGGACAATTTATTATTTTGAGTACAAGTTACTAGGGTGCAGAGTAAGTTTAGATTTAGTTTGGGTAGGTTTAAGTATGTATTTGATTGCTTAGTTTCAGCTTATTTTTGTTAAATATTGTTGCTTTTCGCTAAAATGTTACAGTACTTAATTAATAATAATGTAATTTAATGTAGGTTAGTTAGTTTAAGTGTGAATCTGTGTAATATAGATTTATACGTAGATATATAGGTACTTACTACTTACCTTCAGCTGACTCTTTTGTAAAGTCTTATTATTTATAAATAAGTTGTGTTACACAATGAGTTTCATTTGGAAAACTGCATACAATTTAACAACTATTTTTTCAAAATATTTTATTATGTTTATAATAGCTGCTTAATTAAAAACATACACGACACTTTAACTTACCTAACAGACAAATATTTAATTTTTTCCTAACACTCACAATACAAGACTTTATGATATGTTCTAAGTATATCATCTCTTCTAGTGCTATTCATCTCTTATAGTATCATCTCTTATAGTGGTGGCGGTTGGCCCCCTGTTTCCTAAAAAACTGGCAAAATCCGCAGCAAAAACTGGATAATAATAATAATAACATTTCTTGGCAGCCCTGCACAGTTTAGTTTGCATTCCGCTCGCCGACACTCGCGCTACAATCAAGTACAATACCCGAGCAGTCGCTAGCGTAGTGTGGACGTACCCTATTATTTTACATGTTTTACTTTACAGGTGTAATCATTCAATATCTTATAAGATGAAATATTACGTAAGGTAGCGAAAATATTTTGATCACTACATCATTCATCATCATCATTGATGGTACTTTTATGATGTCATAATATGGTAATCATTGATTTTCTTCGTATTTTTTTTGGAAAATATTAAATTCCTTGCTTATCTGCAGTGCTGCATATGCTTAGTTATCCCCAAATCGTTATAAATAATATAATAGTGTTTGTTTTTACAGAAACAAAATTGAAAAGGTATTAATTAATTATTGTTAATTTCCACTCCTTTTTCAGTGGGGTCACTTTTAGTTAACTAGTAAAATAATTTCAATTTTAAGGTTCAAATAATTATGCATATTTGATTGTTGAGTGATAGGAAAAACATAAAATAATGTGCACAGGCCCTAGCACGCACGCGCGACGTAAACGTAACGTAAATTCGAAAATGCGTAAGTAATCCATTTTGTAATTTTTTTTTTCATTTTATTGCATTTTGGTTACAAATTTTGCGAAAAGCAAAAATTTGTATCAGCCATAGACATGAATAATGAATAGTCTTAAAATTAAGTAAATATTATGGGAAGTATTTCCGCATTCGGGTTAGGCCCACTGTTATATTGTATTAAAAACAAAAATGAACAGTCTCTGGCAGAAAATAAAAGAGTATTTTCCTAAAAAGCACTTAATTATTTAGGTTCGAAATCTACTTTCCGTTTATTACACGGTCTAAAACACCAAAACCAAACAATTTTAAATAAATCCCCATTTTCACCGCTTCACCCACAATATTCTTTCCCTGACACACACAACCACAACTCACGCACACAAACACACCCCCACATAAACTGACAGCTTATATATTATGTAAGCATTACGCACACATACAAACCCACTGACACACACACATCCATTAAAGTTTTTAATTTTAAAATCGTACTGAACGTTAAGTAGCCAAGTTGTTATAAAAATGAATGGAGACATCATTTGTTTATTTATTTTTGGATATTGGAGAGACAATGGATTTGTTAGGCGTTTGGCTCGCGATTGAAATGATGGAGCTCGTATTCGGATTCTGGTACAACATTGTATCTTTCTTTTGGGGCAGTCGGGTAAAAAATTAGGTTAAGTTATATTTTTTTAATGTAAGTGAAGATAACAGTATTAAGAGTGGGATTTTTGATTATCTGTCTGATAGTCATGAATTTTCTTACTTACTCCTTTGATTGGAATACCGAAAACCGACTCCCGATTCAGACTGCAGTCTGAAAGTCTGACTACCCGCCTAACTTTTGTAGTTACTTATGTCAGAATTTTTGAATATTTTACTGTGTTGATCAGACCGTTGGATAATAATCGTTCAAACGAATACACTTTAGATGGTTATTCTATAAATATGTTTGCCTTGCGTTGAATTACTTGGTGTTCATAAAAGTATTTAATATAATCTTGGATATCTATAAAAATCAATGCCACTTTTCGTTGTAATTTTATAACTCAAGAACGGCTGGGCCGATTTAGCTGATTTTGGTTTTGAAATGTTTGTCATAGTCCAGGGACGGTTTAAACGGTGAGAAAATTAGGGTAGGTAGGGTAGGTAGGGTAGGTAGGGTAGGTAGGGTAGGTAGGGTAGGTAGGGTAGGTAGGGTAGGTAGGTAGGGTAGGTAGGGTAGGTAGGGTAGGTAGGGTAGGTAGGGTAGGTAGGGTAGGTAGGGTAGGGTAGGTAGGGTAGGTAGGGTAGGTAGGGTGGGGTAGGTAGGGTGGGTAGGGTGGGTAGGTAGGGTAGGTAGGGTAGGTAGGGTAGGTTAGGTTAGGTAGGGTTTAAAGCTACCCGTGCGAAGTCGGGGCGGGTAAAGCTAGTAAATAATAAAAACGAAATAAATTTTCGCGAGTTTTGCTTTATTAGACTAAACATTTTTATAAATAGCTTTCTTCTATTCTTCCCATGTTCTGCTGAAGTCCATCACAATACATAAATATTACATACGTCGTATGCACATAATCACTGGGTATTTGTGTCAAATTCACGTTTTATCAAAACAACTCATATGAGGAACGGCCAAGCGTGAGTTGATAGTTAGTAGACTTCTTGGTGAAGGGATTCGTCCGGGGTTTACTAGGTAGGCGCGTGGCCAAAATCGGAACTAAAGCCGCCATCTTGTTTACCAGTTAAACGACTTTCTCCCATAAAAGTCTTTAAAGGGCATGCGCTAAGGTAGCCCACGAAATATACTTTAGTTTTTTACATTTTGCAGGTCAGTGTGAGGTTTTATGTTGATTAAAATATGATTCGAGACCGCAACAAATATGGCTTTACATAATTATAATCTTTACAATCAGCAATACAACTCCGCGATTGTGCTTACTTATGTAAGCACAATCGCCAAATGTCATGTTTTCATGAAATAGTCATTCTATGCGATTATATGAACTTAGAGAGTTGTATTGATCATTTTTATGATTATAATTCTATAAATAAACATTTGATACGGCCGCAAATCATATTTAGATCAACATACAACATGATGCTGACCTGCAAATTGCAAAAAACGTAAGTTTGAATTTCGCGGGCTACCTTGACGAGGAATTAAGGATAGCACATAGATTCAACGAAATATCGGGTTTCCAATTTATTTTTGGAAAAGTTTCTCCCATAGTTCATATAAGTTTCTTTTAACATACATTTTGTGTTAACTTTGTAAAAATGGGCTAGGCTGTCGTAAGGGTCTTTCATATTAGTACGCGATTTGTATTTGGCAAATACATTGTTCCCGTATTTTTCCAATCAACAGCTGTGTGTGCAACGGGGCATACCTTTTAATTAAGCGAAAAACAATCGCTTGTTAGCAAAAAATGTATGGATACTGACAGCTAGCTGTCAAATTCTTGGACACGTGAGAGTAGCGACATCTGAAGTGAGCTAGTGGCAGTTTCATCCCCATTCTACAAATGTTTACTTACCACAGATGTTTACCAACAACTTCCCCCCTGTCTATGTCATTCAGGCGCTAAAAGATCCTTGTAAGTTGTAGGAGTCTACCAACCACCTTAATATTACTGCCGCCAAGCAGCGTTGCTATGTTCCAGTTTGAAAGCTATGGCTGCCGGTTTCATTACAGACACATGAGACATAGGTATTAGCTTGGTCTCCGACATTGCAAATATGTAGCAGTTAATCGTGAAATATGTATATTCTTAAATGTATGATCATCCTATGCACCATGTTTCTGGCTTAAAAATTACTTTGAATATTGACTATTTATTGACTTTGACTATTGATTTTGACTTTAAACTTTTTACTTTGACTTTGAGTTTTGACTTTGACTTTTGACTTTAACTTTGACCTTTTCTTTGACTTTGAACTTTTGATGACTTCTATAGAGTGAGCTTGTTTGCCACCAAAAATAGTAGTTATTTTAAAATGTATCTACTTGCTTGGGGGGTGCACCCTGGACAGTCAATCTCGCTACGACCTTGCTGACTTGCAAACAATATATTTTTACCACGGCATATGCTATTCTCTTATAATTATGTTCTTAAATCCATAACCTTAGATATTATAAAACAAAGTCTCCCGCCGCGTCTGTCTGTCTGAACGCAACAAATTCAAAAACTGCTGAACGGATGTTCAAACTGTTTTCACCAATGCACGGAGTGGTTAATGAGGAAGGTTTGGTGTATAATTCATTAAGGTTTTGTGTAAATTGGCTGAAATATGACGGTTATTATTGAAGGTGTCGGAAAAAATCATGCCGACTGAGAGTTTTACTGGCTAAATAAAGTTTATGTTCTACAGGATTGTTCATCTTAAAAACTTTCACAAAAAAGTCGCCGATGACATATGCCTATCTTCTAAGGATGACCCACAGTAAGCATTTGATAAACATTTCATTGTTATTTCTGAAGCTATTTTGACCGGTATTAGATTAATCCTTATCCAATAAAATATGTTATTTAAATTGGGCATTTAATTTAGATTAAAATATGCCTTGACATCATATCAGTTAAATGAAGAGATTAAAAGATATCACAGATTCAAAATTACACGTAACAAAATAATTATGGTTGACGGCAACGCGGACGCAGTGGTCAATGTCAAGTCAATGACCTTCCCGTCGGCTATTAGGTATGTAATCCCGGTAGTACGTTTCCCTGGGATATTTTGCGACATCGACGCGGGCAAAAGCTAGTACTAGACAAACAATGAAGCTTATGAGTTTGTTTTTTTTTATGTTTGTTTGAACGCGCTAATCTCTGGAACTACAAGTCGGATTTGAAGAAATCGTTTTGCATTTGATAGCCTAATTCTCGAGGAAGGCTATAGGCTATTAACGCCACGCTAGGGCTCTTAAAAGCCAAGCAAAAAGAAAAAAAAGCGAAGGGGTGGGTCGAGGGACCAAGAAATATCAAGTGGACGGAGTCGAGGGCAGAAGCTAGTGTGGTGAGAATAAGATTATGTTCGAGTTTTATAGACAGACAGACACTATACAATCTGTGTTTATTAGTAGTGACGTAAATAAAATTTGTATGTAGGTATAGAGGTTAGGTAGGATGTTGTCTCAGTGTGAAGGTAGGTATTATACATACATGTTTTATGTACAGCAACAGTGGCAGGAAGTTCTGTAATCTAGACCTTCTGGGTTATGTCTAGTTTTCTTCTGTCGGCGTAGGTGGAGAACTAAATAACAAAAAAAACTTATTTGGAGAAAATTGCGATTTATATGCGGCATGATTTGGGTGTTACGAAAATGGAGGTCAGTTTGACCAAAATCGCAGTTATTTAGTCACCTACGCTACGCCGACGCTGTCTTCCGAGCTGTATACCTATAGCTAAAAAAGGTCAACTGAAATAACTGAAAACCTGAAAAGGGGTAATTTTACTCATCATTATGGCCATATTTTTGAGGAGCTCGTGGCTCAGTAATAACAGCCGCACGGGTCGATCCATCATGTTAAGCTACGCTTGCCGGGGTTGGTCCGTGGATGGGTGACCATCTTTACATACCGAGACTCCTCCGTGCCTCGGAAAGCACGTTAAGCTGTTGGTCCCGGCCGATATTCGCGGATCTTTGACAGTCATTACGGGTCATCAGAAGCCAGTAAGTCTGACAACCAGAGTATTATATTATCTGTGCCAAGGGGTATCGTATTACCCAGTTACTGATTATGCAGGTTAGAAAGGCAGTCGCTCCATCTAAAATACTGGTATACAGCTGCATCCGGTTAGACTGGAAGCCGACCCCAACATAGTTGGGAAAAAGGCTAGGTAGATTGATTACAACGGTGGAAGCAAGCATGACATTTTTGTTTTTTTTTTTTGCGATTCCTTGTCTGGTCCATTAGTAAAAGTTGTAAGTACCATCCATAGAAATATAAATAACATTGTGAGCGGGACCTCGTATTTATTGGGTTTACTGATCGCATGTGTAGTTGTAGGCTAGGGAGTAGGGATAAATTGAAGACATTGGGTTTCGATACATTCTCAACTACCGGGCATATCTCCTTCTTTCTTATATCTATGTTCATAATTATCTAACCAGTTTCAAAACAAAATCCCGTGAACACGATGATCACATCTGTTACCGGCCCTGTGCTATAGCCGCCGAGCGCTGCAAGAATATGTATTACATAAAAATAATACAAAACTATTTGTAACTTAACGTACTTTGATTAAGTTATGATGTTTTTTTTTTAATATAATGTTATGTTTAAGAGTATAGTTTTTAAGATGTTGTGTCCTTAGAAACCACATGACCACAGAAAAAAAAAAAAAAAAAAAGTGGAAGTGTAGTGTGCAGCTCGCCTAACCTTATATTTGTAACTGCACACACTTATTATTACATTATTACACGAATCGTTGAGTTGTACAGTTCTCTTTATTTTACCTACATCACTCCAATACAAAGAATAGTCTTTACTGTGGTTAGATATGAACTTCTTCGACGGTAATTATTGATGAGTAACTTCACTTAGCTTAATAGGTAGCGCGGGCAAACGATGCGATGCGACGCGGTGGGTCAAGGGCCGAAAGTTCACGCGATTGAAGTCGCGGGAAGAAGCTAGTGTTAAAATAACTCCAGTCAATCGCCCACAAGTCTGATTTACGATTTATATCGGCAACATGAGAAAACATAACATCCATTTTGCTGATAAAGTATTCTCTACAGTATTTATACCTGTATGTTCGGGTTACGTTTAACACCGGCTCACATGGAGAGAAATAGATCGTTTTTTTTTTTTAAGTGAATACTTTTTTAGGGGCGTTGAGCACTTTTTGGGTGAACAAAAATCATGGAACTCGAGTCATCGTCACCGAACACTTTCCATGAAGCTATATGTATACTGTGTATATATAAACATAGATATGCAATTCACCAGTTACTTCGTTTTCACTTATATTGACAGTCCCCAAAGACTGCACTGCATGTTTTTTTTTTTAATGGCATGTCGCATATTAACATATGAGGTTGCCAGCTGCCTAACCGGAGTTTCCTGTAGCTCCCTCAATAAATTAAGGCCTCCAGCCAGGGCATAAAACTTAGAAACTAAGCGACTACACGCTAAGGGCACCCCCTGTGGGGTACGGACCTCTGCTTAGGGCGTCGCTGGGAGAGGACAGCAGGGGGCTGGATCGGATTAAATGGATCGATTTAAGGAGGTACTATTTATTTATTTATTTATTTGATAGGTACACCAACGACCTATTCACTAGAACATTAACATAATAGAAAATAACATAAGCATTGATTTATGGTGAATTAGTCACTTACAGGCGTACGCAGCACTTACATAAAAAATTGCTTATAAATACACGTTTTAAAAAGATTTTATACGGATAGAAAAATTTAATTGAAACAATGAACAAAACATTAAGTTAAAAACAAAATCATAATCGTAATTAAAATAAAATATATCAAGAATTACAATCAAAATTATCAATAGAACAAAATTAAAACATTGAAATAAAAAATAAAAATTTATGCAGCAAAATTGTTATTCAAAATGATAGAACGCGATAACGAGTGCATTATATATTAAAAATTAAAAATTAAATAAGTAGTAAAAAATAAAAAGTAAATAGTAAAAAGTAGATTATACTATCGTACTTATTTATAAGCTAGGGACTGGCCCCTTTGCACGGTTATAAGTAAGTTAATGTACTCTTCTCTTCTTCAATCGGTCCCTCATTACTGAGGATCGTGGTCACTGAACCCCTTTAAACGGACAATCTGCCTCCATCGGTTCCAGTCCAAAGTTGCCATCACCACCTGCTGAAATTTGCTTGCGGACATGGCTTCTTTTACTTGGTCGGACCATCGTGTTGGCGACCGGCCTCGTGCTCTCTTTCCTTCGGTATTGCCAACAATGACCAGCTTTTCAAGGCTGCTATCTCCTCTTCGCATTATGTGGCCGAAATAGGTCAAAATACGCTGTAGGCAAACTGTAGACAATCGGTCTTGATATCGAGTTGGGAAAGGATAGACACATTTGTGCGTTTGGCTGTCCATGGAATTCGGAGCATCCGCCTCCAGCACCACATTTCGAATGCGTCAATCCTCTGTCTTTCTCTTGCTCGGATTGTCCACGTCTCAACACAATAGAGGACAATCGGGAATACTAGTGCTCTGACCAAACGGGCTTTGGTTTTATAGCTTACCACGGCTTTTCCAGATGTTCTGGAGGCGTGTCATAGCATCTTTAGCCATGGCTATCCGCCGTTTTATTTCTGGGAAGCAGCTGCCTTCACTATTAATATTAGAGCCCAAATAAACGAAACTGTCCACAGTATCGATGCCTTGGAAGTTATAGGCGCCCGATAGCTTTCCCGCACGATCTATCACCATAAGCTTGGTTTTCTGCTTATTGATTGCAAGTCCTAATTTGCCACTTTTTATCTCCAATCTGTGTAGTATCTCTTTCATGTCGTCAAATGTTCAAGATAATGTACATATTATGCATTATCCTACTATCCTACTAATATTATAATCCTACTATATCCTATCCTACTAATATTACGAGTATAAATGTGAAAGTTTGTATGTTTGGAAACATCCAAACATACAAACCGTTCAGCCGCTTTTGCGTGATTGAGTAACTAACAAGTTACTCAATCACGCAAAAGCGGCTGAATGGATTGGAATGAAATTTGGCACACAGATCGTTTACAACCTGGATTAACACATAGTATACTTTTAATCCCGGTAGTACTTTCCCGTGGGATAGTATCCGACAAACACGCGAGCGAAGCCCCCAAAAGCTAATTATTACTAGATGTGAAAGTTTGTATATTTAGATGTTTGTTACGCAATCACGCAAAAACCGCTGAACGGATTTGGATGAAATTTGGCCCACAGATTATATGAAATACTTTTTACGCAGTGAAACCACGGGCAAAAACTAGATATCTTTTAAATATTTTCGATAAACAACTGTCTTGTTAAGAGGGTTTATCCTAAAAGTTGGCAACGTCGCAAATAACTGTCAAATATTTACCTGTTTTGATTAATTTAGCAATAGTATTGTGTGGAAAGAAAAAATGTGGCTAACTAGCGAACTAGAATATAATATAATCTGAAATAAACGCTCTTATCTTACTAATTGTTAACACAACTATTAATAATACCGGCAGTAACACTTACCAAGGTAACTTTTACCGATAGTGAAAGAAAATAGTCCATGGTTAAGGAAGATTTACCAATGGTTATTGTTACCAATAGTTTTGTTTACCAATCGTAACTGTTACCAATATTACAAACCTGTGGAGCTAGCCTACTAATCGGAATAATGGCGATGCAGCAATGGGTGCAACAATTAATTGACATTCCAAACGTTGACATTTTAAATGGCAGCGATTCGGGGATAATTCCCAAGTCAGAAATTAGTAAAGATTTTCGGTTGGATAAATCAACAAAATATAATTTATTTTAAGAGGGATTTAAATTTGGTAGGGGTTTTATTTTAGGCCTTTATTATATTTTCTCCTCGAAATAAAAATACTTTTTAGTACTTGTAAATTAAATTCTCATTTCGTCATGACATGTAAACCGCTCCTAAGCGAGCGATATCCGAGTTTGTCAACATTTGATGGTCGGCTTCCAGGAATTTGGTCCAAATCAATAAAAACTACTGATACATGTGGCTTTTCTTTGATTTACTGTTTTTTTTTAAATTAGTCCTAACGATAGGTAGATAGGGAACAGTTTTACAAAAAAGTAGTTAGAGTACCTACCACTTACTTATACCACTTACTTATAGGCAATAGTTATCTGGAAAATGTTGTTATTTTCCCCTACATATTACGATGAATTACCTCAATCATCATTTATTCAAATTAAAGACAAACTAATTAAGTAGGAAGCTATGTCTTAAAAATGCAATAGCATAAAAAAGCTGACACTAGCAGCTGCGTAACGTCGTGGTTCAGTTTATCTTGCTTTGAGGTCAAGGTTCTTCCTATGTAAGCATATTACAAAAAAACAAGCCGACCGAAGAAATAAACCGAATAAATAACTTGTGATGAAATCTCTAACTTGTTGCTTATTCTGCCATCTATAGTTACGATGGTAAAACTTTTTGTATTTGTTTGTACTACCTCATGGTTAGATGTCGCTACAAGGATGTAAACACTACACTACTATATGACCAACTTAGAATGTCCCAATTTCATGTAAATCTTTTTCATCCGGAATTAATTTTATTTAGGAAATCATAAAATAAATGAATGCATTCGTAGGATTTGGAAAGGAGGAGGCAAATTTAGGACGAAATCATTCCAATTTCTAAAAATATCCTTGACTTTTCGTGGTCCAAAATGTATGATTTCAGAAAACCTTATTTTCAGAATAATCCTACAAAATTCCAAAGTTACTAGTGCGTTCTGAAACTTCATTGTTGACATTTTTTTAACTGCTACTTTTCATTCACGATTAAATATAATGATGGTTTCGTAGAAAATATATATATATAATGTAAATGGATTTTAATCTACATGTTATATTATTCCTCTTCATTGATTTTTTCCGTGCTTATTTTATTTACTAAATCATTTTCCCGGACTTCAGAACGCAACCCAACGGCCCAATTTTAACTTGTCAAACTCATCCGGCCATTATCGAAAACCGAAAGTTGCAAAAATATTTTTGCAATAAAACTAAAGATTATTTGAATAGCGTAGTGCTAGTGATAGATAGGTAATACCTTTTTGTGTGTGTTTGGATAATTATTTAATAAGCCGCCACCGTGGATCCTCACGTAAGCGGTAAGTCTAATTGTTTGTTATTGTTATGATTACCGATTTTTCCGTAAACTCGTCGCTTATTTTGTATTTTTTCAAGACATTCACATGGAAAACGTATTCTTATAGCGAATTAAATATTTATTGCAAGTTTTAATAGCTTCGGAAAGGATTTTGGACGTATTTTTATCGAATGCGCAACTTACATACGAGGTGCGAAAATAGTTTTCATTTTCGCTTAAAATTATGATATTTTATTGATTACACATTGATCTAAAATATAATATTTTGCTTAGAAAACTTATGTGTGTATGTTTATATTTACTAGCTCATGGACGAGAACGCAAAAACTTTCTCTGCATCTCTATCTTGTCCCACATGTTACATCATATAAAAAATATAAATTATTTGTAAACAGGGTTTAAAATTACTGCCAAGACACTATTTACACCTTGTCAATTCAGTACAGGAGGACCAAAATGAGATAAAATTGGTAAGCCTGTAAATAAATAAATAAAACTGATTGTAGTAATAAAATTTCTGTCAGTGTAAATCTTTGGTCAGAGAGTCAATCTAGGGGCAGGTAAGGTTTAAACTGCCGAAACCTTATAATTTTAAATGAATGAAATAATTATTTATATCCTCTGACTGAATTTCACAGCATCAATCTCAATAAAGACTCGAATCAAGGCCACAAGAGATATTATACTGCAGTAATGTCTGAGCAAATACAGGAGCACTCTCTCTTCGCTCGTGGCTAGATTATACCGAATGGCGTCGCGCGACGCGACACCTGTTATTGTTCTACTGTGAAGATTTCTTAGAAATTCGGTCTGCACGAAGCTTAAACACGGGCTAAGAGAAGAGAATAAGGCTGAAGGCTTTTGTAACTTCTGTATCCATCAAAGTGCTTATTTTCACAAGAAATAAATTAGGCTGGGATAAATCAGCAGATTCTAATTTAAATTAATCAATTTTTAAATTAATATTATTCAGTTTCTTGCCCGTTCTTCTCCATAGGTACCTATTATGCCTTGGAATGGGCAACTAGCTTCATAATTCTGACTGACCAATTCCTTGACACTTTCAAAAGTGCCTGTAAATGGTTTAATTGAAATAAATGCTTTGAGTTGAGAGTGCAAGAGCTCTTGCCAAGAGTATTTATAATATTCAGAAATTAAATATGGAATGAAATTTTTTTATAGAAAACATTTTAGGGAATCTGGCATGTCCTAGAACCAAACATTCGAAGACATGTGACATCTCTGTACTGGGCCCGTGTGGTGAATTACGGCCCACTCCCTCTCACAGAAAGGAGGCCGCAGTCCCAGCAGTGGGAACAGTATAGACTGATTATGTATGTTATACAAGTATGAAAGAAAAAATTTGAGTATCTGATGGAGAGAAGGATAATATTAGCAAAGAATGTAAAGACAGATTGCAATAGATGTGAGTGCTAGTGTGTTGCAATTTGTATCATTGCTGTGCATATTTTATATGCTATGGTATGTTTGACCCTATGAGGCTGGCATTGTCACGCAGAGTGCTCTGAAGCCTCAAAAATATTTAATCTAACTAGCCAGTATTGTCTGTCTGCAGGGAAAATAGCAACCTAACCCTTTTCCACACAATACATTACTGTCTTTTCCTAGTGCCGCCAATCCTTTTGGTGGGAGTTAATCTCGGCCAGCCATCTTCACCTTGACGTCGTCTTGCGTTTAATGGGACCCACTCGGTGGTTATTTTCTTAAGAAACTATGATCTTTAATGACAAGCTAAGTCGTCTTCTCTCGGCGACAGTGGACATGTGCACCCCGGAGGCGTGGCGCGGCGGGGTGGCGCGCTCTCCGTCGCACGAGTCGGTCACGACTGACCTGTCGCTGTTCAGCGTGTCGTCAGCCGCCTCCGACGCCAGGGTGCTGAGGCTGCTGGCTTGCAAGGTACGTGTGGCTAGTTAAGGGGGATGCGCTCGCCGTCGGCGTCGCATAAGTCTGTCACAATTGGCCTGACGCTGTTCAGCATGTCGACTTTGACGCCAGGGTGCTGAGGCTGCTCGCTTGCAAGGTATGAAATAGGAAAACTTATGGAGGAAGGTTTATTAAGCTCGTTTTATAGCACCTAAGTATTATGAAAAGTTTGAGTTAGCCCTTCGAATTCCCGAGTTTTTTTCCCGCATCTTCTTACTGCTTAATGTTTTTGTATACATCCATGGCTCAAGTAGTTTTAAGGTTCAAATAAGTAAATCATACGGCTCTCGACATCTTGAATGGTTTTGGAGAAGGTCATGACCCCCGTGACCTCCTGGGACCGCGCTTGACTTAACTGTTGTTTGGTTTTCAGGCAGGACAGGGGCCTGACCCATCCCTGCGAGTGGCCAGTCCGAACCCAGACAGCAAAGCTTTAAAGTAAGTGTTTTATTTATTTTAAACTGTGAGAAAAATCATCGTAAGGAAACAGACAAGTCCTTGGAAGAAAAAAAGATGACTTGGGACATCTACCAACCCGCACTGGGCCCGCGTGGTGGATTACGGCCCTCTCCCTCTCACAGAGATGAGGCCTGAGTCCCACCAGTGGAAATTCTTTGGGCTGACTAGCAGTAGTGCAGCTACAAATTCTATTAGAGGGAAGCCGGAGAAAAAGTTGTTCAGTTCTCATATACTCAATAAGTGACTAGCACTTTGCTAGCGACTTCTTCCGCCCTATATTCTCATATACTCAATAAGTGACTAGCACTTTGCTAGCGACTTCTTCCGCCCTATATTCTCATATACTCAATAAGTGACTAGCACTTTGCTAGCGACTTCTTCCGCCCTATATTCCCTATACCGTAGGTATTTGGAAAACAGAACAGACAGCTGTGCTGCTGGGGAGTTTGTAGTTCCACTTGTTCCCAGCTAACGCACTAGGAAGTGGTGAAGGGCGGACGTGCCGGGGGACAGTCTTATGTAAGTCATTTATTCAAACTAGGCTGAGAATCAGCACTTTTCGAATGTCAAAATTACATAAGACAGTCCCCCAAAACGCCCACCCTTCACCACTTCCTAGTGCGTTAGCTGGGAAGAAGAAGTGGCGCAACAAACTCCCCAGCAGCACAGCTGTCTGTGATTCTCAGCCTAGTTTGAATAAATGACTTTTGAATTGAATAAAACTCCGGCCGTGGGTGTTGTTACACTCTATTTGTGTGGTTACAGAAGACCGTCATCATCCTCCCTGCCTCTGCAGTCGACGGACAACTGCCGCGAGCTGTTGGCGGGCTGCGCGGCGCTGTGCGCGCAGCTGGGCCTGCGCCGCTCCTTCAGCGCGGCCGACGTGGCGCACTGTCGCGACACGTGCCAGCCGCTGAGGAGGTACGTAGCTATGTGTGGACACTCTGCAGTCGTCACAACCGCCGCGAGCTGCGGGCGGGCTGCGCGGCGAAACACGGACCTGAAAATTGCAAAAACATAAGAAAATTAGACTTTCGCGACAACCTTGACAGATCTCCGAAGGGAGATGAGCTAAAGTAACCCGCAAAATTCTCTCTCTCTTTCTTTAAGGTATCTTATTATACCGACAGAAATAATTAGTAGAACTACTTAATGGTAACACCGAAATCCGTCGCCGGTCGAAAGTCTACGACGTCGGAGACAGGGCGATGCGCCTCAAGTGGAGTTGGGCAGGACATCTAGTCAGACGCGGAGATGGCCGATGGAGTAAAGCTGTGACCGAATGGTGGCCAAGGTTAGGCAAAAGAAACCAAGGTCGTCCAAAAGCGCGTTGGGTCGATGATATCGTCAAAGTCGTGGGAAACACCTGGATGAGAGACGCACGGAACCGGGAAGTATGGCGGAAAAAGGGGGAGGCCTATACCCAGCAGTGGGTGATTCCGGGCTGAAATGATGACTTAATGTTGAGCGTCCAAATTAAATTAAATGAGACACTTTTACATGTCAATTTGACGGTAAATATTTTAAAATTAGATGGCGAATCCAATTGAAAGAAACAACATACATTATTTTTATCTCACGAAGCGACGCGCGCTTTACTTGTGGTAACCAAGTGTATAAACATGCTGTGAATGTGTGCGAAGATGAGTAGCGTCAACACATAACACACACACGCGCACACTTCCGACTTCGCTATTGTCTCGGCCGGTACCGAGAGCTCCTGTGGTTACACACACACACAGCGTGCTTTTATACTTGGTTACCACAAGAAAAGCGCGCGTCGCTTCGTGAAATAAAAATACTGTACAAATTTAAAATTATATTCCTTTTTACTGACTAGATGTAATTAATTCCAGCGCGACTTCGGAAGTCGGTTTATGCGCGGCTTTAGAAGCGCTGACTTTGAGTGCAGCTTCGCGATCCTGTAGCACTTGGGTGGCTGGTAAGTGGAAACATAAAATGTTATCCTCATTAATTTTTTCGTCTATTGGTTATGCCACCTGTTTCAGACCCAGAGGTCCCGGGTTCGATTCCCAGTGGGGGCAAAATTTAATGTTAGTACATACAAAGTTGATACGACAGAGGGGCTTTCCTTTAAACTGCCTATACTAGGTACCATTTTCAAGCTCTGTACCAAAAATCAATTAAATAGGAGCAGTAGTTTAGTCGCAAATGATTTTTTAAGTTTTTGCCCCGTTTGAACACGATGTATCTTTCCTAACAGCTGATTATGTCTATACGCATAGGTCATGCACCTTAAAACGATAAATCTGAGTATAACCTATGCGTGGTTGCCGCTGTGACGCAAATCACAAGTACAACCAAATATTCTCGCTAAAAAGATGACAATGCAAACAAGGAAGCAATAAATACACACACACTTGCATTTTCATTACGACTGTGAAAATCATAGCAAACACACCGTGGGTAAAAGAAATAGAAATAGGTCAGTGTGTTGCTATTGCATCCTAGCGACGAGGGGCAGGGGTTGCGATCGGTAAGTGAGTGGGGCTTCTAAAAACTGTTATTTTCAGTGCGCCGATGCTATTCTTTCGGAACGTACTTATGTTACGTAACACGGAAGTACCTGCGCCGCCTCCGTATTGTCGAACTCGCGCGCTGACAATTGGGATTTAGTTTTATTATTGTGATAGGACACTAAACAAGTTTAAGACAGTATTTCTTTTTTTATTGTGACAGGACACGTAACTTGGGATTATTATTATTTAGTGTTAGTGTTTTTTTTTGTGATCGACTGCTTTTATTGTGATACGACACGTAATTAAACTTTGGTTTTGTGTGTGTGTGTGTGTAATTAAAGTGTTCAACAATGCCTCGTGTAACTTACACGGCGTTAGAATACACTGACATGATTTTTAATTAGAAAAATAAGTAACAATATTCTCCGTCGGTATAATTTGTGCATTCATGTGAATGAAGGACACATCGAGAATTTAAAATTTTAGTGTTTTTGTTGTTGCGCGCGTACTTCAAAACCATACCTAAAAGCCGCGAGTGAAGGCCTAAGCCGCCGCCCGCGCCACCGCCGCCGGCCGCCCGCTTTGAAATGAGAGAAAACACGCCGCGCGGCGCGGGCGCGGCGTTGCCACTGTTACCTAGGTATCTTCTAAGGTCAGTTAAATTTATTTACAAAGGGTGGTTGCGTTTTACTCTGATTCATAAGCTATTTAGTTTGTTTGAAAAAAAAAAAAAACTCATTTTTGATGCTTTTTATTTTTATACCGTATCGAATTAATACTAAACACGTATAGTATACGTAGTGTAATTTAAATGCCCCTCTGTCATATCAACTCTGTATATTTTATTTGTTAATGGCAATTCAAATAAAACCAACACACAATCTCTTAATTGACAGATGATTCTATTCATCTGTCAAATATGACATTAATTGAATTGCCAATTGAGTGGCAGTCACTACTGTCAATTAATTGACAGTATCATCTGTCAATGTTGACAAGTTTACAATTTTTTGGGCTGTGCTCACGGTACGTAATCCTAGATAATTAGAAAAGTTGGTTCAAGTAAATTCACCACTAAAATAAAAACGATTTTTCTTTAATTTGGAGGTCTTTAAAAATATATGATACTAGCTGCCCGCCCTGGCTTCGGATGGGTAGCACTAAGTACTTATCTACTGTGCACCTACCCTACCTACCCTACCCTACCCTACCTACCCTACCCTACCCTACCTACCCTACCCTACCCTACCTAACCTGCCCTACCCTACCTACCCTACCCTACCCTACCTACCCTACCCTACCCTACCTGCCCTACCTATCTTACCTACCAAAAACTGACCGAACTGACTGTTGAAACTGTTGTACTCTCCGTCACTTGTCCTCAAGGGTTCATTAGAAAACCAGCGTCAGACAGCATTTGTATGGCATTAATGCTGAAATGAACCTTTTTGGCGCAGCCGTGAGGCACACTTATTGTCAAAAGATTACTATCAATTTTACTTTGTTTGTATTTTGTGTTTCATGAACTGTGTCCAAATAAACGTTTTCTTTCTTTCATTCTTTCTTACCAACCTACCCTACTCTGCTAAATTCACATTCATCAAACAAGTTAACTGTCTAACGCGCGAAGTTAAAATAGTCTTTAAGTTTTTTTAATTTTTCCAATTTTCTGCGCAATATTCTTAATTTTTCTTTCCGTAAGAAGTTAAGAACCTTCTCCTTACAATAACAAACACAAAGAATTAGCGAAAGTGGTCCAGCCGTTCACGCGAGATGCCGTGACCAAGAGAAATAGGGATTCATTTTTATATAATTATATAGATAGTTATAATCACTAGTTTTTGGGATGTCTATCCAAATATATTTAACTTATCCTGGTTAGAATGATTGAATAATAAAAAACATCCTTGGATACCAGGCTAACCCGGCGTTTACTACGCCTCGATAGGAATGGCCTGCGCCTGGTGACTGAGACCATCACGGGCCCCTGCTCGCTGAACAGACACTTCCACACAATGGGCATAACGGACAGTCCTCTGTGCAGGGCGTGCATGGAGGCTGAGGAAACCGTTGCGCACGTGCTTTTTGAATGCACAGTCGTCACCCAGATTAGAACAAAGACCCTCGGGACACCCAGATCTTTCACAGATGTTCTGAACAGACCAGGAGATTTAATTAACTTCTGGAGGGAGGTGGGCTGGTTGGAGTAACCACCAACGGCCGATATGGCCCACGCACAATGGTCCACTGAAGGACTTAAGTGCGGAAACCAAACCCCATAACATAGAACATAATAAAATCAATTTTTTGAACATGTCCTTTCTACTACATTTACTATTACAGTGGGCGGGTCTCAGCTGCCATCACCACAGCGCTCCCACCCCTCACAGCCGACACAAAGACCTCTACCCACCGATAACAAGAAGGTACGTACCGACAAAGATGATTTTACAGTTGGTTCACTCCGCAAAACATTTAAATAAAAAGCGACTTGCTACGACACAATAAAGTGCAATTCAGGTCGCACAGCGCTAATTACCTACAGTTACATTCACCTAAAAGTTGCCTCCCTTTCTATCGCGTAATTCGTTAAATTTTCTGACTACGTTACGCTCACTGAATTGGCCCGACAAAACGGTCCGGTCGCGTACTTGTAGATTCATACCTAAAATGCGGAGGGAACTATCTGTATTAATCTGTAACTAAGAGACGAACTCTGAAATAATAAAAAAAATCTGCTGTTTCATACTCATTTCGATCGGAAGTTATTACTTTTGTGTATGGAACAGCGGTTTTTTAATAACTTGACAAGCGTTATGCATGCACTATTCGTTTATGAATTTTTTGACGTGACATCGTCTAATAAATGATAAAGATGACGCCAGCTGCACTCACGAAAAAGGATGACTCATTGTCCCGTTACGCTCATTGTCCCGTTACGCTCATTGTAACGTTACGATCGGAGCGAGGGAAGGGAATGTTTTGTTATGACGTCACGTTAAACTATCGTCCGTAAACTGACTTTACAGACAACCAATTTCTTTTTTATGAACAGTAAATTGGCCCGTAGCTTATACAGGGTCACATAAATTAGCTAGCGAAACTCCGCAGACATGATGTCTGTCGACATCTAAACACGATAAAACTGATTTCTTTGACTGATATTTCAAGTAACTACAATAGATGGGTTCGTTGATCCCAAAATAATTGCGTCTGCAGCACCGTACTCCGTGCACGTGTTAGAAGTGAAACGTCTTAAAAAATAAGACCAGACTTCTTATAGGTTTCCTGTAATCGATGAGTAAAAAAATATTCTCTTATTAAAATTTATTTATTTTTATTTTTTTTATTTTTCCCCCTTTTCTCCGAGAAAAGGGGGTAATGGTAAATTTTCATCTATTTTCTTAAATATCTTTAAAAGTATTTATTTTAAAATGATTAAAAAAGTATATTTGAGATCCGCGCATCAAATTTTTCATTTGATATGTCATACGGTACAGTTAGCAAAACTTTTTATTTTATTTTCTTATTTGCCCCCTAAAGTTACACATCCAAAATGTATTTATTTACACGTCCGTATTTGGGTGACAGAAATACGACAGATGGACAGACAGACACACGAGTAATCCTATAAGGGTTCCGTTTTTTCCTTTTGTGGTACGAGGAAATAGGGTTCCGTACCTCAATAGGAGAAAACGGAACAGATAAAGAATAAGAGACTTAGTGTGTGAGAGAGAGACAGAGCTATATCTTTCTTCTCTCATGTAACAAAATGTGCTCAAACGTGACGCGTTCTTGAAATTTCACTCTTAATTCTCGAATCGCCGCCGGAGAAATTTCACTTCAAAAACATCAACAAATTTTGTTTTTATTTTGTTGAAATATCCATCAGGACTTCTTGAGTTTCGCTAGCAAATTTTTTTTGACCATGTATTTTATTTTCTATTTGTGATACTGCCCGCAGGTCAGACAGAGCTACATAAAGCGTCGACTGCTCACCACGTACAGAGCGCTGGAGAGAATGTCGCAGTCAGACTTCAATCTGGACAGGCTAGAGGTAAGATTTCATCTATTTTGTGGTTACTGAATATTAAGCCACTGTTTTTATCTGTGGGCCGCTAAGCCAAAATCAGACGCTTCACTTTTCGTTCATTTCTGCCTTTCATTTGGCATCGTACTTGAAGTGAAACGTCTAAACACAAAAATATTATTAGTGAACCGATCCAATGGTGATCGATTTAGGCACTGCATCTTTCACTCCCGTATCGAATGATTGAAAAATGGAATGAAACTAACAGATGAACGTTCAACGGGTGGATTTTTGAGATTGGGCAGTAAGGCAGGTACTTTTGCTGGGGTCGCGGGTTTGTCTGGAAGGGATATCGCGGCCCCAGCACATAGGCAACGGAAGGAACACGGGTGGGTTTTAGTCAGTAAAACTGACACTCCCTCTCGCTCTGCCCAGAGCGGGAGGAGTCATTTGATGACTTCCCACCCAAAAAAAAAAAAAAACCTTAATCGTTGTAGCTACAGGAAAATGGTCTTAGGAGACTCATTATTATTCTAGAGTTCTAAAATACAAGCCTAGGCTTAGTTTAGACTTCAGATTTCTAAAAATTTTGTCAAAATATCTGTCAATTTATTATGTATAACTATTAAAAGAATGTAATTTGTGGAGATGAATAAACATAATTTTATTTATAATATTACTTGCTTTTGCCCGCGGCTTCGCCCGAGTGGATGTAAGAAAATATCCTACCGGGATTAGTTAGATCATATCCGAGAAAAAGTCGTTGATTCCTACCGCCTGCGCCCGCGTTGTCGGCAACCATAATTATTTTGTCACGCGTAATTTTGAATCTGTGATATCTTTTAAAGTATTTATTTTAATGATATAATGTCAAGGCATATTTTAATCTAAATTAAATGCCCAATTTAAATAATAAATTTGATTGGATAAGGATAAATAAAATACCGGTCAAAATAACTTCGGAAATAACAATGCAATTTTTATCCAATTCTGAAAGATAAAAATGGTTACTGTATGTCATCCTTAGAAGATAGACATATGCTATCGCGGACTTTATTTTTGAACTTTTTAAGATATACAATTCTGTAAAACATAAATTTGATGTATCTCTCACGGCTTACGCGGCGCACGCCAGTAAAGCTCCCAGTCGGCATGATTTTTTCCGACATCTTAGACAATAATAGTCATATTTCAGCCAATTTCCACAAAACCTTAATGTATTATATACACAAAAACCTTCCTCTTGAATCACTCTATCTATTAAAAAACCCGCCTAAAAATCCGTTGCGTAGTTTTAAAGATCTAAGTCAGACAGCGCGAAGCGACTTTGTTTTATACTATGTAAAGATTTTGTGTTATGTATCTCGGGATCATGCTGTCCCGGTCCTTTGGAAGGCGTACACGACGATTAACCCTGTATGCACTACGCAAGTGCACCCAAGGACAACCCCCGGTTGGTGTAGGTCTATTGCAGAGCATGGAAACAAAAATATTGGGATATGGGTTTGGGTGGCTATAGTGGATGGGTTACCTAAAACTATGGAAGGCCTATGTCCCCTGCCTGATCAATGTTATGGTATACACGGATATTTATTATTGAGAATTTTTGATCCCCATTCACAGATTTTGAATAAAATTACAGTCAACAAGAAAATGTAATTTTCATAAAAACTCATTTTTGGTGCCGATCGATTGGATCAACTGAGTTTTGAATACTAGAAAAGTCGGAAATCGCAAAAAACTAGACACTTGCCCCCATGTCCCCCCTCCCTACCCTTCAGGTTGTTTCCCCCCCCCCCCCCCCCTTTGGGTCAAAAGCTGGGTGTGCCCGTAATGATGTTATATGTGCGTGGTGTGCAGGCGGCGGCCGTGTGCGCCGTGTCGCGGGCCCCGGGCCCCAGCACGCTGGCCCCGGGCCCCAGCACGCTGGCCCCGGGCCCCAGCACGCTGGCCCCGGGCCCCAGCACGCTGGCCGTGCCCGCGCCGCCGCACGCGCGCGGCGTGCACCCCGGTACGTACACTATTTATCTATTTATTCAACTTTCTGCATGTTAACGCTGAGCATATGTGTGCAAGTGCATGCGCAGGAATTAGGACAGCGTAGAACATTCTGGATGTCTTCGCGACAAGGCGCACGTGCCTCATACGTCGTTCTCAGTTTTTCCCTTGAGTTACAAAAGAGACAAAAAAAAATGTTTTATGTAAATAGTGTTTATTTTATTTTATTTTATTAGGATCTCCAACAAAGAATACACCTTACATGCATCATTCATCATCATCATCATTTTCATTCTCTTCCCCCGGTATCTAACCCCCACGCGAGGGTTATTCATGGTCCTTCGAACCGGAAGTGTCTAGACTGGCTGGGGCTATTCCAGTCCAGCTAAACCAGGTGTGTTCTCCTAATTGGACGGAGAAACATCAACCCCATACACTGCTGCTGGGTGTTAATATGTGTTAACTTACGAGTAATAGGGATATATAAAAGAAAAAGACACCAACCAAGAGTAGTCGAGAGATAACATGCCAAGTGCATTATTTGTGAGTTTAAGGTATCATTATTAAAAATAACTATACAATATCGCCCATGGGCATAAGCCCGCCGGTATTTTTCTGACTATTCATGACAAATTATCGAAAGGTCTATCTTATTTTTTTTTCGTATTTTTTTTTTTTTTAATTTCTTGTTATATTTTTTTTTTTACAATATCCCGCTATGATTTTATGGACTTACACTTTTTTTTAAATAAACACTGGTTTTAATTTTTAAGTGTCTTCACCTTCATTTTTTTTTTTTCATAGTCGACAAGTTGTAGTAAAAAATATTACTTAATCCGATAAAATAACTCATAAGCTTTTAGAAATAATAAACAGAATCCAAATCGAACCAATATCATAAGAGATAAGGCAAACGCTACAAAAAAAAAATTGAATAACATGAAAAATATTAAAGATAGACCCCCCCTTTTTAAAGTTAATTTTCTCAACAATAATGTGAAAATGCTGTATTTACCTGTTTATCATTGTTTGTTACAGTTAGTTATTAATGTTCTGTTGCTTCCCGTAATTTCTCTAGTGTATACGTTCGTTGGTAAATCTAAATAAATAACAATGCTCCAGAAGCCGCGCACCTCGCGCTCACGGCCGCGGACCTGGAGCGCGAGCGCGGCCGGCCGCTGTCCAAGTACGAGCGCAACATGATGATCTTCAACTGGCTGCACACGCTGGACGACGCCGCGCCCTTCTAGACAACAGCAGTACATACGTAGCGTCTCCGTGTACAGGCTGGATTTGTAACGACAACATCAGTTGCTCCAAAAGGGGGGTTTAATCCTTATCTGTGAATACAGTTTGCAATTATAGTATTTTTATCTCACGAACCGACACGCACTTTACTTGTGGTAACCAGCTACAAACACGCTGTGAATGTGTGCGTGAACACAACTAGCGTTAGCACATAACACACAAACACACACACTTCCGTCTTCGTCATTGTCTCAGACGTTCACAGCGTGTTTGTACGCTTGGTAAGCACAAGTAAAGCGCGCGTCGCTTCGTGAGATAAAAATACTGTACTCTAAAAATAATGGAGATTGTCTTAAGAACGTTTTCCTGTATCTACAACGGTTAAGGTACCTGCTCTTATTGTCTCAAAAATCCACCTTGTACACGGGTCAGCTTTCAATCTAACCAGATGCAGCTGTATACCAGTATTGTACATGGAGTGACTCTTAAAAAAATATTTACATACACATGTAGTCTTTTTGTATACACGCAATACACACAAATGAGTTGCCATTGGTACCTCGGTCACTGACTACTTATGGAATTGTAAAATAGTTGCGAATGGTACTTAATATGGCGCGCGCGCAGCTCCGTACACGTGATAGAAGTGGAACTACTTAAAAAGTAAACAATAAGAGAGATTTTGATATCTTTCTTCACTTTCATGTAACGAAATGTGTCTTAACGAGACGCGTCCTCTAAATTTCACTCTCAATTCTTGTCCAATGAAAGTTTTCATGAAAATTCACGCCACTAGTGGGCGCCACTTTGACAAGAGGTCTTCCATTTCGACAATGAATATAAAATATAATAATACATTTATTTCACACAATTAAAATTGTCCATATAATGTTAGTAACAAAGGTCTTAAAAATAATGTTAGTATGCACGCTAGAGTAAATTCACAAAATATAATAAAAATATCCAATAATGTCAAAAATCAAAAAGACAAAACAAAAATAACACATTACATCATCTCGTCACGTGAAGCCGAATAAGCCTCCCCAGCACTGCAGACTCTGGCCTATCTGATATCATCTTCAGAATTCCGTTGGGTAATATATGATGACATTCATCATTCAGTCACGACTAGAGAAAATATTGGCGTTTTGACACTTTTGACAGGTGCCCAGACCTGACGTCTCAGTGCTGCCATCTAGTGGACGTCATTTAAAAAATCCTCATTATCGATCTAAGAAGTTTCACTTCAAAAATTAGTGTGGAGGGGCGCGCAAGTTTAGGCGAACTCTACCTGGCCGTGAATATGTCGAATAGAGTTTGAGATAGAAATGGTCTTTGTAGAACATCGTCCTTGTCACTCATACCTGTGGGCTTCCAATCCCGCATACCGCTGCGGGATCTCGGTACAGGCGAGATCAAAAATATTCAATGACCCCGGATCCCGTATTTTTCGATAAAAGTTGTTAACAGTGAGTAGTATGCTTTAAGTTTAAAATATTTATTAGAAAAAGCAATGTAAACAATATGGCGACGCAGCCGAACCGATAATTCGCGCCTGATGTCTGTATGCATTGCCGCGCGCGCAGCGTCAGTGTGTCGAAAGGAAAATCCCGCATGATCCCGCACTCTAGTCCCGTGAGCGGGACTGATAAAATCATGCGGGATCTCGATATACCGAGAATGGAAGCCCTATGTGTGATAGTCTCTCTCTAAGGCTCGATGTGTCATATTCACGCTTGATTACTGTATAAAAGATTTATAAGAGGTTTATGAACATACAGTTTGACCACCGCCACCGTCAATGGAACGTCAACGAGAACGAGATGACACCGAAGTAGCGATAGACGACAGTACATTAAAGCCTAAATTTACATTTCCACCACAGATGAGCGAAGATGCGTGAAATGAAATGAAATTGTTTATTCTGTAAATAGGATAACGGAATCACTTTTACACGCACCGGCTTTAGTTTTGTCTATTATATCGCTGGTCTAGGAAACAAATATTATAAATAAAATTTAGCTAATTTTCCAGAACAGTAGTTTAATTAATGTTGAACGTTTAAGAGCGTTTATCTTAAAAGTTAGCAACGTCACAAATAGCTGTCAAAAATGTACCTGTTTTGATTAGTTTCGATACAATATTACTTATAAGGAAATAAGAAATGTGGCTTACTATCCCTAGTTACGTACTAGAATATTAATAATGAATTGCAATTATAATATTGAATTTGATGTTGTACCCGTTTTAGGTGTCAAAATGGCATTTGGAAAGTTTCCAAATACTTTTGTTACATCTAAAACGAAATATTCGGTGTTACGATATTAATTATTGCATGTCATAATTAATATTTTAGTTAACTAGTTAGCCCCATTTCTTATTTCCATACAGTAATATTTCCTAATTAATCAAAACAGCTAAATATTTGACATCTATTTGCGACGTTGCCCATTTTCAGAATAAACGTTCTTAACACAGAAAATGTGCAGTGATAGTGTTTATTATATTCAAAGTAAAAAGTAAACAATATTTTAGAGTACTTATATGTTTTATTTTTCGAAATCAGCTGTAAATGTGTGTAATAACCAGAGATCGGAATAGGTAGAGTATATTTGCCTAAACGTCAAGGATGTAAGTAACATAGAGTTGATAATACCGGCTTCTGAATTCCCGGAATAATAATCCAGAAAACAATATTTTGATTTTAAAGACGCATTTTAGGTTGGGGAGTGGGGGTGACCCCCACTCCCCAACCTAAAATGCGTTTTATCTTACTTACGTCACTAGTATGTGTAAAATCTACATACTCGTGACGTCATGGCACATTTTACCTCAATGTATCGCCGTAATCTTTAGATTACGTAAGAAAAGAAAAAAATACGTGTCCAATATTTTTTTATAATCTCAAAGACGAACTAAAAAAAAATATCAGTCTTCCTCCCTATTGTCAGAAAGACGAAGCTAGTTGCCCATTTCAAAGCGTAGTTGCTACCTATGGAAAAAAACGGACAAGAAACTACACGGCCAGTCTTTAAAATCAAAATATTGTTTTCTGGATTATTATTCCGGGAATTCAGAAGCCGGTATTATCAACTCTATGTTACTTACATCCTTGACGTTTAGGCAAATATACTCTACCTATTCCGATCTCTGGTAATAACGTACTTCGTGGCAGTCATTTCGTTCTCGTCGACGCCCCCTTAAAGGTGGCGGTGGACAAACGGTTTTAGCAGTGTAATGTCGAGGTATTCATTGAATAGCGGTATGCTAGTCAAAAGTTAACTTTAGGAGCGGTATGTTCACCAATGTTCAGGTATATACTAAAATATTTTAAGTAAGAGGGTAAAATAATAGTTTTACTGCTAATAGTGGCTGCGGTATGATCACCAAACACAGGTATATTTATTCAATAGCGGTATTATAGAAAATGTTGGACAAAAGATATATTAAACAGTATTTAAAGAATCTATTCCGTTGAAAAAATTAATTGTACTTCATTTTTATAAACGGAACTCCTGCGCTGTGTCGGGGACTGGGCGTATGTTACGCCGAGTTTCGATTTCATACAAAGTAATATTTAATTTTCTATGACGATTCCCACATTAAAAAAACCTAAAGAAATAATGCAAGGTCAAGTTAAATTATCTAGCGAAACTCCGCAGATCTGAAGGTTCTCGATATCTCGGCAACAACAAAAAATCGGATATCAACCACCGCTGGTAGACTAGTTATTTGAACACATGACATGGTCTTTTTACATGTTGTATAAGTTTAGATATTTTAGAATTTTTCGTTTTATCATGATTAGATTACGACACCCATCGCGTCTGCGGAGTTTCGCTAGCTAACTTCATTTGACCTTGTGTAAGAAAAAGATAATGCTTACACACACATTAGAATAAAAACTTAATTGTAAATGTTATTAAAAACACAAATCAAGTACACTTCCATAAAAATATATATTTAGTACAAAAATATCTGACGATATCTGACGAACGTTCACGATTTCAGTCGAATTAATACCAAAACTTCTCGGCCTGTTTTAAACCGATGCTGATACACGATCGTTCGAACTTGTCGTTCAGCGAACATGAACGCGTGGTCGCGCCGACAGAGGGCGCTTTCCGGTTTTCCGAACAAAAAATTACATTATGTACTATCGAAGAATTCATATCTTAGCAGTTTGGAAACAAAACCCCGTGAACACGATGACCATGACGGGCCATGGCCACATCTGTTACCGCCCCGGTTTCTTTAGCGGCCGAGCGCTGCAAGCAGAAATAGTCCTTACGGTGTATAGATATAGAAGTTCTTCGAGTACGCTCCGACCGATGCCGATGGCGTAATGTAGACGCAACCAAATGCTATTTATTGAACTAATAAACACACTTATTTTTTTAATAGTTTTTTTTTTTGTGCAACACTATCGTTAGTAGCATAATTTGTTAAAAAACTTGGTTACAATCATGGGTTGGTTTAAAAAAAAATACAGTTTTTTTTTTTTCAAAACCAATGTGCCCTGCAACCACTTTTCTCCACTTCTCATTGTTTAAATATTCTTCTTCCAGCACCTTAATTGTGTAACACATTTTCATTTTCACAATCCGAAAGTTTTGAAGGATATTGCTAATCCATTGCTTCATATGTTCAAAACATTCGTCTGCTCAACAACATAAATAACGCAATGAACGTGGGTGAACTGTCAAAATGAAACCCATTGCGGTCATCAGTTGTAATTTTATGTGTGTTACACAATAGGGATGAAGCCTGGGTAAAAAAAAAAAAACTAATTAGTCCGCCAGTCAGAAAAAAAAAAAAATTGACACGTATTTTTTGGTTTATCATATTAATAAAAAAATACTTAGATAAAACGCATTTTAAGTCGGGGAGTGGGGGTCGCTACGTCACAAGTAAGTATAAAATCTACATACTCGTGACGTCATGGCACATCTTAACTCAATGTATCGCTGTTATCTTTAGATTACGTAAAAAAATAAAAAATACGTGTCCATAGTTTTTAATAATCTCCATGACGAACTAACTATCCTCAATGTTCCATTTCCAAACTCACCCTGTGTATTAAGTAAGCGTGTTATAATTATAAAATAAATAAATAAAAACCATTGTAAATAATAAAGTTTGTATGTAAATGAGAAATAATTGTTATATGTATCATGTTATACATATCTGATGCTTAAACCCAAAATATAATGTAAAAATTCCACAAAAAATATTTGACAACAAAGCTACCTGTAATAAATGCAGTAACTATCTCCAGAAATTGTTAAGAGAATAACTTGAAGCCTTCTTCAAAGTTAATTAAAAAAGAATAAGCCTACGACTCAGAACCTTACGATAGCTTATCTCGGCACCGTATCATCTCTCCAGTATTCCTATTATATTAGGTCGAGGAAAGTGTTATTTGGTTTTATGCATGGTCTAATAAAACAAGGTCTGGCATTCCGGGACTAACACATGCTTACGTCACTATCCAGTTGCCACTCTATTGCAACGAAACACGATTAAGGAAAGATTTTCAGAAACCAAAGCTTTTAAATTGTTGTTTCGTGTGTCTAATCAAACGAAACAATTCAATTTAAACATAAACCAACGTAATTGTTAATTAAAACCTCATTGTTTTATCGGATTCGCACAGGTAATAAAGGTGGTTGGGGAGTTATTATTACAAACTTCTGGTAACACAGATGTGATGACGTAGACTTGTGTTGCCCACGTGACCGCTGTGTTTCGGAATGCCATACTTTGCGAAGTATATTATTATACCATGGTTTTATGCAGAAAACCAAATTACACTAAGCTCAGCAGGTGCGCTTGCGACGACTAGAGGAACGAGCCAGTCAGTTCCATTTTTTGGACTTGCTAAAGAATGGTTCTGAATCGTGTGGCTAAAGGGATTGTTATAAATATCAGTATTTAACAAAAAATATAAAATAATAAAACCATAGTTGCTTCCAAGTTCCTAAAAAATGTATTTATTTTTAAATTTATATTTTTAAGAGTTTTTTAAAATTAATTTCGTTTTGTATTGAATCTCAATTCGGTGATACTTTTCATGATTCTGTTCTAATTTAAGTATATTTGTGTTCGTTTTTAATTAATTTAATATTACTACTTTACTAGTATTCCTGTTTAGCCCTCCAATTAAGGCTGCCTGTCCACTGGAGCGGAGAGGAGAGGAGCGGAGAAGCGGTGTGCCAGCCAATATTAACCAATGGAATTGCATAAAACCTCTGCTCCATTTCAGTGGACAGGAATTTGCGAACTAGTTTAAAAATTCATACAAAACCGGGAAGCGGAGTGGGGAAGCGGAGAAGTGGAGCGGGGAAACGGAGCGGAGAAGTGGAGCGGGGAACCGGAGCGGGGAATTATTTCTCGTCGCGTGAACTCGGTCTAGCTCCGCACAGTCCGCAACACCGCTCCGCTACCTCGCTCCGCACAGTCCGTAACTCCGCTACCTCGCTCCGCATCAATGGACAGACACTGTCCGCAACTCCGCTCCACTCCGCTGCTATTCTCCTCTCCGCTGCCTCGCTCCGCTTCAATGGACAGGCAGCCTAAGCTTGTGCTAGCTGTGAGTTCACGTCAATAGTGCAACGGCTGGGGATGGAACTCCCGATCTTTTGCTATTTCTAACCGTTATGGGCTATCGACGCTTTATCAAGTCTACTCTGGTTTCAAGATTCTTTTAAACCTATGAGGCTATTAAACATAGTATTTGTTATTCGTTCTCAATATTGTGTTAGCCATTCCTATCGTTTGGGCAAGATTCACACACACACACACACACACACATTTTGACGTTGCTATGCAAAGTTAGCGTTTTAAACTAATATGAACCTTATACTACGCTAATAATGTTCATATTCGTATAGCAATCGAATGTGAGGAAGCGTTTCATACGACTATAAACCTTATTAATTGAAAATAAGGTTCATATTAGTTTGTATATATGTAAGGTAAATTTAGTGTCAATCTTGCCTTGATTGTATTATTAACACACTTTTTCTAAAAGTTAAATATGTCACATCGAGTAGTACATAAAGTTCGTCTTGTGGAACGTCATCTCTGTCACTCATGTATACCCAGGGCTTGAAATACCGGTATTTTTGGGAACCGGTATCATTGGTCGTGTGATACCGGTCAAAATTCAAAAGTCATTTATTCAAACTAGGCTGAGAATCAGCACTTTTCAAACGTCAAAATTACATAAGACAGTCCCCCAAAACGCCCACCCTTCACTACTTCCTAGTGCGTTAGCTGGGAAGAAGAACTCGCGCAACAAACTGTTCAGCAGCACAGCTGTCGATTCTATACAATAGTATGCAAAATAATTTACATTACTCAACGCAAAACATTAAATAAAAAGGTACCAGAGTAGTACCTGTATTATTACTACTGGTACCAGACGTGGTAACTTTTTTTTTTTTTGCTTTGAGCGTGGGACATTATCAAATAACTTCTCCCGCTCTGGGTGGAGCGGGAGGGCGTGTCAGACTTTTACTGACTAAAACCCACCCGTGTTCCTTCCGTTGCCTGTGTCGGGCCGCGATATTTTCGGACAAACTCGCAACCCTGGCAGGCATTGGCCCTTACGGACCCCGAGTACCTGTACTATTGATATTTATAATCAGTATCGGTACTGTAACTACCGGTACCAAACAAATATTTCGGTAAGTTAGAGCGAGTAAACAGATAGTAAATAAAAATGATAGTTAATAGACATTAGAAATATAACTTCAAGGTTGCAAACCGTACGAGGTTCGTCGTAGAAATATTACATTTGTGGTACGCGCCGGGTACCTGATTTTGAAACCGGTACCCAGGTACCGAAATGGCAAGAACCGCTAAGTACCGATACAGAACCTCTACTTTTGCTACCGATTCCAAGCCCTGCTTATACCTGTGTGACAGAAAACAGATAACATGAGATTGAAGCTCTGGTCAAACGGGGGCGAATCCCGCACGAGACGCGACTGCGCGCGTCGATTGTTCTAATGACCAGGAAGTCACGTGAATATTTGCGTCAGTTTGAACAGCTCTATATAAGTCGGTTTACACGATTGGCCCAGAGCTTTACTGACAGTACAGACTTGATCCGGCTTTTAGGAACGGTGGATTATTTTCAATATTATTATTTTTAGGTCTTTGAAATGTATGAAGATGTTCTAATTTGTTTAAAACAGTATTAAAAATGACTTTTTATTTATTTCATTGTTTATGTTTTTGTATAAGTGATTTGAGAGTGAATTATAAGACTTATCGCTGTTTGAATTAGACTAGATTATTTTGTGTTGCTTGGGCAAGAATAGGTGTTATTCTAGTTGCTGTAATTAGGGTGAAAATTATTCTTTTCATTTTCAGTACCAACAATATTTTTAAATGGGAATTAAAATACAACTTTTACATGTTGTGTTACAATCCTATACATATTGATTCTGCGACACTTGCGCTAAGTTTTAAATCGCAAACTCAAAGCATTTATTTAAATTAAACCATTTACAGGCACATTTGAATTATCAAGGAGTCGGTCAGTCAGAAATATGAAGCTAGTTGCCCATTCCAAAGCGTAGTAGGTTCCTATGGAGAAGAACGGGCAAGAAACTCCACAGACACTCTTTTAAATCAAAATATCGGTTACCTCATCCATGTTGAAATTACAGAAATTAGTTACAGCACAGAAAGATATTCTAATATATTCTTTAAAGTACCTAAACATACAGAATTTTGCCTTTTTTTGCCCTGGTAACACATACTTAAAAAATTACTTCATGACAACACCAGCATAGAATACTCAATGTTATAACAGATATTTTGTTACAACCGCTTACTCACTTTGTCTTTACAAAAAAATGGACATCATACACTTTATTATAAGGTGTATATTCGTATGCTGCGCTTACTTAGTCAAATCAAAGTGCCACTTGTAATTCTTGCCTTAAATAAAAAAGAAGTATATATGTCAAAAGTAAAAAAAAATACAACTACAAGTAAACGGTTGTACCTAGTTGGATCAGGATATTCTACTGTTAACTCATATACAGGGTGACTGGATCTGGACCCGCCTTATCAAATTCGCATATGTTTAAAGTTTTATAGTTTAGGAGATATGTCAATTTTTATATTTTATTAAGATTTTTCCAAAATTTGACATTCAAGCATTCATAACTTCAGATTTTTAAGCTATTGCATAGCTTCTATCGCGGGCCTTGAGCGTGGAGACCGAATCCAGAAATTCCGTAACGAAAATAACCTAACACCCCTATAGAGTGAAATTTTAAGATGCGCGCGCATCACTGTGACACAAATTGCATAATTTGATAAAAATGCTATGCAATAGCTTTACCGCGGCAGTCTCCGAGTGCCACACGTCTTTTTTTTTAATTAGATTAAAGAGGTTTGTATTTTATTTTTTTATCGTACTATCTTATTTTTTAACCCTAGTTTGAGGGAAGTTCAGAGGTATATTTTTTTTACCAACAAATAATAATAAAAAACTGTTAAAATAATGCAAAAAAAAGTTATGAATGCTTGAAGGTAAAATTTTGGAGAAATCTCAGTAGGGTATAAAAATTGACATATCTCCCTTACTATAAAACTTTAGCTCGGTAAAGTAAGGTTAAATAATTAGTAAATGACCTCCTCTATATGCAAATTTGCTATGGCGGGTCCAGATCCAGTCACTCTGTATATCTTAGGGCCAGGACAAATAGATAAAAACTCATTGATTTGATTTTTAAAGGTCTTTATTAACAGAAAGAGAAATACAAAAATATCTTATTCTAAATGTAAACTAACATAATCCGAGCAATGTTAAATAGGCTAAATCACCTCTTTTAACATACAACATTTATGATTGTTAGTTTGACTACTAATTTAATAGATACATAATATAAGATAGTGCTGTTATGTAGGGTTTGTATTTGTAGACCTACATTTTTTTTATTTAAGTTACCCAAGACCCGCATTTTAAATTATTTTGAAATTATTAAATTGTTGATAAAAACTTATTGAATGATACACATGGCTGTTTTTCCATAACAGACACATTCCATATCAATAAGAATTGTGTTGTAAATGTATAATGTTGAGTAACAAATAAATGTAAATTATGACATATTGTTTTTATTTGCAATCATGCAACCAACTCCCTACACTTATGTTTAAGGTTCCATTTCTCAAAGGGAAAAAACGAAACCCTCTGTCTGTCTATCAATACCCTTTTTCTCAGGAACGCGTAGAGGTATCAAGTTGAAAATCAGAGCGCTTTATAAAAATCGAGCTTCTAAGTCAGCGCAATAAAAAAATACTGCCATTTATGCGTCATATGTTCATACTCACAAATAAATCAAAACCTGTAGGGCAGTTCGTTGACCTAGAATCATGAAATTTGGCAAAGAGCAAGGTTTCACAAGCAAAGGAAAAAGTCCGAAAATCGCAAATTTTAAGTTTCATCAATGGAAATGGAAATGGAAAAAAAAAATCGAGTGAGCCTTACGATGATGTGTAACATCTAACATAATGACGACGAATATAAATGATAAAAACAACATTCATGACTTTGACTTTCGACTTCGCCATCGTCATCGATATCTTCATCGCCATCGTCATCGTTATCATCATCGCCATCGCCATCGTCATCGTTATCATCATCATCTGATTTGTAAAACTTTTCTCAAATAATAAAAACTCTTTGCAACAGGCTGACGACAGCCAACAAAAATTAAAAAAAAACAGAAAAGTAAAAAGCACTAGTGAAAAAAAGTGACACTTTCCGCACTAATTTATTGCTTGGAAAAGGCTCTTTTCGAGCAAATGCATTGTAAATTATTTTTCAACTACAAAGTTGTTTGTTTTTGGGATAAATTCATCCCAAATAACACTTCATTGTGCGTGGGCCGACACGCATTTAGCCGGTTTATTTTTTTTTGCATTTTCCGTTAAGTATGTATATCGATGTATGGGAGAACATTAATTACAATTATAAAGTTAAGTTTGTTCTTGGGATAAATTCATCCTAAATATGTAACTTTGAAAATCTTCTGCAACCACTCTGTCGCAGCGACCTTTTTAAAGTCGTCGGTCCATCTAGCTACTGTATTTTCCATGATCTAGCTGGGGTGTCCCACACTACGTTGAATAGCTGGTTATGAATTACCTACTGCGGTGCTAAAAGCAAACTTATTCCTTTTTAGGGTTCCGTAGTTTACAAAGAGCCCTTATAGTTTCGCCATGTCCGTCTGTCTGTCCGCGGTTTAGCTAAGAGACGGTTAGTACTATATAGAAAGCTGTAATTTGGCATGGGTATAATTTTTAATGAAAATTCCGTGTGGTGCCGGACGAAAAAATAGTACCATCCCATTTCTTCCCGTGGGTGTCGTAAAAGGCGACTAAGGGACTCACTAGAGAATGGGCAGCAGCGTTCTCTATGCATTTTAACGCCATACTGCGATCGCCAACCCACCTGCCAAGCGTGGCGATTATTGCTAACCCCGCCATTTGGGGGAGGCCTATAGACGAATGGCGAAACGAATGAGACGAATGGATGACGAAAGGCTGAATGTTGATGATGATGATTATACATATTAATCACGCCGACAGTGGTAAAATAAAATCAAGGTTTTTTTTTACGGTAACTCCCCTACATGTAAAGAGGGGATGGTTTTTTTTTCTCATCTATCCCATAGAGGAACCCTTCATTGTGCATGGTCCCACACGCATTGGCCGGTTTTTACAAGTAATTTGAGGAGAAATTTATGTAAATAAAAATAAAGTTTATTTCCAAAATGATTTATTCATTTCGAATCCTTGGTTAACAAAAATTAAAACAAATTTTATACACAAGATGTACAGAAAACAAAATACTATACAATGTCAATTCAACCAACCTGAACATAAAAGAATATGACATTTATTAACTTAAAAGTCGACACCATATACAATTTTTTTTCAACTAAACTAAGTATTCTGATAATATATAATTTTCATACTATAATAACACTAAATGTTTAGTACTTTTGACATGTTTTTTTATAAGTCAAAATAATATTATTCCTACGGGATGACAATATTGGCACACATTAATTTATACATTACAAGAGAATTTGCTACACAAAATCAGGACATTAAAATGTAGAATGTATGCTCAGTGCCTCTAAATAGGATACATGAATTTAGTGAAGACATCGACTCGCGAAAAGTACCAAGGATATTAATTTAGTACACATTATACTAAATACAACTAAAATTTGAAAACACCGAAATATTACAAAACCTCACATTTTGCGAAATCAGCATGGAAAAGGAATCATGACTAGTAGTATATTTTTCAAATCAATTCAAGATTGATTTCGTCGAAGTAAAAAGGAATATTCAAAAAAAAAAATTGAAGCCTGAAAGAGGATAGGTATTGGATTGATCAATCGTATTTTAAAGTTCTTTTGGGCTTATAAAGTTAAGGATTAATAAATCACAATACCTACTTATTAATAAATTTTTGAAGATCAAAATGGTACATAAGTATTTTCAACGCTGATTTGCACAATGCAGTAAAATTTTATTTAAAGTTATTTATTTTTTATTTTAAATAAGTATAAATAATTCGTGGTATGTACATTGGGAATGAATCCTGTCAGTTTTCATTACTGCTAATATTTCAGTAATAATAGATGTTGTTATAGATTTGTTAAACAAAAATTAAGATTTTCATACATAGAATGTTTACTAAATATTATTTTAAATAAATCAAACCGTTCAAACAAATTAAGATAATGGAAATTGAATTCTATACATTTTTTTAGTCAAAAATGAATTTCAAGAAAACACAATCATTCTAATAAGTAAATAATGATTTTTCAAAATATTGTGAATACAATAAAAATGTTTGAACATTTTTCGGCTTGTAAATTATAAATGGATCTGTATTTGAAATAAACACAATAATAAACCACATGCCTGTGGTTTAAGAAAATGGCGCCTGACAATCGAAATTGGCGCCAAAAAGTACCATGAAGGTAAGATTTTTCGGTACTTTTACAATTAATACAAAACATTTTTTTCTACAAATCCACTGAAACGAATGCTTAGTAATTAAATTCGGATTTACAAACATTGACTTCAGTGATGGACAATTTTTTTATTTTTTTTTATTTGTGCAAAAGTGTGCTATGGAGTTTATATGTTTTGGAGATTCATTCAAAAGGGTAGATGTATTGACAAACTGGTTGCAATGCGAACGGGGACGATAGATCGCTATCCGCACCCGCACAGCGCTTGCGTTAATAATATACATAAAAAATATATTTAACCATTGTATATTATTGTATATCGGAGACCAGCGCGGCAGAATGCAATGTTATTGGCAAATTGGGCATAGTAAAGAATTTGTTGATAATAGCTTGTTAAATTTCTTCGAAATGATTTAAAACATAATTTAATTTTGAATTGGCAACACCAATCCAAAAACGAATAAGTGTTGCCAATATTTTAACCAAAATTTTAACTTGATCCACAACGTCCAAATGTCTGTATGACTGCTTAAGACCGTGTCATCGTCATAAAATCCTTCTTCACTTTTGATTCTACTAAGAACATAACATTCTGTCGTTTAGATCTTAACTATTGTACATTGTGGAGGATAAGGGGTTCAATCTGGGGGGAGGGTGTGTATATGTGTGTATAAATATATCTTCTACTAACTAGAGGTGCGCCGTGCGGATAACTTACAACTAGTGCGGATCGCTTCAGTCTTATAGTTCAATCTGTCGGCGAGAGTTCCATCGGAAATGGCTCAGCAATTTCGGGGGTATAGTGAGCTGTATAAAATCTGGTCTAAAAGTTTTGAGTGTATAAAATCGTGCGGAGAATTTTGTAGTTTATACGGCTCACTATAGAATAGATTTAAGACAATTTTCATCAGTTTTTGTAACATTTTCTGTAAATGATAGCTACAAGAACAGATAAAAACCATCATGGTGACCAAAAATGATCGAAATTGAACTTCTCTATACCATTTCCTTCAACTGAACCCCGACAGACCACAAAAATTATGTCGTCACAACCCGTGCTCATTCCAAACTGTTTCTTGGGTGCGCCGGAGCGCTTGACTGGGCCCGCGCGGGCCGGGGCTGCGCGCGGGTACTGCGGTAACGGACTAAACCTAACTTAGAACTAGCAGTCTTGACGATAAACTTCAGAAAAATGAGACAAATTTTCTTGCACCAGAAATGACTTAATACGTTAAAGGCTAAACGAATTTAACACCTCGTTGTTTTTGTCAATTGTTTGCAGACAGAGAGGTTTTGAACATGTTTAGCGTTTAGCATTTGGTGACTTGTGGTCCAAGAGGGCCGTATACTACAACTGTTGTGTATCAGCGACAGTAGTGTTTTCAAAACCTTACAAAATGTGATGTATGTCAGCGTAGTTTTACCCCAGGAGGTGTTTGAAACTACTTGTTCATTTTGTTCGGTAAAATCCCAAATGCAACTCAATTCAAAACTAAGGCTTAATACCAAGAGTGATTCAATACAAGCCATGGTTATGTGATTTGGAGACTGGCATAACCCAAAATATTTTTGTTTTTTTATAATGTGGTGTTTACTTTGTCAAACTCTTGGAAATAATTTGGGTAATATCTACAAATTTTGGGAAGACCATAATGCTGTTTTTGGTAAGTAGGCCTTCTGAGAGGAACTAAGATTATCTTATTCAACATTGCCCATGATAAAAGGTATTGTAAACCTGCATGAAAGCCAGGCAGAAGTCAATAGCTGAATGTTGACATCCTTTTATAATATCCCTTTACAAGTTTGGTCAAAGTATTTCTGAAGTTTAGCATCAAGACATCGGAATTCTGAAGAGGTATGGCTGCAATAATAAAATTGAAAACTGACATATTTTTCTAAAAATAAAAAGATTTCTTAGTGTGTTAAGAAATAAATTTCTAAATATTTAAATAAAAATTTGGACTTACAGTATATGCAAGAAAATAAGAATCTTAATGATAACAAAAAACTACCCATATATATATATATATATATATATAATGATCTTTATTATTTTATGCTAATGAGGCACAACAAAGAAATAATTTAAATATGGGTAGTTTTCTATAGATTAAGGCTTATATTTCCCTGAATAAAGTAAACGGGCCTTTTTTCTGAGAAGAGAATGATTTTGAAATGAAGTAGAATGATCTATATTATCACAGCCATATCTCTCAAATCTATGTGAGATTTAAACAATTGTTTAACACTTAATTCTATGTAAAAAATTGATAGAGAAGCTTGATTTTATATGAACATTGTTAAGATAAAGCAGTATCAGCAGTCATGTGTAGAAAAGTGTATAAATCTTTTATATTTGCTTTTGTAAGCAGATGTTTTCCTAATGATTTGTTTTAATTTGTTGTAGTGTAGATGCCACAACATAATGCTAAGCTTCATGACATTTAATGATTTACGTAAATACTTATTTTGTAAGACAGAATTATTGTCAAGAAGCTGGCAAGCAAGCTGAAGGCTCACCCTATGATCTCATTTAATTTGACAATAATTGCTTGGTATGAAATTCTTAGCATTAGCTCTTTTTTTTATTTTTTTGTTAATTATGGTATATGAGTCTTCATAATTAAGTGTAACTCCTATTATTCAAAAATCTGGTGTAAATATTATTTACCCTGTTTCCCAATCATGAAAATAATTCCCACACATTAATTCTTAAACAAAGATAAATGAAATTTGTCAAGAGAACAATCATCTTTTTTTCATTTCAAAATATCTGGCAAATTTGTAAGAGTAGAAATTCGCCAGTAAACAAGTTTTAAAACTTGAATCCTTTTGTTTGTGAGTCTAAAGAACTTTCTTTTCTGTTACTATCATGATCAAGGTCTTTTAACAAAGATAGTTTTGTACGAAAACGAGTTTGGAACAGAATTCACTGCCAAGGGGTGCCATGGGAGAGTTTTTAACATAAAGTGACAGGAGACCAGTCATGGCTTTTGTGTACCCGGTAGGAAGTTGTTTCTATGGGAAAAGAAATGTTATTTTAAAAGTTCCCATGAATGTTTTTTATGATCTCGTAAGTTACCAGAAGAGAATGTTTTTAAAATTTTAATGTTCAGTAAGTTTAGAAAAAAACTATTAAAATTATTCTTGTAAATATAAAACTAAAATATAGAAGATTTAGACCCTATTATTTATGCAACAGATTTCTCCATCATCAATGCTCATGTTTACACGTTTTGTTATAAAATATCTGTAGATTTTTCAGAACAACGCAACCTCTGAGATAGCTAGCTGCATTGAAAGTAGAAAATTCGTTTTCTTATGCCACAAGCCTGATCATACAAGCAATACTTTTAAATTGAAGAGATCATTAAAAGATAATTGTTAAAACAGTAGTTTTTAGTAACTGATTATAAGCTGCTTCTTGTTTAGTTAATAATGTAAAGCCTGTAAATAAGGCTGGCAACGGACTGCAGTAATGGCATCAGGCCGAGTAGGCCCATATTTAACATTGAATAGACTTGCATCGGACCACTAACTTGTTAAAGTGGGAATGATAAATGCATGCCTACAGATGCCCACTAACTTGCCCGAAGAACTCAGGGCAAGTTGTAAATAATAAATAATGTTCATATAAAACCAAGCTATCATAAATATCACATATCAGCCTTACACCTAAAACAGACCAACATGGTAGAAATGCTGGAGACATGCTGTGCGCTGATCCAGGAATCATGCTACGAAGTCAAGAGGCCTGTTGAACCCGCCCTTCCTGTTCATATACTGTCTGTACTTACGTTTTAACACAACGTGGACGTCTCCCTCAACATTGTCATCTACTTTTTTTCCTTTGGTAGTGTCGAAGCCACAGAATCCCATTACTTTTAGCATTTCCTGTTCTTCAGGAGATTTACCTTCTAGATCCGCGGGGGTGACTATCGGACGCTCGCCGAAGGTCTTCTTCGGCTTTACGAATGATGTGGAGGGTCCAGGAGACGTGCTGCGGGAGCGGCGGCGGCGCGGCGAGGGGCTGCGCCGGCGGTCAGGGGAGCGCCGCCGGCGGTCCAGAGAGCGCGAACGGGACCGGGTGCGAGGCCTCCGCCTTTCACGGTCCCTATCTCGGTCTCTATCTCTTTCTCGGTCGCGGCGCCTGTCATCGCGCCGCCGCGGGCTGGGTGAGCGACCCATGTTAACCTGTTGAAACATATTATTTACCAAATTAATACAAAATATAATTAGTTGATTACGTATATAACAACGTAAAAAGTATAAAACACAAATATTTACCTCAGTTTAAGTCAACAGTTTTAAAATTTTTCAAAAACAAAAAGTAACAATAACGCACAGCTTAGTCCAACGCCATTTTGATAGTGAGTGAATGACAATGAATGAAAATAAAATTATCAACCATTACCCATTCGTTCCTTCGATTTTAACGACGTTTTGCGTTTTGTTACTCTCTGACCATTACAAAGTTTGTAAAAATATTTTATTTCTTTGGAATTTACGTTAGCAATCACATAAAAATGAAAATTTTACTTAACTAATTAGTTTTTATTTTTATTTACGGTAATAAATTTCATATTATTGAAAATACAAACAACATCCATTTAACAAAAAAAAAAATGTTGACACATGTGAACGAAACGCAGGCTCCGTTTCTTTATAAGTATGACATGAAATGAAATACCATCACTTGTTGATGCATTGTTATGTGTTTTTAACACGTCTATAAAAATTGAGAAGTATAAATTAATTAAAACTAAAACTTCTCGAATAATTTAGTTAATATTATTTACTTACAGTTAATCGTCCTGAAATTCTGATATTGCGTATATTGAAACAAAGAACGTTAGTGTTGTCATATTATAAGTTGTACCCTTAGTTGAAGTAATTATGATAATATAAAAGTTATGCTAGATAAACTTAAAAAGAATTGCCGTTATTATATTTTGTATAATTCATTTAAGCATAATTATATTCATTTGAACATCTGAACAAATTCCATTTTTAAATATCCTCATCATTCTCTTGCCCTCATCTCAATTTATTTGGGGTCAGCTCAGTATATCTTCATCATCCATACTTCTCTATTAGTCATAATCCCTGATTTAGCTCTCTTTCTAGCCATATCATCTTTCACACAATTTTTCTATCCTTTCTTTAGTTTCCCACACCATGAATAATGGTGCCGATTCTCTTGTACACCGAACTAAACTAACTAAACTATCACTAAAATTCCTTACTTTAGGCTATGAGAATCTTAGAGCTATTCTGCAAATAAAATTCTCTAAACTAAAAAATAATTTTTACGCAACTAAAATAGAATTTGACAATCGCGAAACCACGTGGTACCCGTGATTTTTTTAGTGCCGGAGGCGCGCAGGGGGTGCCGCCTCGACGTGTTTTATATGGAATTTTTCACTTTTTGTATGGAAAACATGAAAAAATATTACCTACATGTTCAGGCTTATAGATTTCATAAAGGGGGTCGAAATTTTCATGATTTTTGCGATAGGACGCACCATTTTCGAGATATAAGCAAAAGAAAAAATAAATACAGTACTGTTTTTGCACGTGAAGTCGAGATGTTGGTGTGAATTTTAGTTCATGACAACTTATTTTAACCCACACCTTTTTAATCGCGATTAAAAATTCTCAGAATTAGTCTGGTTTGGTATTTTACAATCAAAATTTTAGGTGAAAAATGACAAATTCAGAATAGCAAAATTGCCATTTTCACTAAACTAAAAACTCAGTACTATCTTAGTGCTGTCAAACTAAAATATAGTTAAATTGTGTCACTTTAGTCTATTTCAGAATGGGAAATCGTCGTTTGACAGGATTAAACTTAATTTTAGTGATTTTTTGTCTAGTTTAGACGCATTTGTGACAAGAGAATCGGCACCATTGACGACCAATTTCCACACAACTTTACAGTTACTGGCGCCACTTTCAGATCTCCTTTTATTTACTAATTTCTCATCAATTTATATCCATTCGCGTAACACCAGACTCTCTTAGCAGTATGCCTTTCATGCATCCCTTTAAGTTTAACTGGTAGTAGCCGCAAAAAAAGAAAGTTTACATTCTGATCCATACAAGATAGCAGGTCTCAGTTCTCACCATAATTTTATAAATGTTTTCCTTAAATTTAAGGGGAATGCAGGATGCGGGCTTACAGATTGTTCCCGTGACCTGTCAACATTTCATTCATCCACTATAGTTATAGTGTCTATTCTAAAATAGTTTACCCAATTTAATGAAGTGGTCATTCCCAAGAAGGTTGCGCTACAAAAGCTTTAAGAATTTGATATCCAAATAGCTTCTTAGTTGTTGTTGCCTTACAGTTCCACAACATTTATCACGTTATTTACGTTGTTGAGCACACGAATTTTTTAAACATTTATGAAACAATGGATTAGTAATTTCCTTCTTTATTTACAAAAGTGTGTTACGAAATTGAGATCCACTTCAGTTCGTCCTTTGGTCTAAGGCTGTACTTAGAGCGTGAGCCAATCTAAATTATTCAACATTCTGCATTGATGACATGAAAAAATTCGATAATAAAAAAAACCCTAGGGTGATTTTATTTTAAAAGTTTGCAACACAGAAGACGACAGCGCCATCTGAAGCGTGGCTTCCTTCCTATGTCAGTCGACAGCAGCGACGCTACGGCGAAAAAACGAAACTCGCGCCGACATCGATCTCCTCCGGTGGCGTGTTCAGATAATCTTTTTTTACGAACGAATTATTGAAATAAACGCTCTACGCGTAATGTCGGTAGTGCTGGTGCTTTGAATATTAACGAACAACGTTTTGTGCATGTTATTTTATATAATGTTACCTCGTTTATGTGCTTAGTGTAAGTTACAATCGCTATCCGATAAGTGTGTGAAGTGACTCAAAAATCGAGTTTTTAACGCTTCTTGGAGATCTGCCGGTGAGTATTGCGTGTGTTCAGCTTTCTTTTGTACATATTTGTTTACATTATCGGTAGGAACGCAGTAGTTTTATGTCGGTATGCGTTTTTTTCGACACCCGCGTTATAGGGTGTGTCAACTAATGCTAATAGGAATTGGGTCGGATTTTTTTTAGTTCCTACTGTCTTACTTGTATCGTTATCGCCGATATTGGCGTATTGCCGTGTTCTGTGATAATTTTGACGCATTCTGCACAAAACTTGTCAACCCCAACAGGTAAATCCCGTAAATATTCGAAGTTCTAAAATTCGTTTGTAATACATGATCTATCACAAAAATATAGCGTCTTACGGCGTTAGTATACCTGAAAAGTAAGTTTTATCCATTCTTTTTGGGCGTGACACTAATCAATTACTTATTATCTCTTCAATAATGTGAGCTGATGTCACCGCGTAAGATTGGTACTCTATAACCCGACCGCATTGAAAACACCATACTTCCAACGTCTTATAAACGCAACTCAGGTGTTTTTAATTTAGTAGGATAACACTGCGAGTGTATTGGGCCATATTTCTGGGCGATTAGTGGTCGCTAGAGATTCTTGTAGTGATTTGATCGCCAGTGTGCGTTTATTCGCCTTTGATTCATTCATGTATCACCGCGCTATGTATTTCGCTCGTTGTGGAGGCAGCAACGTGTTACTAATTAAATCTTTAGCATTAATTTGTTGAGTAATATTGGGGTCTAAAGGTTGAATAGTATATGTCACCTAGTTTGTCTACATTACTGAGGGAACTTATATGCTCCTAGTCGCCATTTCAAGATGTCTGTATACAAATTAAAAATACATTCAAATTAATCTGCATTAATATTCGGGCTTTGTTTTCAAAGAAATGAGTGTGTAGATAGAACAATCAGTGCACCTGCACTTGCTATGGTCATTCTGAGGAGGGTGCCACGGTTTATGCAACAAAAAAAAGTTAATAAAAGTCATCCCTGGTTTTTTTGAAAGGCTAGAATATATGATATCTTTATAAATCATAGCGTGTGTGAGTCAGTGATAATATAGCATAAGAATTTTTTAAATCGGTCCAGTAGTTTTTGAGTTTATTCAGAAAAGAATTGCATTTTTGTTTGCTCAAAAATTAAAGTCTTTTCTTATTAGTATAGGCAAGAAAGCAAGATTTAATAGTGGAGATAATGTTTGATAAATAATAAAACAGCTTAGTTGGTTACTTAAACGAATGCTGTCCTGACTACTAATTAAATAATTTTGAAGATAAACATTAACATAAGCATACATTATTATACTTATAATAGAATGTAATGTTTCTCCTTGCAAATCCTTAAGTGGCTGTGACAAGCTTCACCCAGTTTGCAAGATTAGATAACAAAATGAACGGACAAATGATTGAGAACTTCAATTTACTTCAAATATAAAATAGACTTGTTGTTGGGGTCAGATAGGTAGTTGTTGCATGTAAAATACTGGTATTCAGCGGTTAGACTGGAAGCTGACTCCAAAATAGTTGGGAAAAGGCTAGACAGGTGATGGTTAAATATACTTGCAATTCAATAAAGTTTACTTACTTACTACAGTTAAATATACTTGTATTAAAGATGATGTGGATAGGAAGTCAGTGAACTCTGAGATGGTGGATACAGATGTACCTACTTAGAAGAAAAAGATGTGTTGTGTTAATTACAAGCAAGTTGGGATAAATAAAGTGCAGGAGGTTGTAATCATATTTTGATTTAAAAGGATGTATCTTGCTGGTTTTTCTCTATAGGAACCTACTACACTTTCTGACTGACCGACCTCTTGACAATTCAATAGAGCCCATAACAATTGGTATATGCTATGAGCTTTAAATGCGATGACAAAGACAGCATCAGTTTTCAGTTAAAATGGAAAAACTGTGTGTCTGTGTTTTTGCACATTACTAGCATTTCTGTTACTCTCTCTTACTTATATGCTTGAGCAAGTTGGTAATGAATTTTATTCTCATCCCTGCTCTGCATAGAAGCTATGTTCCGTTGCCATGCAGTAAAACAGTTAATAGAATAAAAGCTGATTATAATACGTACAGAACAAACAATTTTGCTTTAAAACAATCACATATTCAGGTGGGTGCCACTTATTTACCTTCTAAAATCATTGTTGATTATAAAAATTAATAATTTTCCTTTCCAATTTTCCCTACTTTATTAATATCTATTATTAATTAAGCCTGTCACAGACGTTTTTTTCTGAATATTCATGACAAGTTATCGAAAGTTAACTTAAAAAGGGGGGTCTGTATTTAATTTGTTATTATAATTTTTCTTCAATATCCCACTATGATTTTCACTTGTGTTACAAAAATACATATTTTTTTTAGAAAAAGATGTCTTCACCTCCCTTTTTTTTTTCATAGTCGACAAATTTTTACAAAAAAATGTTAGTTAATCCAAATAATTCATAAGCTTTTAGAAATAATAAACAGAATCCCAATCGAGCCAATAACATAGGAGACTGATATTAGTAAATGCACAAAAAAATAAAAAAATATTAAAGATAGAACCCCCTTTTAAAATTATTTTTTTATAATTTTTCATGAATATTCAGAAAAATACGGGCGGCCCATGGGCGACATTGTATATTAACATACTTTGCTAGCTTTTTTTGCGTAGTTTTTGGTGCATACTAGAAATATATAATATTATTATAGGTCACTAGAAGATTATTATGGAAAAATATATCATAATATGTCTTGGTAATAATATCTATTATAGCTACGTCTGTGGTTGGCTTGATGCTAGTATAATTTTTCCTTAAAAAATATTGAAATGGTAACATACTTATATTAATGAATGATATCATTCTGTGGCAACTAGGTACACCTACTCTTGCCATGTTTTTTATTGTCAGTATCATGTGCCTATATGACCTCATAGTGTGATTATCCTTACTATTGTTGATATAATTCGATTATATATGCTATATAACTAGCTTTTACCTACGTCTGTGCTCCCGTAGTCTAACCTACAGAAACCATGCATGTTTCTGAGATAAAAAGTAACCAATGGCTCTCTGGCCCACAAACTGTCTCTACACAGAAAATCGTTTTGATATGTTGTTGCATTTCTGCATGAGAGAAGGGCAAACCAAAAAACACAGTTTGCAATTCTAAACTAATAGGGATTATATGGAGATTGGAGTTTGCATGTTTTTTTGTTACGCTTAAACGGCTGAACGGGTTCATATGAAATTTGGCACATCGGTAGACCATGACCTGGGTACACCTGGCTTGACACCTGACCATGACCTGGAACATCTAGGATACTTTTTGTTCCGATATTCCCTTATGTGGGTGAAACTGTTGGGTCTACCTAGTATATGAAAAACATCACACCTGCAGTTATCCCCTAAATGTTAGGCAGAGGTGTAAGTAAAGTCCCCATCACAAGAAGCTATTATTTTGTAAATAAAGAACTTCTACTAAGTTACGTAGCGACAATTCAATCAACAATTTAGCGGTTTATTGCGCTGTCGTCTAACGTTTTGTGGTACTGGAACTCAGACGCGTTCAGTACCACAAAACATTAGACGACAGCGCTTTATATCGCTAAAATATAACACAACCAAGTGAAATTGCTCGTTAGTTTCGTATTACACGTATGTTACTTTGAGTAGATTGAATTTGGGATTATTTGGTTCCTTACGTAACTTAGTAGAAGTTCTTTGTTTACAAAATTTATAGCTTCTCATGACGAGGACTTTATAATACATCCACATTTCTCAATTTATGATATATATAAATCTGCAAATGAGTAGTTTAGATAGTGATACTTATGCCAGTATTACTTCATAACACAAGAGCAATTATTTACAAATTTCATGTAAAAAATTCAATAATAAAGTATGTTATTTTATTATAGCACTTTAATCACTTAAACAATGACTAGATTTTCCTTAGAATGAGTAAGTGCAAGCCAGTGATATGTCATGAATGCAATATTAATTAGTCTCAGTTCATTGACCACATTAAACATAGTTGTAGGTAGTTATTATGATAAATAATATTATATTTAATAATACATTGTGCATTTTTAGGTCAGGACACACACTCGATTTACACTCAGTATTATAGTGTAGGATTTCTGAAAAGGCAGTAAGGTACTTTAACAGTTGTAATGAACTGCTACTGGAAAACGTTCATAGGAGACAGTTCTTACATTTTTGAGTAATTCCTAAGTGCATTCACAGATTTTGGAAAACTGGCACAGTCATAAAGACGTAAGATTTTCTTTTTAACCGACTTCCAAAAAGGAGGAGGTTATATGTTCGACGCGTATGTATGATTTCTCCGTCAATTTTGGACCGCATTTGAAAATTCTTTTTTTGTATGAAAGGGTATGCTCCCGGATTGGTCCCATATAAATTTTATTAACTTTGCTTGGATAGTTTTTGAGTAAGCTTCAATAATACGTATTTTTCCCACTTAGTATATGTGGATGATATGATGATAACTTCCTGTGACTGTTATTTACATAGCAGGTACTGGTATACGAATTTGTGTGGGGTAGGTACCACAACTAAAAAGTGAAAAATAAAAACTTTTTACAAAAAAGTAGTAAGTAGTGTTTTTTTTCGGAAGTTAGTTGTTTTTTTTTGTAAAAAGTTTTTTTATTTATGCAGACAAAGTCCATAATTGTTAGTCACAAAAATTATTTTACATACTACTTTATGATGCCAATTGATGCAGTTTCTTATAAGAACTAAGATACACTTTTGGACCGACAGAGGTAAGAGCACAAGAAAAGCCACAAATCGCAATAATAAACTTATTATTGCAATTTGTGGCTTTTCTAGTGCACATATCACAAAAAATCATTCTGTATAGTAACCTAAACAACAAAGTACTTTCTAGACCAAAATAATGATAAATAAATCATAATCTGTATCCAATTGCATGCATGTCTGAATGTGGGTTAATTATTTATGACACACACTCGTATAGATTTTATTTATAAAACATACATATTGTTATGTGATTCACACAGAATCTATTGTGTGATATTTATGTGTAAATCATATTTACTTTAGGTAAGTAAATGATATAATTTTGTATAATATATTAATATAAATAATTTACTAGCTATACGCCCGTCTCTGTCTGCGTATAATACATAATGCTTTTTTGTTGTAGTGGATGTAGACGCGAATGTTAAGCCATGGTCAGGTCAAGGGTTTGTTTCCTAGGTTGGGCAATGTTTATAAGTTTTTTATTGGGAAATTCTCTGGAGTATGAATTTGTCTCTGATTTATTGCAATGTCAGTCAATAAGACTATAATATATTCATTTGCATATCCCTTTCCCAACTAAGTTGGTGTCGGCTTCCAGTCTAACCGGATGCAGCTGCTCCCTCCTCAACCCTCAGTTACTGGGGACCACAATACCCCTTTGTAAGACTGGTTATCAGACTTTCGTGATTCTGACTAACCGTAAAGACTTTCATGCATGCAACTTGCACACAACTGACAAAATGTGGAAGTACGGCCGTTTGCCCACCGCCACGTCGACGGGAACGAGATGACCGCGCCGAATTAGCGATAATACATTTACAATGGCCAAGTGTCCACCGCACGTCCGTCAACCGAGCGCCCGACCCGGCCCGGCCCCCGAAATTGTCGCCGGTTCAACCTAGGTATCCTCCTAGTTTGTTTTATTTCTACGAAAACGCGCTTATCCCCCACAACAGGGATATCAAACTGAGCCGAAGAGTTCGGTCGCGGTGGACAAACGATCGCTGTCAACGGGACGTCAGGTTCGATTCGAATGCTGGGGCCACGCTAGCGGTCAACGTCAAAGCCCATCATCGCCATAAACTACGCTGTAATTATTACGATAATTAGACTGGCCACACTTGAACGGTCAACGTCAATGCTCATTTGCCGCCAAGTTATTGCCTAACGTCAAACGCCATTGATGTGAATGCCGTTGTCTAATTCTCGCGATAAGTTGTGGCTACACTTACGGTTAACGTCCATCATCGCGATGATCAACGTCGTTTCCCGTTGGTGTGGCCCCAGCAGAATAATCTCGTTCCTCGTTGGAGTCTCGTACCTCCTCCTACGGGAATTCGCTATACGGTCGTGACGTCATGTTAACAACTGTATTTCGAGGCAGAATTACTAGTCGTGTTATTCGCAGACATATGACGGGTTGTATTACAACGCTTATCAGACTGCACCTCTGTCATATCAGCAACTATAATCCTAGTTATGTATAATGTACGTTATCTAACTATCACATAAACTCCGTGAAAAACTTGCTTGATTACTTACTATTTCAAGTCGTTTGAGCCGTTTTCTGTTGCTCGTAACGTGGCTCTGTGGTAATGGGTCCGGCTGACGTGTCGTAGGTCCTGGCTTCGAACCCAGCAGGCATTCGAAGACATGTGACATCACCAAATTCACCAGCCTACATACAGCTCATTCATATTTAATCTGGCAAGTCTTAATAGTATTTTCTGCTGAACTTTAAACAGCTCATCTGCACCATCTCCCAACTATGTTGGGGTCGGTTTCCAGTCGAACCAGATGCAGATGAATACCAGTATTTTACATGGAGCGACTGTCTATCTGACCTAAACAACTCAGATCCATCGGGTATTAGGATGCCCCATGGTAAAACTGGTTGTCAGACTTTCAGGCTTCTGAGCCTTCTGATTACTCGTAACGACTGCCAAAGCGAACAACAGTAACTATCGTACAAAAGTTTTGTGTGAAGTGTCCGCCGACATGGCATAGCTAAAAGGTAAAACAAAGCTTGGCTCTCCGGCCGTTAAGTACCTATGCAGGCACCGTGTGTTCAAAATGGACCGGTTTTGATAAACGATGTGTCCGTCAATTTGTCCGTTGTCTACACAACACAGCGCGTGGCATGCGGTAAATTGTTGTGCGTCTATCTCATAGAAGGGAATATTTTAAGTTTACTAATAGATATAAGCCCGTTTTCACTAACGACACCAATATTATGGCTTAAAATCGCGCTGTTAGATTTTCAACTCTCGGCTCAGTGCTGAAAGGTGAAAAAGAAACGGGCAGTATTAAGAGCGTTTATTCTGAAAGTGTGCAACGTCGCAAATATAATATGTCAAACATTTCGCTGTTTCGATATTTTGTATGGAAATAAGAAATGTGGCTAACTAGCGAACTAGAATATTGATTATGAAATGCAATAATTAATATCGTAACACCGAATAAAAAAAAAAAGTATTTGGAAACTTTCCAAATGCCTTTTTTACACCTAAAACGGTTACAACATCAAATTCAATGTTATAATTGCAATTCATTATTAATATTCTAGTTCGCTAGTTAGCCACTTTTCTTATTACCATACAGTAATATTGCCAAATTAATCAAAACAGGTAAATTTTTGACAGCTATTAGCGATGTTGCTAACTTTTAGGATAAACGCTTTTAACGAGGAGTAGGAAAGCACGTGAGTCATTCTGTAGTTTCTGCGAGATTATGCAGTATGTAAAGCCCTTTTGAAGGTGCTTGTCCGGGTCATGGTCTAATAAAACAAGGTCTGGCATTCCGGGACTAACACATGCTTACGTCACTATCCAATTGCCGCTCTATTGCAACAAAACACGATTAAGGAAAGATTTTCAGAAACCATTCTGTTAAAAAATATGTACAAAGCTTTTAAATTGTCGTTTCGTGTGTCTAATCAAACGAAACAATTCAATTTAAACATAACCCAACGTAATTGTTAATTAAAACCTCATTGTTTTATCGTATTCGCACAGGTAATAAAGGTGGTTGGGGAGTTATTATTACAAACTTCTGGTAACACAGATGTGATGACGTAGTTTTGTGTTACCCACGTGACCACTTAGTTTCGGAATGCTATACCTGGCGAAGTATATTATTATACCATGGTCCGGGTCTACTACTAACTACTATTACTAACACTAACTTCGACTGCCCAAGAGCTTTGCGTTTTTGTTTGAAAGGTATAGATACCGGTCTAACTAAGCACATGAGACTCAGCTTCGACACTCCGATGACAACGCATCTGCAAAGCTTCTGATTTTGCAGATGTCCATATGGGTCTCTGGCCACTTACAATTTCGTCCTGAGACTCCATACCGTTATGAATAGAAGTGGTTATTGTAATCAAAACGAGATAATCTAGGTCAAAAGCCAGACGCTCTATAAATCCTTAATACTCAGCCGTATCTGGAATTCTGGAGACCGGAAGCCTATTTTTAGGAAAATACAAAACAATATTTAGGGAAGCTCTAAAAATAAACTTGTCATTTCAACCCAACTCAGAATAAAAATAAAAAAAAGTTGAATGTCAGTGTTAAAAAACAAATGTCACTGACCTCTAAATGTAACGCATGTCATTCTAATGACATGTCAGAAGTAGTAGACTCGAATCTTTCACAATTGTCGGCGAACAATGGACAGATTTTTTTTTGCAAAAATGTGCGTAAGTTTTTTTTTAAGCTTTTGGGTGCTGATTTGTTGAGTTAGACAGTTTTTTTTTGTTTTGTTTGATTTAGTGATGCTGGTGTTGATTGTCTATTTCATGACCTATGTTATATCCTCTATAACTCTTTGTGGGTCACACTTACCACTTGGAATGGTACTTTAAAATTACGTTTTGCTATTGCACAAAAAAAAAAACTAAAATCATCAAAATAACCCTACTAGACGCGAGTTGGGTTACCTTCCGTCCAGATTTGTTCGGCAATGTCCGGCTTTTTCGCCCCCCATTTGGACTTTGTCCGGCCTTTTCATTTATCCGGACTTTTGGACTTTTTTTAGAAAATATAAAAGTCAAATCAGCTCTGAAAAAAAAAAAAAAACGCGGACGTTTTTTGAAAATGTCCAGCTCCTTCTCAGGACTTCGAAATAACCCTATATCTATTTAATATAACCCCTATACTGTACGTGAGTAGGTACTGTGAGGCGCACCCTAGATAGTCAAAACCGCAATACGCTGGCTGCCAAATTTATACCCGAACCATGACCTTTTCTCATGTACTTCAAGAAAAACATTCAAAATCTTAGCCCATTCGCAAACAGCTCGTATTCGTGTGTAAGATTGTTGTCCAAGAGTTCATTAGGTGCTGCAAAACTGCAACGTGTCGGGGGCTTAGCAGGTGCAACGGTGTGGCGTGGAAGCACAGGAAGATGCATGTGCTTCCTGTTACCGGCGCCCATATCCTTGAAACCGGTACACAGAAACGCTGCTTGTCGGTGAATTGGTTCGCGACCGTTAGTCAATATGGCACAACGAATTTGTTTTTTTTGTATTGCGTCTTCTCTGTCACTCATACCTGTGTCTGTTTCTAAGCTCGATGTGCTAATATATCAGCGGCCTGATAATCCTACTAATGTGTTTGGATGTTTGTTACTCAATCACGCTAAAACGGCTGAACGAATTTGAATGAAAAGCCACCACCAAAAAGGGTGCAATTTAATTTTTTTTCGCGGCTTTCAATCTGACTTTATTCATTAGATGCAGCATAAAATGACGGAACAGAAGTTAATTCATAAGCGGTGACATATCCTAACATCAGTCAACCGACTTAACAAAAAAAAAAAACAAGTTCAAATATATTATCTGGGACTGCTTTTGTAGAAAAATCGTTTATCAATTCATTTTCGTGATAGGTTTTTCCAATACCGACTAAGGTGTCAAGGACGGCCGCGGTAAAAATCAAATGGGCAACTTCCCATAGTGATTTGGTCATTGCCATGTCAAAGCATACAGTTGGTTTATAACCTGGATACAGCATACTGTTTATCGCAATATTTCCACAAAGAACTGTTTCTCAAAGACTTTTAAAAACGTCTGTGTGCTGGCTATTTCTCCACTACACCAATTTTGATGCTAAAGTAGTTCAAAACTTCGTCCCTAACACAAAAACTGAATCGAATAAATCTCAAACGAAATAACAATTTATTAATAAAATAACTTCATGTGTACTTTTATTTGAGAGTCTAGACATTTATAGTATTCTTGGCTGCGTTCCAGACTGAAACGCAGGCAGAAATAAAGCCATATACGACAATAAGCGCGCCTTAAATTGTTTCTAGCTTTCCGATCTGCATTTGGCAGGCGGATTTAGTGTGAAAAAGATGAGTCAATAGCTTTAGAAAGTACATTACGACGATGGTATTTAAAAATCACGTTGTACTTTACAACTTTTGAAATGAAAACTTCTTTAGGCTCATCACGCTCGGGTACGGTGACGCTGAATCGGGTATACTCGGCTCCAGTAGGTCGGCGGTGACGCTCAACGCGTCTCGCGTATACTCGGCTCAAGTCGTTAGTTAGGTTGAAGAGTGAACGAAACTGAACCATCACGCTCGGGTACGGTGACGCTGAATCGGGTATACTCGGCTCCAGTTGTAAGTTTTCCCGTCTGTCCTGTGGTCATAATCACACAGCCTCTTTTATTAAGTCACTTTGCCCATCAGCCGCCTACCCTCTGGTCCAAAATCCTCAAAAGTTCACATGCTTCTCAAAAACGTATGGTTCCAATTCATCTAAAGTAGTAGTATTCACAGATGTGAATAAGCTAGGCTGCGCATACGCCGGTGACGTCATTGGCGCGCTGCCAGACCGCCGCGGAAACAGCGCCGCTCTAGTCATCGAGTGTGTTTACGTGTTGCATTCTACCACACCGAGCCGGGTTCATTAAAAACATGGGTTTTTGTTATGATTTTTTATTTCTGAAGTGCAAGGGTTCGAACGTTTTTATTCAGTTTTTACACCCGTCTTACACCAACAGGAGAATTTTGACACTTCTCGTTATTCTAATAAGATAGTATTAAGAAGCCTGCGTAGTTCTGATGATAATACAGTATTATGGTGTCATCTGGCGTGGTCCGTCAAGTCATAGGTCTCGAATTCGAACCCAAAACACGCACCTCTGACTTTTCGGATTCATGTGCGTATTGTATAATTATCACTTGCTTCAAAAACGGTGAAGGAAAACATCGTGAGCAAACCGGCATGCCTGAGAGATATTTCTCGACGGCATGTGAAGCCAAGTCAGAGGCCCATGGGCGGCTTTAAAACTCTGACACCAGGTTAGTCACTAACCACACAAAAAGACGAAGATCTGGCGTGGTGGTCAGTCTCACTGCGTGATATCGTGTTACCTAGTATCTTGGTTGTACAGATCAGATAGGCAGTCGCTCTATGTAAAATATTGGTATTCATCTGCATCCGGTTAGACTGGAAGCCGATCGATAGTTGGGAAAAGGCTAGGTAAAATTCAAAGTGATTTATTCAAAATGGGCTGAGAATCAGCTCTTTTCGAACGTCAAAATTACATAAGACAGTCCCCCAAATACGCCCGCCCTTCAGCACTTCCTAGTGCTTAGCTGGAAAGAAGAAGTGGCGCAACAAACTCCCCAGCAGCACAGCTGTCTGTAGATGAAAATGGCGTGGATGTGTGTGATCTGAAGATGAAACCTTGGTCGATTCTCTGCATGATTACACCCGTCACCTAGGGTTATAATTGAAAACGTATGCCTTCCTCTTCAAATTGGAACACAGCTGATTTCCGGCAGATATGTAGATTGTAGGTGTTGTGGTGATGTTCGTGTTCACCATGGTTTGTTCGTTCGCGCATAGACGCCTCAACAGTGTAAAGTAATAAACAACTTAGTCACCATTGTTTTGCCATGTCCGAACCATCGGTGCGTGCCTTATCTATGTTTCCAGTGATTTTCAATCGTTTACCAAAGGTTCTATACTAAGTATGGCAGTGTGTGTAGTTTTAAATGTATCTCTCTATATCATCATAATCGCTCTCCTGCCCTGATTCTAATTTATTACTACTACTGGTCGGCACAACATGTATTTTTCACCCCCAGTCACCCCCTTTTTAACCATATCATCTTTCACACCGTCCATCCATCGTTTCTTGTCTTCCCTACTCGATCCTCGTCTTTCTTGTCTATTTTTATGACAGAGTTATAAAGTACGAATGCAGTTACTAAGGGAAGATGCTGGCGTCAAAACTAACCTTCTTCCAAAAATAAAAAATATTTTATTACTAAAATAAAAGTAGCCTTTTTTGTTAGGGTGGGAAATTATCAAATAATTTCTCCCGCTCCGTTCAGAGCGGCGTTCAGGCGTGTCAGTCTCTTACTGACTAAAACCCACCCGTGTTCCTTCAGTTGTCTGTACATTACCAGGGGCCACGGTATCTCTTTCGGAGTTTCTCGCGATCCCGGAAATAAAAAAATAAAAAAATTATAACATCAGCTATCCAGCCAGTGAAAGTCCCGTCAATATTGTTCCTTTTTTTAGTGATTAGCTGCAACAAACACTTGAACCTTGAGCTGACCTAGCGTAATACGGAGTTTAATAGAATAAGAGGCCAGCTTATGCTGGTTTTATTTAGCGAAGGTCCGATGGCCGGTGGAGGAGACGAGTCCTGGAGTGGAACTCCCCCTAGCGACGATCTTAAGAAAGTGTCACCGACAACAGACTGAATGCGGAAGGTCTAGGTCAGGGTGTTCTGGCGCAGCCTGGGAGACACCTACTTCCAGCAGTGGACTGCGATAGGCTGAGTTGATAGATGATTATACTGGTATTGTTACCACTGACGAACTGGTTACTCCCAGGTGTGCCGCAGCCTACTGTATGTAACGGACACCTGGGGCAGTCAGTTTGCTGCCGGACTCCAAAAGTTCATACTTTTCGACCTGGCTAACCTACGCTTGCCGCGGTCGGGTAGTGAATGGGTAACCATCCATTTCATATCGAGAAAGCCGTGCCTCGGAAAGCACGTTAAGCCGTTGGTCCCGGCTGTCATTCGTGGATCTTTGACAGTTGTTACGGGTAATCAGAAGCCCGAAAGTAAGACATCCAGGTTTACCAAGGGGTATCATGTTATCTGTAGCTAGTTCTTTTTTATTTTAGGAGCTCGTGGCTAAGTAATAACAGCGACACGGGTCGACCCATCAGATTAAGCTATGCTTGCCAAGGTTGCCCTGAGGATGAGTGACCATCTTTACAGAGACTTCTCCGTGCCTCGGAAAGCACGTTAAGCCGTTGGTCCCGGCTGTCATTCGTGGATCTTTGACAGTCGTTACGGGTCGTCAGAAGCCCGAAAGTCTGACAGTCTTACCAAAGGGTATCGTATTACCCAGTAATTGGGTTGTGCAGGTCAGATAGGCAGTCGCTCCATGTAAAATACTGGCATTCAGACTGTAAGCCGACCTCATACTTATTTGGGAAATGGCTAGGCAGATTGAAGAGAAAAGCTTTACATTTTTTCCGTCCTGTTGAACCACCAATAGAACTCCCTAGTTACGCCACAAAAGGTCACAGAGGTCTATTCCTAGCGCAGATTGGCGAATTTAATTCTTACTCAACTCATAATAAGTACCGTTACGTAAGTAAGCTCTATGACGGGGACATGGCGTACCGGTTTCGTAAAGGTTGGGGGCTGTCGATGCAGTACTATGGATGTGGTGAAGCTATGGTTTTGTGAGAGCATTGACTGAAGAGATCGGGCTATTGTTAGTATATTTTCAACATTAATGATGTAACCAATATTTTTGTAACAATATTTTCATTTAACGAGTGTTCGTGGAGTTTCTTGCCCGTTCTTCGCCATAGGAACCTACTACGCTTTGGAATGGGCAACTAGCTTCATCTTTCTGACTGACCGACTCCTTGATAATTCAAAAGTGCCTGTAATTGGTTTATTTGAAATAGTTGGTTTAAGATTCTAGTTTATGGTTTTATAAGAGAATTTTAATGACTTAACCGAAGATATTGTTCCATTGTTGGCTCTAGAAGTATTTTGTACCAAAATTAAGCTTTTGTTAGAAGATCCAAAATTATTTCAAGCGTCTAAATTTATTTACAAGATCTTTTAAATGGTGTCGGCTAACTTCCTAGCCTTTTCTCAACTATGTTGGGGTCAGCTTCCAGTCTAACCGGATGCAGGTGAATACCAGTATTTTACATGGAGCGACTGCCTATCTGACCTCCACAACCCAGAAACTGGGTAATACGATATCCCTTGATAAGACTGGTGTCAGACTTTCGGGCTTCTGACGACTCGTAACGACTGTCAAAGATCCACGAATGACAGCCGGGACCAACGGCTTAACGTGCTTTACGAGGCACGGAGGAGTCTTGGTATGTAAAGATGGTCACCCATCCACTGACCAACCCCGGCAAGCGTAGCTTAACCTGATGGATCGACCAGTGCGGCTGTTGTTACTTAGCCACGAGCTCCTCTAATTAACCTAAGTTATAGTTTTCTCCAAAAAAAAAAAAATGTATCGACAGTCTCATTCTCATCGCAATGATGCCGATGCGATGGTCCAGCTTGCCTTGATGTGTCGTGCATGGCAGGGAAAAATATCATTTTTTTATTGAGCCAGCTCATTAGTAGAACTCGTCGGGAATTCTTCAGGTTATTTTACGATAACACAGTACTTTAAATACTTTTGTTATAGCTTGTTAAGCGAAGTTGGAAAGGTTATCTGCTACATTGATAGTATTTAATATTTATTTTGTAAACAGTTCATGCCTAATTTCATAATCGGTTTGGTAGTTCTTGAGCTGCAACAATATGTACTGCATTTTTAGGTCAATTAGGTATCTGTTTTTCTGCGCCAGAGTCAGGTTAAAAGTTGTAATTATTGGCAATTTAAGACATAGCTGGAAGGTGGAATATCATAATTTCAGCCAAAAGACATCCACTGCTGAAGATAGGCCTCCCCGAAGCACCGCGACTTCGACCAGTTCTGTGCTTTTCGCATCAGCGGATTCCTGCGGCCTTCACAAGGTCATCCTTCCATCTTGTGGGTGGAATATGCCACATTATAATTTTATTATGTCATCTATATAAATAAAAATGAAATGCTGTTCGTTGATAACCGCATCACTTGAGTACGGTTGGACCGACTTCGCTATTTGTTGTTTTAAAATGTTCGTAATTGTCCGAATTAGGTTTTTATTATAATATTTTTGTTTTTTTTTTTAATCCTGGAGAAACTGAACGTCCTTTTGTCTATGCGATTTTTGTATTATTTATTCATTTTCCCACTCAAAAAAGGCACAAGGTCTGGCGGGCTTCAACCAAGGGTGGTGAAGAGATTAGATGGCAGGTACTCTGTTTGAGAGGAAAAAAAAAAAAAATATCATGATAAAATTATAAATAAAAATGGTATAACAGTACATAAATAGGTTAAAAACATATAATACACATACATACATAATTATTTACTATAATATATACCAATCATTATTTAAATTTGGACAGGATAACATCTATCGGGTTAGCTGCTGCTAGTAAATAATAAATAGCTGTTAGTGGAGTGCGTACCTTTAATTGAGATAACGTCTACTATAAAAATACTTTGCTGTTAGCTCTTACATAACTTGTTTAATGTTTTGCTAAAAATGACCGTTAAATTGTTTAAAACGTTGGCAGAATTTTTATCTAATCTCGAAAGCTGGTTTGAATGCTTTCTCATGCTCGATTCCTAGAATTTACGGACTGTTATCGGTTTAAATGAAGTCTTTTGAATCTTTACCAATAATTAAGTAAATACCTCATAGCTTTGCATAGTAGACGAGGGTCCACTCTCTCTTAGACTCGTTATGAACGAATGACTTGTACTGAGAATCTATATATATGTATAAAAATCAATGCCACTTTTCGTTGTAATTTGATAACTCAAGAACGGCTGGGTTGATTTAGCTGATATTGGTTTTGAAAATGTTTGTTATAGTCCAGGGAAGGTTTAAACGGTGAGAAAATTAGGGTAGGGTAGGTAGGGAAGGCAGGGTTTAAAGCTACCCGTGCGAAGTCGGGGCGGGTAAAGCTAGTACAATATGAAATTAAGTCACCAATGCACACGTACATCTGGATATGTAATTGCGAAACTGGGCATTAAGAGGTCATATGGAAGTAGCTATCACAGGATTCACACGTAAAACTACTTACGAATCTATTTAAATGCCCAGCAATAAAAAATGGTGGCATTGGTAAGCAAAAAGATTAATTTTCTATACTAATATTATAAAGAGGAAATATTTGATTGTTTGTTTGTTTGCATTGAATAGGCTCCGAAACTACTGAACCTATTTGAAAAATTATTTCACTGTTGGGAAGCTACACTATCCCCGGGGGATATAGGCTATATTATATTTTCAAAAAAAAATGGGATCCTTATTAAAAATCCTATAATGTAACCCAAGGTGAAAAAAAAAATACCTAAAATATTCTTTACATTGCGTGCGCTGCGAAAACTGGGGTAGGTAGGGTAGGTAGTTGTTTAATAAGAACCGAGCATCAGTAGATAAGTCCTATTCCTAGCTAGGGTTACTTGAGCTGCCAGTCTCTTAATAATTTATACTAGATGTTAAACTGCGATGCTCCGGTAAAAGACCATACAAAGTGGTGACATGTAAAGATTGAAACCTTCTAAATACATATGAATGTGTTACTAATTCCCTTTAGCGAGTGATTGCGAAAGAGTTTAACCTGAACAGGGTTTGTTTACACTTTCATCAGATCCTTGTGGAACATACTATAGTAAAATTCGGACAAATTCTGTCGGGTTTTCGCCAGACTTCAATATGTCACATCGAGTGTTAAAAACTCAAACCATTTATTTGAAATAAACCAATTATAGGCACTTTTGAATTGTCAAGGGGTCGGTCAGTCAGAAAGATGAAGCTAGTTGCCCATTCCAAAGCGTAGTAGGTACCTATGGAGAAGAACGGGCAAGAAACTCCACGGGCACTCTTAAATCAAAATATTGGTTTCCTCATTCATGTTGAAATTATACATGTGATAACGATGTAGAAAGACGTGCACGTTAAAAGCGTCCGTAAAAATCAATAAAAAAAAAATAAGCCGCTAAGAGATACTAATACATGTGTGACAGTGTCTTTCTAACCTCGATATTTCTTTCTTAATAATAACACACGGTAATGTACTCCATGAAAGCACTATGTATTCAAAAAATATTATCTCGACATAACTTGCAGCATGACTAATAGATAGCTTTCAGTGGGGAAGGCACTTTAAATAAAACCGGTTTCATATCAATATCGTTGAACTTTTAGCGTTCTTGCTTTACGGCCGGTGAGCTTGCAAAAAATACTGTTTGAAAGAGGGTAAGCAGAGGAGAAGCCTCGTTTTGAGTAGTAACTCATCTTTAATTGACGCTAATAGAAAGTGAAACAAAACGATCAATTGCGATTGACAATTTTAACGTGATTGATTCGCAAAATGATCGTCTACTAAATGCAATTGGAGTGATTGACAATATTACTTCAATAGGGATGATGCCTGGGTAAAAAAGAAATTCTAATTAGTCCGTCAGTCAGATAATAAAAAATATTAGACACGTATTTTTTGCTATAACATATTAATACAAAATTATTTAGATATAATATAACGCATTTAAGTCGGGGAGTTGGGGTCGCTACGTCACAAGTAAGCATAAAATCTACATACTCGTGACGTCATGGCACACTTTAAGTGCACAAGGTTTTCAAAAGCTTCGTGTCCAAAATGCTATCTCAAATCTCCGAGACACAATGCATCAACGGCCGAATCTTCTTTCTCATTCACTCTCATATAAAACTATATCTGTCTCGCTCCAGCCAGGATTTCGGATACCGGTTTTGGTTCATGTAAAAAAATAACCGTCTTGTTTCTTATATCCTTAATAAGACTAACTATAGTATAGTGAGAACGTTAGAAGTAAAAATAGTTTCTTTTTTAAAGCTATAAAAAAGGATATATTGGTAACTGCCATTTTTTAAATGCATTGACCAAAAGAGTGTACATACACCGTTTTTTATTTTGATGAGATTGTAGCGTTACCAGACGTCCCGATTTTGGCGGGACGTCTCGATTTTAGCCCGAAATTTAATTCTGTCAATGCTTTACCAAAGGTAGATGACAGTTAACAGATGATGACACTTCACTTTTCGTCTAACACTGACCTGCTTTAAGGCTTGTGCAGACCAGCGCGACTTGTCGCGCGACGCGACACCTGTTATTGTTATACCGTGAAGTTTTCTTAGAAATTGTATCGTCGCGTCACGCTGGTCTATACGAGCCTTTATACGTGTATTACAAATAACCTCCCTGAGGCACTTAGTTTTTTGATTTAGGTCTAATTGCAGCACAAATCAATCAGTAGGAAATTTTAGTAAAATCGACACAAATGCTTATCGAAGAAATCTTTTTGATGTTGATGTAATGAAAACGTTATCATTTGTAAGCAAATCATATTGAGTTTATAAAATAAATCTTATCTTTAACACTGTGAATCAAACCTGTATGAATCGAGTAATATCAAAGTCAAACTAGGCTAAGAATCAGCAATTTTTGAACGTCATAATTACATAAGACAGTCCCCCAAAACGCTGGGAAGAAGTGGCGCAACAAACTGTCCAGCACAGCTGTCTGTTCAGTTAGAAGAACTTGATTCTATACAAAAGTGTACAAAGTAATAATTCACATTACGAAACACAAACATTTTTAAAGGCAATAAGTCGTCTTTATCAGAAGAGGTCTTATTGTCATTACAATTACATCTCCTAGCCCGCAAACCCACGCTTTGTTAAGGAGATGTAATTAAATGAAACACAATAATATTCTGAATAATCATATATCTCTGATCACATTATGAATGAACAATAATGTAAACGACATTCCCTCGAGTACGTAAGACGCGAGGGTAGCCTAGTCACCAATCACCATGATCACCATTATCCCAGTCGCCATATCCCAATCATTATTATTCAATGCCGACTTCGATCCAACTTTGCGATCTTTCCTTCTGACGGGGGCCGGCTTACTAGTACTCTGGGTTACGTCAAGTTGACAGCTGTCATAATCGTTCCAAAATCAAGTCCGTAAGTTTGGCATCGTAAAACCTTTAGATGCGCCGTCAAATGATTATGCCATTATTTGTTTTTTTGTGTTGTTTTTTTTCCACCAAAACTGTAGCTAAACAATACATGTAACCTCTATCCCTGCCTTCCTGCATCTTAAAAGCGAGAACATTCTGATTCCGGTTATACTAGCAGTGAACTCGGTTACCTACATAACGCCAGCTATTAATAGAGTCCATGTAATGAATGGGGTTCCCTCAGGATGGTATAATGGTTGTTTTAAGAGTTATAGCTGTTGTATCTTTGGTAAAGGGGAAAGACAGTCGTTTTGAAACGCTTTTAAAAGTATACTTTTGAAGCGATTTTTAACCGACTTCAAAAAGGTTTTTTATTTTTTCGTGTTTTCTTTACGCTATTACTCCGCAAATTATGAATTGATTTTGATGATTCTTTTTTTGTTTGGTAGTTCATACTTCAGAGGTCCCATATAAATTATATTAAATTTGCTTGGGTAGTTTTTGAGTTATCTTCAATAATACGTAGTTGTGGTACCTACCCCACACAAATTCGAATACCACTACCTGCTATGTAATTAACAGTGACAGAAACTTATCATCATATCATCGACATAAGCTAAGTGGGAAGCCTATGTGGATGATAAGTTCCTGCCACTGTTATTTAACAAACAACAAACAAACTGTTATGTAAAAAATACAACCGACTTCCACAAAAAACCTACAATGTGAAAAATAACTTTAATTTCGGAAGTCGTTGGCATAAAACAAAAAAAAAAAGAACCAAGGACACCGTGTTCCGAAACTAAAATTATTTTTCACTTTTATAGTGTATTTTATTTTTGGAAGTCGGTTGTTTTTTTTTGCGTTCCATTTTCGATCTTTCGCCTATTATCCGTCATCCTGCTGCACTCACAAATTACATTTCAAATGTCCACATACCTACGACTCGCGTAGTGACATAAGCAATGGAATGGTAGCTCTCAATTGACCACAGGGTCACTGCCATTAGCCGGATCACATTCGGAGATACAGTCATTTTGTGCGTCTGGGATATGAAGCTAAACTTTATTATGTTTAGACTGGTAGTGGGACTAGGTCATTTTGGGAAATAGAGTAGGTATTATTAGGGTGTTTGAAAAATTGAAAAGAGTATGTTGAGATTTAGTCATGGTGAGACGATATTTTCAATCAATTTACACAAAACTTGAATCTTTTATATACTAAAACCTTCCGCATGAACCACTCCGTCCATTGGTGAAAACCGATTGAAAATCCGTTCGGTAGTTTTTGAGTTTGTATCATTAGAAATAAATAATGTCACAGATTAAATTAATATAAAAAAACAAAAAATCAAATAAAAATGTAATAAAAAAAATTAAAAACAGGCATGAGTTTGTTATTAGCTTGTATGAATGTATGTTAGGGTGGGTACTTGGAGGTAGCAGGGACGATGGGCAGCCTGCTGGAATTCTCCTCTTGTCAATAACTTACTTTTATTTTAGACTATCTGTTCGCGGCAACATGGAACTCGTGGCTAAGTAATAATAACCGCACGGATTGATCCAGCAGGTTAAGCTATGCTTGCCAGGGTTGGTCTGTGGATGGGGTGACTATCTTAACAAATCGAGACTCCTCCATGCCTCGGTAACCACGTTAATCCGTTGGTCCCGGCTCTCATTCGTGGATGTTTGAGAGTCGTTACGGGTCGGAAGCCCGAATCGTATTACCCAGTTACTGGGTTGTGGAGGTCAGATAGGCAGTCGCTCCATGTTAAATACTGGTATTCAGCTGCATCCGGTTAGACTGGAAGCCGACCCCGATATAGTTGGGATATGGCTAGGCAGCTTGAACTTTTCGTTACTCAATTGGACTGCAGGTTTCCGTGCTGTCAGTCAGTGATTCACGATAAACTTACAGAATTATTCCGTGTGACTCTCAGGCAACTATCAATTGACTCCCTTCTCCTGAACGATGATTAATAAGAATTCGACCTTCAGGTCACCCGCGATAACGATTGACGACAACTGTCGCTCAGTATTTATTGACAAATTGTACATAATGGGTGCCTGACAGTTTTGATTGATCAGCTATGTCGTAGGTATTACTGGTGCATTTTCCTTGCAAGAAATGGGTAGCTTGCTAACTTCGGCTGTCTTGTTGATGTGTAACATCTCTGCTTTTGCTTTCCTGCAATCTGTGGGAGTGATTTCGTGAAAAGGGACGGAAGTATGTAACAGGAAGCCGGGGAAGCGCGCGCTATTTGATTTGACTAACGAACGCGCGTGGTGCTAGAGTTGGGCGTCGGGTGAGATGTCAGACACATCATATATATGACTACTGTAAGGCTCGCATGTTTTTTTTTTTTGTAATATTAACGTATTATAAAATCACGCCGGTTTTCCCCGAAAGGATAGGCAGAGGTGCACCTGTAGCTACACCCATATTTTGCTAGTTATGTTTAAGTCCCATGTAATAGGGGGTGAGCCTGTTGCCATCAACCGGGCACAAATCCAGTCTCCGTGCTGCTACTGAGAAATTTCCAATGAAAATACCCAGCAACACTTCCCGACCTGGGAATATAACCCAGCTATCTAATAACGCAACACATTTTCGTAAACGATTACGACTCATCTGTTTCATTTTGACAGCTCAACAACATTCATTGCGTTATTTACGTTGTTGAGTAGTTTTTTTTTCTTCGAACTTATGGAGCAATGGTTTTGCAATCTGTTTCAAACCGAATCAGATTCTTATTGATCGTGTATTACGCAATTAGGGTACAGAACCACTAAACCAACGACGTAAGTGTGTGAGTGTGTCGTGTGTAGTGTGTAGGAAATAAAACACTATTAGTACATCAATATTTCATGTGAATTTATTTATTCATCAGCTGTAGCGTCTGTAGTCTGGAAGTCATTGTTTTGAAAATATTACAGTGATAATAAATAAAACAAAGAAAATAATAACAATTTAAAAAAGCATTACCTACATTAATATTTAAAATTAATTACGCATTTAAAATGTATCAATAGCACTAATACATAATTTTAGGTTAATAATTTAGTACCTACCAATAATTTAAATAATCACCAACATTGTATTTAAATTAAAAAAATCATCCAGTATTGAAACAAACACATTAAAAAAAAACACTACATTCCACATCACAACATTACTAGTCTTAATATTTATTAATCATAATAATTTAACTTAATATTAATTCAAAATCAATATAAATTCAATTCAAAGAAATGTTACATGTCAATAAAATTCATTAATATGTAATGTCAACCAACGAGGATTTGTTTTATAATATGAGTCATACTCATAAATAATTATAAAATGAATACAGTACTTATCATAACAATGTCCAACATTGTATTGCTTTTTGAACGTTTCTTTTTCGAGATTTTAGGCGCCATGTTGAGTTTATGTCATAATTTCAAAAACCTTTATGTATTTCTACACGATTCTACAGTGACATGTTATTCTTTGTAACTCATATTATCAGCATTCTCTAAGAAAATAACTCCGAAGTAGAGCGGACACTCCGAGATAAGATACCGAATCACTTGTAGATAGTGACTTATTGGAGGGTGGGTGCACCGGTTGTCGGCATGCTCGGAGATTTGTGATTTTATCGGGGCCGTACGCAGACGACAGACTATCTGAAACGCACTGTTAAACAGCATTATGTTAAATTTCTAGCAAAAATGTGAATCACTTGTGTTCGACTTAATAAATAAATAGAATAAATTATAATTAAATGTGTGGATAGCCAAATTACTTTGCTGAATTTGTTTTAAAATGAATTACATTGATATTTTTTTTGCCTGTAATATGAAATAAGACTATCGATAATTACAAAAATAAGCGTATGATTCCTGGAAATAAATAATGTTTACCTTTTTTTCTGTTTTGGCTGTTCTATACACGTAATAAGCAATGATAAACGCAGAAAAAACTCAACTGAGCCGTACCTAGCCATTGTCTCATACAAGCGCATTTGATTATTCTACGGCGCGGTTAACACACCGTACAGTTAAGCAACCGTGCTTTATTGTGCGTCCCAGACAAGATTGCATAACAAGTCTGTCGTCTCAGTAGCCCCTTAGATCTTATTTATGCTTCTGTTTGTCTTTTTGGAAGGCAGTAGTTTCCCTGGATAATGACACCAGAGCAATTTTTTTTACGATACAATCTATATAATCTACCACAGACATGTTCGTGTCAAGTGTTCGACTCAAAGTTTTTTTTTTTTTTCTAAAATTATGTAATTAAACTACGCCAAAAAAATGTCATAGGGACATGGCAGTGATAGATATTCATTATATCGTAAAAAAATATATTATTTGCAACCAGGGAGAAAACAGATGTATAATTTAGTATAGAATAGACGCCAACGACCACGTGACCGCGTTCCCTTTTGATTTTCCTTATGAGAAAAGCAAATAAGGAAAATAAATGAACCGAATGCACAATCTCTTTCATGAAATCGCTTATCGCGTCTTTTCGGGATTACTATTTAATTAAATACATGAATGAACACAGTGTTCTGTTAATTAAGTTTATCGGCACGGTGGAGTAGTCATTAATGTGCCTTCAAAGAGAAGTACTATATAAAAATATAAAAAATAAAAAATGATGAAAAAAAAGAAGTATGTAAGGACCGTAGTGGCGTTCTGTAGTTTCAGCATTGGAAAATGATGTGAGCTTATGTATTTTATTTTATTGGGATCTCCAACAAAGAATACACCTTACATGCTATAATATGAAGACAAGAACAACAATATATGTGCTCCCTCAATTATAGGAGACCACATCATGCAATAAAAACAAGCAAACAGTATATTAAAAATGGAAGTAGCCCTAAAAGTTAAAATTATATTATATAGTATTATACTAGTACATTATTAATTAATTTGGTAATCTGAATTTAAATTGAATAAAAATTAAGATTGAAATAAAGATTAAAAAGCAACGAACACGTATTAGAAAAAATTGTACTTACAGACAAATAAAAATAGAAATAGCGAACAATGCATTACTAGGCAGGCAGTTCAACATTTACATAATTATCATTTAATTGCGAATGGATTTGTGACTTATATTTACCCAGATTATTAGAAAAGATGTATATGTCTTCTAATGAACATGATAAAGCATTGTAGTGTTGGATCATCCTGGAAACCGGTGAATGTTTACCCAGATTTGTTCGGTATCGTGGGGCCTTGAGTAATGGGCGAGGATAACGCGGCATTCTGGCCGGGACATTAAGATTTATTTTGCTAAGAAGATCTGGACAGTCAATACTATTATTAAGCAATTTGAACAGGAATGTTAAATCAGAGACTGTACGGCGAGACCTGAGACGAATGATTTTAAAATAATTCAGCTTGTCTGCATATGATGTCAGATTCCTAACTTTAAACCGAAAAGCTATTGTATTGTGTTAAGCTATGGTATTTGTATATATATGGTGCTTACCAGTGGCGTTGCGTGCCTTGGCGGGGCCCCGTATAAAAATTTGTTTCGGGGCCCTTATGAAGGGTAAAGATCTCTCACAAAAGAAAAAAAATGTTTGCATAAAATTTAAAGAAATATTTATTCATCATAATTATCTATCTGTCACTTTTTCCAATTTTTTTTTACAAATAATTAAAATTAAATATACGCTCTCCTTGCCTTTTTTCGGCAAACTGATTTATTAAATCATTTATAGCTGATGATGACTTTCGTTTTTCTAAAGTTTCTGCCTCTATATATGTTTTTATTAATTTTGGCTTTCGCACGTCGGGGGCCTCCGTGGCCCGGAGGCTCCGTATAATTGATACGGCAGATACGGCGGTAGCTACGCCCCTGGTTATTACTTTGTTATCACTCCTCTCTTCTGCAATTAAATGGTATTAATATTAACTCCTGTGGCATTTGTATTAATAGGCTCCCTGATGTTATTTTTTTCTAATATATAATTCTCGTGTCACAGTATTTGTAACAAAACTCCTCCGAAACGGCTTGACCGATTCTTATGAAGTGTGTATATTCAGTAGGTCTGAGAATAGGACGTAAACGTACGACGAGACGTATTTTTCATACCCCTAAGTGATAAGGGTGGTCCAACCCATATTTTTTTGGTGATTACGCATTATAAAATACATACCTACAAGCCAAAACTTTTCCCGTTCTTGGGTCGGTAGGTAGGTAGGTGCGCCGTAGATAAGTAGGTGCTTAGTGGTACCCGTGCGAAGCCGGGGTGGGCAGCTAGTAAATAAATAAAAATGCGTGCCCGACAACAGGGTGTTCTACCCTACCGCCATTATCAATTACTTATTTATCAGTTGAGAATGTTTTTCGTAACGTTTCGTGTTCTAGTGTAGCTTTCTTTTGTTTAATACGAGACTCCACAGATAAGATACATACTTTAGCTCAGTTCACAGGAATTCTATGTAGTTCTGGCACAGTTATTTACACTAGTTTCTGCCCGCGATTTCATATTATTATTATTCATTTATTAAACAAGTTACAATGACTCATAGATACAATACATTACACATACAACAAACAATACTTACATTAACAATACAATACACAAAGCCCAATATGGTTGATTTTTATTATATTTACTTACAACCATGTTAGTGACTGTATCACTAACATAGTTGCAAGCAAATATAATATACACAAATACACACAACAAAACAATAACTGCTACAGCATTCCAGCTGAGATACGGGAGCAACGACTCACTACAGCAGTCCAGCCTGTCAGCAATAACTCCCAGGATGCTGTTGGAACTGGCTCGCACCCTGCGCACCAAGGACGCACATCTTTTACGCATTAATGCATAAAAGCAATCAACACGCAAATCCGCAAACATCCCTGATGCGCTACAGAAGCGAGGCAACCCCATCAACACCCTGAAAGCATTATTGTACTGCACGCGAAGGGCACTGTACGACCTTTGCGTAAAATGTACCCACAGGCCACAGGTGTAAAACGAGGAACAGAAGGCTCTAAAAAGTGTTTTTTTAACCTCCGTAGAAGCACGCTTAAACCTGCGGGCAATCATATTCGCTCTGACCGACAGCGCCCTCCGCTCTCTCTCAATATCGTCATCATCCTTAAGGCTAGTGGTCAAAACATGTCCAAGGTACTTGAATGAGTGCACTCTCGATAACGGTACACCATTCATCATTACTGAAGGCACCGTTTCTGGACATTTTCCACCAGCCCCAAACACCATCACGACACTCTTTTGCACATTATACAACAGGCCATGAGCACTGGCGTACCTCTCACACACACTCACCAGTTTCCTCAGGCCACAGACTGAAGCACTGAGCAGCACCATGTCATCTGCATAGCTAATGTTGTTGACACATATGCCATCTATATAACATCCGACTCTGGTGCTACTCAGCTCCCCAATCAACTGGTCCATGTACAGGTTGAAGAGTGTAGGAGAACTCAGACCCCCCTGCCTCACACCTGACTCAAGACCATATGAACTCGAGTAAGCCCCGTCCCACCTAACACTATTGACCTGGTTCCCGTACCAAAATTTAAAAATATTTATAATTTCAGGTGGTAGCTTCGCATCATTAAGCTTTTTCCAGAGAGTGTCATACGAAACCAGATCAAAAGCACTGGACAGGTCGAGGAAACAAGCGTAAACCGGAGTGCTACGGCGTGTGTAGTACTCCACAGCGTGCTTAAAGCCCAATATGGCACTATCGGTAGACAACCCAGGTCGAAATCCAAACTGGTTGTCATGCAATTGAATATGTTTATTTAATTGCGCATTAAGCACGCTGTCCAATACCTTAGACACAACCGTAGCCAGTGAAATAGGTCTATAGTTATTCCTATCAGTCAATAGTCCAGTTTTATTTTTAGCTATGGGCACTACAACTGTTCTCAACATATCCGACGGTATATAAGCATGACTCAAACAAAGATTGTACAATAAAGCCAACACACGCGTCAAATGAGGGCCCGCATACCGAAGATGCTCGATGCTGAGCCCATCATGACCAGGAGACTTCCCCCTTGACATTGACTGTATGATAGAAGCAATGTCTCTGGCAGTAACCCTGACTCCTAATTCCACTTTGGGCTCAACATCGATCACTGCCTGCGACGGTCCTAACGACGACTTTACCTCAAATTTTGCCTTAAACAGTTCAGCTACTCCCTGCGCATCACTCACACCGTCAACGCACACAGGCACGCTAGACTTATGATTGAGTTTGTTTGTGTTCTTCCAAAACCCACGAAAGTCCTTATTTAAATGACTTGATGCCAGGATATCCATTTTTATCTTATCCTCATGGCTCTGACACCACTTCAACCGAGATTTAAATATACGCTTAGACTCACACATCTCTTCATAGTAACGGCCAGAAGTAGGCCTACCGTAACATGACCATAACACAAACTTAGCCCTAGCAAGCCTGTGCGCGTCGGCAACATATCTATTCCACCCAACAACAACTTTTCGTTTGCACCTCTTACTGTCTCTGCCAATCACCGACGATTCACATAAAGCTCCTACGATTTGCCCATACAACTCATCGATTAGACGTCTATGATTTAAATCAGTGCAGTGCGTATATGCGTGCATAAAATATAGATATCAGCAAAACTGTAGCCTCCCATTTATTTCGTAATCGGATCAGTAGTTCTGAAGATTACCCCTACATAAAGAAAAGAAAAAGTATTTATTGAGACTCGCACAGGAAATCACACATTAAACTAAAAACACATTGAACATAATTATAAAACAATAAAAAACAAAATAACATAAAAATTTAAAGAAGGAGGACTTCCTTGTTACGAGGCCAAAAGGCTCCTATCTCAGCATGATGCTGCGACATTTCAAAATAAATAAAAATGTCGCAGCGCTGGTATTCTGATAGGGCCCGCAGTGATGTCACGGTGGTGTCAGCAAAAGGTGTGTGAAATAAATATAATATCAGCCTGTTACTGTCCCACTGCAGGGCAAAGGCCTCTTCTCATACAGAGAAGGCACGAGCATTGATCACCACGCTTGCTCAAGACGGGTTGGTGATTTCAGACTTATATTAACTATAAGTCCAGGTTTCCTCACGATGTTTTTCCTTCACCGATGTCAATAATGTCCAAGATAAACTCAGAAAGTACATATGAATTGAAAAAATCACATTGGTACTTGCCCGGATTTGAACCCACAACCTCGTAACCTGTGAAATAAAATGAACGAAAAAAGTATATGTAATCAAACACACAAACTTACAAACAAAATTTACCTCATTATACGGTAGGGTGTCCGGTAAAGTATGGATAATCTTGAAATTGCATATAATAGAAGTTATGGCCGTTCTAAAAAAAAATACAAAAAAAAAAAAAAATTTTTGTACCTAAGATATCATTTTTTTTTAAATACTGAATAAAAATTTTTTTTTTTCGCCGTCTCTGTACTATATTTTTACAAGCAATGGCTTCGAAAATACAATATTTGACATAAAAAAAGTTGGTAACCTTTATTTATTTATTTAACAGTTTATTGTACACACATAAATAAACAGACAAGAAGAAAGGAACAGAACAATACGTACAAAGGTGATGCTTATTTCTAAAGAAATCTCTTCCAGCATACCTGCGATAGGAAAGTAGTTAAAGAGATGTAGACAACTTGTGTAAGAGTAGAAGTGAAAATAAAATACATTAAATAAAAACACTTAAATTATTCAATAATTTAACTATAACAGTATGAGAATAAACTTACATACATACTTCTAAAATAAATATCACTAAAATATATATACTTAATTATAATGTAGTATAAAATCAATCAATCTGCCTAGCCTTTTCCCAACTATGTTGGGGTCGGCTTCCAGTCTAACCGAATGCAGCTAAACCAGTATTTTACCTGGAGCGACTGCCTATCTGACCTCCACAACCCAGTTACTGGGTAATACTATAGCCCTTGGTAAGACTGGTTGTCGGGCTTCTGACGACCCGTAACGACTGTCAAAAATCCACGAATGACAGCTGGGACCAGCGGCTAATGTGCTTTCCGAGGCACGGAGGAGTCTCGGTATGTAAAGATGGTCACCCATTTCCAAACCAACCCTGGCAAGCGTAGCTTAACCTGATGGTTCGACCCGTTCGGCTGTTATTACTTTGCCACGAGCTCCTAATGTAGTATAAAATAATAAATACAAAATATGCAACTATGAAGAAGTGGAAAGATAATGTTCTTTTACTCTTCTTTTAAAAACTGCAACAGTTTAGCAGTCCCTAATGTCGGGCGGAAGTGAATTCCGCAACCGAACCGCATGCACGCTGAAGGAGTAGGAGTAGAAGTCGGTTGAGTGGGGAGGGGATTTAAGGAGATTTCTAAGATGCGACCTGCAAGGTGCATCCGAAGGACGGGCGTAGGAAAAGCGTTCCCGCAGATAGGATGGCGTTTTAGGGTTGTGAAGGATATTAAATAGCAGACACAATATCCGAGAGTTCCTGCGAAGTCGAATAGGGAGTCACTTGAGTATCTTGCGAAAGTTAGAAACGTGGTCATACTTTTTAAGGTTAAAAACAAAACGATTTCTAGATGTGACATGTCTTCGAATTCTTGGATCTAGGACATGCCAATTTCCTCACGATGATTTCCTTCACCGTTTTGAGAGCAGTGGTGATGAAATAATTTACACAGAGTAAAGGGCCTGTTGAGCTCGAACCTACGACCTAAAAACTCGGTAAATCGCGCCCGTTACCACTGAGACACCACTGCTGTCTCTATAAAGACTGTTTATGAAATATCAACGCAAGGGAACATACAGTTTCTTGCTCAAACATAACTCTTTGATAGCTCCAGTATATAAATAGTACTGAAATGGATTACAAGGTCGTCCCCATATGGTGTAGTAGATATTGAGTCAGAGAATATTAGCGGTTAGCGGCCATTACTTTTTATGATATCACTGGCTGTAGCCAGCGAGTTTGCCGGGTGCGGTTACATCTTCATCTAGAGATCACGATAGAGGTACCCCCCAGTTTCTCCTTAGTGCGCTGAACCAAAAATTAGAAGATATGTAAAAAAAAACAAAGAAAATATGATAAATACGATTATTTGTGGTAAACATGACGCAAAAAAAAAAACAAAAAAAAAACAATCTGCCTAGCCTTTTCCCAACTATATTGGGGTCGGCTTTCTGTGTAGCCGGATGTAGCTGATTACCAGTATTTTACATGGAGCGACTGCCTATCTCACCTCCACAACTCAGTAACTGGCTAATACGATACCCCTTGGTAAGACTGGTTGTCAGACATTCGGGCTTCTGACGACTCGTAACGACTGTCAAAGATCCACGAATGACAGCCGGGACCAAAGGTTTAACGTGCTTTCCGTGGCGCGGAAAAGTCTCTGTATGTAAAGATGGTCACCCGTCCACAGGCCAACCCCGGCAAGCGTAGCTTAACCTGATAGATCGACCCGTGCGGCAGTTATTACTTAGCCACGAGCTCCTAAAATAAAAAAGAAACAAGGGAAATTATGCGTCACATCCACGCAAAACGGCCATCGCTCAGCATATTGCTGTGACCCTATGCGAGACAGCCCCAGCGCTGGTTTTTAGCGACAGCCGGCGTTTAGCAGCCGTTTTATGTGACATCCACGGCCCACTCCCTATTACACAGGGGAAGTCTATGTCCCAGCGATGGAATTGTTATTGGCTGATTATGCCAAACGTTTCACAAAAAGGTACTCCCAAATTCAAGTCAAGTAAATGGATGGATCAATAATTCAATCAACTCAGCCCGTCGCAGTCCACTGCTCGAGATAGGTCTTTCCCAGGCTGCACCACAATACCCTGTCCTCCACCTTCCGCATCCAGCCACCTTCTAAAGGACGTCTATCCATCTAGCTGGGGTGCGTCGCCATGCTTGTCGATACGCGGTATTTTGTAACAATATTCTGATTTAAAAGAGTGTCCGTGGAGTTTCTTGCCCGTTTTTCTCCATAGGTACCTACTACGCGTTGGAATGGGCAACTAGATATTTCTGACTGACCGACCCCTTGACAATTCAAAAGTGCCTGTAATTGGTTTATTTGAAATAAATGCTTTGAGTTTGAGTTTTGAGTTGCGGTCACTCCAGGAATCGTCTGCTCCACCGGCCATCGGTCCTTCGATAAACATGGCCAGTCAACTGCAACTCCAGTTTACTTACTCTGAGAACGGGTGGATGGCCGCCACAACCCGGGGTCAACCTCCCAAACGCCCAGTCTATGCCAAAACGTTTCACAAAGGCGTATTGAAGCTACAACACATAGTGTCATTTATATACCCGATTCAAGGTCCACTAAAAACTACAATAATGACTCATTAGTCCGAGCTTTTTGTGCCGAACTCATCCGTTCTGCTCTGAATGCTCTCGTGACGTCAGGGCGTCAGGCGAACCGTGACGCGATCGGCACACTTCGGCAACAATCGGACATTGTCGGGCAGCGCTTGCGATTGTTATCGTACAGCTTTTTGTAATTCACAAGATGCGTTTCTTTGAATTTGTGTGTACTCATTTTGGGTGATTGTTTTTTTATTTTCGTGCCATGCTGTGGTAGAAATATTAGTCAGTCCGCAAAGTGGCAGCTGGGCTCACAGCAAATACGAAGAAAAAAACATCGAAAGCCTGCATTCTTGTACTGGATGCACCCCACATGCACCCCACATGCTGTAAGCAGTGGTAATTGTAACAATTTGATATTAACAGACCCTCTATGCCCTTGCAGTAAGAGTCATTTTCGTAGTGCAACTGTTACCACAAATTTGCGGCTGACTGTACGCTTAACCAGCCAGAGGAAATGTTAATGTACTGTCTGATAAAAAATACTTTTTAATAGGATATGTACCATACCAACCTACCCACTATGTTGCTAGGTAAAATCAATTCTCTCCCATAATTTAAATATTTGGCACACCGCAAAAAAAAAATAAAAAAGTACTTACAATTGAGGAATTCGGCGATCTCTCCCATGATTTATTATGTATACTCGTAGTAATAAAAAATAGGTATTGAGTATTTATTTATAATAAAATCTGGCAGAATTGAATAGCGTACCTTCGTGGGGTTCGATTCCTGATTCGAGTAGCATTAGGGCCTGCGCCCACTGGCGGCGTGGCACTGTAAGGGATTTTTTTGCGACGAATAGGAATATAACTTAATAGTATGAAAATAAAGTGGAAATTTCAATAAATTTTAAAAAGGACAACGCGGCTGCCTACACCGTAGCATCTCTGCCGTCAGAATGCGCTTGCATGCAGTGATACTAAAGGATACAGGCTCTTAATCAAGTTTTGCAAGCCTATCAAGAACGTAAACGTCTTGTCGCTATACGTAGTTTCCATCCTTTTAAATTTTTTGTGAATATTTGAAACAGGGAAGAAGCAATAAAAAACATGTGTGCAATTCACATGTGGTAAAAGACAAACCTTCAAAAATTTAGGCCCAAGCAAACTCCCACTATGCCTTGGTAAACACGAGTGGAGGGGGTACGAAGCAGAGCACAAAGAGAACCACGAATATAAGAAACACTGTATAATGCTTCCTATCTCATTTTCTCCCACGTTAAATCTTATGAATTTATGTGTCTGTCTCTTTTTACTGTCGCTTTTTCGTTTCATCGACTTTCAAATCACAACGATGCTAAAGAAGTTTTCACATATTTTAAGACCAACGCATAATATACTAATAAATCTTGTTAAAATAATACATTACATTTTATTTTCTGTAAGTTCGCTAAGAAAAACCTACATTTAAAATGACACCTCCGCGAGGGCTCCCGTCATCCCATATGCGACTAGATGAACTCTCCAGGAGGGCTCCCGGCATTGGGCGAAATGTGGGTGCACTTACCTCTGCCTACACCATCGGAAATACAGGCTTAAGTTATATTAATAATCGTAAAATCGTTCTAATTTAATTCGTTTAGCCTTGAACAGAATATACATAGCATACTACGTAGACTGTTGCCATTACGTTTTGTATATGTTCAATAGGTGTACTATTATTGTATTAGTCATGTTGTTGGAGATAAACGTGTATTTTTATAATCGGTTGGAGTTGGGTAGACAGGAAATGTAGCTAGCAGAAGAATATCGTCTGTTAAAAAAAAAAAAAACAATCTGGCAAGCGTTTTCCCAATAGGGATGATGCCTGGGTAAAAAAAAAGAAATTATTTTTAGTCCGTCAGTCTGATTTAAAAAAAATATTAGACTCGTTTTTTTTTTTAACTTTTTCGTCTCGAAATGCTCAATATTTTGAGCGACAACTATTAATTTTTTTTAACTATCAATAAAGAAAATTTGTCAACTAAAGAAATAGTTAATTTTGTGTTTTTTTTTATGTTTATTAACTTAAAACTGCGAAATATCTTTCATTTTATTGGTGGACACGAGTTTTAATCAAAATAAAATGCATCGCCATTTTCAACTGTATTTGCATACCGCGATGCACTACTGTCGCGTCCTTCCATACCTAAAGATTTGGTTATTACCGCGCCTTAACGTGCTTTCCGAGGCACGGAGGGGTCTCGGCTCGGTATGTAATGGATGGTCACCCATCCGCGGACCGACCGTGGCAAGCGCAGCTTAACCTTCGATCGAACCTTAGCCACGAGCCCCTTCTGCAGTAGTGATGAAACAAATTGCACAAAGTAATTAATGATTTGCGATGCTTCGACACGTCTCGAGAGAAATCTCCAAAGCATCAGAGAGGTTACTAATTGCCTCGTCTCGATGTAGTACCTAATTGATTTGCTAATTATAGTCTGTTTTTAGCACTGATTCATTCGTCACAGATAAAACACTATAGGAAGCAGTGGATTTTCAATAAAATTATATTATTTTAAGCTTGCTTTTTTCTGTAACCCTGTTTCTTTCCGGCTCTACTCCATAGGAAACGATCAATTAGAACCGTGCGACTGGCTTCTGACGTTTCATAAGTACCCATGTAGGTTTAAGCCTCGTGCAGACTGGCGCGGCGCGACTCTAACAAAACATTTAAAAAAATCCTTGGGGCCTGGGTCTTGTTATTGGGCCTATATAAACGTAGTAGACGGCCCCACGGATCCGCCATTTTCGTATGTTCAACCTTCTGCCATACACCCTGTATATTTATTTATTTAAGTATATGGTAATTTATTACGTGTAGGTTTATTTCAATATTTTAGTTTAAGACTTCGCATATTTATATTTGTCTCTTCTTGTTCTCACACACTATTGTCTACATTTCTTTCTCATTTCTCCTTTCGTAGGTCTGCTGGAAGAAATTTCTTAAGAAAGAAGCAGTACCTTTGTACTCATAATAATTATGTTTATGTCGTATCTGTATCAATTTTACTGTGTGTAAATAAATAATAAAATAAAAAAAGAAGAAGACCCCCTTTTTAACCATTTCATTTTAGGGAATAAAATGTTACAAAATTATTAATTAAATATTGTCTCTTTTGTTGCAGTGTTGTGCATGATTTCAAGAAGAGTGCTGCGCAAGAGTTCGTAACGATCTATTAAGTAAGTACCACTGTTTGACATGACCAAGTCTATTCAAGTCCTATTCATTTATTTACTAGCTTTTGCCCGCGGTCGGAATAGGGATGATGCCTGGGTAAAAAAAAAAAACTAATTAGTCCGTCAGTCAGATAATAAAAAAATATTAGACACGTATTTTTTTCTGTATCATATTAATAAAAAAATACTTAGATACAACGCATTTTAAGTTGTTGAGTGGGGGTCGCTACGTCACTAGTACGTATAAAATCTACATACTCGTGACGTCATGGCAAATTTTATCTCAATGTATCGCCATAATCTTTAGATTACGTAAAAAAAGAAAAAATACGTGTCCAATATTTTTTTATAATCTCAAAGACGGACTAAAAAATTTTTTTTTGTCATCATCCCTATTATCAAACGGGAAAGTGAACGATACAGGTTATAAACTATCTGTGTGCCAAATTTCATCCAAATCCGTTCAGCCGTTTTTGCGTGATTTAGTAACAAACATACAAACTCACATTTATATTATAAGTAGGATTTGAACCTTGTTTCTAATTGATATTGTTTACACTTAATTGGATTTCAGAATTACAACTAACTACTATTGAAAAAAAAAATGAAGTTGTTGCGCAAATAGAACTTATTTTTTTATTATTTATTATTATTTGTTGGTATAGCGGCCATAGTTAGTACACACTGTGATAATATCAAGTGTCTACCTATCACGGTTCTAAAGATACAGGCCTGTGACAAACGGACTGACGGGCGGACATTGCAGCCTTAGTAATAGGGTCCCATTGGCACCATTTTAGTTTTTTTTGTTGTTTGGTAAATTATCAAATAACTTTCCCACTTTGGGTGGAGCGGGAGGGCGTGTCGGACTCTTACTGACTAAAACCCACCCGTGTTCGTTTAGTTGCCTGTACGTTGCCAGGGGCCAGGGTATTCCTTTCGGATTATCCCGCGACCCCGGCAGCCCGTTGGCACCCTTTGTGTATGGAACTCAAAAATTATGCAGTATATCGCGGTTCCGGTTCATGGTAGCCGCTCCAAGAAAAAATACTGATATCCAGTCGCCTCTATTTAAGGAACTCGCGCACTGGATGGCCACGGCTCCGGCCAGTCTCGTGGCGAACTAGTGTAATTGTATGTTGTGCGCGATTCATAACGGTTTCTTTTTTTCCCTGGTCGCTGCGACCACTGGTCGTGGTCGTGGCCGTGGCTGTCTAGGGTGCGGGATCCCTTAGTCTGAAAGCCGACCACAATAAAACTAGACAGACGATGATATACTCAAAGGTGATTGGCAATCGATGCATCATTTAGACAAGTTGTGCGCGAGCTCGCATGACATAATGTTCTAATTCTGAGTCGCTATAGCGTAGTGCTATAAAACATAGCATTGATTGCCACACAGCGACACTGTGGCGTCTTTTTAAGTTTGTACTGGGGAAATGTTACGTTGATAGGGTTTTTTTAAACCCGGATATTAATAACATACTTCCAGCTTTATGTGACGCTCACAAGTCGATGATGATATACAGGGTGTTCGGTAGAAGGTTGAATATACGAAAATGGCGGATCCGTGGGGTCGTCTACTACGTTTTTAGGCCCAATAACCAGACCCAGGCCTAAGTAATAAGGATATTTTTAAATGTTTTTTTATTTATTTTTTTCGGAATTTGTTTTTAAACAATTCGCCAATTTTAACTGCCTGGGACTTTTTTCACCGAAAGGATTGCGAATGAAATTTGTGAAAAGTGAAATTAATTAATATACGAACCAATTTTTTTTTTACATATTAGATTCTACAAACATTCTAGAAAATAAAATTAATAAAATTGCCAGTTTTGTTATTTTAAATGAAATTATTGACGTTTGAAATTTGAGCAACCACGAATTTCCTTTAAATTTAAAAAAATCATTAAAAAAATCCTTGTGGCCTGGGTCTTATTGGACCTAAACACGTAGTAGACGGCCCCACGGATCCGCCATTTTCGTATGTTCAACCTTCTGCCGAACATCCTGTATATGGCTGGTACTGAATGTATGAATTGTGAATGGTACAGTGTAAATCCCACAAGTCACTCAATTAATTGAGTTCTTAACGTATTTAAAATATCAGTCTGACTCTGTGATCTAGAAACGATTGACAGAAACAGAACGATGTTTTAAACTTACGAGCTAAACGCATTTCGTGATTTGTGGTGCGAGCGGGCTCAAAAGTGACATAGCGCGATCAACACACCTTAACCACGTTTAAGAGCTGTCAGTGTCATGATTGTGTTGGAATAATGACACTGACAGCTCTTGAACGCGGTTTAGACGTGCTGATCGCGTTCAGTTCCCTTAGATTGAACGATAATACACCCTATAAACGCGAAAATTCGTTCAAATGCAGACTAAAAAAGATCTGCAGTAGCTACAAACTGCACAAGCAATAAACATAATATTGATTGCGACAGACCGGCGGCGTCGGTATTGACGTAGACTAGCAATAGAATTGTAGACGCGACACTTCAATTTTATTCAAAGCTTGCATGATGTTGTAGCATTGCAATCAGTCAGTGCGACACTAACGGCGTTTTCCCATTTCTGTGTCGATGCTGAATCGCCTTTGCATCGCGACTGAAGCGCGACAGCATCGCGATAGTAGCGATACAGAATCTGGGCGAAGGTTAAGAGCGTTTATTCTGAAGGTGGGCAACGTCGCAAATAGATGTCAAATATTTCGTTGTTTTGATTAATTTGGCAATATTACTGTATGGAAATAAGAAATGTGGCTAACTAGCGAACTACAATATTGATTATGAAATGCAATAATTAATAAAGTAACACCGAATATTTAGTTTTAGATGTAAAAAAAAGTATTTGGTAACTTTCCAAATGCCTTTTTTGACACCTAAAATGGGTCACGTGGTCAAATTCAATGTTATAATTGCAATTCATTATTAGTATTCTAGTTCCCTAGTTAGCCACATTTCTTGTTTTCATACAATAATATTGCCAAATTATTCAAAACAGGTAAATTTTTGACAGCTATTCGCGACGTTGCCAACTTTCAGAATAAACGCTCTTAATAGCCAGCGACAGCATCGCGACTGTATCGATACACATTCGCGACAGCATCGCTACTGCATCTCTACAAAAAGTCGCGGTGAGCGAGGCCTCTTAATCTTTGGCGTTTCCCCCATCGTTCCCTAACGAGGTTTGAAAGTTCTTCAACTTTTTATTGCAGCTAGGGTGCGAGTAGGAATAACATTTATATACCGTGCTACCGGGTATAACTACCCTCGTTTAGCTTCGCAGAAGGGGGTAGTGCGACGCAATTAGTGCGGTTTGAAGTATGTCTGAAGTGTGGAAATATTAAGTATTCGTAATATTGATGAACTGTTCCACTGTACTTATTCCCGGGATATACGAGGCTGGTTTTTGAAGCTAGGATAGAAAGCTAGTGTTAGTAAGCTAGCAAGCTAGTAACTCTGGCTTCGTGGATATAGAACAAGCTTAATTTCAGGGCTAATAAGTTAGTGAGAAAGCTAGTAAGCTAGCGTCTCAAGCTAGGATCGTTTAATAGGATAGGTTATATTTTTGAGCAACCACCACTTTTACTAGCCTCGTTTGGCCGGCGAAGATAGTACCCAATCGGATCATTTAGACTATCACTGCTCTTTTCTTCCCCTAATTCGGACTATTACGAACATTTTTAAACAACAAATAGCCAATTGGTAAAGACTTTCTCAAGTGATAGGTACGCTTACCAAAGAACAGCATTTTTGGGGATCCATACCCGAAGGATACCAAACGGAACCTTAGCACTACGCCACCGCTGTCCGTCTGTCAGTCTGCGGGCTGTATTACTGTATTTTTATTTATACAGAAGATAGATTGGCATAATCACCCAGGACAATATATGATGACAATTTTTTTTGTTTTTGTCCGTCAAGTAGATTATTAAAAAAATATTGGACACTTTTTCTTTTTTTACTTAAGTAATCAAAATATTACGGCGATACATTGAGTTAAAAAGTCGCATGACGTCACGCCTATGTAGATTTTATACTACGTATGACGTAGCGAACCCCCGGTCCCAACTTTAATGCGTTTTATCTAAAAAAAAAATTTGTACTATGACAAAGCAAAAAATACGTGTCTAATATTTTTTATTATCTGACTGACGGACTAATTAGAATTTATTTTTTCTGACCCAGACATCATTCCTATTTATACTCGTACTACGTTATTAGTATCGCACTAGAGAAATCATCTGTTCATCCCCTTGACACAACTACAATTAATTAAGCCAGTAAGTTCAAAATAATAAATTAAAACAATAATAAATAATGTATCAATTAACTTATATAACGTATATCATCGACGTAAATAATAATGTCATAATCATAAAATTGATTACAGTCGTTAACGCTTTTAATTAGCCCTCTACAAAGGCATTTCAACTTAATTGCGGACATAAAAACGTCCGTTCGGAACGGACAGCAATCGATGAATGTCGAATTGTGTTCTGAATTCAAAATTCGTATTTCAAATTACCGATTTAAATCGTAAATAGAACACACCATGTTCTATTTATGAGTTTTATGCGTTATTTTGCGATGGTGCTGAAGAAATCATAGTCAAGAGGTTTCTTGCTGTTTTAGCGGATAAATGGCTTGTATTAGTGTAGAATTAGAGTTACTAAAATGTACGTGTGACGTCCCTGGTCAGTTAGCCCCAAATCTCTCACTCTCTGCCTGCCTCGTGTCGGTTTCCTCATCATTCTTCACCAAACACGTCTGCTTTGCGTCACGGAGACTCTGGCTTCCCTTGCAGTCGTTGTTGGTGACAGGCATCCAAGTGAAGGGGGGTCTTCCTCGCTTCGTAACACCGCTGCCATTTTGCCGACTGGCTAATATTGCCAGATTTTCCTGCTGTCTGAACGTCACCGGAACTGATGGCGCTAAACTCCTAGAGGATTTCGGGGTCGACTCAATTTAGGTTCCCATCGACACGCTTAGGAGAAAAAGAAGAAGCAGTTCTCATATAACAGATGTTAATATACCCTTAACGAAGCTGAGAGTCACGTTTCTGGTTCTGGTACAAAGTTTTTCATGAAGCAAAAACTTTGTACCCCTTTTTACGAAAATTACGCGGATGGAGGCCTATGAAAATTGGCACAGTTAAAGTTTATATGGAGAAGGAGTGCAGGAAGCTAATATTGTTATATAATATACATTACAAATAAATTAAATTAATAAAAAAGAACATTACACAGACTACCATGCGTTTGACAGCGTTTGACACAAGATGGTGGCTACTTTAATTCGAATCATGAACAGAACAAGAAGAATCATGACATTTAAATTAATTATGGTGGAATTTCGACCTCTGGGCGACCACTAGTTATGATAATTGTTTGTACTGTACCATATGTGGGAACCATATGGTTACGTAGATATTGAAGGTGTTTTTGCAAAAACCCTATCTTTTTCCAGTGAGATTGAAAAATGTTATCACCATCGTCTAATTATCCGTGTTTTCGCATCCTTCATCTCAAAAACCCTAGGGTTTTTGAGAAAATCCGAATTAAGAAAAAAATAAAGAATAAGTATTTATTGAGGCAAGCACGGGAGATCTGAAATTAAACTAAAAACAGTACTTAATTGAAACATAAATAGTTTTTTTTTTTTTTTTTTTATTAAAATATAAGCAGAAAGTCCTGTGTGAGGCCAAAAGGCTCTATCTCATCATGATGTATTCTGATAGGGCCCTCAGTGATGTCACGGATAGATAGATACAGAAATAAATACTAAATAAAAATATAAAATAGATGTATTAAAAAAATAAAAAATATGTAGTTCGTGTGTCTGCATCCGACGTAACATCAGTTACTTGTTTATGTCTTTAGTGTCTGTGATACTCTATGGCATCGTTGTGACGCAGACACCGACACCGGCAAAAAATTGTTTTAAACATTTCGGCTGTGTTTTTGAATTATCAAATCATCTTATGACATTGCACCCATACGCACAATGTTTTGCGTTCGTGGCCTCAGGCATATACGCGAGAAGTAAGCACCATATAGAATCTGATCTTACTTTCTCAGCAAAGAAATAAACTCTCGAATACTAATGAAGGAAGTAACTGTAATCAATTAATTTAAAAAACATATTCATAAACGGATCCATTTATTACAAGTCTGTATAATTATATAAATGTGCAGGGAAGCGTGGATCCTTCCTGCTTTCAAATCAACGGAAAAAATAATAAAATACGTAACACACCTTTTCACAGACGATTGCGGCAGACCACAGTAGGCTAGGAAAAAGGTTTTGATCTACCAATCAATCTGCCTAGCCTTTTGCCAACTATGTTGGGGTCGTGTTCCAGTCTAACCGGATGCAGCTGAATACCAGTATTTTACATGGAGCGACTGCCTATCTGCTTCATATGATATTTTTGAGAAATATATGGAAGAAGTATTACCCCCCCATGTGCTTCATATGATATTTTTGAGAAATATATGGAAGAAGTATTATTAAAGACTTCTAACAGTAATAAAACAGTTGTAGTCTGTGGAGATTTCAACATTAATATACTGGAAAAATCTGCTGTAGTAAATAAATTTGTAACTTTATTAAAGTCATATAATTTGTATAATACATTCTTTGAGCCGACTAGAATAACTGCCACTAGTGCTACCTGTATTGACAATATTTTTACAAACTTAAGACCTTCTAGCCATTTAATTATAAATGAGTTGGACTCTGATCACTGTGGCCAGTTAGTCACTTTCCCTCAGAAAACAGTCAGAGCTCAAAGAAAACTTGTGAGTTTTGTTCCTGTAAATAAAAGTCGCTTAGGACATTTTAAAAATAATTTAATGGAAAAGCTACCGGGTTTGCCTTATCATAACGACCCGGACCAAGCGTATGCTTCATTATTTAACCTCATCAATTGTGAGTTTAGGAAGGTTTTCACCGCAAAAACATTGCCTGTTTTTGACCGCGTTATATTTAGTGATTGGGCAACACCAGGTATTTACAAAAGTAGGCAGAGGTTATTTGAATTGTATCATGAAAAAACATATAACCATGATGAAACTTTTAAAGAATTTGTTAAGAAATATTCTAAAACTTTTAAAAGAGCTTGTTCCTCAGCAAAAGCCATACACATTAAAAATAAAATAAAATCTTCTGGAAATAAAATTAAAACAACTTGGAATATTATTAATTCAGAAACGGGAAGAACGACAGTACGGAATCGTGACTTCCATCTAAAAATCAATAATGTAGATATTAAGGCAGACGTGGAGGTGGCAACTGAGTTTGAAAATTTCTTCACTAATATTCCCATTTTAACAACCAAAACTCTGTCATTGTCGTCCTCCACTTCTGCTTACTCAATACTTAAAGAATGTGTACCAGAATGTGACAAACTTTTTGAATTTACAATTATTACTGCTAAAGACATTATAGAATCTTTTAATAAACTTGATGTAAAAAAAACTGCTGACCTTTGGGGATTATCAGTACATACCATGTCTTCAATAATTGATGTTATTTCACCCTTTTTAGCAATCGTTTTTAACTCTTGTATTGCATCTGGTGTATTTCCTGATTTGATGAAACTTAGCAAAGTGATTCCACTGTTCAAATCTGGCAGCACAACTGATCCCACAAATTTTCGGCCTATTTCGATATTACCTACATTGAGTAAAATCTTTGAAAAATTAATTTTAAAACAAATGTTAGGACATTTCAATGCACATAATTTACTTCATTTGAAACAGTTTGGTTTTACAAAGGGTCGTTCAACTACAGACGCGGGCGTGGAATTACTGAAGAGCATATTCGAGGCCTGGGAGAATTCGCAAGATGCTCTTGGCATTTTCTGCGACTTGTCCAAGGCCTTCGATTGCGTACATCATGATACTCTTATCAGGAAACTGTACCATTATGGCATGAGGGACAAGGCTCTTGACCTTCTGACTTCTTATCTGAATAACAGAATTCAGAGGGTCGATGTTAATGGCAAGAGATCTGCAGGATCTGCGGTCACCATAGGCGTTCCGCAGGGTTCAATTCTAGGTCCTTTCTTATTTCTAATTTACATAAATGACTTACCTTACTACATAAGGGATAATCACAAGATCGTATTATTCGCAGATGACACTTCCCTCATTTTTAAAATCAAACGTCAGTTAGTTAACTTTGAACAAGTCAACGATGCACTCTCTAAAGTTGTGCATTGGTTTAATGTAAATAATCTTCTCTTGAACGAAAAAAAGACTAAACTCATTAAATTTTCAACGCCAAATGTCAGGCAGCTAACTACCAATGTTCAAGTTAATGGAATAGAGTTGGACCCTGTTGAGTCAACAGTTTTTCTTGGAATAACTATTGACGGTAAATTACAATGGGGCCCACACATAGAAAAATTGTCAGGAAGGCTTAGTTCGGCCGCCTATGCTGTTAAAAAAATTAGACAGATAACTGACGTAGATACAGCCAGAATTGTTTATTTTAGTTACTTTCATAGTCTTATGTCATATGGAATTCTTCTTTGGGGAACCGGTGCGGACATTAATACTATCTTTGTTCTACAGAAAAGGGCTGTTCGAGCCATTTACAACCTAGGTCCAAGAGATTCCCTTCGAGATAAATTCAGAGAAATAAATATTCTGACTGTAGCCTCACAATATATTTTTGAAAACCTATTGTATGTACACAAAAATATATCAAATTTTAAGAAAATGTCCGATATTCATAGTTTAAATACCAGGAATAAACACAACCTTGCTGTACATCGCACACGTCTCCACAGAGTAAGCAACTCGTTCATGGGTCAATGTATACGCTTTTACAACAAACTTCCCATTGACATTCGAAACTTACCCATTAAACGATTTAAAAGCTGTATTAAAACCAAACATTGTAAAAAAGGGTACTATAAAATTTCAGATTATTTAGAAGATAAAAAAGCTTGGGATTGAGCTGCTCGCTCTGCTAAGCCTTGTGAAAACCATAAAACTTGACATTTTAATTATTCATCACAATAAACCAGTTTTATATACACATTGACATTGTTGAAAATTATGTTCAAAATGACACGATTACTTTGTAAAGTATTATATTATTTTAATTATTGTGAATGTGAGGACTATGTGGATATTTTTATTATCCCTTTTCATTTCTTTGTTTCTTTCTCAGTTTTAATGATGGTCTGGCAGTTTGAGTAGTTGATGCGGCCTACCCAAATATCCTTTCCTTGGTATTGTTCGTCGAGTTGAGCTCCTTAAGTTCTGAGTTGAGCTCCACGATTACTGACAAATGCTTGCACTGACTGGACAGGTCCACTCAAATCTGTGTGGTTCTTTCCTCAAAAGACCATTTCAGACACTAATCTACATGGTCCTCACATGACTTGACCAAGATTATGTCTGGACTTTAAAAGAGACTGTGACCTCTGAGTTTGTTTCGGCCTTTCTTCTCAGAGTAGTCAGATAGGAAACACCGACCTCACCAAGCTTATTTTTAATATTTTTTTATATGACGTGTAAAAGTGATTCCGATATCCTATTTACAGAATAAACAATTTCATTTCATTTCATTTCATTTCATCTGACCTCCACAACCCAGTAACTGGGTAATACGATACCCCTTAGTAATACTGGTGGTCAGACTTTCGGGCTTCTGACGACCCGTAACGACTGTCAAAGATCCATGAATGACAGCCGGGACCAACGGCTTAACGTGCTTTCCGAGACACGGTATGTTAAGATGGTCACTCATCCATAGACCGGCCGGCAAGCGTAGCTTCACCTGATGGATCGAACCGTGCGGCTGATATTACTTAGCCACGAGCTCCTCCGTTTTTTGGATCTACCAAAGAAGAATAATCTCGTTTGGCAATAATAATCGCTTATTAATTCCTATAAAAAAATGACACATTTCAAACCTCTAACCTGGCCCACAGCACCTATAGAGACTCAGTCTACCCTACATTCCGTGCCACGCGGATGCCCCCCGCGCGCCTCATATCCGCGCGTAATTGACTACGTCCTGCCGACAGAGCTTCCTGCTCACCGCTCGAACATTATGCGTGAATATATGTGTATTGCATATGTCATCGTACACTTACGGTATTTAGAACAGGAGAGGAGCTATGTACAGTATAATAAGCCTATAACGTTCCCACTGCTGAGACGCAAGCCTCCTCTTTGTGAGAGGGAGTGGGCCGTAATCCACCACGCGGGCCCAGTGCGGGTTGGTAGATGTCACTTTTGTTCGAATTTTGGTTCTAGGACATGCCGGTTTCGTCACGATGTTTTCCTTCACCGTTTTGAGAGCAGTGGTGATGAAATAAATTACACTAAGCACAGTATGCAGCAGTAAAATGGTCGACGTATTCCACATTGGGCACCCGCTCAAACGGCACCTGAGCAAATGGCACCTGAAGTATTCAGAGGAATAATTTGTTATTCAAAATTGTATTCCACAAATGGCACCTACGGATCAGAACGTACTGGTGTTGGGACGTTTTTACATTTTTAGGACCCCAAAATCAAAAATTCGATTAAAATCAGTGGAGAGTTTAATAACATGATAAAAACAAATTTCTTTGTTTTTAGTCATTTTAATATCACAATCAGTTTTCTTAATCACATGTATTGCAAAATTAGCCTCGAGTACCAATAGAATTTAGAAACAAATCCTTTTTAGGTTGATTAATTTATGCGCTGACCTTTAAACTTAAAAAAAAAATATACTTGTGACGCGTTGTCTATGTTTAAGTATTTTATATTTTCAAATGTTTATTAGAAGAAATAACTCAAGACTGATTTTACAATAGAAGTGCCAATTATTGATTGTGTGATATTAGACATTTAAAAATTATACTTGTGACGCGTTGTCTATGTTAAAGTATTTTATATTTTTAAATGTTTAAAGTACATAAGTACAAGAAATAACTCAAGGCTGATTTTGCAACAGAAGTGCCAATTATTAATTGCGTGTCATATTAAATAATACATTAAGATGACAAAGTTTAATAAGGAGAGAAATAATCCTAAATAAACCTAAAAAGTATTTGTGTATTATCAACTGCACCAGTCGATACTCGGCGGTCGTCGATTGTAGCAAGGCTCGGATACCGGTTAATATTTCAAACCGTTATTATGTACTTGACGCAAAAACCTTTACAAACGGTTTCGTTCAAATAAACCGGTTATTACAAACCGGTATTTGGAGGAGTCTTTACATAAAGGGTTTTTCGGATTAAACGGTTTAGAGCAATAAAAACCGGTTTTGTGTTTAGTTTTTATTCAACGCAGCATCATAACTAGTAGTCACAAGTTGCAAAGCGTTTACCGATACGCCGCTCATCGAATGAACCGGTTAATTTAGGTCGAGATAAAGTTCTTAAACGTTCACGTTCTTAAGAAAAGTTCGGAGTAAAACAGAAATAAAACGGTACTAACCGGTATTTTTTTAACCGGTTCCGAGCCTTGGATTGTAGTACCCTCTGCCGTTGGCAACGTGTCCTTCATATATATGAGCACTTAATGGTCACATGGTTCAATAGGCTCACCCCCTATAACAATCAATCTGCCTAGCCTTTTTCCAACTATACTGGGGTCGGCTTCAAGTCTAACCGGATGCAGCTGAACACCAGTCTTACATGGAGTGACTGCCTATCTGACCTCCACAACTGACCCCCTATAACATAAACTTAAATATAACTGGCGAAATTTAGCCGTACCTTTCGGGGTATTCACACGCGTGGTTCATGTTAAGTAAGGCTATACTTGGGGAAGGTCTATATCCAGCAGTGCGCGATGATGATGATGATGACAAGCAACAACAAGCAAGGTCCAAGGAAAGAGAGGAGGGGGGGTATGCAAGTAGTAACTCTGCAATCAGCATTTTGTTTTTGTGATGTTTTCGTTGACATTTGCCAATGTCGCAAGAGACAGACAATATTGCGTAATTAACGCAATATTGTCTTTGGTCCGTGGCCTTGACAGCAGCCAATGAACAACATTGTTTTTATCTATCTATATCTATAAAAATCAATGCCACTTTTCGTTATAATTTTATAACTCAAGAACGGCTGGGCCGATTTAGCTGATTTTGGTTTTGAAATGTTTGTCATAGTCCAGGGTAAGTTTAAACGGTGAGAAAATTAGGGTAGGTAGGTAGGGAAGGTAGGGTAGGTAGGGTTTAGTGCTACCCGTGCGAAGTCGGGGCGCGTAAAGCTAGTTTTTTATATTTTAATTTATTGGTTGAACTCGAGGCTTCTGGCTACTTTTATATGTGTGTTTTTGTCTTTAAATGTGCGTTTTGTTTGTGCAGAATAAACAATTTTTCTTTCCTTCTTCTGTCTATTATACTTGAACAAACCGAGGGGTCGTAGGTGTTCAGCACGAAGTCCTCGAAAAAAGGTTTGTTTACCTATCAAAAGAAAGGGTGTACATAAAGAAAGTGCTATAAATAAATTAGAATAGATTATGGGCAACCCTACCCGAGTGTTACTTGTTATCTCATGAATATGTTAATGAATTGTCACTTGACGAGGGCGTGGGCTCAGTGAGAATAGAGAGCGGGAGCGATTGCTTATCTCGCTTTAGTTTTAGAGTGTAAATTATTTATACTTACAAATATTATTTATATTTTTTATTTTTTATTAAATTTGATTTGTTACACCTGTAGTGGCAATCATGTCATTTGATTATTTTTATTATTTTATTTATCTTTTTTAAAGATTATTTTCTTTTAGATTTTGTGAATGTCTGAACGTTGTATGCTTTAACAGACTGTAGATCTGTGGACCATTTTATATTTTGCTAAGTACCTGGTACTTGTTGATAGGCCTACACTGTCCTCTCATACCTTTTAACACTGTAATTTGAAAACGTTGTAAAAACCATTTACTTTTAATAGAGTAACTGTGGAGTTTCTTGCCGGCTCTTCTCCATAGGAAACGACCAATTGGAACCGTGCACCTGGCTTCTGACGTTTCATAAGTGCCCATGGGTTTATGTGTTTTTTTTTAATTTAATGTTACTTGGCTCATCGAGGCATGTGAGTTCTCAAATAACAGTGTTTCCGCTGACCGCTGCCGCTGACGCCGCGCCCCACGCTCTGTTAGAGCTGACATTGACATTAATTCCGCTATGACATCACTTCTGACATAAGACCAGTCAACAATGTGACTAAATCCGCCACACAGTGATGCTCAGGGTTGGATTTAGGTATGTTCAAAAAGATAGCACAAAAAAATGAAAAGGATAGTATTTATAAAAAAATATAGTACACTTTCATTATTTTTAATTTAACATATAATAGTCAATAAAATCAACACCCGTTAAGGCAAAATTTACTCCTCTTCTAAGTTTATCAGTTCTTGAATATTACTATTAGTTCTATCTTCATCCTTCGCATTTAATCTCATTAACATATCCTCAGTAGGAATAAAATCAGTACAATTCCCAATTTTGCTACCGCTTTTTATAGCGTCAAAAGACAATTAAATGGCGTCAATGGATTGTGTTGCTACACGCACGGTCGAAATATTCATAATATGACGTAAAACTAAGCATTCTGGACCAAACTTCAAATGATAGTATTTAAGCGTACTATCCTGAGATGTGGATAGTATATAGTACAAAGGGTGACATTATAGTATAAATACTATAATTATAGTACAAAATCCAACCCTGGTGATGCTGGACATCTTATTTTTATGTCCGCTGCTGATAGACATGGACTATGTTTTTTTGGGTGTAGAAAATGCCTGTGCGCATACTACATAGCCCCGAGATAACGGTGTTGTCCATGTCTTTGACTTTATCCGTAAGTCATTATTGTTTTTAACCGACTTCCAAATAGAAGGAGGTTTTATGTTCGTAGCGTATGTTTTTTTTTTTAATGTATTTCCACCGATTTTTCCGTCAATTGTGAACCGATTTTGAAAATTCTTGTTTTGTATAAAAGGGTCCCATCATTTTTTTATTAACATTGCTTGGATAGTTTTTGGGTAAGTTTCAATAATACGCATTTTTCCCACTTAGTATAAGTGGATGATATGACGATAACTTCCTGTCACTGTTATTTACATAGCAGGTACTGGTATTCCAATTTGTGTGGGGTAGGTACCACAACTAAAAAGTGAAAAGTAGTGAGAGTTTTTTAACTCAATGTATTGCCGTAATCTCTTAATTACTTAAAAAAAGAAAAAATACGTGTCCAATATTTTTTAATAATCTATTTGACGGATAATAAAAAAATATATATTCAACATCCCTATTCATACATTGCACATGATGATAGGTAAGGTACTTAATGTTCTGTTTAGGGGGCTCGTGGCTCGACAGCTGCTTGTCGTAATTTGATTGATGTGACGAATCTCAATAACGGTATGCCGTGCAAATCACTAATCATTTTCATGGCAAAGTACATATGAATAGTTGGCCATAATTGATTTTTACTGTTAGTGCGTAGACGGCCACATCTCCGGCCAGTCTTGGCCGTCTAGTGGTATTGTATTATGTGCGGCTAGTTGGCCGTTGCGACTAAGTGCGCGATTCGTATCAGTTTCTTTTACCTGATCGCGGTCGCGGTCGTGGCCGTCTAGTGCGCGAGATCCCTAAGCGCATCCCTTGAGAACGACAGTTTCGATTTGGCAATTAATTCTCGAATAAGGTTATTATTATTGAATGACAAATTGGAAAAGTTTCCCGGAAAATTGTAAATTTCGGGAAAACCTGAACGTCCTGCTTTCAATGGGAGTTTTGTATCGAAATTTGAACAGGATAACATTTGACGGGTCAATTTGTAGTGGATAAGTCACAGGATGACCTAGTGGCGGGGGCAGACAGCTGATTACAACGACATTGACATTAATTGACACTTATGACATCACACGTAATGTGATGTCAGGGATAGTGGCTTACTTGATGTAGGAAGAGTAAATAGAAGAATTTAAAGGGTGGACATCTGCAATAATAATAGCCTTCCAGACCGATTTTCGGCCATGGCGACCAATCTCAGTGGAGACCAGCCTTCTACGCGGGAGCTATTATAGTGTACAAGTGTGCTCAGACACAGGCTGGTTTCACAGCTGTCCAATAACGCCGGCCGAAACCACGGACTTGCTTATGGAGTTGATACCCTGACGTGTGTATAGATCTTTATCGTAGTCTTGCTAGTAGGTACTATCAAAGAATTTCATATCTATACACCGTAAGGTCTATTTCTGCTTGCAGCGCTCGGCTGCTATAGAAATCTCATCAAATCTTTATCGTGGTCTTGCTAGTAGGTACTATCAAAGAATTTCACATCTATGCACCGTAAGGACTATTTCTGCTTGCAGCGCTCGGCTGCTATAGAAATCTCATCAAATCTTTATCGTGGTCTTGCTAGTAGGTACTATCAAAGAATTTCATATCTATACACCGTAAGGTCTATTTCTGCTTGTAGCGCTCGGACGCTATAGAAATCTCATCAACCAATATCATCGCAGCATCAGATTTTTGATGAGTCCCAATGTATAAAAACATGAAAATTATAAACTTTCTCATCTTTGTTTCTTTTATTCTATTCCTGGTGGTCGAAAAAGGGTCAGACATCTGTGATCATTGTGGGAAACAGATGTGGTCATCGTTTTCACGGGATTTTGTTTTGAAACTGGTTAGATATGAAATTCTTTGATAGTACATGTGGCCTTCAATAACTTCGTGATAGGTTCCATCCGACCTTTCAATTCAACAACAATTTATTCTCGAATATTCGTGAACTGAGTGCTCCAAACGCTCAATTTTGCAACACACTGATTCATACATTAATAGCTGCCAAGGCCTGTTATGATTGCTTACGGAAACACAGGTTAGTATGTGTGCTTAGGCAGATTTAGTTCTTTAGCGAGCGGTGGCAAATTGGACATCATTATCGTGTTATATGGAAAACATCCTAGGTTTTGATCTCTTGTCCTTCTGAACCTTATCAGGCGACTAAAAAAAGGTATTTACAAGGCAGATGTGAGCGACAATGGAGGGGACGCTCTAGGACAGGGATTCCCAACTGGTTGGGTGGCCCCCCCTCTGGGGGCGCGGCGACTCTAATAACTTCTAATATATAAAATTCTCGTGTCACAGTGTTTGTAACAAAATTCCTTCGAAACTGCTTGACCGATTGTTATGAAATTTTGTGTGTATATTCAGTAGGTCTGAGAATAGGACGTAAACTATTGTTCATACCCATAAGTGATAAGGGTGGTCCAACCCAAAAACAAATTCTTTTTTTGGACAATATAAAAAAAAAAAAAAAATTGTCGTTAAAAATACATACGATCCTAAATTTTCACCCTTCTACCACCAACCCCTATTTTTTTATAGCGATATTAGTACTGTAGGTAGGTAGGTATGGTAGGGTAGGTAGGTATGTGAGTAGATCTAGATAGATAGGTAGTTAGGCAGAGTAGAACCTATCCAAAGGGGTGCAGACGTTTTCGACCTCATTTTAGCTCAGCTTTGATGCACAGAAATTTGTTTTGACATGTCGCCACAGCAGTAGATTGACACGTGCAGGAGTGGGTCGCTAGTTATCTATAAAATATGGTGGTATCTACGATGCCACCAACTTACATAACCAGCTTACCAATTAAAATAATGGAATGATTGATCAGATTTTTTTTATTTAATAATATTGCATCACCATAGACGTATCAATTAGATTTAATGGCAAATTCGTTCATTCTGTTAGTTGTTACATGGTGCTATTTCACAATGCGCGTTGGTACAAGTTAGAAACTTCTTGAAGCTACAGATTTTTCTTTAAAAAATAACTAGGCGAGCTGATGATGAAGTAACACCAGTATGAGACTTGGAATATAAACCGAGGTGGATGTCGCGTCCATGTGAGGACTATGTGGGTCATTGTTTCTTTTTCTGTTAATTTTAATCATGGTTTCGCAGTTACAGTACTGACAAACGCTTGCACTGACTGAACAGGTCCACTCAAATCTGTCTGGTTTGTTCCTCAAAAGACGATTTTAGAAACTAATCTACATGGTCCTTAAATGATCTTATCTTACCAAGAATATGTCTGGATTTTAACTTGAAATCGTGTTTTGAGTTTTGGATAAGTTTATATAGAAAACTTAAAGTGCCAGACGTTTTTTTTCTCGTGGCTACCACGAACAAAAAAAACGTGTGGCTAGCTTGAAGAGTTCAGCAGTCAGTGAAAAAATCGGATAAGCCTTGTAAATTATTGTAAAAAAAAAAAAAAATGTTAATCAATCTGCCTAGCCTTTTTCTAACGATGTTTTGGGGTCAGCTTCCAGATGCGTATTTTACATAGAGCAACTGTGCTTCCCGAAATATGTGGGAGACGCAACATGTTTGTAAAGAAAGCGACTGCATAATTATCACCTTTTCCATATTGGAGTTATTTAATTTCAGGCAATATTTCCCTAACCTCGCAGTGGCCGATATCTTTCACCGCCTTCTCACGCTCCATTCTTCAAGCTAAAGTCTGAGAAAATAAGATATCATCATCATAACGCCTTTTGTTTTAAAACTAACTCGGCTAAATGTATACTTTTGTTGGTCGACCCACTTTTGTGATTATGCTGTGGTTACAGCTTTCGTTTTTGGGCTGTAGTGACTAAGAGCAGGGTCTTGTATTTTTGTGGTGTAGACTATAGAGCAAAAAATTACGTGTGAACTGGATTTTTGTAACGTTTTCTTAAATTTATTGTTTGTCCTCGAAATAAATCTCGAATGGGTTCAAAGTTGTCAAAAAAAGCGGACATGTGCGAG